>OY293314.1:14459053-15872656 GCA_958502075.1 Orchestes rusci
CAAATATTAAGAGCTGTGATAATATGATCCTTTTTAAAAAAATGTTAAGACAACATATTGTGATAACCTGTGATTAACCATATTTTTTTATATTTAAATTTTATACTCCTTTTTCTGTAACTGTTCTATTGTAGCTGATGCTAAATAAACGAATATTATTATTATTATTATTATTATTATTATTATTATTATTATAACTTAAAAGTGCTTTACTTATGATCAAAATTCTTTGGCACACCCTGTATACTCAAAATATTGCTGAGTATTCAATAAGGCATCAGAAAGACATCAGCTAAACAATATATCTATGCCATAACATTGTCAGTTGTAAACTTAGAATTAGCAGAACAGCCATTCAAAGCCCTATGTGTCATAATTTTGAAAAAAAGTCGATATTTCAAAAACGAAAGAAGATAT
Organism: Orchestes rusci; assembly: GCA_958502075.1. NCBI lineage: Eukaryota > Metazoa > Arthropoda > Insecta > Coleoptera > Curculionidae > Orchestes > Orchestes rusci. Next base: position 14,459,471 of record OY293314.1, read on the forward strand.
CAACAAAAATCCAAAAATGTCCCGAGGTATAGAGTATAGACGTAACAAGCACTTGGGCACATCGAAAAAAAGATCCAAAAAATCTCTGTGGATATGGGGGGACAGTAAAGAAAAAAAAATGTAAAGTACTGTTTTCACCACCCTGTATAAAAGAATTTTTTGAGGATATTAATTTTTGAACCATCCGCATAAACCGCAAAGAAATGCTCTGCATCCCGGTGCAAACTGCATATCTTTTCATCGATTCTTTAAAAAATTGTGAGTGTCCAAACAAAGGCGAAAATTTCGGGTGTATCGTTTCTGTTGTTGAGTGATTTAGGTGGTATGTATAATCCATAATGGTCCTATTAAAATGCATGAACCTTATCACCATTTTGAAAAACAAACTGTAGATAACTGGATTTGAAAAATCTATTCAGTATTTGATTTCACCAAAATTTCATTTGAGGGAGCATTATATGTATGTACTTGAAATGTCAAGTCAACTCAATCCTCAAAAGCATAGCCCCTCAAAGTTCCGGTTCATCTATTATATATGTACTGAATTTTCTTTTGTGTGGTATTTTCCGTAAATTCTTGGCCACCCCATATGTCACGCGGGAGTGAAATCCTTCCTTGGGGAGGTTTTGTCAGTTTTCTGGATAAATTAGTGAATTATTAAAAAAGGGAGAATATAGCAGCGAGGGAGTTTGGGAATCGGGTGTGAGTATGCGAGGCTAAATGAATAAGCTTATCCCAATAAACATTTTTGGTTTTATAAAGGTTCTAGGAACTTTATGGCAACCAAATAATTTAACTAATGGTTTTTGAAAACAGTAACGATAAATGGTTGGTTACATTTATATAACCTTTATAGGCCTTAAACGGTGGAGTTTATTACTGTTGCATAAGTGACCATAATTACCTAGAGCTCGTTACCAATAGTACCCAACACCTCACGGACTCTTCTATACAACTTCATAGATTACTACTTTTAAACTAAATATGAGACATATTACTGTCACCGTTACCTAAATAGGCGCAGAACCATAAGTTATATAATGTTTGCGGTTACTAGTTGGAAACCCGGATAAGGCGCAAGCGCCATATACTGCTTTTCTCTTGTCTTTGTCGAATTCATTTTATCAATAATGTCATCTCTTTTACTTGAGGTGGGCGAAGACAAATCTTTCGCGCATATCAACAAAACGGCAGCACATGATTTATTAATGGCTGATCTGCGGTGTGTCAATAAAGCTCTATTGTGAGTTCAATATATTGAGTGTTTTTGTCACAGGTAAGTACCAAATTCCACTGCCATTTTTTTTGCATCGAGTAAAATTCAATTTTGCTTCTAGAAAATGCTCGGGCTTCGGATACAAGGTCTTTTTAATGACTTTATTATGTAAGTCTTTACATTTTTCTGTCGACTTTTTCATAATTGGTACAAAACTAAATGCTTAACTGAAAACCGTGTCCCTTGTATTCAAAATCCCGAATAAGTGTCAGTCTATTTGCGAAAGCATTTACATATTTGCAAATCCTGACCAGAAAATCCTCGAAAACCGCAGTACAACAGATAATGGCTGCCACGACGGGTATAAGAAATGGCAGTGACTCCACGTCTGATAGACGGACGGCGTATTCTGCTTAGGATTCCGTTAAATGATTTGTTATCCGTTTAAGTAAAGTGGAAGGATGTTCGTCAACCGAAGACATTTTTTCCGATGACTTCGGATGTCCATGTGAGATTCGTTTTATCTAATTTATCATTTATCGCTTTAGAAGACTGCTCGATTAACGGAATCCTAAACAGAATTAATACGCCGTCGGTTTAACGCACTGGAGTCACTGCCTTCAGTAATAGTTATTACTACTAGTTCTGGTGAGAACCTTTGGTGACAATTATTTCTACTTTCAGAGCCAGTTGGAAACCTACGGTGTCCAGTATTGTCGTTTCGTGACCAGAGGTAACGGCCGTTACCTACTCTTAGTGATCATTATTACCCCTACATAACTTGTGGTCACCATACCTGTGACCTAACCTCAAAGTTTTTATTTTGTTCAAAATTCGAAATAATAAACAAAGTGCTGATGTTCAAAATTTTTTTTTCAGTACCTATTTGTTCATTTTCCGATGTCACTACAAATAGTTCAAACCGACCATTGCACGTGGGTGGTTTTGGCCCCGAAATAAAAAATATACCTATATATTCCAAGACAGGTCAGGGAACCCAACTCCACGCGCTTCGGAAAAAGACTTGGTAATATACCCATGTGTTAAAAGATAAGCGGGCATTTCCTTTTGTATAAGTAAGTCGACGGGGGATGAGTTGGGGATAATGATGAATATCAGCGACAAGGACTCTATGAAACATACAAACACAATCATGGCCACTAAAGATAACGAAAATCACTAAAGGCTCTTATAGGAACCTTAAGTTACTTTGTCAACCTGAAGCATCCTAACAGATCCTCAAATCACTTGAAGTATTAAAAAAGTGACCGTGACGCCCTCTATAAGACTTCAAGCTATTGGTGTTTGAATCAAGTTCTCATCAACGCTATATAACCTGTGTATATCACCTATAGTAATGAGAACTAAATGTTCTGTAAGATAGGTGATGAACAGTTTCCTGTGACTATGTTATGAAACCATCAGTAACTACTAACCATCGTTACCGATATATAACCTTGAACACTTTAGGCTAGATCTGATACTATTATAAAACTTTTATATAACTTATCGTTACTTTGAGAACCCGCAAATGTTTATTGGGATGCGAACTGTGTAGAGATACGTAAATAATAAAGTTTATACTGGCAAAATTCACTTTTAGTTTCTCAACTATTCTAATTGTTGAGCATTTTTATATTTATTTATGCACCTGGAAAACAAACACCCAAAATTAAATGACCGTTCCTCCCTAGAGAGTAGATAACTTCGTTTATTGTTAAGTGGACCTTTTTCGCCGTCTGTCGTGAAATGACCCAAATTGAAACACATATAGTTTGCAACATGCACAGCACGATTCGGAATCCATTTCCTGGAAATTTTGGATCAGTAATGACGAGATCATTTCCGGGAAATATTTCCATGCATTTGAACACTCCGCACGGCTTGTGAGACTGCTTCAGGCGCCACAATGTGGCCAGTTTCTGTTACATCAAACAATAAATTATACACCAACTTCCTCTCAAAAACATTTTCGGAAATGACCAATTTAATTGTTTTCATTACGACGCATTCAGGCAATTAAAATTTCATCCAGATCTGGAATAAAGAGCTTATTACCTCCCGCTTCCCCCTATAATTCAAACGAGTGGTTTTAATTAGTTCTTTGTTGAGATGGCCGTTAAAAACAGGCGTTGGTGCAACTGGACAAAAAATGTTGTTTCCAGGCTTTAGCCATAGTATCCGAAAATTAATCGGCATGAAATGATTCAGAAATAAATCGAGTCATGGCAATTAGGACGACCAGGTCAGTGCAATTAGGAGATTATCAGATGGTTCATTTGTGTGTTATTAGTGAGGAATTCTGGTTAGATATTGCTTTGGAATTTGAACTTCATTTTATTTGATGGTGACTGTTAAATGTATAAAGAGGATGACAGTTGAAGTTAAAGATGCTTCTTGACTGATATAGTATCGGGGTGCTACAGACTCAACATAGCTTGTGGATTAATTCTTGCTAGGACTCCAAGTCTACTAAACAAAATGTGTTTTAAATGGCAAAATTGATCTTGAGGGCATAAACATAACCTTCAAGCAACTACAAAGTTCCACCGGAGCAACTAAAAACTTTCTTTTTAAACGAAATTGTCTTATAAGTCTCGTTGAACTCCTATACATTTTTAAACCTAGCGTTTGGACTCTACAGGCAAAGTAACACGTCGGCGTCAATTTTAAACCCTGACCTGACTTTGAATCAAAACAGGCTTCTGTTAACTTGGATATTCAAATTCAAAGTTGTTATATTAGTGAATTTCTTACAGCACTTGGAATGTGGTCTTGAAATTCTTTATTAGAGAAAATCAATGCTCATGTATATGAAACAATAGAGTTCATTTCCAATACGTGGAAGTTTTTAAAAAAAGAAAGATCTGAACTTCAAAGAATTCTTGTTAATAACTCAACAATGATATAGGTAGGTACAGGAAAGTAAAAGAAATTTCGCAACATCGTTGGTTCAAATTAAATTTAACCGAGTTCGTATCTCATACCGTTTACCGTTTCTGACATAGCAATAGTGTCGCAGACTGAAAAGGACACCCTGAAGACTAATTTTCACGTGTGGGAAGTTCAAATCAACTTCCAACGCCAAAAAGATCTCATTTTCAATCTCTCAGTGGCCTAAATCTCAATCCGCAAGGAATTCCAACTTAAAATTCCTTCAACACATCCAGAACTGGAATTAATTCCACAACCCGGTTATTTTCACATTGTTGTTTCATTAATGGAAAATTCCCTGTAACATTTTCATGTTTTTATGTGGTTAAATTGAAATGTATGGGGTTAGATAGTAGGCCTATATTTTTACTACCTCGCATAAAAGTACATTCTCCTGGAATTCCTACAGGATAGTCTTGAACCCTCCCATTTTGTAAATTAACTCGTAAAATAAAGAAACGAATAAAGTTTCATTATCCGGGACATTTATGGCACTTTCGCTTTTCCCCCTTTGAGGAAACACCTGTATTTCTTAAGGGGTGGCGTATCCTAATTGGGGTGTCTTTATTGTCAATTAACAGGGGCTTTAGGGGTTGTATTGATTTTTTGACAGCAATCGTGTATTAGCCATCAGCAAACATTCCGAAATGGTGAACGTGCCTCGAATGATTCGATGCGGCTTAAACGGTTTCATAAAAGTCGATGGGGTGGAACGATTTCGGATGCCATTTGCGAATTTTAGGGATTTTGTGTCATAAAAGATTCGGCCGTGGTTACGATTTTCTTATGTGTGTTTCAAGAAACTATACCGATATACAGTGTGAGATATAAGTATGTACCTACCATTTTTTTTATACGTACGAGACGGTCAAAATAACATCAATATACCTAAAACATTAAGGGAACAAACATTTCTTCAGAAATCAAATCTCTAAGTTCACCCGTTTCCGAATTTAAACGACATTAACTTTAACTCGATAAAAAAGACACACAATTTTTTTTTATTAATTCTTTTCAATTGATGCTGTTTTCGTTTGAATGTAACATCTCAAAGACCTTCATAAAATTGACGATTTTTTTTCTTTCGATGTGGTTCGCTACGATAACTCCAGAAAACTTTGGCATGATTCCAAAATCGACTCCATTATTTTCAAGAAGCAAGAAGTTCATGGTAATCAGTTTGAACATCATTTAATAAAATAAAGTAAAAATCTTTCACCGCACTGGTATTTTTGAATAATCCATTGTTGCGCGAGAACGGATGATTGTAGAGTCTTCTATAGTTCCTGCGAAGATATTTGTTTTGGGCAACTCTTCTAATGGTGAAAAAGTTGTAACTGTGCAGAAAAAAGAATTTCACAGTAAGTAGGTACCTACATAATAGACGCTGAAATTTGGCTTCCCCACCCTTCACTAACTTTGGAGATATTAGCTCGTACCAAAGATCATATACACATATATAACATATACAGGGTTTTTCACTTAAAACTCCGCACGTCAATATCTCGGAAACGAATAGGAATATTTGATTTCTGTAAAAAGTAGTCAATGTATGGGGTCGAGTAGTTATTTTTCAAAGTTAATTATAATAATAATCTTTGCTCGTACTAATATTCCGGAGTTACAGGGTACATATCTATGCGTTTCATCAACAGACCTTTGCAGTTTATTCCCGACTACACAAATTTACTGGATTGACACTGAGTCAAGGAAAAAACTTTTTAAGTGCTGAAAAATAGGGCTTGAATTAAATCGTCATATTTTATAGTCCTGATGGACGAAAACTATTTTTCATAATTTTTCTATTCCACCCCCATTGTAACTGGTGGAATGCTGGCAGTTGAAAAATAGCAAGTCATTTATCAGAGAAGGTCTCGAGGGGCAAAAGCATTCTGGGAATAGTTTTAATGTAATTGAAAGGGCATTTAATATAAATTTAGTGACAGGAAGAGGGGAAAAGTTCGGAATTAAGTATTTATGGAGAAAGTGGGAGAAAGAGGGTTAGTTGACTTAATCGATGAGTTCTAAACATAGTCCAAGTTTAAGAAATCATTCATAATACAACAGAAAAAAAATTGGGATACATAACATTTTTGAATTTCTGAAAGTATATCTGTACAGATCAAGTGCTTACAGTGGAAAGCATTTGAATTCGCACACTTTATTTAAAACAGTTATTTTTTGACAACCCTCGTAATATTCCAATATTCTAGCTTAAATAATAAGCGGATTTTGGCGTTAACCAGGTTACGAATTTCCCAACCTAACTTTTCTTCGCAGTAGGGAAAAATCTCTTGGAAGGTACCTTATCAAGTAGCTGCGTTATACCATAAATGTTACTTAACCAGAACCTTTTGGCGTTTGATCCCGAGCTGCTATCGATATATAACCAATCAATTACCAAACCTGGTAACGACAAATCGTAACCTGGTTAACGCCAAAATCCGCCTATCAATTCCAAAACCAAAATCCAGCTTTGTTGTTTGTTTACCAATAACTTGTCATTTTGACAAAAGTGATGTATTACTATGAGAAAATTTGGCATTTTACGAGGGTTCTTTGAAATATTGTGTGCGAATTCAAATGCTTTTCACTGTACCTACTCAATTATTGTCTAAATATGTTATTTTTTCAATAAACCTGTATACAAAGCCTCTGTCGGAAATCATCTCTAGGAATTTCACTGGAATGCAAGGGATCCCACTGGACATGCAGTGGAATTCCAATATCAATCTGCCAAGATTTTCTGTACGTGAACAAATGTGGTATATCCAAACAAAGTTTGGATTTAGAAATGATGTGTAGCAACGTTGGATTCTACCATTATGTACTCGTACTAGTAATCAGAATTGATTAGTATCACCCTTTTATCGTAGCTACATAACAATGAAAGAAAAAAAAAAGTTTTTGTGAAACTTCACTATACAGGGTGTCCCATTTTGAGTACTTTTGCGGGGTATCTCCGTTATTCTTATAGATAGAAAGTTGCGGTTTTCGCGACAGTGTGCTACTTTTTCGTGAAACTGAAGATGCCGTTAACAAAATTTTCATAGCCCTTTTCGTTTTCAAGATACAGGGCTAAACTGAAAATGTTGCATTTTAAGGTACCCCTCGTATCTAAACTATCAGATAAGTTATGGAAAATGTGAAAACTGTTTTTTATATAACTTTTCCGGTAGAACTCGATTCTGCCTTCGGAATTAGTATACAGGGTCAGGTCAAAAAGTTATCGGACCCAAATTTATTTTTTTAAATGGAACACCCTGTATATTTATAGTCAATAAGATTTGTCTTTTCTTTACCTTTTCAAAAATATACAAGATTATGCACTTAAAAAAAAAAAAAAAAATTTAGCCTATAATTTTTTGACCTGACCCTGTATACAAATTCCGAAGGCAGAATCGAGTTCCACGGGAAAAGTATATAACTTTCGATTTTGCCTTCGGAATTTGTATACAGGGTCAGGTCAAAAAGTTATAGGCTTAACATTTTTTTTTTTAAAAGTGCATACTTTTATATATTTTTGAAAAGGTAAAGAAAAGACAAATCTTATGGACTATAAATATACAGGGTGTTCCATTTAAAAAAATAAAGTTGGGTCCGATAACCTTCTGACCTGACCCTGTATACTAATTCCGAAGGCAGAATCGAGTTCTACGGAAAAAGTTTTCACATTTTCCATAACTTATCTGATAGTTTAGATACGAGGGGTATCTTAAAATGCAATATTTTCAGTTTAGCCCTGTATCTTGAAAACTAAAAGAGCTATGAAAATTTTGTTAACGGCATCTTTAGTTTCACGAAAAAGTAGCACACTGTCGCGAAAACCGCAACTTTCTATCTATAAGAATAACCGAGATACCCCGCAAAAGTACCCAAAATGGGACACCCTGTACACGCCTACCCCCATCAAAGTCAGCATTGTATAGAATGTATATTAATTAACTATGTACCATCTACGATTTTTCCAAAAACTATGTATCTTTTCACTCGCAAAATATTATATAAAGTTCTCTTGGGAAATTCAGGAAAATTCCAAGGAAATAAAAATAAATTATCTGGCAACAGTCGTCGCAGTTCACAAGTGTCTTTGATAGCAACGAAACGGGAATACAACGGAAAATGCTGTGTTCTGTGTGTTTATTGTTTACAGCTTCGGTTATATTCACGAATTTTATGCTTTAGAGCAAGTTTCATACCTACTGTTCTACTTTACAGTTTTATTCGGAGTCATAATGTAAAGGGTCGTCTCTGCAACATCACAATATGGCCAGCAGCGCCTTCTAGCAACTTTTCATTGGCGAAGAGAAAAGTCGCTCAACCAAATGTGGCTCATAAAATTGTGCTCCGCGCTCTATTTATGATTCATTAGGGAGTTGCTTTGTTATAATGGATTTGGTCGAGAGAGCTTTTGAAAAACCAAAGAGAATCATCCAATTATTACCAGTTAATTGATGGTATGTGCTCTATCCTCTAGTGAGTTTATCTGTTATAATGTATTTTAGATAACAATTTGACTGGCCTCATTTGACATCGTATCAGAGCTGATAATGATTCGATGTTCAGAGTAAGACTGCTGATCTTATGTATGATCAGCAGTCTTACTCTATTTACATTGACATAATTTACGTATCATGCCTCCAATATATATATATTGTTTCCCCGATTGTGTCTTAGCGCATATGCCCTGGAGTTTGCTTCGAATCCGAAAAACAACATGAACCCTGGTCATGATACTAAAACTCACAAGATAAGACTACTCGCTGGACGAAATTGGAACCGATTCGCGCATGGTTATATCCAATAATTATGGATAGGGGAAAATTACCGACATTTGTCTATATTATTATATTTCCCTATGCGGGGAAAAAACTTAAGTAATTTTAAGTAATAAATAGGTCGATAGGTCCTCAATGTAACCTATTTCTTACCTGTTGGTTAAAAAACAATGGCCGAAAAAATATATCCGCATATTAGTGTGAGATGGACAATGATAAAGAATCATGGCACAGTCGGCGTGCTCGTGTAAATAATGGAGTTTGAATTTTATCACGTGTCGTAGTGACGAAACTATTACCTATGCCGTCATACTAGGTATAATAATTACATTTGCTTGTCAGCTCGACGTCAACTCACTTGAAACTGTTCTCTTCAGTCTGACTTAGACCCATAGCCATACTGATGAGTCCTAGTAGGATGAAACGTATATGGATTGGTCATGGTCAGACTGAGGAAACAGTTTCAAGATTTTCCTTTTTTTTATAATGATTACGTTGTAGTTAATTGCTTATTGGAAGGCAATTCAACTGCGAAAGAAACTTTTCTGTATAATATAGGAAAAATACTCGCAGAAAATTGATGTTCATTTCGATAGATTATTGCCAGAGTTTGCGAAATTTTAATACAACCTTGAATCCAAAATAATTATATTAGTCTATGAGAGTTATAAACAAACTTGCCAGTGGTAATCACGACGGGGGTTCTGGTGTAAAATGTTGGAGGGGATAATATCAGGCAGGCGATTTTTTTTTAATGCGCATTCGCCATTTTATCAGACAGTAAATTTCGGCAACCAAAAATTAATAAGTAAAGACATATCCAATCATGTGAATATCTCTGAAAGTAGTCACTGATTCGATAAAAATGCATTGTTTTCTTAGATGGTTAATTAAAATATGACCGTCTTCATGTCTTGTACTGTACCTACAAATTAATGTTTGCTATTATCTCGGCTATTATATTCTACCTAAATGACGTTAATTCTCAAATTAGGTAAAGATTGACTAAATATCGATATTTGTTATAACCCGATAGACCGGTAACGATAAAGACAAAATATTGGTCATAATTTAGTAATATTCCACTTAAATTCAGAACAATTAAACTCTTCGCCTACAAGTTAATTTTTGCCATTACATTCTACCTAAATGACTTTAATTACGTAAAGATTGACTAAATATCGACCTTTGGTATAATCTAACAAACAGGTAGCGATAAAGACAGAATATTGGTCATAATTTAGTAATTCTCCACCTAAATTCAGAACAAATAAAGTCTTGTCCTTGAAGGTGATTTTTGGGTAATTTTCAAGTAAATTTAGACTTCTTCTTATACCTTATATACATATGTCATCGTTGTATATGATATGATGCATGTTTATTTTTAGTAACCTGTGACCTACACTTACAGGGAAATAATCTTATAGGACTTCAGGTATTTATGTCGTAAATAGGATATCATTTTCTCGAGCTCAATAAGTAATCGCTGTTTATGACAATGAAGTCAAATTGTAAGGCAGGTCGAAGTAATTTCATACTAAATCAAGACGTTTTTTTTTCTTCTGGTCTAGAAGTTCTTGAATTGTTTGTTTGTTGGGTATCCTGTTGTACTTTACCATGAACCCTGGCCTTTCCTGGCGAAATCTGATCAAGTTTGCACAAAAATGATTCCCTTTTCTGAAAGGAGTATTTATTATTTTTATTTGAAATGAGATTTCTGTTGTGCCAATGCAAATTGCCATAGCAAACCTCTTTTTCTGCGTCACTTTCTTAAAAATATAGAGATAGGTTGATAACAGTCAAACAATTAAATTAATACCATAACCCACAAGCCCCAAAGCAAAGGTACAGTTTTTCATGATTTCTTGTGTACATATTTATCAGAAACATTTGATGAAGCAAATGAACTATGTACCTAAATACCTATTTATTTTGTTTTCATTGTTGAAATCTCCGAGTTGGAATCTTGAAACCTCAATGTCATGTTTTCCCGATTTCTCGTATCCCATATTTTGTAAATTATGGCATCAACTACACCGGACACAGACCCTGGGACTTTCCGTCTGTCATTTGATAGAGGAAATCCTTAGTGATTTGTGCCATCCATTAGCATGATTCTGTGTGGATTATAAAGTCGGTTTGCTACGAGGGTTTCTTCGATAGAACACGAATTTCAGAACGTTTTGGTTCCATTTGAAGATGTGAATCGAACTAATGGTTCCGCAACAGGACCATTAGTGAGCTGATTGTATGCGTTTTGGTGTTGACTATCAAACATTAATTCAATCCAGAATCATTTCTGCTATGTTGAATCATTATTCATACATGCATTTCATGCTATATTTTTTTCTCTCGTCAGCTGGAACACCAAAATAAACGATGTCAGGTTTTTATCTGTTCAACTATGCTGTGTAGGTAGATGGAATAATTTCATATTTTTAGAATCTCATTCCACAGAATCCTGCAATGTTACCTTCATACCTTAGAATTTCCATAAGACCCTTCGATGATGACAAACCAAGTACCTACAGGGTGATTCATTTTCAGCGACAGGGTGTCAGTTCTCGTAAACTATTCATCGTAGATGCTTGCGGCAAAAAATTTTATTACTAATACGGCCAAGAGAAAAACCTGGAAAATATTTTCAAGTTTCTGAAATGGTCGCTAGGGGGCCTAACAACCAACACCAAGTAGAAAAATAGGATTTTTATAGAATTTTGTCCAATGAAAATATATCGATGAGCTCATTTTCAGATTTACTGACTTTTCAGCTACACTGTTTGTCTAAAACGTTTTTTTCTATCTATCATAATAAAGTGGTGGGGGAAGTTCAATTGTTTTTTTAAACAAACGGAGATTTCTCCCGTTTCGCAAATTAATTAAAAAGCAAATGAGCATTTTATAGCGCAGACTATTTTCTTTCATATGAGCCCAAGTTCGTTTAAATCGGTCAAGCGAAACGTAAGAAATCTCCGTTTGTTTAAAAAAACAATTGAACTTCCCCCACCACTTTATTATAATAGATAGAAAAAAACGTTTTGGACAAAAAGTGTAGGTAAATAGTCAGTAAATCTGAAAATGAGCTCATCGATATATTTTCGTTGGACAAAATTCTATAAAAATCCTATTTTTCTACTGTGTGTTGGTTGTTACGCCCCCTAGCGACCATTTCAGAAACTTGAAAATATTTTCCAGGTTTTTCTCTTGGCCGTTTTAGTAATAAATTTTTTTGCCGCAAGCCTCTACGATGAATAGTTTACGAGAACTGGCACCCTGTCGCTGAAAATGAATCATCCGGGACATGCCGATTTAACTTTGTTAATGTTACTTTTTTGAACATCAATTTTTTTCAGAACCAGAAATCTTCACATGATGAATAACACAAACACATCATTGGAGAATTTTTGAAAATACCGGCACGTAACTAAGATCCACAAGTTGCTATAAAAGTCCAGGGTGGCGATTCTGGGAAGTGTAGGATGTGATCGATCGACCGATAGAAGTGCGACATATCAACGGTAAATTCAAACATCATACCCTATCAAATCGCCGTTACCCATCAGATCAAATTTTCTTTTTCTTCAGCCTCCGCCATGTCTTCCATCACATGATGATTCACATTTATTTCAAGAGGATCAATTTCCAAATCTCACAGCTCAACAAAAAGTTTTCAAAAATAACCACCGAATAATTCAAAACACTGAAAAAAGTTAGGTTAGTATAGCACTGGACGGTTATTTATGTCGTTTCTCCGGAAATTGTACATCTTCTCTCGGTCTTATGCCGAACGATTTTCAATAATTGTCATGCGATGTGATCATTCCAAAAATTTTGGATCTCAGTAGATGTTATCGTCCACGTCTCTCGATATAGTCATTCTATCGGTTCCATAGTCGGCAACCAGAAGAAAGTTATCTGCTTCACCTAAAAACAATATTGGTCATACGTTTATTTTTCGAGTTTTTCATCGCCACGATAAACTTTAAATCGTTTCCGAAAGCTTTGCGCTGTTCAAATTTGAAAATCATCAATTTTGACGCATCGTTCCGGAACGGCTAATTTGATTTTTAGCTTGGTTTAGTGGAAATGCGAATTCTGACATAAAAAAGCCTTTATGGAGTTTGAATCAGTGTTTATTGAGTAAACACGATTGTTTCCCATAAAAAAATCGGATTGGTCCAATATAGCAATGTTTAGCTTTATAATTGAAGCTTGCAGTTTCTATAGAGTTTTGTGATTTGGAATAATTATTGCAGATGATGATAAGATATAAAAATGTATTTTATTTTTTCTTCTAATTAGTTGTTCAAACTATCAAGGGGTAGTTTTATCTACCCTTATAAGTTCATAAGGGTCGACAAACTTTCTAAATGGTATATTTTATTGCCCCGCCCGATTTTATGAGCGAAGCAATCAAGGTTTTGTCAATAAAAGCATTTTTGTGTCGCATATTTCCTCCCCTTACTATCCGGAACACACCCCGAGTTTTGTACAACTTTATTACGGAAAATGACGTCAGATTTGAAGCAAGCACTGATTGGATTTTGAAAGGAAAATGCTGATATAGACATGTAATTTCTTGGGGTGGATTTATCAGATTATAATCTCCGGATATAGTCATTACCAACAATTAACAAATCCTATATCTACCCCTTTATTTGCGACAAATTATTCATTCATTTCATCCCCCTTGCATCACCCATTGACCTATAAACCGAAACCCCTACCATCCCTCCAGCTGTCACTTGTCATCCTCATCAACCCTGCAGGTGGATAAATCATTCTGACCACGTATTTCCCAAAAGCAATTTTATGCACCCCTCTTTTCATCTATCCCGCGAGAATACCAAGTTTTTCTTCCCTCTCATGTCATCAACCCCCGTATGGATGTTAAATTTGCTCGTCTATTGAGGAATTTCGAAACTACCCGTATTCGGGTGCTTTTTTACGACGAAGGGGTGCTAAAAGTTTCATGTAAGTATCAAATATTCTAGGGTGAAACAACCCTTTGTGGTACATTTGAGACTGGTTAATGGATGAAAAACATTCAAGTTGATTGGTCATTGGGGAAGGTTTTGAGTGGTTTGTGTTGTTATCATTTACTTGATTAGGTACTTAGTCTTTATTCAATTTTTAACATCTATACTTCCAAGTTTGCCTAACTTGATTGTTCGTCATGTATGTATTATGTAGTCGGAGTACATCTAAAACTTCGCAACTTCATACGGATTTACTTTGTCATTTGCATAAACATGCAACCGCAACAAACTTTTCTACTTCTACATTGTGAGCTACTCCATTATCCTGAAGCCATATTTCTGTATTCGGACATCCAAGCAAATATTTCCAGACAAGATTTAGCTGTCCCGGTTGAATACACACTATCGCGGATCTAAATTACAGCTACGTATAGTATAACGAATATTTATGGTGCTCTAACACCAATAAGGCTCCCGAGACACGCCCGCCCGAATAAACAACACGAAAGGGTTATTGAAATGGTGCCCCCTCTCTTAACCTCAGTCTCGCCAAGGAAAACTATCAATTCTTCACCAATGATTTATCAAGAACAAAACTAACGTGGCTAACGTGCGTGCAGAAAGAGTCTCATGGGGGTTGTTTTTGGGGGGTTGATGAAGATGTCCCCAGTTTGGATGTAGGTTTTCTGCTGGAGGATTGTAATTATGGTTGGGATGGGATATAAATTTTACTTTTCTCGTATGGGGTCTTTGGGTCGTTATGTAGTGCCCTCTAGTGGGGAGTAGTATAAAGATTGACTTGGATAAAGCCCAAACTACATTATCTCATTAAATTGAATGGCGGTTTTGTCTTGATTTTAAATTAGATCAATGAATCTATAAAAAATAAAGAATCCTGTGAAGCACATTTTTTCACGCTCTACCTATATTGGCTTCTCTTGTGTGTTTGTTGAAAATCGATTTTTATCCATTTCAAATGCCCAGATTGATTCGGAACTTTCCACATTTGTCAATAATCGATGACAATACAATAATTTTGATCAAAAAAGAGCTTCATCGTGAACAGAACTGTTTAATTAAACAAAAATCACATTTTTGTGGAAATATTTGACATTTGTCTATGTTATTTATCATTTATCAACAGGTGGTGAATGAAAAATTGGTTGACGGAACTGTAATTATTTTTCTTGAACCGCCCCGCCCGTCTGATGCAACGTTGCCAGGGGCAAAAAAAAAAGCACAATGGATTTTTATACGCTTTATATCAGCTTCACTTGTTTGTTTGTAACAGAATCTTGGAACTCGATTTTCACTCACTTCAAATGTCTACTTGTCAAGAAAGAACCGATGAAAATCTCAATTCATTCACGCTTCCGAAATAAAAAGTAAAAAATAAATTATAGGTAAAAAATCTGAAAAACATGCTTTCGAACTAAAAAGTTAAAAATAATGTCTAATTCAAGAATAAAATGATAAACGAGAAAATTATTGTTGTTGTGATAAACGCGTGGGGTGCTTTGTAAGGACACTAATTATGCATTTTGAAATAGAAAATAAGTAAGGAATTATAACAATTATTGATATTGAAGCACCCCACGCTTTTATCACAATCACATCAATTTTCTCGTTAATCATTTTATTCTCAAATTAAAAATTATTTTCAACTTCTTAGTTCGAAAGCGTGTTTTTTTGTTTTTTTAACTATAATTTATCTGGAATCAGTTTCATTTTTTCTTTTTTTTCCGTAAAAAAACAAATTTTTATGAAAACTGAAACAAATCAACAAAAATATATAGTTTCTCGTATTTGATGTAAACTTCATCGGAATATCTTCACGGGAGGTGAAAAAACTAGCGAAAAAATAAGTAAAAGAAAACGAAGTGCTAAAAGAGAAATAACATTACCACTTATAACAATAATAACATGTATGTAATAATGAAAGTTAAACAAATATATTTTTTTATTCACGTATTATCTCGCGTAATTATGGTTTCTGTAAGCTGTTTGTCTTCAATGTCGTCGATCAAAGCCATAATACACGTTGAGTTACATTTGTGTTAGTGGTGCCCTCCTAATACCGGGGCAACCCGGATAGGAATCAAAATGGCATGGCGCAACTCACACAAAAAATGTAACTTTAAACATCTATTACTTCTCTGTACCAACGCTCCGTTAAACAACCTTTTTTTTGGCATGAAATAGAAATATCATCTTTGTTTAAACGATGATGATGGTGAAATCGTCAATCAATCATAAAGCGGAAAAAGAAAATTCGACAATAATAATTTTATATCCTGCTGTATTGAGATAACCCCAGGGAAATTGAAATCTCCAACCACAAGGAAATGAAAACTTAAATAAGCAACTACCCAAAACTATCAATATTAATAAAAATGCAACCTATCAAATTTCCGCCCCTGAGAACAAAAACCCATCTCGCTTCATCCAGAGTCGACTCCACATGAATACTAAGAAGAGAAGAAAAAGGAAACCGACAATATTCTTTCATATTTTCTTATTTAAATTTAAATTTTCACTTCTGCGATACCACTACGGGTGAACCGTAAATTTGCAGACTCCGCAAAGGGTATTTTTAACATTGATTGACACATTCACTCTTTATTAAAAGCCAACAAGGAACATATTTCCACCCCTCAAATTGGGGTCGAAATTAATTTGAGCCACGTGCCAGTAAGAGTTGTTTTTTGCACATCTTCATGACAATCTCACCCCCAGTTATAATTCTTTCTAAGGGATTACAGGTGACGTAAAACTACCTCATATTTTGTAATAATGTCACCTTAATATCATTCAAATTTATTATGGTTATTTACATGTAAATGTGACGTGCGGGGGTAGAAATTTAATGGGCGCTAAATAAATAAGTTGCATTCGGGGTGAGATTTACGGCTATTACCTACAATTGTTTATTTAGGGGCGTGATGTCACGGAAATGCATTTGACCGCATATGTGTTTATGGGACTGGGAGTGGTTGGTTGGCCTGGAAGCGGCCTGGAAATGTGAAAAAAATGCAGTGGATGATGGATGAAATATGCATTTTAGTCTTTTCTTATTATTCTGATGCGTTGGATTCGTTAAGAATTTTTGTACAGGTCTGGTCAAAATTTATAAAAGGTCTGGAAATATCCATGCAGGAATTATTTTGAGTTCTACAATATATTGTCCAGCATTTCAGGTGTTTGATGAGTTGCAACGTTTATTAGGTTTTCCCAGAGGTTTTCTCTATTCTCTTCTCCCCCATAAATCCCAATAATCGAGGACAATAGGCAGAACTAATGTTTTCGGTATCATTGATCAGCTAGCCGCCTTTTTGAAATAAATTATAGTTAAAAAAAAAAACTAAAAAACACGCTATCGAACTAAAAAGTTAAAAATAATTTTCAAAATAAATAATAATAAATAAAATAATAATGAAGGATAAAACCCGTTTGTTATGTGGCTTGTCATACTGTTGTTGAGTTTTATAGTGTGAAATGTTTATTCTTGTTCAGAGTGTGGCTTGTCACGTTTTTCCAATAACCCTTTCATTTGTTCTGTAATTAATATTTTTTTTCGGTTTACCTTGCTTACATGGGTTTGTTCTTACTCCTTCCATTCGAGATCCTACTTAAGATATAATTCATGTTTGACGTTGGGACCATTTCAACCACTGATCCAAAACCAATGGATAAGCATAATGAATCCGTCATCTGAAGCCAATTTTGTGAGGCATGGGCGAAAATATGTGTTTCTGCGTCTGTTTCACGGACATTTTCCAGTAGAGCCCGGGAATGTTCATCATGTGTAGTAGAATTCAATCTATCGATCCGCCCAGATGTTTATCTGGCGAACAAGTGGACCAGTCCCGTACTACATCGGTTTTCGTTTATTTATTAAAATTATATTTTGGCTTAGGTATACAGGGTGTCCGGAAATTACGCGTCAGGATTTTGGTGGGCGATTCTACATGAAAAATTAATGCAACAAACTTCTATACAATTTTTTCAAAAACTTCAAAAATTTTTTCAAAGTACGAATTTTTAATTATTTAAGGTACGGTTAATGTTTAAAGTCGTTTTTCTCGGAAACCGTTAATTCTACGATGATGCAACACGAGCACCTTTTTAAAAGATATTTTGATGCTCTTTACTAATTTGACATCCAAATTTATAAAAAGATTAAAACAAAAAAGTTCTAAGTAATTTTCCTAAGGTGAAGGACAGCTTCAGCCTTTTGTCATTGACGACTAGCGTCAAATTAATAGGGTGAATACAAAGAAACACTAGTGACATGCATGCAAAATTTGGCGAAAATCATCACACTAGAAAAAAAGTTATTAAAAAAAATAAGAAAAAAAAAATATTTTTTAACACCCTGTATCTTCCTTAATTTTGAGTTTTTGAAAAAATTGTATAGAAGTTTGTTGCATTAATTTTTCATGTAGAATCGCCCACCAAAATCCTGACGCGTAATTTCCGGACACCCTGTAGGTATATCAAGTAATCTGTAAAAATAATTATATCCTTACAATTAATTGTCCGAATAATAGGTGAGTTGAATCAACTGGTAATACTGGTATACTTAAATTGTATTTATAAAAATTATTAGGTTCACTGAAAAATATAATATTATATTATAAGTTCGGTCCTGTCCACAGCTCGTCATAATGACATTATTTGGTTGCAGTGCGCAAAATCCAACTTGCCGGAAAATGTTCAAGTTTGTTTACATTTTTCGGTCGTAATTTACCTAGCCATTTGGAGTGCAGCGTTTGGCTCATCCAGTTGTTTAGATCGATGATTTCAAATTTCAACCCGCCCACACACTATGCAACTGGTTATTGATTATTGAACAACAAGATTTTTTGGTTTTTGGTAGTATTTTGAACTCTTTGGACGACAACTCCACATACACTATGCGTTAACCGTATCAACCTGAATTGTTCAACTTGTTGATCAACTGATTCTGATTGCATAGTGTGTCGTGTCTGCTGTTTTATATGAAACATTGTCTGTCCCTTTTCGACAGAAAACTACACTTGAATACATTAGCTTTTTAGCTCAATCGTTAACTGGTCTAGAGTTGTGGATTTGAACGGTCCAAAATGAATTTGAAAAATAGCATGAAAATATTGCATTGGATGAACGTAACTTACCTCACTGTACATACTTGCCAACTGTTTTATTTTGCAATTTATGAAAACAGTAATGATTTGTTCTAAAAAGCTTATTGTATAAAAAGTCTATTCTGATAGTTATTTTGGAGATTATGGGTTTAATCCTGGGTTTAATCATGTTCATCCAGAACACATTGATTGATCAGAAACGTTTATTTTTACATGCACATCGAAAAGATGAATTCATGAACAATTGAAATTAAAAAAATATATATCAAACTCTGTTATTTTTTTAATAGGTATTTTAATCGATTGAATTTGACCGGTCAAATTGGTGTTTTGACCATGCATCTTCATTACAGGAGTGAGTCGGTAACTATGTAGATGATAAAATTAGTACAGTAGTAGATACTTTAACTTTTTCAAAGAAATTACTTCAACTTCTTACTTCCACAGGTTTGGAATTATTACTTGAAGAACGTCGGTTTCTACTCAACTTTACCTAAGATAAAACCAGATTATCTAGGAACTTTATAAAAAAAAATCAATACAGGGTGTTACAGAGTAAGTGTTACAACGTAAAACTATAGATTAACGAAAAATTTCCGCGGGCTATCGTTTTCGATATACTTATAACCGACACTGGATATTTTTTTAATCGATTTTTAAATAAAATAATACTAATGAAAAACTTCACTAATAATTTATGAGTTTTGACACTATATAAAATCTGATAAAAATATTCCAAGTGGTTTAGAAGTAATTAAAGAAACACCATAATGTATATCAAAAACACGCCCGCGAAAAATTTTCGTTGAGGAAAAAATCTTTTTCTTTTTTGATAACGAATCTACGCCACTCTTTTCATTTAGCCAAGGATCTAATGTGAGAGCCGCAATTAACGGAACTTACAGACAAATTCAAAATACCCGAAAATAATCTTTAAGGGCGAATGGAACTTGAAATGTCGGCCCTTAAACCTACAATTTTGATCTGTCACTTTAATTCGAAAAAGAAAATGAACTGTATTATACGTCACCTCTAAATTTATCCAAGCTTTTTTGAGTTCTGTACTATTTTGGATTTGTCCTTTTTTGGCCATCGATATTTTGTTTTGATATCTAATCGGCTACCGTATACTTGAGTTTGGAAAGTGGAAAAAGTTTCAAAAAGAAGATGACTTTTCGACACTTTCTCTCATAATTTCTACTCCTTGAAAGTCAAGAATACGGTAGCAGTTTCCCATTTTTTAACCCCACCAATACATTGGTTGTCTTGATTCTGTTGGATTCCTTCGTTTTGCAGGCCGCCATATTTTCAACATAATTAAGGAATTGAAGGCTCTGTTGCAAGAAGGTGATAAGGACATAATTCTGCTAAAGTGAGTTATCTGCTTATATACAGTGTGTCTGCTTAAGTTGGCCACATATGGGAAACTTTTTTATTATTAATTTTAGGAAAAAAAGTTATTCTTTATAAAAAGTTCTGCATGTTCCAAAACCTAAAATGCAACCATCAGATATTACATTTTTTCATTTGAATTGATGCATTGATTTAAATGTCCAATAATTAAAATAAGAGATTACTGTTTAATATTAATTTATTTATAAAATTTAATAAATTAAAAAAGAAAAAAACAATAATTTTAATGGTAGTGTTTATTTTTCTTTATAACAATTTTCGATATTGTCAAATTTTACTCTTGAGTGAAATTCATATTTTTTGACAAACCTCGTATACGACTGAAAAAATGTAATATCTGATGGTTGCATTTTAGGTTTTGGAACATGCTGAACTTTTTATAAAGAATAACTTTTTTTCCTAAAATTAATAATAAAAAAGTTTCCCATATGTGGCCAACTTAAGCAGACACACTGTAGGTTCAAAACGTTGCTCTTCTTTCCTGGTGGAACTGGTGGAAGTATACGGAATACGTCCGGATGATAGAATGATTCAATTTCTATTACCCGGACGTATCCCATACTTGCACCGTGCAAGAGGAGCAACTTTTTGAACCGATATAAGCAGATATCCCACTTCTTTAGAATTATTCACTTATCCCCTTCTTGCACGGGGGTCTCCAATTCTAACTTTGATCACCTCGTTTGAACTGAGTCGTTTGTTCAATTCTCGGTCCATCATCACTTTCTTAAAAATCTGATGAGAGGATGTGTACAGAAACAGATTCTGAATAACTCAGAATGCATATACCATCAGTTGCAGAAGAATTAAAGATAGTGTTGATTTTATCACACATTTTATAAACAATAAACCAAAGTTACGCAATAAAGGAAGTTGCTGTTGCTCAGGAAGAGGATAAGTACCCAGAACCGTAACAGCATAAAACCCTGTAGAGCCAAACGAATTCTTTGTCTCAAAAAAAAGGTATACTTCTGCTCTGCAGATTATTTAAAATCTTTTTGAAAGATATAATAGTTTAATGCCCTTGAGGGGCGAAAGACTTACGGAGAATTTTTTGTCCATATTTTTGGCGAGATTTTTGGGTACTTGGTTGAACGTTAAAAGGGTTGAAATGAGTCTTGACGAATAATTTATGGAAAGTATACAGTGTGTCCAGAATAAAATGTTGTACATGAGGATATTGGAAACGGTAAAAGATACGACGTCGCGTCGCCGAAATGGATGATAAGTCGCGTTCTTGTATGCTAAAAAATATTCTAGCTCCGTTTCATTTTTAATCGACTAATAGACATCGTAATGTAGATACACTGATATAGGGTGAAAAAGTAACTATGTTCAGAATCCTAATTTTGATATCAAGATCAAGTTTATATTGTAGTATAATATATTTTCGAGATTTTTATCGCGGAACAAATTTTCTTAGCTCATATAAGAACATCCAGAAGTCACCCTCAGGCTCACCACAACACCCTCTAATGAAGCCTATTTCCTATCCAGGATATCTTGCTTTAATTCCCTCGGGATTATCAGGAATGAAACAGGATTGATTGCAATCCAAACAAATAGCATTGAAACTGCAATTAGGTTATTTATAATGTAATCAGCGCATCAGACTTCAAAAAGACGTAACGTTTGACAATAAGATGGATTACCCAAAAAGTGATTGTTTAGACCTGATAATCTAATAAGCGCGGGGATCAATGTTTAATTAACTTGTTTGTGAATGTCAATTGAATTTGGGACAAATGTGGATATTCCCATGCGATAATGAAGATTGGAATTGGAAATAATTATTATTAATTAATCTATTTTATATTTTATTGTTTGGTTTCAATAACGACATTTTTTACGAAAGACGTTCTTAAAAGGATTATTGATATGATGTTTCCGACTTTTCTCATAAACTTTTCTGATTTTTCAATTATTATTGTCTCGTTTATTTTTCAATTTCTTATTCAGAAAAGGATTACTGATATTATTTGAAGAACATTTATTTTTAAATCACAGGACTCACTCTAAAAAGCTTTTATCACAGAATTGTCAAGTACGGAGAACTTTGAATTGTGAAATGGAGAGTAGAAATTCTGAAAAAAATGTTGATTTTACTTTTCTCGAAAAATATTCGTTTACTCATCAATAAATCAATATCTATTTCTATTTGGTCCCCTTCAAATAGTCAACTGTATTTTTCACTCAAAAATTCAATACACATTCCTTAATTCAATATTCCAAAAAAAAAATCGCCAAGGGCTCTTAAACATGTCGAACCTTATTTGTGAGTACCAACGTAACAATAAAATTTATGGTGTAGATGTCGAGTCAAAATTGCGGACATCATACATTATTTCCATTAATCATCAAACAGTAATTGTATTATCAATATTTCCCTTCTCCATATGATAATCAAATAATTCAATTTTCCAACTCATTTATTAATTATTCAATTGACATTATAACATGGAAAATTGTTTGCCGGTAAATTGGTTCAATCAACCTTTCAGTTATTAAATTTTGCCTCTAGGAATTCAATATTTCGAATATCATGAAAACCTCCAACTGAATTTGCATCTGCACGAAACACCACAAAAGCAGCCAATTGAACATTTCAAGACAAAACCATCTCCTGCCTGCATTTCCAATAAAATCTCAAATTTCGTCCCGTCTTGAAAGGGCCAAAAGAGCCATCTCTTCCATCAATACAAAGGGCATCCAAATTGATCGAATTACGAGCTCCCTTTTCTGCACTTAGTCTAGATAAACTCAAAAAGGGACTAGATTTAATTGGAACCTATACTGAGGGTGCCATAATTAATAATATAAGGGTTAGTTTATTCAATTATTTGTGTATCTGTTTTCCTGAGGAAAGTTTTCATATTCCGATAAGCTGGCTCGCATAACAAATTCGAAGAAGCGAGTTTTTGAAATTCGGATTTGGAACTTTTTAATGGGAAAGTAGTTTTCGTCGCAGTTACTCTGGATTGAGTAGGAACGGAGTCTGTTTTAAGTTTGAGTGGAGGAAAATTTTCTTGTTGACACAGGAGATTGAATTTCGTTTTGAAACTTTCTTAAACTTCATATAGTTCGGAATTGTTGGTTTTGATAATGTATCAGAGGGGAGTTAATGATTAAAGGGGGTACTCTTTTATTCAATATCCGGTACTATATACTTATCGATGAATGGCAGAGTCTCTATTCCCTACCTCATCATAGAGCTCATTTCAGGAACCAAATAAAAAATAATCAAAGAAGTTCAGGAAACAGGACAAAACATCGGAAGTGGTCAATATTCTTTAGGTACATACATTTGAGTTTCATGATAAATTCTCGAAAGTTTTCACAACTGAAATTCTAGACCATGAATTTCCAAATCTGTTGACCACCTATTATTCCCAATTCAAATTTTTGATATTGTTTCAAATGTCCAGATGTGAAATAAAAATTGCTCCGTTCATAAGTACTTGGCCATTTGTACGGTGTCGGTTGACAGAAAGCAATGGAGGCCTGAGTGAAATACCGTGTAAATCCAGATTACTTCACTCTATGGACTCAATTAACCTCATATGTATGGAGAAGCGTATTTGGAATTTTCCGTGAAATACGGCTATTTTTCAATGTGCCGCAAAATTTGTGTAGTTTAGCTGGACAGATGCGGTCAATTTTTCATGTTTTTCTACGATTTATGTGTTCGGCTATCTGTTGAAAGTTCCGTTGGCAACGGGAATTGCTTATTTATGGCAGTGGGGTAAATATTTTTTTCACTTTTCGAACCTCCAATGGCAAACTTGAGTCTCAACTGTGACGTCATAATGATTTGTGCACTACATTTGGTAAACTACCCTGCGAAGCGGGAAAAGCGTTAGCGTAATTACCCCTTGAAGCAATTAGGGTGTTTTCACCCCCTATGCGCTGATTTAGTACCTCTTTAAGAGGATTGCTTTTTGTCATGAAAATATCATGACAAATGTGAAGGGGTTTTCAGTTGTTATATGATAAAAAAATCACATTTTTCATTTTTCTCTTGGTTGTGTTGAGTCGGTTGATTTTCACTTTTTCTTTACAGGGTGTGTTTTTTAGAGTGTTACAATGCGATACGAAAAACGGCTTCTTTTTTTTAATTTTTTTCAAAAAGAAATCATTTATGTAGATTCGTATTTTGAAATAAAAAATACAGCATTCCATTTGAAATTCGAAAATTATCCCCTCTTAAGGGGATGAAGAGGCAAATGTGAAAAATCGTCTAGTGATCTTATCACGTCACCAAAATAAAAAAAAAATATGGAGCCGTTTTCGACATATCGTATTGTAACACTTTAAAAAAATCACCCTGTATAATAATCTTCAAAATTCGTTCAGCCTTCCATCTCAACTTCGAGCAAATATTTCTCGATTTATTTAATATTAATTGATCGAAATCATCAAAAAGCAATGGAAAAACAATTCCATAAATCTGCGATTTGTTACGAGGGGAAAGTCCATGGAGAATTATATCGATTTTTTTTTATTGAGATTTGTAGAGATTCGCAAAATAAGCGTTACGCATTTTTAAATTCCTTCAAATATGATTTTTGCAAAAGTAATTAAAGGTAAAAGTTCTGTATATACAGGGTGAGTTTTTTTATGTCTAGCATAAGGGATCTCGGAAACTATAGCAGATACGAGAAAGTTTAAATGTGCAAAGATTTGCAGTTTTGTAAGGTCGAGTCAAAACCATTTTGAGTTTTGAAAAATTGGCTGCTGTCAAAAGTGATTTAAAAAACCTGATTTTCAGCGATTTTTTTAAACGCCCCTAGCTCCGTGAATATTGATTTTGGAGAAAATGTTGATAACAAAAATATTGGGAAATTCTACTCTAAATAAAATCACAATAAAACATTTTTCGTCACGCACCCGTCACGTTTAAACTTTCTCGTATCTGCTATAGTTTCCGAGATCCCTATGCTAGACATAAAAAACTCACCCTGTATAAATATACTGAATATGTTATAGTGTTATGACGTCATAACATTGCAATTTTAGTACATTTCAAAGCGTTATATCTCCGTCAATTTCCAACTAACAAGAAAAAGAAAAAAAACGTGTACTTATTTTTCATGGACTTTCGACTCCAGCATTAAAAAAAAATGATGCAAGTTCCCCATTGAATCAGATTTTCCTGTTCCATTAATATGAGGAATGAAAGTTTACAAGGTTCTTAATAGGGTTTAACAAGTGTCGCCCCCCACACTCCAAACATCGAGAGTCGTTGACTTTTGAAACATTGCGGCCAAAACTCCTCTTGGCATGTTGATCTCGAATGTTGTTTTTGAGACCAGGACCCTGAAACCGGTACGACGGTGTTAGTTGAATAGTTGAGGCATCCTTACAAGACAAGAGGCCAAATCAGGAGAGCACGCTGTTCAGTCCAAATCACTTCTTACTCTCTATATAAAGTCACTTTCTATGCATGCAAACACTTGCAGTGTTAGTAGTCATCAGTGCTTCGTCCTGCTGAAACCATCAGCTAAACTTTCTCACCTTACATTTCAAGACCTATCTTCTCATTTGAATAGAAATCAACTGTCAATTTTTTTCGACACCTTTTCACATTTTTTGCCAAGAACAAGAATCAATCCAATGTGCTTGGATAGCTCTTGAAAAGTTGTCTAGGAACATTTTGTGTATTACAATCCATTAATATGAAGGGAAGTTCCGTTCAAATAATATGTCACTTTGATCTTGCATAGCCCTGGCCATTACCTTATGCCTACCCTGTATATTCCAATTCATTACAGATATGTAGACCTTCAAAAGCCTCACAACTTTTGTATACGACATTTTTCTCTAACTCGTGTATCTTTTGAAATGATCGACCTTTCTGGTAATTTCGCCTTACCCTGTATAAGCATATAAGGGATCAAAGTCTGTGGAAAGCTGCGAGAAGCCCGCACTACAAACGAAAGAAATAACTTTATGAATACATAAAATGCTCGGTTGATGAAAAATACCTACCAAGGCTTTGTTTTGAAGGATAATAAAAGTAAAGTAAACCTATTCAGGCACCATATTGTTTTTCCATTCCTAGAGTATTTTTTTCTCCAAGGCCTTTCTCGCTGGTACTGGTTTTTATCGAGGCTTTTTGTTTGATTTTTTAAGTATATGCATTTTTTACTATTCCGCATCACTGGGTTTTGTTGATTTGACTTGAAAGTTCACGCGACAGCTGCACCACTAGGAAATCAATAAGTTTACCCCCACCCATAATATCACCCACGGCTTTTCAAAGGGCACGTGAGTTATATTTTATATCTATTATTTTCAATTCGCTCACGCACCAAAGTCATTAAAGTTTTTTTTTTTTTTGCAACCAGAATGTTAGATAATGTGTGTAAAATATTTAAAAAATATCTCATCTTATTTTTTATGCCTGAATGTGTTTATAAAAAAGTAATTCATTTGCTCCTAGGTTGTTGATTTTTTATATATTTTTGTAAAATCAGTATTTTTTGGGAATTTCAAGAACGTTGTTGTGGAATATGATACGATTCTAGGATTATTTTTCAAAATAAAGTTTTTTTTAAATGAATGAAAGCATTGGTACGGTTACCATAGTTATTTATTTAGTTTTTATAAAATATTTTCGAAATTTCCCCCGTTATTAGGTGTTGATGCAAACGTTGCATCTTTCAAAACAGAATGAGTTGCCTCTCTCAGAAATTGCCAATTAATATAATTGAAAGCTTCAATTACAGCAGCTCAAAGTTTATCTATTGTAGAATAAGTTTTATTGTAAACTTTGTTTTTTACAGCGTTTTTCTAAATTGGAAAACTCCCTTTCGGCAAAAAAACTTTTTGAACTAAGTAAAATTTCAAAATAATACAATATTATCATGTGTGTACTATGGTATACATACTATTATTAATGCTTTATTTCATTAGATAGTTTTTTTTTTCATAGATAACTGCATTTTAATTACGTTGAGGGAAAACATGAATCAGGAAAAAGTAAAATGAAAACTTTACTTTAAAAAATAACCCTTATCATTTGCTGTATCGTTAAAATCGTCATACAATTCTCTATTTAATAAAAATAAAATTCAATATGGTTCCAATAGGGTTGTTTTTCTCGTGCCGCGCATGCGCATATGTCAAGGCAACTGGTGGCTGGAAATGTCAAATTCCTGGCAGTCTTGTTTTTGAGTTATGACATGTGACAATATTCTATAACCTCCAAAATACTGTCAGTGTCGGTGCCAAGTCTGAGTGAGTTTTTATCGAGATTCATGAAGAGTAACATATTTGTTGATACACTAATACACAAATAAAACGTGAGTACTTGAACTTGAACTGAAGGTCAAAAATATGCAAAAGTATAAAAGTCATATTTTTGACATCTCTTCCGCGTTCACATTGCTCGAAAGACGTTAGGCTCTATAGCCTTGTTCTAGTTTCAACTAGACAAGGATAGAAGCACGCTCGTGAACGCGGCACTGCTTGTCAGTTGCTCTGGTTAGAACGCATGCGCCTTAACGCTATCGGCGAGAAAAATAACAAGAAAAATGACATTGATTTACTTATTTAAACGAGCGTGTTTCAATCAGGGTTGGCCGATACATATCCGTGATATATATCAATGATATATGTATATCACGATATATATCTGATATTTGAGATCCCATAAATATCAACTTGATTGATATATATCCATTTGTGAAAATACGTTTATTTTTTATCAACAACCTGGAGTTTTCATCAAACTTCTTTATATAAAGTGCCCTGGTGATTTCCATAGGAGGTTGCGGAACCTGTGTGACAGAACAACGTTTGCGATTCTCTATACTTCCCCTGGTCATTCCCCTGTTAGGCTGTGCCGACCTTTCGACTGTGTGGGGGTTGCATTCCGGGGGTTGTTTTGCCAGCTTTTTAATTTGTAAAAAATTATTATTTGTGATTAATCGATGATCTATTTTTCAAATACAATGCCGAAACAGAAGATTTCAGTTTGGAAAGACTACAAATGTGTTTAAAAAAAAACAACACTGGTAAATGGGCATCAGTGTCTAACCAACAATAATCGAATCGATGCCTTTGTTGGTGTCTGATCAATCTGACTATGACACGGATACAGAAATGAATGTTCCACTTATAAATTTTGGAATAAAAAATGAGTTTGTTCTCAGTATGTATTTAAAATAACGGAAGTTATAAAGTCATTACACTGCATTATGTTTTAGTTTATTAAGTTTACCATTATGACTTATCAATATCATATATTTGGGGATTTTGGAGTTTTCTTTACTTATTTTGATTGTTTGCTAATAAATTTATTCGAACGTGTTAAAGCAGGCTGGTTTTGAATGTTTTGTTCAGGGTGTTTTTACTTGTTTAAATTGTCATAAAGAAGTAGAACGATGTAAAACAGTTCTTTTGTTTAAATAGAAAAAAAATCTTTGATATATATCAAAAATTGATATGTATCGGATATATATCGTATATATCCGATATTTTGATATTTATGATAAATATCATGATATTTTCCATCCCTGGTTTCAATGTTATTTTATTCAGAGTAGAATTCCCTGAAACTCTTGTAACCAACATTTTTTCAGAAAAAGTCACCAAAAACCCATTTTTTTTGACAGCTATACAATTTTCAAAAACTCAAAATGGTTTTTAGTAGAGCCTACACAAAACTGCAAACCTTTGCCCATTTAAACTTTCTCGTATATGCTATATGGTTTCCGAGATCCCTGTAAGTAGGCAAAAAATAGTCACCCTGTATACTTTTTTGGTTTGTCGAGTTTTCATTTTTACTTATGATGCTTCCGATCTATAAGTCTATAATCGAGGATTAATAATTATGATTTATCTACTCAATATATTGATATTTTTTCCATAACTGAAGATTTTTAAGCCTACAATAAGTAGGTAGTACCCGCAAAGATCTGATCTATTGTGAGGTGTGTATGGATCTTTGGTACCCGTAGTCTATTTACAACCAAAAAACGACAGCTTTATTTCTTCTAACATAACATACGCAAAACGGAATCTCTTGTCAACATATTTTCAAACATGCCACACAGTTTCCGTGCGAAAGACACAACCCTTACATCACATTGACACGTTCTCAGCCCCCTGCTGAAAAGCCACTTTATATTGTAAACATACACGGTTGCCCTCTCTCAACCCCCGTAAACAAAATAAACATAAAAATTTCAACAGTTGTGTTATGTCCACGTACACTCCATTAGTTTTGCGATCGATTCTCGATTTTAATATCAGGGATGGAAATTTACGTGCACCACTGGTTCTTGCAAATACTGGCTGATTGGATTTGTCAACGCCACGTGGTCCTTTCCATTATTTGGGAAAATTGAGACGAGGAGATAAGATTGTGACTTTTATCACGAACGACATTTGTCACAATAGATAAGGGGAGATGTTTTGAAGTTTTGGCTTTGGGAGGGTTGATTGGCTTGATTTGGAGGGTTGGGGTATTTCGGGAGTGTTTTTGACATTGCAGTATAAATTAATATGCTTTATATCTTGTATAAGATACAACTTTTTTCACGGAGCGTGAAATTGAAATGGTAATTTGTAAGACTAGTGGGTACAGCACTATAACTCATGATATTTATCATAGACGTATAACCTAGTATCATAGACGTATAACTTGGTTATACGTCTATGCATTTATACATAAAATATGGTCATTATGGTTAAACGCTATTGTTGGTTTTTCAGAATAAGATGCTGATCCTCAAGGGTGTTTTGTTGAAATTTGGTGGTGTTTTTTTGTGTAAATAGTTATTCTCTTAACAAGTGCCCGCACGCAAAATCATTTAAGATATGCTTCAAGGACGGAAAAGACATTTTACGCATGTTTTAATAATATTTTTTAGCGCATAAAAATATAGTTGGCAACGATGCGCATAGTTGAAGAAATTGATCTGTCATAGTTGTGCCGAGCCAATCTGCATCATGTCGTCTCTTATGGTGGGTCCTCAAATGGTCCTCAATTGCTTACAATTCGGTTGGTATGGAAACAAAGTTCGAAACAATAAACTGGAGGAATTTGAGTTGACATTTGACATTTGAGTGCAGGAAAAATCTACTTTGCACACTAGTGCGGGATGGTTACATACTCAAATAATAAAACAATACTTATACACTAACCGACAAAACTAGAGAAACCGACTAAAATTTTAAGAAACTTTAATCCTGCATCAGTTAGGTATCAAAAAAGTGATTGTGTATGATTTGAAAACTTGAATCCAGTCGTCAGTTTACGTGTGCTGGTGATTTAAAAAAAAGTCTAGTGCACGTTTTCAGGGTTTCACGTTTGAAAAATGGACTTTTCAATTTTTTTTTCTGTGTGACTTTTGAAAAAAATGGCTAGCACCATTCGAAAGAGGAGCACAAACTGTTATACTTCATGAAAATTTCACAATAATTGAAAAAAGGATAGTCTAGATATGGAATCTTGAACTTGGCAAAAATGACCAATTTTCCATGGTTTCTTCAAAAATGGGTCATTTGTCAGTTTGTCACTTGCCAAGTTCATGATTCTGTATAACTAAACTATCCTTTGTTCAATTATTGTGACATTTTCAGGAAGAAAATAGTTTGTGCCACTCTTTCGAATGATGCTAACTACTTTTCTCAAAAATAACACTGACAAAAGTGTCCATTTTTCAAATGTGAAAAAAGGACACTAGACAATTTAAAATAAAAAAAAACGCCGGGCCAAGTAAACTGACAACTGAATTCAAGTTTTGAGATGCACCATCACTTTTTTGATAACTGATACAGGATGAAAGTTTCTTCAACTGTTAGGCAGTTTCTCTACTTATAATTAGAATAAAAATTAAAAAAAAACAATTTTCCACTGAGTTCCTCAATAACAAATTTCATGACCCCTTCAAAATGCAGAAATCATAATGGTTATAGCAGTAGACATTCACAAACAAACATTTTTTATATTTTTCTCGGAAACCGTTCGTCGAATAAAAAAAAACAAGGTATTACTTTCTTTTTTGTTTTGACCATGTGGGGGAAAGTCCTTACAGAACTGTTTTCTAAAAAATCCATGACAGTAGTGAGTACTCCAACTTTGCATTTTAATGATGGGGGTGTTTTGGTGAAGTGAGAGTTGACACAATGAGTTAGTTGATTTTTGATTGTAAGATTACTTTCACTCAGTAATGTATACAGTAATTTAAAAAATCAAGTTTATCTAAAAAAAGCATTAGCGTGTAATTTTTTTGGCCTGAGATATTCAATAAGATACTTATACCGTTGTTTGAGTATTACTGAAGCCATTGGTGAAAGTAGAAAAATACGTTTTACCTCAAAAACAGTGTTTTCATGGATTGTAGGTCACCAGCAAATTTCAATAAAATATCGAAAGTGATTTCCATGAAATTGAGGAAAAACCGTTTTTTTTTCAAATATTCAACATCCTATGTACTGCTTGTACATCAAAAGTTTAGCAATTGATTCGAAATTTTTTCTCAAAATCACCCAAGGAATCACAACACAACCCTTAAGGATCAGCATCTATTCTGAAAAACCCTGTATAGCACTAACACTCACCAGTCACCACTACTACTAGAGGTAGTTCCGATAAAATCTGTATTTTATCAATAACTTGGATCTTCATGATATGAGCATGTACAAAAATTCTCAACTCAGTAGTGGCAGTTGAAGTTGAGAATATGATAACGGCAATTGGGCGCCATTTTGAAAAAAATCCAGTCAATAATGGGAAATTCGTTCAACATTTTATTGTACGTACTAGGATCATCATGTCCTAAAAATGTACTTTTGAAATAATTGAGTTTTCATCCACTGATAAAATTGAAGATTTATCTAGCTAGCTAGACTTTATTTCTTTTAAATAAATATCAAAGTTGATGATGGAATTTTTTCAACACTCTATTCTGATATCGTACCATTGAGAAGCGACAAAAACCTGTTTTCCCTATTGCTTCAATGAGAACGCTTTTTTTTTGGCCTTGAGATCAAAATTTAACAGCACGCAACCTCTCCGATGACGTTACGTCAAGATCTGTGCCCTCTGACAGATAGCGACCACAGACAGACGTAATTTTTTTTGACGGGAATAGTTTTGTCGCTTCTCATTGGTATTTTATTCTCGGGTATTGTTGTTACCAGTCGAAGGACAAAGTTTGACGAATCAGACAACATATTATATTTGAACTCTCGCCCCTAATAATTCATGGTAAAAGGGCCATATTGTAGCTACGGACACTGGACAGAAGCCAACTATCGTGTACTTGTCACGGTACACTTATTTTTATCGTTCTTTTAAAAGTAATTTTCAACTGAATAAGTGATTGCTAAAAAAGATCTACGTTTTCAGCATAAAAACTACCAAGCGCCATAATATTAACATATTGAGCAAACCAGATTTAATCTCCATCAGTCGCAATTTGGTTGGGAATACTCGCTTTCTTCAACTAATAATGAATCCATGTTTGCAAATGCGAAAAGAATTGGAAATCTTTGTTGCGTCTTGAGATGTGATTTATTTTCGATTTAAGGAATTTCATCATTAGAAGTTAGTTTCTGGCAGACTGCTTCCTTTGACTGCGAACAGCATATTGCCATTTAATTAAAACTTATTGAAAATAGGGTGATCTTCGATGTGTCTTGTATTCTGACACTGTATATTTTTAATCGTATTACAATATGTGAATGTTTGATCGCTAGTATTTCAATCAACTTGAAGCGCAATTTTCGATTGAAAATCGCTCAAAACGATTTCCATAATTTTGGCCTCATTCTATGCGATATTCTAGAATTTTGACAAAAATACTTCCAATTAGTATTGGACGATCTATGTTTGAAGGATCAAATCCATGAGAACATAAGAAATCTGACGACATTTTTATTTCTCTGCGAATCTGTAGCCATTAACAAATTTTAAAATTCAAGAACAGAAAACCTGCAGCCAGAGAGGAGAAACCACAAGATTAAGTTCTGTTCAAATCCGCATCTGATGAAACGGTCGAAAACATGAATCCTGCATGGGAGCAATACTGGGGAAAGCCGAAATCCTTAAAAGCTGCGTTAATTGAATTAAATGCGGATAGTGGACCAGATTTAGCCATTATACATTCTGGGAATCAGCGATGACATATGATGCAACCGCAAATGAATCCTGAACGTCATCTGTCTCCATGTCTCCTGAATTTTTTTGTACGAGCGTCTTGAATTGCCATGCAAGAGGCAGACAACTAAGTTCCATATCCACTGGTTTGGAACAATCCTTATTACTGAAACTCAATCTTCTCTTTGTAGCCCCATCCAACATATTTTGCTTTTTCATTGGCCTCCAGTAGTTAGCGATTACTTTCCTGAAACTCGGCGAGATGGGTGATAATGCAATGGAAGTGATTAGCATTAAAATTGCGACAAAGTAGATTTATAATTTGTCTGTAATCTGTAGACGAAAATAAACTAAAATGTTCACGTAAACTCTCTTTTTTCTTTTTCAAGGAATTTTTAGTTCAATCTGACAGTCTCCTTAAATTAATTGCGCTTTACCTCAAATTTCATGATACCTTGTCCATGACTGCTTTTCGTAAAATTCCATTAATTGGATAGTTGCTCCAGGTCCATATATTCAGAACTTGAGAAAATGATGGTTCAAGAAATAAACGTTCTTTCAAAAGCCATTTTCAGTTCAATTAATCTGGCCAATCTC
The DNA here is from genome assembly GCA_958502075.1 of Orchestes rusci. NCBI lineage: Eukaryota > Metazoa > Arthropoda > Insecta > Coleoptera > Curculionidae > Orchestes > Orchestes rusci. Next base: position 14,493,625 of record OY293314.1, read on the forward strand.
CTCCATTGTAACGTGGTTTATCAATTTGAGATCCTGGACTTCAAATGAGTAAACTCATCAATGCCAGAGCTCGTATTGAAGATGTTTGAAATGGAACTAAAGCTCCTTTGCGGAGGATCAATGTGAAAATTATTTTTTCATATTCGCCCTCATACTTTGCAATATTATGTCTATTTTCTTCCGGACTTTTGTTGGCGGACTTGTTCTTTGTACATGCTTGTAACGACAAAGGAAAGTCACTATTCACTTTTTGTTTTCGAAGAATTTCGACCCGAGGGTGTTCTGAGTTGAAGTTTATGGTTGCTAAATACTTGAAATTCTCCACATTGAGTTTTGTGGACGTCAATCGAAGTAGAAATAGCTTATTCCCTATTTCAATAGAGAACAATGTCGAAAGAGTATTGTGTATACTTTGAGGTTCACAAAAAATAAAGCTTGAGTAGTTGTTGAATCAGTAAAATTGAAAAAAATAGTTGAAAATAATCCAGGTGAACATATCTTTTGACATTTAATTGTTTTAATCCTCAATATTTCGTTTTTATAATACACTATAGTAATATGGCGTATCTACCCATCATCTCAATGGTATTTTCAATTTAACCCATTTGGCATCCCACAATGGCAAATATCCATTAAAAGTTATATACGACACACTAAAACGCGAATTACGGTGCTTTCAGCAAAATTGCATCCGAACGTCCCACCCCCTTGGACCGAAAATTATGCCGAATATACATAATACTTCCCCTAAATACCTGAATATGGTTTCACCGTGAAATTGGATAATTCCTCGAGTGGAATTAAGGATAATGATTTCGGCGGATCGAATTTTATCCCTCAATTGTTCCTCATCCCAATGGAAAAAAACGCGACGCTCGACGTCGCCGGGATGGCGTCTCGCCATTCCGACGCCTTTCCCTGAATCGGGATATCGTTGGGTGTAGTGACGCATCTAGTGTAAATAAAACACCCCTTTGGAGTATCGATTTGAGAAAAAAAGGTCAGGGCATATGGATGTTTTTTTCTATATTTAGAATTCAATTTGCAACGCCTGGAACGCAATTTTAGGCTCTATGTTTCAAGGCTTTGAGGAGTATCAACATCGAATTCCTATGGGGCATTGGTGAATTTGGTGGGTAAATGGATTTATCAAGCTAACAGAGAAAGACACTCTTCTTTATTTTCAGCAGTAAATCTGATGATGCATTATACATCCACAAATAATGTATAATACGGTCCATTGTTTGCGCAAATTGATTATACAGTTCATTAGCGATGAAGTACGGTAAATGTAATAGGGGTTAAAAATAAATCTTATTCTCATCACTAATTTCCAACCCGACGGTAATTTCTTCCACCAAACCGATTTTCAGAAAAGGGGAACCCCGAGTGATAGATGTTTAGAGTTCTGCTTGGCTGATGAATTGGGAAAAGCATTCCCCACAAATCCTTTTTCATCTGATTCCGGAAATGTGTTTTGATTATTCGTAGAGATAGTACTCAGGTGAGATGGGTGTATCATTAATTTTTTTCCTTCTATCATTGTGTTTGGAGAATGATCTCGCGAATTGAAACACTTTTCAGTGTTCGCAATCACAAATTTTGATGATGTTCATGAATTTCAAGGGATTTAGTAAAATTTAATACATTATAATATGAATGAATTCGTCGTTCTGTGAAATGTTTTATTGAACATGACCATGAAAAACAAAAATACTAAAAATATATTCAATATGGATAACTGGGGAATATAAAGCAAATTTTGCTAGGCATGATTATTTTAATGACGACCGAATGAAACACCAGCTATTTTAGTGATGAAATAAAACACATTTATTCGAATCAGATGGAAAATTAGAAATCGTCGTGTTAATGAAGAATCGAATCCACGTAATTCTCTGCGGACAGGTTAGCAATTAGCATGCTGCTGGCAATATTAAGTTGTGGGGCCGTTTTTCTTGCAACTGATTGGGAACTGAAAATATGACCAAGGAAATCTATCTAGAGATTTTATGCTAAATATGCCATTGCAGGGAGTCTATCAACAAACAATGTCTTGAGAAATAATGGTTTGTAAGGAACAATTATAATACTTCGCAGTCGCCAGATTTAAAACCCAATTGAAATCCCTTGGAAAGACGTGTTTTTGGCAACGAAATAAGAAAGCTTTGTGGGCAGAACCTGAAGCAGCTTGTTTTTCTATCTCTTATATCTCTCCAGACATGCCGAACTTGGAATGTTGGAAGAAGTTATTGTTGTGCATTTGCCCTTGAAAGTGAATTTTTAGTTTTTTCTTATAAAATAATTTTTGATTTCTAAATTGTAATCTTTGTGTTATCTGAGAGTATCTTGAATTTACAATACTATAAGGGCTCTATGCATGTTCGTGTAACAGTTTTGGGGAAAAAAATAAAATGTAAGTTGTACCTAGTAATACAAATCCAGATTTTAGCAGTTCTCCTCAATGTACCAGAATTTTTCTATTGATCTTGATTGGTTTTTTTTCAAAATAACTAGAGAACAATATTTATAATTTTGCTGTAATTAAAAATTTGCACATTTTTTGGAAATATGAAGAATATAAGGATTAGTGAGTACTGATGCCATTGATGTTATAATAAAAAATCAACCTACGACCTCTAATAATGTAGTAATCACCGATTAAAGAGCGCCAATCAACATCCAATACGTCACAGAATACACTATCTTTCTCCGTCTGACGTATTGACTGAGATGACTCTCTCTCTCTCGGGAGGGTTATATGGCCCCACCCCTTTTGCCATCATGCAGTGAAATTCGCGTCTTCTTTATCATTTATTTAGTATATTTTTGGGTATTTCGGAAAACATTTTTTGCTGGTGACTTTCAAATAATGTCTAGAATACATCTGCATTTTCATTGTTGAGTTATATATTTTTCATAACAATAGGCAAATCTGCTTTATTCATTTTAAAACGTGAGGAGCCTAAGATTTTTCCTTTCTCAACATAGGCCAAATCAGATTAACTTTTCCCCAAATATATGTATAGGTATACTTTAGACTTGAAGAGCTCTCAAGAAGCTGTAATGAATACCTCAGCGCTGATCATTAAACCTAAGTAACCGCAGAATTAAGAAAAAATGTTAATTCTTTTTACCTGGAAAAAGGCTGTTTTTTGGAAGGAACTAAATAAAAATTAACATTTTTCTTGTAACGTTCGAGTAACCCGTGTTGCTTAATTGTGATTTCAGTCATCTGCAGAATCGTTGAAGAAGAAAATTATTTTCTCTGGGGTTTAGTCCAGGTTTGGTTGATAAGAATAACTTGACTCACTGTCTATCCATGATAAATTACACAAAGTCAACAAAGCAATAACTCATGATTTTCACGAGGGTGAATGTAGTTTCCTTATAAATATCAATGAATCTGGAAGCTCTGAAGTGTTTTCTCATGCATTTCAAATTCCCATTGAATGGCGAATAGGGTTAATGCTATAGAGTACACTTTTCCATGAAAGAAACCAATCTATCCATTCAAAAGGGTTCAATATCTATCTATCCATTGCCATCCTCTCCGAATGAAAAAAAGCGTCCGTGACTGGCACAATATGCCAAATGGAAAATTTATCGGGAAATTCTTCAGCGCTCCAAATCTCCAGAAACTCTTATCCACCTCTAGTGCTATTTATATAGGACGTCGCATGAATTTATTTTAGCTTTTGTTCTGGATTTTGACTAGTTTTAGCAAAGTGTGTCATTTGCTTTGTACCAAGCCAGTACAGAGATATTAGAACAATTGCCACATGTTATAAATATGTGCATTGTGGAGTCTAGCAAGTGGAATGATTCCCATGTGGGACTCATTTATTAATCACAGGCGCCTGAATAAATATTTTTTTAATTAAAATATTTAATTTCACATGTTGAGACGTTTATTCGCATGATATTGTGTGTATTTTTAGAATTATTGTTGTTGTGTCTAGTTTTGTTACATTTTGGGAATTAATTCAGTAATGATGGCTCCTGAAACCAGACGTCTTTCATACATTCTGAAACAAGAAAATCCTTCATGTGATACATTTCGTCAGTGAAATCGACCATAACTTTACGCTATAAATCAATTCTAAATTACTGCTCTGCTCCAGGTGATTCTTCAAGCATGTTCAAATCAATCACATTATTTGTGATTCTGTGAAAGCTTTTAATTCGAGAACTCCTCGATCTAAAAATGGTTAGAGCACAACTTATTTGTGCATCAAAATCCATTATCAAACTCGATATATTATAGTTTAATTAAATTGTGAAAAGTGTTTTCTAAACCTGTCTATATTTTGGCATCCAGCTGTGAACACGCGAAGAACAGTGGTCTGCTTATTCTCGATTTTTTCCACGCTGGTCTATGGTTATGATTGCAGGCTTTCTGTAGCCGATATAGAATAACGGCCATATCAAAATATGTATGCAAAATTTTGAAAAACGGATTGCACGGAATTCCAGACCTTTTTGTTGCAGGATTTTTTTTAATAAATTTTTCCTCTGTTTGGTTCTAAACAATAACACAATTTGAAGAGTCGTGAATGGGCTATTGTAATGAAAAAAAACTTAGGTACACAAATTTGATTACATACTTTGAATAGTTTGAATCAGATTATTGAACCAATTATTAAATTGAAGTGGGCAAATATCGTATTTCCATCGAATCAAGAAAGTCCGAACCTCAGTATTTTGTATAACTATTGAAGACGTCTTTAATAATCTCAGTGACAAAAAATGCTTGAAAAAATGCTACGGCTACAGGATTGGGATTTGAAGGAGACGCTATTCATTCACAATTAATTCAACATTTTAACTTAATTTGCACAACCTCATCATAAATTCAAATTCAATCATGCTATCAAATAAAAATGTTCTTGTCCTTGGAAGCTAGGAAAGCAATTTTCAATTTGTCGTTATATAAATGTATAGGTAGCTTAATTTATCAAATATTTTGCATGGCCATATTATTTAAATCCTTAATATGCCAATATGTAATTATTTTTCTCGCTCGAATATCTATTGATAATTCAGACCAACGACAATGCCTCAAAAATTACTTACGGATTATTTTTTGTACTATTATAAGAACCCTCCCTCACACTCTAACAAGTGGTTCAAAAACCCCAATTCCCTCTACCTCTTTTTACGAGATAATAAACTCAAAGAGGGCAAATCCTTTAAGAAACCGGAACGGACCAAATTTACTGGAGGCTTACATGTAAGTACACCAGGAGCCTAATCCAGAAAACGGGCAGAGCGAGAGAAAAAATGTGAAGGGAAAAAAGAAAATGTAGAGGTGTAATTCGACCATGTCGACAGCCCCTGTTATTTATAAGGGTGGCTTTTTTCGATTTTTGGAAGTTCAAGACGTCGGAATGGATTTTTTTGTTGCTGGGAGAGGGGATTGGAGGCGACAAGAGATGAATGTCAAGTGAAATCCATGTTTTGTAAGTAGGGTGTGAATTACGCTTGGTGAATGTCAAGTGTTCTTGTTGATTTGACTCTTTATCAGGTATAAGGTTCTGGAAATGTCAGTTTTCCTGTAGAGAAATTTTTTGAATAGACCGTATTTGGATTTGGAATTGGACTATTTGCATGTTCAAACAACTTTTTATCGAAAACGAGGCGCTCTTCCTCCTTCTCTCCCATCTCTTTCTCATCACAGTCATAAGTCTCATAAGTATAGGCGAGATACAATCACGCAAGTCATCACATTTCTTCCTTCGCAAACGAATCAAAGTACGAAAACAATTATTTTCCCAGCTTGATTTTCTCCAAAGACAACTTATACAATCAAATCCACTTGACGAAATCAAATACAATTAAGCAACTTCTCACCCTTTTGAACGAACATCCACGCTCAAACATTCAAAAAACAATTGACTACAAATCCCCCATTAAGCCCTTCGTGGTCTCCACACCCCCTCATTTGCATATCACGCAATGACAATACAATTAAAGCACACAAAAGAAACGTCTGTATTTCTATGCGGAACGGGAAATTGGGGTCTTCCTTTTATTTTCTTCCCCCTGTATTTTTGCATTCTCTTTTGATATGATGATAAGAGATGCATTTTTTATTGTCGGAAAGCGTCAAATTTCTACACATTTTTCACACTTCTAATTAACTTTGAGTTTTCCCCGTTTCCCCCAATCTGTCAAGAACAAGAAAAGCATTTATTTTCATTTGGCGGATTTAATTGTATTTGTTTTCCGGAAATTCGTGTTGTTTGTCAATACAAATCGAAAGGATGATTCGACTTTAGAATTATTCACATATTGGGGCTTTGTATTGATGTTTTCGATTTGATTCCACATTTTGAATATTAAAATTCTATTAAACTTCGAGGGTGATGAGGTTATTTATTGGTTGGGGATTTTTTGTTTTGTTTGTTTCACTACAACGATTCAATTTTGCTGTATTTAATTGTGAAGGAATTAAGTCCAGATAATAATGAATAGGACATTATCCTTAATTCCTTAATGTTCCATTATTATTCATTATTGTGCCATACTGCTTCATTCTTAGAACTAGAATTTTTTCTTTGTACTAGTGTATAGGTATTTCTGTTTTACTTGACACACTCTCACTCTTTGGTTTGGTTTTTGTTGTTCTGAATAGTTCTCTAGCTCATTACATTTCCTTGATTCTCTCCGTACTTCAAGATACAAAGTATGTATGTATAGTGCAAAAATACGAAATTGAGTAGCTTTGAGAGTTATTTAGATTTTTTTTTTTGACAGCACTGGTTGAGATCGTACAAATTACTGTGTACTTTCAGGTTTTTTTTGTTTTAACAAATCTGTACTGTTTAATTTTTATTTTAATGGTCAGCTGTAGGTATGTTGTACGTTTTGATGTTTCTGTAGAATATTATTTTATTTTATTTTATTTTGTTTTGCATGTTCTAAACCAAATGGTGTGAGAGTAAATTGATAACATCTATATTCTCGCATTGTTGTGCATTAAGAATTCAAATCTCCTTTTAGTACAAAACTTTTAAACAAAAAAAAAATCCGTAGAAGCAGTAGGTATAGTACATACAAGTTCTCTTCTATGACATTACTTTGTTTTTCTTGAAGTTACATTTTCATTGCTTCATTTTGGTGAATTATTACATAATACTGCTGGAGGATAAAGTTTACCACGTGAAACTCTGTTCTCTTCACATCCCCATAAACTTCTTGTTATTTTCATTCGTTGACACCATATTTTCAAAGGGTTCCTCATACATATTTGTTATTTTAGAAAGAACAGTGAGTAAAACAGGTTACATTCTCTGAGTCTCAACCATGAAATACACACTAAAGCACAATTGGCAAATTTAACACGAAGTTACTGTAGCCTGTCAAATAAATCGGTTTTGATTTGAAAAACAAACTTCAAGAACTCGCGGATATACAAGTCGATAACTAAACTTAATGTCCAGAACGTGACTTGTGGGTAAATTTCAATAAGTTCGCGATTCCTGGGATATGGAATGTTGATGCAGTTTACGGCGATGAAACCAAGAATTATTAATTTTCTCTTTGTTTAAACTGTTTTATATTAGGGTAGTAAGTATACTGTTTTTGCTTTCCATTTCACCACGATTCACGAATTTTATTGCATTGAATTCTCCCTGTACTTCAAAAAGTCCTGTCCTATGACATCAATAATATATTGATTGATTTTTCCGGTAGTACAAAATATGTAGTTACTTATCTATATTTCAATATTCAAAAACAAGGGCCAAATGTTACTTGACTGTGAATATTTATCCAGTTAGCTTCACTGTGGATAGCTGTTTAACATTCTAAGTATTTGCTGACATATCCATAACATAACACCACGCCAGAAATGTTCAAAATCACCCCTCATAATTTGAAGTGTCAACCGAATTCCGATTATCCTCTTTGCAAAGTCGACTCACACCTCACATATCCTCATAAATATTCATACTACACCTCAATCACTTTGATCCAGAATCCTCTCTATCGACCAACTTTCTCGATTCGGGCAAACTTCCTGACAAATTTATCCCGACTCCACTAAAACTTACAAATCTCGCATCTCCATCACGTATTTAGTTCCAACTACGACGGGAAAAATTCATATAGCCGCGATCACTCATTTTGGATGTCGGGGTAATTTGAATGTACATCAAATTTCGCATCAATCATTTAAGATGACGTGTCGGATGGAGGGATGCTGTTTCGGGGGAAAATGGCGCTTTGTCATCGCACTTAAGGGAACGTGTTTGGAGAGAAAAACGAGTTGTTTCTGTGGAGTTTGGAGAAGTCATGGGGGAAATGAACAAAGACATAATGGAAGAGTCCAAATTTTTGACAGCTCAAAACACGTCTTAGCCTCAACTCAAAGATATTGTAATAGTCATCACTGCTTTTGTTGGTCATAATAGTTCTACTAGTCTTGGGATGGAGAAGATAAAAGCCCGCAACATATAGCCATCTCCTTCATCTTCGTAGCGTCGACTTTATGGTGAATGTTGTCTGGTTTGAGGTTTCCAACCTTTCTGAGCTTCAAGCACGGTTTAGTTGGGGGATAGAGAATGATATCAGCATGTATCCGCCCTTATCTAAACGTGCGTTCACCTATACGCGTGTATGCAGACATGAATAAGTGAAGAGTGCGGGTGTATTGAGGATTGAAGAGTTCGCATTCATCTTTTCTGATGTGAATACTCCGCAACATGTCTGCAAACGATCAATGTCGTACTTAGAATCATGAAGTTCATCCCAATCCCGTAACTACTGGTTTTGTTTTTCGTTACGACGTTATTAGCTTGAATTAATACGCAAAAAAAATATTCCTTTTCAGAAGCCATTACTGGATCACGCATTAATCCTCTTAGCGTATATATGCTTTCGTTTTATATCTTACCGCTTTGGTGGTTAAAGATCAACCAAAGTTGTCAATAACCAAATAGAAACCACAATAGATAAAACCAGTTGTGAAAGTAACCCCTATAAGAAGATCTATATATCTTTCCTGCGAAATCAGTTTTGGTTTGCCGAAAGAATTATCTATCACAGCCAGTGCTGATGCAGGATCCCAAAATACGATCTCAAGTCTTCACAAATCTCAAAAAGACACGAACTCCAGTGTAAAAGCCAAACGTAAACTTCACTCATTTTGATTGACATACCAAATTATAATAAAGGATGTCGTCGTGAGTGTTTATGGGTTTGACGTCAAGACCCGACAAACCAGCCTTCATTACAGGCATTCTTTCGCATCTTTCTTTCATTTCAAAATATTAAAGGAATAATAAACATTTCATCACCCAGCTTCACAAAATGTGTCCGCGCCATCTTTCCTCTCGGCCTGTCATCTCATATTTTGCTGTGGGATTTCGACATTTACACAGGAAAGAACGCTGGTCTATGCGTAACAGTCTTTTCGGGATTGAACGTCGTTTATCATCTCATTTCTCACTAACTGGCGTTTTTTCCGTCGACAATTCCACAGGAAAAAACGCTTTTCTATTGCCAATAATTATTGGAAATTGAAATGGCGCGGAATTTAAAAGTTATGTTTGTGAAGAGAGAAAAGCAATAACTATGCCATAGGCCGAAGGTAACAAGAAGAAGTTCCACAAACAAATGAACCGAAAATAAATTGGGCGAGAAAATAACTCTATTGTATTTACATTGCTGATCAAAGATTTAAATGTTCGGTCACAAAAATGGATATACTAAAAATTATTATTAATGGAGAGCTTTGATGGATATAGACAATGAAAACAAACGAGGGACTTGAATATGCATGTATGAACTTGAGTATTACTACAAAAAAATTAGCGGTTTTCGGGAAAATTAATATATGTATTAGTATTAAAATTGGGTGAATCAATCATAAATGAATAATTCCCAAAAATCAGTGGCAAAAAATAAACGATATCGGTCAATATAGTATTCATAACAATGGTCAAAATAATCCGTCAAAATAATGTTTTGTGAAACAAATAAATCCGTTAATACACGCGCGTTTTTGCTTCCGGTCATCTCTCTGAATATCTAGCTGGATAAAAAAAACGAGCTCTCAGAAGCTGTATTTTTTAGCAAAGGCCCTATAGAGTCATCATTTTCCTTTTGCGTTTTTGAAAACATGCAAACATCATCTCCTTCGCCATTTGGTACTTTGTTTTTTCTACAAAAAACTTAACCTGACGCTCCTGTTTCTCCAGGAATACCCGAGGAAGTGCCCAAGTAGTACGTTAAAAACAATTTGGATTTGTTGGATGGTTCAGAACGGTTTTATTGGGGTTAATAAGAAGATAGCAGTTTTAAAGTGGCATTGTAAATATACTGTCGGCTCTTAAAAAGTATTTAGCATTTAAACCTGGTTTTAAAAAATCTAACGAGATCAGCTAATAAGATCAATTAAACCTAAACGCTTATTAGCTTTGTTGTGGTTTTAAAGTCTCAGTTTCAATAAACGTTTTATGAAGCTCTTATGGTTTGCTTAGTTCTATTACGTTCTTGATTATGACTTCACAGTTTTAAAGTAGTTTTAAAGATTCACCTGAGGTAACTTAACTTATAAAACTTGTTAATAAATCCGCTTTTTGAGCAATTTTTGTAACTGAAAAATACACTGTTTTATCAGTTCACTTTATAACTGCCTTGTTAAATGCAATCAGGAAGCTTTATTAAAAGTGAACGCTCTAAACATATACAATCTGCTTATCATAAAGGCTAATTTGTACAAATTGTTAGGAACGATAAAACCAAACTCATCCCCTCTTCTTCCAATCTATGTTTGTCCGAATTTATTGTGGAAAAGGCAAGGCATCCACAGTATTCCACAGACCCGACAAAAACCCAACTCGTTTTTCTCGGTCCAGCCTATTAGCATATTAAAAAGCCGCTTTAAAACTGAAAACAGACGCGCATTGCCCATGTCTAGAGTATGTGCTCGAACCAGTATGGAATGCTTACATTATACTGGAATAAAACCAGTTGATCTGAAAGTGTCTTTGTCGATAGACTAAACGGTTTTATTCAATTTTCGACCGTCATTTAACTTTTGTCAAAACGGATGGATGAAATAAAATGTATACAAATAGATAGTTAAGCTTACTAGATCACAAAAAATGACAAATTAACCATCCTGTTATCAACTCAAGCAGTAGATATGGATTTTTAAAAATAGTTAATATTTTTACTATGTTTTTATAAACTTTTTTTACATATTTTTTTTCTTGATACAAAACTTTAGAATTTTCATGGCGAACGAGTTTTTTGAGCCTCTTTTATCAACATTCGTCGATGAAATTAGATGCGCAAGTATTTTTCCATCTTGGCATCTTGGAATATTCAATTACGTACATTCAAAAATGATTATTTCACATATAAAGCGGTCAAAGAATTGGTATAGGTATATAGTTTTTGAAAACCATTTGGACTGAAAATTTATATTGATGGAGATAAATTATCCTCAAAAATGTACGTTCAGCTAACCACTTTGACTTTTCTTCAATACCACGTGTACTTATTCCATTTCAAGTGGTTTCAAAAGGATCTTCACAGAAGCGTTAAAACTGGTTACTTGAGATCATATGGAGGTTTTTATTTTTGGTTTTATGGGCCGCTTTCAATGTACGCCCTCTCATGCTGAAAGTGAGTTTATAACAACCTTGAGGCTTCTTTAAAAACCAATTGGTTCTGATTGCAGTTTTATTCTTTTGCTTTAAAACATCCTTGAAGTACTAAATAGAACCGTTCGGTGCCTTATAAGATGTTCTTAGAAGATTGAATGAAACGGTCAAGAAGAAATACATTTCTGGAAATAAATCAACGTTTGAATCAGAAATCAATAAAGTTACTTTTTCAAGAAACTTTTAAGTCAGCAAACACTCTGTCAAGAAAAAAAACAGCAAGTCTGATGCCAGCCATCAGACTATAATTTAAAAAAGTTACGAACTTTGTAGTAACAGGCATTACAGGAAATGTGGGGAGAGAACGGAGGGATTGGAGAATTTCTTAACTCCAATACGATCTACCCCTATACACTTCATTCCCAATTCTGATCAGCACAGACAAAGAAGCTGGAAATAATTTAAATCAATTAAGCAAAACAGTTCTCTGCTGTAAAAATAATACTTGGGTACATTGTCTTTGCATCAAAATCTACCTATAGTTCAATCCACCAAAATGTGTACATTCCGTCAAGTGACTTTTACTCACTTGAACTATTATTCCCTTATCAAGACCACTGACTAATCAAATTCTTGCCAAGGGGTGGTCTCCACCCTCCCGTTGGCGCCACTGTTCGATTAAAATTCGCAACCCTGAAGCCCACTTCACTCAAGATTCAATTAAGGGATGCCCGATCCGTTTTCGAGGCACGTCAAGTCGTCCCGAGTAATTAGAAAAAAAGTTTTGCTGACTGGAGACTTCCTCATTGTTCGCGAAAGGGGGTTAGTTTGGAAGAATAGGAAAGGGGAATATATACCTATAGTTTCCTGTACGTGCCTAAGATGGCCATTGTTTACGGGTGGAGGGTGGTCAAATTTGAGGCCTCAATCCAGTGGCGTACAAGGGGAGAGGGGAACGAAATCTACCCTCACAAAAGGATATTGAAGCCGGAAAAGTGAACAAAAGAATGATAAATTTCGTTGGACAAAAGGGATGATTGTAACACATGTCGGGGTTGTTTTTACTCTGACATCGACCCTATCGAAAGATGTGGAAGTCGCACTTCGAAAAAAAGTTCCGAGACGGGAGTTGGAAAAGTCTGGAAATTGAATTTTTTCCTGAGCGTATATGTAAGAAATTTGATTAGGTAGATGCGATTGAGGTTATTCAAATATATATTGATGAAAGTTGAAGGATTTTACAAATATCGTACTGTTATTTCAAGTGATTCGAATCTGTAATAGGCCAAACATAACAGGATAAAGCGACCGACAAAAAAGACCCTCATAACAATATTTCCACCCTCCCACTGTTATGGGGTGCTAAAACCATAAAATTCATAATCCGTATAAATTGCCGAATTTTCTTGGCACACATTTAATAACATTTCGTCCCTCAGTTCCTAAAGGAACTGAGTTCCTTCAAAGTTTATGTAGCGTAGCACGATTATCTCTATCGCATAAATAATCGCCATAAAAATTTGCTCCCATTCCCTTGGAAGACCCTTTTCAATTGTCTTTCCGATTCCGAGAATTTATGGTGATTGCATTCGAGTGATTTGAGGTGATTTTATCGACAAGAGAGAGATTTATTGAAGGGCGTTATAATAAAATTAGCAACACTCGACTGGCAAAATTATTAATGTTTTAATTCCTTTTCAGCCGTTCCCAGTTTGGCGAGTATTGCTCTGGAAATCCAGCCAAAATCCCGTCCCATCCGGAAGGAAGTGGGCGAAAATCTGGTTCTTACATGTCGTCCCGGTGTTTCAGACAAGAACATCATCAGTAATCTGGAATGGCGGGATAAAAATAATCAGCGAATCGATAATTCACGTAGAAGCTCCAATTTAAAGATTCAGGTAAAAATCAACATTTTGATTTGCGACGTTCTTTGACGATAATTGCTTTTAGAATCTGCAGGGTGATGTAGGAATAATGTTGGTTTTCACTGGCATTAACGCACATCAAGCTGGAACTTACAGCTGTCATGCCAACTATGCTAATACGGAACATTTGAGTGAATCGGTTGAGGTGCAAACTTACGGTAAGCATAGAGGAAGATACAAAAAAGGTTCACACATTTTTGTGGAAACTCGTATCCTTGCGCTAAAGTCAATTTAACGGGTTTAGTCTGCAATGAAAATAATTTTTTAGTTGATGTCAAATTCGTGGATGCCAAAGAGAATCAGTACCCAATAGCCGGCACCAACAGCAAAATAAAATGCGTAGTAAAAGGCGATCCAGCTCCCATTATTGACTGGTACAAGGGAGACACACTTCTACAAGAAAACTTTCCAAAATACATCCGGGAACCCGATGGTTTACAAATCCAAAATGTGACTGAAGCAGATGATGGAACTTATAAATGTTCAGCTTTGGTTGTCAGTACTGGGGTGTATAAGACAAGAAATATTAAAGTGGAGGTGCAGGTGAGAAATTAGTCACTTACTTAGGATTCATAAATAATTATATCTATAACACGTGAAATGAACAAAACTGTTTTATTAAGGTACCACCAAAAATAATTCCAATGGAAAGTGTACAAGTAGTGGAAGGAGAAACAGCGTCCATTCTCTGTAGAGCTACAGGGAAGCCGCCTCCGAGCTACCGATGGATAAAGATGGATAGGAGGAATGATTTGTCAAAAACGGATCGGTTTGACGTTAAAAATACCACTGGTGAGTTTTTTTTTAACAAATATCGTTAGCATTATAACACAGATGAGTCTTATCGTAATGTCGGGGCGTTTGTATAGGTACAGATTAGTTAATACTGGTCAGTCTAGTCTTTATATATAAATAATTTGCTTTTGTATACCAAAAATCAATTCCACTTTCCAGGTCAATTAATAATGAACAGAGTAGAATTCGGGGACGACGGCCTCTACAAATGTGAAGCAGAAAACAGTGCAGGCCGCGTCGAGACTCAAGTAAAAGTCAATGTTCTCGTTAAACCGCAGATATACGAACTACTCAACATCACCGCTCCTACCGGATCTGAATCTAAACTAATTTGCAAAGTCAAAGGCAGGCCTGCGCCTAGAGTCACCTTCCGAAAACTCAGCAACCAAAACCCTTTCCAACATGGCATTGATAACGCACGTGTTAATCTTGAACATGAATCATCTCAAGATTTGGGCGAATCTATTGCGACACTCACCATAAAAAATCTTAACAGAAGTGACGATGGCTTGTATGAATGTATAGCAGAGAATCCTACAGGAAAGGCCTATAAAAACGGACATATAACTGTACAGTTTAAACCAACATTCAACAGGACAAGAGATCTACCTTCAGTATGGTCCTGGGATGGACGTCCTGGAAATTTGTCTTGTCTACCGGAAGCCATCCCCAATGCCACTATTGTATGGAGATGGAATCAAATTGAAATAAACGAGGAGAATTTCTTAAACGGCAGAATTAGCCGCAACAACTTTCAGGTTAACGGGCGCGGCCCTCAGTCCTTCCTTATTGTAAAGCCCTACAACCAGAGAAGTTTGTATACCGAATACGAGTGCCTAGCAAGAAATTCCCTTGGTGAAGACTCAACCAAGGTCCTTCTGAAACAAGGATTCGCGCCTGGAGCTTTAAGGGAGGCCGGAGTAAACTTGGTTACGGCAACAACAGTGAAATTCAACCTAATCCCTCCAAGTAACTACGAGGGGCTGCCTATACGATCTTATTCTGTCCAATACAAACCTGAACGGATCCCAAACTGGGAATCCGGTTTAATGCATACTTGGTCCAATGGCGCTCCATATATTGTTGAAAATCTTATTCCGGAATTAACGTATCAATTCCGGTTTGCGGCCAGGAATGATGTGGGTCTTGGTTCATGGACTAATGGTCCAGTTATAACGATGCCTCGTAGATCTGTGCCGGCTGAGCCCTCAATTTTGTTGCCCACCGGCTTGGACAATATAGCGGGTGATATTGATGGACCGTTTTCCAATCATTTTGAATTAAGATGGAATGTTCCGGCGGATAATGGCGAGCCTATTGAATTCTATTTGGTGCGATATTGTAGAGTAAGTTGATTTTAGATGTGTACATATACATATCTCACTTTTGTCAATTATTTAACTTGAAAAATATCGACAATTGAATCTCATTCGACTCTCCATCTGCAGATTGAACAAATAAACGGTGAAGACCGTGAACAAGACTGCTCCGATTTTCTACAACAAAGCGTCCAATACACAAACTACCCCCTAGACCAACTGCTTCCGGATACCCTTTACAAGGTAGAGCTGCGCGCGCACAATGCAATTGGAGACAGCACGCCAGCCATATTGAGATTCCGGACAGCACGAGGTGAGCGTGATTATTATTACACCTACGTCACAGATTTTGTCACCAGTGGGGCATCTTTTTGGGGGGGTAGTTTTTTTTTGTTTAGATGTGTGTGTTTGTTTGTTGGTTTGTAAACATTTCTGATTGAATTTATTCTGTTAGAAGGCAAACCTTGGACGAGTCCAGGAACGAGGACTGAGTACAGTTTAGGATTATCAGCTGCTTTGGTTATTGTTTGGTTTTTTTGAATGTGACAAGTTTAGATGAATTTGTAAATATAATGATAATTAAGGGTATGATTTTTCAATTTGAGCATATCAGGGATAGTGGTTGGAGAAGTTAAAACATGTTTTACTGGGTAGCCGGGGATAATTTGAATTTTTCTTCATTTTCACGCATGTTTTTTAAAAAACTATGGAGTATGTCAGAACATAGTATTATGGAACAGTATGAGTTGAATATTGTTCCTTATTTATTGTAGTTTTCAATAAATGTCCAGATAGACGGATTTTGAACTTCATAATCAGTGATCCATTGTTAACTTTTGGTTGAAGTGGGCAAAAAGTATCTACTCGATCTAATATTTTCATAATCATTCATGAAAATAACTCAAATCTGGCCTAACCAACTTAAAACAGCTACAAATTCAAATAATTTTCTGTGACATTTACATGAACTGCTAGTTCGCGTTCTTGTTCGCGAAAGAAGGATAGGTGGTGTTTGATATTTCGGTTTCCCAAGCGTAACTAACTACTACTTATCCTACCGAAATCAGTCTGTACACTACGTTTGTTGATATTTTTTTATATTTATATCATGATAATTTGAAGCAGTATGTGCAAAATGTTTGTTTTACCGTAGAACCATTGCGAGATTCTAGAAATACACCATAAATAATTGTTTCTCATTCATCAAAAACACCTGCTGCTCTATGGCGGATAAGTAATGGGACACCCTGTAAAAACAACTGTAGAGTAATCTAATTTCATCTGTCTTTCAGCCCATAATTCTCTTCATCCCATGCCATGCTGAACAATCAAGTTCAGCCCATTCTACCTTCACACAATACACTTTTTACACTTAATAATGTCCAGGCTCTTCCGCATACCTTTGCCCTTTGTCCATTTTCCGTTTTTTTTGCCCTTGTCCGTTTTCTCATCAACACACGAGGGCGACTTAGCATACGTTTCTATTTGACAAACTTTAAATTGGATTCAAAAAACGTTGGCTATGAAGAGAATAAATTACTTGTTGCACAAAATGTATTTTCCGAGATTTTGTTATTCAAATTAAAAATAGTTGACTTGAAATCACTTGTGCATGCATATTTATAAGGACTAAGGAAAATTATAATTAGATTTTTGTCAAGATACGTAAGCTAGATTGATGGAATACTAACAAGGACATTTTTAATTCTGCACTGAAATACAAACGAGAAAAATCATTTTTCTACGTGAAAAAACAGTACTGACTATACAGGGTGTCCGAGAAAATGTGGATCTCTCGGATTCAGATAGAACATTGAAAAATAAGATGACAAGTTCCCGTAAACTTTTTTACTAGAGGGCCTCTAAAGAAATACGGTCCCCGAAAGCACGCCACTGGAAATCATTTTTTCTTGACAGTTATTCAATTCAACCACTTAATATAATATGATGAAAATTTGATATGATAAACAGTAAACATTACCTCTTAAAATACTGCCCTTGACACATTAGCTTGTTTAGTTTACCAAGGGCGGACCAGGTTGTACATTTAAATGCTTACATTTTCAACGCCATGTATGATAAAGACTTGAAAAAAAAAAATAGATAGCCCGAACCTTAGGCTACAAAAAAAGTACTCGTATTATTATCGATAAAATAAACCGTTTTCGAGAAAAAAAAAACATATTTTTATTGAGAAAAACCTCGAAAAAAGCCACAACGAAGTGGTGCCCTTGACGAAATTATTTAAAAAATGTGAACCTATGTTTTTTCGAATTTTACATTGTTTTTTCAGATTAATTTTCATAAACATTTCATATGGAGGTCAGTGGTATCATGGTTTCACATCTAACCTTCTTCAGGCTCGCGGTAACGACATGCGCGGGTTGGTTCTGATTTCGTTCAGCAATAATCTTTTGTGTTTAGTATCATGGTGTACGTCTGACATAATCTCCTTAGTTTTTGAAAGACTGCGATAAAAAAATGAAAAAAAAAATCATCACCTTAGCTGACTTTCAATGAGTCCTTGTTTTTATAGATAAATCAATGTGATGTCTATTATAAGAGGCTATTTTTATTTTAGTGCGCAAGGTATTGAATCAAAGCAGCATGTATTTTGTTTGAGCTTTTGAAGATTTGTACTAACCGTGTGATTTGTGATACTTATACAAAAACCATGATATTATTTTTTTAAATAATATTATCAAAATTACTTCTCATCAGAAATTGGGACTGCATGCGAGTGTGATAAAGATTAGCGATAGAATCCAATCTGCCAAATGTATACTTAAATATCTTTATATACGAACTTAACTGTAAAATAATGAAACTGGAATATCGGCTACAAGAAGTTTCTTCCAGTTTCACCAAGCAATTATTGCAAACTTGTCGCAATTTAATTTCTGTTAATTTCTCCATATTATCTTACTTGTTGCCGGTGTTTTATTTGGAAATCGTTTAAGTTAATTGTGTTAACTGCATGCCTAGCATGACGAGTCTGGCGAATAAATGGGAGAAGGAGACTTGAAATATAAATTCAGGTTTTCAAAGGAACTTTTCCACTTTTCTGTTTCGGGCGCAATTTCAAGATGGTTTTTCTTGCGAGAGAATGATTATTCAAAACGGATTTTTTCAACATCTTGTCATTAATATTGGAATCAATAGCACTGTTAGACTGACTCCAGGTTTCATGAAAGCTGTATCTCTATTTGTTTACATAAAAATGCATTTTACAACGAAGAAACTCCTATTTTATATTTTATATATATTTATTATTTTATTATATTCATTGCACTCACAACTTCAATTCCTTCTCCCATTTCATTTTCCGCACATCCAGACAAAGTGGTTAAAAAGTGAAATGTGAAAAAAGAGACAATTTATGGACAATAAGATGATTTGTCAATTGGAAAATAAACGTGTGTGAAAAGTTTTGAGGCTTTTGTGGCTTGTTTTTGAAGTTTCCTGTGAGGAGAGCAGCGTAGAACTTGACTAAGGTAGTATATTTCAATTTTGTAGCCAATTCCTTGAAAAAGCATGAATGTCTAGCTTGTCACACCACACCTAACACTCTATGGACACTTTGGAATATATTACTCTTAGTTGTGCTTTTTGCCTGCTGTTTTTGTTTATTTTTCCTTTACTAACACTAGTTTTTTAGAAATAAATTATATAAAAATATATTATCTTTAGTCAAACACTGTACATATTTTGAAAGGTATCCTAGCAGTCACTCATCTGTTATGACACACAACATTTGTCAAGAATACGTGCCTTTTCCTCCCAGATTATCCCGTTTTTAGGATATAAAGGGAACGTGTCTTTTCTATTTTTCCATTAATTTTGTTGTTGGGGCACGGTGTATGATAATAAGTCAATTATATGCGGTAAGACAGCGTGACTCCCGTGCAACAGCAAAATTAATAGCCTGCAATGTGTATAGAATGGTCGGAGAGTAATGTTTGGAAATAAATGATTGTCGGAGTAGTTTAATTTTTTTTGCTAATTTTTCAAGCGTCTTGAGTAGTTTTTTGAAAATTTGTCCAATTGGTCAAAAATAAATACCATGATTGGCAACTGATAATATTTATAAAGCGTTATAGCTATTTTAACAAAATTTGTATGAGGAACAAATAATCCCTCAATGAGGAAGCTCCTCCATGTAGAAAGTTATTATTTAGAAAGTAGAAATTGTTATTGTATTTACACGGACGTAACTTTAAAAAAATATCCATCACTTTCCGCCACTTCTATACATCAAGTACTATCATTCCATTTCCAGTACTACTAATGCATTGCCTTGATAGTTGTTCCTTGTTATGTGAAGAGTACAGTCAATTTTTAATACTGGTGAGCATTTGTCCAAATTTCTTCCATGACTGTGCCCTTCATTTTACACAATTAATAAAAATTATACTGAAAATCCAATCTTTACAGGAATAGGCCCCGCACCTCAAATCACCACCAATATGAGTAGCGCCCTGATCATCGGAATCGTAGTAGCCGCCATTTTAATTATTTTAATAATGGTGGACATGACCTGCTTCCTGATAAACCGTACCGGCCTCATTGCTCTCTGTTGTGAGAAAACCCGTCAAAAGAAAAACGACGAAGAGGACCCAAAACTGGGAAGGTAATTTGATCTTGACTCAACTAATAAACACCTTTGCACAGACAGACAAACATACATTTTTTCCCAAAAATTTATAGTTTATACAGTTGGCGTTTTCCACTGCCTTATTGCAGTTACAAAGCAGCGCCTGCACATCCAAACACGTTGAATTTACCACAGCCAGTCAAGTTAGCCGCCACGTCACCAGATGCCTCTGAGTAAGGGAGCTGTTAGTGGCATGACTGGCATGTGACCGATTGGTGGCGGTGTCTTTGGAGGATTTTTGCTATACATTGTCTACATAATTGAGAATTTCATCAGAGCTTCATTTTACAATTTGACTGGCAATTCTACATAGATAACCCTTTGTTCTTGGGACTAGTCAGGAATAACGATATTATAAAATTATTATCACCCTTTTATTGAGGTCCCTGAGGCTGAGAATTTGATATCAGACGAGCTCAGATTCACTAAACTCAGCCTTTGCAACATGCTTCCAGGCATTCGTCTTAAAATCTCTCGCATGTCGGCGGTGAGTCCGCTCTGGGTCTCTAGTTAAACCACATTATAAACACCGCTCAAAGTGTGTTTATACTGTGTTGTGCCATACGCTTTTGTTTATTCTGAGGGGAGTCCTGGAACTAACCTCCAGCTATAATTTGTTCATATATCCAGTTCATATTCCACCAGAGCATTCCGTTTTGGCTATGTCGAATGCTTTTTCACTCATGAAATACCGCACTGTTTTTCAATCCATTGCTTTCTACTTTCTGGGCATGCTCATCCGTGATAATAAATCTTCCACTTCTGTTATTTATTTTCAATGTTTTTATTGGTTTCTAGTCTTGATGGCCTTCCAATAGATTGTCTGAGTAGTTCTCAAATGACAGTTTTTCTACTAAAGGGCTATTTCTTAGGACTAGTGGTCCAAGTCGGAGATAAACATTGGGCAGGCTACAATATCGCTTTTTTATAACAAGTAGTAACTGTTTTAGTTGGTATTTGTGGTGAGGTTTCCGGTAGTCATATTTTAAAATCAAGTTATCTTTCACAATATTGCTTTTCCATGGTACATCCTAGAAAACACACTTCAGGTCTCCGCTACTCTGGTGACGACCTCATTGAAAGCCGCTGATTTTTCGAGAAATGCTCATGATTTATCTTTGATTCATCGTCTTGTAGATATCTTGACCTTCACTGATTTCTGAATGATAGCCCAGTCATTCAGTGCAGAGTTGTATGATGGGGGCAAGAAAAATAACTCACTGTTAGGTCCATCTCTGGGGCTAGTGATTTTCAAAGTGGGTAACCTGCTTGTACAGTGTGTCGCAGATAGGATGAATACACCCCTGTTTTTTCCTTATTTGAAGAAGTTGGGTCCGTACAGTCATAGTGAGTGATATGCTCCACCATTACCCATTACGATATTTAACTAAAATTTGATGTCTAAACCTCGCCTACTACGTCCTTGCAAAGAGGGTCAATTCTCGATATTTTGCTTTGCTTTAGAGAAATCGAAAAAGTTACAGGAAAAAATGGTTCTAAATTATTTTCTTACCCTGGATACCGGGTTTCAAGAGAAAACTCCTATTTTAAGTTTTTCCTTAGATTAAATCAATCACCTAATAAAAATTATGTCTTTCCACAACCTTAAAAAATTGTTTTCGAAACGCCATGACAGAATCATATTGGAAAGCAGTGATATTTTTAGTTTGCATGAGACTTCTATTGAGACAAACGGAAAAATAGATTCATAAATGAAAAAAAAAATATTGGAAAAAATGTTTATTCTTTTCATGAAACTTGAAATCCGAGATAAGAATACCAACTAAAGCAACTTTTTTTTTTAAACAACTTTTTTCGATATATCTCTGACGCGGAGTGACCCAAAGCAAAATATCGAGAATTGGCCCTCTTTGCGAAGACGTAGAAGGCCGGCTTTGAAGTTCAAATTTCACTTGGATATCCTAAAAGTGTGGCTCATCAGTCTGTATGACTGTACAAAATATCGAACTCCGACTTCTAAGGAAAATACAGGGGTGTATTCATCTTATCTTGGAGCACACTCTATACGGGGTGTCTCACACTCACGGTTTATGGTACCTAAGACGTTTACGGATAACTAGACATAGGATCGATCTGAAAATTTGGCTGAGCCCATAAGTATGATCTATATTTTGAAAATTTTTAGTTTTGCAGTGTTGCGGCTTCCTACCAAAAGTCGTAGCAACTTTCTTATTTAGAATTGACCACCCTGTATATTTTTTTTTTGGAATCCTTGACTTGAATCATTCTTCCTATATCTATCGGCAGCGGTTTTCGAGATATGAATGAATTTATAATATTTTTGACGCAAAACACAACAATGGTTTGGCTTCAATAATTTCGTACTTGAAAACGGTGGAGAGTGGAAATTGCTATGCCGACTGGAGAAAGGTAGGTTTACGAGGTTCCAATGGAGAAACCGATCTGATAATATACAGGATGCTTCAAATTCAGAAAAAAAAAATTTTTTAGTAAAATGCATTTTTCTTGTAGATCTCAGAAGTTTGGGTATAGGAATATGGTATCATTTGAAAAAAAAATTATTGGCCTTTTAATTTTTCAAGTACTATTCCATTTGAAAAAATTGCTTTTTTATCATTTTTGTGTGTAGGAAAAAGGTTAATACATTTGAAGCACCCTGTATATCATCAGATCGGTTTCTCCATTGGAACCATATAAACCTATCTTCCTCTAGTCGGTATAGCAATTTCACCTTTCCACCGTTTCCAAGTACGGAATTATTGAAGTCAACATTGTTGTGTTTTGCGTCAAAAATATTATAAATTAATTTATATCTCAAAAACCGCTGCCGATAGGTATAGGAGTGTATCAAGCAAGAGTCATTCAAATCAGTGAAGAATTTCAAATAAATAATAATATACAGGGTGGTCCATTTCAAATAAGAAAGTTGTCAGGACTTTTGGAAGGAAGCGGCAACACTGCAAAACTGAAAATATTTTTAAAATATAGATCATACTCGTTTATGGGCTCAGCCAAATTATCAGATCAATCCTATGTCTAGTTTTCCGTAAACGTCCAAGATAACATAGACCGTGAGACACCCTGTATCTTTTAGTATCTATACAGGGTGTTTATTAATTGAATGCCGATATTTAATCCTTGGATGATTCCAAGACAAAAAGTTCATATGAACATAGGTCCGCAATAGCTTAATTTTCAAGATACAGGGTGTTGAAATATTAAAAAATAAATGATTTTTTTATAATTACTTGGATACTATTCCAGATATCTTTATGAAATTTGGTACACGTCTTCTAGGCTTCAATATGCATTTTGTGATGTACAAACAATTTCATTATTTTTACCAGTGGCGTCCGTACGGGCTTTGCACTCACTATTTTTGGAGAAAAAACGCCACTGCTTCCTTCCGAAATAATCATCATTTTTAAAATCTCTATTTATTTCTGAGCCAATTTGTTCTCTTGTTTTTTTCCGTCCGGCGCATGGTTTTCGCTTAAAAAAATAAAATCTACTTAATTGTGTACCAAATTTCAAAAAGATATCTGGAATAGTAACTAAGTGATGATAAAAAAAAGATTTTTTTCTTTAATTTCAACACCCTGTATTTTAAAATCTATGCTCTTGCGGACCTGTATATTGGTGCCGCGCGGTTTTTGTGGTGTGACCTTCTGTATTTGTAAAGGAGGGTATGATAAATTCATTTTTTCCTGATCATGTTGTCATACTGCTTGCATATTTGAAGCAATGAAAAAAAATTCCTGAATCTACACCAAATAAGTGAAACATGCTTCTCCTGTTAAGGAATATTGTTGATCTACAAAAGCCGAAACAAACTGTGATGATAAAGAGCCAATGCAAGCAATACTTACAGCAAGTAAATTGTTGAAGAGGCCATTGTGGCCGTCTTGGCAATGTTCAGCATATATTTTCGGAATTGGGTCAGAAGCTTTTTATAAAACTTTCTGATAAGTGAGAAGTTGGAAAATCGCAGGATGAGGGCCCTCATAAAAATCACTATTTTATTTTTTCCAAAGTTTTGAGGGTCTTTAATTCACAGAGAGTCCAGAATTAAGACAAAGGAATATACCTAAAATCTCATGACAAATGACCCATCAACATTAACCTACATAACATAACCATATGAAACGAAGTTGAAGAACTTGTTCACTTATACATTGAGGATCGAAAAACTTTCTTACCAATAAAAACTAGGCGGTTCTAAAACCAACCGCTTGGTTTTTATTGGTTAGAAAATGTTTCGATCATTGAAAATGTATGTGTAAACAAGTTCTTTGTCTTCGTTTCTTGTGGTTATGTAGGTTAATGCTAATGTGTCATTTGTCATGAGATTTCAGCTACAGTAAATGCCAAACCACTTTTGACCTACGTCATAATTGCCACCAAGCACGTTGTTATGAACTTTGCTGGTGGCCAAATTTGGTCACCAGCAAATCACATAATAACCCGCTTAGTGGAAATTATGTCATGAATCGAAATTTGTTTGGCATTTGCTGAAGTTTAATTCTGGACTCTATAAATTAAAGATCCATGAAACGTTGGGAGAACTAAGAGTGGTTTTAATTGCCTGCCCTCATCATGCAACTTTTTATACGGGTTGTTCCATAATATATGCGATGATGAACTTCAGGAAGTGATAGCTCGTTCAAAAATATGAAGAAAAGTTTCCATCAGCATACCCTCTAAAATGAACCATTTTCGAGATACAGGGTGTTAAAATTGGAAAGAAAAGACGTTTTTTGCGAATAATTCCGGAACCGTTTATCGTACCAGCTTTTGTAAGAATCTTCTACTCTTGAGAGCTATGTTTTGTGTCTGTGTGAATATAAATTTTTTTCAAAGTCATAATTGGTGAAGGTTTCGAAGGGGTAGTGGGTGCTTTTCGCACCAACTTCTACGCGAAAGGAAAAAGTACTGTTTTGAACCGCGAATGTTTTCTACACGAAAAAAGTACTATTGGTCATAAGCCCCAAAGCCGACCATTTTCGAGAAAAATCAACTTATACAGTGTGTCTGCTTAAGTTGGCCACATATGGGAAACTTTTTTATTATTAATTTTAGGAAAAAAAGTTATTCTTTATAAAAAGTTCAGCATGTTCCAAAACCTAAAATGCAACCATCAGATATTACATTTTTTCAGTCGTATACGAGGTTTGTCAAAAAATATGAATTTCACTCAAGAGTAAAATTTGACAATATCGAAAATTGTTATAAAGAAAAATAAACACTACCATTAAAATGATTGTTTTTTTCTTTTTTAAATTTATTAAATTTTATAAATAAATTAATATTAAACAGTAATCTCTTATTTTAATTATTGGACATTTAAATCAATGCATTAATTCAAATGAAAAAATGTAATATCTGATTGCATTTTAGGTTTTGGAACATGCAGAACTTTTTATAAAGAATAACTTTTTTTCCTAAAATTAATAATAAAAAAGTTTCCCATATGTGGCCAACTTAAGCAGACACACTGTATGTTGAAAAACATGGTAACTTTTTTCATTTTTTTTTTCATACCAATTGAACAAAATTTTGTTAAACTTTAGAACAAGTAACCAAATCAAACGTTAATTTCATAATTGCAAAATGAAAAAAAAAAAAACAATAACAAATCAAGAACAGTTAAATTAAATGTTGGAAATGTTCGCCGTTAGCTCCAACCAACTTCAACACTGTATCTGGAAACTGGTGCATTTAAGTTGATAAAAACTTTTTTTCATATTTTTGGACTAGCTATCACATCCTGAAGTCCTGCGCATATATTATGCAACACCCTGTATACAACATCCAATCGACTACGAGCGATCCTTTTTTATTGAAAAATTGTTTCATAGGTCGCCCTGGCCAACTTATAACACTGGAGTTGTCTGGAGAAGCAATAGGAAATAACCATCAGAATTAACTACACTTGTTGTAAACTCGTCAGTTAGCCAAGTTTCGAGTAAAATAATAATTGTAAATCATCAAGCCGGAGACCAGGCTTTACTCCACCAAAACTATGACAGAAACAGCTCACTTCTAGTCGTTTCCTGGATTCCGGAGAGTTCGCAGACTTCTCGAAATTTCTAGACAACCATTTCGATACAGCTCGTGTGATCCATTAAACTGCCTCCGCTCTTCAGAAAGTCTAAGCAGTTTGGTCTTCTGATAAGTAACATTGAGGATGTTTAAACATTTGCTTCCATTCTCAGTTTCTCCAAAACCGAAGTTATTTGAGGATCGATTGGCATTTCCGTTTGTTTTTGTATACCAAAAATTAGCTTTTCATTCTCACTTTGTCAGATGGAATCTTTGATCGAAAAGGAATGGAAAATATTTGACACAGTAGAGACAATTTCAAGACTCCAAAGACACCCAAAGCATTTTCCTAGCTATTCTTCAGCATGGTTATTTGCGCATGCTTACATAATTGCTATGCATGCCCTTTTAATCATTGAAACGAAACTAAAATCTTGTCTTTTCTAGGGACGAAAAGGAGCCCCTAAACCAACCATTGGAAAAGCCCATAAGCGTGGAGTTTGACGGACGACAAGTCTATACGAAAAGCGGAGAAATTATTGGAAAACATTCTGCAGTCTAAAATAAGCCTAAAAAAAAAACAAAAAATATACATTCCTCTGTATCTAAATGTGCCAAACTGCGTGCTTCAAAGTGCTAATTTATTTTTTGGATAATTTTTTACACATCACCCATATCAAGTGCCAATTTTCGTTTGTACTTAATTCAGCCAAAGACTTAGTTTAATTGCAACGTACGTTTTGTTAGGCGTTAGTGTTTGTATGTAGCTTTTGATATTTATGAGTAATTTTAATAAAAAACGTAATTTATATTATTTATTCTGCTAGAGTACACTTTCGTATTAATCCACATCTTCAGGCCTTACAGGATGTTTCAAAGGAACAATTGACTTTTTGTGGGTGTCCCTAGACAAGGCCTTCCTCATATCTGCAATATCATTCAAGACAACATATTTCTTTTGAATATAACTTACCATATGCATCTTCATCTGGATCGCCGGAATAATACTCTAAAACTGTTCGGTAAACGACATAACCTAAACTTTTATACATCTTTATAGCTCCTTTATTGCTGACTCGTACAAACAAATCCACGAAATAACATCGTTTTCTGTAAAACAAAAAAAATTTAACTGTTTTTTCATTTGACTTTCACATACTTTTCCGAAATTTTCTCAAGATGATTCATTAAAAGAGCAGCGATGCCAAGCCGCCGGTACTCGGGGGCTACGGTTAGGGCGGTTACGTGACCGTGCCAGTTTTCACCCGCTCCTTCGGCTTTTCCCATGACTGGAAAGGACGTATCATAGGTAAGAATTTGGATTTTTGTGATTCACACATCTCAGCAGTTTGATTCATGAACGGAAATTTCTTGCAAATTTGGAAAATTTTCTTTCAAGTTCTAACCAAGTTTTTTTGGTGACGCTGAAGGTAACAGTTTATTACAAATTCTGAATTCGATATTCAACTCTCGGACGGAATGTATCATTTACCTAATTCCACAGTCAGTACATTCCGGAAGGCTAACTGAAATGCATAGAGAATGAATAATTTCCAATACGCTGGATCTAATCGTGAAAGCTAATTGAAGTTGAAATATTTATGGAATTAAATTCCTTTTCATGAGTAACTGCTTCGAAAATAGAGTTTGCTCACATTATCATTTGATGAGAAACTACAGACTCCAATCCCGACTTCGCCGTTTCCAATTTGAACCATAAAATGTTGATTGTCAAAGTCATGAATCTCATAACGATTTGCTATAGGAGAAAATGGAATGAATAACTTCACCACCTTTTTGAAAAACGGAAAGTTTTACTAATTTCCTAAAATCTATCCAGGATTTCAACCGTTATGCATACTGAGCAGATTTATAAGAACTTGATGCATCTGATATTTGATCAACGGTTTAAAGCTGAGCTAAACCAAATCTTGCTGAATGCTTTTAGTAGACCGGATTGGAGAAATGTTGAAAATTAACTAAAATTTATTTGGTTGAGCCACTGCAATAATAGGCGAGAGTAATCAAGAATGTCGAAGTAAAGTTTGATGAGTGTTTAGGAACGGTTGGCAATGCTGCTAGGCAATTTGCCAGCTCTGTATATACAGGGTGTCCGGAAAGTCAACGATAATACTGAAAGGGGTGATAGACCAACTCATAAGCTTCCAGAAAAACATAATATGACCTTTTAAACAATGTATGGTTTTCGAAAAATTGCCACTTTAATAAAATTCGTTAAAATCTTCCCCTTAGATCAGATTTACGTGTCACTCCTAAAAAAATTCATAGTTCTAAGATTCTGATTTAGGTTTTGCAACTGTGAATAGCTATTTCATTGAACAAAGACCAACATTGAACTAAAAGTTCAAAATATTAACTAAGAAATCTTATTTCACAGAGAAACAATTTATTTTTATTCTCCATCACTCAAGTTTAACACCACATACTGTACAAAAAAAGATCTACACTAGCTGGCTAGTCATTTGAAAAGTTTGATCATTTAATGTACTTTTAAAATCTACCCATTGTTCTAATAAACAGTTTACTGTTATTGACTTACAAAGAAGGATATACCTAATTTACCTTATGAGAAGATTCTAAAAATTAAATCATGTTAATAAAAAA
Organism: Orchestes rusci; assembly: GCA_958502075.1. Taxonomy (NCBI): domain Eukaryota; kingdom Metazoa; phylum Arthropoda; class Insecta; order Coleoptera; family Curculionidae; genus Orchestes; species Orchestes rusci. The sequence continues at coordinate 14,522,585 of OY293314.1, forward strand.
TGCATTTAACTCAAAAAAATAAAAAAATCAAACAATATGTTCAAAGCAATCACCACCAACGCGAATGCAGGCGCGGCATCTTTTTAAAAATGCCCTCTTTATTCTTCTTGCATTTCTTGCCAATTTTACCTCTTGGGCTGCGTCAGATATTCGCTGACGTTATTCATCAATAGAACCTATTGGCTTTGCATGAACCTTTTCTTTTATGCAACCCCAGTAAAAAAAATCTAGGGTGTTTAGGTCTGGGTACCTGGGGGGCCATAAAATTGGACCAAGCCGTCCGATCCATCTGTGGGGGTAGGTTTGATTTAAATACGCACGAACTTTATGTGCGAATTACCAGAAAATCTAAACAGGCAAGCTAATTCACATTTTTGTGAAAACGAACTACCGCTTCCTTTGGCCGCACGCCGAACTAACGTTTATGCCTAGTAGGCTTCAACAGCGCAGCTTGGGTCTAACAGAAGAAGCAACTCGAAATAAGTAAGTTATACAAAAAAAAATGTCTACATTTACACACAATCGGTATTTTTTTAGATATGCTCAATTGCTTTGTGGCGCATCCATGATTTACCAGATTTTGTTGGGTATTCCGCGACACCCTCTCAAAAAACAAACAAACTAGTGTTGATATAGCGGATCTTCTACAGGGTTCGCCAAAGTAACTGGCCTATTAGAATATCTCGGAAAATGAAGCGATTGGGATTCTAAGTTTGTAGGAAGAGATTTTCGGAGATGCTCTTTTCAAATGAAATAATAGTGACGTTACGCGACTTCCGATTATACCGGAAGTAGGTGTCAACTCGCTTATTTCAAATGGAACACCCTAAATATTATTACATTTTTGAATTCTACGGAAAATTCTAGGCAGATTTGATGCATCATGTCCTTCACCCAAGTATAAGCGTTTTTGAAATATTTGAGTTTTCATGTCAAAAAGACGTTTGTAGGTTCCTATTTAAATGAAAAATTCTCATATAAAGATTATTGTTTAATTTGCATTGGATTTCTTGTTGCAAAGGACCTATTTTAAAAGATTTTTCACAATATTTTGATAATTATTATTACATTGTGGCCCAAAAATAAGATCAAAAATTAAATTCAGAAAACTACCAAGAATCAATTTTTTCAAATGGAAACCCCCAGTTTTTATAATTTTATCTTAGGTATTGAGCATTGAAAATAAAGGTGAGTTTATATAATATTGTCCATACAACCCAAAAATCCAAAAAAATAAAAATAAAAATAAGAGTTTTTGGAGTGGACAATCTTATACAAACTCACCTTTATTTTCAATGCTTAATAAGATAAAATGATAAAAATTGGGGGTTTCCATTTGAAAAAATTGATTCTTGGCAGTTTTCTGAATTTAATTTTTGATCTTATTTTTGGGCCACCCTGTAATAATAGTTATCAAAGAATTGTGAAAAATCTTTTAAAGTAGGTCCCTTCCAACAAAAAATCCGAAACAAATTAAACAATAGAAGCTTTCTTTCTTCGAAAAATTTACATTTAAATAGTAATCTACAAACGTAATTTTTGACATGTAAGTCAAATGTTTCAAAAAGGCTCATACTTGGGTATAGGACATCATACATCAAATCTGCCTAGAATTTTACGTAGAATCCAAAAATGTAATAATATACAGGTTGTTTCGTTAATTTTTGCCGGTTTCTTAATCATATCATGATTCATTCTGTTGATTAGCATAAGCGAAAAAATGCATCAGCAACCTAGTATTCTTTTACAAGATGGCGCCTTTATTTCAACGATATAAATTCGTGCAAAAATTCTAACACTGTTTTTTTACTCTCATATTGTTAAATTATTTTAATGTGTCGAAATGCCATACACGAAAGATTACAAAAAATAATGACTTTTTCTGCAGAAGGAGAAACCAATTTTACGTTGAATCGAAAAATGTGATAATATACAGGTTGTTTCATTAATATTGCGCAAAAATTCAGGATCAGTCTCCCTGCTTAAAAATAAGAAGAAAACTTCTAATAAACATGTGTCCGGAAATGCTTCCATTACAGAGAGCTACAACAGGATATTGAAATTTTATTTTTGTTTTCTCTGAATAATGTTTGAACCAATGTCAATAGTCGATTTCGGCTTGTTTGGTTGGTTTACATTTTGGTTAACCAAACGGTAACTGCAACGTCATGGTGATTACGTCACGACCAACATTTTACCGAAATCGTTTGGTAGGTGTTTGGTCAAAACTGTCAAAAGCAGAGTGTGTATATAACCCAACTTTTCTGTTTATGTTTATGTTTAGTTACAGGCATGCGGCATAGATAAAAAATATATGTTACAGGTAACAGGTTAGTTTATTACTAATTAGTTCATCTGTCTTATTCGTCATAAAGTTAAAACTTGAAGCTTGTCCAGTGATTTCGTAAAAAGATTGTGGCTGCACTGGCCCAAAAGAAAAGCAGCTATGGTTTTGGCTGTATTGGAATTAAATTAACGTCCTCGATTCATCCATTTCCTCGGCCATTTCCCAACTAACGATTGGAGAGAAATATGATTGACGTAAATATAGTCCTAGAACAACACTGAGGGTCTGGTACATATTAGGACCCCACGAATGTGCACTTTATTTTTTATACAATAGATAGAGAATAGGTTATGAAGGAGATTTGAACAAAAAAATTTATGGAATATGAGGTTTTGAAAAAAATACGACACTTCAAAAGTCCAGAAATATGACCACTTTTCAATGCGAAAACCTTTTTAAACGATATTTAAGAGAACATCCACCGGCTACGCTGGGCAGGAGCGTACCTTTTTACTCGGGCAGGAGCAGCCATATGGGCAGGAGCGTTATTTTTTTATTATTTTTTTTTCCATTATTTTTTTTGCACAAACGTACAAGATTTAACGATATCTTTCAAATAAATTCATTAGAAGTGCGAAATTCGAGGAGTCCTAAAGTGTACCAGAGCCCAACACTGACAAAAAACTAGACTCCAATTAACAGCAAACCAACTTTTAGATCAGAGAGAACATAAACTATTACAACCATAGACGTTTATACGTCTATGATTACAACCACTGAAGCACAGACTGAAATTTGAATAAAACTGATCGATTTGTTTATTTACGTCATTCACTGATCAATCACGATGAACTCACTACTCCCGAACGAGACAAAAGAAGAATAGACGAAGATACCACTATACCAAAACAAAGAGCCGTGCTGCAATCCGCGGTGGGCATTTTGACAGACGTTTAACACATACCAAACTTGATTTGACGACATCATTTTAAGCTAAGTTCGAATAGTCCACATCCGAATTCACAGTGACATCTGAGGATGTTCGATCACGTGACAGACGATTTTATTTTTTACATCTTCAGAAATCGAACGGCCGAATGGAGAAATGACGAATGACCTGAAATGACATCAAAAGTAACCTAACCACACATTTTTTTGGGTTTGTTTTGTTCGCTGCTTTTTGATGCTAGCTTGAATTAGCGACTCCATTTTCATTTTTAATCACAATCCATTCCATTTTGGATATCAAATAACGTCAATAACGGTAAAAGTCCAAATCAAAATTCAAAACAACAGAACGTAACCTACAAAACGTATTCCCCCACTCCCAACATCTATAAAATCTCCTTTTCAGCATTGAGATGTGAAAAATGTCATTTTTCGGATCGCATTTGGGTTAGTTTGGGTATACGCAAGTCAAGATGTTATCGATGAGTACAGATGGGACTAAAAAAACGACAAGTCGGTCGAAGATGTAAAATATGTTGAAGATGTGGACTATTTGAACTTAGCTTTAGGATCCGAAATTGGTTGATAGTTGTTTGACAGACCAAAGCATGTACCAAACCATGTACCAAACGAGCCGAAATCGACTAATATTTTGATAAAAATTGATATCTGACAGTTTCTTGACATGCGAAATTCGAATTTGATCTTAGTATGGCTCCAACTTGTAGAGGGCGACACCTACACCTACTTTTCCTGTTATATACAGGGTGTTTCATTAATATTGCGAAAAAATTCAGGGTGAGTTTACCCACTTAAAAATAATGAGAAAACTTCATATAAAGGTGTGTCCGGAAATGCTTCGTTACAGAGCTACAGGGTGTTGAATTTTTATTTTTGTTTTTTCTAAATAATATTTGAACCAATGTCTATATTTTCATAAAAATCGGTATTTGAGGGTTTCTTTTTATGCGGAATTCGAATTTCATCTCAGTTTGGCTCTAACTTGTAGAGGGCGCCACCTACACTCATTTGTCCTGACATGTACAGCCATAACTTTTTTGGACGTAACCGTATGACATATTTGAGTGAAAAAACATATTTCTCCTTTATTTTTATGCAAAAAAGGCATACTTGTTAGAAGTCGCTACGTGCCACCATTTTCGAGATATTTAGATTTGAAATGATGAATACATATGGTAATGAAATTATGGCCGAGCATTGTGTTTCATTGATAGTGCCAAAAATACAGGATAAGTTTCCTCACTAAAAAATAAAAAGAAAATTTCATATAAACATGTGTCCGGAAATGCTTCGTTACAGAGCTACAGGGTGTTAAAGTTATTATTTAATTTTTTTTTTTTTCAGTTATTTTATTTGTTTTTGTTTAAATAATATTTGAATAAGCGTTGTCGATAATATTACACAGAAGTCGACTTTTATCTTTTTCACTGAAAATATGAAGCATTAATGCGTAATATGTTATAACTTCTAGCAGGTCACCTTCGCCATCATTTCAAAATCCCATGTATTAATAATTATTTCAAATCCAAATATCTCGAAAATGGTTCCACGTAGCGACTTCTAACAAGTATGCCTTTTTTGCATAAAAATAAAGGAGAAATATGTTTTTTCACTCAAATATGTCATACGGTTACGTCCAAAAAAGTTATGGATGTACATGTCAGGACAAATGAGTGTAGGTGGTGCCCTCTACAAGTAAGAGTCAAACTGAGATAAAATTCGAATTCCGCATAAAAAGAAACCCTCAAATACCGATTTTTATGGAAATATATACATTGGTTCAAATATTATTTAGAAAAAACAAAAATGAAAATAAAACTTCAACACCCTGTAGCTCTGTAACGAAGCATTTCCGGACACACCTTTATATGGAGTTCTCTTATTTTTTTTAAGTGGGGAAACTCACCCTGAATTTTTTCGCGATATTAATGAAACACCCTGTATACATAATTTTTTTTCACGTACCTGTACCTATCATATTTTTGAGCAACATAATAGATGTATTTGTATTTTCTACGCAGAAAAAGTATACTTGTTAAAAGTCGGTACGGGCAACCATTCTCGAGATATTCGGATTTGAAATAATATAAACACGTGGTTTTGAAATTATGGCGGAGGTAACCCGCTAGAAACTATAAAATATTTCGTATGATTGCTACATGTTTCCAGTAAAAAGATAAAATTTAGCTAGTATTTGATGTAAACAACAACTTCATTCAAATATTATTCAGAAGAAAAAAATTAGGTATAACCGGAAGTCGCGCAATGTAACCATTAGGTGTGTTTGTTATGCTCCACTAGTGCACACTTTTCTACACTACAACACTTAGTGTGGGTTTGTTTGTGAAACGTTTGTCTGTTTTTCAGAATAGAATATCTTTTCTAGTTTGGTCAAGATATTCTATTCTGATGACACTGCTGTGGTATTTTTTGGTAAATCTTGGCCTGATTGAAAATCTTATGGATATTGGTATGACAAAAATAAAAAACTGGCTGGACACAAGTAGGCTCTCTCTAAATGTTCATAAAACCAACTACGTGGCTTTTTCGATAACCGCTGTTAATAGACCGGATTTTGATTCCATCAAAATTGATAATTTTGATGGGCCTATTTGTGAGGTGGCTTATACCAAGTATTTGGGAATCACTATAGATAAGTATTTGAGATGGGACCATCACTTGTTGAACCTTTCTAATAGAGTTAGAAAATTGATTTATAAGTTTTATACACTTAGAAATATTTTAACACAAAAAATGCTGATAACAGTATATAAAACGTTGGTTGAATCGGTGATTCGATATGGGATAACCATATGGGGTGGCCTGTATAAAAGTGCATTGCAACAATTAAACGTTTCTCAGAACTACATTTTAAAAGTCATATTCAGGAGAAATAAAAGGTTTTCCACAGAATTACTATATTCCCAGGATGTAATGAATGTTCGGTCTTTGTATGTTTTAGAAATATCTGTATTCGTACATAGAACAAACTACTTAAAAACCTATGTAAATCATATGTACGACACACGAAATAAAATTAATAAGAACATATCTGTACCCAATAGCAATAGAAGTATAAACATAAGATCTGTAAACTGCTTAGCCCCAAAGTGCTATAATATTATACCAGTAGAGATAAGAAACATAGACAGAATGCAATTATTTAGGAAAGAATGTAAAATATATATTGCCATGAACTGGAAAAAATTTGAAGGGTTGTTCTGAGCCCACTCGCTTATTTCTCCATTCTGGAAGAGATATGTCTATCAATAAATTGTTATTAATGTTTAACTGATTAAAATGAGATACTGATTTGCTGTACATACAGATGATCTGTCATCTAGGTACAGCATATTATTTGAATGTGAGATCCTATTACATTTATAACCTGATATGTAGCAGTTGAATTGTTAAAAATTACGTAATATATATTATTATTATTCTAAAAAACAGACAAACATTTCACAAACGGAGCCACACTGAGCGTTGTAGTGTAGAAAATTGTGCACTAGTGGAGCCTAACAAACACACCTATTATTTCATTTGATAAGAGCATCTCCCAAAAACTCTACCTACAAATTTTCAGAACCCCAATCGCTTAATTTTCCGAAATTTTGAAGAACAAAATCAAGGTGGTGGGTCTGGATGAAGCTGATTTCAACTGCACGGATGAAGAGATTATTACCAAAATGAAGTGTCAGAACCAGTTGGGGATAAGTCCAGAATTGAAATTAATCAGAAGAATGAAAATCCACAAGAATAGGTTCAACGTGATATTTGAATTAGATGAAAACACGTACCGTATAATAATGCAAACTGAGAAACTTAACATAGGCTGGTCACGTTGTAAGGTTTTCAATGATTATGGCATCATCAGATGTTACAAATGTTGTCGTTTTGGACATATAGCCAAGGAGTGCAAAGAAGACAGAGTTTGTCCGAAATGTGGCTCTAATCATGACATTGATGGTTGCACCAGTCAGATAATGAAATGTTTCAATTGTGTTTCATCAAATAAGAAATTTGGACTTAACCTAGAGACTGACCATGTTGTCTGGGATTTTTCAAAATGTAAAACATACCAGAGAGTGGAAAAACAACAAAAGGACAAATATATAAAATAGCAATTAGACTCTAAAATTGATATGCACTCCTCTTTGATCTACTTCAATTGCCAGGGATACCTACACAAAAAGGATAGCATTGAAGTCTTGCTGAAGGATTGGCGTCCCACATTGGTATTGTTATCAGAAACTCATGTGTCAAACGATATTGGTGTGCATGAACTAAGAATGGAAGGCTATAATCTGGTACAATGCACGACATCCAACAGAAGAACTGGGGGAGTAATGGTCCTTATCAGAGAGGGTATCAAGTATAAAGTGAGGTGTACAGAGTGTGTGGAAGACTTTGTGTGGATTTTAGCTGTCCAGTTCTCAATTTCATCTACTGCATATCAATGCAGCGTTCTATACCATCCACCACAGACAAAAAATGCAGCATTCGTCGAGTATTTCTCCGAATATTTGGACCGAGTGAGCGAGTTTGATGGTGTCAACATCATAACAGGTAATTTTAATTTTGACTTGTCAAAAAATTCTTTTTACGGTCTTAAAATTGTAAACAGTGTTTTTACGAGTGGCATGTACCAGCTTGTGAATTCTCCAACTCGAATAACACCCACTAGTGAAACGCTTATTGACTATATAGTGACAAATAACAAAACTATAGTCCATCAAATTCATCATACTCCTAAAATTAGTGACCATTCGATTTTATCTGTAGCTTTAAAGTCAAATTCTGATACAAAACCCGACATAAAAATCCAAAGATCAATGTACCGATATGATGCTGTAAATCTACAAAACCAACTAATGCTCTCTCCTTGGAACAGTGACTCATCGGATGTTAATGTTTTAGCCGAATGTTTTGTCAATGGTATCTCCTGTGTTTTGAATGATATATGTCCAGTCTCTTTGGTACGTGTTGAAGCTAACCATAAATACAAGAAGTATATTACCCACGAAGTAAGAGTTTTGATGAGGGAACGTGATATACTATACAAGAGAGCTATGTTTATGAAGGATGCAGAATCATGGAGGCAATACAAAATCACCAGAAACCAAGTCGTATCAAGGATCATATTTGAGAAGGAATTGTTTTATCAAAGATCCATTGACGATAATAAACATAATCCAAGATTGTTATGGAAGAACCTAAAAACATTACTGCCGGAGAGGAATGTCTTGCCACCTGATGCTATCATCTTTGGTACGGAAACAGTAACGAGTGACGCCCAAATTGCAACCAAACTCAACGAATATTTTGTTGACAGTGTTCGTGATATTGTTGAAAATATTCCAAGTGGTACAAATCCTGCCCTCACAAATGTACAATCTGAAGTAAAGTTTTCTGTCTTTGACAGAATTTCAATGTCTGATCTAAGAAGTTACTTGAAGTGCCTAAGAAAGGTTGGAGGTGGTCAGTTGGGTATTTCAACACAAGTTCTTCAGGACGCCTGTGAAGTTATCGGAAATAGACTTTTAGATGTAATCAACACCTCTCTGTATAAAGGTATTTTCCCTGAATCGTGGAAACTTTCAACAATAGTGCCAGTACCTAAGGTTGCCAATTCAAGGAAGGCATCGGACATGAGACCTATCAATACTGTTCCAATATTTGAAAAAGTGCTGGAGTTGAGTGTGAAGGATCAGTTGTTACAGTACTGTGATACAAACCACCTAATTGTGCCTCAGCAGTCGGGCTTCCTAGAGAACCATTCTTGTGAAAGTGTCGTTGTTCATCTATGTGACGAATTTCTCAAAGCATTAGACTGTGATAATTATGTCTTAGCTGTGTTTTTAGACTTTAAAAGAGCATTCGAAACCATCGATCGACAAGTCTTATTAAGAAAAATGGAAATTCTCGGGGTCACTGGGACAGCTTTAGATTGGTTCACATCATACTTGACTAATAGGACACAATGTGTTAGATTTGGGAATTGTACATCCAGTGTTCTAAATGTGGATTACGGAGTGCCTCAGGGAACTGTGTTGGGACCTATACTTTTCCTGCTATACATAAATAATATTGTTTCTGCAGTAAATCATAGTGAAATTGTACTTTTTGCAGATGACACTTTGTTATATATAGTTGGAAAGGACCTTAAGCAAATGGTAGATAAGTTGAACTGTGATATGGAAAGCTTATACAGATGGCTCTGTGATAATAAGTTATGTTTGAATGTTTCTAAATCTAAATGCTGCATATTTAGTAAGAAGTATATGTTGAGAGGTGTTGACCTCAATAATGTCAAGGTCAAAATAAACGATGAACATCTAGATATTGTTAAGGAAATCAAATACTTAGGAACAATTTTTGACGCGCACCTGACATTTATACCACATGCAGATTTTGTAATGCGGAAGTATTCCCAAAAAGTGTATTTCCTGTCTAGAGTTGGTAAACAGTTATCTGCATTCACGAAAATGAAACTGTATCATGCTATTGTTGCGCCACATTTGCAGTATTGTTGTACATTATTGTTTCACCTGCCAAAGTACAAGACTGATGAACTCCAAAGAATTCAAAATAGGGCTATGAGAATAATGTTAAAGTGTGATAGGTATACGTCAACAAAACTTATGCATGACACCTTACATTTGTTAACAGTAAAACAAAAGATTTTATTCAGTGTATGTATCTTTTTATTTAAAATAAGACTGAATGTTCTACCACCATACGTTTGTCAAAAAGTGAAATTTTTTAGTGATTTACATAATTATAGTACTAGGCATAGATGTGATTTTGTGTTGTTGAGCAAATGTAATACCACTCAGATGTTAAATTCAGTTTTGTATAAGGGTCTACAACAATTTAATGATTTACCTCAGAACATTAAAGACTGTGTTACGCTTAATTCATTTAAAAGACTGCTTAGAATACATGTATCGAAAATGTAACCTACTGGTGTCCCATTTATATTTTATATTTGTACACTCATGTTATATAATGTTGTTTTTCATCTATTTATTTTCATTATTTTTATTATCATAGCGTATTTATTATTTACAAATTTGTACTTTTTTTATAGCATCTGCTAAATAAACGTATATTTGATTTGAAATATTCCAATGGATCACTCTCTTTGGCGAACACTTATATTACCTGAAAAAACGTCTATCAGTAAACAATAAAACCCGAGATAAAACCTATCAATATCAAACGTTTCGGAAGCGAACCTGCTTCCGTCGTCAGTGGAATGTAAAAAGGAAATAATTTTCAGATTCAAAAAACACTGCTCGATATTGTTCGTTTTTTTTTGGGATTTCGCAGAAAATGCCAAAGCCTCGGCCAAAGTGTCATTTAGTGCCATAAACAAAAAAAATCCAATTTTATTGCGAAATCACAAAAAAAACGGAAACTAAAAGTGACATTTTGTGCCATAAACACAAAAAAGCCAATTTTACTGCGAAATCACAAAAAAAAACGAACAATATTTTTTGAATTTGAATCAATTTAATCTTTTTTAGATTCCACTGACGACGGAAGCAGATTTTCTTCCGAAACGTTTGGCATTGATAGGTTTTATTCATTGAGTTTTATAATGGTTTTATTGTTTACTAATAGACTATTTTTCAGGTAATATCGGGGGTAATATAGAAGATCCGGTATATAGGTAAACACTAGTTTAATTGTTTTTTGATAGGGTGTGGCGAAATAATCAAAAAAATTTGGTTAATCGGTATTTTTTATCAGGTTTTCGAATTATTCTCGACAGTATTTCTAGCTGTTTGATCTTTTGAATAAAATATAATATTTTTCATGTTTTGTTGAATCCGCCCCAACCGCGCCAACCGAGAAGAAAATAGGTATATTATTAATAATAATTAGGTAGGTATTATTACAGGGAATGAGAATGTTCTTACCGCGGTTTTTACTGAAACCCTGGAATGCCATAATTTCGGAATGACGTTTTTTAGTAAGAAACATTTTGAGTTTTGATAGGCCATCGCAGAGGAACTACCCAGGGAACAATTGTTAAAGTGATCGTTCAAGATTGAAAACCAAATAGGATTTGGACAAAACACGTTTTTTGAGTGAAAAGTTACAGAATGATACTTCGCTTAAGACCACCACATTCATCATTAATCAAAATCCAGAAATAATCAGTACTTACTGTATCCCATAATTTCGCCACCCGTGCTCTCAGCTACCAAAAAATACTCTGGCCAGTGGGCCAGGTACTGCAGATAGAATGAAAGTCCATAGGTTTCGGTAAGAGCATCCAAATTACTACAAATATATTAATAAGTAGTTTACCTACATGTTTTGGAGGTAAAGAGGGCAACAACTACAAGACACTTTAAGATAAATAATTGATATGTTACTTACATTTTGTTGAATTTAAACATATCATCACACACAAAGGGACGTATTGTAACCATTTTCTAAATATGTTCGATATAAAAATTGAGTAATAAATTTAATTAAGCGAATATTAAAAAAATAATAATGTAAGTTCAACTTTGAGGTTATACTGCACCACTGCAATCACTGCATCATAAGACTCGTTTAAAAGCAGCGTGGATGAAGAATCCGGGTTGCCGTTCATCGTGGAATATCAAATGTTCTACGTATTTTCGCGATAATACAGTGTGGTTCAAATCAAGTCACAATATCCGATGCTTGGCTGGAAGTTGATAATTCAAGAATGCGAAAAAAAAATTTAGAGAAACATAGTTCCAGAATACACAGATGCTTCATTTTTGAGACAGTCAAAAAAAAATCTTATTTTAAATTTCGAACGCATGTATAGTTTGGATCACTCCTTAAAAATGGTTTTTATAAAAATTGGGGTTGCCAGTGAAGAAAATAGTATCAAATTTCGAAAACCGTGTATACATTTTTTGTATATCAAAAAGAGAGCAATTTGAAATATACAGTATGTCCGCGAAGATTTATCCAACGGGTCAAATGAAGCAAAAATTTGATTTTTCGATAAAAAGTCAACCTTTTTAAAAAAAATTGCTTGTTAAAAAAATACGATTGCCGTTGAAAAAAAATCGAAATTTTATACAAGTCCTAGGAAATGTTGAAATTATTTTTCATATTCAAAAGTTTTAGCGAAATATGACTTAAACTTTTTGGTAGTCTCAAGTCTTGCACATAAAATATAAATATAGCATTCACCGGAATCTTCACTGTACAGTCGAAGACGGCCCTCTTCCTTTCTTCGGGTTGCCTCCTCACAACGAAAAGTCACAATAAAAAATAGTCCAAGACCAAAAGCCCGAATTTCCAGTACGTCGCAAAAAAAACAATAAACGTGTTGTGTATACTGTCTCTCTTAAAGTTATTTTAAATACTTTAATGAATGTGAATCAATTCCTTGCTTCATTGTTAACATTTTCGTAGTTAATGAAATATGCATGTTATATTTTATAAAGGTACTTACTTTATATAAACTTTACTTTCAGAATAATAATTGAAGTGAGTAGGTACCTACTTTGGAAGTTAAGAGTGATTTCACTTTTTGCGAGAAACGTTAGGTTTCACTTTTGTTGTTTTACCGTTGAAGTCTTCAACAGAGGTGAGTATGATGCCTATGACGGAAGTTTAAGAATTGGAAACTTTTTTTTCTTGGTGACATGTTCTCATGGGAAAAACGGCCAACAGACGAGGCAATTTGTTGTACAACTGCATCGTACAACAGTGTCAAACATTAACAACTATAGTTCAGTATGTTCAGTCAGTATCCATCATCGTTCAACATGGCACCAATTTTGTAAAAAAAAGCATTAGCTGCTGTAGTAGTCGGGTTGTTTTCGGATAATCTGAGAGATGAAGTGAGAAAGAAGAGAGAGTTGTGATATTCAGTGGTTACTTATAAAGACAATACATATATTATTTATTTCCATATGAATTTACGTAATGATCTACGCATCACATAACCAATAAATAGACACAAACGTCAAACTTGACGTGTAGGTATCCAGTAACCAAGTTGTACGAAAGATTGCTAATATTATTTGAAACGGTCGAAATAACGCTCTCGGATTGGCTTGACGTCACTAGTCTTGCAGCCATCAGGTACGCGGGATACCGACAGACTGGCTTTTATGGGTTTATTCATTGATTCGTGCTGATGAAGCATTTAGTATCGTCAAAAATCGATCGTCCAGTGTATCTTATATTATGTTGGGTATCTCATATAGAGTGAAATTGATTTTGAGATATACAAGAATGTTTCCATAAAGCTGATTCCCATGATTTGCCGGATGTGGACGTTACTATAGTTTCCGACTTTCTGACTCAATCTAGCGGGACAAAATACATATTATGAAATTGTATTTTTTCTCACGTTTTGGCTGTTTAATATCAACTACGTCAAAAAACCTGATCATTAAGATGGGTGACTTGTGTTTGAAAAACGTTAAAAAAAAATATTATGATCTATGCTGTACGCTGTAGGTACTAGGTACCCAACATATTTCAAGTTGATCTTTCAATGCCTTATCGGTAATAAGGTTGGTTCAGTTGATCAACATATTATTGATCATTTTTAAAAATAAAATTACCTATATTTAGCGGATTCATTTTGATTTTGTGATGACTTAATTTTCACACTTTCTACTTTATCTTTGAAGATAATCATCTTTCTAAGCAGATTGAATCTTATCTAATACACTGTGGGCCAAATTAAGTTGAAACACAATTTGACCCTGAATAACTTTTTTGTTTATCTACTTTAATGATTTTGGGATATGATCAAAATGTTTTGGATAAAGCCAGCCAAACCACCATGAATTTCTGTTCCAAGTCAAACGCTAGCCGATATTGAATTTCTGCTTGCAGTCACAAATTTGGACTGGACTTGGAGGTTTGACGCCGTTTGTTTGAGATTTGTCATGATGTTGATTTTGCTTATATTATAAAGTTCATTTGATCGTTTCGATGAGGTGTTCCCAAAACAAATGGGTCACACTGTATGTACATAATTTTTCATTTACGTACCTGTATCACATTTTTGAGCAACAGAATAGATGTATTTGTATTTTATACGCAGAAAAAGTATACTTGTTAAAAGTCCGTACGGGCAACCATTCTCGAGATATTCGGATTTGAAATAATATAAACACGTGGTTTTGAAATTATGGCGGAGGTAACCCGCTAGAAATTATAAAATATTTCGTATGATTGCTACATATTTCCAGTAAAAAGATAAAATTTAACTAGTATTTGATGTACACAACAACTTCATTCAAATATTCAGAAAAAAAAAATTAGGTATAACCGGAAGTCGCGCAATGTCACCATTAGGTGTGTTTGTTATGCTCCACTAGTGCACACTTTTCTACACTACAACACTCAGTGTGGCTTTGTTTGTGAAATGTTTGTCTGTTTTTCAGAATAGAATATCTTTTCTAGTTTGGTCAAGATATTCTATTCTAAAAAACAGACAAACATTTCACAAACAAAGCCACACTGAGCGTTGTAGTGTAGAAAATTGTGCACTAGTGGAGCCTAACAAACACACCTATTATTTCATTTGAAAAGAGCATCTCCGAAAATCTCTACCTACAAATTTTCAAAACCCCAATCGCTCAATTTCCCGAAATATTCCAATGGACCACTTACTTTGGCGAACCCTTAAATTGCCTATGACGGAAGTTTAAGAATTGGAAACTTTTTTTTCTTGGTGACATGTTCTCATGGGAAAAACGGCCAACAGACGAGGCAATTTGTTGTACAACTGCATCGTACAACAGTGTCAAACATTAACAACTATAGTTCAGTATGTTCAGTCAGTATCTATCATCGTTCAACATGGCACCAATTTTGTAAAAAAAAGCATTAGCTGCTGTAGTAGTCGGGTTGTTTTCGGATAATCTGAGAGATGAAGTGAGAAAGAAGAGAGAGTTGTGATATTCAGTGGTTACTTATAAAGACAATACATATATTATTTATTTCCATATGAATTTACGTAATGATCTACGCATCACATAACCAATAAATAGACACAAACGTCAAACTTGACGTGTAGGTATCCAGTAACCAAGTTGTACGAAAGATTGCTAATATTATTTGAAACGGTCGAAATAACGCTCTCTGATTGGCTTGACGTCACTAGTCTTGCAGCCATCAGGTACGCGAGATACCGACAGACTGGCTTTTATGGGTTTATTCATTGATTCGTGCTGATGAAGCATTTAGTATCGTCAAAAATCGATCGTCCAGTGTATCTTATATTATGTTGGGTATCTCATATAGAGTGAAATTGATTTTGAGATATACAAGAATGTTTCCATAAAGCTGATTCCCATGATTTGCCGGATGTGGACGTTACTATAGTTTCCGACTTTCTGACTCAATCTAGCGGGACAAAATACATATTATGAAATTGTATTTTTTCTCACGTTTTGGCTGTTTAATATCAACTACGTCAAAAAACCTGATCATTAAGATGGGTGACTTGTATTTGAAAAACGTTAAAAAAAAATATTATGATCTATGCTGTACGCTGTAGGTACCAGGTACCCAACATATTTCAAGTTGATCTTTCAATGCCTTATCGGTAATAAGGTTGGTTCAGTTGATCAACATATTATTGATCATTTTTAAAAATAAAATTACCTATATTTAGCGGATTCATTTTGATTTTGTGATGACTTAATTTTCACACTTTCTACTTTATCTTTGAAGATAATCATCTTTCTAAGCAGATTGAATCTTATATCTAATACACTGTGGGCCAAATTAAGTTGAAACACAATTTGACCCTGAATAACTTTTTTGTTTATCTACTTTAATGATTTTGGGATATGATCAAAATGTTTTGGATAAAGCCAGCCAAACCACCATGAATTTCTGTTCCAAGTCAAACGCTAGCCGATATTGAATTTCTGCTTGCAGTCACAAATTTGGACTGGACTTGGAGGTTTGACGCCGTTTGTTTGAGATTTGTCATGATGTTGATTTTGCTTATATTATAAAGTTCATTTGATCGTTTCGATGAGATGGATTTTGATCACGTGTATTACTATTACTAGTTCGAGGTATTAGCGGGAATAGGACGCAGAAATAAAACTCCTTCTAGCGGAGAATCACCGACGTTTCGACTTTATTTGAAGTCTTTTTCATGGCTGTAACAAAGCCACACTTTAGAGAGAATTTGTCTTGACATCAGTTGGTAATAAATACAAATGTCTCAATAATACGGAAAAAAAAACAAAAAACAAACAACAGAGAAGGAAAGACACAAGAAGAAAATTAACCAACTAGTTTTCAATAAATCAAGGAACACGAATTCTTAACGAACAACGTTGCTATGGGATTTCAAGAAACCCTTGATCATAGTAGAGTGAAATAGTTTTGAAATGCCGATATAAGCATCATATCGCATCATCATACCAATAAAAGACATCGTTCAATCTATGAAACGATGATTCTAGAATATTGATATTTTATGGACGCCTTTTCCTACAAATGCCGTTCTTGAAAAATATCGATTGGTCTGTTTAGTGGCTCATTTTTGAAACGAGCTCTAATGCAACATTTTGAATAAAATGTCGTTAGTCCGCTCCAGGCCAAAATCCGAAAGCGACATTTCGGAGTGAACTCCAGAACATATTGACCAATATCATATCCACAAATCATTAAAATCCATAATCATACAAAAAAGTTATTGAGGGTCAAATTATATTCTAACAGAAGAATCTACAGTAAGCAAGCCGAACGTAGGACTGCTGACGTCACACGTGGTAGCCTCGTCGCAAGGGTCGTTTTTTAGCCTCGCCAAAATAAAATATTCCTTTCTCAATTTTTTAAAACATACTTTTAAAGAGTTTTTATGATTATTGCTATTCGACTTTGTGTTCTCAGAACCATTGATTTTTGATTCAATGACTAAGTACTAAAAAATAATTCGATTACCATCAGAAAATAATTCTTGCAATTACTCACTACTTTTGTGAGTTGTTCTAGTAATTGGTAATTGAAATACTTTTGTCATACACAAACTCAATGTATTTGCTGATTGCATATACCTATAATAGTTTTATATAGGTATATGGGTGATTGCATATACCTATAACGTGGCGTAAACGTGTACCAATATTAATCTGAACTTTGATATAATTTTTTTGCCCAATAGAGCCTGCCAAACTTCATCTTGGAAACGGAGCCAATTCGGACTGAGGTAGGTTGCTTTAAATCTTAAATCCGTTTATGTTGACCTCAGGAATATGTGATGGGATTTTGTAAAGACCTTTTACAGACACACCCTGTATATCGAAACTGATTACAATAATTAGTTTATCTTGATAATTAAAAAAAACAATCACAATTACTTTTTCCGAAAAGTAATAATTGAATTAAAGAAGTTCAATTACCAAAAAGTAATTATATTTCAATTTCAATTTTCAATTTCAATTTATTTCATTAAATTAAAAAGTACAAGCAATTTTTAAAATAAAATTAACAATGGTTAGATTAAATCTACTATGTTGTTCCAACTCCTAGATGAATTAACATCTGTATGAGTTAAGTGAACGAAAACAAAATGATAATTAACCATTTTCCCTTCTCGTGTGCAGTTCAAAGAAAAACTAAAATCAAAATACAATTTTTCACCATAAAAAATAAATAAAAATGTTGACCTAGAGTAGTATTAATTTCCTAGCTAATTATATCTAAGAACTTAAAGTTGAAATGCTTGACAATGAATGATCTGCTTTGCTTATTGAATTGTTTTACATTTGATATACGCCTTATTTCTATGGGTAACAAATTGTAACATTTAGGTGCCAAATAATCAAAGAATCTAAGGTTATTAGACTTATTATTTTGAGGTAACATGACGTGTTTAGCTTGATAGGTAATTGGATTACCTTTTTCAATAATTATTGTAATCCAATTAAGCGACAGCTCGGCCTATTAGATAATCCTTTGCCGGTCATACTCTAAACTAATACACGAGTCCGAGCATATTTCCGGTAAAAAACTGTTTTTGGTTTCTTCCAAGCTAGAGACTCATGGTGGGTCCTCATGTGCGTACTTCAAGGACGGCGTTTTCGCGTTTTGAGACTTAATTGGTTCGTAACATTCCCGCCGTCATGATTCAAAATTGTACAACCAATCAGAACGGGAATGTCAATACGCTTAAAATATCAAAACGCGACCACTACGCCCATGAGGTCGTACCATCACACACCCTGTATACAAAAACGCTGCAGCAAATTCTGCTACACGTAAACCCCACCGAAAAGACGGCATTACGGCAACAGCGCTAAAATCTTCAATCTGTCTAAATTTCGGGGAATGTCTATGACCGACTAAAAACGGCTTTCTCGCTTAAAACCACGTTAACTCACGCAATGCTTCTTTTTTGTCTTTGTACGTAGAAAATCTGATTTTTTTGCAATTTTGAAAAGAAAGTCATCAGCTTGACGAATTGTGATTTTAAAAGATGACTCTTATGATTCTTATTAACATTCTAGACCATTATTCATAGGTAAAGTGATGACGTCACTTGCAATCTGACGTAGCTATTGTTTTCTCTTAAAACCACTTCAGTTAACAACAATTTTGTCGATCATCTGTTCAAAACTGCAAAGGAAAAAGGAAGGTTGTTGATTTTTTTGGTAGAAATTTTGATTGAGAATGTGTGCCTTCAGTCAAAATCCATATAAATTTGAATAAAAAATGATAAGCTTCGTGAGTGCTAATGTATTTAAGACTTTAGTGTAGCTAGTCATTGAAATTTGGACTGTTGGGTGCAGTTTTGAAGAATAATGGTGTCTATAATCAAAAATCAGTTGTTAAAACACTTGTCGAGGTGAGCTTTATTTGGTTTATTTTGACTTGCTGACATATGCAAATTAAATTAAGTTTCATCATATTATAATGGTAAGGCTATGTATGATCTCTAATTTGTTATCAATATTAAATAATTAGCAGTGGTTCCTTATGGTTCACAATAATTCATTTTAGCTCGATCTAGACCTAAGTATTTAAGTATCAAATAATGATCTGACACGAATGATTCCTGCAAATATAATATGATCTATTACTCGATCATAGACGAAAATAAAAAATACTCGATCTATTACTACCTATTTGTACTTGCTCACCTGACCCGTTGACATTGATTGAAAGAACTCGCAAATTTTATTTGATTCAAAACGGTTTTAAAAATCAATTTTCATTACACTATCCTACTCCGAAATAACCGAGGAAATAACAAACACACCTCCTGTTTTGTAAAATAAAGGTATAAAATTCATTTTCATCTTATCAAGGCTAAAACCCCGGCTAAAACCGAGGCTAAAACAAAAAAAAAACTAAACAAAATACCTACAGGTCTCGATACACTAGGTAGGTATTATTATACTGGGTGTCCGGAAATGATGATCAAAAAAATCTGGCGAGGCGAACATTCTATACAGTGTGATCACTTAAGTGTGCAACATAATATGGGATTTTCGAGGGTATTTTTTTTTATTAACTGCACAATCAAAATACAAATATTGCCGAAAGTTGGTGCATGGTCCATAATCATATTAGGTGCACTTAGAATGGTTGCAAGTCAAACAGCATACAGGGTAGACCGAGGGGTAGACCAAAAAATAAGAAAACTGTACAAGAGTAAAGTACCCTTATTTCAGAAAATTCGGCAAAATGTTATATAGAAAAGTTGTTCAGAATCAAAAGTTATGCCCAAATACCATGGCCTCCTAAGAAAAAAAAAATATTATTTTTTTCAAACATTAATTATTTTTCAAAAATTATTATTATCTTTTATATTCACCCTAAATAGTTTCATACATTATTCAAAAACAAATCAATTTCGAATAACTTAGTTCAAATTCAAGCATATTTTTAGAACATCTACCTGAGTTTTAGATTTTTTGGGGAATCACAAAATTCACTTAAAAAAAATCCCTTTATATGCAAGTTTTTAATATGCATATTATCAAAAATGATATTCTACCTTGTCAAAAAGAATGTTTGCGAGATTTTAAAGTTGTGTTCAATATCGTTGCAACAAACATGAAGCTTGTGAGTCCCTAAAAAATTTTAAATTCAGATAAATTTTCTAAATATGCTTAAATTTGAACGAAGATACGTGAAATTGATTTGTTTTTGAATAATTTATGAAACTGTTAAGGGTGAATATCGAAGAAAAATTTTTTGTTGGGAAATTCGAGGGGAAATTATTGGATGTTTAAAAAAATATATTTTTTTCTTCTTAGGAGGCCATGATTTGGTATTTAGGCATAAGTTTTGATTCTTAACAACTTTTCTCTATAACATTTTGCCGAATTTTCTCAAATAAGGGTACTTAACTCTTGTACTATTTTCATATTTTTTGGCCTACCCTGTATGCTGTTTGACTTGCAACCATTCTAAGTGCACCTAATATGATTATGGACCATGCACCAACTTTCGGTAATATTTGTATTTTGATTGTGCAGTTGATAAAGACAAATCCCATATGTTGCACACTTACGTGACCACTCTGTATAGACCGAAAATAAATGCCACATTTTCCCATAACATTTTTTCGAAAATTGATCATCAACCTCGTCAACAACGGAGTTAAGGGTGTTCAACTTAAATTTTATTTGCAGTTTTCTGGCAATGCCTTCTGTCACGCTCATAATATTTGGACGAAATCTCGTATCTGGGGCTTTATCGGGAAGTGGAATTCAAATTTGCTCACCGTTTTTTCGTACTTTGTAGAGGGCGCCACACACTAACTTATACTTTGACTTGAATGCTCGCTTGAATGGTTCCAACTTTTTTGTGCTACACTGTACCTATGCGATTTTTGAATAAATACCTTTATTCTCCTAACCTTTTGGCATAGGAAAGGGAAAGATATACTATTTTAGTTTCGATGAATCCAACCCTTCTCGAGAAAAACGCGTAGATAACTTTACTTGCATGTGATCAATACGAAATTTTTAATCTATTTCCAATCTTAAACATAGCATCCTTTGGAATCATGCGCTATAAGTTGGAGTAAAATTATGATAGGAGAGAATTTGTCTTGACCTCGGTTTTGACAGGTAATTTTGTAAATTTTTTATATTTTTTTCCAATTTCAGTATTTTTGTCGTTGACCACCATCAGCTTGACAACCAATTTTCAAAAAACTCGTCAAAAAACTTTCGTCGAAACTTTCAAAAACTAACTCTTCCCTAACTTGTTTCTGCGGCAACTATAGCGCATGTTTTCAAAGCATGCTATGTTCAAGGTTGAAAATAAATTGAAATTATTTTGTATTAAAAAAAAAAAAAAAAAAAAAAACAAAAAAAAAAAAACATACAATGTAAAAAAGACAATACTTTAAATATGGGCTAAAACATAATCTCTAATTAAATATTTGAATCTCCTCAAGTTATCACAGTTCTTAATACTCGAAGGCGATGAATTAAATTCATATAATCCTCTACACAGTACTGATTTGACCATTTGAGTGGTGCTACAGCGATAATTCAAAATAAAATCGTGCTTATTTCTGGTATCATGTTCATGTATGTCCAGAAAAAGTTTAGCTCTATCACAGACATACTTAGGTAACAGTTGATGTCTTATTTTAAAAATAAAGACATGTACATTGTAAATTACTTTTTGTTTCACAGAACATAAATTTAAAACCTTTAACATAGTATCTATTGGTGTATATATATCACAGTGTAAAATGGATCTCATAGCTCTATTTTGTATTTTCTGGAATTCCTGTATTTTATAATCAGGAAGATTAAATAGTAATGTCGAACAAAAATCCAGGTGTGGCGGAGCAATACTATTATACAATAATAATTTTGTCTCATTAGTCAAATGTTTCCCAAATCTGCGTATGAAGCCAACTTTCTTAGAATATTTCGCATTACATAATCAGCATGGCCATAATAATTCATATTTGGATCAAACATGACCCCTAAGTACTTAATTTCGCTGGCATACAAGATTTGTTCATCATTTATCCTAACATTCACTTCACTTACATCTATCGCTGACAGTTTTTGCTTTTTCCCAAATAAACAAAATTTGGATTTGGACGTATTCAAACACAAATTATTACTACACAGCCATTTAAAAACTAATTCTAAATCATCATTTAGGTCTTTTTGCATTTTATGTGAATCATCACCAGTAACATATATCATTGTGTCGTCTGCAAACAACTCGATCTTTGACCTTTGAACCACTCTGACCAATTCATTTATATAAATAATGAACAATATAGGACCCAAGACGGTCCCTGCGGAACACCATAATTTACAGATACAAAATCAGACATTACATTTTTAAATTTTACTCTCTGCACTCTATTATTTAAATACGATTCAAACCAATCTATCACATTATGTCCCAAACCTATGTTCTTCAGTCTATCAAGCAATATGTTTCTGTCTATCGTTTCAAACGCCCTTCTGAAGTCCAAGAACACTGCCAATACAAATTTATTAGAGTCCACAGTTTTCAAAAAGTCATCACAAATCTTTACAATCACAGATTCACACGAATGACCTTCCCGAAATCCAGACTGATTAGTTGCAAATATATCATTCTGAGTACAATAATCCATGAGTTGCTGTTTCACTGCAAGTTCTAAAACTTTTTCATGTACAGGAACTGTGTTGACCGGCCGAAATTCCTCACACTTTCTAGTATTTGATACTTTAGGAACTGGAATTACCGTTGTAAGTTTCCAAGATTCTGGAAAAACTCCTTTTGAAAGCGATGCATTCACAATGTCCAGCATGCGATTACCCACTACGTTAAAAGCATCTTTAAAAACTTTGGTTGAAATTCCGCTGTCACCGCCTCCTACATTTTTCAATGATTTCACTATTTGGTTCAATTCACTCATTGTGACATTCTTGAAATTATCAAATTTCGATGCCGATGTTGTCGAGCTAAAAACATATTTTGTATTTATAACATTTTTGTGTTTATTGATTGATTCCACTATCTGGTTGATGCTATCTACAAAGTATTCATTGAATGAATTTGCGACATTTGCTTCACCACTGATCAAACTATTTGTTCCAAAGCTGACTTCTTCTGGCAATGTATGTTGTTTTCCTGGAAGCAGCGTCTTCAGATTTTTCCACAATTCGTATGAACTTGTCCTATTTTTGTCAATTTTTTCTTTGTAATAACTGTTTTTTTCTTCCTTTATTCTGGATACTATATAATTACGAATCCTTTTGTATTCATTCCACAGATGTTCATCTTTTTCATGTACTGCTCTGACATATAACATATCCCGCTCCTTCATCAAGTTCCTGATTTCCTGATTTATCCAGTATTTGTCTTTATATTTTTGATTGATTTCAATTGTTACGATTGGGCACATTTCATTTAAAATACTTGTCAAACTATCGACGAAACAATTTGCCAGTATATTCACATTGCTCACTCCATTATTCCACTGTGCATCAATGATTTTATTCTGCAGTAATTCAGTATTATAGTTCCGCATATTTCTTCTTTGCTGGATAACTCTTGATTCATTATTGGGTTGAACAACATCAATAGACAAAATACAATGATCTTCGGCGTCAGGTGAACTCGGTGTGGAATACTTTTATCGTTTGTAATGATATAATCTATCAAGGTTCTACTGGTATTAGTTATCCTTGTTGGTGTATCAACAATTTGGTTGAACCCATTCAAATATGTTTTTTCCAATATCTTTCGACCATAAAAAGTTGGTTTGAGAGTATCAAAATTAAAGTCCCCCATAATTATGACGCTTCATGGAAAGTCACTCATATTGTCCAGATATTCCGAGTAATAGTCCACAAATTTAGAGTTTTCATTTTGGGGAGGATGATATAGAACACTACAAAGACACCTAGTTCCATCATCAAATGCAAGCAGAGTAATTTTAGCGTTTTTCTCGAAAACGGTTAGATTTATCGAAACCAAAGTAGTATCCCTTTTTTATGTCAAATATACTTCCCGACAATAAATTCCGGACAAGAATAATTTGAGTCAGATTTATATCCATATAACTTTTTCATTTGTTGTCCGATTTTGGTGAAATTTGTACCAAAGTGTAGCCTATGGCCTATGTTTCGAGATATTACCCTTGATTTCAGTTTTCAAAAATACTGATGGCTTGTTCTTTAAACAGGAAGGAACAGGAGCTACTTCTTTTTTACCCGTAAGTTTTGAACACCCTGTGGAATGATTGAGCGGCAAAATTCAGCTCCATCATATTTTGTTGTGAAGTGCGATCTTTTTTCAACAAAATGTTTTTTTTGTCAATATGTCAATATCTGCTTTTTTTGAGAAGAAACAGATGTTTAAAGAAAATGCTGCAGTTTTTAGATATTTTATCAACAATTAATGAAAACATTTTTATTGACTTGCATAAACAGATGTTCTGAAATTTATAGCGCCTATTTTCACATCGTATCCCTATGACTTCTGTTATGCTTTTGATGCTTATTGGGAAATATTTGTTATTTTTCAAGAAGGGCTCTCGCAAATGAGGCAAGGTTTCCAGATGTCTATTGCGAACATGTCTACCTAGCAATCCTAGCATACCTATCCCATGTTTTTGATTTCCCATTTTCAATTAATTCAAGATCTGTACGGTCATGTAGTGATACCCCAGTCCACACCACGATACTACCGCCTCCAAAGAGTTTTCGAGGTAAAAAATTGGCCCAATATGGAACATTGGGTGAATTGGGACAATATGGAATCTAAGAATATTTGTTCCTGGAAGTCGATGAAAATATTTTCATTCATTGTTGATGAAATATTGGAAAATTGCAGCAATTTCTTTAAACATCTGTGTATTCTCTAAAAAAGCAGATATTGACATGACAACAAATATTTTGTTGAGAAAGGATCGCACTTCACAACAAAATGTAATGGAGCTAAATTTTTCCGCTCAATTTTTCCACAGGGTGTTGAAAAGTTAAGGGTAAAAAAGAAGCTTCTGTTTCTTCTTTTATAATGACCAAGCCATCAGTATTTTTCGAAAACCAAAATCAAGGGTAATATCTCAAGACCGAGCTCAAGACATAGGGCTAAACTTCATGCAAGTCTATAAAAATGTTTTCATTAATTGTTGATAAAATATCGAAAAACTGCAGCATTTTCTTTCTGTATCTTTTCTCGAAAACAGATATTGACATGACCAAAAAAACATTTTGTTAAGAAAAAATTGCAATTCACAACAAAATATCATGTAGCTAAATTTTTCCCTCGATTTTTCCACAGGGTGTTGAAGGTGAAAAAGTAGCTTCTGTTGCTCCCTGTATAATCGACAAGTATTTTTCCAAAACCAAAATCAAGGGTGATATTTCGAGACATAGGGCTACCCTTTGGTAAAAATTTTGCCAAAATTGGACAAAAATCAAAAAAGTTACAGGGATATCAAATTGACTCAAATTATTTTTGTCCGGAATTTATTGTCGGGGAGAGTAGTGTAAAATATTTGGTCAAAATTCGCTTACAGTGTAGCACAAAAAGGTTGAGACAATTCAAATCGAAGTATGTGGCGCCCTCCACAAAAAACGGTGTGCAAATTTGAATTCCTCATCCCGATAAAGCCCCAAATACGAGAATTCGTCAAAATATTATGAGCGTGGCAAAAGGTATTGCAGGAAAACTTCAAATAAAATGTAACCTCAACACCCAGTAACTTCAAAAAAAAATATTTTTTAAAAAAATATTATAGGAAGAGAGAGAATAAGAGGTATCATTTATTTTTTGTCTCGAGTTCTCACCTGAATTTTTTGCTGCATAGTCTTGAGTACAGTACGGTAGTTATTAGAAAAAAAGTAAGTTTAAGTTTTGGTGAGGGTGATGGTAACGGTTATGAGTCAACAAATCATGCAAGTTCTTCAATTTTGGTAAGTGTTGGAAATTGGATAAAGTAAAATACTGTTGCAAAAATTATCCCAACGTTTAATCTAGAACTCCTTTACCCTCGCCAACACTACGGTTTGTCCAAATCACTCATAACTTATGAGTATGCAGCCTTAAACTAAGTGACAAATAAATATTCAATAACACTTAAATTCACAAGCGATACAATCACTATTACAATAATCTAAAACCAATACAAGCAAATGGTGAAAGAAAAAACAAAACAAAAATGGATAACTAAGTGAGAGAAAACCAAGCAATACCTGGCCCCGAGAAAGAAGTGGCGACATAAACGGATATTAAAGAAATTGATTCTGATGAAATTTAGAAAGTTTATGAAATGGTCTATCCTGAAGTTTATTCTTTAGACCTCCCCTGACCGAGGTGGCGCGTCTAATGAACATAGCCAAATGATTAAATATTTTAATTCTTTCGTAGATACAAGCTTTCTGCGTCAAGGTACTTCTTGGAATAGACAAACGAATGTTGAACTAGTGTGAGAGATTTGCATGTTCCTGGAATGTCTAAAAATCAAAGTAGTCGTTTCCATAGTGTAGAGCGAAGTTGAAGTTGATATTCCGTGCTTGATAAACAGAGGCTTGCACGATTCTCTGAGGCTAACATCAGAAATGAAGCGAACTGCTTTTTTCTGCAAAACAATTTGTAACAAATGTTGATTAGCAGACCTCCAAAACGGAATCCCATAGCGTAAATGAGATTCAAATAATGAAAAATAAACACTTCTAGCGATTTCAGTACCCAGCGCAGCACCTACACACCTGACCGCGAAGCAACCAGAAGAAAGCTTTTTACTGAGCTTTAAAATGTGTTCACCAAATTTCAGTTGACTGCCAATTTGTTAACCCAGGAACTTAGTAACATTTTTGCTTTGGACGGGAATATCGGCCAAATGAATACTTTCTAGTTGACACCTAAATCCGGAAATATTGGTCTTTTCTATATTAAGACAAAGACGATTAGACTGCTTACAAGGACATTTTTTTGTGAACAGCATGAGACTACTAATCCCCACCATGTGCCCAATTTCAGCTGATTATTTTGAGCGGTTTTCAAATTATGTACATATCTAATTGGTAATTACTTCATTTTTTTTCAGTTTCTGATAACCTGTATTACGAAGTATTATTTGACTAATAGTATGGAGTCGATATTAAGTTTTCTTTTTATATTCTCAAACGCAGTATTAGTAATTTCGATTGAGATCGGGCACATTGCTCCATTTCACCGTGACCACTAGTTGGTCTATTGCGGCTCACAAAATTGCCTAGTTATTCACCCATGAGGTGCAGTCATTTAAACAGTCTGATTGCCGCCCTGGGTGAGGTATTGTTCAGATAATTTGCAGTCATCCGAGGGCTCCCAAAGACATTTTGTCGGAGGCGAGCAATCGCCGGGGACTCACAGAGAATGCTTCTGGCTGTCTCCTCCTCCTCCAGGCACATTCTGTATCCGGTGTCTCCAGTGAGCCCTATTCTTTGCATAGGCACCCTCAACATGCACTGACCGTTGTATGAATCCACCGCCACTCGGATTTCCTGTCTGTTCCAGAATTTCTCTGGCGCATTTCTTTTGTGGTTCGAAGATGAATTCCCATGAGTGTCGCATGCCTGGCAGGCTCCTCAATTATTGTAGAAACTGGTCATCCATCCATGTGGATATCTCGGCAGGTCCGGCTCTGGTCCAATCTGGGGTCCAATGTAAGTCGGTCTGCAACTTCATTGCCTTCGTGTCCAGAAGGGCCAGGTATCCATACCAGTTTTACATCATTAGCTACGCCGAGCTTGTTCAGTGCATTCTGGCAGCTTTCTACATTCCTCGAAGAGTTCTAGTAGGATTCAAGAGCCTTCGGTGCCGCTTGACTGTCAATTTTTTTTTTATTATGGTAGCCGTCCAATCGTGGTCAAGCACCCATTCGACGCTCAAGTTCAATAGCTGATAGTTCAGCCTGGAATATTGTAGCTACTTTGCCCTGGCTGTGTGATATTTCAACTTTCTCCTGGCTACAATAGGCTCCAGATCCTGCGCCAAAGGGCGTTTTAGATCCGTCCTCGTACCAGCTGCTGATGGTTTTGGTGTGCATGAAAAAGTACCTAGAGTACGATGGTCCTCTTATTCTCTGATTAGTCTGTTGGATGTTACTGTGTCTGCCCTGCTACCTCTGTGGTAAGCTTTGATTCTGTACGTTGCCCTTCTCGCCTCCTTTTCTAGAGTAGGGAGACTTAGCAGGCATTCGAGCGCTGTGGACGGTGTGGGGCTGGTCGCTCCACAGATGGCCAGGCTGGCTTGACGCTGTAGACTTGTTAGTTTGGCTATAGATGTGCTTTGATTGCCCTTCACATACCAAACATATATGACATAATATGACCAGTACATCTGTTTGGGGTTGATTCCCCAGGTTTTCCCGCGAATGCGTTTGCATGTACACAGAGACATTTTTGTTTTGCGGATGACATCTTGCAAATGAGCATTCCAAGTGAGGGTTTTGTCTAGCGTGGTGCCTAGATATTTTACCTCTTTCGCAAATGGAACAATTACCCCATTCAGAGTAGGGGGAAGTAGGAAGTTTAGCTTTCTTCTTTTTCCAGTGAAGGGTATCATGATAGTTTTGGCAGGGTTCACAGACATTTGCTTTCTCCTGCACCGTAGTATTATACTCTGGTGGAGTTTGGCCTAGACTTTGGCACTTTAAGTTTGCGTCCCTTCACCCATGAATCGGACTTTAGCCCCCTGACTGACGATACTTGAACATCCCACGCTTTTTTCCAGATTCACCAAAAATCTCTCGGCCGACAAAATCAACTTCAGCACCTTCAAGGGCGAAGGCGAACTGACAAATCTCGAATTAAACGAGGAAGTTCTCACAGACCTTCTGGAACTTCCCTGTTGGCTTAGACTTACCAAAGCATGGTGCAATAAAGTCTCTTTCAAAATCACCTGGACTAAATTGAAAAATGTGCCAATTTGTCTTGTGAGTGACTATTTGGACTTTTAATATTTATTTATTTGATACGTTGTAGAGCCTTGATGAGGTCAACATTACTGTAGAAACTTGCGAGGAATTGAGAACGATGTCGTCACAAGATCCTCTGAGTCCTTATGGGGCTCCTGGGAAGTATAGCTTTATTCATAAGGTCATTGATGGGATCACTGTTTCAGTTAATACTGTGAATATTTCCTTCAATAGTCCTGCGTTTGTTGCTACTTTACAGGTAAGTTTTTCGGAAATGTTGAGATTTTATTGTTTATTTTAGTTGTGTTCTGAATCTCTCAAAGCTACAGGCTTTATCAATTGATAGTTGATCGTAAATATTTTCCGAATTTCCAGATCCAACGTATAATAGTCGAATCGGTCTCCCCCAAATTCACCAAAATGGAACTTCCACTGACAAGGCTGAAAAATGCCGAAAAAGGCCAACTTTTAATCTTCAAAGAGCTCCAATGGCAAACTGTACGGATCGAAGCGCGCTCAACAAAAGACAAAACTTTAACCCCTTTGAGACTTCTCACAAACCAAGCGAGATGCAGAATTACAATCAAAAAACGCATTTCCGACTGCTTTATCCTTGGCTCTAGACTAGTAATCATCCTAGATGATCTGCTATGGGTTCTGACTGACTCACAATTGAAAGCAGCTCTACATTTTTTGAATTCTTTATCTGGATTAATACAAAAAGCCACCCAAATGACGAGGAAAGTTAAAGCGGCAAGGAAACTGGAAGAATTGCCAGAATATCAAGCTCAAATGGCACAACAACATCATGATGCCTCAGCAAAGGTTTCTGCTTCCAGCAAAATGTTTTCTTTGTACGATGTAGTGGAAACTTCATATCACTTTTTGTCCAATCAGATCGTGTTGCACTTGTGTGATGACCCAGGGGGTGAGTTCTATTATGATTGGAAAGGCTTTTCTTAAAGAAACCTTAGTTGGCAGATCTGCACATCCTAGTTTGAGAGAAGGAGGGGCATTGCAGATTGCTGTTAAGAAGTTTGAAGTGGACTTCTATCCATATCATTTGGCTAAGGGTGAGTCTATTTTGTATGTCCACACATACACATAATTTTCAGCGACAAAGTGCCAGTTCTCGTGAAATATTCATCATAGAGACCCAGGAAAAAAATCTGTACAGTAATGTGCTCAAGAGTAAATACTGAAAATATATTTCAAGTTTCTACGATCGCCACAAGGGGGCGTAACGGTACTGTGAAAACTAGGAATCGACATATTTCCGAAACAGATTTCGCACGACATTCTCTTCAAAATTGCCCCTCGACACCTCTCTCTGAGTTGCACAATAAGACAGCTACAGGCCGTGAAACTTTATCTTCGTAAATTGCCGATAACTTCGAAATTCCTTAAGGGGATTCATCCGGTCTGAAATTTTACTCAATGCAAGCATTTTTTCTGGAATGTGCAATTTTTTTATTACATCACCTTTTGGAACAATTGAAGTTTTATTAGGTAGGTAAGATATCAAACTAGGCAACCCAATATCTATTTTTGCAAAAAAACGGTAACAACAACGCTATCTCAATGGTAAAAAAATACGAAAAATCTACATATTCCGCCAAAATCCGCCCTCTTGTGAGAGACGTATAATCCGTTAAATAAAAAAACATCGATAGTGTATTAACTAAATTGAACCTCTCTGAGATCATTTCTGGCAATCTCCGTTTGACATAATTAAACAGAAATCAGAAAACCTTCCACAAAATCTCTTGTTATTCACAATAAATTGTCACCTTCGTGTGTTCGAACAAAATCTATACCCATCTCTTTTGAGGCGTTACTTAGTTTGGTTGCCGGCGTGATGAATACCTACTGTCTGTTTCCCGCGGGCTGACGTGATGTAAACTTATTAGGCTAGAAGTGCTTTTTCCAGCGAGGAATCCCCTTAACCGATTTGACTGTTTTTCAGTTTTTTTGTGGTCGGCACAAAACATGAATTTCAAAAGTTGAACCTGTTTTTGAGGTTATTTTCGAAATTTTCAAACGCACAGCCACTAAATAGATGCATCTATCGAGTTATTTCGGAAATTTCCTACCATTTTCATACAGAAGATGTTTTTGTACCTTTTGAGATAAAAGGGCCATGGACACTTCAGGAGTCCCTCGAGGAATACTTTTGAAACAGCCCCTGCAAATTCGAATGTATCAAAAAGATAGGAGTGCCTTGACAACGACGGTGGGGACTCTAACATTTTCAAGTTGACTGGCGTCAAAAAAATTGTAGGCCTACTATGTTGCGTCCAGCCAAAGTCAACTTCTATTTTTTCATATAGGGGCCATATTTTTGAAAAGCATCTTTGAGGCGGATTCTGAAAATGGAGAAATTCATTATGTCGCCCTTAAGAAACACAAAAGTTGACCTCGACCCTGCGCAACATAGTAGGCCAACAGTTTTTTTGACGGCTTTTTAGAATTGTCGTATTCTAAAAATTTGAAAATGTTAGCTTTTATAAAAAGCTAAATATTGTGCTGTTTCAAAATCGACATTTTCCTTTTTCACCCTGTTTTTACATAACGGTGTCGATTCAAAATAAAACCACGGATGGATATTTTTGGCCATACAAATACGCGACTTTTCTTCCATTTAAGCGACGTCGTATCTCTCACAGTTTCCGAAATCCCCATGTAGTAACTTTTATCTGTAACACCCTGTATAAATTAAAGCTAACAGATGGCTGAATGAGTGCGTAATTTAAACATTTTGGGCATTTGCACTAGTTTCTTGTTTTTTTTGTGTCAATTTAATTTTTTTGAAATATTTTTGAAATAAGATGTTAACTGGTTCATTCATCGTATTATTTGTGACATGTGGTATTTATTGGGTTTGCATTCGAGATTTTCGAAAAAACCTCAAAAATAGGTTTGTTTTTACATTTTTTTTTGTGGTGGGTTAAAGCGAAGCTTGGATAAATTGTAAATAATAAATAATAAAAATAATAAATTAAATTTTAAAGTGCCTCCCAACGGAGATATAGAGCCTTAAATGGGTACTCATCGATGTATTTTTTGGCTCTAACTTTTGAACCGGCTTGTGTAATTTGATGAAACAACAAAACTGGGGTCTCGTCGTGTTATATCAATGTATAGTTACAATAACGTTTAACGCAAAAGACTTTTTTCTGTGAAAAATTGGGCCCAAAAGGTATGGTGGCGAGTCCGCTACTGGTTCCCCTTACAATTGAAAATATTGACTTTGATATGGTTTTATGAGTCACAACATACTAAAATTTCATCAAATTATACGAGCCGGTTCAAAAGTTAGAGCTAAAAAAGTTGATAGATGGGTATCCCCTCGGGTATCCCTTTAAGGCTCTGTATCTCTGTTGGGAGGCAAAAATAATTTTCTTATGAAATAAACTTCAGCTCTGTATATATCGGTCGAAAACAACCAAACTTCATCTTATAAAACTGAACCGGCAAACCTCAAAGGGGGACTCCCGAAGATGAATTTTTCCAATTATTTCCGAAACGGTTTAAAATGAAGTTTTGAAACTTTGGAATCCTACTAATTTGCATATCATGCATACAAGTATGTAATATGAAGAAATTTGATTACTTTGTTAGAGCCGTATCATTTGGGCGAAATGAGTATGAAAAATTAACTGAAACTTTTTTATTTCACGCAAAAAAAGTCGTCCTGGTTTGTATCGCTAGGACGCACAATTTTCGAGAAAAAGAAATCGTATAATTACGCTGCATGTTATTCACAATATCATGATATCTTGGGGTGATCTCTGAGGTATTTTTATGAAAAAAAGTTCTCTATAACATTTCTGTTGAAAAATGCTCACGAGGAAAACGGTTTTTCCTCAATACAGTTCATTTTTTTTAAGACGGAACATAGGAAATTCACATGTTAAATTTTTCAATCCCATGTTAGCAGTAGTTCTATTCAGAGTACACAGCTGAAACCTGCCGTGGATAGAAATTATGTTAGTTCAGCCATTACGCCAGAATAACTACACCACTACTAAAATGACAACCATTTTTCCAACGTGTCTAACTTCATTGTCAAATTTTTTAACCAAAAAAATTCATTTTAATTTTTATGACCGTTTAGGATACTGCTTGGACGTGAATAGGGGACACTTTGGACAGTCAATCCAAGATATAATGTTGGTTTCTTATTATTGTATAACACTATTAGAAATAAATGTTGTTACAATTTGACAATGAAGTTATTGGTTGACAGTGGCTTCTACAAGGCATGCAATAAAGTATTAATTTTCAATCAATAAAACCATTTATTTAATCATTTTTCAAGTTTTTCTGTGCTAATTGATGAAATAACATAATAATCTCTAAGCACCAAAGTTTATCCACAGCAAGTTTCAGCTGTGTACTCTGAATAGAACTACTGCTAACCTGAGATTGAAAATTTAACATGGGAATCCCTATGTTTCGTCTTGAAAAAAAGTACTGTATTTCCGAAAGTGTAGCTTCCTTACAAAGCATTTTTCAACAAATGTTTATAGGAACGTTTTTTCATGAAAATACCTCAGAAATCACCCCACAGGAGTTTTACCAATTTTTAGGAAACACTTTGTTTCCTGTGCTTATTGTGACCACTGTGCAGCGTGATTTTCAAATTGCTTCTTCTCGGAAATGGTGTTTCCTAGATTTCTAGCGATTCAAACCAGGACGACCTTTTTTGCGTAAAAAACCTCGAGTTTTTGTTATTTGTAGAAAAAAAAGATGGAGTGATGATTTATAAAAAAGTTTCAGTTAATTTTTCATACTCATCCCCTCCAAATGATACGCCTCTGACCAATCAATCAAATTTTCTGAATTCATATTTGCATATTCAAGTGAGTAGGATTTCAAAGTTTCAAAACTTTATTTCTTGCCGTTTCGGGAATATGTGATTGGAAAGGACCCCTTCGAGGAGGTATAGTTCCCTTAGAAGACGTTTGCCGATATATGTTTATAGGATTAAGTTGGGTTATTTTTGACCGAAAGTACAGGGCTGAGGTTGAGTCCACAAATTATGGGACTCCTTGTATATCGCTTGATAAATATCTGCGAACCCTGCTGTCAACAGTGGTGTGATGCTTGAAGCGGGGTCTACACATAACATTCTTCCCAATGATTTTCCAACAACTAGATATAGCCCGACGTCCTTTTCTGTGTCACATGTTTATACATTGAGGGGAGAGAGGAATCCTTGCAAGAATTCTTGCGAGTTTGCCAAACTGTATATTAAATAAGTAGCTACCTTGTATTCAAGGTATTTTCATTTTAATTAAAAATACTCTATACTCTATGAGTGCATCTCCGTTATTTACCAATTATATAATATGTACATTTTAGATCACTGTAGCGATAATAAAACATTTTCAATGAGACCCGTATTTTTCCATGAACCTTAGTTACTTATGTAGACACGATTCAACGAAATACATCTGGCAACACGACACAAATGCCTATTTGAGATCAACCAACCACAGCTGATAGTCATTTTAACTAATCATAGCCTGTAGCTCCCTTGGAACACTGTTGTCGGCTTGTTCAAGATTCAATATTTTTGAAGGCCGAACAGCTGATTTATGTGAACAAAACTTATCAATAATTAATTATAACTGTCCTATAACACCAACGATATTGAAACAAATAAAAAATTAAAACATATCCTCGTTAATAAACTGGTTAATCCCTTTTGATAAAAAGTGGAAATTCTGAGTGCCTTTTATTTGCAGCAAGGCAACGTTGAACGAACGTTGAACGAATTCAACGGATGAGATGTAAATAATAACATGTTTATTATAGTGACAAACAATTTGCCCGGAATCTAGGGTGTACGCTAGTTCTAGTGGGTTCTATGTTCTAAGATTTTACCTTACGTCTTGCATGTCAGTTGAAAGCTTCAGATATGATCGGTTGAAAAATACGCGTAAAAGCTGGTAGTTTTAACGTCCGTTTTTCAGTCCACACACAATGTTTTACTTGAAGTCTGTGGACTGAACAGGCAAGACGTAAGGTAAAATGTTATGTGTCGGGGATGATGACTCCAGAAGCACCATGATCAAGTATTTCCAAATTTTCCCAACCATTTTTACAAATGATTCCACCGCCTGTGGACCGGACAAAACCCTCCCTTAGTCCCCCCTGACTTTTTGAACACAAAATAAATAGCAAGGAATGCAAAACCCCAACTGAAAAGAAGTTAAAAACCAACGCCGAAGACGTTCAGTGAATGATGGTTGGATTTCCTCTGCCATCATTGTTTTACATTTCACCTTACGTCTTGCCTGTTCAGTCAACAGGCTTCAAGACAGAACACACATAAAAAAATTAGCAGATAGACATAAATGGAGGCCGGGGCCTAAGTGAAAGCTTTGATTTGCATCCAGGCGCTGATGTGCCTGAAGATCGTTAAATCTCGAGATGGCGGTACGCATGCGGTACCTAGAATGCAACATGACAGCTTATTACCTTATCATGATGACATTGTCGTCACCTTTTATCCTCATTTGTCTTTCATGCTTTGATTCCCCTTTAAGTAGAAAAATGCTCGGGTAACCCAAGCAGCAAGGCAACGTTCGCCCAACGTTGTCCTATGCAACTCGGACGTTGGGTGACAACGTTGAGATGACCTCGTAGCAACCCCAATCTGGCAGTTAGGCGAATCATTTTTGGGTCGCGTCGACGCGACGTTGTACCGGGTTGAACGCCGTCATAACACGTCGTTGCCATTAGTCAATTTCACAACTACTATCATCAGTGACAATGTGAATGTACGCGCAAGCGCATATATTTTCTTTACTCGGGAATAAGTGGGAGTCAAATATGATTTGGTAAAAAAGATGGCACCTATTTTGATATGTTAGATGGAGACACATAATGCGCTGATCTTTTCACAAACAAGCAAATTGACAGAAGTCGCAATCGGAAGATCATGATCATACTCAAATGGCTACCATTTGGAAAATTATTATTCTGTTTTCAAGTGCAACTATGAATCGTAAGTTCAAACCCAGTGAGTTTTATCGATAAATGTGTCGATGCTACCACCAAATCTTTCCAAGCGCCCTTTCTATTTTCTGAATTCAGGAAAAACTTCATATTTTATTTTAAAAACCAAATCATCAGGATACACAAAATATACTTGTTGTGTACTTGAAACCACCTTTAAAAAATTTCCCACGCTCAGTATGGCTTGAAAATGTTCTATTGCCTTTGATATTACTCGAAAAATATTTTAAAATGCTCCTCTATACCTCAAAAAGATAAATGACCTTGAAACGACAATTTCCAAGATAGCGAGATTAGCGATGAACTTTTTAACACTAACCCAAACTTCCAAAAAAAGATTAGACATCTAGTGGTATAAAGTTCAACAAACAAACGGAACTCTTCAACGCTAGTTTAAAATAATTTTAACCAATACAGATCATTCTACGAAACTAATTCAATATAACTGAAAACATTGCAAAAGATTTTTTTTTGCACTTTAAATTCAGTCTGTTGATAGGAGAGTATGACTGTAACATGATGACGTCATTTTCGGGTATTTTAACAACCTCAAATAATCATGTACCTCAGAAAATGCAAGAAGAGAAATACGCAGCTGAACCAGTTTATGTTTTATATAAAATATTGTTGAATATTTGAACTGCTTCCATTTGCCTTCCATAATACTAAGGTATTTATTATGCAATAAAGCTATGAACTAAAAGTGAGGTTATGTATTTTTCAAATCAAAACACGGCGTCTGTACGAATGCCAACCAAATCGCAACGTTGTGAAGACCGACGTCCATCTAACGTTGGTTGGGGTAGCCAGTCCGACTTTCTCGGACTTTCTAGAATTTAATCAATATCCAACGTTGGTGCAACGTCGCAAAGCGACTCTAAGCCAACGTTGGTGAAAAGGTGAGGTGGCCAACGTTGGCACTACATTCCCTAAATGCAAATTATTAGACGTTGCACTCAAAACTTCTGGAATACGTCAATCCGACGTTTGACAGGTATAAAAAGTTTTTAAGTCGTCATCTTACCAATTCACAACGTTGTGATTGGTGCAGGACTAGTCCGGTAGTCAGCAAAATGGTACTTGGGATTCCTCATCAAAAAACCTCTAGGAATACAAAGTACAGGGTGTTCACAGATAAATGGACCCCTCATTAACTTTGTGATTTGATGTTTGGGAAAAAAATGTTTCAAACCAAAGTTTCAAAATGAATTTTGTGAAAAGAAGGTTTCCACATACAGGGTTTTTCACTTAAAACTCCCCACGTCAATATCTCGGAAACGAATAGGAATATTTGATTTCTGTAAAAAGTAGTCAATGTATGGGGTCGAGTACTTATTTTTCACAGTTAAAAAAATTCGACGCCTACCAAGAGTAAAGCGTCGCGACGCATCGAAAATATTAATCGATTGCAGGAACTTTGAAATTACGCGCATGCAAAAGTACAAGTTATTCATAAACTTTTTTGTTATTCAGTCGAACTCATTTATTCTACTCAGTTTTGAGATATACAGTGTGTCCAAGATAAGAATGTGGTTAATTTGTTGGGTTTGAGGATCAGTGAAATTAAAGTCCAATTTGTTTTAAAATGGCCGACGTTTCGCAATATATAATTGCATCATCAGGGCGCTGAAAGTATATATTTATTTTATTTCAATGGAATTCACATTGGGGTACATTTCACACGTTACAGATAATAAAAACAGAAACTATTTTTTTTTTAATATATGTAAATACAAATGGGTGAAGCTTAACTCTATCAAAACAGCCAAGAAAGAAAGAAATCAGACTACAAACAAACTTATACAATACTCACATTTTAACACTCTGGACTCAAGTCGCAAGAATACATATTTACACGACACACAAACAGGAAAACTTTTAGGTACATGGGACAAAATGCGGAAATACAGACAACTTATCTCCATCAAAGGTAGTGCAGTATTGAAGCTTGATAATAGTTTTGCTTATCGAGATTGCCTGTGTTTATTTTGGTAGTTTTGTTTTTCCCTCGGTATATCTGGTGAATTTGATAAGAGTCTTAGCATCGACATATTATTATTCAATTTAATTGATTGAGTATATTGAAATAGGCTGAATTGAGGTTTTCTATATCAGTCCTTTTGTTTACGGTGTTATGTCTCTTGAGGAACATGAGAGGCTCTTAAAATCCGTAATAAAAAATCCAGGACCGTATTTAAAAAAACAAAGTTGATGATGGCTTCTCATAGACGAAACGTCGGTTCTTCAATATAATAACGCTATCTTGTAAAGGGCAAAAAGTGGCAATGAAGAAGTTCCATTCATTTCAAAATATCTCTTCAAATGTGGTCAGAAAAAAATGGAAACAATTTTGAAAAATTTCGGTTTTTTTCGGATAATTTCGGCCTTAGTCGGAATTTCTTGGCATTCAAAACGGCATTTTGTTAAGCATCAAAATACGCAACTTTGCCTCCATTTAACCGACCTTGTATCTCTCACGGTTTTCAAGATCCCCATGATAGACATTCTTATCTTGGACACACTGTATATCTCAAAACTGAGTAGAATAAATGAGTTCGACTGAATAACAAAAAAGTTTATGAATAACTTGTACTTTTGCATGCGCGTAATTTCAAAGTTCCTGCAATCGATTAATATTTTCGTATTTTCGATGCGTCGCGACGCTTTACTCTTGGTAGGCGTCGAATTTTTTTAACTGTGAAAAATAAGTACTCGACCCCATACATTGACTACTTTTTACAGAAATCAAATATTCCTATTCGTTACCGAGATATTGACGTGGGGAGTTTTAAGTGAAAAACCCTGTATACAGGGTGTTTCAGAACATCTGGGCGTGGTCCAACTCTCTTATTTCAAATTACAACCCTATTTTTTTGTTTGATTTTTGCATTCTCCGGAAAATTCTACACATTTTCCATATAGAATACCCTATACCAATAAGAGGATATTAACGTCAGAAATTTGCTATTTTTTCGAGCATGT
The DNA here is from genome assembly GCA_958502075.1 of Orchestes rusci. NCBI lineage: Eukaryota > Metazoa > Arthropoda > Insecta > Coleoptera > Curculionidae > Orchestes > Orchestes rusci. The sequence goes on from OY293314.1 coordinate 14,561,731, forward strand.
TTTGAAATGTATGGTATTATTTCGAAACCTTGGAAACGAAGTAGTTGCTAATAGATGTGAACTTGTCAAGAAAGATTTGACATGTTATATTGCGAAGAGGAAAAAGTTGAAATATTCTCTTTATACATACAGGGTGACCCAGTTACATCCTACAATATTTCAAATCAAGATTCTACCTCGGATTCTACTAAGTAATTGAAATGAACAATTTTTATACTACGAAAACCGAGATGAAAACATTTAAAATATTTAGTTTCTTTTTAGAAGCTTTCTTAAAAATGGATATAACTCCTATTGTTTGACTGGATTTTCTCATGGTTCGAGGGGCTATTTCGTCGTCTTTCTGAATAAATGTTCATAGAACAAAGATTGTTCATTTCAATTAGTAGAATCTAAATTTTAAATATTGTCGGATAAAATTGGGTCATCCTGTACGTTGTTCAAATCTTTTTTTGAAAAGTTCACATCCATTAACAATTACCTCTCGAAAAAAAGCAAACTTCTGACGTTTATATCTTCTTATTGGTTGAATTTGGGTATAGGGTATGCTTTATGAAAAATGTTTAGAATTTCACGGAGAATGCAAAAATCAAACAAAAAATAGGGTTGTGATTTGAAATAAGAAAGTTGGACCGCGCCCAGAAGTTTTGAAACACCCTGTATATGTGAAAACCTTGTTTTCACAGAATTCATTTTGAACCATTAAACTTTCATTTGAAACTTTTTTTTCCCAAACATCAAATTAAAAAGTTAATGGGGGGGTCCATTTATCTGTGAACACCCTGTACAACCCGGAATACAGGAGGCTCATCAGTCTTTTAGTCGCCATTGGAAAAGTGGCTGAGAAATGCATTCTCCACAAAATAAGAGAAGTCAGAAAAGCAAAAAACGTTTTGCCAGATTAACAAATGGGACTTCGCTTAAGTGACAATATCCTGAAAAGGGCGAACAAAGAGGAAGAAACAGAAAAGGGTTCCTTGAGGAGGTGCGTAACAGCCGTCCTCCCACACAAGGAGCCATGCACCCCCAGCTCTCCGGAGTGAGTGGCATTTTCTTATAGTCTAGTCACCATCACACAGGGTCAGCGCCCCGCAGCGCAGAACACATGAATTAAGAAAAGAAGGGAAGCCCACTTCCCCCATCCCCAGATGGTCCCGGACATTCAAGAGAAAATCGAAAAACCTACATTTATTTATAGTTTTTTTTTCCTTCATTTAACAAATAAAGACAGTTTCAAAGTCAGCAGTGGTTTTTTGTACAGAAATCTGTATAGTATATTTCAGAAATCTTTAATAATAAATTATCCAAGTCCGATAGTTCGATTCCCATCCACTGCATTCCGTGGCGCATTGTACCGTAAAATTTTATACATCAGTGTTTGTCTTCTAGACTTTGTATATGTGTTCTGTTGTCTTCAAGTATAACATTGTGTATAGACTGAAAAACGGACATTAAAATCAGCAGTTGGTACGCTAATTTTCAACTGTCATACCTGAACTTTTCAACTGACATGCAAGGTAAATTGTTATGTCTGGACCCGGCTTCAATCGCGAAGAGGCGTAAAGAAAGGTGAAATCAACCACTCGTCTATTTTTTAGCTTAACAACCTGGAATAATCAATCTTATCTATCGTTCACTTCCACCAAATCTTGTCTAACAAGAAAGGGTCCGTGCTTGGTTGTTTCAAGTATATCAATAAAATGCAGGATTCTCTGGTGAACGATGACCTCACTTCTGTGTCGTTGCTAGCGAAACTTTTTTCCACAGTCAAGATTGCTGTAGATTAAATGTCTGATATTGGAATATTTTAACACAAAAAGGTTATATTTTATGAACAACACTAGGGTCCAATCCCCCATTAAAACCTCAAACCGCCAATCCCGGTTTCTTCGGATACTTGAGTGGATATAACGGTTCTGTTGTTGACTAGTTATCACTGACACAACTATATCTCTAGGGGACAGAAAACACTGGCCAAAATACAATTCGTCCTCAGTGCCGCATGCCATGTGGCAAGAGCAAGCTTTAGCCTCATTCAAGAACAAATTCATGGACATTTTCGATCATGAGAAAACACATCATGTCCCATTATCTAGAAAGCCAAAGGTAAAACACTGGAATATCTGGAGTTTTTCTAAGAAGATTTTTTAGGGCGAAGCTCCAACAAGTCCTCAAGCACCACGATCAAATATCTCCTATAAAGAAGTAAAAGCGCGCCTTGAAACTCATATAAATAAACTTATGACAACGTCAGTGGTTATGCGAGTGGAGGATTTCACAGTTTACAAAGTGACAACGTCAGGAAAAAAGCAACTTTTAAAAGAATTTCTCTGTGGTAAGTTTATGGAAAATGTGGACTTAAAGGCAATAGTTTGTTTTCGTTAGCACAACATAAGAGGAAAACAGGTATTTTTAGTTTGCCTTGTAGTTGTAGTTGGGTTGGAATTATTTTGGACGTTAGGTAATTGTTTTCTATTTTCAGGTGACAGGAACAGGATGAGTCTTCCCAAGGATGCGAGTATTGTACACGCAGAGTTTATTTATTATTATTATCCTAGTGATGTTCCTTTTCCATGTAAGTTGTTCAATTTGTTGAAAATTGTATTTTACAATGTTTTCTCATTTTCAAGTGCCAGCCTCGAAATTCTACATACAAGTTAATCCAATTCAAATTGTTTTTGACCTAGAAACTTGTCTTTGGCTGAACTGTTTTTTTCTGAATCTTATGCAATCTTTGATGGACGCTGCACCCGGTGAAGTTAACTCAAATTTGACTTATATTGACGTCAAAATTGAGGCCATTCTTCCTAGGGTGAGTCACATTATGTGTTTTGTAACTTTGAGGGATTTTTGTTTTGTCAGTTTGTCAAATTTCAAATCAATAATTGTGGTCATATGTCATTTTGTCAATGAAATAGCTCACGTTTTATGCGTAGTTTCACTGTTCCAGAATGGCCAGAGATTTTGTCTTTATTTGACACTCTGTACATTGTGGTCATAGTGTGGTGATTTTATCTTGATATCATTTTAATTGGATATATTTTTTTATTTTAAATGATAGAATGGCGAACCAAAAAACGAAATGTCTGATTCCTTTCCAAGTTTCTTGTCATAAGAAAAAAAAAAACAAAAGACCGACGTTTTGTGTTTTTATTCTGATTTCAATGATAGGTATAGCGGGTAGTAGGGACGTAAAAACAAAAAAAAAATGTCCAGTGAACATATGTCCGCAAATGAGCCGTTTGGGATCTAGTAGAATTCTATACTTTTTCTATGATTATTCAATAATTGAAGCGGACTTTGAAATATTCAATTTCATTTGGACGGCACTCTTTGACAACTAGTTAACTTAAAGTGAGGTTAGGTTGTCAACACAATGTAACAATGAATATAAAACAAGTATGGACGGTCAAATGGGCTGTTTCAAAATGATGTTTTTGAAGGTTGACATTTTGTCGAATATTCTGATTGGCTCTGAAACAGTGGAGTAATGGAATTAGATCATTTCATTGGTTAAAAACAATTGAGTAATGAAAAAAAAGTCACTGGTATGACTATGACTATAACTATTATTGAATAGTTATAGAAAAAAAATGTTTTTAGTACTCCAACACAAAGCAATTCGCACCGTTGGGTCAGGGAGTCGCGAACCCTTTGGGATGTTCCGGGAATAGCTTCTAGATGGTACAGCCGTCCATTATCCTTGCTAAGAGATCTTTCTCATTAGGAACAGGTGTTTCGTAGACTAAATTTTTCAGATAACCTCAAAGAAAAAAATCTCATTTGCGGACATATGTTCACTAGATAAAAAATCTATGTGTTGTTTGATTCCAGGGCACTCCATCGTGTCTCCACTTTTTATTGCTTTTTCGTATAAATCCGGCTCTAAAATGGAGCAATTTGCATAATAATCTGGTGGACGTAGTCTCTCAACTGCCTTAATTTAATGTCTTCATTATTAGTAACATCAATGTATTCATCGATTTCAAATATTTGTCTGTATTCTCAGCACTTTCTTCTGTTGAGGTTCTGTCTTCTTTGGTTTCAATAATTACTTTTTCTGATAGTAGAATATCTTCGGGTTGAATGTCTTCATTCTCACCAAAACTTTCAAAAGTATGAATTTTGGTTTTTTGATCTTGTTTATCCTATTTTCATTGAAGATTACGTTGCAACTAATAGTTCGTCGCTTTTCCGGATCACACAGTCTAAATTCGTTCAAATGCCCTTCATATTCAACAAATAAGAGCTTCTTCGACTTATCGTCAATTGTGATAGCATAGCCGGGCATTCAAAAATCTTCACATGTTTCATTTCTGGTTTTCTTCCAAACTATTATTCGCACTTTCCACAACCGTCCTCAATTCTTCTCTCAGCTTTGAATTCCTTGAATTTATTGCATGGCGATTTTTGTTTCATGAAATAGACTTTTCTATAGTCTCTGCAATCGTCTTTGAATAAGACAAAATATCTCGATCCACTCGGTAAAGGAATATTAATTGGACCGCAATCATCAGAATGTATCATTCCACCAGGCTGCTCTCTTCTGGCTCTTCCAAGGCTTTTGTTACTTCAAGTTACCTCCGTCATATTCAAATGTATTCATTATTTCTAATCCGGATATCTCGAGAATGGTTGGCCGTAGTGACTTTTAACAAGTATACTTTATACAGGGTGTCCCTGAAATGACTGTACAACGCTCAACCAAAAATGAGGCGATCTAGGCAAACTTACCTTTATCCAAAATTGCTTCGTTAAGTCTACAGAGGGTGTCGAAAATCCCAAAAAATTTAGATTTTTTCTACATTTTTCAAAAATGTATAAATCTATTTTAATAATATTTAGTATCTAGTCTTGGACCATGAAATTACGTTTTTTGTTTCTATAGCGACAGGTTGTAATTAACCGATAGTGTTATAAAGGTGACGTTAAATGTAGTTTTTTCTTCTGTTTTTTTTTGGCATTGACTTTTTGATAATTCAGATGTTTTTATCAAAAAATCTAATTTATCTGGGGTTTTTTCTCTTGAAAAATTTTGCTATAAGTGGTTGTGTCAGAAAAAAAATCTTTTCAATTAGCTGCACAGATATTTTATTATTGATTTATTTTTTTCTAGCATAACATCTTATCCTAGCAAATTTTTTCAAGAGAGGAAAAAACTGTTTCACACACTGGGTCATGAAATGAAATCATCCAAATTATCAGAAAGTCAATTCCATAAAGAATCGTTAACCTCATATGCAGCTATATCTTTTGATTTTTCATGGAATTAACTTTCTGATGAATCAGATGTTTTCATCTAATAACCCAGTGTTTGAGAAAGTTTTTTCCTTTCTTCGAAAAAATTGCTGGGATAAGTAGTTATGCTAGAAAGAAATAAATCAATAATAAAATATCTGTGTACCTAATTGTTTTTTTTTCGGCACAACCACTTATCCCAGCGAAATTTCTCAGAAGAGAGAAAAAACTCCAACTATCAGATAAAAGCAACTGAATTATCAAAAAGTCAATTCCCAAAAAAATCAAAAGAAATAACCACATGTGTCGTCAACCTTTATAACACTTCCGGTAAATTACAACCGTTCGCTATAGAAACAAAAAACGTAATTTCATGTTCCAAGGCTTGGTACCAAAAATTATCAACATCGATTTGTATTTGATTGAAAAATGTAGGAAAAACCATATTTTTTGTCGAATCTTTGACGCCCTCTGTAGACCTGATGAAGCAATGATGTAGGTAAGTTTGCCTAGATCGCCTTATTTTTGCTTAAGGAATTTGTGGTTAAGCGTTGTACAGTGATTTCAGGGACACCCCGTATATTATTTATACAGGGTGTTTATCAATTGAATGCAGATGCTCAAGGATAATAATCTTTGGCTGATTTTAAAACAAAAAGTTCATATGGGCATACGTCTGCAAGAGTCTAGATTCTAACATACAGGGTGTTGCAATAAAAAAAAACTTTTTTTTAACATTACTTTGATACTATTCCAGATATCTTTTTGAAATTTGGTGCACGTCTTCTATGCATCAATATCCATGGGAATGTTAGAAAGGGCGCCACTGATTTGAAAATATTGGAAGACACAGCAGGGTGTCAATGCAATTAAGTAGATTTTATTTTTTTAAGCGGAAACCATGCGCCGGACAAAAAAAATCAAGAGAATAAATTGGCTCAGTAATAAATAGTGATTTCAAAAATAATTTTTATTTTGAAAGGATGCAGTGGCGTACAAGTTTTTTCTCCAAAAATATTGAGAGCAAACCCCGGACCTCTGTTCATATGAACTTTTTGTCCTAAAATCATTCAAGGATTATCACCCTTAAGTATCGGCATTCACTTGATAAACACCCTGTAAACAAAAAAATCTGTTTTGTTGCTAATGAATATTATACAGGTGCGTCCAAAAAGGTTATTGCTATTTTCATGAAAAATAATAATTGTATACGCTAAGTGAAATATTCAAATTGCAGGTGCCAGAGCCATCTTCTAGTAGTGTTAAAATTGCTCAGTGCTTCTTAACCTAGTTCCTAGGGTAAATAACCATACCCCACATGTAGTAATTTCGTACTTGACAGATATTGAGTGCTAAATCAAACTGCGTTATTCAACACATTTGTGTCCAGTGAAAACTGACAACAAAATTATTTGTTCTAATTCCAGTGCAAGTATGTCAAATAAGTTAAAAATAATTCAGGTTGTGTTTTTCTCCATCAAACAAAAACTATATCGCAAAATGTGATACAATTATTCGTGTCAAACAAAAAATTGTGTAGCGGCAAGTGTGGCATCTCAGATTATTTTTCAAAATTTTTGGTACATTATCGATCAACTATCGATGAGCATTTTTAGGCTCAAGGCAATACTACAGCCTAATTTAATCAAGCATATTCGATCGTGTTCGAAGGGTGTGAATCATGGCGAACTTTTTAACAGTGAACTTCATATAACTCCAAACTAACTTTTTGCCACTTACAACATTTGTGCACTAGACCATCGTTGTATTCATTATTTCAGATCCAAATCTCGAGAATGGTTGCACGTAGCGCCTTTTAACAGGTATACATTTTCTGCGTAAAAGTGATAAAGAAATCATTTTTTAGTTAAAAATATAATACAGTGACGTCAAAAAAAGTTATGGCTGTTCATATCCTGAAAAGTAAATGTAGGTAGCGCCCTCTACAAGTTAAAGCCATACCAATATCAAATTCAAATTTCGCATGATAAGAAACCCCTGAATACCAATTTTCATTAAAAGATCAACATTAGTTCAAATATTATTTAGAAAAAATAAAAATAAAATTTCAACACCCTGTAGCACTGCAACGAAGCATTTGCGGTGACATGTTTAAAGGAAGTTTTCTTCTTATTTGAAAGCTGGGAAACTCATCCCGATTTTTTTCGCAATATTTATGAAACTCTCTGTATAATACACGACAATAAATTCCGGACAATAATTTGAGAAAATTGGATATCCCTGTAACTTTTTTATTTGTTGTCCGATTTTGGTGAAATTTGTACCAACGTGTAGCCCTATGTCTTGAGAGTATACCCTTGATTTTAGTTTTCAAGAGATACTGATGGTTGGTTCGTCCCTGTATAATGATACAGGGACGAATAGGAGCTAATTTTTACCCTCAAGCTTTTAACACCCTGTGAAAAAATTAGCGGCAAAATTTGGCTTTATTGTGTCCTGTTCTGAAGTGCGATCTTCTCTTAACAAAATGTTTATTTTGTTCATGTCATTTTTTTTAGATAAAATACAGATGTTAAAAGAAAATGCTGCACTTTTTCGATATGACTAGCCTTTGAAGGGTAGTAACGCTACGAGTATTTTTCAAAAAATGAGACCAGGCTCAGGAAGAACACGTATTACCCATCGGCGAGATAAGTAACCAATTCATAAAATGGACTTCTCTCTTGTTCTTGATTGACGATGCATCTCTCAATACCAAATCCCAAATTTTAACGTCGGCGTTGACCCGCCTGCGTATTGGCATTCCTTACTTCAGTGCAAAGCAAAGATTGAGTTGCACCGCAGTAAAGAATGACTGAACGCAACCTGTACTTATCCAGACAAAGCTCACTACGCCTCAGCGCTGAGGAGGCTGAGGCGTAAAATAGATTGTTATCTATGTATAGGACTACATCATCAAAATGAAATCAATATTGAAAAGGAAAATTGATGTATTTTACCAAAAACATAAACTTTATTTTAAAAATTTACGAAATTACGTAATTTTTTATCCTATTTGTCATTTTCATGCGATTTTGTATTTGGTTGTCTGGTCCTCAAGCATCTCTGTCTTTTGAGGTGAATTGATTTCTCCTGATTCTTATTTTGATTAGATGGCCTACCAGCAGGTCTAATTGTGTTTGATAAGAGTTATCAAACAAGCTCAATCTGATTAGCCCTTGAGAAAGGTCGCAATAAACGACCGAAACTTCGGCGTCGGGAAATTCATAATTGTGTTTTTTTTACACCGTCCCTCTCCCCACTTACCGGCATCAGTTATATTCAACTCAAGGACGCAAACCTACACAAATATAATAATTCTACATAAAGAAAATATTTCAACTACCAAAATAATGAATACCTACTGATCGCCATCTTGAAATAACATAAAAAAAATCAAATATCTTTGAAAATCATACGTGGTATCAAATTACAGGAAATTCTGTCCTAAAAAAGAGTGCCATATTCATTGTTAATAGTAAAATGTTATACAGTGACCGGCTAAAATAAGGAACACATTCATTATAAATTGAGGATTTTCATCTGTCAAACTGACAGCTGGGCACCATTTTGAAACAAAAAATGAAATGGAAAAGAGGTCATGTGATACTTTATTTGAAAGGTTCTTCCATTCTCTTTTCACCCCCAAAGTTTGAAGTCCTTATTATTTTTCTTAAGGAAATGGCGCCATATCGAAAATGAATTATTTGGGTCAAAATACTATCTCTAATTCTTAAAAGAACTTTATTAACAATGAAAAAACTAACCTATAACATGAGTGATTGTTTCTACAACAGTATTTAATAAAAAATTTCAAAAAAACCTAATACTAAAGATAATATTAAGAACGAAATCATGCAAAATTATTTAATTATTAATTCCTTATGAAAAATAATAAGGACTTCAAACTTTGGGGGTGAAAAGAGAATGGAAGGACCTTTCAAATAAAGTATCACATGACCCCCTTTTCCATTTAATTTTTTGTTTCAAAATGGTGCCCAGCTGTCAGTTTGACAGATAAAAATGTTTTTTGGAGGTCAAAACTTAGTAAAGCCTACCCTGAAACACACTTCCAAATTTGAGCCAAAAATATTAATGCGTTCAAAAGTTAGAGGGGGGGGGACTATTTACGTCTTCACTGTATATCCAACCGTTTTGGAGAAAATGGCATTTTAAATCCATAATTTTAATTATTTGAGAACTGGTTAATGTTTTTATTGGTTAAAAAATTGAAATAAATGTTCATTTAGCAACGTAAATGAGTGGTAACCAAAAAACCTGATGGCGTAGTTATCTATTGTTTATATTGCTGCTTCTTGGCTGCTTAGTTACTACTTGTTTACGTTGCTGATTGAACATTCAATTCAATTATTGAACCGATAGGAACATTTACCTGTTTGTTGAATAAAAATGTTATGGATTTATAAGGCCATTTTCTCGAAAACGGTTGGGTATAGGTATGGGGTGTATTATATGAAGTATCCTTCGAATTCCATGCAGACTTCAAAAATTATATAAAAAATAGATGTTTCCATTTGAAAAAATGAAGTTAATAGTCGTCTTATTCTTGGAGCGACATAAAAAAAAATCGCTTCCAAAAATAAAGATCGATTTGTCTGAGCGTTTTCCAAAAAATCAAAACTGAATTTAAAATGAATTTGTTCCATATTCTAGCCGGTCACTGTGTAATGATTATACATAGTGTGTTTTTTTATGTCTAGCTTAGAATCGTTTTTGTGCAATTTGTTCCACCGCCAACGCTATTTCTACTCCGCTATCTCAACAGCAGTGATAGAACTCTACACCTATCAGATAATATTTAGAAAAAATCAATAAAATATTGTCTTGGGAATAATAATAAAGGTGATTTCCGTTGCTTTTCTTTATGCCAAATCTTGGCTTGTGTATGGGCCACCCATTCTGAATCAGACGCCGTTTGCAACCGCCCAATCTGGGAACAGACGTTGCGTGGGAATGTTCTTAGCTTCACCTCCATCACGTCAAGACCTTACCGGCATGAGAGGCCCTACCGGTAGCTACGCTACCGCCGGCATTGCTCCCTGGATAGAGGTTACTGAGCCCTCTCACCAACGACAAGGTTATGATTCCCCTAGAGAGGGCGGATATACAATCCCTGTATACATACCGCAAGAGATAGAGAAGCGATGGAAAATGTTATCGCAATCATCCATTAGTGGATACGTATTGGAAGAAGAAGAAGAATAAAATATCTCCCAATAGCGAAAGAGTTTTGATGACCAATGTCATAAAAAAATTATGAAACTAAATAAACTCGTAAGCGAACATCGGTAAGCAGCAGAATAACTCGACCTATCAATCAAAAAAATCTAAACGCATGAAAATTCACAGTAAAATAATAATATTTATTGTATTTTTGTGCTTCACGTTCTCAAAATAAAGTTGATATTTTTTGTATAATACATTATTTTTGTCTTATGAATAATAATGTAATTATTGAGATGTAGCTTGGAGAAATAACAATTCATTTAAGACGTAAAGTTCATTTTTTATTAATAGTTACAGTGACAGATCAAAATTGTAGGTTAAAGGTTGGCAAACATGTTTTAATACGATAGTCATAAATTGAACTGTGACTCGTTTTATTTTGCTATGTTCAAAATGTATTTGATTTGTCAGAACAAAAACGTTCGAGAATAGAGAGTGATGATAATTTTGGGATTGATGATCAAAATCCTCATGAAAAAAAATTAACTATACAGTTCATTTTTTTATTTAAAGTTACAGTGACAGATCAAAATTGGAGGTTGAAAGTTGGCAAAAAAAAAATAAATGACATAAAGTGCTCGCTAATTGAAATAAAGAGATAAAATATTTGATAATAGACTTAATTTTCTCGATAAAAGAAGGATTTTGATCATCGATTCCAAAATTATCGTCACTGTCTATTCTCTAACTTTTTCTTCTATCAAATATCGTGATAGAACATGTTTGCCAAACTTTAACCTACAATTTTGATCTGTCACTGTAACTTCAAGTTGCGTTGCAACGTAGTAAACAATGCCACGAGAATGCGAACGTGTCCATAGTACAATTTTTATCACGACTCAGCCGAACTCAGCCGCCCTAGCGCTGAGCAGTAGTGAACTTTGTCAGGATAAAAACAAGCAGCGTTCAGTCATTATTTATTGCGGTGCAACTCCATGTACAGTTCATTTTTTTTTTAAGTTACAGTGACAGAACAAAGTTATAGGTTAAAGGTTGACCAACCTTTTTATATTAAAATGGTCACAAATTGAACTATGATTTGTTTTGTTGGGGTATGTTCAAAATATATTTGCTTTGATAGAAAAAAAAACGTTCGAAAAAAGACTGTTATAATTATTTCGGAATAGATGTAGAAGTTGAAACTTCTTCAATAGAGAAGAGTGATATGAATTTGAACATACTCAATAAAATATTTTATATTTCCATCATTGCGAGTGGTTTATCCAGGTCCACCATTATTATTCATTGCCCAGTCTTATTTACGATATATGGATGAAATATAATAAGAGGGTGTGCAGGGTGGCCAACAAAGAATGCGAGGTACTGTTTCTGGAAAACTATCCATCCTAGAGGCTTGCGACAAAAAAAAATCATGACTAAAACGGCCAAGAAAAAAACTTAGAAAGTATTTTCGAGTTTCTGAAATGACCGCTAGGGGGCGTAACTGAGAGGAAAGATAGATTCTTTAGCAGATGGGTTGGTTGATAGGATACTACACACATATCCAAAAGTCTTGGACTCCTCCGGTTTTTTCCCCATTTCTTCAGATATTAAAGATCTAGACTAGATATGCGATTTAAAAGATGTCAAAAATTGCCTAAAATTAGCAATTCTGGCTAAAAGCTTGAGACATTTATCATTTTAAGCAACTTCAAAACCGCATATCTAGGCTATGAAATTGACAATAATTGTAGTGTAATTTTCTGGGTCGGTATAATTGTTGCCCCTCTTTCGAATGTAGTCATCATTTTTTTTCTAAAATCACTTTGAAAAACCATCAAGAGTGGCTTTTTTTTTCTTTCAGAGGTCAAAAAGGTATAATGACTTTAAAACAAAAAAAAAGTCCGAGCACCCAAACTTGGGAAAAGAATAGAGTACTTATTTAGGTGACCAGACTTTTAATATCTGTATAAATAGTGATCCAAGACTTTTGGAGGTGTGTGTATTAACAAAGTTCACTAATAGAAATAAGCTGCGTCTAATCATTACTGATTTTCTATTTCTGATTGATACATTGTGGAGAAGTGTGGTGTGGTTTCATGTAATTTCATTATGGACACCTTTAATTTAGCGAATTCACTAAGGGGTATATGCACCGTAAAAATCTAATCCGGATGAAGACTTCATCGCGATTATTTTCCATTAGGTGGTATGGAGGATAATCGCGATAAATGCTTCATCCGGATTAGATTTCTACGGTGCATATACGCCTAACTCAACAGAAAAACGAAACTATCCTATTTTGTCCATGAACTGGGCGCCATCTCCAAAAAAATCAAAATAAATAGTGATCCAAGACTTTTGGAGGTGTGTGTATTAACAAAGTTCACTAATAGAAATAAGCTGCGTCTAATCATTACTGATTTTCTATTTCTGATTGATACATTGTGGAGAAGTGTGGTGTGGTTTCATGTAATTTCATTATGGACACCTTTAATTTAGCGAATTCACTAAGGGGTATATGCACCGTAAAAATCTAATCCGGATGAAGACTTAATCGCGATTATTTTCCATTAGGTGGTATGGAGGATAATCGCGATAAATGCTTCATCCGGATTAGATTTCTACGGTGCATATACGCCTAACTCAACAGAAAAACGAAACTATCCTATTTTGTCCATGAACTGGGCGCCATCTCCAAAAAAATCAAAATAAATAGTGATCCAAGACTTTTGGAGGTGTGTGTATTAACAAAGTTCACTAATAGAAATAAGCTGCGTCTAATCATTACTGATTTTCTATTTCTGATTGATACATTGTGGAGAAGTGTGGTGTGGTTTCATGTAATTTCATTATGGACACCTTTAATTTAGCGAATTCACTAAGGGGTATATGCACCGTAAAAATCTAATCCGGATGAAGACTTCATCGCGATTATTTTCCATTAGGTGGTATGGAGGATGATCGCGATAAATGCTTCATCCGGATTAGATTTCTACGGTGCATATACGCCTAACTCAACAAAAAAACGAAACTATCCTATTTTGTCCATGAACTGGGCGCCATCTCCAAAAAAATCAAATGACATAGAAAGTTCATGGGGAAATATTCGTCATATTTTTATTATGAACAACTTTTATACAGTTAAATTTACTGGTAAATAACTTCTTAGAAAATCACTTCAAAAGAGTTTATTGTGGAAAGCACCCATTTATTACAACAAAGAACTGGACTTCAACACGAGGAGTTTTCTTCATCGGATTCATAAGCCATTGTCTCATCTCCCGAATCAGATTCTTCTTCGAACGATATGATTAAAGGAGAAACGTTGGAGACTTCTGTGTTTCCCATATTATATTTCCTCCAATCTTCTCTGATCAATTTTTCTGTGTGATCAACACAATTTTGCCACATTTCGTAGGTGAATTTTGAAATGGCCTCTTGCCAAATGTATTTTACTTTATTATGGTTAGAAATAGTGGTATCCGAAATATGCCTATTATAATGGGTTTTGCAAAAGGCCCAGACCATTTCAATTGGATTATACTGGCAATGATATGGAGGCAATCTAAGAACCTCAAATCTCTTTGCTTTCAGATACTCGTCAACCACATATTTTCTTCCTAGATTTTCTGACAAAAGAGGTTTGGCGAGGCACCAAAGCTCTTTTTTTGTACACGAGCCATTCACTAAAATTTTTTGAGATAAAAGAAATTCCGAAATCGTTGATTTATTTGAGTTTTTTGTATTTTTTTTTTCACTAAGAACCGAATGATAAGGCGCGTTGTCCATGACTATAATGCATTTTTCATTAATTTTGCTCAAGTCAGGAACTAGATGACTTTCAACCCATTCGAAAAATAAATTTCCATTCATAGTTTTATGGTAATCCCTATCGTTGTTTCTACTCGAGAAAAGCATACCACAATTTGGAAGAAATCCCCCCCCTGAAACCCGCATGTAAAACGGTTAACCGATCCCCTTCACTGGAAATTTTGATCTCATTCATTCTTTTGTCATCATCTTTCACTCAACGTCTCACACTACTTCCGTTTTTGTAAATCCAGGTCTCGTCTAAAAACACAAACACAACGTGATCGTCCGAATCCAAATATTGTAAATATTTCCTCAAAAAAGCAATTTTTGCCCGAACTACATAACTTCTTTCACATAAAATTTTTCTACCGTCTACTTTTTTGTATTTAAAGCCCATATCGCGAATAATTATGTAAAGTAAGCTCCTGGAACCCTTGAATCCGACTTCTTTTTTAACGTGATTTAATAAGTCGTTCAACGTAAAATGTTGTCTCATCCTCAAATATTCAAAAATCTGCCTACTTAGTTCATCGCGCAAGTAAAAGTTGTTAAACCATTTTCCCTTGATTATTCTGCCCCTGCGTTTCTTATTTTCCTCATCTGCCTTCAAATCTTCCTTTTGTCTCAAAATTTTATACATCGTATAGTAATATATTTTTAAAAAATATTTAATACCATTTTTAAAAAAATCTTCTTCAGAAGAGAATAGGTACATACTTTGAAATTTTTTTCCAGTGCTTCAACATGTTCAGCTATTGGTATATCTGGACGCAGCAAACGGAATTGTTTATATGTGCCCCGTACCGCATCTTTTACATATTGCGAAATAAATTTGCCCCCAGGCATTATTTCTAAAATTTTCTTGCACTGACAACGGCCAGTTCTATCAAATAAATATGCCAAAGTCACAATCAGACATAGACATGTCATGGAGAAATTCCAATTCAATTTGCGAGCATGTTATTACATTTATTTTTTTTTGCCAACATTTAACCTATAATTTTGTTCTTTCACTGTAACTTTAAAAAAAATATGAACTGTATGCGTTGCAGTGAAGTAAAGAATGTCAATACGCGGCCCGCCCGGGATAAAATCGACTTTGTTAAGGGATTGTAACGTATCATCTACGTTAATTAGAAGTAGTCTTCAAGATGTCCGTGACGCGATACCATTTTGCATCTGCAAAAACCGTCCTACTCAGGTTACACTGAGGGTAACTAACTTCCAGAAGGTCCGTCGAATGTCCCGCATTACTCCCAACGCACCGTACATAGCTACAAAATCTTGCTCATGAGCAAAGATATTGGGGGCAGTGGGGGTCAGAAGAGACTCCACGGGTATTATTCAAGGATTAATCGAGGTTTTGTGTGCGTTCAATACAATACGCGCCATTCATTCTTGATTATTTGTTCATGATAGTCTATAAGAATGTTTTCACTTACTTGTTGATAAATAAATGTCGAAAAACTGCAGCATTTTCTCTAAACATCTGTACAGGGTGTCTATTTAAGAATGACAAGGTGTCAGATCTCAGAAACTAGGCATCCAGAGACTTGAGGAAAAAAAATACTGGGTATATGGAATAGAGAAAATGCTGGTAATATATCAGAACTTCCCAAGACAACCACAAGATGGCGTAACGGTAATATCAAAACACAAAATTGCTGTTTTTTCCTGATTTTTAAATAGAAACAAATATAAATGAGTGCCGCTATGGCTTCATTGAGAAATTTCCGTCAAATTTGTTCTTCTGATTTTTTTTTCTAGCATGTGAAATAAGATAGGTATCAGCTGTCAACCGATTGACGCGATCTTGATCTCATTTTGAAGAGGAGATTCTCCTCTTGCACAATTTTGAGATTTCAAATGATTCCGATCAAAACAGACGATTGTATTCAGTATATTATGCGGACGACGGACATTTTCTGAATTTACGTAAAATTTTCAAATGCAAAGGAATACTGAAAATTGTTCGTCTGAATTCTTGATAAAATTCCGCACAACTTTCATGAATAACACTTGTTTCTAGATTTCGAAATAAAAAAGCTACCTAAACGCTTTTCTGTAATTTGATGTAAAATAGTGAAACTATTCAAGATGCCCTCGTAAAGAAGATATCAACAAATTTTTGAGTTACCTAGTGACCACTCAGTCACTGTTTTATTTTAAACAAATTATATCTTAAACAGTAGGACTTTTTTGCATTAAATAATTACAAAAAACCATATTGCTCATTTATTCCGAGAGCATCAAAAAAGTATGATGCATGAAAGATGTGCGAAATTTAGTCGACATTCCAGACGAACTATTTTCACTATCAGTACAGTGAATCTGGCTTCAAAAAGGGTCTTGACTCCCATCAAATGATCCTCGCTCTGATTTTTGTCAGTTGCTATTGATCCATTAGAAAAGCTTAAATTCAAAAAGCTGTATCCCCCCGGCACCCCGTTTTTGAGAAACTCAAAAAAAATTTGAATTTGATTTTCTGGCGAAATAGTAGGTCGCACAGAAAATTTCAGAAAAAAATGAGGACAACTAGATCCTCTACAATTTTTGTTTTCACTGAAATAGCTTTAAAACTCACCGTGACAAAGTAAAAGGGCGCCAAAGTCGACAAATGCGATTTTTTTGCAGTTTTTCGCATTTAAAAAAAAAAAAAAAATTCGCGGTCACAATTATTGTTTTTTAAAGTGAAGATCATGAAAAAAACTACAAAATTCATTTGCAACTTTTTGTTCTACGACGTACAGTTCGCGAGATATGACGCGAGACATGTCGCGAGGTGCTGCGAGAGCATTCGAAATTTTTATTCAACAAGCGCAGCAAGGCCTTCTGTCGAAAATCTCGAAGCAGCGACGGTGTAATTAATTAAATTGATTAATAAATTTGACAATAAATAATTTCAATTATTTCATTTTAACTTTATTTAACTTTAGTTTTTATAATCTTGAAAACAAACGTACATTACTTTTTCAACGCACAAAATAAATGTTCACGAAAAGAAGAAAAGTAATTGCTTTATTTGATTAAAAATAATATTTGCATATTCATAATGCAAATGATTTCCATCGTGCATTCATTGGCATTCATATTTAATAAATTGTCCTTTCAATGCATGGATATTGGATTCTTACGCATGTTCAAGCCAGACTTCAATGCAGGTAGGTGATTATTCACATTATTGTGGAAGATGTTTCAATCTCCAATCTCCTCAGTTACACGTTACACGCACTAAGCAGCTGGTTTTTTATTTTTAAAAAATTTTCCGTTTTATGTTTCTTACATTTTCTGAGTCAGACAAAATCTTTGTTCTCATAAAAGCACACAAAATCATTTTAATCAGAAGTTTTTTGAATTTTCACGTATTAATAAGACGTTTTAGCAATTCTGAAAGGTTACGGGTAGCAAACTATCGTTGGTTATCGATGTCATGCAACTTACATAAATATGCACATTTTGACATTGAATGCAATATATCTCGCGAACTGTGAGTCGCAGAAAAAAAAAAGGAAAATTCATTTTGTAGGGTTTTTCATGATCTTTACTTTGAAAAACATTGTGACCGTAAAAAAATATTATTTGACCCTCAAAAATGCAAAGAAATCGCATTTGTCGACTTGGGCGGCCTCTAACTTTGTCACGGTGAGTTTTAGAGCTATTTTAGTAAAGACAAAAATGGTTGACTTTCTCAACGGTTTCGCTAGAAAATCAAAACCAAAATTGTTTTGAGTTTCTCAAAACGGGGGGGCGGGGGGATACAACTTTTTGAATTTAAGCTTTTCTAATGGATCAATAACAACTGACAAAAAATTAGGTTGGGTGTGATTTGATGGGGCCCAAAGTGCCAGATTTACTGTACTATAATATGTCTTTGTATTTAAAAATTTCGAGTAAATGTGTAAAATGTTGGTCGTCCACAACGTTGGGTTTGAAGTCGTTGGTCGTCCACATATTATATTGAATAAAATCGTCTCTTCTGATCACAATCATTTGAAATCGCAAAATTGGGGAAGAGGAGAACCTCCTCTTCAGAATGGGACCAACATCGTGTCAGTCGGTTCGTTGTAAGGTTTGACAGCTGATACCTGTCTTATTTGACATGGTACAAAAAAAAATCAAAAAAAACAAATTTGAAGGAAATCTCTCAAAGAATCCGTAGTGGTACTCATTCAATTTTTCTATTCAAAAATCACGACAAAACAGCAATTATGTGTTTTGATAGCACCGTTACGCCATCTTGTGGCTATCTTGGGAACTTCTGATATATTTTCGGCATTTTCTCTATTCCATATTAACCAGTAATTTTTTTTCCGCAAGTCTCTGCCAGTTTCTGAGATCTGGCACCTTGAATAGACACCCTGTATATTCTCTAAAAATGGAGATATTGACATGAACAAAAAAATCTTGCTGAGAATAATCGCACTTCAAAACAGAACATAATAAAGCTAAATTATGCCGCTCAATTTTTCCACAGGGTGTTGAAAACTTACGGGTAAAAAAGTAGCTTCTGTTCGTCCCCGAACTTGAAAAAATATCATTTAAACCAAATCTCTTTTCACTAAATAACAAAATTGGTTTTTGAAAAGCCGCTACCTGTTTGGAAAAATGCATAATTTTTAAGTTTTTGGAGCCTTTCTTACATAGAAAGCCAAAAAATAGAGCTTTTCGTGTATGTACTATAAACTAAAACATTTTTTTCAAATCTTTTCATTTTCAATTTAAAACCAAATTGTTGTCAATCAAAATGAAACACACTGTAGGTGTCATTATTTGTCATTTCAGCTCAATTTTGAAAGCTCCGAAGAATACCATAACCAAAGAGACAGACCAAAGTGTTTAAGTATGCAAGTGACAAGAGCAACAATCACGAATGTAAGAACTTTAGAGCACTCCTCCAGAGCTGACCTAGGTAATATATTCTTTTGGAACACACAATAATTCTTCACTTCTTATTTTCCCAACTTCATTTTCATTTTTCTCTTCATTCACCTGAAAATGAGGTCCTTTTTACTATATTCATCAAATGTATCATTGTCTACAGCAAAATGCGTCGACTCTTTCCACATGGGCTCCCTATTTTTCGGCACAGACTTTCCCAGTGAACCTGGAGACTTTTACGTTGTTACCCAAAAATTTATCGACCATATTTCGACAGCTGATGATGTTCGAAAGCTACCAAAAAACCTCGATTTGTCTTCTTTAGAAGTACCTGTAAGCTTTGATGAACAAACTCGAAACATTTTAAGCTTGTATTTCGCAGGATGGTCAGCTGTCCAGAGAAACGTTCTGGACAGAAGCCAAAGATGTTTGGTGTATAGTCCTAGATCCGGTTTATGGGGATTTTTTGGGTGCACAATCGGATTTGAACAAACCAGTGCCATTTCTGGATGCAGTGCCTATAACTATTTGGTTGCATGCCAGACTGGATCCTAATAGTACAATTAAGCAAGGTGATGTTGGTGGAAATGCAGGTGAGAACAGAAAATTTAGTTTTTACTGCTTTTTTGTCTACTTTCACAGCCTTATCACTTGTTTGGGTTAGTTTGGGTTAGTTGAATACAGCATTGGCACATTATTTTGATTATAATAAATGTATGTTAGGTTTTCCTAATAATTGCTTAAATTTTTCAAAGGAGTAAACAACACTCTCCCTATTTTAGAAATCCATGCCTTAGCTTACATATCAAATCTAGTCAGCCTCCAACTCAACCACTATCAATACTTATTCCTTCTACGCTTAGCTGACCAAGCTTCTGAGCTCAGCACCATATTGAACATAGATTCCGAAAGAATTCTCAAGGTAACTTCCATTTTACTGGAAAACACTTGGACCTCCAACTTTTCCAGGCTCAAAACAGCTCCTCTATGGTAGTTGGTGTGCTCATACCTCAATTGGAGATTACTTTTGTGATGCCTCCTCAAAGTCCAGGAAAAGAGAGTTCGGGAGGCGATGAGGAGTCGTTTGTGCCGGATTTTTCTAGCATTGATGATATTACTGTTGGTAAGTCACTCCATGTTAAAAAACCGTGTGTCTCAAAACTGATGGATGAAAACAGGTATTCTCCGTAATTCCGTAAGATCGATTCACAGAATCGATCCTGAAGAGCCTCCCCCAGTAAGGTGTGTGTCCTACTCGGAAGATACTACTTTCTTGTCCCAATCAGCGCCTGAGGAGGATTTCGTGAGGATAACCAAAATTTCAAATTCAGTTTATCTGCCTCATCAAAGTTCATTGAAAGGGGGACAGCAGAAGAATGTGTTGCAGAATAATATCAATGTTGGTGAGTTGAAACATCTTTAGTGGTTTTATTTGTTTGTCATAGTTTATATGTGGACAGTATTAGACATTTTTTCTGTAACATATTGAATGGATTATCATTGTATCAAGTAATCCAGAAAAGGACGCATTATTTCATCTAAATTTCGTTAATTGTGATTCGATCGAACCGATCTTTCAGATAATTAGTTACATTTTCTTCAAAAAGATATCTTTTCTGCCGAAACGACATTGAAACTGAATGTTACTGACGCCAAAGAGACGAGAAAGTGGGACTTTCCAAGGCTAGGCCGACAAAGTAGTTAGTCACTATAATTTTCTGAATGGATGTGATTGAAGCATAATAGGTTTATTAATATTCAGTGGAATGTTATACCATCTTATTGAGATATCTCTTATGGATTCTGAGTAAATTAAATCCTTTACATTCAGGATACAAAGTAAAGTTCACACTTTTACGTCGCTGTTTGTTTTACAGTGAATAATACAAGATACAAGACAAATGCAACATGGCGTCTGAAACCTGAAATTTGAGTATTTCCGGCCCTGATGGCTCAGTGGTTCGATCTTAGCCTGGCGTGCGGAAAGACCTGGGTTCAAATCCTGGCTCGGGCATTTCTTTTTTTTATAAAGTCCAGTACTTTTTTTACTGTTTTTCTGTGTCAGCAGAAAAATAATGTGTAGACCACGACGATAAAGTGATTTTTCCTGGCTTCAAGAAGGGCGAGGCAGGACTCGCTAAAGCTCGCCCGTACAGTTTTTCTTTTAGCCTGAAAAAATGTCACTTCAATGCCTAGGACTACAATATACTATTCTACTTTTGAAACCTTTATTCCTACAATTCGAAGCTTCTTTTTTATCGCCATCTAGTGTATTATGATAGCTATTGAATCGGAGATTTTCAGGAGCCGTATCTCAGTTTTTTTCTGGAATGGCCTGGATCCTCCAAGGGTGTAATCTAATAATCACATTAATAAGAAAAGACTCAAATCCAATATTTATCTGTATGAGCCTTGCTCGTGAAGCGTATCGATCAATCTTTTTTGGGAATCCTTGCCTTGCTCGTCGTCGTATCAGCTTTAACTTGAGCTTGAAAGTATAGTATTTGGGGAAATCTCGAATCTTTGTCTGTAGATTCGAAACGTCTTAAGCGGTTTTGCTTGAATTTCCAGGAAATATTTCGAAGGTTCCTATGCATTTTTTCGTGGAATTCGTGGTGGGTAAACTAGGTAAATTTCTAAAATGTTTTTGATCAGAAAATACACAACTTTATAACATTTCAAACTCTCGATAGTATGGCAATGGCAACACAACAATCAACAATGTTTAGCCAGAATATGGCGGACGACCAATAGAATCAACGACATGCATTGGCGTCACTGTTGATTATCAAGTCACTGTAGTTGGAACAGCCCTATTATTTTTTGCTGTCCTAGTTTTTGTTGGCCACGAGGGTACATGGTGATGAACAGAAATAGAAATAGTTTTAACTAACTGGACAGCCACCTTGCGATATATTTCTTTTCGAGTGGAGGTTGTGTTTTCTTTGGAGCTCAGACTACCATAATGGTTTCAAACTGATTTTTTTCAAAGGTCTCTCTTCAATGAAGAAAGGCTTCAGTAATTTGATGTCCTCAATCGACAGCGCCCTCAAACAAACCCCCGATGACATGTCGGATACAATCTCAGTACGAAGTGATGTCTCTAGTGATTCTGAGAAAATTGCTATGATCAGTTTTGAAGAAGACATCAGAGGTAATCAAACCTAAAAAAACAACCAGACAATGCATCATTTGCGATTATAGGTACAGACTATATGTTTTTCGTTAATGGTCTACAGGAATTTGACAGAGTGGAGGAAGCGTCGGAGGTTATAGAGGAAGCAAGTAGTGTGACATCAACAAGTGATCATAGTCTTACCAGTAATTGCAGAAGAAAAGATTTGGTAATATATTGTGAAAAGTTGCATTTTGTCATTTCTGTGAAGTTTGTTTTACAACCTAAATCATTTGAACTTCAGGTTTGCGTTTCGACATTCAAGCTGACTAATGTGGAGTTTTTGCTGCAAAGCTTGGGTTACGGTTCGTCGATGAAGGTGCAAGTTGGTAATGTGTTCAGTGAAGAGTGTTCTAGCATACCATGGGATGAGTTTCAGGTGAGTTGATTGTCATTAATTCGTTCCATCGTTTACATTATTATATGGCATTGAGGTGCTCATTACATGTTTTCTTCTTTCCCATGGTGTGGGTGTGACATTAAGCGTCAGAACGGCTGAAAATCGGTTCAAACTTCTTTACAGGACGTACTTTTTGTTGTTTTAATATTCTCATCCTACCCTGATCATTTTCCCTGCATATTGTTGGGAATTTGGCAATGAAGCTGCTGGACACATTGTTTTCAACATTTTAGGGCAAATTCAGCATGAGATCTAGAGGCTGGTCAGAAAACCTAGAAAGCAGTACTGCTTCTGCCAAAGTAAAACTACGTTTAGATCATAAACTAGCATTATCCTCCGCACTCCTATTATCCCAATTGGACCTCACTGACAAAAACTGCATTAAAAAAGCCTTTGAAGACCTTGTCATTATAAAAATCAAAGACCTCAATATGAAATTGAACATGAGCACTGCAACTGGACTTGCCGATCTTGTTGAGGATGAGTTCATTCCTATACCTCTTCCTATAAAGGTTTGCTAAGCTCTTTGGTCTAGCAAAAATTGACGGAATGTTATTTCAGCTGTCCATAGACAATCTGAAACTTCATCTAGTTGAGGATCGACCACCTGTCAATATAACCTCTCCAGGTCCCATTCCTATTGATTTGGATATCTTTGGAGTTTTTATTACTAGAGAGGAGGATGGAGTCTTCCATGTGACAAGGTGTGATGGGGAGAAGAAAGTCGGAGGAGAAGAACTACACTTGTCATTGAAGAGCGATAACGAGGAATTGAGGCGGAAGTTGGTTACTTTCGAGAGGGTTTCAGAGGAAAATAGAGTTTTACGGAGGGCTAAGGAGGAGGGTGATCTACTCAGGGGTCATTTGAAAAGGGCACAGGATGATGTAAGTAGTTTTTAACTTGAAAATTTAAATGATTGGTCAAATTATTGTATACAGCGTTTGTGCAGATTTGGTCAACAGATGAGAAGGTTATTCATTTTAATTCTTTACAAACACTTTCTATGGGTAAGAATTCTATTCAACCAAGATGCGCAATATTATGCAAAGTTTTGGAAAAAATAGTGTTAGAAACATCAAGTGTTTACCTAGTTATAATGTTTTTTTTTTTTTAATGTTTGGTGTTGTGAAAACCTTCTCTCGTTCTAAGAACTATAATTATGGATCCTAAGTTTCAAAAAAGAGTTGGTGACAACAAAATAACAAATGCCATCTTGAGGTCTTCCTCTTTATCAGTATCCTCAGCACCTGGTTCAACAGTAACATCTTTCTCAGATATGATTACTATGAACCGTAGATTGGGGTTATTCGGGACAAATTTGAAACATGTTTCTTTGGTACTTGAAACAAGTAGTTATTCCGCATTGTTTAATTGTATATTATTTGGAAAGGTAGTAGGTGTATCTGTCTTTCGTGAAATAATAAGCCTTCCCCTTTGAAGTGGGGGATATAATGTTTCTTTTTACTGCAGTCTCTCTACTTCTTGGGATGAGGCTATTTGGGATTAATAGCAAATTGCGTTAAAGCTTGAATAATAACGATTGTTGAGAAAATTGGAAAAAAAAAATAGAAAATCGCCAAATAGGCTTAAAATTTTGTCTAAAGGCAAAAAAAATATAATTTCTCATGCACTTCGCTGTCCCAATTAACCCCACTTTTATGCCCAAATTACCACACACAAGAAAATAGCTTCTTAAAAATCCAACATGTGATAAATCCTTAACATATTATTTATGTTGGGTGATCTACAGTCATCAGTTACAACTCAGTCATTAGTTACAACTATCAAACTTACTTTATCACTGGCAGACCAAAATGGACAGAGAAATGGACACTATCATTTTTCAGTCGATTTTCACATTTCCTTTCAATATACCTCAAGCTCAAATACTGCAAGATGGACGGCATCAGCACGTTGTCTCTAAACTTGCTTCCACATGGTACCATACGCACATTTTGGCTAGAGGCTCATCGTTTGCGTCGGCCTCGTCAATGCCCTTTTTTTTCATTATGTGCCAAATCCTACGGTACCACAGAACAATCACAACAGAAATCAAACCAATTTGAAGTTAGACTCGTCTTAATACTCAACTACATAATTTTTACCTTATTTACCAAGACTGCGATTTTGGAGTTCATTCGTAAAGTTGCGTGTACGAATAGTTTCGAAGAGTTGGTAGGTGCACAAATCTTGCCTGTATTCTGGAACATGATGCGTAACTATGATTATGCGAATTGCATCGCATCGCATTAAAATTTCATTTGAATGTTGGCTCGACAATAGCGTAATTAGTTCATTTGCAACATTTTTGAAACCAACATAGCCTCAAACTAGTCTAAGGCGTTAAGGTACGTTATTAGTATGCTCTCGCTTTATATTGGAATTTATTTTCAGACGAATATGGAATCGCTATTATAACCCAGTTTTGATTCAAATCCATCTCAAAATTGAAATCCAACTTGTAAGAAGAAAAGAACTGACGTGCGTCCTGTGCACAAAATGTAGATATTATTCAAAAGAGGAAAATACTAAATCCTTAACCAAAGTGAAACATCCTCATCCTAATCGAAACGAAACAAATCTACATACTAATTATTTTTAACGCTGGGACTCCAAAATAACACAACACAATCGAAAAACCATCCAACAGATCACCGTCGGCGTCGTCTGCTCTGACGTTGCACAATAATGTAAGATATCCTCAACCTGAAGAAAAATCATGAAATCGAAAACCAAAGTGGAACATTTTAATCGTATCTAATCGAAATCAAACAAATCTACAGTCTGTTCTTGGCTTTCCTGCGGTCACGTCACAGTATTTGACGTTTGACAGTATGTCGTAGATTGATCGCTCCACATGCGACATTTGTCAAATTGATCCGAAAGACCCTCGTCCAGACATACGTGATTTTTTTTTTCAATGTGTAAGACAGAGACGGAAAAGTATGACGTAACTGCAGGAAAGCCATGAACAGACAGTACCTACTGATTATTATAAGTAACGCTGGGGCTCCAAAATAACACAACACAATCGAAAAATCATCCAACAAATCACCGTCACCCGCCGTCGATCTGCTCCTATCGGAAATCGCCCATTAAGAATAATTAATGCCAATTATCTCGCAATTATTATTTTTTATTATTATTATTATTATCATTATTATAAATCCAAAAGCGAATGAAATGAGATTCGAAGTGAAACGCTAAAAAAACAGATTAACTGTTGTTACATCAAATCATTGGGAAGCTCTTTTTAGGATTATTTCATTTTAATGGGTTAGTACTCCCTACTCGTGGCTGTAGAAAAAAATTCCAGCCGGTTGATATTGTTGGTGCCACAAAGAGAAGAAAACTATCATCATAATAATATAATGAAGATGTGATCATAAACAAATGAAATAACCCAACTTTAAATGTCAAGCGAAATGCGCTTTCGAAAAAGCGTCAATTTTTTACGATGCGCAAAACAAGCAGCCGTTGACGTGACGCTCCACAACAGCATTACGTTCAGGTGGGCTTCTTATCAAGCAGCTTAAGCTGCTGGGACCGCCTGAATATGTAGCCATTGTTACTTCGGCGATCACCATGGCAACGCCATGTCAACAAATCTGACCAATCAGAGATTGCGATAATGAAGCCTTCTCTCTCCCTCATAAGGTGAGCTCAAAATTTGTATCAGAGGCAGGTTTAGAGTTTAGGGTTTTTTCGAAGAATATTTCGAGGAACTTAAAAAAAAAAGTATACCTCAGGAATCATCTTACAAATTTTTGGTGGATGTTCGGTCAACTTATCATGTGCAATTAGAATGGTTGCGAGTCAAACATCATACACGGTCAAAAAATACAAAACCTGTACAAGAGTAGAGCACCTACCCTTATTTCAAAAAATTCAGCAACATTTTGTAAAGAGAAGTTGTTCAGAATGAAAAGTCATGCCTAAATGCCAAAAACAATGCGTTCTAGGAAACATTTATTTTTGTTTTGAAAATCATTCATCATTACCTCCCCAAAAAAGTTTTTTTTTTTATATTAACCCCAACCACATCAACAAACTTAACAAAATCAAATCAACTTCGCGTAACTTTCTCTAAAGTCAGGCATTTTTGTTAAATTAACTTGGATTTTAAATTTTTTATGGAATCACATACATCATGTTTATTGCAACGTTATTAAAAACAACTTTGAAATTCCATAAAAGATCGTTTTGACGTGGTAAAACATCAGTGATCGTATTATGCATATTAAAATAAAGTGATTTTTTTAAATTTTATAACCAAGTTCATCACAGAGGTCTACAGCAAAATAGATGTTTTTGAACCAACATATATTTTCAAGTAATTTCGACCTCCTTGATCCGAACTGACCTATCACATCCCAATTTTTCACAAATCGATATCTTGGAATACAAAAAAATAAAATGAATAATGATAGCACACGCGCGCGGCGCCCTCCAAGTGCAATATAAAAACTGATACGGAACTATGATTTCTCACCTCGGAAAAAAAATCACATATGTACGTATTTAAAATAATCGAAAATTAAATTTCCAACTCATCTCCGGAAGAAAGCCCGATATCAAATATTTTTATTGAAATACTAAAATTATTTTGGGTCCGAAAAATAACCTCCTGACATTTTCGACCTTTTTTCAAAAATTAGATAACTGTATTATTTGGATTAAATATTTGAATATATTTTTCTAATTTTTTGCAAAAATATCTTACGTTATGCACAGAAATGGATGAAAAAATTGGAATCAGCGCATAAAAAATCATATGAATACCCATCTTAAAAATAAAACATCTAGTAAAGAGTTCCATTTTGTAGACCTGAGTTACCTACAATTATTCAAAATAAAGATAACATTTTTTTTTGAGACGCCACGTTTTTGATTCTTAGGCATAACTTTTGATTCTGAACCACTTTTCTTCATAACATTTTCATAAATTTTTCTAAATAAGGGTACTGCAGCCTTGTACAGTACTTTCAATTCAATTTGTCACACTTTCAAAAGTCGGTAAAATGTTTATGGAGCTGGGTCTAACAAAAAAAGGAGTTGTGGGGTTTTTCGTAAAGTTTTGTGCTATTGACTTATAAATTGTTAAATGTCAAAATTATTGACATAAGACATAACTTACTTTTTTTTAAATGACACACCCTGTATACTTTCACATATTGAGAATGGCTTTTTTTTCTCATCACGAAAATATAACAACGGGCTTGAATTCCAAAACTGAAAAAAATGTCTGGAGATATTGACATTACTTAAGTAAAAAACCATATTGTATCTCCTGAATTCGAAGCTCACTGGAATTCTCACAAAAAAAAATTATTTTTTGCATGACTCCATGAATCACCCTGTATATCATGATTCTTTGTTTCTACGAGAGATCCATTTCTTCTAGCTTAATCCGGATGAAACTAGCTTCAAAATTTCGCAAACCGCATTGCAATATCTCGATCTCCGAACTTAACCAAAAAATGTGCATGTATGGGTTGGAGTGTCCAGCAGTTTAGATATTGTCAAATAAATCAATATTTTTTGAAGTTGCTCTTTTTAACAAACTATGTAGTTCTACAGCTCCGATTATGAATCATAAAGGAAGATTGAGACTTTTTACAGCATACTTAAAAATTTATTATGATACCAACCCTCTTTGCAATTTTTCCCAGATAAGCAAACTCCTGGAAGAAAAGAAGCGTCTCCTGGACGAAGTACTCTGTCTGCGAGAGCAAATGTCGGCAAACAGTGGCTGGAAATGGAATTCAAAAAGCTAGCAATGTTGTTTCGACTGTACTAATTGCTGCAGCAATGACAGACGTTCCCAGTAGTTAGATGCAGTCATTTTTTGTGACAATATTCTGGTAATTAACGATATTACTTAATTAGGCTACCAATCGGGGTGTTTTAATCACTTTCATGTGGTGCTGCACTGTTTCCGTTCAATTGTACTCTTCTAAAATGGATATATATATTATATTGGCTGTTATTTTTCTATATACCTATGTCTATGCTCTGTGTTGTTATTTTTTAACTGTTTCGGTTGTATATCTATGTATATTATTTTTTAATAAAATTTATTGGTTGAAAAGTGAATGTTTGGAAAAATATCTAGAAAAATAACCAAATATAGTTCGTAGCGGTGTTATAGAACCCCCTCATAAGAGAAATTTTTTCATGACCAAACAGCTTGACATCTGTACATTCATCAAAACATGATTATTGTAAAGTGTCAGACCGAAGCTGCGCTGATGACCCCTAGTAGGCAGAAACGTTCAAAGATTGGTCTGACTGAGGAGACAGTTCGGAATAAATTTCCCCTATCCACTTTTCAAATAGACGCAAAATATTTTTAGCCGCTTCTTCAGTCAGAATCAAGCTGCGCTGAAGACGTCTAGTAGGCAGAAACCTTCGTAGATTGATCTGACTGAAGAAACAGCCCGAAATAATTTTCATTATGATTATGTTTCGTCAATTTTTTTAAAAAATAATGGATAAATGAAAAACACCATTATTTCCACACTAGTTACGTTCCCCGGGATGTCCCGATCGGGGTAAGGAGGAAGGGTCAAGCCGGTTTCTCGCTTTGGGATTTTATTTAATAAACTTTCATAGAGCTCACAAGCTATCTTTATTTCAATAAAAATAAATGACTAGGAGTTGAAAAAATGTTCATAGAATAAAAATTGTTTAATTTTTATAAGTAGAATTTCAAATATAATGTGGGTTACCCTGTACTAGGTAGTCGACTAAGATTGCGAGGTAGCGTATCTGGGAAACTATTCATCGAAGAGTCTTGCAGCGAAAAAATTCACCACAACGGCTAAGAGAAAATCCTGGAAAATATTAGTTTGAGTTTTCCGTGGATAGGTCACACCCTGTATCTTCGAAACGGCTAAGCCGATTTCAACAACCTTGGGCTCGTTGAAAGGAGCTACAAATCTTAATACATATAATTTCTGTCAATTAGTCTCCAATTTTTGAAAGGTAAGTTCCATTTTCTATGATTATATTCGTTTTGTGTTTTTTAGTATTTATTTTTCTGCTATTTTAATTTTGATGACTGTTTCCATTGCTAGTGTTCACATTTCGTACATTTTTTAGCCTGAAGAAGATGCAACACAGCATCGAAACTGTAGCTTTTTGTTGCAAGGAAGACTCAAGACATTGTCGATCCGTTATTCACGTAATCCTGGACACTAGTTCACAACCTCTTTCGGACGATAACCCACTTGAATTAATAGGCCATTTCAGAACATAACCTTAAAGTCAGCTGATTGTACCGTAAACAAACATTAACCTCTAATTATAACCTTCTTTCTTCATTTTCTGAGACATTTTTCGAAATGCCAAGTGTGCAATATGGTTTTGTTGAGATTCTGATCCTGAAAAGCTGTGAAATGAGTAATGAGTGATTATCTCGCGAAGTAAGAAGCTAGAAGCCCAGGAATTTTGATTTAATACAAACACAAAATTTCGATTGTTGACAACATACACTCTTTTAGTTAAAGTGATTCAGACTTAGATGCAAGCCCTCAGGGATTTCCAAAAATAACTAACATGGACATAATTAGTTATTTGGTGCTAACCATAAGTTATTATACTGTATAGGCAGTTGAAAGCTTATAAAAGTTTGAACTATGCTTTCAAAAATTTAAAGGCCGGGTTTTGTAGTCACTGTGGAAGTTGCAAATTTGCAGACCATTAACAGTGCTAAAGAAAGCTATATTCACATTATTAGCCTTTTTTTCTTGATATCTGCATAACAATTTAATTGATTTTTTTGTAATATGTATTGTCCACGGTACAAGCTGTCAATTTTGACGTTATGTTGACAAGTTTCTGAAATGGCCTATAAATCACAAACCATCCCAAATAGAAACCAATCTCCAATGATACGGGTTGTAACTCACAGTGACTATATACAAGACAGTGACGACAATGGCGGTCTTATTTTCTATTGGCTAGCGACGGATCCGCCATGTTGCAGCTAGCATTCATTGTTTACATTTGTCATGTGTGCGTCGTTCGTGTTTTGTGGGTGTTTTTGAATTGGATTTTATATTTCGTTGATCAAAAAATCGATTTCAATGCCAAACAATAAAAAAAAATGGAAATAAGTGAAAAAAGTACAGTGACTTTATAGAAAGTAGCATGCCCGAGCTGGGATTTGAACCCAGGACCTTCTGCACGCTAAGTGAACATCAAACCACTGAGCCACCGGGACCGAAAATATCCAAAATTCTGGGCACGGCCGCCATGTTGCAGCTAACCTGAGCTCTATTGTCGTCACTGTCCTGTATATAGTCACTGTATTGTAACTATGTTTGAGGCGACATCTTGCGACATGCCGCATAAGTTTCACCGAAAATTTCTTGACGATTTGGCGAAGGATTTCAAATAATTACTTCTGATTGGCATACAAAAAAAGAAGTCTAGTTTTGGAAGATTTTTAGACAAGGGACGAAATAGAAGGCGTTGGTCTGCTTTTATGTCGTCCTGTATATCTAATAACCTTCCGCAACTAGGTATACAGGGTTTTTCATTTAAAACTCCGCACGTCAATATCTCGGAAACGAATAGGAATATTTGATTTTTGTAAAAAGTAGTCAATGTATGGGGTCGAGTAGTTATTTTTCACAGTTGAAAAAATTCGACGCCTACCAAGAGTAAAGCGTCGCGACGCATCGAAAATATTAATCGATTGCGGGGACTTAGAGATTGCGCGCATGCAAAAGTACGAGTTATTTATATACTTTTTTGTCATTCAGTCGAACTCATTTATTCTACTCAGTTTTGAGATATACAGTTTGTCCAAAATAAGGATGTCTATCACGGGGATCTTGGAAACCGTGAGAGACACAAGGTCGGTTAAATGGAGGCAAAGTTGCGTATTTTGATGCTTAACAAAATGCCGTTTTGAAAGCCACGAAATTCCGAATAAGTCCGAAATTATCCGAAAAAAACCGAAATTTCTCAAAATTGCTTTTATTTTTTCTGACCCCATTTGAAGAGATATTTTGAGATGAATGGAACTTCTCCATTGCCACTTTTGGCCCTTTACAAGATAGCGTTATTAAATTGAAGAACCGACGTTTCGTCTATGAGCAGCCATCATCAACTTTGTTTTTTTAAATACGGTCCTGGATTTTTTATTACAGATTTTAAGAGCCTCTTATGTTCCTAAACCAACGAGATATCGCACTAATTAAAAAAGAGGTGGTTGTTTTTAATCCTATTAAAAATGTATTTTTTGTCTTTCTCTAACACATGAGTTCTTAAAGAGACATTGTTTTACGGTTATCCGATGTTAAACGGAAAGGTTGGTACAGAATCATAATAAATGTCTAGGAGGACACTACTCACATGGATGTAATTACGGTTCTGTACCAACCTTTCCGTTTAACATGAGTTCTTATGGAAAAATCCATCAACATAATTTTTTTGAATAATTGCGATACATTGTTGGTTTAGGAACATAAGAGGCCCTCAAAATCCGTCAGAAAAATCCAGGACCGTATTTAATAAAACAAAGTTGATGATCGCTGCTCATAGACGAAACGTCGATTCTTCAATTCAATAACGCTATCTTGTAAAGGGCAAAAAGTGGCGATGAAGAAGTTCCATTCATTTCAAAATATCTCTTCAAATGTGGTCAGAAAAAAATGAAAACAATTTTGAAAAATTTCGGTTTTTTTCGGATAATTTCGGACTTAGTCGGAATTTCTTGGCTTTTAAAACGGCATTTTGTCAATCATCAAAATACGCAACTTTGCCTCCATTTAACCGACCTTGTATCTCTCACGGTTTCCAAGATCCCCGTGATAGACATCCTTATCTTGGACACACTGTATATCTCAAAACTGAGTAGAATAAATGATTTCGACTGGATTACAAAAAAGTTTATAAATAACTCGTACTTTTGCATGCGCGTAATTTCAAAGTCCCAGCAATCGATTGATATTTTCGATGCGTCGCGACGCTTAAGTCTTGGTAGGCGTCAAATATTCCTATTCGTTTCCGAGATATTGACGTGCGGAGTGCTAAGTGAAAAACTCTGCATATTGATATCAATTAGAAAGAGTCAAAAATCCATTTTACAATAAAAACAGGTAAAGTTGATCAAAAATATAATATATTTGCTAAAAAAACAAAATGAAATAAATGATGTGATATTAATAATGAAGAATGTACCAGATACCCAAATTTATGATTCTCCATCTGCTCAGGTTCTTTCACAGCAGTCTGAAGCTGACTTCTTCTCAATATTCTCAGTCATACTCTCCTGCATTTTTGAAAGCAACAACAACCTCTCTCCATCACCTATAATTTCAAAAGTATTAGTAATGCAAAAAAACTATTTTCATAAAAAAAAATTAAAGATAATGTCTTCCCTTATTTTCGTTTTCTCAGAAAAAAAAACTTGTTAGTCATTGTATTTTTCTCTTTTTTATATTGAACATTGTAATACATCAAACAAATACAAATTCGTGGTTTTTAATTTTCAATATAGTTTTTTTTAAACCAACGCAAAACCCCAAAACTATTTATTTCCGAGCATTACGATTAGCATAAAACTAACTTGAATCCACCTATTTTCCAAAAACAATGATTGTCTGGATTTTGATTTGAAAAAAAAATCAAAAATTGAGTTTTCGCTGTTTTGTACCAGAGTGTAGAAGGGCCACCAGAATTTTATTTTTCATCATTGTTTTTTCTCCGACTTATGATTCGATAAAATCGATTCCTCTGCAACTCGGAGCAATCGTCGGTGAAATCGCTTTTCCACTACCTCACAAGAAAATGTTAATTTCTACCATCAATTGAGGGAAGAAAAATCAGCTGGAGGAAGGCAAAATGTTTGCCAGAAGATTACTCACTGAAAGTGAAGGTTCATGGTTGTGGAAAAAACTATATATTATAGTCTGTTCATGGCTTTCCTGCGGTTACGTCATACTTTTCCGTCTCTCTCTTACACATTGAAAAAAATCACGTACGTCTGGACGAGGGTCTTTCGGATCAATTTGACAAATATCACATGTGTAGCGCTCAATCTACGACATACTGCCAAACGTCAAATACTGTGACGTGACCGCAGAAAAGCATTGAACAAGCTGTACCTACATTCCGCTGGAGTAAAGTAGTAAAGTGCTTTTTTCTCCCTTGGATTTCTAATAATAAATAATCCGCGGAAGAAAAAGAGACACTTTCGTCCCTTGGTTTTTGAAAATTGTAAATAGCTATTCCCCCAAGTTGTAATACGGAAAAATCAATTTTTCCGATTTGTAAGTCAAAAAAATCGATTCATCCGAGTCACAACTAGGAAGAATCGCTTCGTCTCAGTTGTAAGTCGGAAAAACCGACCTAGTTTTTTTCCAAAAGCAAACTTTTTTCTGACTTACAACTCGGAGGAATCGATTTTGCGATCCAGAGTAATCGATTTTTCTTACTTACAACTCGGAACAATTGATTTTTCCGAAATACAACTCGGAGGAAACGATTATTTCGACATGCAACTCGAAGTTATCGATTTTCTTGACTTATGTCAGAAAAATCGATTTTTCTGAGCTGCAAATTGGTCTGGGCTCCTCTACGCTTCCATAATTTTGTGCTACGCTTATGAAAGAAGATTGTCATGAATTTAGATAAATTGAGGTTTCAGATAAGATTACTTACAGTTAGTACAGCCACCAGTAGATTGTCTTCTGGAAAAATGCTTGGACAAACTCGTTGTGACTATTGTATTTTTCGTAAAAGCTTGGACGTCACACTTCTTTTTGAATGATTTTATACCACCAAACAAAACTAGCATCGTGGTCACTTGACTTTGCCAACCAACATCAAGAAATCGCAATAATATAATAAGCGCAAAATATCACACAGACGTTAAATATGAATTTCTAACAATTGAAAATGTCAAATTTCGCCACCATTCCAAAGACCACTCTTACAAAATTGACACATGTCGCTTATTTATCAGCAAATATACAGAAAACGTCCTTATCGACTAGCGAACAGCGTCACGTAGTATTACATTCTTGAAATAACAATCCTACTGAATGCAGCGCCACCAAGCGACGTGCCGCATAAAGTTTTACTACAGTCGTTGCCATTCAGCGTATTTTTCTATTTGGGATATTTTGTGCTATAAATATATTTGAGGTTTTGTTAGTTTCACAAACCTCCGCTAGAGGACCTTTTTTTTACATTCCGACAAAAATGGTTTGATTTTCTTGAAAAAATCAAATGCATTGTTATGATTTTTTTTTAATGAAAACGTGGCTTATGGCCGATTGCACCAACCGAGTTTGAGGATACTTAACGCTAAGGGATCCTTAACTTGACAATTTTGCATGTAAAACTGTCAAGTTAAGGGTTCCTTAGCGTTAAGTATCCTCAAAATTGGTTGGTGCAATCGGCCATTAATCAATCTACGAACGTAATCCAATACGTAACATACCAAGAGCCAAAATTGAAACTGGAGTCTTGTCTAACCATGGGAGGATACAGCGATGCATGGAGCGTGATGGTCAGCATTTCTAGCA
Source organism: Orchestes rusci (assembly GCA_958502075.1). NCBI lineage: Eukaryota > Metazoa > Arthropoda > Insecta > Coleoptera > Curculionidae > Orchestes > Orchestes rusci. The sequence continues at coordinate 14,596,971 of OY293314.1, forward strand.
ACAACTTACATAATAGAAAGAATTCCAGAAAAAATAAAGTAAAAAAAAATAAAGAAATATGTATACAAATTTTTTAACCGATATTTTGAATAAGAAACCAGATATCGAGTTATAGTTAAGGCACTTTTTCTTTTAAAAAAATCATATCAATGCATTCATTTTTTTTAAGATAATGGCTTTTTTCGTCGGAATGTCGAAAAAAGACGTCCAGCGGCGTCATTTGGAACTAACAAATCTTCAAATATGATAACATTTGTAATCCAAGAATAGCTCTTCAAAACGAGTCCAAGTTTAAACGAAAAGGTTGGTGCAGAACTGTAATAATGATCCGTTTAACATCGGGTACTGATTACTGATTACTGAAGTACAGGTGCTACGAGTTTCGGGCTGTTGGCCCCGACACCGCAGCCTCTAGTTGGGCTTATTGTATCTTCTCTGTGCCTGTCTCTCAGTCGAAGAGCTACATTGCCCGAATAAGGTTTATGACTCGTTCTACTGTTTCCCTGTCCGTCCTTTGAGGAGTGGTTGTGAATTCCCCATTATCTCTTCTCCAGTACGCCAGCGCTTCACATTCGAATACAATGTGGGAGGCTGTTTCCTCCTCCTCGTTGCACAGCCTACATATGGGTTCCTCGTTGAAAAGACCCATGATATGCATGTGTTTCCTTAGAGTGCAGTGTCCAGTTAATATACCTGTTACTTCCCTAAGCTGATTCCTGTTGAGTTTCAGTAGGCTTCCAGAAAATGATGATTCGATCTCGTCTGCCATCATTAATTTACTGTGTTTCAGACCTGGTGATTGGCACCATCTAGCTTTCTGTTGTTTTTTGGACCAACAGTTCAGCCAACCTCTCACAGAGGATTTTGTAATACCAATAGCAGGTTCTGGACCCAGAAGTGGTGTGTTTGCAGCTTTGCGTGCTAGTAGATCCGCCCGCTCGTTCCCAGCTATCCCTGTGTGTCCTGGTATCCATCCAAGAGTGACATCGTTAGATACTCCCAGTGTCACAAGGTTTTGCTGACAGTCCATGACTTGTTTGGATTTGGTTTCCCGACAGGAGATGGTTTTGATTGCAGCTTGGCTGTCACTAAGGATAAGGATTTTCCTTCCTCTGTAGCCTCTCCTGAGATTTTCTTGCACGCATACGTTTATTGCATGTACTTCTGCCTGGAAAACTGTAGCGTACATCCCGAGTGGTTCACATGTTTCCCACTCTGGATTTTCACCTACGATTCCGGCACCAGTTCCCCGGCTTGTTTTGGAGCCGTCTGTGTACCATATTGCCCCATTAGCCATCCGGAGTTGTTTCACCGTTTCCTCTTCCCATATTAGCTTGGTCTTGGGAGACGTGCTAAAGTTGATATTTTTTAGCATGATATCACTCCTCATTGTTACTAGGGGGTTCGTGACTGTGCTGGTTATCTTAGTGTGTCCTTGGGAGTTTGAGTGGCTCCAGTTCCCGGTGTTGCCAAGTCTATATGCTCCCATTCTTGCTTCTATTTTGATATAGATATCTGAAGGAGGTAGGTTAAGTATGGCCTCCATGGCAAGTGTTGGGGTAGTTTTCATGGCTCCCGTTACACAGAGACATGCTAGCCTCTGAACTTTTGCAAGTTCCGTGGCTGCTTGTCGCTGCTCGATTTTCGGCCACCAGACTACAGAGCTGTAAGCAAGAGTGGGTCTTACCACGGTACAGTAGAGCCAGTGTACCATGCGCGGATCCATGCCCCAATTCTTTCCTATCGCTCTTTTTGTTGCCATTATTGTGGCTTTATCTCGATTCACTATTTTCTGTAGGTGTGAATTCCATGTGAGTTTGTCATCCAGGATGATGCCTAGGTATTTGACTTCTCTTACCTTCTGCAGTTCTTGTCCAAAGAACATGGGTTTGGATAATTCCGCTGTCTTCCTCTTTCTCGTAATGCTGACCAGGGAGGTTTTCTCAGTATTGACCTTCAGGTTCACCTTCCTGCACCAATCTTCTACGATTGTCAGAGTTGTCTGCATCAGTTCTGATATTGTCTTGGTGTGTTTGCCAGTGATAAGTATTGCTACGTCATCGGCATAGCCTTGGGCGTAGAAACCTTTGCTGTTTAACTCTACCAGTAGTTCATCTGCGACTAGGTTCCAGAGGGGAGGGGACAAGACTCCACCCTGGGGGCAGCCTTTAGCTGCCTCTATAGTTACAGTTTTGTCAAGCATAGTTGCTTGAATTCTCCTACCTTTCAGCATGTTTCTTATCCACCTACGAACTGTGTCTTTAATTCCACGCCGATTGATTGCGGTAGTCATTGAATCGAAGGAGGTGTGATCAAATGCTCCTTCTATATCAAGGAATGCAGCTAGGGCAACTCCTTGGTTGTTCAGTGGTTGCTCTATTTTATGAACAAGTTCATGCAAAGCAGTTTCACATGATTTACCAGGTTGATAGGCGTTTTGGTTTTTGTGTAGTGGCCTCTCTATTAGGGAGGTCTTCCTAATGTGCCTTTCAATCACTTTCTCCATCGTTTTGAGTAGAAACGACGAGAGATTTATTGGTCTGAATGCCTTGGGCTGAGAGCTATCTTTCCCGGGTTTCGGTATAAAGACCACTCGTGAGAGTTTCCATATCATGGGTATGTGTCCCGTTGCCAGGGGGGGTAACCGTAAAACAATTTCTCTTGAGCCCGTATTTGTCAAAATCGAAGATACAGGGTGCATGTTATTCACGAGAACCTTTGAACACCCCCAATCACTTTATTTTTAGAGATATAGCAAAAAGTGTCTAAGTCGAGGATAATTTTTTATTAGGTTAATATAGCTGAATCCACAGAAATAACTCTTTTTTAGATACAACATTACAGTTACGCCCCCACCCCAGCGGTCATTTCAGAAACTTGAAAATATTTTCTATGTTTTTGGCCGATTTAGTTGTAAATTTTTTTGCCGCAGGCCTCTAGGATGGATAGCTTCCCAGATACAGTATCTCGCATTCTTATAGTGATTTCGATTGGGATAACAAGGGTTACGCTAGGTTGAACCGTTGAACCTCGGGTAAAACCAGTTTTGATGAAAATTTGCTGTAAGCAGGTAATACCAATCGAAAATACATTTTGATCGAGTGCCAAAAATGCACAGTGAAATTCCGATTTGATTGAAATTGGAATCATAGAACTTCTTAATAACTGTAACAGCGGAAGTATGATTCTGAAACTTGATGCCTATTTATGGAAAGAGAAAACAAAATCTTGAGACCAATCAATGTTCTGTACACAGAGATACACAGAATCACCTCCCACAACGGCCATATCCACCATTTATCAAATTCTGCTAGCGCACTGAAATTGCACTACACCAGCACGAGCTCAAGGACCTCGTGCAAAAAACTTGAAAAAACATCGGGATGTTTCTTTTTGCGAAAAAATCAATCGATTTCAATCTGTTCAGAGATAAATGATGTAGAAAGGTAGGTAGTAGTGACCTTCCAGCAAAATATGGATGAAATTTTGAAGTATTTCCAAGAAATGTGGAAATGAAAATCGGAATGTTGCCATTATTGCTTTCGTGATGTCATTACAAGCGGCCATAATACAAAAAATATAGTAGAAGTTTCTATACGTATATTTGAAGTTCTAGTCCTCAAGAGATGTGAAGCTTTTAATATTGAATCCCTAGTGGAACTCATTACCTTTATTTTATGGAATAATTCTACCAACAGAAATTTCTGTTTTCTGCAAATTCAAGAACTACAGCACATCACATGTATTTCAAGAAATTTGTCAATGACTGTAGCAAAGTTAGTTGCAACCAAAGTAAATGACTTGGAATATACTGTTGATCCATCGTCCTTAGAGGAACATAATACACTGTAAACATTCAATTTGCATGCAAAATGCTGATAATTTGCACAAAAAAAAATCCAAATTGTTTAAACAAATAACTTAATTTATAAACAAGTTGCATATCCAGCATGTACGCAGAATGGCAACACAAATCAAAAAAAGAATCACCAAATCCGTCAACAAGCTCCAGAGCTATGAATTTCTGGACGTACTATTTGATTAAGCTTTACCTCCAAGTCTTCCGAGCCACATCCATGGCACGCCAACAGAAAAGACCTTCATCAACGAACTTGCTGAAGTGCAGATCTTTTCCTATTCCAATTTTTCCACATTATAACTTTAGGTCTTTATCTCCTCATGGCGCTAAAAATGTTTCCTTATTATTATGATCAAAGTGGCTGCGATCAAAAGAAAAAAAATCTTACTTCGATAAATACATAAATAATGCATTTATTAAGCATAAGTGCTATTCAAAAAACAGTTGGTATAAAATGAAATAGAGATGGAAATTTAATATTATACAACAATAATCAATTTAAAAGCATAATATAAAATTGTAGATATGAAAAGTGGTGTATAATAAAAAAATTACATACAAATAATTAAAATTTGACAATCAACAAAATTTTGAAAAATTTCCAGAACATATTGATGAGCAGTTCTCTTGAGATGATCACATTATCACAGTCTTTGAGTGTTGTTGGTATGCGGTTGAACTCCATGATGCCTTCATAAAACAAAGTGCTGGAGAGCGTTCAAGAATCGGACGAGTTATTTAAAATAAAGTCGTTTCTTTGGCAAGTTTTGTATGATCTTTAAAAAGTTTTGTCTTACCACAGATATATCAAGGTACTAGATTATTTTTGATCTTAAAAATAATTACAGATGATACGTGTAACACAATTTTTTCACTTTGACGATAAACTCAATTTTTTTTGTTCCAAAATTACCGCAAAAATGCCAGATTGTCGAATATACAGGGTGTTACAGAATAACATGCTAATAATAAAGGAGGTGATTCTTGGGCTCATTTTAAGAAAAAAAATTCATATGAACGTATGTCCTAAACGCCTTAACTTTTTCCCAAAAAATATGCAAACCAAAACCCGCATGGACGGCACTGGTCAGAATAATTAAATTGTTGGTGCATCAAAAAATGAGTATTAATGCCTAAAATACATGACCCAAATTTCATAAAGATATCTACAGTAATGACAAAGTTATTGTGAAAAAAGTATCTATTTTTTAAAACTTTGACACCCTGTATCTCAAAAGTTAAGGCGTTTAGGACATACGTTCATATGAAGTTTTTTTCTTAAAATGAGCCCAAGAATCACCCCCTTTATTATTAGCATGTTATTCTGAAACACCCTGTATAAACACAAATTGTGTTCGGGCAATTGCAACAAAGTTATTCCATATTTTTGTTTATGAGATCAAATAATATAGTTTTTACTCAATCAAAAATCAAAATCAAAAGCTTTATTGTCCAAGAACAAAAATACTTATTGACAAAGCGAAATTGGCCTAATAATAACAAATAAACAAAAATTAAAATAAAAAAGGATTGATTCTACATATAATCACGATCACCGAACACAATGACTCCATCGGATCAGAAAAAGGGGCAGATAAGATAAGCAAAGCATGCACTCATGCGAGACTGGTTGAAAAATATTCATCCACGCTGTAGAAAGCATGATTGAGAAGTAAGGACTAGTTACATCCCCAATTCCTGCAACCTAGACAAGTAAAACGTCGACTCAGCACTCCAACCATATAAAACCAAACGGAGCCTCTCGCACTAGCTCAGCAGTTCAGCACGAATTCAGACGTAAAGATATTCAGATCAAATCTAATGTTCATCAGTTCCATATTTAATCAATGTATTTGTTAGCTTGTCGAAATAAATAGTTTTTTAAAAACCCACCGCTTAGCTACGGCGAGTTAACTGGCGCAGTCGTTCGGATAATTTTCCTAAGAAAATTGGAAAAACGGATCTTCGTGAGATCGTGTTTATAGTGAATTTCGGGACTAATAGACATCTATTGGACTAACCGGAGTGAACCATAAATCTAGTTAAGTTAATTAAGTGTTTGTTGAACAATTTGGAGCGGCTATCAAGAAATCGATAAACCCATCCATCGTGGACCAAATTTGGACAATAATCGAATTTTCAATCAATATTGGAAATTGCGAGTACTGGACCTTTCGGAGTGGAGAAACATTGCCAACCAGAACCAGTCCCCTCATAAGATGATAAGCAAGATAATGTTTTCAATGTAAGTGCAATTTTGTTATGCATGTGCAATTTTATGATTTTTAATGTCGAATATTGATGACATAACGGAAGAATTACAAAAAGTAAACATTTCTTCGAATAGTGAAGACAAGAATAATTTAACGAAACTGAGTGAACAATTTTTTGAATTAGACAAAACTGATCTGAACCAATCAATACTAAAAATACAACAGAACTTATCCAATAATCAAAGCACAATGTTTAAATCCGAATATCTGAATTGTATTCCAAATTTTGACGGAAACCCAAATGAATTAAACCGTTATTTGGCTATTTGTCAAAGTATCATTGACAATTTCTATAACCGCACTGAACCGAATAACTTCCAAAATGTCTTTTTATTAAATTCAATAATTGGAAAACTAAATGGAAATGCCAAAGTAGTATTGGGAACCCAGAACGTCACTACCTGGGAGGAACTAAAGAACATATTAAATAGACATTTTGCCGATCAACGTGACGAAGCATGCTTAAATCGCGACCTCGTTATGCTAAGACAAACGAATGAAAAACCAGGAGAATTTTATGATAAAGTTATGCATATCTTGAATTTGCTATGTTCGTATGTAGATATTCATGAAGTGAATAATGATGCGAAAAATTTGAAAAGGAACCTATATAATGATTTAGCTCTAAAAACGTTTTTAAGTGGATTAAAAGAACCACTTGGTACAACGATCCGTTGTATGCGACCAAAAGATTTACCAGAGGCTCTTCAATTTGTAGTTTCAGAAAATAATACACATTATTTTCAACATTTGAATAGACCACAGTTTAATAACAATCCTCCTAATAGATCAAATCACAATTATAATAATAACAATAATAGATTCAATAATAATCGAAGATTTGAAAATAACTATGGTAATAATTTTAATTATTCCAAACCTAATTTCGGAAATTTCCAATTTCAAAATGGAAATCGATTTGGAAACCAGAACCCATTTAATAGACAACAGTCAAATGTTTTTCGAAGTGATCCAAACAAGCAACTTCCAAATAAGCCTACTCCTATGAGTGGTATCTCTACTCAAACATTCCATAAACAACCATCTCAAATCAACCGATCACAAAACAACAGACCCTTCCAAAAATATAATCATTTCCAAAACAATCAACCGAAAAATTTCATAAGTGAAGAATTGTTTAATACTCAAGCTTACAATGAAGAAGCAATACATTTAGATAATGCTATACCAAGCACATCTCGTCAAGAAACTAATGCATTCCATGAACCACAAGTTCAACATCCTGATTATGAAGCAAATTTTCAACAGGACAGAGGACCCTTAGACGCAACGTAGTTGGAAACACAATATCCTTTAATAATGCAGCGTTGAATAATAGCGAACTGCCTTACATTATTTTACCTGAAAATAATGTCAAACTTTTAATCGATAGTGGATCAACTAAGTCATTTATCGACCCTAATTTCGTATTTAAACATTATCCTAATAACGTATTTGACGACCCATTTATTGTAAATACTGTCTTCCAGTCGTCAGCCCATAAGTATAGTGCTTTAATACCTACTTCAGAAATCTTTAAGATTCCCCATGAGAAAAAAATGAAATTTCATCTGTTCAAGTTTCATAATATTTTCGACGGACTAATAGGCCTCGATAACCTGAAAGAATTACAAATCAATATTGATTTCCAAAAAAGTATGTTAATAACCCCTCATGCAAGAATACCTTTGAAATTTCAGAAAATAAATAATCAAATACATAACATAGTTATTTCTGCAAGAACAGAACAGGTCATAAGAATAAAAACCAATATTCAAAACGGTGATATCTTAATACCTTATACAAAACTGCATAATTGTGAAATTCCTAACTGCTTAAGTACAGCAAAAGATGGTTATGCGTTAACCACAATAATAAACAACACAAATCACCCTATAACACTCGATACATCAAATGCTTTTCAAGTCGAATCATTTAATGAAAATGAAATTGAAGAAATTAATATGAATAATGTAAATTCCATTTCATTGAATGAAAAACCATTATTTGATCCCAGTTTATTGAGAACAGACCATTTAAACGTTGAGGAAAGACATATGATTATAAATCTTTGTAAAGACTTTTCTGACATATTTTATAGAGAAAATATGCCTTTATCATTCACCAATGAAATAAAACACTCAATCAACACCAAAGATGAACTCCCTGTTTACACAAAGTCTTATAGATACCCATTTATTTACAAAAACGAAGTCCAATCACAAATCCAGAGAATGCTCGAACAAAAAATAATTCAACACAGTAATTCACCGTGGAGCGCACCAATTTGGGTGGTACCCAAGAAACTCGATGCTTCCGGGAAACCAAAATTTCGTGTTGTTATCGATTTTAGAAAACTAAATGAGAAAACGATTGACGATAAGTATCCCTTACCGAATATAACCGACTTATTGGACAAATTGGGAAAGTGTCATTATTTTACGACCCTCGACCTTGCGAGTGGTTTTCACCAGATCGAGATGAATAAAAGAGATATACAAAAAACAGCATTCAGTACGGAAAATGGTCATTTCGAATTTACACGCATGCCATTCGGATTAAAAAACGCACCGGCAACTTTCCAACGCATAATGGACAATATCTTACGTGGAATCCAAAATGAGAAATGCTTAGTGTATTTAGACGATATTATAATTTTCTCTACATCACTACAAGAGCATATCGAAAGTCTCCGTTCAGTCTTCGAAAGACTCAGAAAATCAAATTTCAAGATCCAACTAGACAAAAGTGAATTTCTCAGACACGAAGTCGCTTATCTTGGTCATATTGTCACACCGGAGGGTGTTCGTCCAAATCCAGAAAAAATCAAAGCGATAAAAAATTACCCAATACCCAAAACCACGAAAGAGATAAAAGGATTTTTAGGTTTGTTAGGTTACTATCGTAAATTCATTGACAGTTTTGCAAAATTAACAAAACCAATGACCAGCTGTTTAAAAAAAGGTGCAAAAATAATTCACGACAAAGAATTTACGGATTGTTTTGAAAAATGTAAAAATATACTCTCAAATCAACCTTTACTGCAATATCCGGACTTTTCAAAAGAATTTAATCTCACATGCGACGCGAGTAATGTAGCAATTGGAGCCGTACTTTCGCAAGGAAAAATAGGCGAAGACCTTCCAATCGCATATGCTTCTAGAACCTTAAACAAATCAGAATTAAACTATTCCACGATTGAAAAAGAATGTCTAGGTCTTGTATGGGCTACAAAATATTTTAGACCATACTTATATGGCAGAAAATTCAATATTATCACTGACCATAAGCCTCTGCAATGGTTATTCCATTTAAAAGACCCTGCTTCTAGATTATTAAGATGGCGTATAAAACTTGAAGAATACGACTATAAAATAATATACAAGAAAGGTAAACTTAACACGAATGCAGATGCATCAAGCAGAGTGGAAATTCACACAAAGGAAACAACTGATGGCGACATTTCAAACCTCATCGAATATATTAACGAATTTAATGAAAAAATAGAAAACCCCAATAACGATGACAATGATCTTTTATCAACACAAGTAATTCCCGACGATAATATGTCACAAGAAGCTATCGAAAATAATTCAGATAATAACACTGTTCATACTAACAATGAGCAGGACCCTATCGTAGGAATCCCCATTTTAGAAACCACCCCTGTTAATTTCGGAGCAAACCAAATACTCATAACTAAAGTTTTACACTCACCTGCAAAATCAAGAAGAATTATTCTTTTTGAACAAAAACGTAGATTTTTAGTACAACTTTCTGAAAATAACTTCGAAACAGACTTAATGAACTTTATACGAGAATATGTGGTACCCGAGAAACAATACTTCCTTTATTTCGAAAACCCTGATGAATGCTTCGAGCCTTTTTGCGAAATAGTCCGCAAAAACTTCAGATGGCCCTCTTTAAAATTCAAACGATGTCTCAAAAAATTAATCGACGTGGTAGATAAAAATGATATACCAGAATTAATCAAAAATTACCACGAAAGTAAAACCAACCACCGAGGAATCGACGAGACAGAACAAAGACTCAAGGACAAATATTACTGGCCTAATCTTAAGAAATCAGTTCAAACATACATCAATCACTGCGAAATTTGCCAACGGAGTAAATACGAAAGAAATCCAATCCAGATGGAAATGAACGTCACACCTACGGCAACCAAACCCTTCGAAACCCTTCATGTAGATACATATACCCTAGAAAAATCAAAGTTCCTAACCATCATTGATAGTTTTTCTAAGTATGCTCAAGCATACCCTCTAATCTCTACAACCGCCCCTGACATCGCAGATAACCTTATAACTTTCTTCACCCATCATGGTGTACCAAGAAAAATAATTGCGGATAACGGAACAGAGTTCAAGAATGTTGTAGTTACCGAGTTATTACAACTACATAAAGTAGATATTCACTTCTGCTCACCTAATCATCCACAATCAAATGGACTCGTAGAACGATTACATTCGACCCTATCGGAACACATACAATTACTAAATAATCAAGGTTATTATCAAACATCGATTAACCAGAAAATCAAATATGCAATCTTAGCATATAACCACACAATACATTCGTCAACAAAAATGAAGCCGATAGACATAATAAATGGACACATTAGCTCGAACGATCCCTTTAATCTTAAACTAGATCAATTATTCTTATCAGATTACATACAAGAACATAGGGACCGAACTAAATTACTTTACTCAAAATTAAATGAAAAGCTCATTGACCAAAAAGAGAAACTTATTGCTAAGTTGAACGAAAACCGTGATAAACCCGAATTCTTTTACCCCCAACAAGAATCGTATTTAAAGAAAAACACTAGTCGACAAAAGCTAGGTGAAAGATTTACGCCTATTACGATCAACACAGTAGACCCAGCAATGAAAACTGTAACCACCGAAAATTTAGGTAAAATCCACATGGATAACCTGAAGCGACCCTTGAAGAATACTTATACTTTTAAAAATAAATAAAATAAGTATTCACAATAACATACACTATAATTAATTATTAATCCCCGCTTTCGCTTATAACGCATAGTATTTACTTTCAGCTTAATCGCACTCGCTTCCGGAACGGATGAACGCATAGAAATAAGAAAACTAGATGATAATCCAGGTATCATACCCGTAGATTTAGGACACGCAAAAGTAATTGACTATGTACATACAATGATACATTTCTTTGATCTTAACCCTATAGTAACAGAAATAGAAAAGTTAAGAATCAAAACAACAAATTTGATAACAACAATCAACAATGATAACGCTTATAGCGAAGACGCATCAAATTATGTCAAACTACTCAAAATAACCCGAGATCGAGTCGAAACTAAAATCCGAGAAATATTACCCCAACCAAATAGACAGAAACGAGGACTTATAAACGGAATAGGTTCAATTTTCAAATCTGTCACTGGAAACTTAGACGCCTCAGACGGAGAGCGCTACGAAAAACTAATTCAAGAATTGCAAAACAACCAAATCAAGTTAAGATCATCAATCAGCAATCAATACTCGCTATCACTCTCAGTCATAGAAAAATTCAATGATACCATCAAACAAATAAACCATAACGAGAAAGTTTTGGAGAATAAACTAAATCAAATAGCTTTGATTGTAGGAAAAGTAACTAATTTTCAAAACTCTCTATACGTTAAAGATATTTTAAATCAATTAATCAACATCTATGAAATAATTGATTCCATTCTACAAGACATAGAAAATTCACTAACATTCTCAAAATTGAAGATTATGCATCCAAGCATAATAAAAGTTGAGGACCTTTTCTCTGAGTTGAATAAACTTAAAATTAAACTTGGTCCAGAACAAATGCCCATTCCTCTAACTCTAGAAAACACTCCCATTTTTGAGAAGCTCATAAAAATAGAATCATTCGTATGGAATAACAAAATCACTTATATTTTGCAAATTCCAATCACTCAATCAGAAACCTTTGAATATTTTCATATTCACTCAATCCCAGTCTATCACAAAAATATGTTTAAAGTGGTTCTTCCGAACAATAAATATTTGATAAAAAACAAATTGCACTTTGCATATTATGAAAACAAATGCCAAGAAGTCCAGCAAGATCTCCATTTATGCGATATTGCCGACCTCAAGGAAACTCAAGATGACAGCCCTTGTATGATACAACTACTCGAATCCAAACCCAACAAATCAAATTGTAAACAAACCGAAGTCAAAATTAGCCAACCAATAATCCATCAACTGGATCAGACAAATCAGTGGATATTGGTATTCCCGAACAAAAGTTCAGTAAAACTGAAATGCTACAATCAAGAAGAAGTCCAAAGTTTGATTGGAACCTTCCTCACAACAATTCCAAATAAGTGTCAGATCATCACCAATCTGAAACTAATCATCAATGACCAGCAAATCATCGAGACCAATGATCAACCAATATTATTTCCCGATTTTGACAATACCATCACCAAACTTCCAATTTTAAATCTCACTACTCACTTGGACGATTTGAAGCTAGATGACCTTCATAAACTGAAGAACGAAGCCCTAGAAAATAATCCCCAATTGACTTTTAGTGATATTTCAACAGCACCCAGTATTTGGACCATTCTAATATATTTTGCAGTCCTTTGCTGTTGTACCTATTTTGCCTACAAGAAGTTCTCCCAACTGAGAAGAAGAAAACTCACAATTCCGGGAGAAGACATTCAACTACCCCTATAGTTGAATCCTAAGGAGGGAGGAGTTACATCCCCAATTCCTGCAACCTAGACAAGTAAAACGTCGACTCAGCACTCCAACCATATAAAACCAAACGGAGCCTCTCGCACTAGCTCAGCAGTTCAGCACGAATTCAGACGTAAAGATATTCAGATCAAATCTAATGTTCATCAGTTCCATATTTAATCAATGTATTTGTTAGCTTGTCGAAATAAATAGTTTTTTAAAAACCCACCGCTTAGCTACGGCGAGTTAACTGACTTGACTTTTTTTCTGAATACCCTTGCTACTCGGATTCTTCTCAATTCAATGGGCAGTTGATTGAAGATCTTTTTGCTGTCATGAAATATCGAGGACTGGAGAAAAGACAATGACGGGATAGGGAGATTTATGAGGTGGGAGCTGTGTGTTCTATAATTGGAGGCTGGATGAATAGGCCCCTTGCACGTATTTTTTTTATTGCATCAAAATGATCAATTAGACTTGAAAAGTATCCCTAAAAATTTTTTTTGCATACGAAAAATATTAACGTCGCAATAAATAACTAAAGTTCAAAGTGGCCAAATACCCGCGAAAACGGCGATTGACGCAATCGGCCTAAGTTGCGTCAAAGTTTACAAAGTGTTTTCGATTGGGAAAACAAGGGTTTCACTGGGTTTGACCTCGGACAAAACCAGTTATGATGAAAATTTGCTCTAGGGCAATCCCAATCGAACATACATTTTTCATCAAGTGCTATAATATTGCACGGTAAAATGCCGATTGAATTTAAATTGGAATCATTAAACTTCTTGAAAATCTAATATTATGTTGTCTCTGCGTAGCGGCTGAAACTAAACTAATTAGAAGTCCATTTCTCATTGCCAAATGAAAAAACTTCTTTTCTTTAGACTAATTATATTGTATTATAAAGATCAAAGATCCTACTAGGAACAACTTTTTTGAGAAATAAGGTATATGCACCAGATCTTTAATGAAATTAATTCAGTTTTGAGTAGGTACTCGTTTTCCATAACTCGTCAACGCCAGTATTTCCTTTTTTTGTACTACTAGATTCCATAATAGCTATAACTCGAAATTTCTTGTCCACCCACAGAATCACCTCACGAGACGTTTATTTGCACCATTTTTCATGTTTTTTTTTCAATTTTGCTAATGCACTGAAATTGCACTATACCAGCACGAGCTCAAAGACTTCGTGCCGAAAAATCTGCACTGGACCCGGTTTTCCAATCGAACATACAAATCCGCTCGATTTCTACCAATCGAACATAAATATTGCCCGAGTGTTGCACCAGTGCTGCCCGATTTTACCAATCGAAAACGCTATAATATTGTATATTAGTAAACTTTGGTTGCGTTCCGATTGAGTGGAAGGTTTTTTCATCAGGGGATTGCTGACGTTTGGCGTGTCGTCCAGGGCCGGATTTTTTCATGTACAGTTTTTGTTCATTATGTTTCTCTTGGAAACTGGTTAATTTTATTGGTACCTATGTGTTTTGTGGTTTGTGTATGATTTTGAGTCGAGTTTTATAATGGTTTATCATTATTGTATCGTGCCAGATTGTGAAAATACAACAAATTTCACTCCTAGAAAAACCTACCAAACGAAGATAAATAAAGAGAAAGCTGGTTATTAGCCATAGAACGCCAGCCTTTTTTAGAGAAATGAGAGGAAAAAATGTATATTAAACAATGATTTTTTAATAATTGAAATCAATTGAATAAAAAGAAAATTAACTTTCTTTTCGTTTTATCTTGTCTTTGCATCTATTTTTGAAGCGAAACTTCTTTTGCGGCGTTCTGATATTTTGTCGGCAATGGGGAGTGAACTGCAAAAGATGTAACGATGTAACGAAATAAATGTTGAGGCGCAGATGAACGGTTTTTAAAAAAGATTTTATTTTGGAAAAGTGAACTTTAAAACATCTAGACCTTACTGGTTCAAGAGTTTATACATGATAAAGGTAATGACCAAGGCTGGTTACTATATTTATAGACTAACAATTGCTGACTAAGCTAAATTATTGCAGTACTACGCATTAATTGAATACAATAGAAAGGGTTGTTCAGCATCCCATAACTAACGGTAACGCTTTCAGATTTCGTTAAAGAGAACATAGTTTTGTTATTTTTTAAAGGATTTTGTTCAAATTAGGTATGTAGTTTCTAGTTTCGAATTTGATCTAGAAATTTTAGAAAAAATAACTTTGTGAGGTTATGTTTACATAGTTTTGCTATTTTGCAAAGGATCTTGTTTATATTGGGTATGTAGGTTCTATTTGGGATTTGATCAAAAAATGTTTACAAAAATTACATAGTCAGGTTATGTTTGCATAATTTTGTTATTATCCAAAGGATTTTGTTCAAATTAGGTATGAGGGCTCTATTTGGGATTTGATCAAAAAAATTAAATGAAAATAACTCTGTGAGGTTATGTTTACATAGTTTCGTAATTTTCCAAAGGATTTTAATCAAATTAGGTATGTAGGTTCTATTTGGAAGTTGATCAAAAAATTTGAAAGAGAATTGAATAGTGAGGGAAGAAGTTTCACTTCTGCCACGTATACGATGCTGCACATTATTTTTTTCTTTTTTATTTAGAATTTAGATTATTCAACTATTAATGTGTAAATGATAAAATACCCTGCTCTTAAGTCTGTTTTTCTTTGAAATAAAGAAACTCTTTTTTTTTCTTCTTGTCATAAAAAAATGAAACTTACCTTTATTTTGAAGCGGTCGTTAAAATCGAAATGAAAAAATTTGATGTGCATGATTCACACATTGGGCAGTGTGAATAAAATGGTAGTATGAACTTTAACTATCTTTTTGGTAGCAAAAACTAGCATTTTTGTGGATAATAATAAGTTCTAGCTTAAACTTATAGGTTTCATCTGTTTGCTTTAAGTATGTTCTGTTTTTTGTAGAAAAAACTTATTTTGATGTGAATAAAATGCAGCGTTTACTACAATTTTTAAGTAATAACTAAGAATTTTTCAAGCCTGCTAATACGCAGCTTAAAAGATTAGTCTTGTGTAGGAGTTCAATCAAAAATGGCTCAATTTCTTAATATTAGACGTCGAAAATATTATTGTCAACGAACACAGTGTCGAGATGAGGACTACCATAGTTTATATCGATTTTCTAAAATTGATGTTGAGTGGTTAGCAGAACATTTCCTTGAAGACACTGCAGAAACAAGGGGAGGGGCATTAAATTCCAGACAAAAAATACAGATATCTCTTCGATTTTTAAGCGATCCTGGATTTCAAATTGGAGTAGCAATAAAGGATGAAGGCGTTCACCGAACAACAGTGAGTAAAACTGTGAAACTTGTATTGGCTAAATAACTTGTATTGACTAAAATAACTATATAAATAAATAATAAAAATCACATATTTGGATACGTTTTCCCATAAATAATATTGCTGAAGCCCAACAAGAGTGGAGTGTCAAGTATCAGTTTCCTTGTGCATTTGGTGCCATAGATTGTACACAAATAAGAATTCCGAAACCATCTGAGCATGGAGACGAATACTATAACAGAAAAGGTTACTTTAGCATAAATGTACAGGCGACATGTAACGCAAAAAAAGAATTCACTTCCATTGACAGTCAGTGGCCTGGGTCAGTGCACGACAGTAGAATACTAAAGAATTCCTTAATTTATGTCCAAATGAACAATATGCGGCTTAATAATATGGTGTTATTAGGCGATTCAGGTTATGGAATCAATCGTTGGTTGATGACGCCATACAGAAATCCCGAAACTGCTGAAGAAATTGCGTTTAACAGACTGTTTACGAAAGAAAGAGTCATCATCGAAAGGTGCTTTGGCCAACTGAAGAGAAGGTTTCCAATTTTGCAATATATTATGGTTAGAGTAAAACTAGACAGAGTTGCATCTGTTATTATAAGTTGTGCTGTACTTCATAATTTATCAAAGTATTTAAATGATCCACTAACTGTCGATGAAGAAGATGCCATGAATGAGGAACAAGAAGAGGATTACAATTTAGAAAATGGAGATGAAAATGTTAGGGGAAGGGGAATGCAAAGAAGAGAAGAAATAAAAAATTTAATTTACCAACCACAAATCAAATTATTATAATATATCAAGTTGATGCTAAAAACTATTGAAACAAATAAATATACAATAGTATGTGTAACTGAAAATTTATATTATTATGTTTCATAATTTATAATACTGTATATATTTTATTTAAATCTAAACTGTACGTTGAAATGAAAAAAAGTTGACAAAAATATTCAATACGGCCTGAGAGTTGAAAAAAGATGTTAAAAAAAAGGACAACAATTGATAAGAACAACAGATCTGTTCACTGCTGTGAGTCTAAACTTAATTTTTTAAGTATAAGCTTATAAGTATAAGCAAAATATTATTCACACATTTTTCAGTATGTACTTAAACTTATAGCTGAATCTAATAAGATTGTTCTTATGCTAGAACTTAATTCTTGAAGTAAACACTTATTTTTTATTCACACTACCCATTATTGGTTACAAATAATGGACAATCTTTATTTTATTCATTTGACAAAATTGATATTGGGTGTAAAATTCAGTCAAGTCAATAAAAAAAATCACATATTTTTCTCCATTAAATGTATTATTATGCCTTCATTATTCATTGTTTCCCAGATATCGGCGTTTCAAGTGATAACTGATAACAATGCAACATTCTCATTTGTCACTACTGGTTGAACAATGCAGACCGTTCTCATATATTGGGGATTGAAATGTTGTTCAACTTTAATTGAAACGAAAATTATATATGTTCATGTGAATAGTACTTCGTGTCCTTGATGATTCAACTAACAAAAAAACATATTTGGGCACGTTCTTCATTTCTCAACACAGTAGTGACAGCTGAGAATGTCAAAACGACAATTGAGTGTCATTTTGGAAAATGATACTGGACCAAAATTGAAAAATTGGAACGAAACAGTGACCTCAAACTTTCAGGGTGTAATGACGATGTGAAGTCCTTCAAAATGAGGTATCACTCGACTCCCCTTTCCATTTGAAAAAAAAGTCGGTTAGGTAAATAACTTTTTTCAATCCCTGTATATCATTGGTTTCGATATCAAAATAAAAACTTGCCAGGTAGCCCTACAACATATTCTTTGGTTCTTCGCTTCAATAAGACATTAGATTTGACGTGCCAGACAGGTTTCAAACGTGGACAAGATAAATTGACCACACTGTTCCATGTACACTAGGTTCCCTTTAGTTGAAAATGTGTTTTGACTTTTGACACACAGCACACTGAACAATAATTATTATAGTTATTATCCATCTTAGATTTATGATTAATAACAAAATCAAACCACGAAACTTAGCTATTTTATATGATGATTCTGGATTCCGATGAGATACAAGACTCAAAAATTGAAATATCAAAAAAGACAAACAACCTCCTCCGCTCACCTTAACAATCCTATAGGTACCATATTGATAAAATTGAAATCTCAATCCTATGCCATCCAAACCCAAGGTTAATTGATATGTAGAGGTTGCGCCGTAACTAGGGAATCGGAAATCCACGAACGATAAACCGAATAGATCCCATCACCGAGCTCCATTATTGACATTCCTGTCATCGGTGTGTCATCTTGATGTCATAACATGTCCGTATTTCAGGGTCTTAAAACTTTCTTTACCGAGTGTTGGCCGTTTTTAAACGTGTTTGAGGGTAAGTTATCACCCAGCTTTTGGTATACAGTGAAATATCTTCTTATTATCAAGTGTGAACCATATTCTATTTTTTTTTAAAAGTGTATTTGAATTTGAGAACCGGATCGGAGCCGACTGACGTCAATTTTGTCTGAATTCTGATTCGTCCGAAACCCGAACGTATAACGACGCAACCTTACTACTATCAAGTAACTTTGATCCAAACCGACACTACAAACAGAGAAACGGCAACATTGTGGCCCAACCTCGATTAAAATCCGTCCCTGCCTAGACATGAGATTTAACCTACAAATGTTATGTGGGCTGTCACTTACACGCAACTTTTTTGAATTTCAATACATTTTCGTGATTTTTTAGTGTAGTTTCGTCTCTGTCAATCCTCTTGACCAATCAGTTATGAGAAAATTATTATCGATAATGTCTGAAGCATAGACTTCAAATAACAAGACACGTAACGCCAATACCTTTAGCATTAAATGTTTTGGTCCCAACACAATGATGATAGGCCAGTTTTGTTTTTGTTTACTAACCGGTGAAACGCCCGATTTTCGCCGGTTTTTTTTTCTCTGGCCACACACTACACACTTTTTAGGCATTGTTTATCAACTAAACACTAAATCCCGCAATTTAGAACAGACAAATCAAGACTTTTTCTGAATAATTGAGAAATAAGCAAACTATAAACGCAATAACATCACTTAAGCGGAAGTTTGTAAACAATGCGTCAGCCGGTCCGTCCTCAAAGTTGCGACCGGATGTTGCCATATTTCATCATGAAAAGTAGAGTTTCATACAAATGTTCACCTTCAACAATGTTTTTAAACGACAGACAAGTCATTTGAGACGGAAAACTGAGAATACGGAATTATAGGTGTTTAAGATTGATGATTTGGTAGTTGAATTAAATTATTTTTGCCGGTATTTTTCATAAAGCTCTAGAACATTAAGAGCACATGACAACGGCGCTGAAATAAAGTGAATAGCTTCATGAGGGAGATGTTGGGGTTAGCAATATTTGTTTTGTTACTTGTCTTGTTATTTTAAGTCTATGATCTGAAGGGTTTGTTTGTAAAGGCAAAATTGAAGAATCGTCTTTGATGAATTTATTGATGTGGTGATTTTTTGACAAAAATGATTTCTTTACATGTGCTCAACATTGGAGAGTTGAAGCTCAAAGGTTAGTAGGATAACAATATAAGAAATATCATGATACACAAACCATTTAAACCAATAAAATACTCACTTATTCACACCAGCTGATAACTGTAGACAACGTATCCAAGTCCGGTTGACGTCACCGGCTTTGGACCAATAGCATAGTGTTTCCGTGTCACGTGAAATTTAAAGGTCCCGAGTGAAGTTTAATTTAACAATTTTACAGTAATTACAGTAAGATTTTATTAGGAAAAAATATTGGAAAGGGATATCTCTTACATTTTAGAAGGTTTTTAAAATGTTTTCAGGTGGAAATTGAAACACATGCAAGGGGCCTTTTGGCGTATTTCTTGTGCATCAAGCACGATGTTTCCAATATGAAGAGACAGAGACGTGTAAGAATTCTTTGCTTTTCAAAGTATGGCTTACAGAACGGACCTATTTTGCCACCATTTTGCATTTACCATTCCACCCTGTATAGCAATCACATCGTCCTTTGTAAAATCCTCCAAGATCCAATAAGATCAGCGGTGCAAAACTAGCATTTGTCTTGGTGAACTCCATAACCTCCCAATCGTTCTCAAGAAGTGCCGGGAGTACTCTGGAGAATCTACCATAACATTTGTCCGTTAACAAGAGAAGACGACGCTTTTTGTGTGGTTTCAGAACACTGGGAAAGTGTTTTCTTCAAATCTATTTCAATATTATGATAAAACAAGTCTTCTTCTTTCATGAGATATGCCCAGAATGGTAAAATTTTCATTAGTCTATCGCAAAAAAAAACGTCTCTGGGATAAACTTTTGAAATTTTGCAAAAGCTATAACGAGCCGGCTTGAAATTTTCACCATATTACATTAAGGACTAGAAGAGCTAACTTTCCACACAATAATACACCCGTAAATTGTTTTTAGCAAAAGTTATTGTTTATTAAATATCATGCAAATCTCAGCAGTTTTTTACAGTTTTCCAAGCAACAAAAAGACATGTCAGAAGTTTTAAAAATTCACTTTCAAGGTTTTACAACTCTCTACAGAGTAAAGGACAGTGTATCTGAATTATTTTTCCAAGACCTCATTATATGCTGACAGGCAAAAATGTGAAAAAATTTCATATTTTTGATCTTTAATTGTTTATAACTCAAAAGTATCTCCGGATCCGCTGTAGAAAACGCATTTTTTTTTTCTATAGACTTATAGTTTTTTTTTCTTTTATCTATGACTTATAGTACTCGAAAAGCTAGTCAGCGTGCTGGATGAGTAAGTGTCCTGACAAAAGTATCATTTTCCTGGTCTAATTCTCAAATTTGATTTTTGATGCTGTTTAAAAATAATTTGACGAGCCCAATCGTAAAAAAAGTACCAAATATGTTTTTTCATACTATAAGTACTCAAAAACATTCAACAATAATAACAATGTCATGTGACAGACAATTTTATTTGCAAATCGTCAGATGACCCAACATCCTCAGGGACGAGTTCAGAAACGTCACACCCGGTGCGAGTGTGATCCAAATGTTAAACCCTAACCGTTCAGATATGGCAAGCCGTTTTGCTTTTTTTTCAACCCTGCTCATAAAGTATCATAAAAACTGTTTGTATGACACTTTATAAGCACAGATGAATAAAAAGTAAAACGACTTGCCGTATCTGAAGGGTTAGTGTTTGACACTTGGATCACACTCACACCGGGTGTGACGTTTCTCAACTCGCCCGAGATGTCACTGTCAATTCATGTGTGGATTATTCGAACTTATCTTTAAACAGCTGACGAAGCCTATGACAGATTCCTAACACATATCCCGACTCAAATTTTTTAGAGAAAAAAGTTCTGTTGCTTCTCATTTGTTGTTTTTTCTCAGCTTCGACCCCACCACCGCATATCGATAACGGTCAATCAGTTGTCGGTAAGACCCTTAGAAAAATTGATTGCGTCTAGTGACGCAGAAAGTGATAGAGTGTTTTTTGATTGCTAACCTCGAGGACTCGAGGTTTGGGAGATCGGTAGTCGGTGTAACTAAAAAGAAGTGATTCATTGTTGAATTTTCGAAAACCTTTAATAATTGTTAAGAGGTAAATCCTGTGGCAAATAGGCAAAAAGACATTCATTGCATCTCTTTTATATCAGATTTTCCCGTGACCACGTTAGTGTTTTTTTTTCTTTGGAAATTTCAAGTCGAGCTTTTCCGAGATTTGGTCGGTGGTCATCTTTACTGAAACAACCAAATATCAACTGGAAATGTCCCTTCAAGCCAAGTGTTTTAAATAAAATTAAAAACGGTAATACATTTTGTGCTGCTTCCGAACGCTCTTTCCGTTAAGATGGTGAACGGAAAGATTCATTAGCCTGGTATTAGAGGCGTCATAAATTTTTCTGCCAAATTGGACATAGCACTGGGTGATTATTTGCGGCAAACTACCGTGTTAAAGGTCTTAGTAAAAGACATCCAATTTGATTTATTCTAATATTTTTCTCTTATGTCCGGCAAAATTCAAATTGTCAAAATAATTATTATTCATCATTAAGCTGCAACCAGAATCAACAGTTATTAGGCACTTTTGAAAAATAAGTGCCATTCTGATTTTGATTAGAGCCATTTTGCTTCTGATCATTGTCAATTTGCTTCTGATTGATGCCAATTTGAAATTGATAATGTTCATGACATTTTTATTTTTATTGGTACCATTTTGAACTTGAAAAGGTATTAGTGCTGCCAAAATGGACAAAATTGGGGTCTATATCACTTTAGACAAACATAAACTAACAAATTTTCTATGAAAATCTCAACAGTATGACGTTTGTAGAGCTATAATAAGACGATCTGGGTGAGGAAATGTCGAGAAAAGTGTTGGGAAATTAGGAAAATTCACGTTACAAGCTAGCGGGACTGGGGAGTGAATAGGGGTGCTGGGTGGGGTAATCACCTGGTAAGTATGGTGGAGACACATAATTGAAATGCCTTCTTACTGCTTACTAACTCACACAAACGATATTTTTCATTATAAAAGGAAAAAAATCACCTTATTCATTTTTTCAATTATGGCATATTCCACTATTTATTGTGTTGCTACAGCCTTGTTCTTGTTGCTATGCTTTGAAGTCACCTGCCAACAGTGACATTATTTGTGGTTGTCAAGTTGTGAGTCTTTGGCGGCGTTGCCAACGATACGGATATTTCATTGTTTTTTTGTTTGTATCAAAGTCCCGCATAGAAACCGTATTGTGCTTTGTTTTGTTATTCAAATTAATCCATTCAAATGGATTTACGTACGGCTGAAGACCTATATTCTTTCATACGGCGGAATAACACTGCATTGATAGAGGAGTTACAAAACTGGGGCCTACTTCGTCGGAACTGGAGATGTTCTCGTCGTAACTGCCGCAGATATTGCGATCTAACGGAAAATGGAAGAGCGGCTTTAGGGCACCACTTTACGTGCAGGCATTGCAGAGTCCAATACTCAATATTAAAAGGATCCTTCTTTGAGCAAATGAGATTGCCTGTACGGAAGGTTTTTTACCAACTACTACTAACTACTACTAACCCAAACTAACCCAAACTAACCCAAACTAACCCAAACTAACCCAAATCTTATTAATAATTTGTTTTTTGTTTTCAAAAATGATGAAAAAGAGGATTCTTTGACTTTGCGCAAGTGAATTCATATTCCTTATAAGCAACAACACGTACCCATGCCAAAAATGTTGCATACAATACCAAAATAGCTATAAACCTATTTGACAGTTCCAGCGCAGCTCCGATGCGCACTGAATCAACAATCAACAAATGGAAAACGCTATGAACAATTTGACAATACAAATGACAGTTGAAACTGTTGACAGCGTAGTAACAAGGTTGTAGCAACACAATAGACAATAAATATGCCAAAATTGAAAAAGTTATATTTTTTCTTCTAGAATGGAAAATATCGTTTGTGTGAGTCGGTAAGCAGTGACCAAACATTTAATTATATATTTCTACCATATTTGCCAGGTTATTACCCCACCCAGCACCCCTATTCACTCCCCAGTCCCGCTAGCTTGTAACGTGAATTTTCCTAATTTCCCAACACTTTTCTCGAAATTTCCTCACCTAAATCGACATATTATATGTCTACAAACATCGTACAGTCGAAATCATCAAGAAGAATTTGTTAATTTATGTTTGTCTAAAGTGATATAGCACCCAAAATTGCTAATATCGACAAAACCAATCTTTCTCTTGAATACATCGCCGTTCGTATAGACTGGTATCAATTTTTTTTTTTGAGTTCTATTTTTTTTTACGCAAACGAAATCACTCTCTGGACATTCTGAAGTACACAAAAATACGATTTTCATCTAAAGAGTAGATTGATCAGTGTATGATATTCGATAAATTGTTTTCTATTATGTTTATCTCGTAAATTTGATTTTTTTTATTGAGTTTTACACAACACAAAATAGCTGCAGCACATTTTTTTTTCTCCTTCAAATTCATAGGATGATTCTGAATCGGTCATGGTGCAACGAGGCAAAACATATTGCTGCAATGTCACTGGGCATATACTAGACTCTATAAATTAAAAAAATCCAAAAAATTTAACACCTTAACAAGCCAGATTCGATTAAAAAAAAAAAGAAAAACTCAAAAGCTTGCAAATATATAACAGAGGAGATTGAAAACGAATGAAAAATCTATTCAAAGAAAAAACCACAAGTGCAGAAAATTTGAAAATAAGCGTCTTTAAAATCATAAACAAAGCGATGGTTCAATACTCTGAACACTTCTTCCGTAACCTCTCTGTTCATGATTCGCATTTATTCATCTTTATAAAAACATTGTATTCACACTCTTTTCAAGTCAAATGCCCAATTTTCATCAAAGTGCATGGAATAAATATATGTTAACAGGGTGTCTCAAAAATATATCGACAAACTTCAGGGGATGGTAGGGAACATGAAAAAAAAACATTTTTTGTCCAGTAAATATATTTTCACAAATGAGCCGTTTATGCTCTGGAGCAACAAAAGTTTGTTATCTATTTATTTACAGTCTTTTTTCTGGCCACCAGATGTTTGTTGTTTCAAAACATTTTTACATAATTTTCTTCATTTCATTGTATTTTTTTTATTTATATTTTATTTGCGAACACATGTTTTCTGGACAAGTAATGTTTGTTTTGATGTCCTCTACCACCCCTTGAAGTTTGTCGACATATTTTTGGCACGTCAAGTATGAAAACTATGAATTGAAAAAAATTCAAAAATCTGAACATTCAAAAAGAAGCAGGAAGGAAAGTGTGTGCACTCCGAAAAAATCTCTTTATTCAAATAGCTGGCAAAGCGATTTACTTCATTTGATTTGAAAAAAAAATGAAAAACCTAAAGAGTTGCAAACATAAAAAAAAAATACAGTGGCAGTTGAAACGTTAAAAACGAATCAAAAATCTCTCAAGAAAATTATTGAAAGATAACTAGAAAAAACGTCATGTTGAAAAAGAGAAAATCATTAAAGGAAAGCCGAAAAGAGCAGAAAATTTGAAAATTAGCTCCCTTAAAATCATAAAAAATGCGATGGTTCAATATTCTAAACACTTCCTCCATAACTTGTCTGTTCATGATTCGCATTCATTCATCATGATTTAAACATTGTATAATAGTCATTTGAGTGTTAAGGGCGGTAGGTATCGTTTACCACCCGAAATTGTTTAAATATGTGCAATATTCGGGGGTGACAACGATACCCGACTTCTCAAATACGTAATACATTTTATGCACGAGCGGACTTTTTCAGTTCAAAAATAGAAAAAAATTGACATTACTCTGATTTCGCATCAACTGACAGATCACAATCATGTTGATGTTGTTAAAACCATGGATACTACAGGGTATCCATGGACACGAAGCGGGCTGTAAATACAACTTACTGCCCGCTCGTGCAAAATAGCATTTACCTAACAAGTGTGGAAAATTAATTTTTCGGCACGAGTTTGCCGTTCACCAAACGACGCGTAGCGGAGTTCGGTGAAGCAGCCGAGTGCAGAAAAAAGATTTTCCGCAAGTGTTAGGTACAATAGTTTTTCTACAGACGTGCGGAAATAAATGCAAAATCCAAAAAAAAAAAAATAATAATAATAATGTCGGAATGTCAGATAGTTGATTTACGAGTTGCCGAGCCAATAGATTACACATTCGGATCAAGGCTTCAAGCAGCTTTTTGTTTATGTGCTATGCTATTGAAGTATGCGTGCCGAAAACTGAAGTCTGCGTGCCAAAAAATGTTTGCGCACTAGTGCGGAAATACTTTTTTTTGGCACGGATATTGGTTCGGAAAGAGTTATATACCTAACAAGTGCGGAAAGTGGTACTTTTCCGCACGCGACGGCAGTTGCATGCACGAACGATGCGGAGCGGAGTTCGGGCAAGCCGTTAAGGGCGGGAAAGACATTGTCTGCAAGAGTCAGGTACAATGTTTGCCTTACGAGTGGTTTTGACCATCTTATTTAAAAAAAAAAGTTTTTGATACGCAAAGATTTTATAATAATAAGCTCAAAATGCTACATAAGGTAAAATAGTAACATAAATCATTTAATTAGTCCTAAACATGTCCTTTTTTGTATGAACGTGAAAATAATGAAACAAAATTTTTCCATCGTGATATTTTCATCGGAAACATTGGATTCTGGGATCCTGCATCAGTTATCAAAAAGTAGGTGATGCTCGAGGTAATGCTGCATTTCAAAACTGCGATCCAATTCCCAGTTTACCTGTTCTGGTGATTTTTTTCACGTTCGAGTGTTTTTGTCCATCTTATTTGAAGTAGCAAAAATCATTAAGTCATGAATATCTTCATTTTTGACAATACAAAAATCGTGGGGAGAAGTAACTTCTCACTAGTGCGGAAAAGTACAACTTTCAAAACGAAAAATCATGCCGCACGCTCGTGGGAAAATTGATTTTTCCGCACAGCTGTAGAAGATAACTATTTACCTAACAAGTGCGGAAAATTAGTTCGGTGAAGCAGCCGAGGGCGGAAAAACATTTTCCGCAAGTGTTAGGTACAATGATTTTTCCACAGACGAGCGGTAATAAGGATAAAGTTCGTAATTCAAAAGTTTTTATTAAACCAAATTTTATGACAATAATAATAAATGTCGAAATGTGTAACTGAGCGACCATACTAACCTGGAAACCTGGTTGCTGCTTGCTTATGATATTGTTAATTTTGACATATCCGTGCGGAAAAAACTGATTTTCCACACGGATATCGGTGCGGAAAAATCTGATTCTCCACACGGATATCGGTGCGAAAAATTCATTTTTCCGCACGGCTGTAGGAAAATATCATCTTCAAGTGAAATACCTACTTTTCATCATAGTGCATGAGAAAGGTATACAGAGTGATTCCTGTAAGTGGGTCATTCTATCGGGGAATGATGAGGCACGTTGAAATATTAATCTTGATGTAGCACACAAGCACACTATGGGTCGGAAATGCCTCTTACGCAAGATTCAGGGTGTATCACATCTACGCCACTGGTTGAAACCAGAACCTCCTCTTTTTATATTTGGAGTTTTGCTGTTAGGTAGACGCTTATAATACATTTTGTGACGATAAATTCAACTGTTAAAAGACGATCAAAAAATATCTTTTTCAAAAATTTTAACAACCTTTATTCTCCGTAAGAGGCGTTTCCGACCCATAGTATGCTAAATCAAAATTGATATTTCGACGTCCACGATCATATCCCGAAAGACACACTTACAGAAATCAACCAGTATATTTGAAAAACTAAATTAAAAAAATCCAACATTGTACAGGGTGTCCCGTTTTATTTTAGCCATTAGGTAACTTTCTTATTATTGATCGTAGAGAAATGTTTAAATCATCAAAGTTGAGGTAAATCTCACCAGCATTCAGAATCCGTGGTCGAAAAACCCAAAATCGAATCGGAAATAGGAGATTTCGAGAGATTCTTGAGTTTTTTAAATGGGACACCCTGTATATTTCATCACAGTTCGATGGAGAATTGTTTCTTGATTCCAAATATATACGTATAGTTTGTGGGGTCTATTTTCAATGGTTCAAATTTTATAGCCACTTCTATTTACTTTTATTACTTTTATTACATCTATAAAACAAGTCAAGTTACATCTATAAATCATATTATTATTTTGTTTCACACTATTACAAAAGATTTCAAAATGTCATCTGTAGACACTACGATATCTTTATATCAAGTTTTTCAAGGATCTTTTGATAAAGATTCGCCTTTTAGTATTTGAAAAATTAATCTCCGTTATAATTTTATCTTGAATATATCCAGGGGGGTTAGATCAGGGCTGTTTGGTGGCCATTGCATCGGGCCATTTTTGCCAATCCACAGTTGGTAATTATTTGACAAGAAGTTTGTTACAGCCGCAACACCATGAGCAGGAGCTCCATCTTGCTGCCAAATAATATTTAGAAACATATCTAACGGTGAATTATCCACTGAATTTTCAATGTCATTCTCTAAAACATGACATTATCTTTCTCCAGTAAGCGACTCGTTAAAAAAAAATTGCCTATCATTCTATCTTTCATTAAGCCACACCAAATTCCAATCGACCTTCTTCCGGAACGTTTGATTTTTAAAAATGTTTGTGGATTTTCACTCGACCAAAAATGTAAATTATGTTTATTAGGTGGTGAGGCAGTGTTGAAATGCGCCTCATCAGTCCAAAGAACCTCGTCAGCATCACACAAGCCTTGCACAGAAGAATATTTGAGGTCATGCAATTTATGTTTTTTTCAAAGTTTTTTGAATTCTAGTACGGGATAAGCCCAAGTCACGACTGCAGTCTCTAATTGAATGATTTGGGGTATCTAAAAAAAGTGTAACCAAAACAATATTTGAACTAAAAAATACAAAATTTAATGTGTTACCTTGGAAATACAGAAGAGTATCTAGTTCCACATTTTCGTTACCCAAAACTTGTCTATTCTTCCGTTCAAGTGTCTTTCTGTCTTTCAATTGTTTATAAATATTTGTACATGTCTGTGAGTTTGGCGGGGCCCTGTTGGGATATACTCTTATAAATTCGGCACGGGCCATACGCCTATTTTGATTGCAGCGAAGAAATATCTCAACAATTCTGAATTTGTCTTCTTCGGTGAACCTCATCGCAAAATGTTTTCGAAAAGAAAGGGGAATTTTGACAACTGGCCAGCTTATTAATATTGGAATTGCCATGGCTATATCCAACTACCCATGGAACATTGATATATTGAAGTGGCTATAAAATTTGAACCATTGAAAATAGACCCCACAAACTATATTTATTTGTAATCAGAAGACAATTCTCCATCGAACTGTGATAAAATATACAGGGTGTCCGGAATCTGAATGCTGGTGAGATTTACTTCAACTTTGATGATTTAAACGTTTCTCTACGATCAATAACAAGAAAGTTATCCAATGGCTAAAATATAACGGGACACACTTCAAAGAGAAGCTACCTACATTTGATTTGAAAAAATTGTGAAACCTGAAGAGTTGCAAACATTGAAAAGAAAATTCTTCAACAGAGGAAGTTGAAAACGAAAAAAATAATCTCTCGTGAACAAAGCGATGATTCAATATTTTGAACATTTTCTCCATAACTTGTCTGTTCATGATTCGCATTCAATCATCTTGTTTAAAACATTGTATAAACACTATTTTCAAGTCAAATCCCCAGTTTTCATCATAGTGCATATGAAAAATATACAGGGTATGGCACGAAGAACCTTCCACCCAGGTTTTCTCAGGTGTTTTTGACAAGCTGTCATATCAATAGGAAAGACAGCAGAGACTTGAAACTCGGCAGTTAGAATCACTGCCGAAGGGCCTTCCAAATAAGGTATCACTCGATCTTCTTTTTGATTTGAAATTCTGGGGTAAGTAGGTACCACCCTCTAAAAATACCAAAAAAATGTGTTTCCAAAAAAACAAAAATTGACGTGTCCAAGCGACTTTTGATTTATCACCGCTCTAGGGAGTATTTGAAGTTATATCGTCTCGTGGCCTTGATAAAAGAAGCAAATTATTTCTTCTTAAAAATTTTCTCGCAAATTGAAAAAAAATAAATATATTTCAGATTTTGCCTTGCATCAAAATGGCTTTTATTTCTTTAAGCGGAAACCGTTCTTCGTACGAAAAATTATCAAGAAACTGAGTTAACTTCAAAGAAAATGAGTATTTGAAAAAAAAAAAGATTTTTAGAAAAAGCAGTGGCGTACTATCTCTTTCTTTAAAAAAATCAATAAAATCCTGTTCAAATGCCACAAGTATAATTTTTTTGAAACTTTCACACCAAAAAATGTCATTTATCGGTCAGAAGAAGTTTACCAGATTTTGTTGAGATGTCTGCAGTGTTAGGAAAGTTATGACAAAAAGGCATTTTTATCTAAAAACTTCAACACCCTGTATTTTGGAAACGAAGCATTTCCGGACAAAATTCTATTTGAAAAATTTCCCAATCTTCTTACATTCTATACCGTGTTGAAAAGAAAACGCCTGTATAAAATTTATAAATTGAAAAAATTAAAATGCCAACACTCCAAAAAAAAGCCACATTTGATTTGAAAGAAAAAAAAACTTGAAGAGTAGCGGACATAAAAAAAAAAAGTTCTTCAACATAGGAAGTTGAAAACGATTGAAAATATCTTGAAAAAACGCCAATAAGAAAAGCCATGAGGTCCAAAAAGAGAAAATCACCAAAGAAAAGAATATAAGTGCAGAACATAATATACATTATAAGCGTCTTCAAAATCATACACAATGCGATAGTCCAATATTCCAAACACTCTCCATAACCTGTCCGTTCTTGATTCGCATTTATTCATCTTGATCAAAACATTGTATACACACTATTTCAAGTCAAATGCCCACTTTTCATAATAGTGCTTGTGAAAAATATACAGTGTCCAAAAATGATTATCAAAAAAATCAGGCGAGCATTCTAGACCAGAAATAAATGCTACCTGTTCTCATAACATTGCGAAAATTGATAATTAACGGAGTTACAGGGTGATGAGGAATTCAAATTTGACCACCATTTTTTTCGCATTTTGTAGAGGGTGCTACATACAAACCTATACTTTGATTTGAATGTTCCTAACTGTTTTGTTTTACCAGATTTTTTCGAGTATTTCGCTACACCCTATCAAAACAAAATAGTGTTTATACAGGGTGTTTCCTAACCTCTGTGACAAAATGAAAGGGGTGATTCTTCGCTTAATTTTAAGACGAAAATGTGATATAACTTTTTTTCGAATCTCGCTTTGTTTTCAAAATACAGGGTGTTTAATTTTTTTTTTGATTAGTTTTTTATTCTTAATTCATTTATCTTTTACTCGATTTTGTTGATGTTTGGTAACGGTATTTATAGTGATAACGGGCTCATTTTGCCATGAACAAACAAAAATTATTGAATACAGTGGCGTCCCGACGGCACTTCAACCAATGTTATTGGGAAAAAAATGTACGCCACTGAAGTTTTGTGTCATTTTCATTTTTTTCTCAGGTTATTAAACTAAAAACGCAACTTTTTGATCTCTTGATTTTTTATCGTATCTTGCCTAATTTTTGAGATAAAAATTAAATCTAGTTGAGTGAGTTTGACGCAAAAGTAATAATCATTTTAATGGAGAGTTCAAAAACACTAAATAAATAAAAAAAAATATATAAAAATAAATAATAATAATAAAAAAAATTAAACACCCTGTATTTTGGAAACAAAGCGAAATTCGAAAAAAAGTTATACCACATTTTCGTCTTGAAATTGAGCGAAGAATCACCCCTTTCATTTTGTCACAGAGGTTAGAAAACACCCTGTTTACCGGTTCTTCTATATTACCTGAAAAAAAGCTTATCAGTAAACAATAAAACCTATCAATATCAAACGTTTCGGAAGCGAATCTGCTTCCGTCGTCAGTGGAACCTAAAAACAAACAATTAATTCAAATTCAAAAAATGTAGTTGTTTTTTTTGTGGTTTTGCAGGAAAATTGGCTATTGGTGTTTAGGTCACGAAATGTCACTTTTAACTTTTTTGTACTGGACTGTATATGACTTTTGAGTAAATATTTTTTTCTAAAGCCCTGCGAAAAAATCAATTTTCGGAACCAATATCCGTGTCGAAATAGTTATTTTCCTAACAAGTTCGCAAAGTGATGCTTTCCCGCACGCAAAAGCAGTTAGACGAACGACGCTAAGCGGAGTTCGGATATGCTTTAAGAGCGGGAAAGACACTTTGCGAACTTGTTAGGAACAATATTTTTTCTACGAGGGTTCACAGATTAGACACAAAAAACTTTAGATAATATATTATTTGAACGCACTTAAAAACATAGAACTTGAGAATAATGATTATTTATGCTTAACAATATATTTATATTGAAAGAACAGTTTGTGGCAGCAGCTGGTAATTGGATAATATGGGTATAATCAAAATCATAATTGATTTATTTTATATTCGAAATGCAAGGGCATGTCCGATCACTGTTCATAAAATTTCCTCTTTTGTCGCCTTATTCCCTGCTATTGGCAACACTGTTTTGATTTGACATGACACTCTAGACAGCTGCGTCAGTCAGTCTTCGTTTAATCGTTTATACTTTTATAAATTTGATTGTCCGTTTGTTTGTATACATGATCAGGTTTTTTTGATGTCAGTATTCAGCTCAAATCTTTCGAAGATTTCCGATAAACACAGTAGTTTGCACCAAAATCAAGCAAGAACAACACACAAATGCCGATTGAAAGTCGTCATTATCAATGATTGTTTACGTTACTGGCGAATGCGTTTTTAACGCAAAAAAAGAATTGTGTGTTTCATTTTGATTTTGACTGAAAAGGAAAAGTAACAAGAACATTTTTGTGCATCACAAAGTGCATTATCTACAGTTTGGTTGGTATGGAAACGAAGTTTAAAACAACAATTTGGTAGGTAGTTATTTTAGTTGACATTTGAGTGCGAGAAAAATTTTTCCCGCACTAGTGCGGGAAAAGGTTACTTTGCACACGCAAATGAGTGTGCGAAGTGGTTACTACGTGCACGCTCGTAGAAAAATAAGTTTTTTCTACAAGCGTGCGGAAAAGTTACATTTCCGCACGATTTTTTGTTCTGAAAGTTGTACTATTCCGCAATAGTGCGTAAAAGTTACTTCACCGCCCTAGTGCTGGAAAGTTACTTTTGCGCACGATTTTTGTATTGTTGAGAATGAAGATTTTTATGACTATTTAAATGTTTTTTGTTACTTCAAATAAGATGGACAAAAACACTCGAATGTGAAAGTTTTTAGAAAAAATCGCCAGAACAGGTGAACTGGGAAATGGATTGAGGTTTTAAAATGCAGCATTACCTCGAGCATCACCTACTTCTTTGATAACTGATGCAGGATCCAAGAATCTAATGTTTCCGATGAATATATCATGATGAGAAAATTTTGTTTCATTATTTTTCCGTCCATACAAAGATTTTAGCACTTTGCTCCGTGTCGTTCGTGCAACTGCTGGCGCGTGCGGAAAAGTACCACTTCCCGCACTTGTTAGGTGAATAACCATTTCCGCACTAGTGCGTAAAAATTTTTCCGCACGCAAACTTCAGTTTTTGGCACGCATACTTTGATAGCATAGCACATAAACAAAAAGCTGCTTGAAGCCCTGATGCGAGTTTGTTTCATTGGCTTGGCAACGTGAAAATCAACTATCTGACATTCCAACATTATTATTTTTATTATTTATTTGTTTTTTGGACTTTGCATTTATCTTCGCACGTCTGTAGAAAAACTATTGTACTTAACACATGCGGAAAATCATTCTCCCAACCTTTTGACATAAGGAAGGTATACTTCTTTTGTTTCGAAAAATCTAACCGTTTTCGAGAAATACGCCAAAATAATGACTTGCACGTGATGAATACGAAACTATTTCACCTTATTTCCAACTTTTAACATAGCGTGCTTTAGAATCATGCGATATTAGTTTCCGTAGAAACAAGTTTGAGGAGAGTTAGTTTTCACAATTGGTAATTTTTCGAATTTTATTTTTTTTTATTTTCTGTATTTTTGTCATTGACCACCATCAGCGTAACAACAGATTTTCAAAAAATTTCCAACTTTCAAAACCTATTTTTCCGAAACATGTTACTACGGCAACTATAGCGCATTCTCCCAAAACATGCTATGTTCAAGGTTGAAAATAAATTGAAATTATTTCGTATTCATCACATGCAAGCAAGGTTATTTTAGCGTTTTTCTCGAAAACGGTTAGATTTATTGCAACAAAAGAAGTTCCACTTTTCAATGTCAAAAGGTTGAGAGAATGAGAATATTTGGTCAAAACTTACAAACAGTGTACCACAAAAAAGTTGAGAGCATTCAAATCACAAAATGCGAAATAATGGTGGGAAAATTTGAATTTTCCATCCCGATAAAGCCTCAAATATGAGATTTTGTCAAAATAAAATGAGCGTGGCAGAAGGAATTGCAAAAACACTGCAAATAAAATGCAACCTCAACACGTTGTAACTCCGTCAATAATGAATGTTTGTCCCAAAATTATACCGTCAAACTTCAAGGGATGGTGGGAAACATAATCCAGTGAACATATGTTCGCAAATAAGCCGTTTGAGTTCTAGAGCAAAAAAAGTGTGTTATCTACTTTCATTTTTCTCATTAAAGGCCGATTGCACCGATCGTGATCTAAGCCCGGCTTTCAATTGAGACAAGCTTTAAGAAAAAATCTTTTGCGCTGCCCAGAAAGCTCAGCTCAAAGCAGCCAAAGCGAAGCTCACTATAAGCGGTCAAATTTCTAGGCCAAATTGAATAAGCTTAGATTCAAGTGGCTTTCTAGTCTCAATATTTATGCAAAATTCCAAAATTTGAAAGACAGTTTACTGTTTACGCAAAAAGTTGGTCAAATTGTACGTTTGGTAACGGCTTCATGGTATATTATATGAATCTGAATCAAAAGTGCTGTTCCATCGAATATAAACTATGAAGACTTGAGGGTTCACTCGTAAAAAATGGCTCCGGCACGCCGCATTCCCAGTCTCACTCTGATCCCCATATTATACGAGGTGTTGCCGATCAGAAATTCCAGTTCCTCGTCGTCCAGTACACCGCTTGGAAATCGATCGCCTTTTTCAACTTGTCTTCCTGGTAGAACTAGTTCTCGGTCAGTTTTTGATCTTGGAAAATTCGGCAAACATGATTTTCAAAGGTTACGACATGGAGTGTGGAGTGAGCCAACTGTATATCATATAAACTGTGCCTGTATCATCGAATATTGACTTAAGTGCATTTTTTTCCATTTTGTTATCAAAACATTTATTATTTAATAACGTCAACTAGTTCTGTCAAATTGAAATTTGTCGTGTGAAATTAGTTGAAGATTAGATATGCTCTGTAGTTCTGTGGCGCATCCATGATTTACAAGATTTGTTAGGTAAAAGTGACAGTATGTGCCATAAACACAAAAAAAAACAATTTTACTACAAAATCACACAAAAACGAACTAATTTTTTTAAATTTGAATTGATTGTTACTTTTTTAGGTTTCACTGACGACGGAAGCAGATTCGTTTCCGAAACGTTTGATATTGATAGGTTTTATTATTCACCAATAGATTTTTTTCCAGGTAACATAGAAGATCGGGTTTATGAACACTAGTTTGATTGTTATTTGATAGGGTGTGACGAAATGTCCAAAAAAAATCTTGTAAATTAGATGTCAAATTGAACAAAATAGTTCATTTGTCCCGCTTAGTAAAGCTGTCAAAAAATCAGGGCGGTGCAACAAACTAAATACAAGCCACGCTTAAAAAAATCAAGCTGGCTCAATAAAGCTAGGCTTGAATCACGATCGGTGCAAACAGCCCTCATTGAATCGCTACCTACAGTGCAGTTTATTTGTCCACCAGATGTTTGTTTGTTGAGTCAAAACATTTTAGGTCACAATTTGGTGTTTCAAAACATTTTAGGTCACAATTTTGTTTAGTTTGACCTCATATTTTTGGGACACCCTGTATAGAAACTCTAAATTGAAAAAAATCCAAAAATTTGAACACTTCAAAATGCTAAAACATCTTTAAAAAAAATGATTGAAAGATATCTAGAAAAAATATAGTGTTTAAAAAGGGAAAATCATCAAGGAAAACCCTTAAAGTGCAGAAAATTCAAAAATTAGCGTCCTTGAAATCATAAACAATGCGATGGTTCAATATTCTTAACACTTCCTTCATAGTGGTCTGTTCATGATTCGCATTCATTCATCTTGATTAAAACATTGTATAAACACTTCTTGAAATTCAATGCATCAGAGCAATGTGTTCCTGCTTTTAGCGTCTTAAGATAGCAAATTTAGTGTAATGTAGTAGATATACCAGTTTAATGATAAAAGATGTGACATATAATTATTGGTCATCATTTAGGTATCGATTTTTGTTCTTAATTTTTCAATATATCTCAATAATTGGTCTTGGACTTGCTACACGGGGTAGAAATTTTTTTATTGCTTTAAACGACTTCGAATATTGAAATATACCATATACCAGCTCGCCCGACGGGCATTGAACGTTACCCAAGTATAGTCGTAATCTCCCGGTCTATTACTCTTGTCCAAAACATCGGACATTATTCTGCCTCTAGGCTTCGTGCTCACACGAATCCATGCAAATACTTGTCTACAATCAAAAACAGGCCAAACCCTTCATACATGCGGTTTGGACTGAAGGTCAGCATGCGTCCTGTTTTGGATTGCACATATTTAATCACCACGTTAAAAAGTAAAGCTTGAAATTTCAATTTATAAAGCTTATTATGGTGAATGGACGAAGATTTGATCTAATAAAACTAAGAACGCAAATGAATAGTTGTATATTATACATCCAAGAAAAGTGAATACAAAAACACAGCCAAGCATACGTACAGTTTCATAGGGGTGAACTACCTATATCATAAAATTACAAGGAACTAGACTCCCGTTATTGCAACCAGAGCGTGCTGATAAACATCACAGGAAGGTAATAGAATTTATGGTGGTAATGAACTTGAATTAATTAAACCTCCGCTTTCGTTGTTATAGTCGATCTCATTAAGCAAAACAAATTGATGATCCCCAACAGTATTGAACTTGACCACATGGTTTGCTCGTGAACGAATAACTGAACTCAAACGTTGAGATTTTTCACTGTTATTCCACTGCTCCAATGCGCAATAGAGAAATCAAATTTAGTTTATTATATGGTGAAACAAATTTGAGTTACTTTAATTATGATGAAAAACATTTATAGCGTAAAAGGGTCTTTCAAGAAAATAAGCCTTAGTTTTTCTGCGAAAAGCAGCAAGCGTGGGAATAGATTTAACAAGGTGAATGTATAATATTCATACTTCATAGCGTACTGTAAAGTATAATTTACCGGACTCAAAACCAGTCTGGTAAATGACACTTTACAGCCGGAGCTATATCAAGATTTTGATAAATAACTTGACGTGAAATGTTGCAGAATGTAACCTAGTGGTGACATGGTTTGGCTGGCGCCATCTCATGGTAAGAATGTGAAGCGGACTGCCACCACCGCCATCTCATCGTGTGCTTTGACAATAAGATGCACTTTTTCTCTTTAATCGATTGAAAAAAATTGTCACTGTATAAAATAAAACTGTACGATATACAGCCGTTAAATGTCATTAAACTAGTCGTCTAGGAATTCCATAAACATCTTGACTTGTGATTTAAAAAGTCATTCACCGACTTTTTTTTATGTAGAACCCAGTTCGGATTAAATAGCGTTTTGGTATTAAAACTAGCCTCAAGGCTATTGTTTTCAGTTCAAATTGACAAAAATCTGTTTCGATATTTTATAATTGTTTGAGGAATCTGAGTTTCTCACTGTGAATAGAACCTGAACCAACAAAACTGACAGTGACAGTTGATAAAAATGTTAGACAGGAATCGATTTGAATAATACATGAAAAAAAGAAAACAGTTTGATGCAAGAAATCCGTTGACAGCTTTAGTCAGAGGCGATAGCTGGTGTCCTTCGCAGCAAAGAAGTTTAGTCACTTCTCGTCGGCACTTTGAAAAACCCAGATCACAAACGTGCCGAGTAGTCGAAAAAACATGCAAGGGTAGTAGAACACAGAATATTAGTTCAGCTGAGATCTTTTGGGCATCTAAATAATGATAGGTCACCTTTATTACGACTTTCGCAACCGTCCTCTGAACAAACAACGTTACCTGACATTAAGAAACTTAAGTTTCTTTCAAATTAACAAAAATATAAATAAGATCAAGTTCACTACACACTCCACTTAGCGATACAATGTTGCGGTCGGTTGGCGCCATTCCACTTAGCCCAGTGAAATGGCAAGGCGGTGTAATTGTCCAGTGAAATTAGCAGAAAATGGTGGCGAATGCTGTAGATCCAATTTTTTCCAGATTGTGTAGAGAGTATAGTCTCCTGAAGAACGTCTTATAAAGTCTCATTGATTTTAGGCGCCGCGGGGGGCGAGAGGGGCTCTCTGAGGTCACTTTTTTCAGTTTTCAGCTTTTATCTCAAAAACGGTCAATCGCACAGAAAATGTTGCGGTTTTAAAAATTAAAGGTGATAAGATTTCCTTTCGGACGGTGTATCCGTCTATGTACTTGAGTGTTGAGGTTTTTGAAATATGGCCTCTCAAATATGACAAACTGTCAAAAAAATTGGTAGCGATTCAAGTATCTCGTCAATCTATCTTTTAATTGTTATGCTTATGCTAATTTATCTTAAAACGGTGAATTGTGGATGAGAACGTTTGAAAATTTCGAAGTGTACTTTTCAACATTTTGCTTAAACTAGTTTCCTTCCTGAAGACTATATTCTTCATTCTACTTTAGCTTTTTGCATTTGTATTTGCTTTGTCCATAAAATTTATTTGAATTTTTCTGTGGCAATGAAGCATATTTGAATTGATTTTGATTTGATTTGATTTGATTCTCTCTTGATCACTTTGCATGCTTTCAAAATATTTATTATAATGAGTGTTCTAAGACTGGAGATGATATTATTATATTCTGTTTGACAGCAATGTATCGCGGACACTGGATAAAAGAGGCAATTTCGCGTGGTATATGAGAGCGAACAATGATTTTGGGATAGATATCATTTTCGGACGCCTGCTGGACGGCTTTTTTCGAAAGTTGCCATAACTAATCGTTTACAATTTTTTTGACAATTTTGCGACGTACCGTTTCCAAGAAAAACGTCACAGAATAAAAAATGTTACCCTTGATGCCCCCTCCTACCCCCGCTGCGCCTGAAACGATGGGACTTTATGAGACGTTCTTGAGAGGCCTCTTCTCTGAATACTCGTGAAAAAATTGAAACCACACCATATAATGCGAGATGAAAACCTCATTTTATTGGACTATAAGGGGATGGGTGTTTTGACGATTCGCGGAATAGACCCAACTTCTATTTCTATGTTGGGTGAGCAGATCATTTTGATGTCATGTCAACATTTTGAACTCAATCTTTAAAAAAAATTATTTCAGAATAATCAGATATGAATTATGAACTCAAATTCTTATTTTGTACACGTGAAAATCAATAACGAAAAACGTTCATACACAATAACTTCATTCAATGAAAAGCTAATATGCCCAGAGTCTCCGCTCTTAGCGCTCTGCCCACCGTTAGACACTAACTTCATGTCTTAGTGCCAAAATTCTCAATTTTAACCGCGCTATTTTGATTTTTGATGCGCGCAGGATTCCGCTGCGCACGGTTCCCCCACTTTCCCCTATTGAG
Source organism: Orchestes rusci (assembly GCA_958502075.1). Taxonomy (NCBI): domain Eukaryota; kingdom Metazoa; phylum Arthropoda; class Insecta; order Coleoptera; family Curculionidae; genus Orchestes; species Orchestes rusci. The sequence continues at coordinate 14,636,515 of OY293314.1, forward strand.
GCAAAAAAAAAGACTTTGACATAAACAAAAGCAATTGAGTGCATTGTTCTTGAAGCTCTTCAATGATTATTAAGAGATTTTTCTTGATAACTCGTATTTAAATGTAAATCGTAATGAGTACTATTTTGACCGCCTTGAAAAAGTATGCAAAATAAAGTGAATACAAATTCTTATTTTAAATTTGTTATAACTAATAGATGATAAACGAAGTTAGGAAATAAAACAATATACCAGGTTTGCAGGAATAACTTTCCACCCAGGTTTTCTCAGGTGTTAGGTGATTGATTAAAAAACGCTTGAACACGTCAATTTTCCTTTTTTGATGGAGACATTTTTTTGGCATTTTAACCTCTCACTTATGTTCTCGCAAGCGGAGGGGACAGGTACCTTCTGGAAGGGGGGTCGAGTGCTACCTCATTCGATAGGTATTTTTATCAAGACTATACCCCAAAAATTTCAATTCTCTACTATTAATTATAATTTATCATTTTCAATTTCAAATCAAACTCTCTGATAGGTGTCCTTTGTGTCCTTTGTGGCTTCTCTTGTGGGCAAATCAAGATAATATTGTCCAAAAATTGTGATAGAGGTAGAAGTTGAACTAAATAATTTTTTTTCTCTTTTGAAATCGAAGGAGCGTAACATTTTCTTGGAAATAATACAGTGGTTCTTCCACGTCTAGCAAAATAGATCTCTTGAAAACTCTCCTCACTGTGAAGACTCTTCTTGAATTGTTGTTGACCGTATTGAAGTGAACCATCAATTATTCAATTGACAATTGAATTGACAATGAAATTGATCGTCTCCGACCACTTTAGAATTGGTTCTTCCGTTAGAATTCGCTCGTCCAACACAGATGCTTCTAAACTGGCCTAATGATGCATTTGTTTTATTTTTTTAGACACTCACATAAAGAACTTACCTAAATCGACCCGGGTAAGCTCTACTGATTCGTTCCTTTTATCAGAATGATTTTTTTAACGTTTTTCACGAGTTTTACCATTTTCCGCACAAAACTTTTAAAAATCACTGTAGCGTGGGACTCCTTTATAGTATTGAAAGCTCGTTTACGTCTTGATAAATTTTAATTTCGTATGGAATTAATACAACTTTTAAAGACACAAATCGATTCCAACGTATCATTAATCAATGTCACAAAAAACCAGTAACTTCTCCAGGTAGCTTATTCGCTGCGTTCAGTTTCATTATGCTTCAGCCGGATTCACAACATGCCCCCCCCCGCCTTGAAACACCTCTGTTTCAACATCTTGAACCGGTAAGGTAATCTTCTGACAAGCTCTCTTGATTATACCTCCCGCTGTCAATATTGACGCCACACGGGAAATTTCGTCAATTCCTGGATGCAATTTGGTGATTCGACCCAACTTCCATCGCATAGGTGGAAGGTTATCTTCCTTGACTAGGACCAAAGTACCTTCTACAGCTTCACCTTGATTTTGCCTCCATTTTCTTCGCTGTTGCAGTTCCGATACATACTCCTTGGATCATCGTGACCAGAAGTTTTGTCGCATCTGTTCTATAAGCTGATGCCTTGTTAATCTGCCAGCTGGTATATGAGTGATGTTTGGTTCGGGTGTAGAATATATTGTTCGTCCGAGTAAGAAATGAGCAGGAGTCAAAGGATTTAAATCATTAGGATCATTAGTAAGAGGAGAAATGGGACGAGAGTCAAGTACCGCCTCGATATGCGTGAAAATCGTATACATTTCCTCAAAAGTGAAGGGGTTCAGACCAACAACTCGCTTCTAATGATATTTACAGGACTTAACGCCTGCCTCCCAAAGACCGCCGAAGTGAGGGGAGTTAACTGGTATGAATCGCCAATCAATACCTTCATTGATATATGACTCAGTTATTTTATTTTGTTGTTCCGTCAGAAAAGTGCCAAGTTCTCGAAGTTCCGTGTTCGCACCGACAAAACTGGTACCATTATCTGAATAAATTCGTGCAGGCTTCCCACGTCTATTTATAAAACGCTTTAAAGCTAGGAGAAAGGTGTCAGTTGATAAATCCGAGACGAGCTCCAGATGCAATGCCTTCACTGAGAAGCGAACGAACAATGCTAGATCGCATTTACTAGTCTTGGATCCACGACCCTTTCGATCCTTGATTAAGAAGGGTCCTGCGTAATCGACCCCGCATGTTTGAAATGGAAAACCCGGTTCCAATCGCTTCTGCGGAAGATTGCCCATAACTGGTAAAATAGTCTTTGGATTGAATCTGAAACAAGTTTTACACTGTCGACCAGTGAATTTAGCTAAATTTCTGCCACCGACTGGCCATAGAGATTCTCTTATATCACTGAGCAAGGACTGTGGGCCAGCATGTAACATTTTCAAATGTTCAAATCTGAAAATCAATTTACATAAATGATGTTTTGCAGATATAATAACAAGATGTTTCTTGTTAACATGAAAGTCTGAGTTTTTTAAACGGCCTCCGACTCTCAACAATCCGCAATCATCTATAAATGGGTTTAAGACTGAATAACGCACTTTTAGGACCAATCGGTTTATTTTTAGTAAGCAAATCAATTTCTTCCGTATAACATTCAAGTTGAGATTGTTTTAACAAAACTATGAAAGCATCGTTGATTTCAGTTAACGTAAGAAAACCTGAACGTCTAGAATCTGTATTTTTACAGTTGTGAAGAAATCTCAAGACGTACGCCGCGCAACGTTTTAACCGATTAAGAAGAGAAAATCTAGTGAACTCTATGAAAATAAAATGATTAGTTATCTGTAAGCTTTTCTCCTTCAATTCAGGCAAGTTTTCCACGACATATTTCGATACTGGCCATTCATTATCGAATCTACTTAACCACTCTGGACCATGCCACCAGAGAATGCTGCATTTTGGAAAATTGGGGGACATGCCACGTGATAAAATGTCCGATGGGTTCTCTTTAGTCGAAATATGCCGCCATTGGTATGTCTTGGATTTTACAGATATGATTGGCAACGAACGTTTTTAAAGAGCTTGGATTCATTTTCAGCCAACCGAGGACAATCGTAGAATCTGTCCAACAAATTACCTTATTGAGTTTCATAGGCAGAGACTGTTCGATCTTTCTTGTTAATCGTGCAGATAGGACAGCTACACATAATTCAAGTCGCGGAATAGTTATAACCTTTCATGGAGCGACCTTAGTTTTCGAGCACATAAGGTGCACATGTATCTTACCACTGGCATCCATGGAACGCATATAGATACAACTACCATACGCAGAGGCGCTCGCATCTGAGAAACAGTGCATCTCGATGAATTTGGGGTCATCACATACGGAATGACGCGAGATCTTTATATTATTTATTTCATTGATTTCATTTTTAAATTTCATCCAAACAGTGTGAATAGCCAGGGGAACTGACTCATCCCAAGATAACTTCTCTAGCCACAAAAGAATTTTTATTGAAATTATGCATGAACTCAGAAGACCCAGAGGATCAAAAACCTGACTAATGCATGAAAGTATAGTTCGTTTCGTTACCCTACCATCCTTCGGATTAACATTATTATTATACGTAAGTATATCTTCACAATGGACAATTTGCACATTTTTTGAAAATATGAAAAATATAAGGATTAGTAAGTACCGATCCCATTGATGTTTGAAAAATCAACCAACGACTTCTAATAATGTAGTAATCACCGATTAAAGAGCGCCAATCAACATCCACTACGTCACAGAATACACTATCTATCTCCGTCTGACGTATTGACTGTGATGACTCTCTCTCTCTCGGAAGAGTAATATGGCCCCACCCCTTTTGCGATCATGCAGTGAAATTCGCGTCTTCTTTTTCAATTATTTAGTATACTTTTGGGTATTTCGGAAAAATTTCTTCGCTGATGACTTTCAAATAATGTCTAGAAAACGTATATAAAATTTCAAGTCATTTGAAAATGTATGCAAATTGTCCATTAGACCAAGCTATTCCTAACGTTTTTGTAGTATCGTTTGTACCCAATTCTACGATATTTCTTTTTTCAATGTCGTCAGATGTTATATTCTGGACAATTTTGTTGCAATTTGAATGCCATTTTCACAATTTAAATCCGCCCGAACTAAGAATTTTTGATAGATTTGAACCTAGGATGGAAACTTCGTCAATGGAAGATCCTCCAAAAAGAACGTCATCAACATAGAAATTATTTAGTATGACATTGGATACATCTGGATACAAATTTTGACAATCTAAACCCAACTGAAATAAACTTCGGATACCCAAAAACGCAGCACTGCTTGTTCCGTAAGTGACTGTTTGGAGTTCGTAAGTTTCGAGTGGTTCAGAAGGTTCTTCTCGCCAAAGTATCCTCTGAAAAGCACATTGGTCAGATTTGATGAGAACCTGGCGATACATTTTTTCGATATCAGCCGATACCACGAAAGAATGTATCCTGAATCGAAGTAGAATAGAAATAAGGTCATTTTGTATTGTAGGTCCAATCATTTGTATTTCATTCAGTGAAATACCTGTAGTAGTAAGTACTTGACTCTTTGACCACTCCATGATGTGGCATGTAATAGTTATTGCTTGCTTCGTTGGTATCGTCATCCACTCTTCGCATATGCCCGAGATCATGATATTCACGCATAAACTTCGTATAATCGTTTCGAAAATTTACATTCCGCAGTAATTTTCTTTCTAAAGATATGAACCTTTTTTCGGCTTGTAGTTTCGATTCACTTAATTTTTCAGGTGACTCTTTGAATGGGATTGATACAATGAATCGACCATTTTCATTGCGTTTAGTATTTTCGACGAAATGTTGTTCGCATGCTTCTTCTTCTTTAGAGTACAGGCGGATATCACAGCACTCCTCCAGCTCCCAGAATTGAGCAAGTTGTTCTTGTATATCAAGATTTCTATTAAAATGACAATGAAGGCTGTTATTTTCTAATTTTCCCAAAGGACCTGAGACTATCCAGCCGAGCACTGTTTTCTGCAGAACGGGAAGATTAGTTCCTAGTTTGATTTGGCCGACTGAAATGAGCTCCCAAAAAATATTAGCGCCTATTAATATATCAATTGGACCTGGTCTATCTAAGGAAGCATCTGCTAGCGTAACATTTGCCGGAATTTTCAAATCCTTTCGTTCGACGGGATAGTTTGGAAGAATACCCGATATATTTTCGATTATCAAACAAGGTAGAATCGTCTGGAAAGCACTATGAAGCGATTCAAAGTTTATATCGCATTTATGTTTTATTTTAGAAAATCCGTTATTAATTCCAGAAACTTGCATGGAAATATCTTCAGTGGGAAGTCTCAGACGATGGCACAGTTCTGATGTGATGAAACTAGACTGTGATGCAGAGTCCAATATAGCGCGTACTGTGTGGACCTGCTTGTTTGCGTCGAATATTTTTATAAGTGCTGTAGATAATAAAACACCTGTATTTCCTTCATACGAATTCAGTGCTATCGCATTGCAATTTTCGCCTTCCTTTCTCGAATTAGAAATGATATCCGTATTGTTCGCATTTGATTCTAAAATAATATGTACGAGGGTGTTGTGCCGCCCGTTACATTTCCTACAATTTGAAAATTTACATTTCTGAATATTATGACCTGATCTCAAGCAGTTTAGACAAAGTTTCAAACTTTCTATTCGCTTTATTTTTTCTTCAACTGGGAGACTGAGAAATTCGCTACAGTTTCGAATAAAATGTGTATTTCGTTTACACAATGAACACAATGGGTGGGTATTTGCTTGACGATCGAAATTTCGCGCATCATCCTTTCGTGTATCATCAGACGCTAGAAAAGTTCTCGCTTGATTATTTTCGCGTGGAGTTCTGTTTTGACGTATATCGGAAGATTTTAGCTCCAAGGTCTCTAAAAGATCTGCTTTTGCTTGTAAAAATGATTTCAGATCATCAAGAGTCGGAGAGTCATTGGTAGCAATGTATTCTTCCCAGTCGCGAGCTGAAAATCTATCCAGTTTTCCCGTAATTATGTATATAACTAATGTGTCCCACGACTCAGTAGGTTGTTTGAGCTGTTTCAAAGCTTTCAAGTGTTTTATAATATGTCAATAATATTACGCAATGATCTCGATGACTGCTTAGAGAGAATCTCTATATTGAAAATGGCTTTGACGTGATTTTGTACCAGAAGTCGATTGTTGTTGAATCTGTTGCACAAATGATCCCAAGCAATAGGATAATTTTCCGCAGAGAACTCTAAAAAAGCTATCACATCGGCTGCGATGTTTAATAGCGAAGTTTTCAAATAGTGGTACCGTTAAATATCATTCAGATCACTATTTTTATTAATCAACGACTCAAACGTTTCTCGAAACTCAAGCCAACTCTCGTAGTTGCCGCGGAACTTCGGAACTACAATTGGCGGAAGTTTGACGCTTTTCTGATGAAACCCTCTACTAACTTCATTATTTAAATTAGAAGTAGTGTTCTCTTGGTTATGTTTTACCAAGATATTCTGCGCTTTAGCGGATGTCGAATGAAATGTATTAGAGAACCAGCTGCGTTCAGAAAACTCCACCTCCAATTCTGCGTCATCGACAACATTTTCCAATGCTACCTGATTAGTGTCAAAGTCACTAATTGAATTTTTGAATTGTGAAAAACGTGTCTGTACCTAATTGACAATAGTCCTCATCGATAATGACTTCGGGATTTGTATCCAAGTTGAGCTTGAATTCGTTCAAGTAGTTTGAAAAAATAGTTATTTTCGAATTAATTAAACCTCTTTTTTGCTTAAGCGACTTTATTTCATCGCTAGACATCGTAAAACGTAGAATAGTGACGGCTTATTACTCAAAACAATCGTCAATGTATTATTAGACTGTAGAAGAAAAAAAAACAGAAAATGTAGGTAGAAAAGAGGACTTACTCGTATTGACTAAATCTACACCCGGAATTTTCACTCGGCAACTCCAGTTGGGGGTTTTTTCATCCGGTGGGAAGGACCAATGTAGCGTGGGACTCCTTTATAGTATTGAAAGCTCGTTTACGTCTTGATAAATTTTAATTTCGTATGGAATTAATACAACTTTTAAAGACACAAATCGATTCTAACGTATCATTGATCAATGTCACAAAAAACCAGTAACTTCTCCAGGTAGCTTATTCGCTGCGTTCAGTTTCATTATGCTTCAGCCGGATTCACAACAATCACTGCAAAATTGTTAGATAAACACGGCGTAAATAATGATATATCCAAGCCCACGTTCACATTGAATGGTAAAAACCGTATAAGTCAACACACTTCACTATGGTTCATAGTATAGGTCCACTTGTACTACTTAGCACTCCTAATTACTGGTGATCAAAATAGTATAACTCGACTTGTAATAATGCCCACTAAGGGACGATATTTCAATATCCATTTGAAATTAAGGTACACTTAAAGGTTTTTTGGACCTTGCTTTGGTCTCCCGTAAGTACCGTATTTCAATTGCGACACTCACATTAGATCTCACGCTAAATGAAAGGAGTGGCGTAATTGAAAAACTGCACTTTCGCCGTATACCTTAGCTAAAATGTCACTTAAGGTGACATTGTAATATCGGCCCCCAAAATTGAAAATGTTGTTACTTATGAAGGGAGATCCATTTAGGGCTTTAGGATTTCAAATGGAATTAAACACTAGACATTGTGGGGTAGCATGAAAACATATTATTTATTTAAAAGAGTATTCGATCACGATCTAGTTTTGAACACCTTATCATTCGAATGTCCACCATGACTTTGTTAACAGTAGGGAATCCGATCAGTTCAATTTATGACTATATTTCCATTTGGGTCTCCCATGCACATATCACTCAAAATATATAGGAAACTCCCATACAAAAGTTTGAAATGAAATTCGCCAGCGCCCTACAACGGGTAGTCCTCGTACTTTTGACTATTTTTTCTCAAAAACGTAAATAAATCTGTTTTTATTGCATACGGTGGAGCCATCTATTGGATAAAATAGGATTTATACCACGTTCGAAATTATAATTCAAATATTTATCACATGGTTTATCAAAAGTTATTCTGAAAAAATGCATAACTATTTTTTAAAAACGTTCATTTTATAATGTCCAAAAACTATGTCCTTGACAAATGCAACCTATGCATATTTTTCAGTTTATAACTTTTGATAAGACATGTGAATCAATATTTAAATCAAATTTCGAATGTTGAGTCTATAGAATGCAAACCACAAAATCTAGGACTTGTATACCCAGTTGTGCTTTAGTTTTCTTGTTCAAAATCGGATTTTTGACATGCTGAACCAATTTTTCTAAAACAGTCGAAAAACTTTCATTGGAAAGGATGTGGATTGTGTTTTGTTAAAAATATCCACACATCCAGGGGACGATACAATACATTCCTCAAAGAACTCACGATAAACTTACAATATAGTCCAATCCAAGGTTCAAACACAAATTTCAAGATGATCTACGTACTGAAAATTAGAAACTTAAGGCACAAAATTCAAATTACACGTGAAATGACAATGACGTCTAGGGTTAGGGATTGGTTATTTAGGGCAACCGTTGTTTAGGAAAACCTCCGTTTCTAGCGCCATCCAACGGGTAGTCCTCTAAACAAATCTGACTTGATTTTCTGGTTGCCTAAAACTTTATTTACATTGGCTCTCATTCAAGATTCCTATACAGGGTGTTTCAGAATAACATGCTAATAATAAAGGGGGTGATTCTTGGGCTCATTTTAAGAAAAAAAATTCATATGAACGTATGTCCTAAAAAATTTTTCTATTTCCCAAAAAATATGCAAACCAAAACCCGCATGGATGGCACTGGTCAGAATAATTAAATTGTTGGTGCATCAAAAAATGAGTATTAATGCCTAAAATACATGACCCAAATTTCATAAAGACATCTACAGTAATGACAAAGTTATTGTAAAAAAAGTATCTATTTTTTAAAACTTTGACACCCTGTATCTCAAAAGTTAAGGCGTTTAGGACATACGTTCATATGAATTTTTTTTCTTAAAATGAGCTCAAGAATCACCTCCTTTATTATTAGCATGTTATTCTGAAACACCCTGTATATTTTGAGTGATATGTGCTCCCATGAATAACATTTCTGATGTTGGTTTTCATATCCTCTATAGTTCTTGGATTGTTATCACAAACCTTCGACTCCATGTATCCCCACAGGAAGAAGTCGCATGGGATCAAATAAAAAGATTATGTGGGAAAATTTACTGAACTCATATATCTATTGACTCTATATGGTAACCGTCCCATTTGAACAACGAGCGACAGTTGAATATTTTTCGCATAAGTCTATCCTTTTCTATCGCCTGATGCTCAATTCTCCAATTAAATCCGTATACGAATAGTGTAGAAAATCAAATGCATATTCGTATACGGATTAATTGGAGAAATGGGTACCTGGGGACCGTCCCCTGGCGATAGAAAAGGATCGACTTATGCGAAAAATATACAGTACAGCGGGATCTTCTAACTTATCCTGGCATCAAGCGTGCAGAATTGCTTCCCATATAGTTATTGATAGATATATGACTGAGCCACGTCGTCATATCGGCACATTATCAAGCACATAGGAAGATGTGCCCTTGTTGCGCCGAAGGTGCGATATAACATCATCATCACCGTTGATATTAATTTTTTATATCTTCACGACTCTCTTATGTCGTCAAATGTTCCATGCTTTTCTGTAATGACCTAACCTACAAAACTGCCGATTGAGAATGCCATCCACTTTTACTGTGTTGCCTAACCTCCATTCAAAATCCTAAAGCACTTAAGTGATCCATTAAGTTCTTCAGGATTTTGAATGGAGGCTAGGCAACACAGTAAAAGTGGATGGCATTCTCATTCGGCAGTTTTGTAGGTTAGCATGGAACATTTGACGTCATAAGAAAGTTGTGAAGATATAAAAAACTAATATCAACTTTAATGATGATGTTATATCGCACCTTTACAGTCCAAACTAACGTCGATGTTATTTATTCTTTTGGAAATAGACTTATTATTTTTGGACCAATGTATGCGGGACCCTAAAATATGGGCAAAGATAACTTAAACTCATTTTCGCCATTCTCCCTTGCTCAACCATCATAAAATTTATCAAGTAAGATTTGTCTTCAGTTCACAGAATTAGCTCAGAGAAATGAGCAAGCCAAATATCACTCTGTCGATTGTCGATTTTGAAAAACCTTTGAAAAAACCCCTACGGTGAGCCGCATTTTTGAAAAGATATACCTACCTCCTTCAGACTTTTTCAAACAAGTAGATTCTCGTCGAATAGACATGACACTCATAAGGTAAATTGACTGTGAGATTGCGGACAAAAAGATTACCATTAAATTGAATTTTGATATGATTTTAAGCAATTATCAAGAGGGCGAATGAAAAAATTTATGTAAAATATGACCTTCTGTGTGGATCTGAATTTTAATGATTTGAAGCTGAACCATTTCCAAATTTCGCAAAGTCTAGTTTTAAAATGAAAGCCCTGAATAAACAACCACTAGTTCCAATTGATATTCCGTTCAAGGTTATTCACGATCCACTTTATCGCATAGATCAATAAGGAAAACGAGAAAATACGGAGCGATTTAGGCACGCCACACGACCGCTAATCTTACTGAAGCACTACCTGCATGTCAAGTGAGCTCCAGAAGAGCAAGATGAACTATTAATAAGAATAGTTCGGATTTTGGTGAGAAATAATGATTTATTGGCCTGCGATTAATACAATGTACATTTTAAACTTCCGAATTCGTTTTTTCCTTTCCGACTCCCGATTTCCCAGTGGCTAATTCGACGCATTCCGTTGCTCCGCTGCGTCATTCGTCACAATGGTGGCGAGGCAACAAGGGCAATCCGTGCCAGTGTGTTCCTTATACTATACAGGGTGTCCCAAAATTAGACGTCAATATTTCAACCACGTTTTCTACGCCTCGAAATAGAAATAAAACCACATAAACAAGTATCCACAAACTTTTCGTTTTCAAGATAAAGGGTCTCAAAGGTGAAGACCTGATGACGGTTTTTTGTAAATATTTTCGAAACCTGTTGGGGTAATTGAATAAAATTTGGTACAGTTACTCAACTTTTTATACTCTATCTGATGAACAAAAACTTCGTACTATATGACTTCCATGACTAGAATATACTGGGGCGAATTTGAGAAAAACTGGCTCAAGTTTTTTTAATGATTATTCCTACAGGTTTTGCCTACAAATTTTGAAAATCTTGAGTTTTTCACACAGATAAGGTACTCTTCTCTTTACCCGCTGAGACGCACCATTTTCGAGAAAAATGCATTCGAAAAACTTTTTACACAAATGCATTTTTCCCGAAAATGGTGCGTCCCAGCAAGGTACGAGTAATCTACGTAGATGAGGTAGAGTACCTCATCTACGTAGATTTTGAAACTTTGTAGGCAAAACTACCAAAAATCAACAACCAATAAATTTGAGGCAAATTTTTCACAAGCCCATCCCTTTTCCCCTACCCATGAAGGTAATAAAATATCAAGTTTCCGTTCATAAGGAAGAGCGTAAAAACCTTGCTAACTTTAAAAAATTGTACTCAATTATCTTCACAGGTTTCGAAAATATTTAAGAAAAATCATCATTAGGTCTTCACCTTCAATACCCTGTATCTTGAAAACGAAGAGTTGGTGACTACTAGGTTATATGAAGTTCTATTTCTATTTAAGGATGGTTTGAATATTGACGTCCAATTTCGAGACACCCTGTATACAGGGTGTTTTTTAATTGAATGCCGTTACTTAAGGGTGATAATCCTTGAATGATTTCAAGACAAAACGTTCATATGGACATAGCCAGTGCGTACGGGTTTTGCACTCAATATTTTTGGAGAAAAAACTTGTACGCCACTGCTTCTTTTCAGAATAAAAATTATTTTTGAGCCAATTTGTTCTCTCGATTTTTTTTCGTCCGGTGTATGGTTTTCTCTCAAGAAAATAAAAACTACTCAATTTGCATTGACACCCTGCTGTGTCTTCCAATATTTTGAAATCAGTGGCGCCCTCTTTAATATTCCCATGCATATTGATGCATTGAAGACGTGTAGCTTAATTTATTCAACTACTGATGATAACAATGCTGAAGTTTACCAAATTGCACTGAAAGCTTATCAAAGAACAGTGAGAGAGATGACAGTACCTATGGATATGACGAAATAACAATACATGTTTGTGACATGTTGATTAAAGATTAAGGCATGAAAAAGCTGTCCGCATTTGCCATGTTCGGATCAACATTTCCATAATTTCCAACTCTCGTATGGTGCAGTATACACGGAATAGATCAGAGTTGTGAGTGACGCCGATTAATTACTGTACATGACCTTTGATCCATCATTACGTACAAGAGAACTATGCAACAGCGGCTCGTGGTTTATTTCTAGGGAGGAGGCAAAAGTGATATTTGGAAATACTGATATACATATATATATATGTATTTATGACCCACCACAAAACCTAGGTACCTACCAACATTGGTAAGTACCTTTATTTTGTAATGAGTCATAAATATATTCAAATATTATTATTGCACCCCGCCCCTCCACTCATGAAAATATATCTTGAGCTGCCGTTGCGGATCACATTTAAAAAAAAGAAACTGTTTCATTTAAACAATGCGAAATTCCGCATTACAGCGGTTGCCATTGCGAAAAGGAACGAATTACGGTATGAACTGTTTGACTACCATACTACTCATAGTGGAGTGACAACGGGATCGAATTCCTTCGTTTTTTTACGAGGTATAACCAGATCGCAGAGCAAATTCTCTGTGAGCACCCTTGTGAGAGTGAACACAGGACACTGTGAAATCGCATTCTCCGAAAATGGGGACAAGGGACTGATGATCTCTGCAAGGACTGCATCGAGGAGGATGAAACGATAGAACATCTTTTGTGCCACTGTCAAACTCTGAAAAAGAGGACGCCTCAGGAATATGGGACAATACTACCTTGACTTGGATGAAGCGGAAAATGTAGATATCATGCTGATTTTGAACTTCGTAAAAACCATGGGATGGTTTGGATAGATGAAGAGAAAGGCTGCAGGTTCAGACCAAGGGGACACCTCCTCAAACAAGAGAACACAATGGGCCATTTGGTCTCCGCGTGAAACCAATGTGAAGCAGGAAACTACGGAACATACCCTTCGCAACCTAACCCAAATAGTAACTTTGGGGTGGCCATGTTAAACATCTGTAGGTTATGGAATTACACACATATAGGGATGATTTTTTCAAAAATCTCACAATCTCTTACAATCCTTGTTGATAGATTGTTCAAATGCCATGTCTGTAGCTACACTGTTAAATTTGTTCTCATTTGTTTTTTTGAGTACACAATTTCCTGTAACACTTTCGACAGCGTGAAACCCAGTGAAATTGGACGAAAATTGGCAGCGACGTTCCTGTCTTCACTCATCTTATGTAGAGGTATAACCAATGCATGCTTTGAACAGGATAGAAAAAGTCGCCGAGAGAGAGCAAGACTCGTCGATTGCAGCACACAGAACATGCATACCTTCATCAGCCAGCTGCATCCCAGTTTGAGCAAAAAAATTTCGTTTGTCAGAGAGTCGCATGACTCGAGATATGTTGTAAAAAAACACTATTATTATTAATTTGATCCAACATAGCCTAGGGTCTTTATTGCCCATATTATTGACGAAAGTTTCATGTGAACACTCCATATCAAAGTTATCAAGATTGGTATTCTCATATGAAGATTCCCAAGTCATGATCGAATCATCATTAACTTGATTTTTTTTTCATTTATATACAGGGTGGACCAGAAGTAATGAGACATAACAGTAGATTTCTCACACAAAAATATTGCGATAGACCTCAACTTGTCAAATCCGGAAGTTGATATTAACAGAGATACAGGGTGTCAAAGTTGAATTTTGATATTTGATTTTTTCAAATAACTTTTGAAATAATCATGGTTATTTGATGAAATTTCTTATATAGAGGTTGTTAGACATGCAAAATTCAAATATGAGCACGGAATTGAAAAGTTTTTTTTTGAAAATATTTTTATTTGTTTTTGGATTTTTTTTTTATAAGAAGCATTGTACATCGGGATGCTTGTCAAAATAACCGTGACAACGGCATTTTGGATGCCCCTATGTTATTTTTCAAAATTTTCCATTTGAAACAACATTGCATAGATTACTTCAAGGGCAAATATCTTGAAAATGTTCACTCCTATCGACTTTTACAAAGTGTACTTTTTTCACGTGCAAATGACGGAAAAATCCATTTTTTGATTAAAAAAAAAATGTTTGAGTGCGTACAAAAAAGTTATAACTATTTGAATGGGTAGAAAGATGTGTTGGTGGTGCCACCTACATGTAAGACCCATACCAAGTCCAGAATTTTGCATGTCAAACAACCTCCATAAACAAAATTTCATCAAAATAACATGATTATTTCCAAAGTTATTTGAATAAATCCAAAATTAAAATTCAGCTTTGGCAACCTGTATTTCTGTTAATATGAACTTTTGGATTTGACAAGTTGAGATCTATCGCAATATTTTTGTGTGAGGAATCAGCTGTTACCGTATGTCCCATCACTTCTGGTCCACCCTGTATATCAGGCGTTTATTTTTCATGCTGGTAAAATCATTGATGATTGAATGCAACCGATAACGATGAATGAGATAAGACCTTCAAGCCCCTTCCATGTATATTTGAACCATTGCTTGAGAAATGCTTTGCCTACAAATTTTTGCCAGTGCCAGTGACAAGTGTTCAGAATAATGAGGAGAATCATTTTTTTATCTTGAAATTGATTACAATGTATCTCTGGAACGGTGCAATTTAGGACTAAGATAAATCGCGGTAATTCGACATATTTTTCCCCCTGGGGAATATGAGTAGATTTTTTCCGCACCTTCTAGATACATGTATATGAATTTCTCGGTGGCATCTGCCAACTCAAAACTCTACCTTTCCGGGAGTTATTTGCTTTAAACAACTCTGGTGGTTTTGGAATGAGAAACACAAAAATTACACTCCGTGATGCTAGGTGGACTTAGAATCTCTGCTTTCCTTTGATGATATGCTCCAGGGACTCTATCTAGAGATGTATACTTTTTAGGAAGTACCTACCTGGGCGTTTGCTGTTCTGATGGTCTGATGGAATAACATTTTGCATAGTACATTTTTGTATCAATTTTTTCATCACGTTCACCAATATTTTGTTGGTGTGCGTTTGCGTTTGTGCTTGATGTATGGGGTCTCAATGTTGAGTTTCGACTTGGAACTTATTTTTGCACACAAGCCATCGACAGAAAATTTATGGGAACATTGATCTTCTTCTTGTAACAATCTTGCGTTAATTAATTCCAAATTTCTTTAGCGGTTGGGAAGAAAAAGTATCGGTAATAGTTTTTGCACTCATCATTTTAACACTCACCACTACACAGTGAACCATTGTTGAAATGTGTATGCCAATAAGGATATATAGTCAAAAAACTACCGGTTAACTCCGCAAGAAAATAGGGATAATCTTGACGGAATTCATCAAACTGCATTTTCAATAAATCTCCATTTCACATTCACAGTCAAATCTGGGAGATGCTCCCCACTGCTGGACTGATTCGTCTATTCTGCTCATACTGGTTGCCTTCCCATTATTAGAAGGGAGACTTTCACAAGAGTGGAACCGGGCGAACCCAAAACTGACTGGGGGATCTAGTATGGTTATCTCCTCCTACTTTTGCAACCCGGATACTTGAAATCGTCGTGAGGTCGAATTTTACCGTGATTAATTGCGCTATAGTCACTGATCAGTGTCGATTGGCGTAGTGATGATCGGAAGTATTAATGGGTGCAAAGTGGATGAGCTCAGTTGGTTGAAAAGCTGGCCCTGTGGTAGCGCTGTACACATCAGCGCCCTCTACTCGGGAGGCTCGCCCAACCAGTGATGGATCGAGAGACGGATTTTGAAATACGGTGGTAGGCAAGTTCTCTCTATTGTGACGATGAAAGGTGGCTGCTGCTTCTTCGAAATTATGGTGAATGGTTTTCGGAAGCGAACCGTACGCTATCTTGGTGAGGGAGTAGACGTTTGAGAATGATTATTCATTTTTACTTCGAATTAATTCTGAGCATCTATGAACAGCATTTCAGTTCATGATGAATGATACCATGCGTTTTGAGAAAGAGTGGTAGGTTTTTGGAGCTACCCGCCTGATTGCTTTGGTATTTTCCATCGCCAATTTTCATTTGGTACATAAATTAAATGTTCAAGGAGTTTTATCCTATCAATAACGTTTTATTTTGTTGTCGGTCCCCCTTGCTGGTGAAGGCGCCATCTTCACCATTATTTGTTCATACAGGGTGTCCAAGCAAGGGTGGCCACCGGCCATATCTCGGAAACTACTGGACCTAAAAGTTCAGGAAAAAAAATATGATCACTAAAGTGGCCACGAGAAAATGCTGGAAAATATTTTTAACTTCGAAATTTTGCCGCTAGGGGGCGCAATCAAAGCTTAAATATTAAAATTCGAAATTTCTCCGGAAATTCTCAGATTGAGGTATATCTTTATCAACATGGTTAGAAAACCTAGACAATTTCACGTCTATTTGGTACAGGGCTCATTGGCGTACCGATCTTCGTGTGAGTGGGGGAAGGTAGTGAAAGTGTAATTGTTCAAGTGGCTGTAACTTATAAACGACTTGTCCGATTTTGTTGCGTATAGGCTTGTTTGGAAGATAAATGTGAGTACTTTCGTATATCGTATCCAGTGATGCGTGATTGTCTCCAGAAAAGTTGCTAGAAGGGGTAACTTGAATTAAAAACAGTGTTTTTCATTTTACCGCAAAAATTTAAATGGTATGGTATAATTCTGATAATGATAACTAGTCCAAATTATGTAAAATTTAATGTTTTAAGGTTTTCAAGGTTTTTTTTTTTTTAAGGTTTTTTCTTGTAAATTTAATCTTTATTTCGATTCTGTTATCAGAATTATACCGTACCATTTAAATTTTTGCGGTGAAACGAAAATAACAGTTTTGAATTCAAATTACGCCTTCTAGCAACTTTTCTGGAGACAATCACGCATCACTGGATACGATATACGAAAGTACTCACATTTATCTTCCAAACAAGCCTATACGCAACAAAATCGGACAAGTCGTTTATAAGTTACAGCCACTTGAACAATTACACTTTCACTACCTTCCCTTACTCACACGAAGATCGGTACGCCAATGAGCCCTGTACCAAAAAGACGTGAAATTGTCTAGGTTTTCTAACCATGTTGATGAAGATATACCTCAATCTGAGAATTTCCGGAGAAATTTCGAATTTTAATACTTAAGCTTTGATTGCGCCCCCTATCGGAAAAATTTCGAAGTTATAAATATTTCCCAGCATTTTCTCGTGGCCACTTTTGTGATAATTTTTTTTCTGAACTTTTAGGTCCAGTAGTTTCTGAGATATGGCCGGTGGCCACCCTTGCTGGGACACCCTGTATAGCTAGGAAAATGTTGTAACTATTTTCAAGTACGCCACTTTCCCCTGGATCTTGGGGAAGAAACTTTCACCCCCTAATGTCAAATATAGAAATGATAAAGATCTTTAAGGATAACATAACCTCACAATCTTTCCCCAAGTGAAGTCAGCTGAGACGCACGTGATCATATGTTATTTGTCATAGTATCATGCTATAGAGCTATCCGCGTTTCAGATCATCAGTATTATCAAAAAAAAAATACAGCCGACATCCAACACGTAGTTCCAGATTCCATGCCCAATATGGTTTTCCATCCAATGATCCTTAAAACCAATCGCCTCAAATAAATTGATCAAGAAGTAGCAAATCCTCCTTACTCGGAGATCTATTTTCAACTCATTCATGGTGTAGGCAGAAAATAATCTGTCCACAGTTCGGTTCATGCAGACCCACATTGATCCTCTTTAGCTCTTTTGTCGTACAACATCTACACGTCAGACACTCCTAGATAAAAAAAAAGACAACACCACATACCAATGATAAAACAATCACCAACACCAGAGCTAGAAAGACTTCACAAGTCTATAGTCAACTCACAGAATCACTTAAAAAAAGTACTGACCGATAAAAGATCTAGATAAATCCACAAAAAGCATAAGCCATCCTGTTCTCAAAACGCAAATGATGGACCTTGAAACCAGTTAAATGGAGTCAACATCGGGAAGCTAAGGGGAGTGACGTTTGAAAAACATGCTGCATATGCTGGAAGAAAGACCCAACAGGCCTAACTCCAGACGTTCTGATCCCTCTTCAAAGCACTCAAGCTGTCCAACAGTACAAAAATCAAGATACTATGAATCCTAGATCAGGCTCATTCTCACACAATCCGCTTTTCCTGACCCGACATATCAGCGCCACTTGATTCGTTCGAAACACCATAATATACACGGATAGGAAACCACCTTCCACTCTCTCAACTTCTATCTCACCTAATGGCTTCATAGCAAAGGCCACAACCCGCACTTGACATCAAAATAATTCTCATAATTGAAATTGTCGACTTTTTGCATTACTTGTCCCTGTTCTCGATCGCAATGATGATTTTGAATGTCTACGAAACACCTCTTAGTATTTTTGTTCTGCAAATGAACATTTTTATATCGTTTGATACCGGGGACGTTGACAGTTTAATGAGAAATTTCTGCCCTGGATGTCATCTCTGTTAGAAGAAACCCTGCTGATTCCATTCGATGTAAATGACGTTCAACTTTTTTCTCAAATCCTCAACGCTCTATATACTTTCGACATTTTCTTCCAAGTTTGCACTTATAAAAATATTCAGATTGTATCTGCGGTGTAAAGTAAAGAGTGTCTTGAAACTTTCCAAATTATTCTAGTTCATCCATCATTGAGAATTGCCTAGGGAATAACGGAACTTTGGTCGGGACTGGTCCACTGGATCTATGATAAAGTCCTTACTCTATAAGGAATAACTTGGTACAGACTATGGAAAGTTAGCATAGCCTTTTGATAAACCTTAAACACCAATGTAGTAAGTCTATCAGCCGTGCTTCGCATTAAATTGTTTGCAGATTCTATTATCTCGCTGGCAGGTAAACAGCGCCGAGGTAACTGATGATTTCTCAAAGGACTATTCACGTCGACTCTTTCAATAAAGACTGACATCAATGAGTTGATATCATACTGTTTTGAAAATGATAATGATACAGAATAATTATTTATACCTTGCCATATTCATTTCAATTTTCAAGTGTATTTTATAGAACCGTCCAGAAATAGATTTTAGGATTTTCAATTTTTATTTAATATAGACAATGGAGTTGAATTTATCAAAGTAGATTTCCGAAGTTGACATTATCAATATTTAGATCTTTTTTTTGACATCTTCAAATACAAAATGGTTCTATGATGCTCAATGCTTTGGATAGATAGAGTCAAGAAATTCAAGACTCTTCAATGACCAACTATTACAATGCCATTTTTCACATTATCCAATAACAGGTGGATTTTAATCCTTGATTTGAACATCAAACGATGTTGCAACTGTTGACGCTTACAATGTTTGCACTTTTTATATCTTAATCTTCTTCTCAACAAAATATTTTACAAATTATTTCACTAGCTTAGGTTAGGTTGCGATGGGAATGCCCTGCATCGCAGTTTCTTGCTTCGTATTGCTTCAACTCGGAGGACAAATTTCCCATTGTGTTTCCTGGTTTGAAGAGGTGCTTCCTCGGTCTTAACCAGCCTATATTATTTTTCACATTATCCAATAACAGGTGGATTTTAATCCTTCATTTGAACATCAAACGATGTTGCAACTGTTGACGCTTACAATGTTTGCACTTTTTATATCTTAATCTTCTTCTCAACAAAATATTTTACAAATTATTTCACTAGCTTAGGTTAGGTTGCGATGGGAATGCCCTGCATCGCAGTTTCTTGCTTCGTATTGCTTCAACTCGGAGGACAAATTTCCCATTGTGTTTCCTGGTTTGAAGAGGTGCTTCCTTGGTCTTAACCAGCCTTTCTCTTCATCGTTCTAAACCATCCCATGGTTTTTACGAAGTTCAAACTTAGCACGATGTCTACATTTGCCGCTTCCTTTTTCAAGGTAGTATTCTCCTATATTCCTGGGGCGTCCTTCTTTCAGAGTTGGGCAGTGGCACAGTAGATGTTCTATCGTTTAATCCTCCTCGATGCAGTCCTTGCAGAGATCATCAGTCTCTAGGCCCCATTTTCGGAGCATGGTTCCGATTTCATAGTGTCCTGTGATTACTTCTACAAGGCTGCTCACAGAAGATTTCTTCTGCTTTAGTAATTTCCCTGTTTTTTCCATATTGCAAGTTTAGCCACAGACCTCTCGATGTGTTGCAATCGTTTCGATTGCTCCACCTGTCGCTGTGTAGCTTAACCCCGTTTTGATCGACTGTATAGTTTGTTCGTTGGTAGTGATGTGCTTTCCATTTTGGCTTCGTTCTTTCTTAGTCCCGATTTCGCCAGTCCATCAGCCATCATGTTTCCTTCAATATTGCTATGTCGAGGAACCCAGCATTGAACAAGCTTTTTGTTCCTGATCCAGGACAATGCCTCACGACCACTTATCACCTTCACTACCTTTGACCTTACTGTATCTGATGTCCGTAGCCTCAATGCTGCTTTGCTGTCTGCATATCTTATGACGTCTGTTGTTGTGTTGTTTGTGGCAGTTTGGCTGCTTCTTTGATGGCAATGATTTCTGCATGCAGAATGCCACATCCTTTCTGGAGCTTGATAGACTCTTGGATATCTAGTTTCTTTGAGTATATCCCTGATCCTGTGCCTGTATTTGTGTTTGCTGCGTCTGTGAAGGTGACAATCGAAGTCATTCATCCAATATTTCAACTTGGCAACACTGCTTCACAGCAGTCAGCTTTTAAAGCCAAGGCCAAAATCAAGATGGCAGAAGTCAAAACAAACAGCGATGTTGAAGTGTGAACAGTTCGTATCCTGAATGTATAGGATTCAATTCACTTGGAATCTATGAGAACTATCTGAATGTCATTGTCATATATACAATCACATGAATTCAGGAAATAATCTTGTAACGCCCTCTATTAGAAAAAGTTGAAAATAATTTCACCACCTAGTCATTTTTCACTACTTTGTCGGCCTAGCCTCAGAAACGCCTACTTTCTCGCCTCTTTGGGGGCTGTAAAATTTAGTTTTGATGTGTCGACAGAAATATTATATTGTAGTCCTTGGCGGTGAAGTCTCATTTTTCCAGGCTGAAAGAAGAACTGAACGGGCGAACTTTAGCGAGGACGGACACTTCTTGAAGCCTGGAAAAATCACTTTATCGCCGTGGTCTACACACGTCTACACGTGAAAAAAGTACAGGACTCTATAAAAAAAAAGCATGCTCGAGCTGGGATTTGAACCCTGGTCTTTTCGCACGCCAGGCTAAGATCAAACCACTGAGCCACCAGGGCCAGAAATTCTCAAATTGTAAGTTTCAGCCGCGATGTTGCATTTGTCTTTAAAACAAACAGCGACGTAAAAGTGTGAACTTTACTCTGTATCCTGAATGTATAGGATTTAATTTACTCAGAATCTATAAGAAATACCTGAATAAGATGGTATTACATTCCATTAAATATTAATACCTATACCTATTATGCTTCAATCACATGCATTAGGAAAATAATCTTGTAAAGCCCTCTATTAGAAATAGTTGAAATAAAAAACTTACACAACGTTACTCAAAGAAAGCAAATAGTGTGATGCGTTGTGCACTTATGAAAGGGTTTAACAAGGCGCCGCTCCGGCGACGAGATTGTTTCCTTTTTTTCTTGGAATCTGTAATAAAGTAGAAATAGGGTGACTACGTGTGTGATCTAACTGGACAAGGGTATCGTGATATGATACTAGATGAACAAAGAAGGTGCCCGTATCTCGTTGTTACAGCGGCTACGAATATGCTCAGGTCTGCACTTCTTTGATGATCGTTCTCACAGTTGCTTCGACGGTATTTTCTTTTGCGGGATACTGTTCATCCATATTTTGCTTAGGGGCAGGAACCTTGTGGCACTGCTTCGCCGCTTCGAGTTCCAATGCTTTGGCCAACGCATCCACCAGTTTGTCGGGTCGATGCCAAATTAAGCACATCCTTATCTCCTGATCTCGAAGTTCATCCACAAAAGGCCTGTACTGCAAGTTTCTCTATAACACTTTCTGGTGTAGTTATATAAGCCAATCGTGCAAGGCGAGCTATATCAGCCTGAGATTCCTGCCGGCTCTCGTTGGTCTTTAGAGAGTGATTCTTGAGCTGAGAGTGGTAAACGTGCTCTAAGTGTCCATATCGCAGCTTCAGATGCCTGACCAAAAGATCGTGGTCTTTCTGCTCCTGGGTGGTCGAGGTCTGCAAAATATCTGTTGCCTCTCCACGAAGTGCCAGAATCAAGTCCAGGGCTTGTTTTTCAGTTGCACTTCATCCATTTGCCCTTTCTGGTCATTGTTCCCTCTCAGCTTGACATCAAGCTTCTATGTAGACTCTGACGGTACAGCTACTATCTCAGCACTCAAATCTTGGTTCACGATTGTTACCTTCTTTTGTTTCATGATAACGGTGATTTGTTTCTTACTTCTTCGATCTCGTCCTCCGGAGCCTTCGCCGTGTCTCAAAGTTGTTTCTCAATCTCCCCTGCTACATGATCCTTCAAGTAGTTGTAGTTGTCTGGTTCTGAGGTGATATGGCTAGTATGTTGTTTGTTCTATCCGTCTGTGAGAAGGATCGGTCCACTGGACACATCTCGCGTCATAATAGTTACATTGCCACTCATCAATAACTCTGGCAAAAATCAGAACCCAATACCGAAGGTAAGACAGACGGTTTCATCTCCACATAATAATATTGCTCCCTTCCCGATAGCAAAGTTTACTAATAATAAACAGTTGGACCACTTTCGAAAACGCGCGAAACCGGCTCCACCCTTCTACGTCGTTTATCTTGGAGAGCCCAGTTCCCATTAGTTCGGAACGTCTGTCGGTCGCTTTGAACCATTTTCGCTGGGCGGGTTTCTTTGAGCGGCATGCTTTGACGCCGCGGCCGCGCTTGTATACGGGTTTCAAAGAGCCGACTTCTAAGTGACCTATTGGTATTGGTATGGTTGAGGGGCAAACCACTGCCCGGCGAGTAGGCCTTGAAGGCCCTTTTCGCCAACCCCAGGACCATTGCAGTTCTAACTAAGTTGATGATGGAGAACATCACCTAGTTATATATTGAACTAGCAGGACCAGTTAATTTAATTAAACTTTTCGACTGAAAGTTATTGATTATACTACAGTCTACTCAGTAGCGTTAGCCAGTGAGAGTGCCACTAAATACAGAACAGAAAATAATTTCTGCCCACCGCGGGGCTCGAACCCACGTCAATCAGAACTAACGGTCTCTCAAGCCGGCGTGTTACACGCTCGGCCACCGCGTCCCTCCCTAAGATCATGATCGACACAATCAAATGCCTTGCCGAGATCACAGAAGATCCCAACAGGACGTTTCCCACTATTCAGTGCATCAATAATCTCTTGTAGAAATGATAAAACTGTTGAGAGACTTGATCGGCCAGGAACAAATTCATGTTGTCTTGAAGACAATATACCGGTCTCAATCAAATATAAAAAAATCTTTCGAGCATATGAATTCAGTGCGAGAGATGCCATTCTCTAAGGATAAATAACATTAATTTATACTATCAAAGAACCAACAAAAGCTTCAATACTCTTTTTGAATACATTCAAAGGAACTAAGTCAGGACCTGCAGAATGTTTGTATTTAATTTTATCCCTCACTATCCGTAAGATTTGTTGTTCTCTGAAGAAAATGTCACACATTCTGTCCGTCCAAAAAATTTCGTCTTATCGAAAAGAGAACAAAACACATGTATTTTTCATACTTGAAGCATTGATGAAAATTTGAAGGATCAGTTCGAGTTAACAAAATTTTGAATTATCGACGATCGACTTATGGAGGATTGACTGTATTGTAAATCCGGAAAATTCGAAAAAGTTTATTTTTTTTTAAATGGAATCCCCTATAGTTTCTTCCAGATTTATTAGTCTAAGATTCGACCTTCACTCATTTGTTTTTTCGATGAAAAGTATTTTATATCAAATCTGATATATCAGAAAGTGTATCGTGAGGTTAAAAATGCTGATCCAGTCTATGATTGATTTGCAGTACAAGAATTGGTTTGTTTTATTTCTTCACGCACTTATTTATTGGAAAAATCAGATTTCAAATGAAAGTATGGAGTCCACAAAATATGCAAACGATAAATTTTCTAGTATAATTTGGTCACAACTATCAGGTTGCTGGGTATATATTTATTTCCCGACATATTCTGATAGGCCACTTACCTTGCCGCACCCTGTATAAATTGTCGCGTAATAAATTTTGATTTGGAGTCTGATTCCAGTTGCTTTAAAATGATGTTCTTTTTTTCAATTTCATGCGTACTCTCTGGTGCCCATATGCACCAAATTCAAACTGTCACTTATCACAGCCCGGCAATCGTGAACCATGCCCGATTTCTCTTAGGTTACCTTATACCACCGCGTTCGTGACGAAATTTTTGTTTATTTGATATATTATTATGATTTATTGAATAAACAGATGAATGCAAATTACTACTATCTTTATACCTGGCAACCTAAAAGTTATGACCAAAAAATACTAGGTAACCTATCGTTTGACTATTCTGTAGACTCCATACTTCAAGTTGGTATTTGATTTTTTCAATAAACAAGTGGGTGAATAAATAAAAAAAACATTCTCGTATTGTTAATAATTAACCACAGACTAGTCCAGATTTTTTCACAGTGAGTGGTTTAGTGACTGGCCGAGATTCAAGTGGAAGGCGAAGTAGTAGGAAAGCAGTCAATGATAAAGTTGGGCAGTTGGATGCTCAGTTGATTGATCGTCAGGCTTTCGGAAGACATTTTCTCCCTTCTTCAGGACAACAATTTGTACAATTTTACTCACGATTTGTTGTCCTGATGAAGGGAGGAAATGTCTCCCGAAAGCTTGACGATCAATGAACTGAGCATCTAACTGCCCAACTTTATCATTGACTGCTTCCCTACTACTTCGCGTTCTATCAGATTTTTTTAGGCAACCACCCTGAAATATATTTCTCAAACATCCGGGCAATTACGAGAAATGCAGTTAGGGGTTCATTGAAGTTCAAAAGCATTAGTATAAACCCCAAAATTGTCGACTCGGCATTCTGAGGTAAAGGAGTACTGACTTGGTGAAATATGCGTGACTATCATTATTTCAGTAAATATAAATAGTAGAATGTTCATTGAACAAATATCAGTTCTAAAACTGGTCCGTCGAGAGGAAGTGCTGGAAGCATAGAACCCTTTTTGGGAAACATTTTAGTGCCTGATTGCCATCCTACCTCTCTGACACCAGCCACGCGCTTTCTCTTTCTCTCTGCTCCAAATGATAATGTCTTGTATTGTGTTGAATAAACGTAAAGCTGCTTTTAGTCGTCGAGCTCTTTGATTTACGCTACGTCCCACAGTCAGAGAGTGGGTCACTTGGTGGAGCAGGACATCCCCACGTTGTGACAAAATTGAATTTGATATAAAATACTTCTAGACTTCTCATCGAATAAATAGATGGGTCTAGGTCGTCTACTATTTGGATCTTCTACTATAAAATCTGCTGAATATCCGCTTTTCACAAATATATTTTACTTTGCTCATGTTTGGACAAGCCGTTCGTGAATTATTTCAATTAAAATAATTCAATGTATAGTTGCAATTTGGACGCATTATGAGATATTCTATCACCATGGGTCACCCGTCAAAACCATATTGAAATCCATCATAGGTATTTAATATTGTTGCGTCAATCTTATTTAAAAGTGTATGATTGTCTCAAGGTAAAATGGACCCATTTTATGAAATTCCAATGCATTTTGTATACTTACTCAATGCTGTAACCGAAAGACGATCTGGAGTGGATTCCGTAATCCAGACATTATGTAAACAAGCAGCTACATCCACGCTTCAAGTGGGTACACAAGCAAAATACCGTCCTCTAATCGCGGTGGAATTACCGACAGTTTTTGTTATTTATTTTCCAACCGCAAAAGGTTTGTAGAGATAATTTCGGTTGACACCGTAAAAGGTTCTGTAAATTAATTAAAATGTCAATTGGGAATAAATACGTAGAGCGTGGTAGTTAATCCGGAGATATTGTATTGATGGAAGAAATCGGATAAGCTGAAAGAAGGAAATTTGGATTATCGCAGTCACACAATAAGACATCACGCTCTTCGCTCTGGTGAATATTACTTTTTAATAATAGCACACAGAAAAAAAACCTGTATTGAATTTCATTTAATAATTTTTATACCGTCTTTTGGAGTTCTGCCTATGTTCCCATGCTAAAAGAACGAAGGATTCGAATTTTAAAGGGTGTTTTTCTTTCAAATTCTTAAAGAATCGATGTCTTCTTCTAGAATTTGGATAAAAGCGGCGCGAAAATGGGGTAGAAGGATTTTTATCTGGAAAATGTCAGCTGTCGAACATTTTTCAAATCAATCCAGTTCAAAAGCAGATAGATCACAAAAATTTAGGTCAAGAATTATTACATCGATCAATTCATGAGAAAAAAAAACACCATTTTCATGATTGTGCTAATGAAAGGGTCCCAATCTCCCAGGAGAATGATGTTGGCGAAATCCCAATATAAATAGGTGTATTATTTCCCACGGCAAAATATTATATTGTGTAAAACATAATTTAGCAGTCTTGTTCACACAATAATACCTGCTTGGCATTCAGGATTGACCCGGAAAACTGAATAAATCAAATATTCATAACCTCCGGACGTTAGAGCCCCAAACGCACATCTTTCGTCCATACATTTATCAGATTATCCCTCAACCAGAAAGGCAACATTGACTATGAAACCGTTTTGTAAGGGTCGAATGGTCAAATTTTCAAGCTCATTGATTTAGTCAGCGGTTTTCTTCCCTGGGTATGAAATTCGTTGAGTGACCCAAAGAACGTACTAAAATAAATTTCATGAATTTATCATATGTCCGGCTTCTTACCCAGCCTCCAATGTAATGGACCTGTTTAATAAATCTTCATAAACTTTCTTCGAAAGTTCTGCTATATACGTCATTTAACAAAGAACTCGATCCATCATGAATATGTGGACTATTTGATTCCATCACAAAAACAATAGACACTTCATCTTTTGTCCAATGGAACTATGGGAAAGATTGATGGCCCAATGACGGCGCATTATTATGGGTTTGAGTTGCTTATTGATGAAAAATAGTTTTATGCCAAAGTGAAGTCTGATCGGTGGATTACAGTTACAAAGACTAGGGACGGCCTCATTAATTTCTTTAATACATTTTGTTCTTTAATTTAGATTTATTTGTTATTTTTAAGAGACGAAACCAAAGCCACATATCTCAGACACGATTTGTCAGTATTTTGTCCAACCAGCACGGGTTCGTAAGCAACACCGATCATTCCATGGCTTTTTCGAAGCCAATCGGTGTCTCGAGAAACAAGCAGTGGTCTGGAGAATATTCACGAAATAGAGGGGAGTGGATGTAAATGAACTCGTTAAGTTAGTTCAGTTAAGTCGTGGAATATAAGTCATGTGAATTAACAGCTGGTGATCATAAATGAGCGTGAAATAAGTTAGTGCTATAGTCAGTGTACATAAATAGCGACTGTTAATAAATTAGTTAAAACCGAACAGTTATTTCTATAACGAAAAACTTTACAATAGGTACATATTTCCAGTAGTTTCGAATTATTTGTGTTTTTTTAAGTCGAGTCATGGCCGCATTCAGAACATTTTTGAAGGAGCAGAACACAAGTGTCTATTCATCTAGTTTCCAGTGTTGATACCATCATATTCATCTGGTTCTTTGGTTCTTTGGTTTTTTGGTTCTTTGCTTCTTTGGTTCTTTGGTTCTTTGATTCTTTGGATCTTTGGTTCCTTGGTTCTTTGGTTATTTGGTTCTTTGCTTCTTTGGTTCTCTGGTTCTTTGGTTCTTTGGTTCTTTGGTTCTTTGGTTCTTTGGTTCTTTGGTTCTTTGATTCTTTGGTTCCTTGGTTCCTTGGTTCCTTGGTTCCTTGGTTCCTTGGTTCCTTGGTTCCTTGGTTCCCTGGTTCCTTGGTTCCTTGGTTCCTTGGTTCCCTGGTTCCTTGGTTCCTTGGTTCCTTGGTACCTTGGTTCTATCGTTCTTTGGCTCTTTGGTACTTTGGTTCTTTGATTCTTGTTAACAAAAATTCAGTAAGTGAGGTTATGTTTGCGTACCTTTGTTGCTTTCCAAAGGATTTTGTTCAAATTAGGTAGGTATGTAGGTTCTATTTGGGATTTGATCAAAATGTTTAAAAAAAATGATCAAGTTACGTTATGTTTGGATAGTTTTGTTATTTTTCAAAAGAATGTTGTTCAAATTGGGTATTGAGGTTCTATTTGGAATTTGTTCAAATAATTTGAACGGAAAATGATTTAGTGAAGTTATGTTTACATATTTTTGTTATTTTCCAAAGGATTTTGTTCAAATTAGGTAGATGTGGGTACTATTTGGGATTTGATCAGAAAATCTCGAAAACTAATGACATAGTGAGGTTATGTTAGCATAGTATTTTTTATATGAAATATTTTTCGTTATAAATCACTATTATATCCAAATGAAGAAAAAACATGTATCAGAAAATGCAAACTTCAACCAGAACAAACTAAAGACGACAAGACTCATGACAACACATACGAAAAACATGGGTGAAAGGATCAAAGCTTTGATCCTCGACAATCGACAATAATGACATTGAAGTGAAGTAGAATTGACAGATCAAGTTCAAGATAATCTGCGCCCATGCCTTTCCACAAAAATTGGATGCGCAGTTAGTAGTCAAAAACAAACAAAAAAATTATATTTCGAGCTATTATTCTTGCCTTGGTGAAGTTTTCACTTCTGTTGTGTGAGATAAGCACACCAGGTAGTTTTTTGATAAGTATGAAGGTATACCTATTTATCTCAAAAACTCGCTCGTTTTTTGCTATTTTGTATTTATGAAAAATAAATTTTCATAATTTTGTGAGGAGAAATGTGTCGTACGTCTTATAGAAAAAAAAAATCGGATCTCAAAAGATGTAGACCTTTGGGTTTTCAAAATTTGTATTCAAAATGAATCATGAAAGCTGTATGAATATTTGATAATTCAGATTGCGTTTTACCGATTTTTTCCTAAAAAACCATTGTAGAAAACCCATAATCCAGTCAGTTCTTGAATGTTTTGTGTGCATTATTGGTTTGAGTGTGATTAGAAATAATTAAAAAAGAATTAAATTTTAGAAAGCATGATTTTTTTGTCTATCCTGTGATCGTTTCAATTTTCTTGATAGATCAAAGATAGTGGAATGATAGTGGAATATACAAGATTTCAGTTCTCACATGATATACAGGGTCTGTCAACAAAGACAAACCTCCCTTTATTTCTTTACCTATTCACACAAGAGGAAGTCGAATTTGTCAATTTTGATTTTCCCTATTCCCATTTTCCGGCGGTAGTCATTTTCACAGGATGTACTAGAAAACTGGTACGTACAAGATGAAAGTCCTATTTATTGATGACACCAGGGGCGGGATTCCGTGTACTGTGGGATTCCAAAGCAACACGTCGCTCTCTGTGTAAAATGATGGGAAAGCGACGTGTTGCTAGAATTCCACAGGTACACGGAATCTCGCCCCAGGTACAGAAATGTTCGTATATACAGGGTGTTCGAAAAATACGTGTACAGCGTTCGATGACAGAATAATGCTGTTGAAATAAGTAGACTTATACTAACTTATCTATATCCAAAATTTCTTCGTTGAGTTCACAGAGGACGTCAAAGATTCATTAGAATTTTGGGTTTTCCTACATTTTTTGAAAACGTGCAAATCGATTTTGATAAATTTTGGTACCTGGTCCTAGACCATAAAATTACGTCTTTTGTTGGTATAGCGACCAAACCGGAAGTGTAATGAAAGTGTTGTCAAATGTAGTTGTTTCTTTTGTTTTTTTTTGTCATTGAATTTTTGATAATTCAGATGTATTAATATGATAGTTTTTTGTTAGAGATTGTGGTAAAATACCAGAAAACAAAGTCAAGTGAAGGCGCCGCAAAACTACATAGCGAATCTATATATTTGGAATGTTTTTTTTAGGCTACCAGATGTCGATCTTGAAAGAGATTTTCGGACTACCATCGTCTCGAGTTTTTTTTCGTTACACTATTTTTCAATCAATATTATCTTTGATCGCGTCTTCAGATTTGAAATGGAATCTTATTTTCAGGCTACATGTTCAGATACCAAGTGTGAAGTGCACTAGACTGAGGAGAGTTGCCGTAGTCATTCGAGCTGCTATTGATTTTTTTTCTTGGACACTATCATAAGCAGTTACACATTATCGTTTGATTTTCAGAACGGGATTATTGTCCATTAGTTTTTTTAACCTGTATATCTTTTTGTTTTGGAGGCATATTCGGTGAACGATGATTGAGTTCTAAAACATAAAAAAAGAACAATTTGTGAAAAATGTCTTGCTTTGAACTTTCTCATTCAAAGATGTTTTCAGACAACGAAACAAATTATAATCCGTGATTAGATTCAATAAGAACTGTCCAATTCAGAGGAGGGTCGAGGAACTTTTTCATTAAAGATTAAAGATAAAGGCCGTTTTTCGAACTTCTGAAAAGAAAAAGTTCTAAGAAGAAAAAAATTAGAATTCCCTGTGCCCAGCTTTTCATAATAAATGACGCAAAATGTTTTGGCAAATTTTATTTTGAACAAATGACTAAACAAGATCCAAGAGTGACATTTGAAAAGTTTCCGACCCAACAAAGTTACAAGACCGTAAGCGTAGACGTACTGGATATGTAATGAACGAACTGTAGAAAATTATCAGTGTTATAAATCTACGGAACATAATATTTGCACTTGCGTGGACGAATTGATGATCAACAACTCATATTTATCCCGAATATTCAAATTACGTTATCCACCGCGGTTAGTAATAACCAAAGAGGTGATAGCCTATGATTGACAGCAGATGTCATAATAGTCGATTTCGGCTCGAGTGGTTGGTTTACATTTTGGTTAACCAAATGGTTACTGATTACTGATTACTGAAGTACAGGCGCTACGAGTTTCGGGCTGTTGGCCCCGACACCGCAGCCTCTAGTTGGGCTTATTGTATCTTCTCTGTGCCTGTCTCTCAGTCGAAGAGCTCCATTGCCCGAATAAGGTTTATGACTCGTTCTACTGTTTCCCTGTCCGTCCTTCGAGGAGTGGTTGTGAATTCCCCATTATCTCTTCTCCAGTACGCCAGCGCTTCACATTCGAATACAATGTGGGAGGCTGTTTCCTCCTCCTCGTTGCACAGCCTACATATGGGTTCCTCGTTGAAAAGACCCATGATATGCATGTGTTTCCTTAGAGTGCAGTGTCCAGTTAATATATCTGTTACTTTCCTAAGCTGATTCCTGCTGAGTTGCAGTAGGCTTCCAGAAAATGATGATTCGATCTCGTCTGCCATCATTAATTTACTGTGTTTCAGACCTGGTGATTGGCACCATCTAGCTTTCTGTTGTTTTTTGGACCAACAGTTCAGCCAACCTCTCACAGAGGATTTTGTAATACCAACAGCAGGTTCTGGACCCAGAAGTGGTGTGTTTGCAGCTTTGCGTGCTAGTAGATCCGCCCGCTCGTTCCCAGCTATCCCTGTGTGTCCTGGTATCCATCCAAGAGTAACATCGTTAGATACTCCCAGTGTGGCAAGGTTTTGCTGACAATCCATGACTTGTTTGGATTTGGTTTCCCGACAGGAGATGGTTTTGATTGCGGCTTGGCTGTCACTAAGGATAAGGATTTTCCTTCCTCTGTAGCCTCTCCTGAGATTTTCTTGCACGCATACGTTTATTGCATGTACTTCTGCCTGGAAAACTGTAGCGTACATCCCGAGTGGTTCACATGTTTCCCACTCTGGATTTTCACCTACGATTCCGGCACCAGTTCCCCGGCTTGTTTTGGAGCCGTCTGTGTACCATATTGCCCCATTAGCCATCCGGAGTTGTTTCACCGTTTCCTCTTCCCATATTAGCTTGGTCTTAGGAGACGTGCTAAAGTTGATATTTTTCAACATGATATCACTCCTCATTGTTACTAAGTGGTTCGTGACTGTGCTGGTTATCGTAGTGTGTCCTTGGGAGTTTGAGTGACTCCAGTTCCCGGTGTTGCTAAGTCTATATGCTCCCATCCTTGCTTCCATTTTGATATAGATATCTAAAGGAGGTAGGTTAAGCATGGCCTCCATGGCAAGTGTTGGAGTGGTTTTCATGGCTCCCGTTACACAGAGACATGCTAGCCTCTGAACTTTTGCAAGTTCCGTGGCTGCTTGTCGCTGCTCGATTTTCGGCCACCAGACAACAGAGCTATAGGCAAGGGTGGGTCTTACCACGGTACAGTAGAGCCAGTGTACCATGCGCGGATTTATGCCCCAATTCTTTCCTATCGCTCTTTTTGTTGCCATTATTGTGGCTTTACCTCGATTCACTATTTTCTGTAGGTGTGAATTCCATGTGAGTTTGTCATCCAGGATGATGCCTAGGTATTTGACTTCTCTTACCACCTGCAGTTCCTGTCCAAAGAACATGGGTTTGAATAATTCCGCTGTCTTCCTCTTTCTCGTAAAGCTGACCAGGGAGGTTTTCTCAGGATTGACCTTCAGGTTCACCTTCCTGCACCAATCTTCTACGATTGTCAGAGCTGTCTGCATCAGTTCTGATATTGTCTTGGTGTGTTTGCCAGTGATAAGTATTGCTACGTCATCGGCATAGCCTTGGGCGTAGAAACCTTTGCTGTTTAACTCTACCAGTAGTTCATCTGCGACTAGGTTCCAGAGGAGAGGGGACAAGACTCCACCCTGGGGGCAGCCTTTAGCTGCCTCTGTAGTTACAGTTTTGTCAAGCATAGTTGCTTGAATTCTCCTACCTTTCAGCATGTTTCTTATCCACCTACAAACTGTGTCTTTAATTCCACGCCGATTGATTGCGGTGGTCATTGAATCGAAGGAGGTGTGATCAAATGCTCCTTCTATATCAAGGAATGCAGCTAGGGCAACTCCTTGGTTGTTCAGTGGTTGCTCTATTTTATGAACAAGTTCATGCAGAGCAGTTTCACATGATTTGCCAGGTTGATAGGCGTTTTGGTTTTTGTGTAGTGGCCTCTCTATTAGGGAGGTCTCCCTAATGTGCCTTTCAATCACTTTCTCCATCGTTTTGAGTAGAAACGACGAGAGATTTATTGGTCTGAATGCCTTGGGCTGAGAGCTATCTTTCCCGGGTTTCGGTATAAAGACCACTCGCGAGAGTTTCCATATCATAGGTATGTGTCCCGTTGCCAGGCTTGCTCTGAATAGTTGGCAAAGCATCGATATGAGTTGGGCTTCGCCCTGCTGCAGGTTTCTTTAGTGTTCCCATTGGTGGAAGGGGGTCTTTAGCTAGGATTCTCTGAAGGCGTGCGCCTTCCGAGGTTTTTTCGACCTCAGTGCAAAACTTCCTCCAGGAGTTCCTCTTAGCTTCCCTTACTTCTTTGTTGTATTTCGTCAGAGTATGGTGGTATTCATCCCATTCACCGGTTTTCTTGGCCACATTGAAGAGTCTGCGTGTTTCCCCCTTCATCTTGTCAAGTTTATCGTTCCACCAGGTTGTGTCCTTGCATGAAGAACGCCGGATTAGCGGACAGCTTTGATGGTATGAGTAAATTATAGCGTTTTGTAGTTGTTCTGCTACCACCTCAACATCAAATCTGTTACGCATACGTTCCTTGATCCCGCTCAACCCCGCCTCCAGCTCCTCCCGGTATTCAGTCCAGTTTGTTTTGCGTGGGTTACGGTACATTTCTGACGGCTTGTCAATACTATTGATTTCCATCAGTATATACCTATGGTCCGACAGGGATGGTTCATCGGATACGCGCCACCGCTGGATATCGGGATTAATACGGGAGGTGGACAGAGTGACATCAATAACTTCCGACCGTACGCGGTTTGCAAAAGTAGGCTTGTTGCCCTTGTTTAGAATCTCCAAATCATGGGTTATAATAAAATCCAATAAAGACTCACCTCTTTTGTTGATATCGCTGCTCCCCCAGATGGTGTGATGCGAGTTGGCGTCCATACCTATTATACACTGTAGGTTTCTCTGCCCACAGTGATTCACTAGTTTCTCCAGGTCTTCCGATGGTGGGGGTCTGGGTGCATCGTAGGGAAGGTAAACCGAGGCTATTATGATGTCCTTCTGGGTTCCTTCCTCCTTGTAGCTTAGTTGGACGGCTACTTGATCCCTGGAATTTAGTTCTTTAATATTGAGAGCCTGCACTCCGTTTCTCACGTATATGCAAGCTCTCACGTTACCTGTTGATTGCTCCTTGTAAAAGATCTTACCTCCAGTGTTTCCTAGACCGGCTATTTTTCCCTTCGTGATCCAGGGTTCTTGGATGATGGCCAGGTCTATGTTTTTCTTTGCCAGCTGTTGGCAAAGGGCAGCAGATGCTCCCTTACTGTGCTGAAGGTTTATTTGTATTACCCTCAGCATCGGGAGCCTTCTTCTTTAGAAGTCTGAAGGTTAGCTGCATTAACCCAAAGTAGGCCCGGAGATTCCGGTTTTGCAGCTCCTTCAGAGATCTGCTGTCAAGACCGACAATGAGTGTCATGCCCTCATTGTCCGTCTTGTGGCTGATTATTCTCCAGTCCTCGGTCTTCAGCCCCATGTTCTGGGTTTTGAGGAACTGGAGAGCTTGTGCCGGTTCCTTGATTCCCGCGGATTTCGTCGGTATCCAGACAGCAGCCCTCACGACTGGCACCACTCTGTGTGCCAGGCCAATCCTAAGACTGGTTCCCTCGTGGGGGCTGAAGCCTGGAACCACCCGCAGCAGCCAAGTCTTGGCAGCTTCATTGGCGCAAGTGATATAAATCACCCCACCTCTGGAGCTGCTGTTCTTGAACTGAGGACCAGTTCCGGGTTCGCATTTGAACACTTCCCGGAGTAGAGACTGTTGAAGGCCTCTACACTGCTCCTCAGTTAAGGTTTCATCCGGATATTTCTCGGAGGTGATGGCCATTCTAAGCCCGGCTAGGGTTTCGCTGTAAGTTTTTCCAGTTGATGTACTGGGTGTTACTTCAGCATCCCCCTGCCGTGACCTTTTCTTGGCGCTTTTTTCTGGGGTTGGTGTGTTGCCCTCAGAGCGACCCCTCTTTGCAGAGGATTTGTTTGCAGGGGTCCTAGGTTTACCTGATGCTCCAGGCTCTGAGGCCCGAGCATCAGGTTTCCCAGTGTTCCCTGAGCTATTCGGGAGGGTTCTATTCCCGGGATTCCTATTTGTCCTCGGTTTACGAGGCCGTATAGGCTCTTCCTTGGCTTTAGCCCTCTGGATCGCGAGCTTTCTTCGCTGGGCTCCGGAAAGCCTTGCCATTTTGTTCAGGCTGATGTTGTCAACGCCTGAACTAATGGCAGATACACCGGCACCGGGGGTTGCATCACTGCTTCCCTGGTTACCCGTGGTTGGTTCATGAGTTACATCGAGGTTTGGTTGTTCCTCGGATGCCAGAACGTGTGATTGGCCCTCCCCAAAATCCGTGGGGCCAGCGTTGGCCACCGGGGCTTCCACCCGGTCGGAACCAACGGTGAGATTGAAACTCACTTGGGGTACAGAGTCCTCAGGTTTGTCACACATCGTTCGTAGGTGCTGGTTTTGGTCCGCTCCGGGGTATTTAATTTCCCCGGTACCTCCCATATCTGGCATTCCCCTATCCGCCACCTGGGGAGGCGCCCGATAGGGGACCAGCAACCCCCACGGGAACCAAATGGTTACTGCAACGTCATAGTGATGACGTCATGACCAACATTTTACCGAAATCGTTTGGTAGGTTTTTGGCAGTTTTTGGTCAAAACTGTCAGAAGAGCAGATTCGAGTGTTTGTATTACGCAACTTTTTTGTTTATGTTCAGTTACTTACAGATTATTACTATTTGGTTAATCTTTGTCATAAGGTTAAAACTGCTTGAATGTTGTGATTTAATAAAACGTATTATTCAAAATGCCTTAAAGAAAAGCGGCTGTGGTTTTGACTGTTTTGGAATTGTATAAACGTCATCGATTTACAGACGTCTTTACACAGCACTTTATTGGCATATTCAGAATGATATTCTGTAAATTGCTTGATAATTCAGTAATTGCTGAAGTTTGAATAAAACTGGTCGATTTATTTGTTTACATCATTTACTTGATCATTCATAATAAACTTACTACTCCCGAGCGAGACAAAAGAAAAATAGCCAAAGATACCACTATACCAAACCAAAGAACCGTTCTCCAAACCGCGGTAGGCATTTTGACAGACCAAAACACATACCAAACTTGATGTGACGTCATCATTTAAGGATCCGAATTTGGTTGGTAGGTGTTTGACAGACCAAAGCAAGTACCTAACCATGTACCAAACAAGCCGAAATCGCCTAATATATACAAGGTAATATTTTTAAGTGATACCACTATCCACTATCGCTATCTTCGAAACAGTAAGTGCTACGAGGTCGGTTGACTGAGAGAAATGTTGCAGTTTTTGATGCTCATCAAAGATCCATTCACTGTGTCGCAAAATCATCTCTAGTTTGCGAGATACAGGGTAAATTGTGAAAATGGCAAAAATTAATTTCATCAAATATTTCAGAGACTATTTATTCTCGAGAAACAATTTAAATTTGAAAGTATTATGATTTTTTTCATTCTACAATATGTAACTCTACAGATTGTAAAGTACCTTACCAAGTTTTCTGTCATAGGAAAAAAAAACAAAAGACGGTCGTTTTGTCAAAGATCCCAACGCGAGTTCGTTTTTTTCAATTGGTCATCCCCATATATTGATGGATCGTTAGCCTATTTTATTCTGATTTCAATGATACGTAACACTTTATACTTTGGATAAGTAATCTTCGACGTATTCGCAAAAAATGAATCACATGAAATTAGAAATCCATGGTTATTTGGCCTATGGTGGACGGCGCTGTGGTCTCTATTGATGTTATGCATAGACACACAATATACTGAAGGATGAAATCCACTCGATAACTGCGTATAATCCGCATACATATTGTAATATTTTTTGGTATAGAAAACACTTGTCCAACTTCAACTAATTTATTTATTCAAAGTCACTACAGCACAACCACAAATATTTATGTTCACAATCGCAGCCTTTTTATGTTTTACGATCTATATTTCGCGGCCAATCAATAACTGAACTGAACTGTTGTCGGAATGGCGGAGCTTTTATATCATCTTCAATGCCTCGATAGATGGCAAAAGTAGCGAGATGCAATGGTTGTAACGTCATGCCCGCTGTCGGCCGCCTTGGAAGATCGTACCACTGGGCGTGTTTCGTCACAATATGTATGTTGCAATGATTTACAACTGTGGGCAAGTCAGAGGTATACATTTTGAAAATCAGGGGTCCCAAAATACTCCCTCGAGGCAAACCATGGTTCATTATCACCAGCTAGACCTGTCTCCTTCAAGAGCAACACTTTGAACTCGAGGTTCCAAGCAGCTTGAGAGCCACACGCAATTTTTTTCAGAGAACCCACACCCACAGTTATCAATCCTTTAACAAAATATTATCATTTATCATTTATTAGAGGCTTTGCTAACGTCCAAAAGAACCAAGCATGACAATTTCCTTTCATCCATATTGCACTTTCGGTAATATATGATAAGCACTGACAAACTCACTGAAAACATCATATACAACGATTTCATGCATTTTTGCGAGTATTGGGAAGAGACAGATGGGCCTGACAGACCCCCTGAAATATAAAGGCCCGAGTGCTGATCGTGTGACTTCATGTTTGATGTAGGCCTGAAACGCAGCTTGGTCCCATGCATGATTGCCATATCATATAATTATTATAGGTCTGTTCGTAGAACAATCACAAACCAGTCAGAGCCAATCAGCATTCATCATTTGCAGTTTGCAAACTGTTTCTGACTGACTTGACCAATCAATGAAACGCTGATTGATCTACGAACAGACCTAATATATTTCATACCAATTTTACAGTTGAAAAATTGATCTGGACAAATAGAAGAGTTTCATTTGCAGGTTGCTTTTATGTATCGGCACATTCAACATTCATTAACATACACATATTATTCGGTTTCACTGTTGATTAGACCGACAACCAACAATTCTATCGGTACATGCAGCATTGTTTATCTAGATAAGCGGACTTTCATTATCCACTGGACGAATGATTATTTTTCTAATTTCAACTATTTGCAAATGTTTTGACTTCTTATGTCTAATGACAGCTCGCAGTATTGAAATTCTTGGCAACCATGCACGCGTTTGATATTTCAGGAAATATGCCTGAGTTCCTCTATATCATTTATTTTGGCAGTCTTTGCAAGAGGTCTCACTGGAAGCTATTTTTGCAAAAGATTTAATTGATGAATTGAAAATCACGATATGTGAACATTTACAAAGTTATTGTAACAACTAGAACACAAGACAAACTCACTCATTCTATCTCAATTCATTTAACAATATGGTATTGTCAACCTGATCAGACTCAATCACTTATACAAAATATAAGTGTGATGACATTTCTAGATATTCAACAACCATCAGTTGTTTCAAAATTTTTGCTCAAAATTGAAAGAAGTGTTGAAATATCAATCAAAAGAGATTCCATAAAAAAATGTGACTTTGACAAACCCCGGACATGGAAGAAAGCATTCTCAGAAAAATCTCAGTTCTTTTCCAACTGCGTCGTTCAACTACCGTGACAAGGACCAATTTTAGGAATAATCTGAGATCAAAAAAGTAGGAAATTGATACTTTGATTCTGGAACTTCGTTGTAGTGATTGCAGTTCTTGTCCTGAACGTTCATCGTCTCTAAAGCCTGAAACTTTTCAGACAACTCTGGTATTGATGGAACATTCCTAATCTACCTAATCTATGAAATCTTTCGTCAGATTTTAATAGTTCATCTGAGTGATTTTTACCTTCTCCTCAAGCTTGTACGGTGCTTTCCGGAATTCCTTGAATCGTCACCAACTGACCATTCTGGAAAAGCCATTACTGGATAGAAGAAACAAGAAACCATCCATTACCATAGATTTTTTCAGGACACGAAAAACAACAATCTAAAAGCTATTAGTATTACATTAAAATTATGCGGAAAGTAGGTATTGAGGCGGCAGAAAAAGGTGAAAGAAAAACTTGGCTGCATCCGGACGAACAGGTTGCTCCAGATTTCAGGTTCAGAGCTAGACCTTCACCCTCCTATAGCGGATGGCCCACTTTCTAAATATAGCGCACTCGGTTCCGATCGATTTAGGCGGAGATCCCGGCCGCGTTAACATTAGGGACACTGTTGAATGTGCTATCGCACAAAAGGGACAATACAGAGTATTTTGCTTAATTTGATGGTCTGCCTCTGTTGAGATAGATAATGAGTAAATAAAGGATTAGACTAATAATAATTATTGGGTAATTTGATATAATGCTTTCGACCATTTATTGAAAGTGAGACGTATTCGCTTTTATTTAGATATGTAGCTTGGATTTTGTTGACAGTTTTGTTTTTTTTTTGGTGAAGCATAGCTTACTAATTTGATGCGATGATTTTGTCGTGATTGCTTGAATAAAAATAAGTTATTTCGATGAGCATCCGACAAAAGAGTCTCCCACTGAAATTCCCAAAATCCACCGGCAGCATATTTTTATTTTCATGTATTGTGTTTCATTCGTCTATTGGAAGCTTTGTGAGTAATGTCATTGTGTTGAAATGGTCATGAAATAGATTCTGTTGTTGCGGAACGCACTTTCGCGGCCACTGAAAAAAGCAGTGAGCAACGCAAAACTATGAGAACCTTGGTGCAAAACGACGGCAACACGTACATGGTTTCTACAAAATGTGTTCAGAATCTTACGTAGAATTCAGAATTCTAATAAACAGGGTGCACCATTTAAAATATGCAAGAAAATTGATGTTTCATACCATATCTTTTTTATCCAATGCTCAGATGTTTTTCTAATAAATGCCCCTTATTCCTCACCTAAATATTCACAACTTTTGTATTTGACGTCTTGCAATATCTTTGAAAATAAAGAAATTACAAGGGTGTTCACCGTTTGTTGGACAATCCTGTGCAAGCTTTACCACAGGCTCACTTGTGTGAAACGATTTGTATCGGAAACACGCTCACGTTCACGACAGGTTTTCTTAAAAATCATCTATGTCGATTGACAAATGTTAACATATTTGAGTGGACTGGAAAGCGACTCCATTCTGTCGGTCTATCTTCTCAAACTAGTGCCATTGGACCGCCGCTTAAATTGTGCAACTTGGCTTGGACCAATGATCTAGTAACTATAGATGTAACATAGCCAAATAAACATAAGGAAAACATCGAACTGTTTATTTGGGTGCACTCGGGTGCAGAGTTTCTCCCACCACGTTGTTTGCGAAACTCACTCTATTTAAAGTATTACTACGCAGCAAAAAGATGAAAACATTGTTTGGAATCATTTTGCAAACCATTTCATGTATGAATTTAATCAAATAAGTTGATGGTGACCTTTTTGTTTGAATTGAAAGATCTCTTCAAGATTTGTTTAGGTATTTAGGATTTAGAAAAAACAGTATTTTCTTTTGAAAATTAAAAAAGCCAAAGTACGGCATCGCATCAAAATTTGGTCCGCCCCTATCGATCGGATTTTGTCAACACGTTTCATTCATATTTCGTCTCATTGGCGTCCCTCATTTTTTGAGTGGGGTTTGGTGTTGATTTTGTGAATGTTCATTGTGTTTTTATTCTGGTTAAGTTTGTAGTGCTTTATTATTTACTTATATTGGATATTGAAATGACTCGCAAGTGTCAAGCTTGCAGTAAATAAGAATTTAAGAATTCTGTAAAATAGTTACGCCACTGGCAGCTTCGCGTGTAGTGACCGAAGCACATTCCAGTGAGGTGCAAACGTATCTCCTCTCAGTGCCCCGCTCAACTCCTCCTCACGTCTCTTCTATGTTCGATGTTGGCCACACAATTTTTCACAGTTTAAAAATGGAATGTTTTATCTTTAGTTATCAGATCATTGTCTTGAACAATAAAGAGAATAGAAGACGAATATTGTCTTCCCATGAATTGCGAATTTGTCTTATGGTCTCAGACAGACCTGTGAGGGAATGGCCGACGGTGTATTATGGAGAAACTTCCATTTGGTGGAGAACTTTAACTGCGCACACGTACGTCAAAGAGGTTTCTGGTACCTCTGGACCGTTTATCCATGATGCTTGGATCGAAATTGCTGGTTCAAATCACGCGATTAGTTTGACTTGCTCGGACTCCAAATCTGGAACACAACCACATCGAACATGTCTTGGTAAGATGGGAAAATACGTTCATGAAGACGAGCACCTAGAAACTATAAGGAGCTTCGCGATATACTGGTGTAGAAATGGGACAATTGCCGCAGGATTTGGTTCAGAATCTTATCCAAAGAACGCCGTCGTTTGTAGCCTATTACCACTGCCAGAGAAAGAAATACCGCTACTGCATGGGGTCTTTGAGATTTCTTTTGTATCAACTAAGCGTATCAAATTCTGTTTTTGAAGTGGAAACTTCTTTAGGCGCGCTGAGCACTTTATTTGTGGGTATTGTATAAGGCTCAGCTGTCAGACTTGGTTATGTGACGCTCCTTTGGG
Organism: Orchestes rusci; assembly: GCA_958502075.1. Lineage (NCBI taxonomy): Eukaryota > Metazoa > Arthropoda > Insecta > Coleoptera > Curculionidae > Orchestes > Orchestes rusci. The sequence continues at coordinate 14,678,374 of OY293314.1, forward strand.
TAAAGTCGGCTTGAGTCTAGTAAGTCATGGCCGCATCCAGAACATTTTTGAAGGAGCGGAACACAAGTGTTAGTTTGCTGTGTTGATACCATCATATTTCTTTGACTCTTTGGTTCTCTGGACTCTGGTTCTTTGGTTCTTTGGTTCTTTGGTTTTCTGGTCCTTTGATTCTTTGGTTCTTTGGTTCTTTGATTCTTTGGTCCTTTGGTTCTTTGGTTCTCTGTCAGATGGAAGGGAAAGTGTAGGGTCGTCTGCATTGATAGTGGGTTTTGCTGTTTTCTCAGCTTCAGGCAGATCATTGACATAGATGATGAAGAGGACAGGTCCCAGTATGGAGCCCTGAGGCACCTCAATATTCCCCACGGTCTCCGCTGACGACATGTTAGCCACTGTCACTAACTGCCTCCTGTCTTGAAGATATGAGTTCATCATGTCAATGCCTGGCTGACCGAATCCATACTTTCTGAGTTTCGCTAAAAAAATTTTTGTAGATCACGAACACATCATTACACACAATCATAAGGCTCACTAAGGTCACACAAGAGAACAGTGACAGATTGCATTTCGTGGAATGAATCAAGTTTGTGAGAAATTAGGTCCAGGATATCAAGAACCGTGTTTTTATTAGGAATGTCGAAGGTTCTACTTTGAAATTTGATCAAAAAACTTTTTTAAAAATGACAAAGTGAGGTTATGTCTGCATAGTTTTGTTATTATCCAGAAGATTTTGTTAAAATTAGGTATGTAGGTTCTAATTTGTAATTTTGATCAAGAATAAAAAAAAAATGAAATAGTGAGGTTATATTAGAATATTTTTGTTATTTTCCAAAGGATTTTGTTCAAATTAGAACCTACATTCCTAATTTGAACAAAATCCTCTGGAAAATAACAAAACTCGGCAGAGATAACCTCACTGTGTATTTTATTTTTAAATTTCTTCATCAAATTCCAAACTTGAACCTACATCAAGTTTGGAATTTGATCAAGAGTTTTGTTATTTTCCAAAGGATTTTGTTCAAATTAGAAATGTGGGTTCTAATTTGGAATTTGATCAAGAATTTCTTTAAAAACTAACAAAGTGAGGTTATGTTTGCATAGTTTTGTTATTTTCTAAAGGATTTTGTTCAAATCATGTATGTAGGTTCTAATTGGGAATTTGATCAAGTAATAGAAAAAATACACCATGTTTGCATGGTTTTGTTATTTTCAAAAGGATCTTGTTAAATTGGGTCCCGAGTAGCACAGAATCTTGGCTTCATACTGATTTTTATCTTGGCCCTATATTGATTCATTGTCATCGTTATCACAACCAATTGCCAATATTACTCCAATGTTGTGTATACAGGGTGTTTCCTAAAGATTGGTAAAAAATTCGTTGTGTGATTCCTGGGGTATTTTCATGAAAAAAAGTTCCTATAAACATTTGCCGAAAAATGCTTCCTAAGGGAGCTACGCCCCTTTAAATAGGGCACCCCGAAGACGGTTTTTCCTCAATATTTCCGAAACCTTACATACAAAAATCATGAAATTTGGTACATCATACAAACTTTTAATGCTGAATGAGAATTTGAGCTCAGAATTTCAAAATTTTAATCAGGGGCGTACCATACTGGCGTACCATACCATTTAAAAAATTGGATTCTTTTAACCTTTAACCCCGCCAGTATGGTACGCCCCTGATTAAAATTTTGAAATTCTGAGCTCAAATTCTCATTCAGCATTAAAAGCTTGTATGATGTACCAAATTTCATGATTTTTGTATGTAAGGTTTCGGAAATATTGAGGAAAAACCGTCTTCGGGGTGCCCTATTTAAAGGGGCGTAGCTCCCTTAGGAAGAATTTTTCGGCAAATGTTTATAGGAACTTTTTTTCATGAAAATACCCCAGGAATCACACAACGAATTTTTTACCAATCTTTAGGAAACACCCTGTATATTGGCAAATACAATATTGCCGGAGAATATAAACCCAATGTTGACTTACTAGATATAGACAATATCAAGAATTATCTATATTGGCTAATATTGGCCATGAAACTTCATTTTTTTTCTAATATTGGCACAATATTAAATGTTTAGATTGCACCAATATGAAAAGACAATGTCACTGCAATATCATCTTTATATTGTTCTACCAATATTAAAAATTCAAAAATTAATAAAATTGGAACAATATCGTCACATCCACTATTTTCCAATGATTGATTTACTGAAGAATACAATATAACACCAGCTAATATTTCCATAATTATATATTATATTTCATACCCACTGTTACATGCATTGACTATTGACTGGTTCTGTGAAAGACTTCCATCAAGAAACTGTGTTGATAAACAGATAATATGCTTTATATCTACGACATAATAATATAGGTACCTATAATATCGATTGGACCATTTTGAATACCTATGTAGGTAGTTGAACGAAAACTTGTTTTACCGAGTACACATGAATTTACTCTTTTGACTTATAACGAAAATCAATATCATACCTGAATTTTTGTAAGGTTACCCCGAATTAGCATAATTAATGATTTTGTGCATGGGGCAGGCATTTGACGAATTCGTGGAATTCAAACTAAACCGAACTACCTAAGTTTGTATCAAATTTGAATACTTGATTGTTTTATTATACATTTTTGTTGATCTATATTGCAGTAATATAACTATTTGTTATTGTAACAATATTGCACAATGTCCACATTTTTCACTGGGCCACTATCAGTAAATGTTTTTGGGCCAATATATCTTCAATATTGTACTGTTCTATTGTAGGTTCTATTCGGTATCCGATCAGGAAATGTAAGAAAAAATTAAATAGTGAGGTTATGTTTGCATAGTTTTGTCATTTGGAATGTTGTCCATCATAAATCACTATACCCATGTAAAGAAAAAAACATGTATCAGAAAATGCAACCATCAACAAGAACAAACCCAAAATGACATCAAATATGACATGAAATAAGACAATCATGGGTGAAAAGATCAAAGCTCTGATCCTCGATAATGACATTACAATAAAGTAGAATTGACAAGTTCAAGATGTCCGCGCGTGAGTGGTCGAACAAAAACAAAATGTATTTCGTGCTATTAATCTCGCTATGGTGAAGTTTTTACTTCCGTTGTGTGGTCATCAGCACTCTGCATAGTTTTTGTTTCTCATTTATTTTTGATGAACCTTGAACAAAATGACGTCGGTGTCGATGCTACAACTGTGAAAATTGGAAATTTATAAAATCAATCCAAATTAAGGGGTGACCCTGAGCTCATGCTCAATTCATTGCTCGTCAAGCTTTCGGATGACTAGTAAAATATGGATATTAATACCGCTACCAATAACAACAAAAAGGAGTACTAACAAATTATGAGTACGTGAAATAAGCACATATCACTCATGTTGATATGATATACCGTCCAAAGTTTCATATTTGTTAATACTGTAGACAATATAATTACGGGACAAAACTAGCCTAATTGATGGTTAAAATGTTAAAATCTTTGAAATGATCGTATTTTAAATTACTGGTTAAAATGAATAAAAATAATAAATAATGGATGGAATATATGGACAAAACTGGTAAACGGGGCTATGAACAACGTTAAATGACGAACATTGTGGTATAACTGGGAAAAAAGAGTTGTTGCAGCTCCATTGCGTGTAGAAAAATGGCAATGCGGCAACATGAATCTTGATCCGAAAACAGCTAGTTGCGCGAGATTCAATTTGAAGAGTGGAGGGAATAAATGAACCTCACTTTGCTCATTTCCCACATCGGTCCGATTTACGCGTCTGGAGATGTTGCCTTTCCCTGTTTATGTACATCAAGTAAGTAACTATGTATTGTACTCATATTTTGATAATCCAGCTGGTTATTGAAGTCATTGGCGGTGTTTTTATATGGACCGTCTCCTGGACAAGACGCTTATGGTAGGCGTTGGATCGGGCCAATACCTTGACATCACCAAAACTGGGATTGTGGCCTGTGTTAACATGGTATTGGGCCAGTTCGCTTGATTGCTGGCGGTGCCTGCTATCACTTTTGTGACACGTCAATCTGACTGACCAATTTTGAAAAGTTTGGCCCACATATGAGCACTCACAAGCCATGCAGTGTAACCTGTAGAATGATTTCCTCATGTCCTTGGTGGCCAGGGTGCTTTTAATTAGACCTACCGCCTTTGTTGATTTTTTTTTGCAAATTTTGCACCCACATGTTCCAAAATTCTTTTCAGGCAACACACCAGTGGTGACTCGAGGTTTATCCAATAGGCAGGTCAAAATGATATTATTTGTGCGGTGGAACAACGCAAACATACGGAAACGAAAAACATGTTAAGAGACCACAACCTCTAACATTCAACGCGATATATCATGTTTAAATATGCAAAAAAATTAAGAGGAAGCAAATACATGATTAAAATAAATCGCACTGAGCGCAAAAAAGTATAAAGCACCAGTATAAAGACTCGGCAATTTTTGAAAACTAACCTTTTCATAAAATGTAGCCTAGAATCATTCCTCGACTCATTTCTCGTCATAGAAAGTTCAAACAGTCATAAAATTGACTTGAAATCGAGTCGTTTCTCAAGTGTCAAACCATCGTCGCCGTCTTTTAAATTCAAAATTTCACACACCACACAACGATCCGACGGATCCAATTAAAAACAAAATTTGCGACCGATAACCGATGTAATGTGAACAATCCGCCCGCAAAATTAAAATCAATAAAAATCTATCAGCATCAGCTGGCTTGATTACTCGACAACCCCTCAAAATGCATGATACAAAAAAAACAATATGTGTGACGAAGAACGGAGTCGATCGAAAACGGAAGCGTAGGTGGCAAATTAACCAAGACAACTCCCCCCGTGCCGATGGGGGAGTTGTCTTGGTCAATGCCTAACATGACATATTTTTCCATATTGTAACACACTGATTTTACGCCAATCACTTTTCTCTCTCTCTCGGTGCCTCCAGCCGCTTATGCGTGTTGATCTTGCATTTATATTGCAAGCGATTTTTCGTCAAAGCTGAATTTTGACCCAAATAATTTGTGCGACTCTTGAGATGTGTTGGTGGGGAGCTTTTCTCGGGTATCATAACGTGCGCGCATTATGGGATGTAATAATGGAAGCTGTTTTTGAAAAATATTATTAGTGAATTATTATAAAATATTGTTGATTTTTTGGGAGGTCAACGACCATTTGACCCGGTTGTAAAGCCGCCGTTGTTTGAAAGTCATTGACAGACCCACTGTATTCAAAGAAGTCCTTGACGTGTTACTGGTTTACGCCACTGATAGGATATCCGTGAGATATTTTGCCAAGACTTCATTAGGGCAATTGATCGCTGATACAATTGGTCTCATGGACAGTGTTGGTTTGTGTATTTTAGTTAGAGTATAAAACTTGAGGGCCACAGTGTTATGGTTCATCATTCTCTCACAGGTGGCCTCATCTATATGACAAGCATTCTTGAGCATTTTGATTGGACAATTGGCATTTTCTTGGAGGGTGGAAGTGGTAGGTTTGATTCGGAGCTATACAATACTCCGGGTCCATCAGGAATTCCTTGGATTTTTGGATGTAATCCGCTTTAGAGATGGCAACCGTTACATTGCCCTTGTCACTCAACACAATGTAGAGGTCGTTGCATGTTCTATTTCAGAGACCGTCTGGTATCAATGAACAGCTTGTTGAGATGAGTATCAGTTTCACGGTTTTGGTGGATATAATTGGTGATCACATTAGTACAACGCGCTTTCAGGAGGTCCCTGTTGTCATTGGTGTGATTATACATTCCACATCTACAAAAAGTGATGATATGTCTTCTACTGAGAAATTGAGACTGAATTTTGGACCTAGGGCCAGAAATTTCTTGATGTCGACAGGGATGTTAGTGTCAGTGATGTTGCGGAACCAGCTCTCCTGGGTGTTATCTCAGAATAAGAATCCCACTCTAGGGCATCCAGCTTTTGACAATTGGATTTTTGATGGTCCTGAAATGATTGGCATACGACACACTTTGGCGGCGTCCAAACTCATTGATGATGTGAGCCAGCAGAAGGTCATTCAGGTTCTGAGATCTAAGGGACTGAATCTCTTGGATCACTCGATTGATCTCCAGGTAGGTAGCTGATAGTTGTGGGAGTCTGATGTATTTGTCTGCATTTTGACAAAAATATCTTCTTATTATGATCTGAGGCCTGCTAGACTCACTACTAGTCTAGCCCATGATTTCTGCAAACGTGTAGTGATATTGTCATAGAGTAGAGTTGCCTCCTCTTGATGATTTCACTCCCAAACTGATAAGGGTACTTAAAATAAAAATTTATAAAGATTTTTCACTAGAAAGAACGAAAAGGATTGGGACCTTTATGAGGCTGCAAAATTTGCCAAAAAAAAAAACAACCAATGTGGAAGGTCTTAGTTTGGTGCCGGTTTTGCAACTCACTAAAGGTATTGAAGGCGACGCCAGCAATCAAGCGGACTTGCCCAACACCATGTTAACTACAGGCCACAATATCAGCTGTGATGATGTCAAGGTATTGGCGCGATCCAACGCCTACCATAAGCGTCATTTCCTGGAGATTGGCCACATAAAGAACACCGTCAATAACTTCAATAACCAGCTGGATGAAATAAGAACTAAAGTTCAAGAAAAGGGTTAGAGGGCAAGTGGAAAACAAATTAACTCTGAAGAAACAGACGATTGTTATCTTCAACTGAATTTGATACGTGCGCAGTCGCAAGTCAAAAGGGAAATGAGGATGTCAACCGATTTTCGTCAATTTTATTTAATCGTAAATCGTTATTTGTTAAAAGTGAATCCAGAGACAGCTTTACAGCTGGGATAGGGGCGCTATATTTCATAGTTATTCATTTCATGATGCTACTGAGAAGAGTTGCAAGATGGCTTGAAAGCGAATAAAATTGTTCATATGTTTTCATGGCCACAAAAATCACATAATGTATCAAAGTAGGTGGAAACTCGAATAGAAAACTTTCTTGTATTCCAACTAAAGTTTGTTGTTTGTGTCCTGATTGAGTATAGTAGTAACTTTCTCTAAACTGAACGGTCCGATCTCCCGAGACCTTCAATGGAGTTTTTTATATAAAGTCCTTTGTCAACATTGCGATGCTTGTTAAATTGAACAAACGAATCAATGCTCGGAAAAGCCAAGTCAACATGCTATGATTGTTGAGGAATCAATAGTATAAAGAAGGCACTTTCTAAATTTCATTTTGTGACCGGACATTTTTGATTTTTCAGTGGATGCTGATATTCCGGATGATGCGAGAAATTATTTTTAACGTTATATCATCCACATGCATACTTTCATTGAGAAGCATTGGAGAAGAAGATCTGTGTTTTTTTTTATAACAAAAAAGAACCACTGTACCATGACCAGTTGATCTCTGTTTCATCAGCACAAAATTTGTCACCAACTGTGAACGATCAGAATGTGAATTATGAGATGCTGATACATAACATGATGAAGAATATCCATCAACCAATTGGTGGTAACTCCTCTACAGCAGCCTTTGAAATTAAATATTTAAGGCTCATGCTTTTTTATCGCACCAATTGAATATTGATCTTTGTTGTGTTTGTTCTCGGCATTAAACAAGCAGGTATGTTTTCCCATTTTGTTGATCGACATTTCTTTTTTAAAAGTGAGCCTTGACTATTTTTTTGATCATCGACTGAATTCCCGATTGCGCCCGATTGATTCGCCTCTGAGGCAATTCGATTTTCAGACGCTTCTACTTGTTGCGGCGCGCAACGACGTATAGGGATAAATGGGCCTATAAGACATGATCTGAATTCTACATTACGTTCAGATCGAACGTTTTCTTTAAACAAAGTATATGGTTTAACTGAATACCAATGATATCAAATCGAATCTGTTACACCCTGTATACAGTGAGGACACGTAGGTTGGAATAAATTCATTTAAAATTCAGGGGTTTGTTTACTGGAGAAACACATCGATTTTTATTTTTGACTGCTGTTTTTTTTATGGTTATTTAATTTGTACAGGGTGTAGCAAAAATAATGTAACAAGTTTCGCTATAGAAAACACTGTTCAGCTTTAAATAATTCATTTTACAAGTCAGAACTCACTATTCACAAAATCACAGCTTATTTATGTTTTACGATCTATATTTCACGACGTATTCAGAACTGAACTAACTCCTTGAAATGACGGATCCCATTATATACCCTCGCCAGGATTAAGAGAACAATCCAGATATTTTTAGAAAAGCGAAGAATGTTCGACGCCATCTAGCCTTGCTAGAATGTACCAGAAGCCAATCGGTTCCTAACAATTCTACACAATGTGGTGGCTTGCGCATTCACCATGTTTTGTCACATTGCCCCCTTCTTAAGGCAATTCGTCCCGAGTTGCCTTCATGTCGGTATCGGCAACTGTCCCCAAACCGGCAGCGTGATGTCCTATGGAGGTAGCAGTCCACTGTCCTCTGGTTCGTCCTATGGGAAGGATAGCAGCACAACAGGATGTCAATACCGCTTTCTTTGAAGATCACCTCCAGCATGCTTCTCACCACTCGCCAGTCCACTCGGTCATTAGTCATCTTCGGAATTGCCAACAGAGTCAGGTCCTGTGACTGTATCAAGTCACGAAGATGACTGAGGGCTTTCCAGATTTCACTGTAGGTGGTCAGATGTTGTGGGAGCTTCTTCGTCACAAGGTAGAACAGGTGTCGTGTCCCATTCGTGATTTGGAGCGGCTTCCCTACCTCTGGCTTTTGTCGTCGCAGATGGTCCAATCGTCCAAATTTTCGTTTAAAAACTGCAGCAAGTCCACTCCTCATACTGAGGTCTTCAGTGTCCCAGTGAGCCAACGAGTATTCGGCCGGTGCTTCAAACAAATCCAGCTGCCTCTCTTGGACAACGCTATTCTGGACTTTCTGGCCATTGGAGTGTAGAAACATGAAAGTTTCCAATGACATGTCTTCCTTGGCTGACCTGATCTGCCTCACTTCAGCGTCCTGATCGTCGTGGTTCCCAGCATACCGAGCTAAACGATTGAAGTGAACAACCCTCGGTTTTCCTCGTGGTGGCTTTCAAATCCTGTGGACGACGTCATTGATTCGCTCCAGAATCTCATACGGGCCCTCCCAAGAACTTTGCAGTTTTGGGGAGAATCCACGTCGCCTCTGTGGGTTGTGAAGCCAAACCAAATCCCCAACCTGGAACCCTCCTTCTTCGTCCTTCACGTCGTACGCCTCCTTCATCCTGTCGCTGGCACTTTGGATGTTTAGTCGGACTCGTTGATGGATATCGTCCATTTTTCTACGAAGATCACTTGCGTAGTCTTCCCCAGCGACATCCTCACCAGGTGGACAGCCAAACTTCAAATCGCAGGGCAGCCGGAGTTCACGACCCATGATGATCTTGGCAGGTGTTTCGCTCGTCGATTCATGAACTGCTGACCTGTACGCCATGAGGAATAGGGGGAGATGTTGATCCCAGTCTCTTTGATGGTCAGAGACAACTTTGGCCAAGTGTCGATTGATGGTTCGGTTCATTCGCTCCACCATGCCATCCGATTGTGGGTGTAACGCCGTTGTCCTTGTCTTCTTGATCTTCAAGACATCGCAGACGTTCTGGAATAGCGTCGATTCGAAGTTCCTGCCCTGGTCCGAATGCAGCTCTAACGGGACACCGAAACGGCAAAACCATTCCTTAACCAAGACATCGGCAACGGTAGGCGCCTCCTGGTTTGGCAAGGCATACGCTTCAGCCCACTTGCTGAAGTAATCCATGGCGACCAAGATGTATTTATTTCCTTTGTCCGTTTCAGGGAACGGTCCAGCCACGTCGATTGCGATCCTTTCAAAGGGGCTTCCCACGTTGTATTGGCGCATAGGAGCTTTTGGCCGTTTCTGGGGTCCGTTACTTGCCGCACATACGGCACATTTTCTGCACCATTCCTTCACATCGGCTTGACAGTTGATCCAGTAAAACCGTTCTCGCAGGTTTCCCAGCGTCTTGGTTACACCCAGATGTCCACCCGTGACGCCATCATGGACCTCTCTCATCACCTCTGCCTGTCTGTTTCCAGGAACGACTAACTGCCTCCGATCTTCAATGCCATCCAGATTCTTCACCAGCCTCTTCAGGATGCCGTCATCAAGAACCATCGAGTCCCATTGAGCCCAGTAGGACTTCACGGTGGTCGAGAACCGCGCGACTTCTTGCCAGGTTGGTCGTAGGCCTGCCTGTTTCCATCCGATGACATGCTTCAGATCTGGATCTTTCTCCTGGTCCTCGCGAAGCGCCTTAGACTGCCAGGAATCATCCACTACAGTTGTCCTGCGAACGCTCGCTTCATTTTCCTCGGCTGTGTGAGAAAGCTCTGGTCTCCTGGACAAGCCATCCAAGATCTTGAGGCTTGATCTCGCTCGATGATCATTCTTTTCCCATGCCAACGCAGGTGCCCGTATCTCTTTCCTACAGCGGCCACGCATATGCCCAAGCTCTCCACAATTCCAGCATCGCAGCGCCTTTCGCTTAGATACCTCGCACACGCGTAGGAGGCTTGCAGCACTGCTTCGCCGCTTCGAGTTCCAAGGCTTTGGCCAGAGCGTCGACTAGTCTGTCGGGTCGATTAAGTATCAGTGACTGCCGAATCTCCTGGTCTCGAAGTCCATCCAAGAAGGCCTGAACTGCAAGCCTCTCCATAACGTTCTCTGGCGTGGTTGGATAAGCCAGTCGTGCAAGGCGAGCAACATCCGCTTCAAACTCCTGCAAGGTCTCGTTGGTCTTCTGAATGCGATTTTTCAACTGAGAGTGGTAGACGTGCTCCAAGTGAGTTTGACCATACCGCAGCTCCAAATGCTTAACCAGAACATCGTAGTCCTCCTGTTCCTGGGTGTTCAGCGTCTGCAGGATCTCCGTTGCCTCCCCACGAAGCGCCAGAGTTAGTGCCAGAGCTTTCTCTGTTGCGGTCCATCCATTTGCCCTTGCTGCTGCCTCGAACTGGCGATGGTAATTGTTCCAGGACAGCTTGCCATCAAACTGAGGGGCTTTCATGTGGACTCGCACGGTATCAGACTCCATTTTAGCACCTTTGCTCTCGATTGTCACTTCTGGTTGTTTCTTAATCACTGCTACTTGTCTTCGCACTTCCTCGATTTCTTCTTCCAAAGTCTTCATTGTATCTCCAAGTTTTGCTTCAAATCGTTGCTCAAGGTTCTCAATTTCTTCCGTTACCTGATCCTTCCAGAAGTTGTAGTTGTCTGCCAGCTGTTCCTTGATTTTCTCCTCCATTATTCTAGAAGATTCTACAAACTTCTCTTCCATTTTTCTGGAGTTCTCTTCCATTTTTCTGGAGTTCTCTTCCATGGCTCTGGAAGATTCTTCCAGCTTTTCTTCCATAGCTCTGGAGGATTCTTCAAATTTATCTTCCAATCTCTTGGACAATTTCTCAACTACCGCGTTGGGATCGGGAATTTCAAATTGAAACGTATCTGGATCCATGCCTTCTTCCATTGAAGCCTCACGAAGCAGTTGTTGTAGATCAGCTTTCTTCCCGCTTGTATCCAAATCACGCTCCTCCAGCTCCCTCTTCAACTCGGCGACCTTCAATCCGGTTAAAAACACTAGTTTCGCAGCCATCACAGCGAATATTTATGTCCGTTTCTATAGCACACAATAAATCCCACTTTCGACACCAATGTAACAAGTTTCGCTATAAAAAACACTGTTCAGCTTTAAATAATTTATTTTACAAGTCAGAACTCACTATTCACAAAATCACAGCTTATTTATGTTTTACGATTTATATTTCACGACGTATTCAGAACTGAACTAACTCCTTGAAATGACGGATCCCATTATATACCCTCGCCAGGATTGAGAGAACAATCCAGATATTTTTAGAAAAGCGAAGAATGTTCGACGCCATCTAGCCTTGCTAGAATGTACCAGAAGCCAATCGATTCCTAACAATTCTACACAATGTGGTGGCTTGCGCATCTACCATGTTTTGTCACAATAATATACGACGCATCAACTTCATTTTTTCAAATAGAAACCCCTATGTTTTATTTCATTTTCTAATTCTACATCAAATTCCAAGTAATATGATCATGATAATTCTAGTATACAGGGTTGACCAAAAATAAGTTGGATCATCAACTTCATTTTTCCAAATGGAAACCCCCTTTCTTATTTCATTTTCAAATTCTACATCAAATTTGAAGTATGTTTCATGTATCATGTCCTTAGCCTTACCCCAACAGTTATCGGAAAATACGATTGTCCAGAAGCACAGTCGATTTGATCAATCGTGAATTTCTTGATAACTGTTGGGGTTAGGCTAAGGACATGATACATGAAACAGACTTAAAATCTGATGTAGAATTTGGAAATGAAATAAGAAAGGGAGTTTCCATTTGAAAAAATGAAGTTGATGGTCTAACTTATTTTTGGTCAACCCTGTTCACTGGAATTATCATCATCATATAACTTGGAATTTGACGTAGAATTCGTAAATGAAATAAAAAATGGGGGTTTCTGATTGAAAATATGAAGTTGATGGTCGTAACTTATTTTTGGTCCACCCTGTATAAATAAAATTACCATGAAAAAAAACGCAGTCAAAAATAAAAATTAATGTGTCCGAGCGTTTTCCCAGAAAACAAACCCCTGAATTTTAAATAAATTTACTCCAACCTACGTGTCCTCACTGTATGAGGAAATGATTGAAGTTCCCATAAAAAAAAATATCACGAAAAAGTGAATCGATATAGATGTCTTGGTTTTGATCAATCGCTTCACTTTTGTTTATCTTGTACTGCTCTAAAGGATATCTGTCACACATAATCGGTCTACTTGCCTGATTGTCCCGGACAACTTTTGTCACAATGAATCTGCTTTAGAATGAAAAAGTAGATAACATTGGAAAAAATCACCAATTATTTTTGAAAACAGGCGATGAGTTTATTTATTTGAAAATTAACCTATTCTCAGTAGATGTTGATACTGCTTGCAGGACTACGAGAGACTGAAGTTGTGAATCTTCGGGAAAAACTGTTTCTCAGATCTAATTTGGAAGGAAAAAATGAAACTATGAACAACTTATAGTCTGCAATGAATTGTGTACCTGCTTGTTACGGGCAGCGAAGAATAAGCTTGAGGCTCATTTCAGTAATAATATACTATTGAGTCCAACCATTTAATATAGTCTCATTATACAATGGTCCAACGAAACATGCGAATATCTGAATTACCTTTCAGCCTCTTTGACCTAGTTTACGTCCTCGCGTAGCCCTGGACTTTCTGTGACGCTGCTTCGTAAATAGTGCGATTGTATGCACCCCATTTGGATAATTGCGATGTTCCGGAATCTACGATTTGATCACAGTCTGGAAGTTACAGACACTTTTTTCCGTGTCATTTCAGCAGTTTAGTTCAAAAATATGTATAAGTTTTTGATCTTTAAACCACGAAAAAATCTGCGGCGTTTTGGGTGTAGAAAGCTATGTAACTTGCAAAAAAAACCTATCTGTCCAAGAGCATCACAGAATTGAGCGGAAATGAAACCATAATACCCCAGGACAGATGACGTCATGACCTTAAAAGTGAGGCAACATGTTATATACTGATCTTGACCATACCCTACTAGTTGCTAGGCAACGAGTGCGAAATAGGAATCTGACACCTCCACCAAAAATAATTACGAATCGATATTGATTTCTCAATAGTGATATTAATCAACAATCGTAGAATAACCATTTCCTACTCGTATGAATTGCACACACAAACCTTCATACTCGTAGGAAATAAGAGTCATTCCATGTGCTTGCTGTACAATATACTATTTCGAGTCATTTCAGCACAGCAGACCATGTGTCAGCTGCATAAGATAAGTGGCTAAAGTTGTCAGCTGGTCATGTAAAAATGTGAAAAAAACGTAAAAATTGGCATATTGCAACATATTGGAACCGTGCCGAAAATTATCTACATCATTAACTATTGATGCAAAACATTATCTAACAAGCGTCAAGTGCCTGTGCGACTAGCGAAGAACACAGTGAAGTGAGCGACGCGATAAACCAATCTATTACCTGGCGGAAGAACCGCCTTCCCAGCCCAACTGTTGCGCTCCTCATTGTGTCAATACCGCGGGTGATGAGAACATTTTGATATTATTTTTTATTAATTAAAGAGAACATGGAGCCTTACCTGACTTAAATCATCGGTCATGATCCAACCATCTACCATCCAATTCAAATGTTATGATAAAGCTCTGAAAATGTATCAATCGTTGACAGACCTTCATGTGTCGCCAAACATATCAGCTAGACCTTTGAACTATACGTTAGCGCCCCCAGAACTGTTCGCAGTTTGCTTCAAAAGTATGTATACGCAAAAAGATCTGAGCATCTAGCGGCCTAGCTAACAGGTCACATTGTAATACCTAACCTAACACCATCACATTGACAGGCTTTTGGCAGGACGACGAGCGTTTTATTTGAATCCTTAATTCGAGTTGCCTGGGTTGCTCTTGGTTCAGTCGGGAATAAGACAAGGAATGACAAGCTGTGTGCTGCTATTTAGTGTCTCAGCACGTCGAAAAGTTGTTATTTGAGTTTAAAATTTGGTCGGATGCAAATTGGTAATTTGATATACTCATAATAGGTATTTGGATAAATTTATCTTTTCTGGAAGTTTTAACATCAATCAAACAAAATTTATCTGTGTTGTTACCATGCTAGGTATGATAACGCGGCGTTCGGAAATTTCCGCAACAATTCGGCCCAACAGAAACGGGCAGAAAAAGATCAAAGGATTTTTGGAGAGTGCACTTACTATTTTATTTTTACCATGGTGATACCAGCTGATACTTGTTAAATAATTTTCCACATCAATGATTGATGACGTCGAATCAATTTCATTTATCCCATGCGGTTGACCTTCGAAAACGAATGTATTACACCTCGAACGTAGGCGATTTGTTTAAGTCACTAACATTTTGTTTTTGTTTTGAATTTGACAGGCAATGTTGCGGGGTTTGCATTGTTTGGACTATAGACTTAACATCGCAAGACATCAAGACAAGTAACAAAACAAATATTCCTTACTCAAACATCCCTCATATGAATATTTACTCTTTTCTCAGCTATGTTAGCATGTGCCTTGCAAAGCATTATGAAAAAATACCCGGAAAAATAATTAAATTCAACCGCTGATCTTCTAAATCAACGATCCCAAACAACCATAATTCCATTTATCTTCATTTCTTTTTCACAAAGAGATTTGAGTCATCAAAAAACTTTTTTTTAAAGGTGTTTATTTGTATTGAGGTTTACGTCTTGTGTTGAAACTTCTGGCCGTAAAGTAAAGGCAGTTTCTTTGACGCAATTGTTTACAAACACCGTTTTGTGAGGTTATTGCGTTAGTAGTGAGTTTATTCCTCAATTTCCCAGGAGAAAACATAGCTCTGGGAACTATTTTCTATTCCAAATTGCGCATTCAGTGTTTTATTGATAAAACAATGCCTAGAAAGTCTGTAGTGTGTGACCAGAAAATAAATTCAGGCAGACATTTTGTCATTGCACCGGTAGGTAAGTGAACAAAAAAAAAACTGAACTGTTCGTCATTGTGTTTGGACCAAAACATTCAAAGCCAAAGGTATAGGCGTTATGTGTCTTGTTATGAGTTATTGTGAGTCTTTGGTTTGAACTTATATCTAACAGAGATCACAGGTTTCGACAATTTGTATCTATCAAGATCACATGCTCAACGATTTTGGTTCGACTTCTACCGAAAACTCAGTATTCAAATCAGTAAAAATTCACTGCAAACATGAATTTGAATTTTCTCCGTAAAGAAAATACATTTGTCAACGGAAATACTTGAAGACTAACAAATATGGTCTCTTTGACAAAATTTATGTTATGTTATTTTAACTCATCTGTGATAAGATCTATACAATCTCATCGTCCATCAAGAAACTCCACCAACACAGCACTTTTTTGGCATAGATGCAACACAATATCTGCAGC
Source organism: Orchestes rusci (assembly GCA_958502075.1). NCBI lineage: Eukaryota > Metazoa > Arthropoda > Insecta > Coleoptera > Curculionidae > Orchestes > Orchestes rusci. Next base: position 14,694,419 of record OY293314.1, read on the forward strand.
TCGATAACAAATAAAATTATTTGCAACTGAAAAATGACATCTATCACTGACGCATCTATCAACGACATGGCAACGAATTTTAAATATCCGTTGTTGCCGTTGTCATAAAAATTCCTTTTATCAACTATACTCAGTGTAGAGAAAACCGTTCAAGTATTTAACGAGAAGTGGTAGTAGAGCGATGAAAACATTCTACACTCTCCTTGAATATCGAAAACGAATACATTTATTCGATGAAAGTGAACTCAAGTAATTGTTATCGAAAATTAGAAAATCTGGTGAAAGAATTTAAATGAAGTAAATATGGCAAACAAGCAGCTTGCTTCCTCTCTTTCCCCCCATGTTCACATTGACATGTTCGACTCACACAACAATGTTTTGTATGTTTCTGGTCATTCAATGTTTGAAGCAGTTGACATATTTTTTTGTAACAGTACCTTGTAACGGAACTATTCATAAATTTTCAGCTCTGGTGAAATGACAAAAAAGTAGCATATTAGTATTGTTCAACAAGCATGGAATGACACTCAAATGAGTCATCCCATGCGACTTTCACACTAAACTTTTTCTACGACTCTTGATCATCATTACTATTGTGAAATTAATATCGTTTGTTAATTTTTATTTTGGTGAATGCGCCAGTTCATGCTCATTTCGCACTCGTTGCCATGGGATTGGTTTCATTTCCTACGGTTGCACAATGTGCTACGTTTCCTAATCGATGTCGATTGCACAATAGTGACATTCCTTGACAGTCGTAGAAAAAAGTTTTTTTTTAGATTTTTATATATTTTCAATAAGCGAGACACAGAAGCGGAGAAATAATAGAAGGCTTGTGATGATACTGACATATTGAAATTGATGATACTGATTGCCACCTGAAAATCGGTAACAAGAACGTAATGATCATCAGTTGGTCTTGTGCAATTAACGCCCGAGTTATTTTTTTTTTAACAAAATCGAAGTATTTTTTGAAGTGAAGTCCAAGATACAAGGTTTCGATGAAACTTTGGACAAAGTTTACACATTGTTTCATAACCATATGGTTTTAACGTGGGAAATGCATACGTCTTCCACGCATCGTCTTCGTTTCCTATGTGGGTTGTGAATGAGGATACCTAAATAAATTTGTCCTACCACAGCAGTAATAATAAAGCAACTCCTTGATCACTGTACCAAAAGATTCACAATTTCTTCATCAAAGAAATGCTCTAATAATTCAAATGGTCTTGTGACGTTATAATTTAAAAAAAAAAAAAGATTGGGACGTTGAAATAGTCCACCAGATATTATGGGCATTTCATTTGACATTTGACACATATCTGTTCAATCTCCTGTAACTCGTAGATCCACCGATTCTGTTGCCATCAGAAAGTTTTTGCTCCAGAATCTTCATCACAGAGCTGTTCAAAATAGGGTGGAGCCTTGAAAATATCGGATGGGTACATGAGCATCATCAATTAACGCCATTTCTTAAGCTTTCTCGATAGAAAAACCTCGCCTGAACTGATATGCGGAATAAAATTGACTGCAGTGTAAGCGTCTAGCGTAACCATACGGTTACGATGATGTGAACAGTCTCACAGCTCCCACATCCAAACATTTTAGAATGTTTTATCCAAGTAGATACACTCTCAAATGTTGACTTGTAATATATATAACATATTATATGATCACATTCATTATGTGGAATAATAACCGAGTTATACTTATTCAAATTGAAATCTAGGCTCCATCACACATTACACACACAAAAAAATTTCTTAGAAATTAAAATCAGTTCAACATGGAACAAAGAAATTATTGAACAGCTGAAATTCAATGTTTTTATTCATTCATAAACGATCTGTAGCACCATTTATGAACATAGCGCAAAAGTAAAGGCAGATTTCAACTTTGAAGACAACCCTTTAGCTGTAACTGTATGGTTACGCTGGGCGCTAATGGATTTTCATATGATCATTTTAGCCTATCGATGCCAATAGGAAACAAAACAAAAACTACTACGCTATACTAGCCAGACTATTATTATAATTCACACCATCCTGCCTATCTGAAGCTTATTTATGTTATTTTATTGTCAAATACTTTTCTTTCTCTGCTTCAGTATTATTCTGGATGTGCTTTTGTTGAAAGGCCATGCAGGAACACAAATTTATTGCGTAGAAGTTAAGAAGCTGTCAGAGACTTTCGAGTAATGATCATTTTTATTGCTCAGACGTTTGAACGCTGTGGTATTTTATTTCTTTAGAACCCACTTTGAAATTGACGTTGTGAATTTGGATTTAATTATTTATGCTTGCCAAAATATATTATGTATTACGGCAAATAACATGAAGGTAAGCTGGCTTGGGGAGAAGAGGGGATAACGGGAAGATTCCCCCGAGGCCGGGGTTGAGCAATTGCAAGAAAGCCGTACTGGAGTTAAAATAAACAAATTTGTTTTTGGATCTAGACAGGATTATTTCATATCTGTGTATAGGAATGGAATAAGTTTCGAGGATAATACTTTTGATGGTCGATAAAGGATGTATTTGAATTGATATTTTTGCATTCTAATCAGATCCTTACCAAGAGACAAAATCAGAAAAGTTAGCACAATAATTACTCAAAAAATCCTCGTCTGAATTTGACCATATTTTCAACGATATAATATCAAATTGCTAGAACAGATTTATAACCAGAAAATAGTGTATTATCCAACGAGCGGGAAATGGTGGATATAGTCATTTCGCGCGAGTAGAATACAATACTTTTTTTATGATTATTCAACAATTGAAGCGAACTTTGCAATAATTATGCCTGGTTTATACAACAGATTCATGAGCATAACTTTAGTGATGAGAACAGTCATAAATATATGCGTAACTTCAAGGTGGTTTTTACAACTTCATAATTTGCTTGTCAATCAAAACCTATACTTAACATCAAATTACAACTGACTTCAGAAAATAACAGTTAACAGTTAAAGAGATCAAAACAGAACATCAACAACTATCGAGAAGCCAAGCACCAAAGAGAATCAGAATAATTCGTTTATAAAGACAGGACTATATTTGACTGCTACCATGAATTTTCAGAAATGACGCCTGCTCTGTTCCGATCTTTGTTAATAAGTTTGGACATAAAGATGAAAATTAACAACTTTCTTATCCTAATGCTTATCGTTATGTTTCTGAAATGTTGTAAAGATGCGTTCATAAGAAATCATACGTTCAACTTTTGTGATTATGACTAAAGTTATGCTTATGCTTATGAATTTGTTGTATTGGCGGGTTTAGCGAAGGCATAAGCATAACTTATTGATCAAAGCGTTATTCTAGGGCACAAGTCATAACAGTTAAATGTATGGATACAAACTACAGTGTTTATTGAAAACATTAGTCTCAATGATCAAAGCATAAACATAATGCATAAGCGTAAAAGTTCCCAACTTTCAACTTTTATGCACTAGATTATGCATGATCAGGGACTGTCTGATGACATTGACAATCTGCTGGACGGACGGTTTCTTTCTTTTGTTATTTTTGTCGTTTACAACGGTGAAATAGTGAAATATTGAGGTGAATTTGAGTGAAATTAGTCAAGTGGAGTGATGAGTTTTGAGAAGGGATTTTTTATTGAGACCATTGAACAGTTTCCATGCATTTGGAATCTGGGTCATGTAGATCATAAAAATAAAATCATGTTGGAGAATGCCTGGAGCAAAATATCAACGATCTACTGGTAGGCGAGAATTATATGTTTTTTATATGTTTGACAGTTGTTGTGTATTAAATACCACATTCCATAAACACCCTAATCTCTTATGCTCTATGCATCAATGAAGTGACTTACGCCTTGATCATTATTATTATGCTTATGCGTTCACTAAACCATACATAAACCAGGCATTAATTCATTTTGACGGCACTTTTTGACAACTATGCTTGAAGTGGGGTTAGGTTGTTAACATAATGACTATGGAACAAGTCAAAGGAGCTGTTTCAAAATGATGGATTTGAAGGTTGACATTTTGTCGAATTTTCTGATGGGCTCAAAAACAGTAAAGAAATGACATTAGATCATTTCATTGGTTTGAAACAATTGAGTGATGAAAAAAAAGTCACTTGTATGAGTAACGAGTCACATTAACCTATAGAAAGTGGATGTATAATACATCTATTGAATGGTCATAGAAAAATGTAATTACGGTTGAAATCCAGTTCTGCACCTCCCTAAAAACAGACAAAGACATGAAAACTGAAGATAGCCTTATTTCAACTCTACATCTCTGACTTAAACTCATACAGGGTTAGTCAGAAGTCTGAAAATGGTCGATTATTGATCACTAACTATACAGGCTACTGGAAAAAGTTAAATACAAAAGTTGAAGGGCATTTGACTGTATATTAGTTGGTAATAACTGGAATTTTACAGAGTCGGTCATTCAGTCGTTGAACAACAAAGCTACATTTTGTTTTGAATACCCCCTGTGCTGTGTTGCCGTGAATTTGGTATCGTTATTAGATTCAACACTATTTATTTTTCTTTGAAAAAGTGATCACTTAGGGACTTTAGGGATAAAGAAATACATTTTTATCCATTGAATTTTTGGTATTTTATTTGGCTTTATGTAACTCATAGACTTAGTGATTGATTTATGATTTCATGATTTCTGTGATTGGGAAGGTGCCCGGAACATCAGGAGAATTCTGACTTATTTTGTCTTGAGTCGGTGGCGCTTATCCTACCCTCTCTCCGGCATTGAGCAAGGGCCAAATTTGCTCACGCAGTAAACCACCCTCTCATTCCAGAAATTATGTGACTTTTTTTGTTTGTTCTTTTTTCTTTGTTACCTTATTTTTGTTTGTACTACTCTTAAGAGAAACAAAAGCGTGGCAAATTTTTGGCGCCCAACGTGAGGCCTGCTTTCAAAAACTAGCAGGCGCAAGTTTCCCTCTATTCTGAAAGGCTTTGAGGTACATAGAGCCAAATTCATAACTTCTCTTTCAGGGCGCTATATTGATCTTTTTCCCGTACGTATTTATTGCTCGATTTATTTATTGTGTATTTGCGCTACCCCATTGATTTATTGATTATAACTTTAACATTATTGACTTATTGATTTTTACCCTGCCATTATTACTCTTGATCACTGACTTGCCCAAGATTGACTAGTTCATTATCACTAAAATTTTCTTAGAAATTCAACCCTGGTAAATTATCTTCAATATCTATTTTCTTGACTTGTAAATTTTTCTTTTCTTCCTTTGTTATTTCTGGTTCTGGTTTGTCGTTACGATGGATTACAAAATGGATATTTTGTACCTCAAAATGCAAATGTTGTCTTATGAGATAGTTTTTCGGGGTGTGCAGGTTGATGACAAAAAGACCGTCGATCAATTTTATTTGTTTGAAAAGGCGCTAAATTGGTATAGGGCAAATCGTGACAGATTTAATAATTGGCAGACTTTATGTGGATTACTTCGTCGACATTTTAAGCCACCAGATTATCGATCAAGGCTATTCAAGGAAATTTTAGAAAGAACAAAAGATACATCAGACTATGAGCATGCAGGCATTATTTAGGCGTTATGGCGAATTATCTGCAGATACTCAATTGGACATTCTAACTCGAAACTTATCTCCATTTTATACCACTCAACTTCCAGTAGTGGAATCCATTGAAGAATTGGAGCAAGTGTGTCTGAAACTATACCTTTTCAAGTTCAAATCAATCACTAATCAAAATCAAATTGGCATTGGTCATTTTCAAATTGACATTTTCAATTTGAAATTGACATTTTCAATTTCAAATTGGCACTAATCAAAAGCAAGATGGCACAAATCAAATTGGCACTAGTCAATTTCAAAATGACACTTATCAATTCCAAATTGGCATAAAATTACAAAAATCAGTGCCAAGTGTATATTGTTTACGTTATCTTGACGAAAAACATTTATTTAAGATGCCTTATTTAAAATGCCGCTGCAAATTTGAAGGGGCAGATTTGTGCTTTATATAATGCAGTCCCTATAGTCCAATGCTAAATCCTATAGAGCAAGCTCGGTCTGTACTGAATCTCCGAAGAGTTATTTGATTTGATATTTTGATTCTTCCTAAATTTTGTGCAAATTTGTGGAACACAAAATCCCTAAATTCCTATATTCAACCGTTTTTTTGTCATCGCGTTTTATGAATGACATGTTTACATCTTTGACAAGCTATACAACTCAAACGGATCAAGATGGAAAAAAACGGTATGCACTTTCTGGTCTCAACTCTTCAAGAGCTATCAAAGGACATGAAATCAATAATTGATTTCATGTCCTTTGAAAAATTGTGAAAACATTATTTTCAAAAAATGTTGAAATGTGGTGAAAAAAGTTTCAAGTAGAAGGCGAAGTAGTGGGGAAGCAGTCAATGATAAAGTTGGGCAGTTAGATGCTCAGTTTATTGATCGTCAAGCTTTCGGAAGACATTTCCTTCCTTCATCAGGACAACTAGTAGTAATATAAGGGTAATAGTACCATCACAAAATAAAATATAGAGGGCACTTACCAAATTGTGAGTAAAACAAAAAGCACTTATCACTCATATAGAACACAGATTAATTATTATTGTGAAGTTGTACATCACGTATATAGTGTGTGAATTGAAAAGGAACATAGAATTGTGATTAACAGAACATAGCTAGCCTAATAGTAGTTTAAAATGATGGAAAGTAAATACATGGAATAAAATAATATAATATCAAAATGTTCGGTTGTAAAAGATGAATGTGACTAGGATTAGATTTAAAAAGATTTAAAATGAATAAATAGATTAAAAGATAAAAGAGTTAAAAATTATGAATAAAATGACAGGGAAAAAAAATGGATAAAACTGGTAAAAGGGACTATGCACAACGGTAAATGACAGACATTCTGGTACAAACTGAGAACAAGGAGAATTATCAACAATAAAAAACATCAACCAAAAACTGCAAACTAATCCTTGATAAGGTGTAGGTAATTCTCTCTGTGTTTGTAGGTTGGAACGGCTGATCAGTGGGATCGTAGGGATCTATACTGGATGGTGAAGGAAAGCATCGAGCAGATCACAACGGCAACATAGTACTATGCAGGACAGGAACTCCAGCTGTTTGCGCGCCAATAGATTTTTGTATTGGAGAGTGGACAGAACAAAAACTTTCATTTGAACCTCACTTTCGACAATTTTCACATGGCGTTGCACATTCAGAGAGTTGTGATAAAAGCGAAACATTGTTTGCTTTGACGAAAGTGCAGTGAGATGGTACTTACAAGTCGATGGTGGTGTTAGTTGTATTGGGCACCATTGCTCGTTCGTGCACTTCAAGTAGGTAACTATACAGGGTCCTTCATTAGTGCGTCGGGCAATCCTAGCGTGGTTATTTACAAAAGTAGAAAAAAAAGTTGTATACAAAAGTTGTAGAATGTGACTTTATGCATATTTTAAAAATATTTTCAAACATACAGGGTGCGTCACAAAAGTATGGCACGAAAAAGTATGATTTTTTTAAATGGAACCCCCTGTATATTGATTGATATTTCAATTCTTTCTTCAATTTGGAACAAAAATTGTGATACAACTAATGTTCCTAAATTCAACCGTTATCGAGATATCGCGTTTTAAAAATGGCATTTTTGCAACTTTGACATGCTATAAAACTCAAACTATTCAAGTTAGAGGAAAATGGTTTGCACTTTCCTATCTTAACTTTTCAAGAGCTCTTCTGTCATTTGGATAGAAGGTAACGTCAACTGTCAACTTTTTTCGGCACATTTTGACATTTTTTCACAATAATGGATTTAATCTCCTTGAATAGCTCTTGAAAAGTTAAGATAGGAATGTGCAATCCATTTTTCTCTAACTTGAATAGTTTGAGTTTTATAGCATGTCAAAGTTGCAAAAATGCCATTTTTAAAACGCGATATCTCGATAACGGTTGAATTTAGGAACATTAGTTGTATCAAAATTTTTGTTCCAAATTGAAGAAAGAATTGAAATATCAATCAATATACAGGGGGTTCCATTTAAAAAAATCATACTTTTTCGTGCCATACTTTTGTGACGCACCCTGTATGTTTGAAAATATTTTTAAAATATGCATAAAGTCACATTCTACAACTTTTGTATAAAACTTTTTTTTCTACTTTTGTAAATAACCACGCTAGGATTGCCCGACGCACTAATGAAGGACCCGTATATCGTGCTGAGGTTTTGATAATCCAGTTGGTTATTCAAGTTGTTTGGAGTGTTCTTGATGTGGACCATCTCCATAAACAGGCGTTTGTGGTGAGCGTTGGAACGGGCCAGTACTTTGACATCGTCAAAATTAGGGTTGTGACCTGTATTCGTGTGGTGTTGGGCAAGTCCACTTATTTGCTGACGTCTCCTACAATCACTTTTATGGGATGCTAATCTGGCTGATGATTTTTGTGACGTTTGGCCTACGTATGAGTACTCACATGCCATGCAGGGTACCTTATAGACCACATTCCTCATGTCTTTGGTGGCCAGGGGGGTTTTAGTTCTACTATAAACCAAGCCTACCGTTGTAATTTGTTTTTTTGCAAATTTTGCTCCCTCATGGTCCAGAATCCTGATTAGTTTAGGGGTGAGATCGTCAAGGTGAGGCAGTACGTAGTAATGTATTTGATCTGCAGGTGACAGAATGATGGTCAGTGCGAGTTCCTGGATCTGCTTAAAGCCATGGCTAGTACTGAATAGCAGTTTATTCACCATCTTATGTGGGTACGAGTTCTCCCTCAGGATGCGAGCTAGTATTTGGAGAGACTGATTATTTTTGGTTGGATGAGTGAGTAGTACTGCTCTGCGTTTGAGTGCCAAAATCAGATTTATTTTCATGTTTCGGGGGTGGTAACATTTGAAACTGATAAACCTGTTTGACGCCATGGGCTTGCGGTACCAAGTTGTGTGGCTGTGGTTGGTTACAGAACGATGAACCCTCATGTCCAGGAAAGGGATGCTGTTGTCCACTTCCATCTCGACAGTAAATTGAAGGTGTGGATTGTAAGAATTGAAGACATCCAGGGTCGAAGCCACCGAATAACTTGGGTTGGGTGTAAAACCTAGGCGGCACGGTGTTGTGGTTCATCATTTTCTTGCAGGTCGCCTCATCTATGTGTCAAGCATTCATGAGCATCTTGACCAGCCGATTTGCCTTGCCTTGGAGGGTGGCACTGGGATTGGACCTTAGTTCGACGTAATATTTTGGGTCTGCCAACAGTTCTTTGGATTTTTTTGGAAATCGCCACTGTGACATTGTCCTAGTCACTGAGCACGATGTAGAGGTCGTTCTGTTCTTTAAGAAAGCGTCTGGTGTCAATGAACAGCTTGTTGAGGTGGGTCTCAGTTTCATGATTATGATGGATATAATTGATGATTACATTGGTGCACCGGGATCTGAGAATGTCCTTGTCTGCGTCAGTCTGACCATTATTGACGCTTTCGATGTCGGCTAGGAGTGTAGGTATGTCTAAGTCTTTCACTGATGGGTTAAGACTAAACTTTGGTCCAAGGGCCAGGAACTTCTTGATGTCAGTGAGATTCCTAAACCAGCTCTCCTGAGTACTGATGTCCGAGTAAGCATCGCGTTGGAGGGCACCGAGTTTGCGGCAATTGGACTTTTTTATGGTCTTGAATTGTTGGGCAAAGGAGACTCTTTGGCGACGGTCAAACTCATTGATAATGTGAGCAGGCAGCAAGTCAAAAAGTTGAGTTTTGACTGCCTGGATTTGATGAATCACTCGGTTCAACTCAACGTGGGTTGCAGAGATCTCCAAATTTAATATTTTCTTTGTCAGCCGAGTGTTAAATTGTTGTATCTGATTTCCAGTTCTGCCTTGGGTGATGTGAAGGAGGGAGTTATACCATTGGTGCCATTGGTGATATGGGTGGGGGTCAGATTTAACTGTCTACATTTCAACAAAAAAATCTACCTATTATGGAGTGACGCTTGCTTGATGACGAGTTTGGCCCATGATTTCAGCAATTGTGTGGTAAAATTGCCACAACGTTGTAGGATGTTTTGAAAAAACCCCATTTTGGTCAATGCAGTAAGTGGTTTAGTGACTTGCCGAGTTTCAAGTAGAAGGCGAAGTAGAAGGGGAAGCAGTCAATGATAAAGTTGGGCAGTCAGATGCCCAGTTTATTGATCGTCAAGCTTTCGGAAGACATTTTCTCCCTTCATCAAGACAACTAGTAGTAATATAAGGGTAATAGTACCATCACAAAATAAAATATAGATGGCACTTACCAAATTGCGAGTAAAACAAAAAGCACTTATCACTCATATAGGACACAGATTAATTATTGTGAAGTTGTACATTACGTATATAGTGTGTGAATCGAAAAGGAACATAGAATTGTGATTAACAGAACATAGCTAGCCTAATAGTAGTTTAAAATGATGGAAAGTGAATACATGGAATAAAATAATATAATATCAAAATGTTCGGATGTAAAAGATAAATGTGACTAGAATGATTCTAGTCCATCTAATTGTATTGTATAAAATATCAATGAATATAATATGATTATTCAACCAATCGAAGCCTTTTTTCATTAAATGTATTTCTTTGGATGTTTAAATTTGAATTGAAATGATTCATATAATTTTTTTCGAGAACATTTTCTGGGCCCCACCTTCCACGGGGCCCAAGGCCCGGGCCTTATGGGCCAGACGTATTATTTTCGGCAATCGTTCGCTGTGCATCCAGAGCGTTGTGTGTATTAGAGACGGACCTATACGCTGGAGATTTTCAAGCGGTGTTACTTGAGGTGTCGTTGCCGTTAGACAAGCAAAACAATGCAATGACAAATGGAGGATTTCAAGGGATTGCTTATATTTATCAAATTCTTCAATTAAACAAAAAAGCAATTATGTGCACCTTGATGGCTTCAAACCGTTATTGTTATGAGTTATTCTCTAGTTAGACTCTCCTGTGCTGTAGCGATAAAAATTGATCGCCGAAGATTGGCAATCAATAGAACAGGGTTGCCAAGTTGTTGTTGTTTTGAGATGGAAGGCCATTGGTATGGTGATGTAGATGAAGAAAACTCTTGAGCCTGGATGAATAAGTGGATTTCAATACTTGCAGAATCACAAACTTGCATTCTATCAATGTTATCTCATGACAGAATGGTTGCCCCTATATCGAAAAATGAGAAAGATTGGTTTTCCTTCGGTAGTTTTTCAACTATTGGACCAGTAAGGTCAGAAGAGAATTTTTTTTAAATGCAATTTTTTCGTGTTTGTAGTAGTTTACGGTTTAACCAGGCCTTCTTCTTGATGAATGGAGAAGCTTTATTTGCAGAAAAACTTCCGATGCAATCAAACTTTTCGCCGCTGCAGTCAACATTAACTCTTTTTACGTCTCAATTTGGTTTCAGAAACTTATTAATTTTTCTCTGCAGCTGTTGCTGATGCGGAAGGACCTGAGAAGGATTCTCTTACTATATATTTTGGGTTCAACCGGAGACTTTTTCACAAACACCTTGAAAAATCTGAATCCAAGAGTTTGATTAATACTTCTTAACTTAATGAGATATTTCAATCTGTGTACTTTTTAAGAATATTTGAATATGAGACAATAACCAAAATCTTCTCACCTTTCTAACACTGAATATACTCAGCACTCAGCAGGCTATAAGTAGATTATGTATGTCTCGGCGCAAAACAGTAGCGATTGTTCACAGTTATATGCTTATGTATTTGAAATTTTTGTTGAAGTGCAAGTTGTATTTGATCGGAATTTTAACATTTGTTTTTCGTAACTATAACAACAATGTAACTATAACATTACACTAAACAGGGCTGAGTTCCACATCAAATGGGCATCACAGAAAACTTTATGAGTGATGCATTATTTGGCCAAACATAAACTGCCCGCCTTGAAATCCCCTAGGATTCAAATAAAGTCAATAAAATTGATTTTCACTGATCATGCATATCAACGTGAGTCTGATTGAGTAACACACATATTTTCACAACAGGTCTTTTGACTTCTCCTGTAGCAGTCCGGATGGTGATTGTTCGTGTGATGCCATCATTAACAGCATGTGCTTGTAAGATTTTTCCCATACGCCATTTAAGTGGTGGAAGTTCATCATCATTGATAACGACCAGGAGGCCGGGTTTGAGGTACTGCTGTGAATGTTCCTTCCCTTTAAGTCTTTCTTGGAGAAAGGATATGTACTCTTTATTTCAACGTGACCAAAAATGTTGCAAAATTTGTTGGGAAATTCGCGTTTGTGAAATCGGGTTCTGGTATGCTGGTTAGAGATCCAGCAATGAGCAGATGTGCAGGAGTGATGGAATTAATATCGTCCGGGTCAGCAGACAATGGATAAAGAGGCCTTCAATTGAGGCATGCCTATTACCTATTTGGTATAATACCGTGCAAAATTCCTCGAAAGTTAAAGCGACATCGCCTACTACACGCTTCAAATGATACTTAACAGCCTTAACCCCGAAGTGTGGGGCACGTGATTGAACAAAATCCCATTGTTTGCCATTATTTGACAAGTGATTGATAATAGTGTTTGCATTATTTTCAATGAATTTTCGTATTTCATTATTTGCGCCGACAAAAGTTGTACCATTATCAGAAAACATTTGTGAACATTTGCCGCGACTAGCCATAAAACGCCTTAGTGCTGCAAAGAAACAAGATGTAGTTAGGTCACTAACAATCTCGATTTGTATTGCCTTATTTACAAAACAGATAAAAAGAGGGGCGTAGGCTCTGGTAGTCCTTGCATTTCTGAAAGGACCTGCGTAATCTACGCCACAAACAAAGAATTGGCGAGTTATTGTGATACAGGAAGAGGGTAGATTACCCATGAAATATTTTCCAGGTTTGTGATTAAATCTAAAACAACGCACACAATCATGCACAACCTTTTCAACAAGATTTCGTTCTGAAATTGGCCAAAAATGTTCTCGTAAAGATGCAAGAACTGCTTTTGGACCAGCATGTAACAATCTAATATGTTCATGTCGAACGATCAAAGTAGAAAAGTGATGCTTGCTGGGTAAAATTATTGGATGTTTCTTAGAAAAGTCAAAATTAGAATTGTTGATTCTCCCACCAACTCGTAAAATTTTGTCATTGTCAATGAAAGAGTTCAAGGATAGAAGTTTACTTTTGCGGTTTATCGTTTTGTCCAATGATAATGAGGAAAGGATTGCTTTTGTACAGGTCGAGTTAAAACTTGAAAACAATTTTGTTGTTCTTTGACATTTAGTGACTCTTCTGTCATGCGAGCATTTTTAGGCTTCGAAATATTATTGATAAACCTAAGAACGTATGCAAATACTCTTGTGAGCTCTGTTAAATAAGAAAAATTTGATATTTGGTCAAAGAAAGCTTCATTGGTAGAGTGAAAAGTTTATTTTTTTATAGCAAACTTCTGGTAATTCAGTAGCATTCAAAGTTTCTGTTTTGTGTGTATAAGAAGGCCAGTCAGAATCTGAAATTCTTAACAAGGCCGGTCCGTGGAACCAAAGATCACAATCCAGCAAATTTTGAGGATTTATTCCTCGTGTCAACAAGTCTGCTGGATTATCAGAGTAGGTGAATGTATTTGTGAAACTCTGTTTGTTACAAATGTTTTTAAAAGATGTGGTGAAGTATTTGTCCACGAAATGACTATTGTCGAGTCACTCCAGTAGGTGATGGACTCAAAATTGCTTGAAGTGGATGAGGTGCCAAATAATGAATCAACTACTTTGCTGGCAAGTTCAGATAACAGCAGTGCACCGCAAAGTTCAAGTCTGGGAACAGAAATTAATTTCAAAGGTGCAACGCGTGTTTTTGCACAAGAAAGGTTAGAAGTATAGTATCCAAATGAGTCTCTACAACATACAAAAATAAAAGCCCCATAAGCTGACTTCGTACCGTTGCAGAAGCCGTGCAGCTCTACACACACTGGGTAGTACAAAAAATATGTCTTGGTATTTGTAAGTCATTGAGTTTCAATAAGTCAGAAAGATATTTAGTCCACAGGGTATGTAAATATGCTGGAATTGATTCATCCCAGCAAACTTTAAGATTCCAAAGCTCCTGAAGTAGTATGTTAGCTGTGATGGTAACAGGTGAAAGAAGACCAAGTGGGTCAAATATCTGTGCAGTACAAGACAAAATATATCGTTTTGTGAGTTTAGAGCCACTATTAGAAAAATTGATAGAGTACTAAATGCAGTCAGCTGATGGATTCCAATGAAGTCCCAAAGTCTTTTACTTATCTTCACCAATCTCTAAAACGTGTAAATCAGGATTGTGCATTGACTTCACGTTAGAAGCCCATTTTCGTAAAGGAAAGCCATATTTTAGTAAAAGTTGAGAAATACAACTTTTCATCTAAATAAGATCGTCTAGGTCGTCACACAATAAATCATCAACGTAAAAATCATGTGAAATGATAGAGCATATTTTTGGAAATTCGTCCATGTGAAGATGTGCCACTTCGTAAAGAGATCGAATTGCGAGGAAAGCAGCAAATGCAGTACCGTATGTTACGGTGTTCAGAGTATACAAAGAAATGTTATCCTCTTGATTGGATCTCCAAAATATTTTTTGGAGATCTCTCTGATCTTACTTCACAAAGACTTGTCGGTACATTTTGGCGACGTCTGCGCTCGAAACGTAATTGTGTTTTCTGAAACGCAACAGAATACAAAACAAATTGTCCTGAATAGTAGGACCAACAATCATGATGTCATTGATTGATACTCTAGAGGAAGACTCAGCAGATCCGTCAAACACAACTCTCAATTTGGTAGTACCAGAAGACTGTTTCAGTACACAATGGTGTGGGAGAAAAAACCCTGTTTCATTGTTTTGGTCATCAGAAAGAGACATATGTCCAAGTTGAATATATTCCATGATAAAGTCGTGATATTGAGTTTTTAAGTCAGAAGTTTTCTCAAGTTTTTTCTCTAAGGTGAGAAAACGGTTATATGCAGTGGTTTTTGAGTGACCTAAAGCTGTTGGGGAGATCCATAAAGGAATGGCTACAGTGGAATGTCCGTCAGTTGTTCGAGAAATGTTTTGTTGAAAATGATTCTCACAATATTTTGCCTCCTCAGATAAAAATTTGACCTCAGGGCACTCTTCTGTTCCCAGAATTTTGTCAATTGAGTACTAACATCTTGGTTGGTTGAGAAGTGACAATATGTTGGAAATTTTGTTTGAGGATTTTGATAGATAGAAGAAATGATCCAACCAAGTTTTGTTTTATGCAATGTTGGAAGGTTATTGCGCAATTTGAATTGTCCTATACTCAAGAGATCCCAAAAAGTATCTGCTCCCATTAAAAGATCTTCAGGAGAAGATTTGTTGAAGTTTGGATCAGCCAAAATAATATTTCTTGGAATATTGAGCACAGACTGTATCGATATTTGTGTAGGGCAAATTCTCTGTAATGTGTGGCAAGATGATGCAAGATATCAGTCAATCAAAATCAATAATGGCTTATTTAAATTTCACATTAACAAAATGGGTGAGTTGTTGCTTGGAATTATTGATTGAAGAAACAATAAACTTGTGAGACCGTTAAAATAATTGTAAAATGTTGAAAAGTCGTTCAGATATGAAGTTTGACTGACTTCCGTTGTCTGGTAATACTCTACAGTCGTGTTGTAAACCAAACTTATCAAACACTTTGACAAGAGCAGTATAAAGTAAAATGAGAGATTTGATGGATAAACCAGTTGATGTCATATTGACATGATAAGCAGAGGAAGAATTGCACAGAAAGTTTTGTGGATCTGGTGAATTTTCCTGAAAGTTTTGCGGATCTAGCCTCATGAGTAGCAGCTCTACTTGTATCATTTTGAGAACTTGAAAATGTTGATGTTTTGCTTTCAAAATGTAACAATGTATGATGTACCTTAGCACATCGTAGCACAGACGTAGCCGTTTGGCTGATTGTGATCTGTCAGAAGGTGTCAAATTAATAAAATCATCACAATTATAAATATTGTGTTCCTTACTAAACAAATAACAATGTACAGTTTTAGTGGATGAAAAGGAATTTGTTTAAGTCACTGTACTGTCTTGCTTTCTTTGTGTCAATATTTCGCTGTTACCAAGAACAACTATTTCTAGAATGCGGCATCGATTTTTCAGAAAATCTAGTAGATCGTTCATAATTGCCAATTCGTTTGATTTTTTATGAGATCTTCATGCTCGCTTTGTCGCATTGTCAAATTTGGTGCAAAGTGAATAAATGAGAATATCATCCCAATGATCAGTCAGACATCCAAGAACAGATAATGAACGTGGATGTTTTTAAACTCCATCCAGAAGTTCCCTTGAACCTTCATGTGTCCTTTGCATGCACAGAAAGCGTAAAAGTGGCTTTAATGTGATTGGTAACAAGTAATTGTTTGTTTTCAAAGCGCTCAATCTAAAGTTTCCAGCCTATTTCATAACTATCATTACAAACTTGTAACGACTTAATAGTGCTAGCGGCGATGCCTTTCAAAGACAAGCGCAAATAATGAAACTTTTGTACATTGTTAAGCTTTTCATTTTCATGTATGATCGAATTGAAACTGTCGCGAAAAAAAGAGCCATTGATCAAATGCCCGGCAAATGTTGGCAAATTGACATCCGGTAATTTGATGTTTATATTGTCAATATCAGCATCAACCGAACTATGAGATGCTTCACTATGATTTTACACGTCGACGTAGTTGCTATCATGTATCTCAATTAATTGTGTCACTTTGGCGGTAATTGCGAAAAAGGTATCTTCGAAAGATTTACGTTCAGGATTATGAACGGTCTCATGGTTATTCTCATAATCTGGATCCGCTGCTTCAATAGACAATTGTGCATCATCGAATATCTCTGAGAGCTCTTCTGCTTTTGCCAAACGTTTTCGCAAGTCGGCAAAATTGATAGTAGTATCTTGCTTTACGTTGTCAAAATAGTTAATAAAGCGAGTCAAAGAAGCCTTACAGCCATATGCACCGTACGAGAGCTTAGCCAATCTCGATTAATTTTCGAAGTAAGATTAAGCGGTGTTTTGTATGCACCGAAGAATTCGCTGCAAGGATCGTTAATCCCTGTTGAGACTTTTGACAACGTCACAAAATAACCTAGAAGAATATATAAATAACAATTCTGAAATTTATGTTGCGTGATTTGTTTTGAGTTTTGCTTGCAAGTTTTGATGAAAAATGAGCAACAATATGGATCAGTAACATCCGCAAGCCTGATATGACGTTTAGCAAACATAAGCCAAGGGGTTTTTCTTGTAAATTCAATATTTGGTGTAGGTATCAACTTTTATTCTTGAACCATTCGTATATTTGCTTTTCCTCTTTTCTTGGGCTTAGATTTCATGATATTGAGTGGTTATTATATACTGTATACCTAGTCTAATACAGCAAGAATAACAATTCCATCCCTCTGATGATATATAAAAACATCGATTTTTACAACACAAGAAAATATATTTTAGTAGAAACAAGTGGTTAATTACATGAATTTGTAAGGAATGCCCCGAGGAATGCCCATTGATAAATAGACAATATTGTATAATTTTCAAACTCATTATCTACTTTGAAATTATTACAAATATGTCTAACTCGATGTACAAACTTTGGAAAACGCATCATTTGACAACTCAAGGAAAAAGGAAAAACAAATATAATTAAAATAATTTCTTATATAGTTGATAAAAACACAAACCTCCTTCTATTATTGGGATATCTGTTATAAATTGGGACTTGCATGAAGTCAAGAAAATTGAATGAAAAGATCTCATTTGGGAAAACAAATAAAAAGTGATGAGCCCATCAGTGTTAAAGGTTTTTATTTTAGTTTATCTTGTAGAGATGATTAGTACCTGAAGCTTTAGAAAAAAGTAAATCAACGAGTCTATTTGTTTATGAGTCTGGGTTTACCCATAAACTTAAAATTTTGAATTGAATTAGAATTAGACAAAACTTTGAGATAAGTAGCCATTAGATACCTCTACAGGATATAGATAGGTAGATACCTACTTTCAACACCAATCCAAATTGAGTCGATCGATTGAACGATAAAAAATCATAGGTAAAATATGCGGTAGATATCAGAGTGTGATAGGTACACTGTTTTTTTTGTACCTACCTACAAAAATAGGTACCTAGTGAATTCAATATTCTATTGAGCAATTCGCATTATTATGAGTGAGTTGTGGAGCAATAAACATATTGCTTAATATTGAGTTCTTTTTTGTATAGTACATAGCACTCATTAACCACCTATTGGAAAAGAATCCTACTCCAATCGATTTTTTAAAAATCTAAATAATCCTCTGTTGATATTCCACTTTCATAGTTTTGTCTTTAGTCGCAAAACCTCAAAATCTGGTAAGATAAACATAAATAAATGAAAGACTAGGTTAGAATTCGTTTAAATTCTTCGATTAAGCCTAGAAAATGGGGCGATCAGAGTTAAGCGAACGATTCAGGCTTAAGCGCTGCGGTGCATCAAAAAATTGGAATATAATCGCGATAAAGACTTCATCCGGATTAGATTTCTACGGTGCATATAGGTGTTATAGATCTACGTTCGACCTTATTGACGTCAGACATGCTGAAAATGTAAAAAAAATTATCTAAATAAGAAAGTAGTTTTCAATATAGTTACACGTGAAAAGTGCCTGAAAAGGCGTGACTATATCAAAACTATGTAAAAAGTATAAGGAAGTCCGTAATCAAGTACCAAATGAAAGGCGTAGAAAGCGTTGCCTTGAGTAGTTTCAGTGGAATTGTTAAAAACAAACAATCAATAAATACAATATTATTACCAAAATGTTCGGACGAACCAAATAAAAGCTAAAAATGGAACGCACTGACCTCCAATTGAGTTAGGTAGTTGTCAAAAAACGTCATGCGGAATCTCCAAGTACAAAAATCCGCCAAAGCTGAATTCTTCACTTCTTCAATAGTAGGCATCCGTCTGCGAAGGACCATATGAAGTCGGGTAAGGCTTTCGAGAGATTCACGTTTTTCCGATAATAAATGAAATTTTTGTGCAAGTTGTATTTGATCGGAATTTTAACAATTGCTTTTCGTAACTATGACAACAATGTAACTATAACATTACACTAAACAAGGCTGCGTTCCACTTCAAATGGGCATTACAGAAAACTGTATAAGTAATGCATTATTTGGCCAAACACTATCCGTAGTGGTGGATTTAGGCCTTGCCAACAGGTATGCGCATTGACTTGGTGGAACTGATTTTTTCAACGTTTTTGCGCAGTTTTTACCTTCACTCCCTGTGATGATATTTCCTGTTTAGAGAAACTCGAACCAGATAACTACATGAGTTCCCCGAAAAATGATCCCCATCAATTCTCCCCCAAAAAAATTCTTAGTTTTTGTTCTTTTTTAGAACCGATTCCTTTTTTCTCCTTATGTTAGTTAACTCAATTTTAGGACTTCCGTTGGTCTGATTTCGTAGTTCTAAGATTCAAATTTCAGATTCAGTAACGTAGTCTGAAAAAGATGTAAATAACTAATTTTGCTCTTTGTCGGTGTTTCGTATCATTAGTCCGGTTCTGTGTTCACCCTGAATTGGTTCGAATTCACTTCAATCGCTCGGCCTGTTTATACAAATGGTTCAATGTCCGCCCTGCGTCGTTGGGTGGTATTACTGTTACCAGTTTTTGAATTCTGAAAAAAGGAACTGGCTTGCGATCGCACTTTCTCCAATTGCTGATTTTTTCAGAAAGTCTGACGATTTTTATTTCAAATTGGGATAAATCACCAATGGTTTATGTTGTACCCAAGTGCTTGTTTGCAGATATAGCGGGATAATATCGTCTTTTTCCTCAACACCAGGGATAAGCAAGATTTCTTAAGTCCCCCAGTTCTGCAGTGGATATTTTCCATTTTCAGGCTTTTTCACCATATTTTCTTTTCCTCTTTCGCAATCACGTTTTTGGGTTGCCGCATATTTATTTTTGGAATGTGAAAAAAAGCTGAGGCTAATTTACCTAAATATACCTAGCATGACTCACATTTATGGAGCATGGGAAAGAAATTCCCCCTTTATTGTCTGAGGCTCAATCAACAAACAAACGGTCTTGAGGTACCGGTAGAGATAAATTCAAAGGGTTATGAGCCAGGAGCGTCATACTCAATAAAGACCACAATTATTAGTACCTGCAAATTGAAGCAGGCACGCAATATTGTTTATAAACTCATACTTCTTTGAATTTATGTTTATGTGTCAGTTGGACAGTACTAGGAAAAGTGAGTTCCCTTCTAGGTTCTCAACACACATACAGCGAGTGAAGTGAGAGAAGTTCTCATATTTCTCATATCCGCACTTCAGATTTCAGGTGTTTTGAACGAACCGCCCCTGATCCGTTTTTTTGGGAAGTTAAAAAGAAATCGAACTTAAACTTAACGTAAAAATGACAAGATTTTATTAGAGTCCTTTCAACTGGAATTTTCCTCGAAGACTGGAAGTCCTCCATTGTGATTCCCGTACAAGAGGTTCCTCATACCAATAAATATTGTGAATCTCGGCCTATAAATACAGTCCCTTTGTACGAGAAAATTCTTGAAGTGACTGTCAAGGAACAACTCATGACTCACTGTGATATTAATGAAATAATAGTTCCTAATCAAACCGGTTTTCGCGAGCGTCATTCATGTGAGTCTGTTATAGTTAATATATGTGATGATTTCCTCAAAGCCATTGACTGTGATAATTATATTTTAGCCGTATTTCTTGATTTCAAGAGAGCATTTGAGACTGTCAATCGTGATATTTTGTTGTATAAGCTAGAACAAATGGGAATTAAGGGTACTGTTATCAGTTGGTTTGGATCTTATCTTACTAACAGAGTCCAAAGGGTAAAATTCAAGAACACTGTGTCTGAACCTATGTATGTTCCGTTTGGTGTACCTCAGGGCTCTGTGTTGGGCCCTTTATTGTTCCCACTGTACAATAATGATATGGTAAAAATGGTACAACAATGCAAAGTCCTACTATTCGCTGATCACACAATGTTGTACATAGTAGGCAAAAATATCAAAGAAATGCAGGATATAATGAATGTAGAATTGGACAGACTTTTTAGGTGGCTGTGCTGTAATAAGTTGTGTCTAAACACTAACAAATCGAAATTTTGTATATGGCAAAAAGCTAGACTAAGTCAAATTAACTTAAATAGTATAGACATTGAAATCAATTCTGAGAAACTCACCTATGATAGGGAAATCAAATAGGTGTCTTATTCGATCCCCATTTGACTTTTTGCAACCATGCAGACTATGTTACGCGAAAATTGACGAAAAAAGTTGGTTTCATAGCTAGAGCAGGAAAGAGTCTATCTATGTATGCAAAAATGTTATTATATAACAAAATTGCTGCGCCGCACCTCCAGTTCTGCTCAACAATCTTGTATAATTTGCCTAACTATGAATTGGATCAGTTACAACAAATCCAGAACAGAGCCATGCGAGTTATTTTAAAGTGTAATAGTTATACCCCTATACAATGTATGTTGAATGTGCTAAATATGTTATCAGTGAAGCAAAAAATTATTCATAATGTAAACGTGTTTATATTTAAAATTAGGAAGAAAATGTTACCACTTTATATTTGTGATAAAGTTAAATATTTCATTGATGTACATGATTATGGAACCAGACAGTGTAATGATTTTATATTGTTTAACAAATGCAATTCTAGTCAGATGCTAAACTCACTTTTACATAAGAGACTTCAGGAATTCAATCAACTACCTGCTTACCGGAAGAAATGTGATAATTTGAACCAGTTTAAATGTCTGTTGAGGAAACATGTTTTAAACCAAGTTTAGGGTTGTTGTTGTTTGTATTTGCTTTTTACATTAATTGTTATATTATAAGATTTTAATCTCACATTTTTTATTTTTTACTAATTGGAACTGATTTTTTTAGATATTATGAAGGATTTTTGTAATTTTGTAGCTTTATGCTAAATGAAGATTATTATTATTATTATTAGAGGAAAATAAAAATGCATGCTAAGACGAAGCTTCGCTCATGAAAATGTAATGTAGGTACAGGGTGTTGACGTATATTCTGGTCAATAGCTATCTCCGTTAATATTAACCCTAGAGAGGGGTTCAGATTAGCAAAGTTGTTGTATTTTTCCTGAGTTATCAGAAAAAACAATTGAGCATCAGAAATCAATCAATTGAGGACTCTTATTTTTTTTTAAATGAGACACCCTGTATTAATCCCCTAGTTTGATGGAGAATTCTTTTTTTAATTTCAAATATATACGGGTTGGGGGTGTTATTTTTAACGATTATAAAGATATTAACGTTTTTCTATACATGGAATAGTAGGCTGGTCTCTACTGATCAACACCTTCTCTCCAATTGATTATCATTATCCCTTGTAGAGATAACACCCTGAATCCGTATATATTTGGGATCAGGAAAAAATTCTCTATCAAATAATGGGATGAGATACAGGGTGTCTCATTTTAAAATGTTAAGAGCCTGAATTTTATTGACTTTTGATACACAATTGTTTTTTCTGATAACAAATACTGATGATTCAGAAAAAGTACCACAACTTTGCTAATTTGAACCCTTCTCTATGGTCAATATTAACGAAGATATCTTTTAGCCAAAATATACGTGAGCACTCTGTACATTACCATGAGCAAAATCATTAACTTGTTCTTACAGGAAAAATGCGAAGGCAACCATTTCTTATGATAATATTTTCTGGAAAATTTGTATTCGAAAAATTAATTTCCTGCATGTTAACGAAAAACACCAATTTCAATATATCAGCAATTAATATTCAGTATATAAACGTGGATAACCTATTGAGATACTTTGAGGTGATAGAGACATAAGAATTGAAGGTGAATTAGTGTGAAAAAACACTATTCGCGTATTCGTGATTTTGAAACCGATGCGATGGGAAGAAATTTGGGCAGAAACGATGACTTAATGCAAACTGACTTGAGTTAACTATGAGCATGACAGATTGATTGTTGCTTAAAGTATGTGCAATTGTAATTTGAGAATGCCTGTAGAAAAAATATCGTTCCTTAAACATGCGCAAAGTTTCTTTTCTACCCTCAAAGCATATCCGGTCTCCGCTTCACGTCGCGTCGTTCGTCTAACTGTTTTTGCGTGCGGCTAAGCATCATTTTGTGCACTTGTCCACATTACGGGAAACAAACACGTGCATCTTCCATGCCTTAACATCTTGAAACCGGTGTATGTTTTTCTACATAGCAAGAAGTCTAGCTTCGAAAATACAGTTGCATATGAAAGAAAACGGATACACCACTATTCAAGTCTCCAGTCTATCACAAAAACCTTTAAGTGAATAAGTGCGTTCCAGAAACGGTCTGAGGCGCCCTCCCGGAACGACTCACTCTACCGCTCCAGTCTTTAGGGAGTCAGACACCCAACTTACCCTTCCTTTTTCCCTGAATCATCCACCGGATTTCTGAGTCTTGAATACATACCCACTTCACACATTCATTACCTTTTCAGAAACTCCACGCGAGGCGCTTCATTTCCTAAATAGTCTCCATTACCCCTGTATCCCCAAACAAGTAATTATTCAGTTTTCCATTGCCAATAATCTTAGAAGGTCGTTATTTGTGATTTTGTCTGTAATTTCTCACCCGAGCTTATACATGACATCAATAATTTCCGTACTAAAAGCGAAAGGGTTAACACGATGAGTATTTGATGCACATTGTGACGGCTGATATCGGATGAGCAGCAATTTTAACAAGAACAATTTTTGTAAGTATGGATAGAGGACAGGTTTATCTCGGGGACATACAGCCTACTCAGAAAATGAAAAGTTATTCTAAGCCTCCCTTTGTGTTTAAACATTTATCATGATGCTTATTGTATCGAAAGTAGAATTGGGAAATGATTTGTGCTCAATATGCCACAAGACAGACTCAATAACACTACCGCAACCGGCAACCACCACTAAGCGGACATTGATTATTTGACTTCAGAAAATCAAAACTGCTGGCTTTAAAGATAAAGTGGTTCGACTCACGGATTCTGCAAAGAAACCCACAAAAGATAAAATAGAATCCCTAAAAGATGGCAAACGTGAGACAGTACTCAAGACGCAGAGGCAGAATGTTCGAACGAAACAACAGAGATCGGTTTTCAACTAACAGGATCATGGCAAATCAGTGGTTTGAATGTGGTTGATATATGGAATGTTCATTGAGATTTGTTTATGAGGGAAAAAACTTTGGGGCTAGCTCTCAACATCAAAGAGATATCCATAAGTAGTCCGTGTGCTATAGGTATGAGTCTCTGTTCTTTTATGATGATCGGACGAGAGTATAGCTCACTCCACATACCTACATAGATGCGATTTACGAATTGCGAATGCAAATTTCGTGCTAATAAATCGTTTTCTGTTCATCTTTCATAGAGAGACGAATTTCGTAAGTTATTCTAGAAATCGTGGACTGTTAGCACTGTTTGGTACCTGTGAAATTTTGAATTGCATAGTACAGAAAATATTAGAGAGCATAATTTAGTGAAAGAAGTGTGATATAAAGAAGAAAAAATGCCCTGGAATTACCATGTATTGTCCAAAGAAGTATTCGATTGCTTACTGGGAAAACCGTCTACTATGATAATTATGAGCTAGTGTTTGTTATTATGCACGTGAACCAGTACCACCAGGCGAAATACACGAACTTTTTTGAATTGAGCACAAAACAGATAATAGGACATACATGATTCAAATCAGGGTGGCGGTGTTACGAACTTGGGCAGCCGTCTATCCCCATTAACGAAAACTCATAGAAAAAGAAAGAAGCTTATGAACCGAACGTATGCAACAACAAAAAAATGATCACGCATACTTCAACATACAATCATGAATGATTAAAAAACTTCAGTTTTCCGCTTCCTAGATTTAAAATTTTACGAATCCCTAGGACACTTCAAATGATAGTAAACCGACCAAAAGAAATCCAATAGGCCACTGGTTATGACGGCGCAGAGATGTATTTAAGAAATGGTGGAGACTGATCTCATTTTATGCCTTTTAACCTCTTTAATATTTCACAATCCGAACTTTCAGGAAGATAATGATTCAAAAAGTAATGTGCTACCTTTGCCCCAAACTATATTATTGATAAGCCTCCGATTAGGTTGAAAAAAGTGTGAAGATAATGAAGAGTCGCAATTTTCATGGCATTTTTTAGTGACAAAATGATCTCTGCTATAAATGGGCTTAATATCTTCCACTCTATGTCCCTATATAAAATATAGATTACATTTTCAGGCGATATTTTATTATCATAATCATCTATTTGTCGTTAGATTGAGCATTATGATGATTATCTTTACCTTCATGAATAGACAATCTTTCAATTTTTCTTGATAGGGTAAAACATCCACTTATTGGCAGATCAAGCCACTTGCATGATCATTTTTAATTTTGGATGTCATCAAAACCATCATACCTTGAATATTGTAACGATTACAAAAACTTTAGGATCAAGACTATTCATGCCAAAATGAATTAAACATAAAATCCATTGTTTTATCAATTCAAATATATTTTTTCTGCTAATAGTCAATAGTCACAATTCCCAGCTATTGGCAATAATCTCTAGTGATTGGCACTAAAAATTGCCGAGTTGGCACTCATCTCTTGAGATTGGCAGAAGAAAAACCAAGTTATTGTCAGCATATTCCAGCACATTTACACCTACGAGACCAGTTAGGAGAAGTCAAAAACTTTTCTATTCTATGTTGAATTCGACTATAAATTTCCAAAACCCCATAAAATAGATATCGAAACATTCATACACCTCATGAAAAGTGTTCAAAAAATGAGTTGCCAATTGCCGATAATTGAACCGCATAAAAAAAATACAGATCCAATTATTGGCAGTTACCGCCAATGACTGGCTTTCCGTGATTTGAAATATATATTTATTTATAATGCAATAATAATTTACAAAATGGTCCAAATATATTTCGAAGTCTCCATAATTTCATAAGAAATTGGAGTTATAATATTTGCATAACTTTCAAAGCTTCAAAGTAGTGATTAAGGTCTGGCCGTTTGCTAAAGATGGCGAACTTTTGGAGATCAAATGACACCAAGGTTTATCGTTAATATTTACGACGTATAGAAGAGGAATGTTGGGTTGGCTTCCATCAAAATAGGTAGCGCTGACATCTTTATTATTAATAATAAGTAAGCTCTCGTGGATCAATAATTAGAAAACTGCTTATCAAAGGTTTTTTTTTGCATCTTGCCAATAATTGGGCTCCTGTCAGCTATTGGGGGCTTTACCTTACTTCGGATAGTCTTAAATGTTCCACTAATTTTGATCAAAAGAAACATATTTATAACTGGAGTACAGAAGACATAAGGCAATGCAAAGCAAGACTTGAGTTTCAGATTAACCATTCAGATATTTCTCAAAAAAACGGTGTGAATACACATTCCTGAACCAGCAATCCTGTAGGTTAGAATAGGTTAGGTTGCGAAGGGTATGCCCTGGACCGGTCTCCTGCTTCGCATTGATTTCACTCGGTCTCGGTCTTAACCTGCAGCCTTCCTCCTAATCATTCTAAACCATCCTATGTTTTTCACGAAGTGAGCACGATGTCTTCATTTACCGCTTCCTTCAAGTCTTCAAGGTAGTATTGTCCCATATTCCTGAGGCGTCCTCCATTCAAAGTTGGGACGTGGCCCAGTAGATGTTTAATCGTTTCATCCTCCTCGATGCAGTCTTTGTTTCTAGAGCTCATTTTCGGAGCATGGTTCCGATGTGACGCCCACGAGGGTGCTATCAGAATGCCACATCCTTTCTCAAGCTTGATATTCTCTTGGATGTTTACTTCCTCTATTTCCTGCTCCTTTGCAGTGTATTTGTCTTTGCTGCAAAGATTGAGATCTCTTCCTCCCTTATAATCGAGTCTTGATCCCAGTTTTTTCTGGAAGGTATTTTAACCACTACCTTATTCTCAAAAGAGCTCTTGACCACCATGTAATATGATGCCGTTTGCAGCAGCTTCGCCTTTTGGTTATACATCGCCATTGAGATTTCCCTTGGCACCATTGAGTGTCCACTTGTTGCCGGTTTCCACAATTTGGCCTCCCTCAGTCTGATAGTTGACAAGCTTTGCCCACTACCAGGATGGCCACGTCGTCTGCATATGCTATCATCTTATTACCTTGTTCTCTGAAGGTTTTTCAGATCGATTTCAGCATTTGTATTGTCTAGTTGATGATGATTGGTTCTATTTTGATCTTTTCCATTTCCCTTTCAATGGCCTTGGTCGTGGCATTATTGAATGCTCCCCCTATATCTA
This sequence comes from Orchestes rusci, assembly GCA_958502075.1. NCBI lineage: Eukaryota > Metazoa > Arthropoda > Insecta > Coleoptera > Curculionidae > Orchestes > Orchestes rusci. The sequence goes on from OY293314.1 coordinate 14,721,807, forward strand.
GAAACGCGCCCAGCGTGTATTCTTTGTTGTCGAGAGATTTTCAAATTGTCCTCACAACTTCATGCAAAGCGCTGTCAATTGACTTTCCCTGAAGAAAAGCATGTTAATCCGTGCATTGGATTTCTATCTTAGTTGATTCTCTTATGTGCAGGTCGATCAGCTTTTCCAATGTCTCAAGCAAAAAGGATATAAGGCTGATTGGTCTCTGGTCTTTTGGATTTGAGTCATTTCATTTTCTCGATTTGGGTATAAAGACAACATTGACTTCCCTCCGTCTACCTGGTGTATCCAAATTGGAGACAATCAGAGTATATCTCCACGAGGGCATCTTATATGCTGTCGAGGGGTTTCTGTAACATGATGGCATTATTTCGTCCGGTTCCGCCGCTTCATACGGCTCGAAACCGTTCACTGCCCACTTTACTATCTTCCTCGATATCATCCTTGATACAACCTCCTGATGTGTTCTCGTATTTGGCATCAGCTGTTGTTCGTCAGAACTGCTGCTTTCTGGTACGGTAAATTCTGGAAAATGCGTGTCCATGTAAAGTTCAAGTGTCTCCTCGCAGGATTCTGTCCATGAGTTATCCAGCCTTTTTATGCTTCTTGGGGTTACCACCTCCCTTGAAAGCATTTTTATTAGCCTTGCAGACTCATTTGTATCCATTATAGACTCGCCGGAGTTCTGCCATGAGTCTCTTTTGGCCTTCCTGATTTCACTTTTGTATCCGTTGAAGCTGGTCTTGTATTCAATCTAGTCCTTCTCTGTTCCATCTCTCTTCGCTTGTTTAAAAAGCGTTCTTGTCTTGTCACAGATCAGGGACAAGACAAGAAGGCTTTTCAACCAGTTCTGCTGTCCACCAGGAAGATGTGGTGCTTTTGCGTGGGCGTCTTGAGGGACATGATTTGTCAAAGACTTTCTTCAATTGTTCTTCTAGATTCGCCGCATTATCCTCTATTTTCTCTTTGTTATGGAATCGTGATAGCCAATAGTTTTCTCTTCCCTTCTTTGAGGTCAGAGAATTATTGCCAGTCTTTTCCACGAGGGTTCCGGAATTGTTCTACCTTTTGGAGCTGATTTCGAGTTGATTTCGAAAAGAATTCTCCTATGATCCGAAAAAGATTATATATGAGAGACTCTCCAATTCCCAACCGTTAGCTCGTAAGAATTAGTAGTCAAAGTAAAATCGAATGCCTCTTTTCTGAACCTGTGGATAAAATAAATGTTGGTACATCACTCCTATTGCATATTACAAGTTCGGTGGTAAGCATAGAGTTTAAGATTGACTTGACCCTCTTGTTATTATCACTGCTGCTCCACTGCGTGTGATGACCATTGGCATCGCACGCTATCACCAACAGCTTTTCTTTCTCCTTCGCGTGATAGACTAGAGGTCGAAATGCTGTCGGTGATGGTTCAGGTTTTTCATATGCCATGTATGCGGACGCTAGAATAAGCGGTTGCTTATTCTTTTGCTTGCATGTTACAGTACTGTGCTGAGGGGAGAGCCTTAGATTCAGTGCCTCCTTTGCAAGTATACAGGTTCTCATTTCACTTACCGACGAAGAATGATATTGATGGTAGTCTCTCGCTTTTAATCCGAGAACTTTGCCCTTATTGAGCCATGGCTCTTGAATCAGTGCGATGTCCACTTCATTCTCCGTCATAAACAGCACCAGGTCCTCCAATTCCGCTTCGCAGTGATACAAATTGATTTGTACTGCTTGCAGCTTCAGGTTTCTTGGTGCCATCTTTCTGGTCCTTGGGGAGCCTCGCTTTGAGGGTGCCTAGCCTGAACTTGATGAGCCCGTTGTTGCTCTTCAGTATTCCGAAGGTATCGTCCTTCACAGTGCAGACGATATCCTTCTCCGGTCCAAACTTGCACATTGTCGCAAGCACTCTCCAGCTTTGCGTGTTCAGGTCCTTGTTCTGCTTGTCGATGATCTTCAATATGGATTCATCATTCACCGGAACCAGAGGTGGAATCCACACTGATATCAATCGACGCAGAGGTGTATTCGAGACTGGTATTAATCCGAGTTTGACTCCCTGTCAGATTCCGCCGCAGCCGCCGACTACACGCTTTGGAAAGTCAATCGACTTTCCGTTGTCGCAGCCAACAACATCGGCTCCTTTCTGTCAGCCAGCCCTGTCGAAGTAGCCTCCTCGTTGCCACTCTGCTCGTCTAGCTCGAGTATGGTGTCCAATATCCTCGCTTCTACCTCGAGCCACTTCTTGGCTGCAATTTTGCCATCGGGATCTGATAGATCCACGATGGCCACCTGCATCTCTTTTGGCGTGACGAAGCTTCTGGAGTTTTTGGGCTTCTTCACGGTTCTTCCTCGCTGGAACGCATCCGTTTTTGCATTTTCCTCCCAGAAGCTAGGGGATTTTGTTCCTTTGGTACGTTGTCGCCTGTGATGACACCACATTAGACTTTACCAGAAGCCTCCGTCTTTGCTTTCGCTTTCGCTTTCGAAAAGGAACCGCAGAGGCAAGAGCCTCTGCGGTTCCTTTTCCGGTTCATGTTGCTTTAACCCCTGCTTACGCTCGAATTTTGCAACAATATTTATTTTGTTTTTGATGAAGTAAGCTCTTTCTTGGAGAGTTCTTAATCCTTATTCTTCGAATTCTCCATATCTACGGTGTCATCATCATAAAAAAAGAGTTTTTTTCAGGCAATATAGAAGATCCGGTATATAAACACTGGTCTGATTGTTTTTTGATAGCGTGTGGCGAAATAGCCAAAAAAATCTGGTAAATCATGGATGCACCACAAAACTACAGGGCATATCCACTAGATAGGACATTGCAAGTTCAATAATCACTTGCTGATTGAAACTACAAATGCTCAAATCGGTCAAGTTAAAAAGCTGAATGATAACCTCAAAGAACAAGCTGCTTGGGACAAGGTTCGAGTTGAAGAAGTTTCTGAACTAATTGAAGTAAACCGCAATTTGAAAAATGATCTGGATGAGTTTCGTGAGCTCATTGACAATCCTAAGCAATACATCATGTCTCTTGAAAATGAAAACCAAGAATACTATATAGAATTTTCAAATCTTAAAATGTTAATAAACATTATTTTATCCAAAGATGCTGGCATCCCAATCGCCAAAAGAAGCCGGCATATCCCAACTCGACTGACATTAAGAAAGATCCTTATCATTGAAGGATGGTAAGTTACGTCCATAATCAAGCTCAATGCTCTGTCTAAACAGGGCCTTGAAAATGTGGATCTCTACCACCGTCCTTATCAAACATTGGAGCAGAGGATATTCTCATTGAAAATCTTTCTCGTTGACTTATTGTTGGCGATGTAGCGGCTACAGTCTTCTGTGATTTTTCCAATGCTTTTGATTGTGTTGACCACCAAATACTGCTGAGAAAACTAGAAAGATATGATTTTGGGGGTATGGCCTGGCATTGGTTGCGATCTCATTTGTCAGAGAGGAAGCAATTCGTCAAGTCGGATGATGATATTTCTGAGATGCTTGAGATAAGACATGATGTGCCTCAAGGATCTGTACTGGGTCCTGTGCTTTTACTTCTCTGTAGACTCTTATTCAGTAAGCACAGTATACCAACCTCCCAATGACCTGTTATACTACAATCAGTCAGTATGATTTATCAGCATAGATCGATCCCTCTTCAGGAGCGGAAGTGCACTTATCCAACCAGACATTCATGAGAGACAGATGATTTGCTTTGTGACATCAGAAGTGTACAGGGTGGGCAACTAAGAATGCCAGGTACTGTATCTGGACGACTAATCATCGTAGAGGCTTGCGGCAAACAACTAAAACGGCCAAGAGAAATACCTGAAAAATATTTTCAAGCTTCCAAAATGATCGCTAGGGGGCGTATCAGCCAAAACCAAGTAGAAAAATAGGATTTTTTTAGAATTTTGCCGAATGAAAATGTATCGATGATATTATTTTCATATTTACTGACTTTTCACCTACACTTTTTGCCCTAAGCGTTTTCTTCTATCAAAATAAAGGAGGGGGGGGAATTCGAATATTTTTTCAAACAAACAGAGATTTCTCCATTTTCGCTTGACCGATTCTAACGAGCTTGAGCTCATATGAAAAAGCATACCTAATCTGCACCACAAAATTCTTATTTTGTTTTGAATTGGTTGCCTTTGCCGTCGCCGCTAGATGGCGTTAATTGAAATAGAAGCCTATTTATGGTTTATTGATTTCTATGTAATAGTTCAAAAGAGGATACATTTTTCTATTGGAAAATTTGAAAAAACAAAAAAAAAAAATCATTTAATTTTTTGTTTTTTTTTTCAATTTTCTAATAGAAAAATTATCCTTTTTTGAAATATTCAAAAATGAATTTACCATTACATTCGATGTTTTTTGAAAAAACTCAAAAATAAGCTACTATCTCAGTTAACGCCATCTATCGGCGACGGCGAAGATAACAAATGCAAAACCAAAAAAGCATTTTGTAGTGCAGATTATGCTCTCTCATAATATGAGCCCAAGCTCGTTCAAATTGGTCAAGCAAATCGGGAGAGATTCCCGTTTGTTTAAAGAATAAAAAAATGAATAATAATAATACTTAAACTTTCCCCACCCCTTCATTTTCATTGATAGAAAAAAAAACGTTTTTGACAAAAAGGGTAGGTGAAAAGTCAGTAAATATGAAAATAATATCATCGATATATTTTCGGTGGGCAAAATTCTATAAAAATCCTATGTTTCTTGTTGGTGTTGGTTCTTACGTCCCCTAGCGACCATTTCAGAAACTTGAAAATATTTTCCAGGTATTTTTCTTGGCCGTTTAGGTCATAAAAATTTTTGCCGCAAGCCTCTACGATGAATAGTTGTCCAGATACAGTACCTCGCACTCTTAGTTGCCCACACTGTACAGTCCTTCGTAGGTTTTGAGATTTGGGTATCATCATTGTTGCAGGATAAAGCATTCTAGAGTTTGGAGGAATTTTTTCCTGATGTGCGTTGCTCCACTTTATTTATCAATCAATATTTATCATCATAATACAATTTATACTTTGTCAAAAAATGTGATACGTTCAAGACAATAGAGTATTTTTTGATTGATATATTCCATTTACTAGAAATAGGTAGGTCCTAGGAGCGGCGACAGGTTTCACCCTCACACCTTTTACCATGCTTAAAGAATGTAAAGAACGTTGCTTATGTCGTAACGGAAAGTGCAACTTTTGGAAATATTACAAAGAGACACTTGAGGGAACACTCCAGAAACCAGGGAGAGAACCACTCAAATGTCTTGCTTGTCTTGTCAAAAGCGTCATGCCTTCAGCAGTTTCATCTTCCTATAATAATTGTGGTTATTGTGTGAGTAAAAAAAAAATATTTACAGTGTACATATATTTCATAGGTACATATGTATTGTATATAACGAGCATGAAATGCCACCCTTTTCCGATGGGTGAGAAATGTTTATTCCATCCGAGTTTTGGACTATCTATAATTTTTCTCAATACATAATTTGGACTGATATTGTGCAAAATAGAGGCTACCCGTGTGAAATGATATCACGCAATCGAATTGCCTAATGGAAGATGTATCACAAACCACTATGTACCACATTTCCAAATCTTTATCCCTGATGACGATTTATCTTCAGGTGAAAAAATATATTCAAGTATAGTTCCACAAAACTGTAAGTTGTTGCCAAACCCAACATCTCAAAGCACTAGTGTGACTGCAATCAAATTAAAGTACTGAAGTTCCGCTTGAAAAAACAGATATTTGATCTCAAAAGGAGCAATCCAATCCTTTTGGGCTCGAAAGGATAATCTCTATCACCGCAAGGTTAAATTTGCTCCACAGAACACGTTTCACTTTGAAATATATATCGGAAGCAATGTATGAATCTATCCAAACACAGACATTCACCATGTTTTCTATTTAACCGTGTTGAAACGTAAAACAATATCTTATTTTCCACTGTTACTTATATGATTATGCTGATCCCATTTTATAGCCTTGTTTATTCTGACCGTTAGTTGAATCAACAGTTTGTGGAGGATTACCGATTGAATAAACTTGATTTGGTGAATGGAAAAGGGTTATTGAATGATGTGTAGCATCATCGGACTTTTTATAGTATAGGTTAATTAAAACAAAATATATGTGCATGTACTGTACAGGGTGTTCACGTATATTTTTGCCAATAGCTATCTCCGTTAATATAAACCTTAGAGAATGGTTCAGATAGGCAAAGTTGTGGTATTTTTCCTGAATTATCAGAATTTGTCAGAAAAATTGCGGCTTCCTATCTTTTTTTTGAATGGGACACCCTATATACAGGGCTTTTCACTTAAAACTCCGCACGTCAATATCTCGGAAACGAATAGGAATATTTGATTTCTGCAAAAAGTAGTCAATGTATGGGGTCGAGAAGTTATTTTTCACAGTTAAAAAAATTCGACGCCCACCAAGAGTAAAGCGTCGCAAAGCATCGAAAATATTAATCGATTGCAGGGACTTTGAAATTACGCGCATTCAAAAGTACGAGTTATTTATAAACTTTTTTGTTATTTAGTCGAACTCATTTATTCTACTCAGTTTTGAGATATACAGTGTGTCCAAGATAAGGATGTCTATCATGGGGATCTTGAAAACCGTGAGAGATACAAGGTCGGTTAAATGGAGGCATTTCCGTCAATTTTGGAAAAGTTCCTTTCCCAATTTCTTTTTGGATTGTATTCTTTCATAACAGCAATCTACTCACGACATAACAAAAACAAAAAGGTTTATGGGAAAATACAAGTTTGTCCACTTTTATTGAAAACCGGCGATTGAACGTTATACCCAAGAGGCATCACATCTCTTTCATTTGTTTTGATTCCATCATTGGAAATATTCCCAACAGCGTGAGTTGAATAAGGAAAAGAGGAATCTCCCCTCCAATCCCTTACTGCCGAGTGTTTATAGTACGAGCTGCGGTTTGACAGCGTTAAAGAGGTTCTTTTATGGCCTGAATAAAAGTTTTCTCCATCAGTGGCGTGCCATTGAGTTCAAGCTTTTATTCGTTTAATTATATCCGATTAATGTTATGAAGTATTTCACAATACACACGATTTCCTGTGAATACACACAAGAACATCTTATCTACATTTGGTGTTTACCTGTACTTTGTGCATTATTCGCTCCACAGTGGAAGAGCATACGTTCTTTTGTTGGATTTGTTTTTTTTCTGATACTCAAGCAAACACTGTTGTGCTTATATCGAATTTTATTGGCTTTTATAAAAATAAATACTCTATTTACTTGAAGTCGTACTAGTTGTCACGTTTTCAAATACTAGGGTTAGTTTGTAGGTGAGTCTAAGATAAGGATGTCTATCAAGGAGATCTTGGAAAACATAAAAGATACGGAGATGGTTAAATAAGAGAAAAGTTGTGCAATCGAAGCCTAACAATACGTTGTTTAGACATTTCAAAATTCCGAGTAGTTCCGGAGATATGCCTAAGAAAATCCGAAATTTGCCGATTCTGTTTATATTTTTTTCTGACGTTATTATTTCAAGATACAGAGTGACCCATTTGAAAGCGGGCCCTTATAACTATTTCAATTTATTGATCGATTTTGCCGATTTTTTTTTTAAATGTAGAGAGGGAAAAGGTGTATTTTGAAGCCATACGTCGCCCAGTTTTTTCCAAAAACCAAGGCCTACTAGAGCATATTTAGAGGCTGAAAAATCCAAAAAACATGTTATTAGCGATTATTTAAGAGGAAATCTGACTACGCCACTTGATTTTTCATCCCCTGAAATGGATCTGTATCAAATTTCTTGAAAAAATATAAAAAATTGAAGATTAATTTTATAATGTATCAAGAAGTATTTTACCTCGAAACTCAAGTCTATCAGAAAAAATAGATAAATATAAACATTTAAAAGATATTCCCATGTCAAAATACAATGAAAACAGACAAACGAGACTGACAAAAAAAAATTAGAAAAAAAATTACACACAGAAATAATATTTTCGAATTGAATATTTTTTTATGAAATTTGTTACAGACCCATTCCAGGGGATGAAAAATCCAGTGGCGTGGTCAGATTTTCTCTAAAAAAATCGCTAATATGTTTTTTGGATTTTTTAGCCTCTAAATATGCTCTAGTAGCCTTGGTTATTGGAAAACACTGGGTGACGCGACGTATGGCCTCAAAATACACCTTTTTTCTTTCTACACATCAAAAAAAAAAAATCGATCAATAAATTAAAAAGTTATGATGGTGGCCCGCTTTCAAATGGGTCACTCTGTATATAGAAAAACAAAAGACACTTTCTCATGGCCACTTTTCAAGCTCCACAGAACAGCGTCAAGATATTTTTCGTACGACGTGCGACGTTTCGTTTCGCAGACGTTTCGGAGAAACCATCATACAATTATTTTTTTAAATGACGCGTAAAAAAAGTATTCTTCTTCCAGTGCCGTGCCTGTCTACAAGCGTGGGCTATTACCATGACAATTTGGTTGGATTGTTCTCTATATGTCGCTACTCGGAATAGTTCTACTCCCAGCCAGGTCCAATTTTTAACATTTCGCATCCACGATAATTTTCTGCCCTCAAAGGAATGTGATATTTGGTACCTCGCATTATATGCCTGAAGTAGGTGACCTTTATTATTTTTATGGTGTTCAAGAGTTCCAGGTCCTTATTCAGCTGCCAGAGTGCCTCTTCATTGCTGATATGTGCTATCCAAGGGATCTTAAGGATTCTCCGAAAGCACCACATCTCTAACGCTTCTATTTTATTCATGATGTAAGCTTCAAGCGTTCATATCTCACATCGGGCCAATAAAATGCTCCATACGTGAAAGCTGAGTGTCGTGAACCGCCTCTGAACTGTAAGGCTTTTGGCATTTGCTGAATGACTCACGTGGCATTTCAATCCTCGCTCTTACCTACCTCTTCGTCGCACGTAAGGTAGGTATGTCATTGTACAGCCAGATACCCAAATATTTAAAATGTGATACCAGTTCAATGATGTGTCCGTTGATTTCCATCGGAATTGGTTCTATGTTTATTTTGCCCACAGTCATCCATTTAGTTTTCTTGATGTTTAGATTAATACCCCATCTTCGAGCCTCATGCACTGTATCCAGTCCTGCCATATGAAGCCTCACGAAATATGTTCTCTGAATAAGGATTGAACAACAGTAGGGACAAAACACATACCTGTCTCTTTTTATTGGTATGTCAACTGTACCGCTGTCGTCTACCCTGACTACTGCTGTTTGACTATGATACAGGTTTAGCAAAGAACGCCCATCATGATAGTCTACGTTATATAATTTTAGACATTGGAAAAGTTTTGTGTGCTTGACTCGATCAAACGCTTTTTCGAGGTCAATAAAACATATATAGATATTTTTTCAAAACTCAAAACTATTTTGTAATAGCGATATTTTCCCTATGCCGAAAGGAGATTCACGTGTTCCTTATCCGCTACGAAGTCCAAATTGTTCTAGTGATCATATTTGCCATATTCCATTGAAGAGTAACTTCAAGAGTATTTTTAAAGTGAGACTCATCAGGCTAATTGGTCAAAAGTCATTGCACCTATTAGCTTTGCAGTTTTTGGGTGAGGCGATGGAGATCGATTTCTGCCAATCTCTGGGAAGTTTCCCGGTTTGGTGGACCTGGTTGAAAAATGCCGTCAGAACATGAATTGTCTCGTCATCAAGTAGCTTCAACAGCTCTACAGGAATTTCCTTGGGTCCTGGAGTTTTCCTTGCTTCTGCTTGGTGTTTTGCTTTTTGAGCTTCAGATTTGAGAATGCTTGAACCGTTGTCTGCCTTATGATCAGTCGGTATTTTCTATCGTTTCGCGGGTCTCGTCCTTGAACAGTTGTTGGATATACTGTTACCATTCCTTACCAGTGTAAGCTCTTCCTTTGTTGACAGTGCCTTTCCACCATCGTTATGCTGCACTGTAGTATTTTTTCTTCAATATATGCCAGAATGTTCTTTTAGCTTTTATTGTAAATTAAAGTCATCGTTTATGGTCTGAAGATGTTCGATTTCTTTGCAGGATTTCCGAAGCCATATTCCCTTTGTTTACTCAATTTTTTTTTGCGAATCACAAGATGTATTCTCCTGAATTCATTATGATTGTTTTTGTGTTTTCGTCTTTCCTCCATGAGACTTGATAATTATGTACTGTGTCATCCATCCCTGTTTTCCTCTTTTCTCTTTTCTCTTTGATAACTGTTGAACTTTTCCATTCCTCAACGAAGCTTCGATCAATTTTTTCGACGCTTTTGTTTTCAGGTGGACATGTTATAGTTTTATAGTGTGTACCATTCATTTCCTTGGCTAGCTCTTTATTGGTTTGTTGCTTGTTGTTGTATTCGTGAGGTTTTTGTTGGTTTTTTCATATTTTTAAGTTTTACATTCAGTAAAGCGCAGAGCAAGTTTTGATTAGAGTGTACATCTAATTTATGTGTAAAAGAAAAGTAGATAACGCTTGCTGACTGATTTTCTCGCTTTAGGGATTTCAACTACTGAAAACCATGCCAGTGTTGACTACAAAAAATGAAAATTTAGCGACCGCAAGTGTGCTAGGCATACCAAAAATCTTTTCGCAATATTGTCCGACCGGTAAATTTTTCTCAACGGCTGACCTGCTTTTGGAAAATTTTTGACATATTCTTGATGATATCGTAATTCATTCTGTTGATTGCCATAAGCGAAAAAATGCATTAGCAAGTTCGTGCAAAACTCAAAGCACTGTTTTTCTACTCTTAGATGGTTATATTATTTTAATGTGGGGAAATGCCATACACGTGAAATCATTTTTTTTTCAACTTTTTCTGCAGAAGGAAAAACCAATTTTTTCATATTATGTCATGCACACTTGCGGTCGCTGAAAGCGTGTTTTGTTTTCCCATATCTCTTTGAACAACGTCAGAAAAAAAATTAAAAACGAAATCGCCAAATTTCGGTTTTTTAACCATTTCTCCGGAACTGCTGGGAATTTTTACATTTAAGAAACGGCATATTGGTTGGGTTGAAAATTAGCTACTTTTCTTCAATTTAATCATAGTCGTATCTCTTATGGGTTCCAAGATCCTCATGATAGACATCTTGATCTTGGACACAAGGTACACCCATGATGCGTTTTCTCAAAGTTTTTTTCATTGCTATTACTAATTAATCACTCGTTATAGTTTTGTCATTGTCAATAGAAACTCCCGAAGAAAAGTCACTTTTCTTCACCTCGCACATAAACTACAACGTTGAACTATAAAAATATCAAAAAACAACAGCATTTGCATCCCTGGACTTAAGAAAAATGACTACCACCATATATCAGAGAATCCTGAACACATGCTGATGATGGAATTGGCAGCACAATGTTGTTTACAGAGCGTGTGGAATAGGGTGTTGAGTTCAAGAGTATCGTGTCTTTATACTTCTTGTGAAGAAGGCAAACTGTCTCTTATATAGAAAGAGAAGTTAGGATGAGGCTCTTCTCTTTAATAAAGAGTGCCTTGCATGGTTCTCTCAGTTGAGCACCACACAAGTATCGGATTGACTCAATGAGCAGTATAAGCAAACTGTCTCTTATATAGAAAGAGAAGTTAGGATGAGGATCTTCTCTTTAATGAAGAGTGCCTTGCATGGTTCTCTTGGTTGAGCACCACACAAGTATCGGATTGACTCAATGAGCAGTATAAGCAAACTGTCTCTTATATAGAAAGAGAGGTTAGGATGAGGATCTTCTCTTTAATGAAGAATGCCTTGCATGGTTCTCTTGGTTGAGCACCACACAAGTATCGGATTGATCTTTTTTGGATTCTGAATAAGCTCAGCATTAGTTGCTTTGTACAACATACCCAAAAACTTACACCATATCGCAAGTGGGATTCGATAAGACGAAAAAATTGCGTTCTTAGCAATGTCCTTACTCAGTTCCTTAACTATGAGCCTGATTGCAAAACAGTCTCTTGCTATGTTAGAGTGGAGCTGTTGATTATGATGATCAAATTTCAATCTAGAATCAATATGAACCCCTCAAAAACTTGATGGGTAGTTCATCTTTTTGCCATCTTGCTCAATGCCTTGGAGGCAGCACATGCTGTACAACAGATTCAACATGGAAGTCCATAGCCCAAGCGCCAACGGTGTCAGCGCAAATCCTGCCAGTCGCTATTTGCAATTTGATTCAAATTTTCAACCTACTACTGGTTAGAAGTCTCACGGTAAGTAATCAACAAGGGACGTTAACAACTGAACTTGAGTTTAATTATATTATTATTTACATCACCGTGCTAACAGTTATCCGAAACCCAATTGAGCATGGTCAGACACAATAACCCTCCATCATCAAATTTGATATCAATTATTTGAATCAACAAACTGTTTCTATATATATAAAAGTCAAACTCAAGCCTCCCGCAATTATTGTCTCTAATTTGGCGAATGCTTTGACAACAGAATTAAAGGAAAGTGGGATGCTCCTCAAACTCGGAAAATCAACGGAAAATCAAATAACACCGCATTCAACCTACTAAGGGTGATCCAATTTTGATAGTCATTACACGGTTTGTGGTTTTGATTTATGAACTTGACAGAAAATGGGTCAGATGAACCTCGAGAGCAATTTATTTTTGAAAAAGAGGTGATTTATAGATGGGTGAACGATCGTCTTCACATAGAGTATAATATAAAGTGAAAAGCTGTTGTTTGATGATTGAAGGTTCTTTTGTTTCGTTTTCGAAGGATCATCGTTAGGTTTGGACATTGAAATATTTTCTCTTGATGCTGTCGACTTAATGCGATGTTTGGGAGATTTATCTTCTTGCATTCATGTTTTCCAGCTCACACTACATCAACTGGCTAAGGAATACTTTTCTATGAAAATGCTGACATTTTGTGCACAGCCACAGAACATAGAAACTCAGCTCTATCATTGGAAATGTATTGTACAACTAAAATAGTCCTTTTGCTAGAAATCAGAGAATGTTCCACGTTCTATACAACGTTCCGATCAATGATCGTCAGATTGAAATCACATCAATGACATGCTTGAATTCTGATTGTGAGTTTCCAACAGCAAAGTTCACTGCAGCATTGTATTGAAAATTCGATGTTCATCATTGGTATCTTGGAAACGGTGGGAGATACAGCGAAGCTGAAACTATAGCAGACTTGAGCAGTTTTTGACACTCAATAAAATGCCGTCAAGAAATTCAAATGATGCAAATAAGTTCAAAATCAGTGAAAAAGTTTCCAAATATTTGAGATTTTTCTACCGAGTCTGCAGACAATAATCATCATCCCATTGCCTCTACAAAATTTAGGCCTCTGACCAATGCATTATTTGTTGATTCGCTGATTCTGCACATAGATCCATATGCACAAATACAAAATAGTGGAAAATGGTTTTATAGGAAATATCTGCATTTTAGCCTGAATCTTTCTAGTAAAAGCTACCGATCGCCTGAATACCTATACCTGGTACTGCAATTATCAACATAGCCACTATTTGAAAATTTCCCAATCAAACAACAACGCTTGGGATCGTTTTTGCAACAGATTTAATAATAATAAGCTTCAAGTACAAAATCGCGTTAAAGACATTTTCAACATAGAGGTTCACTGTGAACAGTCCTTCAGATCACTACGTGATATAATTGACACTTTTCGAAACACTTGAAAGCTTTAAAACAGCTCAAACAATCTACTGATACAGTGAGGCTCAAAAAGATCCCCCACTTTTCAAACCTTTTTGTGTATAAGAATGAGGTTTGGATCCCCAATAAACTGAGCATGTACAACATTTCTCAACGCAGTAGTGACAGCTGAGAATGTAAAAACGGCATTCAGGCGACATTAAAAAAAATGGCTTGAAATTGAACGTATAAACGTCACCGCGACTTGAAACTTCCAGGGTGTGAGAAAGGTTGAAAAGACCTTCAGAATGAGGTATCACTCGATACAATTTTCCATTTCATTTTTTCTTTTGATATTGTTGTGTCCAAATTTCGTTCTAATAATATCTGGTTTTCGTTCAGTATGGCTGAGAGAGCGGACGTGATTTTGGCTGACGCGGGATGTGCAGAAACGTGCAATTATAACTTCGATGATCCTAAGTCGACGATCCAATGTATAAAATGTAAATGTTTTGAACAGTGGAAATGTGTGGATGTAGAGCGAAGGGGTTTTCATATAAAGAAATCAGGTTTGAAGTGCAAATCCTGTGATTTCGAAGCCAGTTTTACCAAAAAAAACGGAACAGAAGCTGTCAAGAAGAGGTAATGTTTGATAAAAGTATCGTTGAGTTCGAGGTTGAGTTCATACGAACATCATTGGAAAACTCCCGGAAACAACCGAGTATCTACGTACTAAAGTTGATTTGCTCGTCAGTGGAAATATGGAATAAAAAAATAGAGGTAGTCAGGCTGGAAAGCAACAATGCGTCAGTTGCCAACTCGCATTCCAATAATGAGGTCTCAGGTATAAGATAAGCGCGCAACATTCGCAGCTACGGTGACAAACACCAATATTTTAGTAATTTGATCCAAGAATGCCAAAGGATATTCCGATGTTAAGAAACAGCTGAAGAACAAAGTTCATCCAATGGACATTAAAATAGGTGTCGCACATTGAAAAAAGGGGTGTGGTTTTAAAATGTGAAAAAAAACCTCTTTCGCATGCTCGATAAAAAATACAAAAACAATTAGGAGATAGTTTTGGAGATGATCGCTCAAAAGTCAATTATGGTAGACTCGGAGTGGTTGGAACTTGTGAGTCTCAACATGAGGAGAATGGAGAATGATGAAAGTATAATTTCCAAAATCGTGAAACAAAATACCATTCTGTAAAAAACTCAGCTGAGAACATAAAGAAGAAAAGTCATTGTTTTGAAATAGTGATTTTTTATAATTGTGAAGAAAACCATGGGAGAGATGAATGTGGGTCGTCTGTATAAAAGTGTACTGTGTTGCAGTTAATGAAAACCGTGAAATGACTTTTAGAACTGATCTTGAGTGTGGGACCCTACTTGCCAAGTTTTTGAAAGGTATCAAGAATTACAAAAAAAAAAATGTAGCCTAGCAATTAGTGAACCAATTTGATAGTAAGATGAAGGGCACATTTCATACACCAATTCCCAAAGTTTATTGAATAATTACCAAGAAATTGAAATTCTCATCCGAAAATGTAAGCCCATAATACTTTGACTATTCAAAGCCCATATGCCTGCCTCTAGATGCTGGATATAAATCAATTCTTTGTTTTAGCCGTAACAATAGGACGGAAGGTGTTTCATTTTATGTCGAAAACTCAATCAAATAATAATGTATTGAAAATTGAAAAAACCTGTGGTGGCGGGGTGGCCATTTGAAAAGGTGAAATAGGTAATACTGGGCATTCCAAGTTATTATGAAAAAACCTTTGGACCCGTCGATTTTTGAATAAAGGGGGAACCATTTTTCTGGCATTTTTGTCCCATGAAGGGCAAAGCCCTAGCGGTGAACAAGGGCCCCCAAAATTTTAGAATACATGAAGGGGCGAGTGGTATTTTATTTTGGATAAATTTTTATGTAGATTATAAAGTCCGAGTTTCACACCACTACTATGTACAGGGTGTCCCATTTTGGGTACTTTTGCGGGGTATCTCCGTTATTCTTACAGATAGAAAGTTGCGGTTTTCGCTACTTTTTCGTAAAACTAAAGATGCCGATAACAAAATTTTCATAGCCCTTTTAGTTTTTAAGATACAGGGCTAAACTGAAAATGTTGCATTTTAAGGTACCCCTCGTATCTAAACTATCAGATAAGTTATGGAAAATGTGAAAACTGTTTCTTATATAACTTTTCCCGTAGAACTCGATTCTGCCTTCGGAATTAGTATACAGGGTCAGGTCAAAAAGTTATCGGACCCAATTTTTTTTTTTTAATGGAACACCCTGTATATTTATAGTCCATAAGATTTGTCTTTTCTTTACCTTTTCAAAAATATATTAGAGTATGCAAAAAAAAAATGTTTAGCCTATAACTTTTTGACCTGACCCTGTATACAAATTCCGAAGGCAGAATCGAGTTCCACGGAAAAAGTTTATAACTTTCGATTTTGCCTTCGGAATTTGTTTACAGGGTCAGGTCAAAAAGTTATGGGCTAAACATTTTTTTTTTTAAAGTGCATACTTTTATATATTTTTGAAAAGGTAAAAAAAAACAAATCTTATGGACTATAAATATACAGGCTGTTCCATTTGAAAAATGAAGTTGGGTCCGATAACTTTTTGACCTGACCCTGTATACTAATTCCGTAGGCAGAATCGAGTTCTACGGAAAAAGTTATATAAGAAACAGTTTTCACATTTTCCATAACTTATCTGATAGTTTAGATACGAGGGGTACCTTAAAATGCAACATTTTCAGTTTAGCCCTGTATCTTAAAAATAAAAGGACTATGAACATTTTGTTAACGGCATCTTTAGTTTCACGAAAAAGTAGCACACTGTCGCGAAAACCGCAACTTTCTATCTATAAGAATAACGGAGATACCCCGCAAAAGTACCCAAAATGGGACACCCTGTACACAGCCATTACAGGGGCTAACTGAAGTTATTGAAAAATTTGAATTTTGAAGCATTCATGGGGTGATTTGGCGACATTCATCAACTATCTGATGTTGCAGGTTTCCACAGATATTTGCTGGATCGCATACATTTTAGTTTTTAAATAATGACCCCACAACAAAAATCGAATATGTTCAAATCTGAAGAACGTGGAGGCCAGTCAATAGCCCCTCTTTTCTCAATATACGTTGTCCTGGGAATATTTGGTCGAAATATCGACGAACCACTCATAGCAAAGTGGGGTGACGCACATCTCGCGATGATTTTGAAACATTTTTTTTGTAACTTTCATCGACCCCTGTAATGGCTGTGGACATAGAAGCGGTGTAAAACTCGAAGGAAGAAAATTCCATCAAAATGAGGTGTCACTCGACCCTTCATGCCATTTAAAATTTTGGGGGACCTTGCCACCCACACTAGGTTTTTGCCCTTCATGTGCCGAAAATGCCAAAAGAACGGTTGCCCCTTGAAAAAAATCCACGGGTCCGAGGGTTTTTTCTTCAATGTCTTGAAGCGCCCAGAAATATCTCTGTCTCCTTTTCAAATGACCACCCTGTATAAACGCTGACTGGCCCGTGATCTTTCTACGAACAGACCTATGATAGGCCAAAGATAAATGGATTGGATCACCAGTGACACATCCTTGAAATGTTATATTCTTCTGGATCCGAAAATAAGCGATCATAATTTGCTGCAAGGTGACCTGAACTTTCGCTTGTCATCACCAAAAGTCATGGTATATTGACGGCTGGATTGAAATAGAGTGGTTGTTGAGGAAGAACTAAGAAAAGCAGACTGAATGGAGTTGCAGAGCTGATGTGGATATTTTGGCGATTCATCACCTCCACCACTAATATGACGTCGTACATGGAAAAAATGTCCAACTTTAAATAGTCCAAGATCTACCGTCACTTTTGACCGCATCATTTCAATACTCTTGGTTTTGCCGCCTTTGTTATGGAAACATTATAGAAAATTGTAAGCTGGCGCGATTAGGGAGCTTAACGTTGTAGAAGGCCATCAAAGTGGATTTTCTTTGTTTTTACAGTTGAAACTTCGTCAATAGTCAAGTTAGAAGAAGTTAATTGAAAAAAAAATGTCAGCTCTGCAGGATGGGGGACAAAAGTTGTCGGCAGGCCATGTCAAAGTGTAAAAAGACGTATAATATTTTGGAATACTGAGTTGAAATTTTAGAGTTAGTCTTGGGAAAGGATTTACAATCTTTTTTTATTTGTCATTTTGCTCCAAAACAAAAAATAATAGTATTTCACGTTTTCTTGTTTTTCCCTCAGTATAATATTTTCAAATTAAAAGTATGGCAATGAACTTTTTAAACCAATCAGAACTTTTTATAAAAAGTGACTTTTGATTGATCTCTTTTCATTTTGGTTCTTATCATTGAACCTCAATATTCTCATCAAGTGATTTTGATAATCACCTCACCTGAATACGAGTGATTGTAGACCATTTGAGCACTAAGGTATGAGTACACTTGAAAATGATTTGATTCAAGTCGGTCACTACTCATTTGAGGAAATCAGCAAATAACGCAGCCTTCATTGTCATTTCAATAAGAACCTTGATATCCCAGAGAATTCGCTAAATTCTTGGAGTTGGAGGAATGCTGTGATATTCGTTTGTACTCTGAAGATAAAGAATCTTGCGAACAGCTTTTTGGAAAAAATGTTGAAAGCGACGAAAATGGTCGATTTATTGTAACTATCCAATTCAAAGACTCACCTAAAAAAAGGTTATCATCTTCAGATCGAAAATTTTTCCGTAATGCAAATGATCAAACGAAGTTGATGCGTAAATACAGTGACCTCGAGCATATGATAAAAGTGAATGATGATATCAACAAAGAGAGTAAGTTTTATTACATATGCCACATCATGGTGTGCTTAAAGAGTCAAACACGACAACAGGGATACGATTCGTTTTCAATTGTTGTGCTGACACAACTAAATATATTCCGGCTGATATCGAAAAAATGTATCGCCTGTTCTCATTAAACCTTAACAATGTATCTTTTAGAAAACACTTTGGCCAGAAGAACCTTCTGATTCCCTCGAAACTTACGAACTTCAAATTTCCAAATCGTAGCCTACAGAACAAGCAGTGCTCTGTTTTTGGCTATTCAATATCTATTCTGATTGGGTTAAGATTGTGAACATTCATATCCAGATGTATATGTATCTTATGTCATCCAAAATTATTTCCACTTTGAGGACGTTCTATTTCGTGTATCTGGACGAAATTTTCATTCTAGGTTCAAGTCTATCAGAAACTCTTAGCTTGAGGGAATTTGAATTGAGAAAATAGCATTCAAATTGCAACAAGATTGTGAACATCTGACTACTTGGGTAATTGTAATATCGTAGAACTGTCTGAAAAACTCAGAACTTCATATCAACCACAAACATCCTGTTATTATGTTGACAAAACGTTATTTATGCAAAATAATTTCCAGATTCGAACATCTAAAAATATCACATGCTGGCTCTCAGTGCTGATATTGTCACGTATGGAGTCAGATTGGGCCTCCGACTGGACCCACACCTGTCGTGTCTAAGTGGACGTAGCTGAGCCGACCGACGAAAGAAAACTCAGTATTGGTTACCTATGTTACATCCAGCTCATCTTCACCACCATAACATTAGGAAAAGCATGTTCTCTCATTTTTTTGAATATTACTTTGAGGTTGAGGGAGAGTCCCTGTCACTCTCTCCTCACTCTACTCATTGAGTTTGAGGTAGAGTGAGAGTGATAGCACTACTCACTCGGGGTGTAAAGAGTTGGTTGAGCCAAGCACTAATAATAAGACAGTGGTTCAGTGGCGGCTCGCGGTGTTGTAAGTAGGTGAAGCAGACTGATGTGAAAAAAGCGGCGGTGGCGAAAAAAAGCGCCGCTGGCGAAAAATTTTCCGGGCGCATCCACCATTTTATTATACACTATTCAGTTATCGGCTCGCGGCTTTCAAAACAGGTTAAGCAGAATTTCCCTCTCCAAACCGAAAAACGAGAGAGAGAATTTACCGAGATCGGCAAATCCAGTTTTGTTCCACACTCCACCACGAACGCCAATCATTAGACAAGGAACGCAGAAAACTTTATTTAAGTAATAGCTTCCAAACAACCCCGCAAATTCGGAATACCTACCACCATTTTTTAAATTTCTGGTGGTAAACTCTTTCGTGCTGTTTTACCAGTTTACCACTTTATTAATGTTCAACAGTGGGGAGGGTTTTTCACAACTTAAAAACTCTCGTTCATCGTGGTCAGTCCACTTTCTAATCGGGGTTTCCAATAAAACACACACGCGGAGTCATATACAGGAAACATTGCGGAAATTTCAACCACACCGCACGGCGCACAGCACACCCAACATGCATGATGTAGAATACACGTAAAATTAAAATCACATTCTATGGTACTATCACTTGAAAGGCGGGAGATACCTAAACCGAAAAATCGGGTGGGTTGGCATCATTTGAAATAATACATATTTCTTAAATAGTACACGGCTCTAGTTCTATAACCTAAAAAATTTCGGACTGTTACAGTCTCGAAAATACCATTCGTTACGAAATTTCCGCGTGAACACTCTGTATTTGGATTAAGAAGTTTTTGTCACATTAAGTTCCGGCGACGGTCTATTCGAATTTAAAAAGTCCTTTTTATCGTCATTTGTCCATCTCGAAAATGGCTTTTCGAGCATGACTTATACCGGATCATATACGGGAAACATGACAAAAAACGAAACCGACTTCCGATTTTATTTGCAAAACCGCTTGCCTGAACTAAACGTCAGAAAACGCGCGAAGACGCGAGACGCGCACTGAATTTCCGCCTCAAAATAATATTTATTTGCGGCATATCGATAGAGTGACGTTTCCATGGTAACCGATGGATGTTATGAAGCTGCCGCGCTGAATTTTGAACTGCGCGTCTTAGTGTCTTAGGAAAACTTACCTTAGTGCCATGACATACTAGGCAAAAAAGGCAGAATTTTGCGATTTTCTGCCAAGTTATTCCATCAAAACGTATACATAAAAATCGGAAAAACGCTAAATTCTGCGACTTATCGCCTAGTATGTCATGGTACTTACTGAAAGATCGGTATTCAATTCATATTTGCAGGCAGCAGCTGATGTCATTAAACGTTGATGGTCGGACGCATGTGCAGAATTAAAATTAGTAAAAATATTTTAATCGAATATTATTATATTAAGAAATTCGTGCTAAAGATAATAATTCAAGGTGAAGCGGCGCTTCACTTGCGTCATGCCGCGAGCCGCCACTGCAGTGGTTGGATTAGTTTTGGGTTGGTATTCCTGGTGTGCCTACTATTCGGAATATTTCAGCGAGCCTATATAATGCCGGAGAGAGGTTATAGCCCCTACGTTGGAGCTTGTCTCCTTGTAACGGTGACGTAAGAACGAACGTGTAACTATCACTGTAGATGTGATGTTGCACAAATACACAATCATTCCCCACTTTAGTGATATCTACATAGTTTATTGATACTTGTTACGTGGCAGCGTTGGTCGCCAATTACTCATGCAGTAATAATTACGTAATGTCGAATATATTATTATTTTCCTGTTGGGAGGTAGACTTTTGAAAACTTTGAAGTTGAAAAAGGTATTTATTTATGAAATCCAGGCTGCTGGAATTCATATCGATTCATTATAAGCATGTCAAGCATTCTATTATCAAGGTTCTGATTGATTTGTTATCATTTCTCCTTGAGAACAGCAGAAACCTTATGTAACCATTCTTGCCTTCTCAGCAAAACAGTTAGTTTATATAAAACTGATGTTTTTTCGATATGAAATATCACTATTGTAGAAGAAATTGATTCCGAACGTCCCATAGAATCTTATTGTCCTCATTGGTTAATTCAGTGAACTGGATAGCTATCCTTCAGAATGAAGTGCAATATGTTGTTTCATCATACAGGAAATATCAAAATAAGGCAGGAGTTACTTCTCATCAGATATTATTGGAAGGGTATATCACATTTTCCATTACAAATACACAGATATCTCTTTATAGAATTTATGAATATTCATTGGAAAGAAACGAAGAAAAACATGCTGAATTTTTGAAGTGCATCTCAAGTTCAACAGTTACAGAGTCTATTCAAAACGATATTGAGTTGAGGAGCGGTCCTTGACCCTGTGGATAATGAATGGGTCGGTCCACGGTCCCTGTGGGTATTGGTCAAGTCCATGGCTCTTCGTGAGAGGAACGGTCCATATTACTGTAGGCGGTGTCTGAGTTTTTACACCATGTCTCGTCGAGCCAGCTGGAACTTGACTCTCTTTGGGGTAGTCTGTTAACTGTCTCTTGTCATGAAGCATCGTCCTACATGAAGTGGTTTAAAGTTGTCTTTTCCAGAAAGGAGTCGAAGTTTTATCGTCCTGACTCTGTCTTAAGGATCAGCTTTTTCTCATGAAACGAGCGGCGTAAGCTATGATTGGAAGTATCAAGAGCTCCTTTATCAACAGCTTGGTCCCGAGGCGAGTCTATTGCCGGCTCCTATGAGTGGACGCAGGATCCCCATCTGCATTGGCCTTAAGCCTTGGGGTCTTCACGTCGTTCGCTCAAGTGAGCATCTTGCTGAACTCTTGTGTTTTTTTGTGATTCACCAGAAGCCACCATCTATCCATCCACTGATTGATCAGGTCATGGCGTTTCTGTAGCTGCAAATTCTTACAGAGGGATCGACAGTTCGTTCCTCCAGAACCAATCACTAACCCACGAGACGAAGAAAGGGCCAAGGAAAGGTCTTAACCATCCTATATTCTGAAGATAGCCGAACAGGAGAGCGAGTGGCAGAATGGATGCCAGTTCATGCCATTCACTGCGTTCGTGGACTATTCAAGGAGGGATTCAGAGAGCGCGGTTGAATGATTTACATGCATTTCAAGACCAAGTTAGAATATATACAGTGAGGACGTAAATAGTCCCCCCCTTCTCTAACTTTTTAACGCATTAATGTTTTTGGCTCAAATTTGGAAGTGTGTTTCAGGGTAGGCTTTACTAAGTTTTGACCTCCAAAAAAAATTTTCATCTGTCAAACTGACAGCTGGGCAACATTTTGAAACAAAAAATTAAATGGAAAAAGGGGTCATGTGATACTTTATTTGAAAGGTCCTTCCATTCTCTTTTTACCCCCAAAGTTTGAAGTCCTAATTATTTTTCATAAGGAAATGGCGCCATGTCGAAAATAAATTATTTGTGTCTAAGTAGATACTATCTTTTATTTTGTTTAAGAAACTATGGTAGCACAGATTGATACAGAACACCTAGCTGCATATTAGATTTATTATCGGGTGTCAAATTGACAACGTTTAAAAATTTTTTTTTGGCAGCGACGTTTCCGAATTTTTTTTTTGAAATTTTTTATTAAATACTGTTGTAGAAACAATCACTTATGTTATAGGTTAGTTTTTTCATTGTTAATAAAGTTCTTTTAAGAATTAGAGATAGTATTTTGACCCAAATAATTTATTTTCGATATGGCGCCATTTCCTTAAGAAAAATGCTAAGGACTTCAAACTTTGGGGGTGAAAAGAGAATGGAAGGACCTTTCAAATAAGGTATCACATGACCCCCTTTTCCATTCAATAATTTGTTTCAAAATGGTGCCCAGCTGTCAGTTTGACAGTTGAAATTTTTTTTTGGAGGTCAAAACTTAGTAAAGCCTACCCTGAACAACACCTTCAAATTTGAGCCAAAAATATTAATGCGTTCAAAAGTTAGAGGGGGGGGGGACTATTTACGTCCTCACTGTATAAAATAGCTTTGATGACTGACTGACTGACTCATTAACGCCCGGTCAAACTACTACAGATACAGTCCTGAAATTTTAGAAAGATGTCCTGATGAAGGGTTAGGGGTGTGAAAAATCAAAAATCAATGAAAAAAAATGTATTTCTGGTCACATCGACTAGGAAGTTCATATTAATAGTCTTGAATAAAATCAAGAAACACGTGTTTCGTCTTTTTGCGCTAGCTGGAACGATCCATGACACAAGACCCGCGCCTCCTCCGGTAACTCCGGAGGCCAACGCTCACAAGGTACACCAACCAGGGTGATTGGCTGCTGCTGTATAGGGAGGAAGAAAAACAAGAAATCCATTAAAAAATTCATTGGAAGGGGGAGAATACAGACGAGGAATGATCCACCCCATAATTTCTTCTTGTCTCTCCTCTCCTCATCATATTACTCACAAAGATTTTGACGTCGAGGTAAAACCCACGCTTGTTGTCGTCCCTCATACTCATGATGGTTTTGACATGAATAAGGTTTAAGTGGGTACATGTTTAAATTTGATATAAAGTGTTATTGTTTATTTATCAACATTATGTAAAGTACTCTACCGGGTGATTCACTTATAGACTTTCTGTTCTCAATATAACAGCTACCGGTCTCCACTGAACTGAAAATTTGCAACGCAAGCATTAGCGTTGAACATGAGGCAGTGGTCAGGGCCGTACTTTGGGGAGCAATGGAGCAAGGGATTCTAGCTAAAAAATTGTAAATACCTAGTTACCAGGTATAGTTTGAGGTTTTTTGACATTGTTTATACAGGGTGTCTCGGAACGCCAGGAAAATGATGGTGGTGGGTCTGTAGCCTTCTTTTTGAGACTACAGTAAAACGCAACAGCGACGTCGGTCGTGGTTGGTGAGATGCGTTTTACTGTCGTCTAGATCTTCCCAGTTGGCTTCAATGGAATGGGCTGCGGCAGCTCTTGTAGTCGTTGGCGATGGGTAGTAGCGTAGGGTTTCGTTTTGACAATTGAAAATTTCAAGAGGACGTCACTTTATTTTTATGGGTGTAGACAAAGAAACCTTTTGTAAAACAATTCACTGTGATGTCTGGATTGACATAAAACACGGTGTGTCCCAAAACACTATGATTGACATGTATTTACAGTTATGTAAAAATGTTGAACAAATTTATGAAAATATGAAAATAAGGGTGGTTCCCATACTGTAGCAACCCATTTTTCTGGTGACAATTTTGTGTGCTTTCTGATCATTCTCATCTACTTTGATAATCATTTTTGCCAGTGGTCAAAGTGATATTTGAAAGCTAAATTCCTTTTGATGGTATTCTGAGTGCAGAAGATGGACTCTTATGCTGCCAATGTGTTTTGTAATGATGAGCCAGATACCTATTTTACTGATATGGTGAGTGGTCTCACAGAGTTACCTTACTCAATATGATATTACGCGTTTTAACTAATTAACAGAAATCCGATTGTGTTTTCTTTTCTGCAGCCACTTCTGGTGATTTACGGTGAGAAATATCTTACCAGCGGTCTGAAGAGTTTGATTCTTGAGCTATCAAGAATTAGGTTGAAACGATCTACCGCCGCCCCTTTTTCTGAGTGGTAAATAAGTAGTGGTAAATAAGTAGTTAAATATCATTCATAAGGCTATATCGACTTGCCACGGCCTTTTTTGAGGCGATTGCTGAAGAGAATTACCAAATAACGCGTAGGCGGGCATTGGCTTGACATATTTAGCGGTGAGTTGAATAAAACTAAATTAGGAAGAAAGCTATTTGTGCCAAGTTATATGGCTGTCCTGCATCCTGGGGGCGCCGTGGGGAACGCCCCATTCTTTTGTTAATCTTTGGGATTATGTGTAGAATGCTACACCAATTGTTTATGTGTGGTGGTCAACCATTGATCAAATATAATATAATGGAATGTCTGTATTTCACTTGCATCATATTCGGAGGTTGATTATCTCATTTATCCCTGGCGATCTGGTACTTGTTGTACAGTAGTATAGATTTTGCAATTGGTGTATTTCTCATATTTTGATTTCAGTTGAACTCATATCAAAATATCTTGAACTTGTCCAATACCACATTGTATGTTAACAACAATAAGGAATGTGACAGCCAAATTTTCATTCCAGGTGCGTTTGTTCTGGCCAATAGTGAAGCTGAGCTCGGTGAACCAGTCAATTATTCATTTGTTATTGTTACAAATACATCATACATTGGCTCCATCACGAGAAGGAGATAGTCTTTTGACACCATGTTCAAGTCCAAATGAATACTTGGCCAGCAAATCATCAACATAGTTATTTCGTATTGACGTGAAGACATCAATAAGAATGATCCATCCTGAAACAATGTTTCATTTTCAAAATCCACCTCATGGGAAAAGTGGGGTTGACGGATTCACCTCGTTAGGTTCTTGAGAATTCAGCAAATATCCGTGCTATCGCTGGCTAAAACACATCCATATCTTCAGAGGAGGTTTATAGATATTTTTAGAACGGAAGATTACGTTTAACTTTAGCGATGCATATCAATATTTATTAAAATTTCACGTGTGGCTTTTAGCACACACGGGAACAAGTCCTTGAGCAAGGCAGAAAATGAAATATCACCATTGATCATCAATCAAGAGTGTTAAATGGACATTGACAAATGTCACGTATAAAGCGATCAATCAACTGGACAGAACCAAATCACCCCGGAAGATTACACCTAAGTACTATTCAAGTACTGAAACGGGAAAACTTTGCAACATAAGGCGGATTTTGGCGTTAACCAGGTAACGATTTGTCGTTACCAGGTTTGGTAAGTAATTGGTAACTGTATCGATACCAGCTCGGGATCAAACCTCAAAACGTTATGGTTACTAAAAGTATTATCTATGGTATAACGTAACTACTTAATCAATCACCCCCCAAGAGATTTGCCCTTACTACGAAGAAAAGTTAGGTAAAAAAATTCGTATCCTGGTTAACGCCAAAATCCGCCTATAGTCCTCACCAACCACCCTCACAGCATAACATCCCCCAGCCAATTTCTTATTCTACGACTTTATGTGGGAAAAGAACCTCAGCCTGTCGTCAATATGAAGTCCAAGATACTTGACTACTGCTTTTCTCTGCAGATCATGTCCATCAAGACATAGTTTGTTTGAGTCACACCACTCCTTGACTCGATGCATGTCTTGTGCAATTATTTCCGCCAAAATGTCCTGTCGTTTATGACTCCATAGAATGACTGTGTCATCAGCAAATAAAGTAAATTGGCCTTGAATCTGGAAAGATGGCAGATCGTTGATGTAAAGTAGAAACAGGATTGGGCCAAGTAATGATCCCTGCGGCACGCCATGTTTATTGAGCAACGGGGTTGATGAGCATCCACCAGCACTTATCATCCGATGCCTCCCACTCAGATATGAATGGAACCAGCATGAGCAGTTCCTCTTAATCCATAATGGTATAGCTTATCTAGAATAATCTTGTGACTGACGCAGTCGAAGGCCTCGGAGAAATCACAGAACACCGCCGCGGCTACTTCGCCATCATTCAATGACTAAAACAACGTCTCAAACAAATCGAACATGGCATTTTTGGAAAGCACGTTGACATGAGCTGAGAATATTTCTCTTGGAGATAAAGGGGTGAAGGACATCATCCTCAGCTTCACCAGCTTTTCCACTATTTTAGAAACAGTAGAAAGTAGGGACATCGGACAAAAATTTCCAGGATCATGCTCGTCTCCTCCTTTGTGGATGGGGATAATTACTGCCAGCTTTAAGCAGTCAGGAAATTCGCCTCTATCGAATAAAACGTTGATTTCTTCTACCAAAACATCCAGAGCTTCATCAAAAAGACACTCTATAACTTTCATTGATATTTAATCAAACCCACATGAACGTTTATTTCTGGTTGTTTTGAAAATTGATCCGAGCTCATCCCTATCTGGGTGAAATAAGTCAAAGTGTCCTCCACTGAGTTTTCATGTATGTAAGGGGATCAGTGTGACAACAGAGGTTTATTGTTAAGCCCTCAGCAACCAAACAGTAATAACGATTTAGCTCAGTACAGTCAATCTTCATAGGACCTGATGCAGCACTCTTCCCTCTCAATTCATTTATCACAGTCCAGTACTCTTTAGCTTTGTTTGAGGCTTCATTGATCTTTTTCTCAAAATACATCCTTTTCGCAGCCCTTGTGATTGTTCTATAAACTTTACGATAAGTAGAAAAAGTATTCATGAAAGTGCCTATTATCTATGTATTTTTTCAAGTTATGTAAGCATCTGAGATTTCTGGCAGACGTTCTTATTCCAGAAGATATCCACGATTTCCTTTTTCTTTTCATCGCACATACCGGAAAACTAGAGTCAAAACAACTCCTCAAGATCTTCATAAATGTCGAAAAGCTGGGACTACCACATATCGCCTTCCAATCGGCCATCTCTGCTGCCTGTCTGGAGCTAAGAAAATTTTTATGTAAGAACATCCTTTACCTGCGAACCTTATCTTCAACCTCACGCTTCTTGATGCGAAATCCGCAACAACAGCTTGATGATCAGACAGACCAGGCGCAATAACAGATATGGTACAGGAAATGTCATCAATAAAATTTACACAAAAGTAATCAATTATATAGTTAGAAACCGAAGAAATTCGTGTGGGCTTGTCAACCAACATTGAAATATCAAATGATTGGAGCAGGTTCTTCAATTGATTCATATCATGTTTACCATCAAAAAAGTTGATATTGAAATCTCCAGTCAACATGACCTTATGATTTTGTAGTAACGAGTGTAACAACATTTCAAGTTTTTTATGAAGTCTTTGGAACTCGAGCTTGGAGACCTGTACAAACTGATAATGTAGATATTCGCTTCCTTTACATGAACAATACAAAATTCAAAAGTACTTTCAGTCAACAAAGAGTTATACTCATCACTACTACATACACTACAGGCTTTCCATAAAGTAATTGCTAACGAAAATCATGGTTCCACCATGCTGCGATTTTTTTTTTACAGTCGATAGAGACAATGCAAAACAGTGAGCAAAACAATATCAGGCCAACTTCTCGACTCAAGAGAAACAGGCAATTCATCCCCTTTATGTCTTAACGACTGAATGTTCAGAAGCACTGAACCTAAGTTGGACCAAGAGTTTTTATCACCGTGCAGATGCAGTTCGGGAACGAAAAAGCCTCTTCTTTCTTGAAGCCATGAGTTTCGGATCCACGAGTTGTGAAGGCGAAACCAAATTTTCACCAAGTACATCGTCCAAGCTTTCATGACTAGTTAGGACTTCATTATCTTCCATGATCACAGACTTGTTGGTAGCATCAATGTGTGTGTCTGCCAGATTGACTTCCACATTGATTTCTAATCGTGTATCTTCTTTGGTTCGTATAAAAATCAGCTTCTTTGCATTATTTGGAGGACCATTTTGAATAATATGCATGACATGTTCAGCCATCAGTGAACAATGAGAGCGCCGTCGCCTATTAATACTATTTGGGTCTATGAAATGTAGAGAGCCCGGAATAAAATTACTGATTCTATCTACAAACTCCTCAAGCTTTGCATTGAACTTTATGATGGATTGATTCAAATTCCTTTCACTATATCCCCTGGGGACCTGAACAGTACGAAAAGTATGGATATTTCATCGTAGGTTCTAATTAAGTTCAATATATTCCTAAACTTCGGGAATCTTCCGTTCCTTATATCATTCAATCCTGCAGCGACAATAAGAAAATCGTTACCAGACAGCTCCAAGCTAGACCGCTCACAGTTTCCAATAACACCATCATAATGAGCACCAGGTTTGATGATGGTCTCCACCTTGTATGCTCCATTGAAATCTGTCTGCTGCTGAGTATAACTGAGCTTCCTGCCCGTTTCATCACACCATATAATTAGTTTGTTCCTGATACATCTGTTATTTCTGCTGTCAGCTAATGATACATTCAAATCAACCACATTAATGCATACAGCCCCACTCCCCGCTCGAGAACTTCCATGGGAAATACTTGTAGTTGTTTGGCTGGAATCACACCTTTTTTGGTACTCTGCCACAAGCTTATTGTTTATTATCCCAATCTCTCTTAGAGTATGTTTAGTCTCCTCCAGATCGATCTTTAAAGCTTCCAACTTGCTCATCCATTTGGCGCACTGATCGCAAGATTTCCGTGTAGTATGTTTATTCCTGATATTTTCAAGGTCTTGTTTGAGTATTTTTATTGTGCGTTTGCCACTCTCAATATCCTGCAGGTGGTTATTCTCGATCTCCTCCGCGTCATACTGGAATATCTTCAAACGTTCTTGGAGTTTGGCAATATGCTGGTCCTTCAAGTGATGGTCTACTTTCAATTGCTTCAATTCATTTAAAAAGGAGAGCTCAATACCATCATTCCGTTCATATTCAGTAAAATAGAGAAACATTTTTTCCGCAAACTACTAGCTTTTGAGATATTAGACCGGACTAAGACTTTCCGTGAACCCCGTATTTGCTTTCTCTACACAATGAACTTCAACGTTCTATCTTGTGTCAGAACGGCTCTTGCTAAATTCATCTTGGAATTATCCGTACATTCAATATGAATCTACTTTCGGCAACTCATCAATTCATGGGTGAATTATTTTTTGTGAATTCGAGCAAGAATTGAGTAACGATGTATTTTTCTTGGTTTTTACGTTGGGGATACATCAAGTCATATCACAATGAATAAATTGATCAAATGGACTTTTTGTTAGGATTTCAATGATGATTGTTCAGGTATTTGCTGATATTCTTGTATATTTCCCAGTAAGAGCTTTTCATGAATGGTACTGGTATTATGTTTTTCACCTTAATCAAAGTTGGGACAAAAACAATTTCTTTTTTTTTTTACTTTGATCAAGATAATTCTCAGACTCAATGTCACCAAACGTCGTTTTCGCTCCGGCTCAAATGGCATATTGGTTTATGTTTTTTTTGAGCCCAGTTAAATATTTTTTCTAAAATTTTGCGCTGTTTGTTTTCATCAGCGGATACTATCATTCTAGTATCATTTTTAATCGTCCATGAGGAATTTTAATATCGGATCTTGCAATTGTGATTCCGGTGTGTATCATTCAGGATACAGCGATAAAAAAAAAGATGACTAACAAGCTGTAAGTCCGTGTATATTCACTACCTGGAAAAACTTTGTCCGCGGGCACGTCCCGTTACGCGTTCTAACCTTACTTGGAATCATTCGTGAATAGACTCCTGGCCCCCTATTCTTGATTGTCTGTAAAGGGAGCACTCCTGGGAATGTTCCCATGAAAGCTAGTTCGCTTGTACTCCCGGGAACAAATGTGCCGTACTCTTGAGAACCTTGAATGTAGGCAGAGTTGTCGAGTATTCTCTTTATACCTGAACCAGATTTAGAGTATACAAAGTGTACATAGCTACCTGCGAAACCAACCACACGTTTTTTCTTTTATTATTTTTTTTTTTTTTCAATTTGGAAGCTTACGGGACTGCTAATTGCTCCAAATCCCGTTTATTTTTAATGATATTTCAAAGAACGAACTGTGCACGTAGAGCAATACCTATTTTTTGTAAGCAATGTACAGAGAAACCGTTTTACTTTCAAAATTTACCATAAGATGTTGAGATAGGAAAGAACCATTTTGTAGCTGAATAATGTCGCATGAGGTGTTAGACTGGGCCTTCGGCTGGACCTACAGCACCTGTCGTGTTCTGGGAGAAAGTAGCTGGGTTGAAAAGAAGGGAGACTTGGTAATGGGAACGCCAGTCTATCATCGTCTATGGTACAGTTATCTCCACCACCATAACATGTTTTTTGAGACTGATATGGGTTACACTATTTAGGGTGAAAGGGGTTGAAAGGGGTTGAACTTCTCACAATGGAGAGTAGTTGGCCTACCACTAACCCTCATCTTGCTGAATGTGTCTATTTATAGCAAAGGAGAAGGTGGTAGGGAGCAGTCAAAATTTTTAAAAATTTCCATGTTCTATTTGGAGCAACAAAACTGCTTGCTCAGCGATTCCAGAAGTGGCAAATTGGGTGCATTTACACCAAGTATATTTGCCTCCAATACTAATATGACATATGCCCTCCCCCGTGAGCATTGGACTCCAATGTCAGAAGAGAACATGCTTCATCCCTTACAAAAAAAAATCTTAAAAACTATATACAAATTTTGTGGCTGAAATCTCGTGGTTCGGTCATGCCATTCATCAGTCTAGTTTTCCGGCCTTTAGAACTGCAGTGCTGTGTGACGTGTGTTCAACGCCTGTTCACTGCTAATAGAACTAATGCTTGAATCTGCAAAATTGGTCGTCTGATTTTCCTGACCTCGTTAATAGTTGCCTATTACAGGTTGTGTATATGATCCCCTTACTCAGTCCAGAGGGCTGGTACCCCTGTAATATGGCCAAGGGTTGTGTTTGATTGTTGTGGATTCCTGGCAGTTGTTTGTAGTTTACAGCTGCATGACTCTGGAGACCAGTAGTAGCCCTTATTAAAATCATAAACAACCACCACGTCATTTCTTGGATAAGTCTGTATTCTTGCTCATCCAATAGATTTTTTCTGGAACGGATTCCTAATCTTTCGCCCTATACAGCGGCCGCCAATCACCGTGGTTGATGTACGATTCACCATTGCAGAAGGGCATCGTCATCCTCACGGTAAAGACTCGTCAACGTCGTTCCTTGGTTTTTACATGAAAATGAGTGGTTGATAAATAAATACGAAGAGAAAAACAAAAATATATACATAAAACAATAATTTGCCTCACTAACTCTGTTCACCATATACATTTCACAGTATGTGACGTATCCTGGCTCACGCTCACTTTTCCTTCCAGATATTCAAGAATACGGGCCCTGAACGACTTTTTCTATACTTTACTAAAAGTGAGAATCGATTGGAATGACATTTTAGTTAATCTATGTATATTTTGGCTCTGTGTTTTTATTATGAAGTAGTGCTAAATGTGTTTTTTTGTTTTCTCAAATCGGTACCCAAATCTGTTCTGCTGCGAGTCTGGGATCGTGATGGAAATGATGAAAATCTAGGTGATGCGCAATGATTCAATTCTGACAGTTCCAGAAAACGTTCCGGAACTGTACCAATTGTGTAGGCTGAAACAAACCTGCAGTTATCAATTGGGCATATCAATTGAGTGACCAAATCACTCGAATTCCTATGAAATCCAGTATGTTCCGGAAAGGTGTTGAAACTGTTAGAAGACAGTCAGAGAGACCTAGAAGATACTCATGCTGATATTAATTTTTTTTTTTGATTTTGGACGTAAAATAATGAAGTAGAAAGATAAGTATGATAGGTACAGGGCTGATCAAAAATTAGAAAATTGTTATTCTGTGTAAAAGAAAAGTATCTTGAGTTATCAAAATCCAGAATGTCATTCCTGGTGAAGTTTCCACTCAATTTTTCATAAGAGACTTTGATAAGGATTTACAGGGATAGTAAAGATATAAGAGTTTATACCTCAAGCGTCTTTTTCTCTTACACGAAACAACAATTTCGAATTTTTCCAACCGGTAAGTATTATACAGGCTTTCAAAAATTATAATAAATATCAGCAGTTTCTTCTTAGTAATTTCCACCTCATCTTATTTTTTTTGTCTCCTTGTATATTTTAAGAATTTTTTTCTCAAGTGATGTTATTTTCAGAATAAGCAAAAAGTTTCATCAGGAATGACTTTTGGTCGTATCTTCAAATATTTAGTCTATTTTTTCTCTTTTAGCACATATCAGGGGAAATACTGTCCTTCCTGAAACTCGGAAACAATTCCACATGAAAGTTTACTATAAGATATTGATAATCCGTATTCGTGAAATGTGGAGTACCGATTATAATATCACATCTGGAAAGCTCAAGCTGGGTCTACAAAATTATGAATAGCGAAATGATCACGTGTGACACCAAAAAAACGGCAACAGTACTCACATTACTCCAATTCACAGTAAAAGTACTGAACTTTCTGTGTTTTTCAGTCTGGTAAAGATATCAACCGAAATCAAAATCGCTTTATTGTTTGAAATAAAGAATATTTGTAACAAAGCCAAGTTAATAATGTAAAATACAATGAATACAAGGAGGACAAATTAATTAATAAAATAATAACACAAATACAAAATCAAAAATCTTCAACGGAAGGACGAACTGTATAATTGGAACATGAAATTATCCTACTTATATTGCAATAATATCTATTCAGATAAATCATCGGCATAGAATTCAGTGGTATCGTGGTAGGCCTTTTCTTTAGGAATCCGATCCGCTCTTGCCTTGAACACAACAAGTGATGTCGACATTCTGATGTCTCTTGGCAGATGGTGGAACATCTTGATACTTTCAAAGATCAATGAGTTTTTCGACAGCGAGTATTTCGGCATGGGCAATGGAATCAGATCGGTCTCACGAAGCTTGTATCTGGTCTGTCTGTTCTGGATGCGGAGTTTCCTGAAGATCAGGCAAACAGACTCCAAGATGAAGATGCATGAGACGTAAGTATGGTATGCTGTTAGAATAAGAGCCTGCAAGATTCTCTCATTCCCACTCCGTATATTAAAATCGTACATCTCTCTTCTGAAGAACAAAGACAGACTTGAACAAGGCTAAATAGACGGTCCAAGCGACCGTTTCACCTAATTCGCTGGATATTATTTTGAGGGCATGACAAGCCCTTTCTAGTTTCTTGCCTATTTCTTCAATGTTGGTTGATAACTTGAGCCTATCATCAATGTAGATGCCCAAATATTTCACTAAGAGTTTTTGTTCCAAGTTTCTAACATCGATAGTCAGAGGACCACTGTCGTACCTGAAGTGTCCACAATATGACGGTATCACCAGCAAACAGCAATGGTGATAAATTGGGAATTTTATTTTTCATTTGTTAATAGGTAACAAACTCAAAAACCTGCAGGTTCAAAATTTCATGAACACTTCAGCGGTTTTGAGGATATTTTAAGATATTTTTTTTTTTACCAACTATGTATGAGGCAAAAATGGTAACGAATAAATGGAGTGATGGTTGATAAAGAATGAGGTGTTGTCGATAACAATACGCAACCAATGCAACCATCTTTAACCGGCGGGCCACATAATCTTTCTTGAAGGTTCACATTATGCTGAGAAAACCACTTGCAAATAATTGAGCATGAGTCTTTAATGTCGGTATTTATAATCGTTGCTTGAAAAATTCCGTAAGGGCTCCTCAACCGGGGTAAACATCAAGTGTTCCTCAACTTTCATTTTATAATGACTCCTTGGCATAGTCTTACAGACGGTTTCAAGTGAGGACTTGTCCTATTCGCAATAAAGTGAAATAAACAAAAAAGCAGAGAGTTTCAAAGCTTTTTCTCATGTTATTATAAGACTTTTAAAATTCGAAGAGATTTGAGGGTTTAGAATTTAGCATGCATCTATACATGCTGAATGATGACAATCTGTTGTTTCTCACATTTTCTTCAAACAACAAAGATGATTCCTTCACAATGAAAAAGCTGAAGAGGTCAATAATGTTCATGAAGATAACTACGAAACTGGTGAACATGCAGCCGAAGATATGACAATTTGAAAAAAATAGTGTATAGGTTGCAATGCATAAGTTGAAAGTGAGTGATATTGGATGAAATATGTTGTATGTTTGTCTATACAGGGTGTCCCGAAATTAGACGTCAATATTTCAACCACGTATTCAACGCCCCAAAATAGAAATAAAACTTTATATAAACTAGTATCCACAAACTCTTCGTCTACAAGATATAGGGTGTTGATGGTGAAGACCTGATGATATTTTTTTGTAGATATTTTCGAAACCGGTTAAGATAATTGAATAAAATTTGGTTCAGTTACTAGACTTTTCAAACTCTATCTAATGAACAAAAACTCACGATTGTAAACGCTTTATGAGTAGGATATACAGGGAAGGGTTTGAGAGAAATAGGCCCCAAATTTTTTGGTTGTTGATGTTTAGTAGTTCTGACTACAAATTTTGAAAATCTAGAGTCTTCTTCATAAATGAGGTACTCATTTGAAAATCCTTTTACATACTGATTTTAGTGAAAAACGTAGTGTGCATTTGGATAGACTATCACAGGTTTCGGTATACGCAATTTTGTTTGTGATAGGATTTTCAAATGCATTTTTCTCGAAAATAGTGCGTCACAGTGAGTTAGGAGAGATATACCTTATCTGTGTAAAAAACTCTAGATTTTGGAATTGTGCAGACAAAACTACTAAAAATTAACAACCAAAAAATTTAGGGCACATTTTTCCCAAGCACGTCCCTGTGTTTTCCTAGCCATGAAGGTAATAGAATACTCAGTTTCCGTTCATAAGGTAGAGCGTGAAAAGTTTGGTAACTGTACAAAATTTTACCCAATTATTTTTACAGGTTTCGAGAACATTCACGAAAAACCATCATCAAGTCTTCACCTTTGACTCTCTGTATCTTGAAAACAAAAGGTCTGTGGATACGAATTTATAGTCTGTTCATGGCTTTTCTGCGGTTACGTCATACTTTTCCGTCTCTCTCTTACACATTGAAAAAAAAAATCACGTACGTCTGGACAAGGATCTTTCGGATCAATTTGACAAATGTCACATGTGGAGCGATCAATCTACGACATACTGCCAAACGTCAAATACTGTGACGTGACCGCAGAAAAGCATTGAGCAAGCTGTATATGAAGTTTTATTTCTATTTTGAGGTGTAGAATACATGTTTGTCACAGTGAGTTAGGAGAGAATTTCGAGACACAATGTTTCTCAATGCATCTGGTAAATCTTGTTCGATAATTTGGATTTCAATGCATCACCCAAAGATAGTTAGATATTTTCACAAGGTGATTTAGGAACAACAAGTATACCGGGTGTATTGTAGGTTGAGGTTTTCCGCATAACACTGTATAGAATACAAGAAATTGAAAAAAAAATCGAATGAGATTTTGTCCAAAAATATTTCATTCCCGAAATACCCTGATAGTGTTGAAGTGTCAAGAAAAAAATGCTTTTTGTGTCTTAACTTTTCCACCACTCCAGATATTTCCACAAAATTTGGTGCATTTTTTTTGACTCTCAAATTACATTTTTTGAAGTTGAGAGTTTTTAAATAATAATATCTAACAGTGGCGTTCGAACCAGATTTGTGTTGATTTTTATTAAATGAAAAAATAGTACGCCAATGCTTTTTCTAAAAATCAATATGATTGTTAAAATACCAATTTACTTTGGAGTTAATTTGGTCTCGTGAGATTTTTTCGTACGAGCAACGGTTTTCGTGTAGAGAAATAAAAGCCATGTCATATGTTATTTGTGAAATTTGCTTCTTTTATCGAGTCCTTTTTCATGTTCCAAGGAAAACCTTCCTCTTCCTTCTTGGGGAAACATTGTCCAAACAACACAGCCATCTTGGATTTTTGACATATTTGCTTGATTAACATTTTACTCAGAAACTACCCACTTTTCGAAAAAAAAAATTGAAGAGGATCAGAAGATCTTCAAATAGAGGTTTCTTTGAACTTCCCAAGTACTTCCCTCACCCAGATAAAAGTCGGGAAAACTACTGTCAATTTTCGTTTCACTCAGAAACTACTCAATTTCCAAGAAAATACTATGTAGATGGGTGAATTGAAAAACGATGAATCCTCTAAACCGCCAAACAAAGGTATAACCATAGACTTGATATCAACAATATACACGTGACAAAACAAATATTCCTGAGCCAAACATCTCTCATATGAATATTTACTTTTTTTCAGCTATGTTGCCCTGTGCCCTGAATGTTTTAAAGCTTTATGAAAAAATACCCGGAGAAATAAATTCATTCAACTGCTAATCTTCTGGATCAACAATTCCAAACAACCATATTTCCATTTATCTTTAGTAACTTGTCACAAAGTGATCGTGTCAACAAAAAGCATTTTTGAAGGTGTAAATTTGAATTGAGGTTTACGTTTTGTGTTGAAACTTGGCAATATCTGGCCGTGAAGTCAAGGCCAGTTTCTCTGACGCTATCGTTTACGAATATCGTTTTGTGAGGCTAGGAAGTTACTAGTGAGTTTATTTCTCGATTTCACAGGAGAAAACCAAAATCTGTGGATTATTCACTATTCCAAATTGCACTATTCAGTGTTTTATTGATAAAACAATGCCTAGAAAGTCTGTAGTGTATGACCAGAAAGTAAAAGTAAAATCAGGCAGACTTTGTCATTTCAGCGGTAGGTGAACAGAAACAAAACTGGCCTCTTTTATCATCGTGTTGGGACCAAAACTTTGAATGCTCAAGGTATAGGCATTATGTGTCTTGGTAAGTCTATAGGTATAAAAGTATTTTTGATCAGTATTTCAAATACATTACATATCACCGTGGGACAAAATGTATTGTAGTATTTGATGGCTACGACTGTGAAAATTACTGAAAATACAAAAAAACAAGATTCAAATAGATGCAGCAGAAAGTCAGGTAGTCCAGATATAGAAACGACTGTAGATGGCATCGCAGTGTAAATCATGAGCAGTTTCTTAGTTATACATTATATGTGACTAAGTTGGAACCATATGTAGAACTATTTTATTATTAGTTTTGGGAAAAAAAGTTAGTCTTCATAAAAAATTCTGCATGTTCAAAATCTGAAACTCATTCATCCAATGTCAAATTTTTCAGTCGTATACGAGGTTTGTCAAAAAATATGAATTTCGCTCTCTTGAGTAAAGTACCTTCACTTTTAACTATATAAAAAATTGTTACTGAAAAAAGTTGATCAAAACTAAAAACCATGTTTAAATATGGTATTAAACGCATTTATTTTGAAAAGATCATATGTATGTATCTTTTTGGCAATATCAAATGCATAAAATATGCATTTATCAAGTGTTTGAATCGCCAAATTTCTAGACAAAATGGAAAAACGAAAAGGATAGGTTAGCGCGATTTTAATAAACACAAGGGCCACATCCGCATTCATAATTCGAAATAAAGAAAAAATTGGTGAAAATCATAAAATGTTGCAATTGCTTAGATATTTGAAAGTGGTATTTAGTTCTGATGAACTATTTTGTAACATTTTTTGATATTGTCAAAAACAAACTCCTCTGCGGAATTCATATTTTTTGTGATGCCTCGTATACGACTGAAAAAAATTGAGATCGAATGAATGTATTTTAGATTTGAGAACATGCGGAACTTTTTATGAAGAATAACTTTTCCTCCAATGATTAATAATAAAAAAGTGTTCCATATGGTTCGAACTCAGTCAGACATACTGTATCAAAAAACAAGAAAGCATCTGTCAAGATTCTATTTGAGAAACTTTGATCAAAAGGTATCAATGTCATGCTGTCGGAGATGCAGATTGTGATATTGTTACTGAAACTGTGGGTGTGTTTTTTATTTCGATGAAGGATAGTGCAATGCAGATTGATTTTTGTAACTGATGGCTACCAGTGTATTGGAAATTCACCAAACGCGTTAGTACATTTAGTAAAGATATTC
This sequence comes from Orchestes rusci, assembly GCA_958502075.1. Classification (NCBI taxonomy): domain Eukaryota; kingdom Metazoa; phylum Arthropoda; class Insecta; order Coleoptera; family Curculionidae; genus Orchestes; species Orchestes rusci. The sequence continues at coordinate 14,760,735 of OY293314.1, forward strand.
TATTCTAAAAAACAGACAAACATTGCACAAAGAAAGTCACACTGAGTTTTGCAGTGTAAAAAAGTGTGCACTAGTGGAGCATAGCTAACACACCTTATGTATCATTCGTTGGCGAAGATGTCAACCTTCTCATCCTGTCATTGTATTTAAAAAAAAGAAAATGTGTTCATGATGACATGATGAGACATGGAAGGCAAGGCAGCTCAAATAGTCACTAAAATTCTCGAATTACAAACAAGCCTTTTCTAAAAACCATTCTCGCCACAAGTGTCTGCGATACAGTGATTGGTTTGTACAAAATAAGAAAAATCCATGTTCTTCAACTTCCTGAACTAGCTTAAAATGTGGTGAGCGCTTCTCAGTATTTCTTTTTTCAGACACCCGATATTACTAGACGAACTCAGATTCAAAAAATACAATGCTATAACCGCCAGACAAATCATCAACATACACTTCAATTTGGCTGCTCTTCCCCACTGCAGATAAAGCAAAATTCCCTATCTTTGAAATTTATCTCCAGATGCAAGAGTGGTCGAGCTACTTTCCTGATCCATTGGAATGGGGATGGAAAAGATGCAAATAATGACTATATCCTATTACAATGGAACAAGAGGAAGCTCCAGAATTTATTTCGAAAATGATTTCTTATAACTGCTTAACGAGATGCACGTAGCAATGTAGTTGCAAATATTCCCGATATAAATTCTCCTTTAGATAGGCAGCTTGTATTTAGCTTAGTTATTATTTGAGTAGCTTGAGAAAGTTAGTTGTTGTAATACCTGTGTACCTATAAATACAGTATAAACAAGATCCCCAATCATTTATTTAAATAAATGTGGCAAAATGACAATTTGTGACGCTTGAAGGGATTTTTCCGACGTCCCCTGATCAGTGATTTAAATTAAATTAAACAAAACAGTCTTTCCAGTTCGTGAGGGAGAGATTACCAAAAATAAAAGAGACAGATTCAACAGCAGAAATATTGTCAGAAAAAATGAATGTGAAGGCGTGTGTGAACGAAGTTTTACAACGGGTTGAACAGCAGAAAGTTACAGAAAATTTGTCAGACGATTGTAGAGTAGTGCGTGTGGTATGTACCACAAAAATTTACAATGGAGACAAAACACGGCGTGAAAATATGGAACGAGCCACAGAAGAAAACGGAAATCTTTTGACGAAAAACGAAGAAAACAGAAGCTGATACGACCGTGCGTGAAAATTGTTCCGGAACAAGGCTTTACAGGGTGCAAATAGAAAACAAATGAATTTGAAACAGAACGCGGTTTTGACAGTTTTTGGCACAAATAACTCTCCCCAGACCCTCTACAAAGTGTACGAAATCCCTGAATTCTACGGCAAAAGATGATATACAGGGTTTTCCTAAAAGAATGGGACATAGGGTAGTAGCAGGTTATTCACAAAAAACTATTGCGAAAGATCCCAACTTGTTCTAAGAGAGATAGAGTGTCGAAGTTATCTTTGAAATGATGAAGGTCACGGCCACGGCCGGCCAGTACTTGCTGCCATTCGTCTCACTCCTACCTTCCAACTCCTTTCAAAAGAGAGTTAAAGATGCATTCCGATGCACTTGGTATTGTGAGTTTTGCGGCGAGTTTGATTTGATAATGGAACGATTGTTTCGCGGAATCGTTACGTGGAACGTTATTGGATAGGTTGATAGTTAATCATAACGCGAGACACGAAAAATAACCGAGTTATGGAAAAAACGGGAATTATGTACTTGAATTAAACCGGAAAACTAATTCGGAAACTCTGTAACCTCATTACACAATCACCTATTTTTGTAAAGCCACGTATGGAGAAATCCATATTAGGTTATCGCGGTCGTGAGCACAATTTGGAGACCTGATGTTGTAAAACGAAAAAAAGTTATAATGTGACAATCGATTATTGAAAATTGCACCTGGCTTCACCCAACAGAAACTCGAGGATACACGATACGTCGTGATACTCCTGACGTTACAGTAGAGGTATATTTTGTTTACACTTCCCTTCAAGTCGGTTGTCCTTATTATTCATATTCAAATTGCCTATATCAAAAAAACCCCTTGCTGGTTATATGTAATGACTGGATGCGATCACATGAGAGGTCGACCGGTAGACTTAATCGCAAATTCATGATGAAGTCACGGTTCGTAGCTAGGCCACACCCCTTTTTTGAGTATCAAAATCTGTTTCATTTTTATATTTTGTTTATTTGGTACATTTTTGTGTGTTTTTCGAAAACATCTTTTTGCTGATGACTTTCAAATATTGAGTAGAATACGTATATACAGGGTGACCAATAAGTCATGGAACAGATGGCTCTGAGTAATATGCATTTGCAATAAGAAAAACCACGTAAATTGTTATCCAGTTGTTATTTTTTTTAAATGTAAGGTGTTCAAATTTTCTTGTTTAGAATAATCCCATAAAGAATCAAGTCGGCTTCCGTCGGACGAAAAAGTTGGCCATTGTATTGGCCTCCTCTTGTATTTCGAAAACGATCAATAATTGAATAAAAATGTTATAATATGTGGTTCTTCTTATTGCAAATGGCATCCCCTTTTGTCCGGAAATGTTTGATCTATGACTTATTGGACACCCTGTATAATGAAATACAACATTTGACATCATATGCAAATTATCCATTATAGCTACATGGAGATGTTCACAAGTGATTGATATAGCAGAAACCAGTTGTTTTTTGAAAAAATTCAGGGATACTTTCAGTAATTATTTCTGTAGTTTCATAACCGCCACTTAATTGGATGCAAACTGCAATCTAAAATACAAATTCCATCATTCAATTTCAGCCAATTGCAATAGTCGTAATATCCGATTAATTGTATTTACCTTGAATAAAATTGGATAATCTTATGAAATTCAGTTCGTCTAAATGTTGAAAACTATAATTGATTTTTTGTAATATAATCTCAAAAATGTTGGCATATTATAATCGACTACCTATAAAAGGTTTTTTTGTTGACAACAATAATCCGTGTGATAAATTTTGAACCTGAAATGATCATCTTATTCTAATATCTCAAATCATCAATAATTAATTTGTTTAATACAAAAGCTTGTCTTTGTCCAGATTTCAAAAGCAAAAGGGGAAATTTCTGCGGAGGATGTCTTCAGCAAATAATTAGAATCCAAATTTGATTTACGTTTGCAACAATAACAATACAGTTTTGTCTGATCATTCTTTTTCTCACCCCCGCAATCGTCCTGAAAAGAGCTCAATGAAAAATCGTGATACTTCAACATTGTGAGCACATTGTAGATACATCGCAGCAAAATAGCTTATGATTCTTTGGAGGTTTGCATAACCGTCCTTTCTATTCAATGATTTTGTAGAACAATCCACCCAAGGGAACCTCCTTATCTGAAATACCTAGTAGGTATTCAAACTTCGAGTGATGACTAGATATTTTTTCAACGCAACACAATCATCATGTTCAGAATCACATCGTGAAGCCAAGGCAATATAACATTGACAGTTTTTCATTCAAATTTGTTGGGTAAACTTTTGCTTCATCGATGGCCATTGATACGAAAGCAAAAATAAATCAAGGCCCTTTCCGTGACCCAGTACCAGCAACGTGACAATTGAACCCCTTGTCACGTGAGGACGTGAACCGTGGGGGAAACTAACTTTATTCCATGGAGCTCAAAGAACCACCTGCACGTTATCTGAGTATCAAAAGAACTGCGATTTCACGTGGACTCGTCTTATCAACGACGTATAGTCTGCTTTGTTACCAAATAATAAGATCTCTCGGCCACCAGGGAGACGATGGACATCAAGTCATAAGCCTGTCGTCTTGTTTTGCAAAAGACCCAATCCATGCATGACATTACTTCTTATTCTGCTGCTGTCAACATAGCCAAGCCCGTCAGTAGGTATGGCGGCACCTTAGCCAGGAATCTTTCAAGTTCATTGACCTTAACATATTTAATATTTTTGATCAATTAATTATTTGGGGGTAATTTGGGTCACTGAATTATTTTTGGGGTTTATTATTTTAGGCTGTTCAATTATCATATTTTTATGCTTTTTCATCAATTAATTATTTGGCTAATTATATTTGAACATAATCATGAATTATACAAATTTGGTGTGTGTTATTATTCTCTCTTTTATGCGCTATACCATACTCACCTTTTTGAAAATAAGTTCCGTCGTCTGGGCTCGATCCCTGAGCCTCTGGGTTACCAGTCGGGTGCCTTAACCATTGCGCTATACAATCGTTTAAATATTATGGGAGACGTGAATATCCAAAGACACAGATGGAAACCGGTTTTGCATTAGTACATGCTTGGTATGCGATCTGCTACGCAGATGTTAAATTAAATGGCTTATTTTTGCATGGTAATAAACTCTCGTAAATTGCTGTATTTTGATTCATAGTTTGATATAAAGTACTACATTACCAAGAATCAATATCTACTTATCATACACTAGAAGTCTTTTGAAGAAAGCTGCAATGTGGGAACAGGTTTACTCTATCTGTATAATTGCCGTTCTACATGTTATGGTATACGAGTTGCAGATCAACAGGTGATAAATTAATATTCAAGTAACGTGTTTATATATTTGCGCTATAGAATCTCACCTGACATCATATCATTTGAGGATCATTTTGTGGGCGAGAACCGCAATTCAGTCGCTGGTTTTTCTTGATATAAAACGCAAAGATGCTATAAACTGGTTGTTTAAATTATCTGAGAATCATATTTTTACGATTTTTAATCGATTAATTATTGAGCGTGATGAATTTTGTTTTGGATGAAGTATTATTAGTGCGATAGTGCCAGTAGATAAACATGTTGATAGACCCTCTTCATATCCAAACTTTTTCGAATATTTCAATTTTGGTGATATAAAATTTTCTGTGAAGTTAAAGGATATACCTACAAAAATTTGAAAATTTAAATCAAATTTCAATAAATGTGTACGGACCTGAAAGTATTTGTGAAAACAATAGAGTTAAATATGAAGTTGTTCGCCCCCTTCATTATACTGATAAGAAACAACCAATTCATGTTAATTTGTTATTGATAAGTGACAACAAAAATAATCGCTATTGCCGGATAAAGAATATGTCTCGATTATTATCATCTCAAATCAGCAAATCGGAATCTCGAAAGTATTTCTGTGAGGGTTGTTTGATAATTTTCAATTCATAAACGAAATTAGACCCGTTCGATAGGTCAGACAAAATCTGCAGCATAAACGAAATTTTTGAATACAATTCACATCAAGTATTTCTTTTGAAATATCTGCATTTGGTGCGGTTGCGACACCAATCAGGTGACCTCCGTTCGATGGTGTTATCAGTTGCTACGTCAGAGCCTATTTTTATTGTGATGGTGTATCAAAAGGTTTAGATCACGTGGGAGGTGGGGTTGAATCATGTGGTGATGAGTAAAGCTACAAAATGCTGGTTGGTTTCCAAACAGAGAAGATAAAGAAAAAATATTAGTGGATGATTCAGGAAAATTTAATGTATCTATACCTTAAGAAAATGTTGATGGGATTTTTTGAAGACTATAAAAAAATAATCGTGAATATGAAACAAGAACTGGTTTTGATCCAAGCCAGCGATGATGTTGATGCAGTTTTATATGTTGAAGATATGCAAAATCCATCACCCGAAGCGGAAAATCCAAAAGTTACATTTGACAAGATCTATTGGAAAGTGCCACATATTCAAGTTGATATACCACAACAACTAACTTTAACACAAATTCTTGAAACTAATAAAGATCTGTTACTTGGATTTCGTAGTTGGGAAGTTGTTGAATATTCCTCGCTACCTGAAGCAACCCGTCATACTTGGCCCGTTAAAACAAGTAGTAAACTTGAAGCACCTCGTCATATAATAATTGGTTTTCAAGAAAATAGAAAAGGACGCATCATGAAAGATGCTAGTCAATTCGATAATATAAATCTCACAAATATTAGAGTATTTTTGAATTCTGAAAGATATCCATATCATGATTTGTATTTGAATTTCAATGATAACAAGTTTTCAGCTCTCTATGAAATGTTTGCAAACTTTAAAAATTCCTACTATGATATACCAAACGAACCAATTTTTAACCCTCAAAACTTTAAAAATAGGTGTCCAATCGCACATATTGATTGTTCCCACCAAAAAGAAACACTTCAAACAGGCACTGTTGTTTTGAGAGTTGAATTCGAGACAAATAATAATACAAAAAAGGATACATCAGTATATTGTCTGATTTTACATGATAAATTATTTAGCTACAATCCTTTAACAAAAAAATAGTCAAGCAATTGTAATACGCATGTTCTCAAATAATTATATGAACCATTTTATTTCTCTAAATGATGTTCAGTATGTCTCCAGAATTGAAGCTTTGCTTATCTTACCATTTAAACAGATCGAAAGAATTAAAAAACAAATTCAAGATTATAGTGGTGAAAAGCAGATGCTAGTGAAATTCTCACAATTGAAAATATGAAACTACTCGTTTTGGATGTACAAGGATTTATAATTAAAAACAAAAAATTTATTCCCAAAGAACTGGCTGCCTATGATGGAGAAAAAATATGTCATTATATATTTAGATGCCCCTTTTCTATGGAACACTTGCCTCCAGAACTGTGTTAACAAGCAAACTGGTTGATGAAAAATCATCATTGTATTTCATGGAATGAAGGATTTACGCAATCACATAAGTTTTCCGACATTGTGAAAAATATAACAAGAAACGTGGATCATGTGTACGTGAAAGGAAAAGAAAAGGCGCAATACATTGGGAAATATTCATCGAAGCCCGTTATCGAACTTGATGACAATCCATCTTTATCGTTGGAAAAACCACATTGTCTATACCATTTATCATCACCTGCAATGTGTGCACTTACTAATGTTTATAATTTGTATAAAACATGTTTAATGATTGAATAAATCACATTTTTGATTTCATTTTTTATTTTATTTCAAACACCTTTTTATAAATATTTACAGGTAGGTATTCACACATTTTCAAACCTCAAAACTTCAAAATAGGTGTCCAATCACACTCATCACAAAGAAACAATTCAAGCAGGTACTGTTTTGTTTTGAGAGTTGAATTCGAAACAAATAATAATACGAAAAGGATTCATCAGTATATTGTCTGATTTTTACATGATACATTATTTAGCTATAATCCTTCGACAAAATTAGTCAAGCAATTGTAATTCGCATGTTCTCAAATGATTATATAAACAATTTATTTCTCTAAATGATGCTCAGTATGTCTCCAGAATTGAAGCTTCGCTTATCTAACCATTTAGTATGAGAATTTTATGGCGACTTACAAATAAAATGTCCTGTAATGATTGAAAATAAAACAGTTCAATGATGAATACTATCAAAGAAGATGTGGTAAAAGAATTACACAAACCAGCCAGAAGATTTTTTAAAAGAAAGGGGATCAATGATCTTTTTCAAGCAGATTGAGTTAAACATCCTGACGTGTATTTGGTAGAAAAGATTCTAAGACGGAAGGGAAATAAAGTTTATGTTAAATGGTTGGGCATGAATAATTCACATAATTCATGGGTTATGAAAAATAATGTATTGTAATATCTTGTTATTCAATAAAAACACTTGCTAGTAGATAATTCTTTTATTTCTATACAAATATACTCCTAGAATGGGTAGCATGATACAAAAAATGAATACAAAGATTGATATAATAGCGAATTCTATATGATTTTTACATTCAAACGAATCAATAAGTAAATGCCAGTTTGTTGATTCAAAATTTTCATCTACAAAATAAAGTCTCAACTTAAAAGCTGAATATGACCAATTTTTAAATGACTCATCAATTTTCTAGCCAATCAATCCATTATTAACAATTGATTTTTCTCAGTTTGATGGTCAAGAGTCATTATGATTGGTTGATAATGTTTATATGCAAATAAACGTTTCTTGTATATCTAAATCTACCTGTATATACCAGGTATTGTTAAAAAAGGCGCTCAGAAACAATACTCCTGCTGGAAGTTCTGTTGTCATTGTTAATTTTTATACTGATGGATATATTGTGGCAATATTTATCTACTTCACCCAACAGGTATTATTTATTAAATTTAGCTACTTTTCAATGTGAATCATCTTTATGTGATTGAATTAAACAAAACCTGTCTTGTTGAAAACCACAAAGCAAACCGATTCTGAATTTATACCTGAAATTTTATAATCAGTGAACTAATACTGCAGGCTACATTTGTTCATTTTATTTTCATATAACCACAATTGCTTATGAGATGTTTTTGTTATTGTTTTGTGTTGTTTTCTTGTTTTCTTGTTTTCTTGTTATCTTGTTTTCTTGTTTTCTTGTTTTCTTGTTTTCTTGTGTTCTTGTGTTCTTGTTTTCTTGTTTTCTTGTTTTCTTGTTTTCTTGTTTTCTTGTTTTTTTGTTTTCTTGTTTTCTTGTTTTCTTGTTTTCTTGTTTTCTTGTTTTCTTGTTTTCTTGTTTTCTTGTTTTCTTGTTTTCTTGTTTTGTTGCTGTTGTAGTTACTGAGACTTGTTATTGATAAGAAAATTCGAGCTAAATTTAGAACTGTTGATCAAATGAGGTTGTTGTGCTGCAATTAGTATCGCTTTGAAGATAAGCAAATTTTTATAGAAAAAACACTTACCAACAATACTCAATTTCTTGAAGGTTTGAAACATGAACTTTTTTTGCACATAGAATGTGATGTCGTTCCTTATCTGCTCCAATCGTCAGCAAAATTCCTCAATTTTTCTGCGTGTGTTTTGTACTGGCACTATCGCACTAATAATACTCTATCCAAAACAAAATTCATCACGCTCAATAATTAATCGATTTTTTACATCAAAACATTTCTATTTTATTAATCATTCCATTTATAATGATGAATGAGTTGAAAATGATGCTTGTATATATGAAAAACTCCAATGATTTTTCGAAAAATCAGAAAAGGGGTAGTCTTAAATTTTTTTTTATGTTTTATGTGATTGATGAATAATTATTTAGATAAGAAATAACTTTCTAGGAGAGAGAGATCATCCGATATTTCTACACTTACATCTTCGTCAACATTACCCGACAACACTTTGTTATTCTTGTATTGTTTCTTTGTGGTTTTTATAGTTTTTACGTCGATTCTTATTGTTTAAGTGTTGTTATGATCGTTCAATATTACTACACCTCTATCTTCTCCCCAACATCATTATCATAATTTGAACATGTCTTGGGAGTGAGCCTTTTATGTCTGTTGAAAGTTTGTTTTAACATTCATCAGATCATAATCCGTTGGAGATAATTTTGAGCCAGGTTAATGATGATTATGATCCGGGATCCGCCGGGCAGTGGTTTGCCCCCCCAACCATACCAATAAACCAAATAAATCGAACGTACTCCTTAGTCTGCACCCATGATACTAAAACACACAAGATATGATCAATTGCTGGACGAAATTAGAGTGAGGTTTTATTTAAAACATCCATAACGTTACCTAGTTACCATTTGCTGGTGAAAATTTGAACTAGCTCACCCATGACGTCTCCGCGTGACATTGATTGTATAGGTTTGAGGTAGGTCACGTGATGACTTCTGAGGTGGGATGTGCGGGAGTTTATCTTGTTTGTTTCAGTATCATGGTAACCCGGTTACCCAGATAACCTATACATTTTGAGGTTTGGACACGCAATGACGTCGGCGAAACCTGCGCGTCAGCATATTTTATTTGTTATAGAATCATGGTCTGCACCCATGTGAAATATTATAAAATACTTAAACAACATGAAATTTAAAATTTAAAATCAAGTCTTTAAATAAACGTCAATATTGTTAGCTCAGGCTAATAACCCAGTAGTCAGAGTTTGCTACTCATTGAACGACACCACATTTGATTTCAAAGACACTAAATAATGTTCAGATGGATTATATGCTATCGCATCTCTTCTTTAGTAATTGAGTAAAGAAGTAAAATTGAACATTTCACAATCGGACACACAACAATTCTGTGGAAGCTTGTTTAAAGCAGGGTGGAGCACGAAAAACTTTCCGCCCAGGTTTTTTCAGGTGTTAGTTGATGAATCAAAACCCGTTTGGATTCGTCAGTTTTTGTTTTTTCGTTTTGGAGGACACATCACCCCCAAAGCGGGAGTGATAGCTACCACCAGATAAGTCATTTGATAGGTAATATATGTAGGTAGTAGCGTCTGTTTATTATTATTTCTCACTAGCTGACCCGGCAAATTCTATTTCTCCTCATAATCAATAAATTCTGCTTTGAATGAAACATTACCTCACTGAGTAATTTTTTTCTAAATTTCCTGATCAAATTAGGCGCTTTGGTGGTGCACCACTTCACCACCAAAGCTAGTCACCAAGAAAGCTGTGGTTCGAGTCCCGGATGAAACATGTTTGCTTGATGTTGGTTGTGGGTGTATGTGTTTAGCCGATTTATAAATCACGCCACTTTGAAAAGTGGTTGTGGTTATCGATCACCAAAAAATGACAAACTAAAATAGAACTGAAAAACTTCTTTATCAAATATCAAATATAACCCACATATCCAATTTGGACAAAATCCTTTGGAAAATATCAAAATTATGCAAATGTTTTTTTTTTCTTTCTTGATCAAATCTCAAATAGAACCTACTTTTACCCTTATGCTGTATCCCACACGTTAACTTAACGTGTACGTTTCGCCATGGTTACGCTGTTATCAAATGAAACATTTCCATTAGGGAACAATTATAACGTACCTATACGTTATCGTAACGTAAAAGATACAGGATAAGGGGGAAATTATCTAATTTGTTTATCATCCGTGTTAACTTGGCAACCCATAATAGGGATCTCCTTCATAATATTTTCTTAAAATTTATAAAGTAATTTTCTAAATTTTCCTGTGAATTTTGCAAGCGTTTTCTTTCATATAAACCTTCCTCTGACTTCCAAACACAACAAAAGAGGATCAGCTAAATCGGTTACGCGTTCAAATATTTTTTCGGGGTCATTTTTATACAGGGTGTCTCTGAAAGGTCTGTACAAAATCCTACCACATGTTGCTGAGGTCAAAATAAGCCGATTAAACGCAACTCACCTCGGACCAGAATGTCACCATTTCCAAGATACGGGGTGATCAAGTTCAAAATTAATAATTGAATTTTGTCATTATTTTGGACACTTTTTCACATATTGCTTTAAAAATTGGCATACGAGGGTTTTGTGGTATGAGAAATTCGATTATGGAGTCCGTTTTACTGTGGCTGCCAGAGGGCGCCCTACACTTTACATTTTGTTGTTTAATAACTATTTTCTCAGTTATTTTTTTCAATCTTTTATTAGACAAAAAGATTTTCCAGACGATTTTAAGTAAATAAGGTACTCTTGTCAAAGTTTGCTCAAGATAGCCGTTTTCGAGATATTTCCATTAAAAGAGTTCCATGCCACACCGGAAAATTCCTAATATTTTTTTCAAAAAGTGTTTTATAAAATCATCACATATTCCTGAAGTCAAAATAAGCCGATTCAAAGCAACTTACCTTTATTTGAAAATGACTCGTTTTCGACTTAAAACTTTACCACCCTGTATCTCGAAAACGGAGAAATTTTGGACAGAGGCAAGTTGCTTTTAATCGGCTTATTTTGACCTCAGGAATATGAGTTGATTTTGTAAAAATAATTTTTCAAAAACTTCGTGTAAAGAAGAAACAATACACGATAAATATGTGTCCCAGAAAAACAAAAATCGACGTGTCCGAACGATCTTTATCCAAGAGAAAACATGGGTGGAAAGTTTTCCATGCATTCACCTGTATAGTAGATAGGCAGGTAGTTAAATAAAGAGTTTTATATCAGTTTTATGTAAACCATGTTTTGCAATCTACTCAAGAAATAAAGAATTTCTCTACCTGACGTTTTCTGCGGGACCGTGCCGCTTGATATAAGGGCTCGAGGTAGATATGTTGATTGGGAAGGAATTCAGAGAAAAAGAAGAAAAGGGCTGTCAGCGAGGGTGATAGAGTACCTTTTGTCAAGTGACGCGGTCTAGGCAGCAGTCGCTAGGCTGGTGGAAGCAAGATCTTTGTTGATGGAAGTGTGAAGGATGGAGAACTGGGAATTGACTGGTCTTTCAACGACGGGGACCCCTCAGGACAGGGCTGTCTTCGGGTGCTTGGTGTGAGTGAATGGGAAAATCACTTGCAGCATAGAGCAGAGAAGAAAATTGACAGTGCGTTTAATAGCAAGAACCTTCTTGAAACTTAATCCAACTGGATTCAAGGTGTTCCTATTTGCTTCCTGTTTACAGTATTTGTGAACCTCCGCCAAGTTCTTGAAATGTGCCAACGATAAACTATTACGTAATTTGCAAAATGGCTTCCAGACAAGTAGATATATAGAGGTTCACTAAAGCCGTCTCTAAAGGCATGCATTTTTAACCCGCTCATCAAACAGTAAAGCTACGATTCTTTTTCTCATTCTCAACAATACTGGATTTCTTGAATCTCAAGAGAAATTCGATTTCAGAAATCAATACACAGTTTCAAGTTTTATTTATTGGACCTTACGGTTAAAACGTCCGGTATTATTTCTAATCCATTCAGTATATCTGGATACTTCGACGTAGACACCAGGTACGTCGGGTCGACCGCAACCAAGTCCAAAACTAGTTATACCAGCAAGCATTCCATTTAAAATAAAAGGCCCTCCAGAATCCCCATGACAACCATCCACACCCCCCTTTTTCCAACCTGCACAAAAATGTGCTTCTTTTATTGGCATATCTACAGTTTTGTATATTTTCTTGCATTTTTCAAGGTCTACGACAGGTATCTTGGCAAAAAGCAGTCGGGACGACTGCATTTCCGCATTCTCTGATGTTTTGCCCCAACCAGCAATAAGACCAAGGGATCCAATAGGAATGTCCCCTCTATCCCATATTTTAACGATACTTGCTGGCACACCTTTGTCAAGTGCTTTCTTTGCAAGCTCAAAAATTGCTATGTCATGTTCCACACGATTGATTGGTATATCATGATAGATGATTCTGGAAATGTGTATTATTATTCCGCCAGAGTCTAAATAAGTAGATCCAACACGTACAGTAAAATTGAAGCCTTCCGTGCAATGAGATGCGGATAGAACAAATTTAGGAGCAATCAGAGAGCCTCCGCAATTAAATGTATTGTTGCTGAAAATAGGTACCAGGAATGAGATCTTTTCTATTTTCAATTTACTTCCTCCCACTATTCTTGCTTGGATTAGTTCGTCTATAAGGTAATATATTTCTGCTACAGGGAATCTTGAATAATAATAGTTTTCATCACACTTACCGCTTCCCAGACTGGACCCAAAAAATGATACCAATATTGCCAAACAATATAGCATGTTGATGGATTGTCAAATACCACTACCATTGTTCTCGACCTTTATCGTGTTTTTGGTATACTTTAATTGGCAATACTAATCGAATTGCGATTGCTACCCTTTGTCACAAAGTTACTGGTATTTTACGTGATTTCTTGTTGAATACACTGCTCAGAGAAGTTAGATATTTCCAGAATAAATCTCAGGTCAGATAAATATTGTATTGAATATCCTTTCCACACTAATAATGTGTTGTCGTTACGCACAGAATAATGTGCGAGGTGTTATTTATGTGGGTTATTGTTCATATTATACTCAGGTACCTAAACTTCACATTGAAATCCAACAAAATATCCAAATCACATATCACTCAAAATATATAGGAAACTTGAATGAGAGCCAATGTAAATGAAGTTTTAGGCAACCAGTTAATCAAGTCGGATTTATTCAGAGGACTACCCGTTGGATGACGCTAGAGACGGAGGTTTTCCTCAACAACGGTTGCCATGAATGACCAATCCCTAACCCTAGACGTCATTGTCATTTCACGTGTGATTTGAATTTTGTGCGGAAAGTTTCTAATTTTCAGTACGCCTAGATCATCTTGGAATTTGTGTTTGAACCTTGGATTGGCCTATAATGTAAGCTTATCGAGTTCTCTGAGAAATGTATCGTCCCCTGGATGTGTTGATATATTCAAGAAAACACATTCTTTCCAATAAAAGTTCTTCCACATTCTTTAGAAAAATTGGTTCAGCATGTTAAAAATCCGATTTTGAACAACAGCTGAAGCACAACTGGGCATACAAGTCCTAAATTTTGTGGTGAAATTAAGGATTTAAATATTGATTCACATGGGTTATCAAAAGTTATAAACTGAAAAATATGCATAGGTTGTATTTGTCCAGGACATAGCTTTTAGACATCATAAAATGAATGTTTTGAAAAATAGTTATGCATTTTTTCAGAATAACTTTTGATATACCAATGTGATAAATATTTGAATTATAATTTCGAACGTGGTATAAAGCCCATTTCATCCAATAGATGGCTCCACCGTATGCAATAAGAACAGATCTCTTTACGTTTCTGAGAAAAAGAAGTCAAAACTACAAGGACTACCCGTTGTAGGGCGCTGGCGAATTTCATTTCAAACTATTGTATGGGAGTTTCCTATATATTTTGAGTGGTATGTGATCCAAATATCATCAAACTCAGTCGTTTCATTCGTTGACTTCCCTTGTTACAGACTTTCTTTCAGGTTGAGTGGGATTATTAGGGACCTCACAGGTTTTACTAGCCCTTTTTCGAAAAGGAACTCTTTTGAATTTGCAAATCATTAGAAAAGTGCCAATCTACCGGACAAGGCCATCGTCATTTTTCTTGAAGTAGAAACTCTTTTTCCCAGCATTCCACCTGCTGACTGCATGGAGCTTGTTAGAAGACTCCTACTGAAAAGATCATTATCCCGTAATGTCACCGAGGATCTCATTTCACTTCTCACAATCGTATTAGAGCAGAACTTTTTCAAGTTTGTCAAGTCCTTTTGATAATTGAATGGACTGGCAATGGGATCATGTCTTTCTCCTCTTTTGAGTGAGACCTTCATAAGAATTTTGGAAAATAAAATAATACAGAGTGACTTTAACAACTACATTTTGACATACAGAAGATACGTGGATGACATATTCATTGTTCGGACAGGTGATCAGAAATGTTCTCTCCGTTTCTGGATATTATGGTCAACAATTTAAATCATATTATTTATAATTAAAAAAGAGGTCGATGTTAGGCTCTCGTTTTTGAATTCATTGGTTTGCTGACCGCTCAACTTATCTCTGTGGACTGATCACAAAAGAGTTTTTAGAATGATAAGACTTATCATCGAACACATTTACTGTCAACTTTCATATAGGACATTTCAGAACATAACCTTAAAGTCAGCTGATTGTACCGTAAACAAACATTAACCTCTAATTGACACTTTTTTTCTCCAATTTCTGAGACATTTTTTGAAATGCCAAGTCTGCAATATGGTTTTGTTGGGATTCTGATCCTGAAAAGCTGTGAAATGAGTGATTATCTCGCGAAGTCAGATGCTAGAAGCCCAGGAATTCTTATTTAATACAAGCACAAAATTTTGATTGTAAACAACATACAGTCCGTTTCACGAGGGTTCATACTCACGTCATAGATGACGTCATTACTTGAAAAAAAACGTATGTCGTAGCTTATTCATATAGTTTCAAGAGCGTTCAAATTTTGTATTGAAGCCGAACAAGTATGTTCCAAAACGCTCTCCAGAACACGTTCAGATTTGTTTTCCATTTTGATTTTGGATTCAGGCTGGTCATCCATTGGAAGCGTAGTCGCGTGTATATCCGCCATCCGGATGCGAGCGATCGTTAGACTAGGCAGCTTACAGCGTGCACTGCTTGTGACTCTACCATTAGACTCAACGCTATTCCAGTTCGCTTCTGTTTGTGCATTAAGAAAATCATGTAGAATGAAATTCCAAGATATGTAGTTTTTGAAAAATCCTCACATGGAGGGATTGCAAGCTCGAGAAAGTGAAAAAATACATTCATCCATACATTCGTCCAGTAGAAATATCATTATTGAAAAAAAAATTGCTGAGAAGCTGATCTTTTTGGGGGATACATTCGCCACAATTGTTTGTTTTTGCAAAGGGTTTTTTTCTATTTATAATAGTTCACAAAACGGACTTCTCTTAGTATACTGATAAGCAATCGTTGCTATATAGACACGTTTGAATAAAAAACTAAGAAAGCACCATTATCGCAAAAACTCCAATAGTCAAGTTTTATTCTTATCAGTAGACGTCCCCTCATCACTGGATGAACATCAACCCACGAGAAATCAGCTAGTCAGCATTTTTTTTTATGAATTATTATTAGGTAAACGAAATTTAATACATCAGTTTGGTGGCCAAAAGTAGATTAACAGCCAAAAACTTGAACACTTTGATCCTGCAACAGTTATCAAAGATGTAATGGTGCATTAAAGAACTCCATTTGTCAGTTCACTAAACCAGCGATTCTTTTCGATTTTCATAGGGTACAGAAATTTTCCCTTTCGGATGGTGCTAACCAATTTTTCCAGAACTTACACATTTTTTTTGTAACCTGAACAAAGAAACCTACACAATATTTTGAATAAAATCGCCATGACCGATCAAATGACAGATTGTTTGAACCATTTTAATGCACCAATAATTTTTTGATAACTGAAGCAGGATGACTTTGTAAAGCTTATTAGCTTAATAAACGATTATCATATTATATTATATTATAATATCAAAGTTCTATCAAATTTTAGGCATGTGCTGTTTATCCGACCGTGAGTGTATATTTTTATTCTACAGAGTGTATGTATTTTTCCAAGTTTTATGATAGTGTCAAAAAGAACAAAGCATCAGACTATTGTGTGCTTTGAAAATGCGGAGTAAAGGATTTTCCTTGTAATTTGCAAACCGCCTTAATAGCCGTTATTTTAAGTTATAAAAAAATGATAAATTATCAATAATTTTTTTATACCCAACTCATGAAATAACGGCCATTTGAGGGGGAGTGAAAAATGGAACCATTTTTCAGATCAGTTATCAACTGCAAGACATCACTTCCTGCCCAATCATAAGGTGATAAATAAGTCACATTCCTTACTATAGGAGAAGAAAATAATAAACGTAATTTTATTACAAACAAGTACCAGCGGAACATAGATGAGGAGACTGAAATCATGAAAACGAACTGAATATAAACTAAAATAATGTCAAATTCTGCCTGCCCAAAATATTCATTCAATAACAATACTAGCCCTTTTTTTCTTTTCTCAACAACGCATGACTGCTCCAATAATCCATCTATCTTTCTGATCTCTGGACTGCAATTGACGTGGATGCCTTGAAGTCCTCATCAATTCTGATTCCATGAGATCTGATCTTTTAAGAGTTGTAATTTCAATTCAAAGGGCATCAGATACTCTCTACAAAAGTTCAGGAGATGGAATAGGAAATGAATAGGTACAAATAACTAGTTTTATGAAATAACTCACCTCCAAAACTGCCTCAAGTGGTAAAAAAGGTTTTTCAGCATCTCCATCCTTTGTAAAGTAGACCACAAGCTTTTTTATCGTATTTTGTTCACATTCTGAATACCGACAAGGTATTTTATACAACAAAACTGTGACATTGGAGAAGTTAACTGACTTGTGTTTTGACAACAACATTGTTTTGATTAATTACTCGATCACATAACCAAATTTTAGGTTATTATTATTCAGAGATGATAGAAATCAGCTGTTGCTCGGCGGCCATTTTGGATTCTAGTAACGACCGATGTTTATTACGTCATTGATTCTGTTTCAGTCTGTTTTTGGACCTCTCCATGAGTTAGAAAAGGAGAGACAATCAATGACGTGAGTACAAACCCTCGTGAAACGGACTATACACTCTTTTTAGTTATGGCGATTCAGACAATGATGCAAGCCTTCAGGGCGTTCCAAAAAAAATAACTAACTTGGAGAGAATTAGTTATTTGATGCTTACCACAAGTTATTAGTATGAATGATGCTTTCAAAAATGTATAGCCGGGTTTTGTAGTCACTGTGAAAGTTGCACATTTGCAGACCATATAATTATCAGAGGTAAAGAAAATTATATTCACATTATTAGCCCTTTTTTCTTGATGCCTTCACAACATTTTGATTGATTTGTTTGTAATAAATGGGTCTTTCAATGTTTTTATGTGCTATGTCTCTTATTCTCCATTTCAAGTTCTAATCATTTCAAACAATTTTGTGGTATATATTCTCATTTATATTATTTATTTTAACCATTTCACAATGATGTTTTTGTTGTTGGGCCTTATGTGGCCTGAACTGGGAAAAACATAAATATGTGGTCATTGATAGAGTTTGAGACTTTGACTATGCGTTTTTCAACCCGGTAATTTTAAAAACAAAAGCCGGCTGATAGCAAGTTGAGGAGAGATAAACGATATGGGTCAAGGTACCAATGATGAAAAAATGTTGATAAGATGGGATGCTAAAACAGAAATGTGCAAGAATAAAATCGGCCGCCACATTCTTAAACACAGTATCCAATATTTTGAAAGTTTCGAGTAAATCAATAAAAACCTTTAATACATGGCTTCCAAAATTTAGAAAAGTTTTAAATATCATTTTGTGGTTAAATGATACTATAATGGCATGGAATTTTTTACATAAAACTCAATTTCATTTTTTTTTTATTTTTTTTTAGAAAAAATTTATATACTGGGTTTTGGTATGGATGGGTGAAAAAAAACCTAACAATGTGAATATCAATGAACACAGTATGTGCAAATAGTATTTTTGTTATTTGAAGACAATACAAAAACATATCAACTTGAAAAATACTCTTTAAACATCTAATCATCATTTAAATATCACAAAACGCCTTAAAGATCCTCCGCTACATCAATATTACTGATTAGATCATTAGACTCTTCATTTATTGAAAGGTTTTCCCAAAATGATTTTCTTTTGGCTGGCATCAATGGTACAAGTACTTGTATTATCTTGTCTTTTTTATCTTTTTTAATTCCTTGGGTGTCTACTTAATCTGGCATGTAATTGCCAATATCAAATCTTTCCTGAAGGAAATCTATGTTTTGATATTCATCATCAAAATTAACTTTGTAACGCATTTGCTTGGTTAAAAGTTAACTTCCACAAGAGAGTTAACCGAAGCGTATCGTGGTTTTTTCGTGGTTGCCTTTTTTTCTTGTCCCATTTGTGGAAAGCGTCCAATAATTCCAGAACAATATTTTTTCTTGAAGTTCGTATGGCATTTTTTAGATCGTCAAAGTCATAGGTGTTTCTCAAACGCCCAATGTGTTTTTCAATATCACCATGGACTCCATCAGCCGTCATGTGGGTATGGCCTTTCGTCAAATAGCGGATTGTAACACTTCTAGATCCGTTGTCTTTATTTACTATAGATGCGACGGCTGTAGACAAAATCCAATTTTTGTTTTGAGCCGTGCAATTGTCGGCTCACAGAATAAAATCCTGGACATCTCTTTGTAGCTCAAAAAATGTATCATGGTGAGGCACAACTCGGTAATGACGAAGTCGTTTATATATCCAAGTGTGTTTAGGAGAAAAAGGCGGCAGACTCTCACACTTTTTCCTTGCCTAGGAAGAAAAAACAAGCGCGTTTGTTTTTTTCTTGTTTTATCAGCATCCTCGAGCACATCAGTTTCTCTTTTGATGTTAGTTATATGGACATTCCTTGCGAGCCACTTTCTACGACTTGTGTAGTCTAAGTTCCAATAATTTGACCAAATATCTTGACGGTCTTCCTCTGTAAATTCCTGGCACTTATTTCTGCATTTTCTGGTACATGGGGGTTTCATGGGATGATTTTTTTTGTTGCGGTCAATTTTCTAAGCAGGAGTTAGTTCGAGATATCTAGGGTTTGAGTTTCTACGCCACTTTAAGGGTGCATTCTTTGGAGATTCCTTAGTGGTTACCTATTCACGGCTTCAGCGTGAATAGGTAACGTGTTCTTCATTTAGACTGTGAACTATCTGATGCATGTGCTGATCATCACTAGTATTATGCTCTGCATCACTTGGCTGGAAATTTGGATCAGATATACTGTCATCAACACTTTCGTCACTAAGGAATGGGGTTATTTCATAATCTATTTCTCCAGGAACTGCATTATTATTTTCCTCATCAACTGGATTGGGCAACAAATTGCTAAAATGAAAAATAATTTGAACATTATAACATAACATAACATAAATCAGGCATATTTTGCTGATATGATGAAACAACTCACCTTAGAAATCGAGATACGACATATTGTTTTTTTCCAGCAACTGCATCAATAATCAACTGAATTGGGTTAAAATGATTTGAACATAATTCAGACATAGGTATTTTGCGAATATACAAGAAACAACTCACCTTAGGTATTCAAGTCGAAGATCATGGTCGTTTCCAGCACTGAACAAACTTATGTCTGAAGGTCTTTCACATAAAATTTCTTCATCAGCTTGAGCTTCACCGTTATGTTATGTTCTTATTATGTTTGGCAATAAGTTGCTGGAGAGTGTGAATTACATTTTATTACATCAAATCATTGTTCAAAAAAGTAGTAGTCGTGTAGAATAATAAGAGATATTGGATGTATTCGAACATTTCGAAAGTGTTCATAACAATAATAAAGTACAGGAGTTTTGTTTTTAAATTGATTGCTTAGTACTTACTTTTCTGCCGAACCATCACTGGCACTGGATTTCACCATATTCACCATAGCTTTGGTTCGTGCATGGCATGTTTTAAGCATGACGGCATTCATTTTGCCAAAACGGACCTTTTTTGCACAACCATAATCATAAGACTAGACAATTTTTAGGTGAAAGTCAAATCACATAAACACAGTATATGCGCGCAGACTGGATTGTCACTCCCAATATTTTAAAGAATTCCATTGTCAAAACACACCAACTACCACTTACAGTGTTTCGCGAGAATGCTTGGTATTCAGCTAACAACTACATTCTATTTTCAAAACACAGTAACTGCCACTTACTGTGTTACGGCTGATTTTGTTGGTATTCAGTTCAAAAATGTATTTGCCACATACTGTGTTTGGCGTAAATTGTAATAATGGAAAATGTCTCTTTCTGTGTTTTGGCATAGACTTCCAAAAATAATGTTGTAGATACTGTGTTTGTACATGAAATATCTTGGTAACTATAATAGAAAGAGGTATTCTGAGTACCGCGATAGATGTGGAATAAACACAGTATCTACGTGAGTTGAAATCTCAATTTTTAATAAAAATGTTGGATACCGTGTTTTGGAATGTTGCAGCCGAAATAGGAGGAATTTAACGAATTAAAGGCTATACGACGCGATGGTTTCAAGTTATTTCCTTAATCAGGAAAATCTCACAAATAGCTTTGAGAGTGTAAAAAACTCAATACCACCAGACAAACGTCAACTCCAGATCCAGGTGTAATACAATAAAAATCAATACCTCACGATAAATTCAATGTCCAATCATCAATCGATCAGAGAAACAGTCAATCAAGTCCTTGAAATTTGAAAATGCTGCTTGCTTCATGGATAGATACGGCAATAGCTCCGATCAAGAGGTTGTACAAGACAATTTAGCTTAATTTTTCGGTAGTGGGAAAAAACGAAGGTGCGAAACACAATCAACACAAAGGGAGCACGACCGATCCGACAAACAGCTTGAAAACTACCATTGATCAAGAAGGAGAAGGCGAACAAGATAATCCACATGGAGAGAGGCGGAGAGGGTGTCCGTGGTCATCATCAGTACGAATGATGTTTTATCTTATTTATGTGTGGACTATCTTCAGCTGAACAACGTGACAAAAAGAGATAGTTACTTGCTACCACGAATCGACGACACTTTGGGAACCTTGACTGGATCAATGATGTTCTAGACTCTTGGACCTGAAGAGCGGATATTGGCATGTGAAGATGGCTCCCGAACAAGAGAAAACTTTTCAGCGTTGTTACTGGACCGTGGCTGTTGACTGTCATGTCGTTTGGGTTATGCAACGCACCTGCCACGTTCTTAAGGCTAATGGAGAATTTGGCCAATGGAGACTGTGCCCAAGGAGTTATCTTCCTCAACTTGCCTGGTGTACCTTGATGACATGATTGTGGTTGACAAATGGTATGGCACTTGGACTGAGAACAAAAGAAATGCCATATTTTCCAAAGTGAAGATCAATTCCGGGGTCATATCGTGTCGGCGTAGTGATAACTGTCGAACCAGCAAAAGGGGAAGACAGTTGAGCCTTAATGAATTTCGACGTTTTCTGGGTTTGTGCACGTATCAGCAGCGTTATGTCCAAGGAACTGCTCACATCACCTGACGTCTCCATAGGTACACGGAAGCACTGAGACGTTTGGAATTGGATGAAGATTGCCAGAACGGCTTCGACAAAAAAGTTGTTCTTAACAGATTGCCCATCCTTGGCTATTTATCATATGAAGGGAACTTTGGCTTGACCCAAACAGTGTGGGACATGGTGCCATGCAGTCCCAGATCCAGCAAGTACATCAAAGGTTTACCGGTACTTCAACAAAACCTTGTCGTAGCACAAACAGAGATACTGCGTCACGAGAAGAGAGCTGCTGGCAGAGGTCAAAGAGCTAGACCACTTCAACAGGTACCTCTACGGATGAAAGCTTTAGCTGAGAATCGATAATGCGGCACAAGTGGCTTCCACAGTTTATGAACCCGGAATGTCAAGTAGCTCGTTGGATGGAAGAGGTTCATGGGGGATATCAGGGAGTAACCAGGACAATGGGTAAGCTGCGAGAACGGTTTTTATTGGATCAATTTCCAGGCCGATGTCCGGGAGTGGTGCATGAAATGTGCAATACGTTCTGCAATGAAAATTCGTGTTTTCCGGACAATTAAGCATTTTTAAATTTGTTTAGGCGTCTCAAGGTTCAATCAACAACTTTTCAGTTCCCTTTGTTTTTTTTCTTCTGGCAACTTTGAAATAGGAATCTCGTAACCAATTAATCCATTTCAGGATATCTTTGTCCTGTGTTTCTTCCCTTTTTTGCAAAAGATGTCAAATTATCTGCGCCGATTGATGATTTTGGTGTAGAGTCCTGCTAACATGGTAAATTTTTCCGGAATATTTTATGATTGGAGATGTGGCGGGGTTGGCTCTTTCTTCTTTTTTCACTTGATCTCATTCTTTTATTTAATGATGGTGTCTAGAAAATTTTGCTCTGCAGGTGGATGGACTCAGATTGTTTCCTGAAATACACTTGGAGAGCTTCATTGCGATCGGTTCGAAGTCCCCATTTGTATTTTTCTGCAGAGATGATTTCGAAAAGATGTGTCCACAATTAGGAAAAAAACAAATTGAGATTTGTCGTTCAGGGACATGTGTAGATGGAATTTCCTTTGAATCGATATCGCATGGAATGTGTCGGTCGGAATAAGTTTTCCTGATACAACCAACGTCTTCTTGATAACTTTCCTTTCAAGAAATTTGGATGAAGCCTAAAAGCCTCGTCTCAACCATTTTCCATCTTTTTGAAAAGTATCTTCATTTTTAGACATGGGGATTTGATGCAAGAGATGTTTTGGAAGGTGTCATTCCTCCACTTCTGTATCTCTACATCCAATCCGGCGAGATCAACTCATGTTTCTTGATTGGGATTTTTTGTATGAAATAATTTACCTATATGTATAGTTTCTTGAACCAGACATTATTCGTGTTTAAAAAACTGTTATCATTTTAGAATACCTCATACACCGTCGAGCATGTTGACTGAGCAGGAATTGGAAGTCGAGTAGGACCAACATGCTCGTACTTGTATAAGCTCAGTTAGCGATTGGATTGCTCGGCTCAGAGCTAGGCTCGATGGCACCAACCAATACAAGCCCGGCGCACACAAAACAGCGACAGTTTCTGTCTTCCTGCAGCTTAATCTGGATAGCTAAGTAGTTCTCTACATAAGTTGCTGCGGATATTCTTCCAACGCTGTTCAAAAAGCGTGCGAGAGCGTCATTTGATCATATCTTTGGTCGCTGTCATTTTCAAAAAGACGAAGAGTTGTCAGCCCGTTTTCCTCTTCTATGATCATGGCCTTTGATCCAGCTGAGTACCACCGACTTCTTCAACGATGCCGAATGCTTCACACGATCGTTTTTGCTTCTTGCAAGCCATCAAATGCAACATTCCAGCACATTTGATAAAAAGTCGACTCAGTGTTTTGAGTGTCTGTCTTTTTTGATAGTCATATTCATTTGGTACTTCTCATTTCCCACTTGAACTATTTGATGTTGAAACCTCAATCAGGAGAAAAACTAGTCAGTTTTGTCGCTTAGTACACCACAAATCCAAATGGACTCAAAGTTGAAAAATATAACGGACATGTCCTCAAACTTTGCTCGCTAATATTTCCAATGACTGATTGTTCATCTCGAAGAAGATTTCAGGCAAGGCAAAGTTCCGTACTCGTAACGATCCCAAAAGTTTCAATTGATTCCTCAAACTAATACTCGAGCCAACATTATTGCCTTTTTTCTAGAGATAATTGTTGAAGCGGAAACACAAAAAGTCATCAACGCTTCTCAAACCAAAAGTAGAAGTATTTCAATAAGGAAAAGGGGACCGAACTGAACTTTGTATTTTCTCTCGGCCTTGTCCCTAAATATTTGAAACCCTCGTCTTGTTAGATATTCAGCATTTTAACGGGTTCTTCCAGTTGAGTTATTCTTGAGTGTACTTAGAAATGCTACTTCGTAATAGACTGCTCGTCATGTCAAAGAAGATAGCAATTTTCAATAACATGTAATTTAGAAGGGACAAACGGATTTTTTCTTAGCGTTTCAAAGGTCGACTCTCGTACATTGGATTGGCTTTTGAAGATGTTGTGAGGGCTGAGGTTTGATTTCCACTCTGTGGAAGAAAGTGCTTAGGCTACTATCTCGGGATATATTTGGCATTGATAACTCTTCTGAAACAAAAGATGAACAATATTATTATTTATCCTAATTCGTATTTTGCCAATGTTTTATTCGAAATCTGCGGACTCAACTTGCATCAATTTGAAAATCTTGGGAAATACAATACCTTATTTGAAACTAAAAAGATGATTTAACTAAAGCGGTAAACCACACTCTGACTTTAAAATACGGCAAACGATAATTGAGTCTTACTTTTTTGTAAATCCGAAATTATTAACGGATAAACTAGATACATTTTTTTTTTACTGAAATGATATCTTGTGTCTGGGTGTATCAGTTATCGATCTTCCAATAATTACCCAAAAAATGTTTTGGATCGGTCGTTGTTTCGTGTTGATTTTGTGCCATGACCGTTTGTCTGGCCGTTTTCCCTGTCCCGATGTCAAGCCTCTCAAAGGGATGCTACACCATCAGTCTGACATCTGTTCAGTCCGTGATCCTGATCAAAATGATGTGGAACTGATCGTGTCATCGGTTGACTGATGAATTGATAAACTGAAATGACCGATATTTAAATATTCAATAATTTTTGTCAATTCGACGTTGTGGTCTATCAGTTTCGCGTCAGTATGGCGATGTGATTTCATAAAGTTACTAGCGGTTAACCATGGAATTATAATCTGACCCTTTTTAAAGCTAGTCTTTGTTTGAATGATCGTGTAAGATCTTTCTTCAGCCCATGCATCAGTTTGCCTCTACTCAATTGATGACGGACAGAACAACTGATGCCAGACTTATCGGTTAACCTTCTTAAAAATCGCTGTTTGTCTGTCTTATCCAGATCCTATCCCTGAACCCTTCTGTGAAGCACACACTACTTGGCGCAACACAGAGGAAACTGACGAGCAGAGCCCCAAAACTGTTTCTTTTGCCAAGCTCACTTAGTGATAGTTGACGTTCATCATTCTGACGAGCACAGTCTTCTTCATTTGTACCATGCTCTTTGCACGAGCAATGCCTCATCCTATTTTGGAGTCGCGTAGCCTACAGGCTCAAAAATCACGATGGTTCTCGCCTTCATTTCTCCATCTATGCAATACCACAGAATCATTTCGCCCCTTTCTGGATTCGAGGTAGTAGTCGCCACTTGGTTAGTGCCTGATAATCGTCTGGATTGTATCTGTATCCATCAGCATGAGGCGATGTTCCCTATTAGTTAAGGCGTCTACAAACACGCTGTTATGTTTGAGTCCTGAAGTAGTAACTATGGCAGTTTTCTCCGAGGCATACTGTTTACAGATCAACGATCGCTTTCTCGCATCGACCCTCTCTAGTTTTCTGATATCAAAAAAGTTGTCCGCCGGACATTCTTGCATCGGCTACGAATATGGCCAAGCTTTGACGGTGTCCTCATCTCCAAGATTCCGCTTTTCCATCTTTCGCACGCGTGCAGATTGCTTCACCACTTCAAATTCCAAGGCTTTGGCCATTGCATTCACAACTCTATCGGGACGATGGAGTGGTTGCGAGTTGTGAACGGGCTTCAAGTGAGTTTGTCCATATCGCAACCTCAGGTGCTTGACAGTACGCCGTAGTTCTCCTGCTCTTGAGTGTTCAGCGTCTGCAATATTTTTGTTCCTTTTCTTGAAAGGGCCAGAGTTGATGCCAGAGCTTTTTTGGTTGCACTTCATTCATTGTCGTTTTCTATAAAAGTATGGGGTTTCATATGGTCCCGGGTGGTATCAACCTCTATTTTGGCTCTTGCTGCTTGGCTCACGATTTTTACTTCTGATTTCTTGTAGATAGTGTCGGCTCTCCTTCCCATGTCTTCAAATCGTTTCTCAAAGTTCCCAATTTCTTCCGCTTCGTTCTCCTTTACATATTTGTAGTTGTCTGGATCTAGAGGATTCTGCAAGCTTTAGAAGATTATTCGAACTAACTTTTCTATTTTCTTCGAGTTATCTTCCCTTGCTATCGGAAAATATTCTTCGAATTTTATAGACCTTTAAGCTAACAGATAGGTTATCATACTTCCCATTAGCATTTACTCAAGCTCCGCATTTTCGCCACTCAAATCAGTTCAAGAGCTTATTAAAATTCGTGATGAAAAAGCCAATGCAAAAGATAAAGTGGAAAAGCATCTTTATCAGAAAATATCCCGTGGTTTTTATGCAGCTTACCCAGTAGGGGTGAAGGCCAATCAATGGAATTTCTAATATAAACATAGCGACCATGCATCAACAAAGTGCTGCATTCGGTCTCTTGGGCTAATCTAAAATACCAGGAGGAAGATAATGTTTTTGAAACTCAAGACTTCATAATATGTTTCAAATAAAAAGTTGAACAGGATAATAATGACTTCACGTTAGCAAATCAATCAAACAGAATGTTCGTTTTTGTCCTGGCAAAAAATAACTGTAAAATGGCAACTAATGCGGCCAGGTCAAAAAACTAATAAGCCAATTCTGTGCACTTTTATAAGCGAATCTGTAACTTTCTATAAGCTTAAAGACAATTTAGGATGCTGTGCTTTCTATAGCTTACATAAAATTTTATAGAATCGTATCTATAATTCACGATCGGGTATTTGGCAATCGTGATCCCAAAATCGCCCCATAAGCTTATAGAAAATTACAGATTCGCTAACAAAAGTGCACAAAAATGCCCCATAATAGTAATTTACGTTACCAAGGTGGTAAATGACTTTTTAAATTACATGTCGAGATGTTTATGGACGAGGCGACGAAGAAGCCAAGTCTGGAATTTCTAGACGAGTAGTTTAATGACATTTAACGACTTTGTATCGTACATTGTTTTGTTTCATACTGTGATATTTTTTCTTTATCGGTTCAAAGTGCTTTCTTGTCAAACCATACAAAGAGTGGCAGGCCGCCTCACATTCTTACCATGGAATGGCGCCAGCCAAACCATGTCATCATTTGGGTAATAGATGAGTCAAATATACAGTGCTTTTCTTTAATGTCCCCTCCCCTTCTATTTTTTGAACGGCACAACTTTAAATTGGAATGTTTTTTTTAATGGGAATAGGGGTCATGTGACACCTCATTTTGAAGGACCTGAGGAGTACTTTATAACCCTAGAATATTGAGTCGATATCTTCAAGTACTACAAAATGGCGGTACATTCAATTACTACATTGATACATACACTTTTGAAAAAAATTCGTCATGTTCAATCCAAAAGATGCTGGAAATATTCTTGACATGAAGTTTGGGTTTGGAATAAATTACAAAAATATCAAAAAAGCATCTTTTGAATTGAACTTGACGATTTTTTTTTTAAAGTGTATGTATCAATGTTAGTAATTAAATGTACCGCCGTTTTGTAGTACTTGAAGATATCGACTTAATATTCTTGGGTTATAAAGTACTCATCAGGACCTTCAAAATGAGCTGTCGCATGACCCCTACTCCTATTCAAAAAAACATTCCAAGATGGCGCCCAGCCACCATCTTGAATTTTCCATATGTCAATTTTATGTCAAAACATAGTAAACATGCTTGTATTTTATCGCGTAGAATTTGAAGTCTCTGAGTTGAGCCGTTCAAAAAATAAAAGGGGGGGCTGTAAAAAATTAGTTAACATGGTCCTTGGCAATGAAACCACCAATCAAGGATTTTTGACAATAGTGTTGGAAAAAACGTAGACTTGAGAATCGTTTCGAAAGGACGGAATATCTTTAATTTTTTATTCTTTTAATTTGTTCAAGTAGAAGTTTCAATTGATCCCGGGTGTTTCATTCATAGGAAAATTAACGGATATTTACACATTGGTGCCGGAACCAGGGACCTTTATTTGGAAAATTTCAACAGTCAAGATTATTGAAAAAGTGATTGACGTATCGAATTCGAATAAATCTGTTTTAACGATGGAAAAAGTGCAGAGAACCGTTGGTCGATCAAAATTATCAAAACTTATCAACGCTTTGGAAAAAGCTATAGCCGAAGTGCCAGACAGTATTGATGAAATGAAGGTTTTCGTAGCCAGAGTGATGAGGACAAACTAAATACTGCCAACGAAAAATACCTGAACTCAATTGGTGCTCTAGGTGAGGAAGTTTTGAGTGATGAGTGCCTGTCTAACTTGGACTATGAGGTTAAAGCTGTGAAAATGATGGCAGAATTAAACATTGCTATATCGAAAGCAGCAAAATTAAATGGACCAGTTGAACCTAACACTGTTGAGGCTGCTTCACGCAGGAATGATGTAGAGGTTGTCTTAGAAAATAGAACCAGAATGTTGGTGAGATTACCCAGATTAGAACTATCAAAATTCGCTGGCGATCCTCATGATTGGACAATGTTCTGGGAACAATACAGCATGGCTATTCATGAAAATAACGAACTGGATGATAACGCAGAATTCAGTTATTTAAAGACACTTTAAACGGGCAAGGCATTAAGATGTATTCAAGGAATATTGCCGAGTGGAGCGTGTTATCAGGACGCCATCAAATTACTGAAAAATGAGTTTGGCAATTCAGAACAATTGATTGATTTGTATATTCAAAAATTGCTGTCACTTCAACCTCTAAAAAGAAGAAGCGATTAATTTTCACTCAGAAGATTATTGAATACAACAACAACGGTGCCAAGATCGCTTCAGTCCTTAGGAATATCACCAAATCAATATGGCATGATGTTGAATTCAGTAATTTTGAAAGCAATTCCATATGGCATGCGTATCGATTTCAATAAGGGTTTATACAACACATTCATAAGCATAAGCATAACTTTATTCATAAGTGAAGCAGTTGAACGTATGGTTTCTTATGAACGCGTTTATACAAAGTTTCACAAACATATCGATAAGCATAAGGATAAGAAAGTTGATAATTTTCATCTTTATGTTTAAAATTATGCAAAAATCGGAACAGCGCAGGCGTCATTTCTGAGGACCTACGGTCTAGTCAAATATAGTCCTGTCTTCATATAGATATTATCATGATTTTCTTTGGCGCCTGGCATCTCGATAGTTGTTTATGTTCTGTTTTGGTTTCTGAACTGTTTACTGTTTTGTGCATTTTTGTGAATGTTTCAATATTTCCTGAAGGCAGTTCAAATTTGATGTTAAGTATGTATTTTGATTGACAAACACATTTTTAACGCTTATGCTTTTGAAGTTGTATAAACCACCTCAAAATTACGCATATATTTACGACTGTGCTTATGACCAAAGTTATGCTTATGCTTATGAATTTGTTGTATGAACCAGGCATTAGAGTGATGTCTAGTGATGAAAAGGCATCTTCGGACGCCATATCAGTTCCAAGCAGAGATCTACTGTATGAACCGACAGTTTCTTATGAAGACCAGATTGCCAAGCTTGTTCGTTTTTTAAAAATTGAAATAAAATCGATTGAACATGCTCAACGTTTATTAAATGATTCGAATAATAAATCACAAAGATATTCGGAAAATAAATTTCGAAAAAATAATAGTGATTACTTTACCGCAGCAGAATTGTTCACGGCTATTGACCAAAAGTGTTCATTTTGTTCGAAAAATCACGACACCGGAAATTGTAATTCGAAAACTCTATCGTTGACACAGAAGAAAGACATTTTAAAATCAGAAAACCGCTGTTTCAGATTTGCCAAGCCTAAACTCAGTGCTCGCTTTTGTAAAACTAAAAACTTGAAGTGTTCTTCCTGCGGTAAACGACATATCAGGGAAATCAATGTTTTGTGAGAGTCATTCTCGATGGCGGTGGTCAAACCACGTTCATTAAAGAGTCCGTATCAAGACAGTTGAACTTAGAAGTCGTTGAGGTTCACAACGTATCCATCACGAGTTTTGGGAATAAAGACTTCGTCACGAATAGACATTGCCGCAGCGTACGGGTGAAAATTAAAGGACAGCGTAATGATAACGTTCTAGAAATTTATGTATTGGTAGTTCCTGGAATATGTTTTGACTCTTTTTGTCCACCATCAGTTACAGATCCGATTATCGCGGAATTTTCTAAAAACTATCAATAAGCCAATGTTAACGTGAATAATCAAGATGTTACTGGCATATCTTAGCTGATTGGAGCTGATTATTTTTGGAGGTTAGTCAACGGCGAAACTAAAACCCTCACAAGTGATTTAACTGCAGTATATACTCAGCTTGGCTGAACATCACATGGTGCTCATCAACTTAGGGATGAATCTAAGAATCTGAATATTTCCAGCGTGCTACATGTACAAAAGGAAGACTGCCAACTTCAAACCTTTTGGGATTTGGAATATGCATCTCTAACGACTTAGAAGTAGCGCGAAGAAGCACACTGGAGTTCATCAACAGAAAGATCTCGTTTAACGGCGAACGATAAATCTCTCACAAATAAGTTATCTAAAACTGGTAAATTGATGGATTATGACGTGGCTATGAGGGATTATTTCACTAGTGGGTGTGCAGAGCGAGCATCACAGGATATAGACGGGCGTGTCTACTGCATGCCTCATAGGTCGGTCTATAAAGAAGAAATAGTAACCACAAAAATTCGTGTAGTGTTCGATGCGAGTGCCCATGCACAAGGAATGGTTTTACTAAATAACTCATAACAGATTCAGGAGAAGACCTAGTGCCGGAACTTTTACGCATTTTATTGAATTTCCGATTCGGAAAAATCGACCTTGTTGCGATAGCCATAGATTTCTGTGGTATGAAAAACCATTGACCAGCCAAAGTGTTTTACAAAGAATAGTCGATTATCGCATGAAAAGGGAACATTTGGTATAACGTGTAGTCCGTTCCAAACAATCTTTTTACGTTGATGACTTATTGATAGCATGTGAATCTGTCGATGAAGCTCAACGTATCCATTATAAACAAAGCCAATATGAATTTAAGGAGGTGGCAATCCAACGATAAAGAGGTCCGGAAGATTTTCATGGATAATTCTAACGACGGAAATAGCAAAATTCTAGGAATACGATGGTGTACGTTAACAGATGTTCTTTCTGTAAACCTAGAATCAACATTATTGGATATGACAAGCATGCCTTCAACGAAACGTACAGTATTGAGCTCCGTTTCAAAAGTATATGATCCTCTTGGATTCTTGGACCCGTTTACAGTTCGAGCAAAAATCTTGGTACTACAAATATGGAAACATAATTTCGAATGGGATACAATTTTAACACCTGATCTATGGAATGAATGGTCTTAATGGATAAACGAACTTCTTGAAGAAATGACATTTTCTAGATGTGTGTTGCGGGAAATACATGAAGAGATCCAACTTCACATTTTCGCGGATGCAAGCCCTCAAGCATATGGTGCAGTAGCATAATATGTGAAAACAAATGAGTCATCAAATGATATAATTTCAAAGAATAGGGTTGCGCCTATTAGCAAAACTGGCAAACCATCATCAACTCTTCCGAAACTTGAGCTCACCGCTGCACTTTGTGCTGTAAGACTACAAGAATACATTGAGAACAATGTGAAAAGAAACTTTGGAGAAGTTTATTCATGGACTGATTCCAAAATAGCTCTTTATTGGATAATTGGATCAGCGTCAAAATGGAAGTCATATATTTCTAATAGGGTTTCTGAAATACAGACTCTTTCTAAAGGGGAATGGAAGCATTGTCCTGGTAAGAACAACCCAGCAGATTTATTGACTAGAGGTATAACGGCAAAGAAACTCCTAAAAGAAGATATTTGGAAATTTGGACCAAAATGGTTGATTGAGGATGTTTTTAAATGGCAAAATGATACAAATATTGATTTGACGATTGAAGAATCAACTGTAATAGCTTCATTCGTAAATGTGGTTGATACATTGGAACAACAAAACGCAACACTATTGACAATAGAAACATTTAGTTTTATGGAACTTGAAGAGATCATTGAAAAAAAAACGAGGGCCATTATAAGCAGAAGAATCAAATAGAGTTAAAGAAATGAAAAACCTGAGAGCGAAGCAGGAACTCCATTCGTCATCAACAATTTTGACGTTGTGTCCAATTATCGATGATGATGGCCTCTTGAGGGTTGTTGGGCGTCTACAAGAATCAGAAAAAGTTTATGAAACCAATCATCCGATAATATTGCTCAAAAACTCATATTTTGGTGATTTACTCATATTGGCTTCTCATCAGAAGATCGCCCACGGAGGAGTCAACTCTACATTATGCAATTTGAGAACTAAATTTTGGATGATCAAAGGAAGACAGAGAATCAAAACTATCATGAGTAGATGTGTAACGTGTGAGAAAATGAGGGGAAAACCGGGAATTGAACGATTTGCACCTTTACCAAAGGATAGGATCAACGAGGCAGCCCCATTCAAGATAATCGGAGTGGATTTTGCTGGACCACTCTATTTGTTAAATGATAAACAGGAGAAGATCAAGGTGTATGTAATGTTACTTACCTGTGCCGTTGTTTGAGCAGTACATTTGGAGTTGGTTCCTGATCTGATGACAGAAAGCTGTAGCAGGGCATTGAGAAGATTTATCTCGAGAAGGGGTGTGCCGGATACAATATACTCCGATAATGCGAAGACATTTAAGCGAACTGCATTGGAGCTAGAGATTTTATCAACCCACTCAATTCATCAAGACGTTAAAGATTATGTTTCCCAGTTACGGATTCGTTGGAAATGCATAATGGAACGAGCCGCATTGTGGGGTGGTTTTTGGGAAAGAATGGTGAAGACTGTTAAGCGAGCTCTCAAAGCTACTCTAGGTCGAGCTACATTGAAGTATGATGAACTTAAAACCGTTCCAATTGAGGTCGAGTCTACAGTGTTCTCACACCAAAACATTTTTTGTTGTTTGTCAGGAGATACAGATTGGCAAGATCACTTCAAAGTCAAATGATATCCTGAAAATGTGGAGAGTCCGAGATGCACCGAATATGAAATTCTGGAAGATTTGGATGTTGGAATATCTTCAACAATTGAGATCAGCTCATCATAATAAATAAGGTAGAAGAAACAATTTTCGCATTGGCGATGTTGAATTATCATATGAACAGAACATTCTCCGGCAACAATGGAGGTTAGTGGAAATAGAAGAAATTTATATAAAGGCAAAGATGGAAGAATCCGAGCTTGTCAAGTACGCTTGAGTAACAGAACGACGATGAAGAAGCCGATACAGTTGCTATACCCTCTGGAAGTTCAGCCGGCCCCGGCCGGGGAGAATGTAAAAAATTAGTTAACATGGTCCTTGACAATGAAGCCACCAATCAAGGATTTTTGACAATAGTGTCAGAAAAAACGTGGACTTGAAAATTGTTTCAAAAAGACGGAATATCTTTAATTTTTTATTGTTATAATTTGTTCAAGTAGGATTTTCAATAATTGATTTCGGGTGTTTCATTCAAAGGAAAATTAACGGATATTTTCACAGAGGGCATTAAAGAAAAGCTTTGTATGTTAGCAACATTCTATTTCAAGTTATTAATCAAAATCATGTGATGGCGCCAGCCAAACCATGATATCAATGCAATTTCACAGTCTTTGATGATGCAAAATGTCATTTCTTAAGAAGTCAAATAATTTTTTCACAGTCTCTGATGATGGTCATTTATCATTCATCATTTACCGGACCCAAAACCAGTCCGTTAAATGACACTTCACGGTACAGTATTTGATGAAAATATTTCCAGAACCATAATTGCAATTGATACAAAATAGTAAGCAACACAAAACACGGACCACACAAAATACCGTCGAAAACCCAGACACTGTCGATTATATACCTAATTCCAGAGAAGCATAAAAGTCGCAGACAGTTTCATTAAGAGACGTAGGTGGAGATATCCGAACCAGCAGACTCATAAAAAATGGCTTAATATGTCTGGAAGGCCATCAAAAAACAAGACAAATTAACACAACAGTTCTCAAGAAAAATAGCATTGTAAGAGTAAAAGTAGAAGAAAATACCCTTGTTCGTGATGACAAAATATGGGAAGGGCATTGGTGATGAAGAATTCATCAAAGAACGAGAAAGGAGAGGTGGATCTACGGCAAGAAGTTAAGTGGTAGCACAGCAGTGTAGGAAGCTTCGTGAAGATATTTGAGTATAAAAGACCAGTGAATTATATCACCATGATCTTTGAAAAAACTGTGAAGTAAAAAAGGTATGTATGAATGTCGATTGATTGAGATTAATGTACGGAGTGAGTTAAAGCCATGTACAGTGGAACCATGGAATAATCTAAAAAGATTGAACAAGCTGTTTATTGTCGGATATTTCGACATTGAGGTTAGTGTGAATTGTTGATATAATATGGAGATATTTCAACAAACATTTGTGTGAGTGATTCCTCGTTAATCAAGCGTGATGTCAAGTACTGATGTGATTTTTCCCCCATTCAAGTTTGAAGTTTGTCAAAAAAATTGAAATTCTGCCAGAAGTCCTTGTTCCTATCAACCCAATCACCTTAAAATTTCTCTCTCTTCACGAAGCCATGTAGCTAATAAGACGTGCCTATCTGTAGCAAGGGTTCGTAAGATCTTTTTTATTTTTATTTTGTCAGGATATTATGTTCATCATAATTTCAGTTCATTTGCATGTTTCAAGGGGCACATTATCTTTTACCTTTTTTCTAGATAGATAGATAGACAGATCTATCTTTTTCTCTTGACGTATCCCTCAATGGGCCAAGTTGTTGAAGATTAATGCTTGGACTATGTATTTCACAGCTTCACCTGGCTTTATCAGAATATGATTTGACAAACATAGAACAACACTCTGAATTTCGAATATCAAGCGCCAATCAACACATTTTTTTCACATTTCCCTCTCAAAGTTGGGTAAGGAGTATCCTCACTTGAGATATAGCAGAGAAAATGACGAAAGAACTTGTCTGTCACATACGGAATCAAGATTAATGCCTGAGTTACATTCAATTCCGCTCCGAAGTGGGGTCGACAGAATTCCGCTTGCCAAACGGGAGTCATATGCTACCATCCACATTGAATTTGACGTAGGCGTGACTTTGAACACAAATTCATTGTAGATTGTAGCATATCATGATTTCCGTTTTGCCAAGCGAAAATCTGTCACTTCCACTTCGGAATGGAATTGAATGTAAACCTTACATCAGTCATATGGGAAAGCTGTGCTCGCATTGTGTCCAGGTTTGATCGAGTGAACATTAACTCTTATCTGTGAGACTTACAAGAAGACTGCAGGAGAAAAAAATGAATTAAAGTTCATTTTGTATCTTTGTAAGATTGGAACATTCTCAAAAGGCAAATTCATGTTTTGTATTCGTTTTTTGCTGTCAAAATTCCACTTGATCTCCAAAATTATCCAGGGGGTCAATTCTTGACCGTTCGCAAATTTCAAACGTATACGCAAAAATACGATCACCATGTTATTTCAAATGATGCTGATCGCACAATTGCGTATACGTTTCAATACGAAGGCTGAAAAATTGACCCCCAGATGCTTTTTATGGGTAGATTCCAAAAAATAAATCCATGTGCTCCATTCAGCTATAGTATATTTTTCAAAGTAGACTAGAATCGCTACAATTTGCTTTGTAGACATAATTGTAAAGATACAGATTTTCAACATTTTCTTTATTTTTCCACACTTGGAAATATTTACATATTAGAACATTATACCTAAAAGGTGTCTCAAGGCTAGTTATCATATACATTCATTGTTCTGTGGAAGTTTAGACCATTTAGACCTATTTTCTCCGGAAAATCCATGCCTTGCTAATTTCTAAAGCAAAGAAGAATTATGCATAATTATTTTAATTTCATTAAAAAAAGTAAATTAGATACATGTTTTGAATCAACTACAGCAAAAAATAGGTTTGGATAGTCGGTTATTGGAACCTTTTCAAGTTTGAAAATATGACGCTAAATTTTGTAAAGCTGTCGTATCTTAAAAACCAATGGGTCATAGAGACGGCTCTCATCGCAAATTGTGGCAAATTTAGTCTTGTTCAAAAACAAAGCTATAATCGAAAACTTAGTCGTTTAGAGTTGAAGTTGCCAAAAACTGGATAAAAGATAGACGTCCTTTTGGGATTTTTTTGAAATTTGATAATGTTGCGGTCGAGGTCAAACACATGGATCATTCATCAAAAATAATTCAGCAAAAAATCAGAACTACCGGATCTAACGCAAGGTACTGTCAACAGCATTAAAATTCCGGAAAAATCTTTTCTGTAAACAATTTATGTGTAAAAAGATCAGTTTTTGACATTTTACGGGGGATATCAAAAGATGTAACTGTACCTCCTTTTTCAGACGACATGGTTACTGGATTACTACCTCTATTTCTAATATTGATCAAAACTTTGAACCATGAACCAGAACAAAAAAAAAGAGCAAAATATAGATCAGCGGAAGCTGAATTTTTGATGCATATTTAGTGGACACAGTCGTCGATTGGTACCTATTTCATATTTTTTGTTTATTATTTTCCATCACATTTCAATAAAATCAAATTTCGCGTGTTACTTATGAGATTCTGTTTATTGCATTGGTGAATCAATTAGGTGGTTGGAGTTTGAGATCAGAATAAATGATACAAAGCACAAAGATGCCTGAGAAGTTACTTTGAGAGGATTTTAATCTTGGAATTGGAACGCTCACGGTTATATTACAGTCAACCCTTTGGTCGAAAAAGAAGTAACTATCCCGTTGATAAAAGCCTGCAGATAAAGTCCACAGAAGCGCCTTAAACAGCAAAAGACAGTATTTCAAGACAGATTAAAGAATATTTGTGGTTGAAAGTGAGCGGAGGACTATTATGAGAAGAAAAAAAATCATTAGGTTGCATAAAATAGAAGCAGCTTGCTCGAACTTTCTCAAAATGCACTCAACCACTACTTTTCTTTTGACCCATCGTACGTCGATCTCGTGCTCTTTGACACCCAAAGTATATCTATATGGAATATGAGGCCTGGAACATTGATACGTGAAAAAAAAATCGTGTCTTGTTCTTGATAACCTTATAATTTATCATCATATTCTAAGCACCATCTGAAGTCAGAGTCTGCTGCTATGTATTTATATCGAATCCGTGGAAATGACTCTTCTTCTATTTTTACTTGCGGGCCTAACATTGTGCGGATGTCTTTGCTGCTCAAGTTTTGGTCCTGCCTGACTCAAGCCTTATGAAAAGTGCACATTTCTCATCACCGGGACATCGTTTCACCATTTTTGATCGGTTGGCTTCAATATATCCTTTTGAGCCCTTAAGGTTACATGGCAACTTTGAAATTTATTTTGGATAAGAATACTTCTCAGTTTATCAACAGGCTATATACTTATACACGGCAAGTCGTGGTTGGTTTTAGGATAAAAACCACCGCATTTCAAATATTAACGAGCCGATGACGATCAAGAATAACATTGATCGGAACGTTGACTAAATAATAATATGAAATAAAAATGATAGAAGTCCGAAAAAAAGTATCAAGATCCGCATCGTTCACCCCTTTCAAAGAAAGTCGTGAAATTTTGTTTTTTCTCTCTGACCACGCTCATCCTCTTCATAAAGATGAATATCAATTCAATCCACCTCGACAGATCTTCGACTGAATAACCAGAACATTCTTTCACAATCAATCTCTTTTAAAGACCTATCAATCGCAAACGAGATTTTCATAAATGAAAGGAGACTCATCCTAACAGCTTCACCAAATGGATGTGAATACGTAAAAATACGGCTAATAATCTTAGGGTCCCATAACATTTTATCGACACGTTTTTCCTTCCTCACTTCAATTTAAAAGGGGATGCAAAAGGGTGTAGCCATGGCGACTGGAGAAATCTGGTCTTCTTATTCTGTTTAGTGGCTTATTTTACAGGTGAAGCTGTACAAGAATGAACGATGATATATTGGAGAATTAGTGCCACTCATCAACTTGTATACAGGGTGTCCCAGAAAGATTGTGTCAGTTTTACGACGGTATAAGTAAATTGTGGTCAAGCATGTAATTTTTGGTAAAAGACAGCGACATTCGATTTTGTAGTACCGGGGATTGTTCCTACAAATTTCATCTTGGGCATTGAGAATGGTGATGAAAAGCAATAAACACTTTTTTTTTCGAAACAGGTTCATTAGTGATTCATATCGAAACTCGATCTTATTAAAAATTTATTTTCAGCAAAATATCTCAGCTATGAGGGATTTACATTCGTTTCTTTCGCGAGAGATTTGAAAATGCTCGAGTTTATTTAGTTGAAGATAATGCCACACTAGAAAAGGGATTTTCTTGATCGTTTCGAAACACATTTGCGCCAGATCATCGTGGATTACAACATTAGGAAGTCTGAAGCCATCAGGAGGAGCCGATGCAAATGAAGCTGCCTACCAAACATTGTGGCGGAACTTCACAAGCAGATACCTGCATTTAAAAAGTGACAATATTGGGTTCACAAGATTACCACTTGATCAAAGGCCTTCTCACGCCGAATTGATGAAAGCTCATTTGTTTTAACATCGGGTAACTTATTGCATCCACATACATGATCTTTGCGTCTTAAAAATACAGCTCAAATATTTATTGGTACCATCGTGAATAATTTTCTACCATCACGTTCACCTCCCAAAGAGTATTGAACAAATTGGGTTACCCTATCCGTCAGACACGGAGTTTTACGACAGTAAACGGATACTTCACGCTTATGGCCATGTTACGTTCCGGTATTATAGTATAGTGGGCGACAACCTTTGGACATTGCGGCCTCTTCCAAGAGTTCTCCTAACCCACCCGACTTCAGTTGTGTTTTCAACGGCCTGTTCTGCTTTTCGCGGTTGTCATGTGGATACCAGTCTTGGTTCTTGGAGAATATTTGCTGATGTCCTGTTGTTTGTTGCTTGGGTTTTGTTTTATCACCGCAAAAATCAGGCAAACCGAGCACTTTGCAGTAAGGGATAATTTTGAATGACTTTCGAAACCACGCGCTCTGAGTCTTACAATTTTTCAATAATCGTACCTAATTGAGAAAGTTCCGGAACAAAAGAGCTCCGTGGCCGAGAGGCGTAATGCGTCTGGACCAAAGGGGCGGAGATCTGATGGTCGTGGGCTCGCCAGCAGCCAAAAAGCTGATGATTGAGCCTAGATAAAAATTGCTCCTTTCAAGCATCTGAGGTGATTCAATCATTAATCTAGTAAAAAACTTGAGAGTGAATCCCGGGCATGTACAATAAGCTCATCCGTTTACCATGGAGTCCACCAAATCTCAGGTTCTATTGATTCTACTGAACCCTTTCTTGAATTAAGTTTGGAAAATTTATTTAAGGGACTTTTGGAGTTGCAAAGCTTTTTCATGATATCTTGGTACCGTTCTTTCCGCTAGCTTTCTTTTCTTTTCGGTTTCATTATCAAGCCGTCATTTTCTCATACCAAATCGACCTCATTTTTCATTCTACGCTCACCCATTTTTTTCCGCATGTTGCATCATTGACCGCTTGTATACAGGGCTCGGAAATAACAATCAGATAATTTCAGGGGTAATTCTACATGAGAAAATAGGATTTTGTTTTCTTCATATAAACAATGGTCAGGAAATGCTTAGTTGTCAAGATCGTGTTAACATGGCCACCAAAAGTCGTTTCAAATAATATTATTCTACTCAGCGAGAGCTCTAGGGCATTTGGTCTTGAATATGCCTCAATATTCATTCAAAGAAACGACCGACATACACTTTATGTATGGTAGAGCCAATGGTCGTGCTCTAGAAGCGCGTAGATTATATCACGAAGCCTTTCCAAATCGTGGACTCCCTTGTGATAAATTGTTAAGTACAATACATCGAAGGATAAGAGAAAATGGTACTTTCCTACCAAATAGGATCGATTGTAGAAGAAACCGTACCACACGGACTGTGAACATGGAAGTAAGTGTTCTTCAAGCAGTTAAAGAGAATATTCATATTACTAACAGAAGCATATCTTCACAACTACTTCTTTATCCATATCATTTACAAAAAGTTCAAGCATTGAAAGATCAATGGATTTCGAAAAAATATCATCAGGACCGTTTTTTTTTTGTTAAAGTTTCGATAGTAATCATGTATGGGCCGACGAAAATCTCCATGGAATTTTTAAAACGCGAATTCAAGGTAGGTTTCCGTAAACGTTGGGGCAGGTATTTTGGAAGATGGCCGGTATATTTGATTTTTTGAGCTATACTTTGCCGGATTTGCTAGAAGAAGTACTCATCGGATTAGGAACAGAAATGTTTTCCATGCATGTCAGATGTTGCACCAGCGCATTTCAGTGTGGTGGTTCGTGATCATTTGAATAAAACTTATCCAGACCAATGGATTGGGCCGGGTGGACCCATTTCATGGCCACCTCGTTCACCTGATTCAAACCCGCTGGACTATTTTCTTTGGAGTTATCCAAATCAATTGGTCTATTCAGTTCCTGTTGACAACGTGCAGCAGCAATTAGAACAGCGAATCATAGATTGTTATTTCGAAATACAGAATAAACAAGAAATTTTATATCGAGTAGTCTTTTGAAAAAATGTATTGGGATGAATAGAAAACACTTTGAACATTTATTGTAGCGTCACAAAATAATAATGATATTCAGAAAATGATGGAACAAAATCGGCCAACTCATTTGTTAGAAAGAGTTTGACATCCTATATCATGAAATGCATTTTCATTGTTGTATGATAAAAAATTCTTATTTTCTAGTGTAGTGTAACCTGCTCATCGTCACAACCATGTATCTGCACATTTTTCTCGTACTGCGCAGGATCACCTTAACCAACAATTTTCTGCGCGATGGATCGGAAGAGGGTGCCCAGCGCGTAGTCCCGATTATACCTCATTGGATTTTATTCTTTGGGTCATAAGAAGTCGTTGGTGTATGGAACTTCTGTAGACATTCCAACAACACAACGCTCTTAGGATTCGTCATGCTATTCTCATATGGATGATGTCGATCAATATTTTAAAATTCACTTGAAATGAAATAAACTTGAAAATAAATAACTATATACAATACGTGAAATTTGATTCCCGATGTTTATTTTGTTATGTTGGTGTAGTCCGTCCATCTTCATCGTTTGTTTTTATAGGCAAGATACCAGCCATATCACACAAAAAATGTTCGATGTGTTAACAAGGATTAAACTTTTTGTCGGTGCCGTGATGCAAAGGTCCCCGAGCGGGCCAACGCCAATGTTAAAATTTGGAGTTTGGTTTTGAGAGATGCATCGTCTTTCGGAAAAGAGGCCCTGTCATGAATGTTGGCACGTTAAAGAAACCTACCATCTACAGAAAGGGATTCGGCAAGAATCACCAGATAGGGTGAGGCAAAATTCCCTGGCGTCCGTGATTAGCCCTGGCAGCAAAAATTGGCCAACGAAAGTAGGGTGGTTTGATGCTAAGTGAAGTAGGCTGGGAATTATTTCGAAAAATATGTATTATTGCAGATTCGCATGAAACAAGGCAATACAGCTTTCAGTGAAAATCTACCAGTATCGTTAATAATGGGATTGACAATGAAAAATTCAGGTACATATTTATTGGCGACTACTATATAATGGGGATTTGAGTCGCTTGAGGGGATTATAATAGGTACCTCTAAAATTCGATTTTAGGATCCCTGGTTCTGGTT
The DNA here is from genome assembly GCA_958502075.1 of Orchestes rusci. NCBI lineage: Eukaryota > Metazoa > Arthropoda > Insecta > Coleoptera > Curculionidae > Orchestes > Orchestes rusci. Next base: position 14,803,184 of record OY293314.1, read on the forward strand.
ATAGTTTTCGCCTCTGGGTAAGAGATGACTCAACTAGTCTTCATCAGAATGGAATATGCATCATGTACAAGTCATTCTAACAAATTGAATCATCTAAAAACAATTATCTAACTTTGAATCAAATCAGTGTGATAATGCCAATCCGATCACAACTCCATTTTTGAAACTGGCACAGTTTCCGCGGCATTAAATGCGAATGTTTTGTTCGTGTTCATCAAAACTCCTACAGTAGATGAAATTCGAAAATGAAAATTGCAAAATTATCCGCTCTGCATATGCGGCATAGGATTTGTAGAGAAATTTCGGTCATGTATTTGCGAACCGGTTCGCATATTGATCGAGACGTGTCGGGGAAGGTAACGAGTAAACGATTAATGACCTAAGTTTTTTAGTGTCGCTCTTGGTGTGGTACATAATATTATCAAATACTCATCAGTAAGTTGTCCTTTGCAAAATTAGATCAACAACGTGACGATGTATTCTACAGAATGTGCAATGCGAAGGATCGTCGGCTCTAATACGTCGTCAGTGTTCGTGGTTTTGCAATAGGTATTTGAGAAAAAAATAATTGTTGAAGTCAAAATCCACATCAAGAACATACTCAGAAAGCGAAAAGAGTATGTGATCTCAGAAACAACATATTAAAGTGCTACGTCATAACAGCCTTCACGGGTAAAATCAAAGAAGTTAAGTTCATAAAACATCTGGGACCTTTTTCAATCATGCTGAAAGCTCAAAGTAGATTCTGATCGAGCAACAACCTCACAGGAAAAATGCACGTAACCATAAAACTTATGGAAGAAATGGAGCGATGAAAGATTGGAAAAATACTATATCATTGTTAACGTGTTGGTAATGACAGCTATTACACACAATGATGAAGTTAACAATATGACTCATCCAAGCGAGTGATAGCCATCATCCGCGAAAAGATTGCTATACTTTTTCTATGACCATAGAGTTATAGAAGCAAGTTATGGTGTATGAAAATTAAGTTCATCAACTGGTTCGAAAAAATGGAAATTCTCGATCTGGAGTGTTTTGCCTCCTTGCGATGCCAATTTTTCAGGGATGGTTCCATGGATTGTAGTTATCAAGTTTTAATACAGGGTAATTCTATAACTTACATAGATACAGTGCATCAAACAAAATTTTTTTTTTTCGGAGGTATGGTCGGACACGTCGATAAGTATTATTGCGCTATTAGACACTCCAAGCAAACCCAACCGGATCCGTAAACGTATCGACTTACGTTAACCGAATTAATCAGCGATCGGTTCTACGTATACGGAATGGATTGGTAAAACGTCAAAGTTGTCAAACTTCGCGTGTTGTAACCCAAGATTTTGCTATTTGTTTATATTTTTGTCCTGGTATGGAAGTTTGTGAATTTTTCGTTTATTGGTTTTGGAGTCCTTTAATTGAAAATTCTTCATACTTATATTTTTTGATGACAAGTGACAGTCGATTAGTTGAGATGCGTTTCCGGATTCGGATACGTCTATTCTTGATGTACGAAAATCTGGTTAGGTGCAGAGACGCCACATTTGGCGACCCCCGACGTGATCCTTTCGAGGCCAATATTATAAATTCACATGACTGTCACACAAGGGATTTGTTTTCTGGAGATCACGAGTAAAACAAAATGGTAATGCTGTTGAAGGAAAGAAATATGTATATCACTCCACTCATAAGAATATTCGATAATATAAAGAAAGATTTTTTAGAACCATGCCAAAATATGATTGAAATACAGGTCAATTTCAAAAGTCTCGGTGGAAAATTTGAATCTTTGCCTGATAGGGATAATTAATTGACTGAGTCAATTCTTGATCATGATACGTCAACTGGCAATCTTGATGAAAAAATAGCAGAGATGGGTAATATCAAGAAAAGTTTCATAAAACACAATTTTAAGTGTTATCTCCAAAAAGAAGTATTGGCCAGAAATTCTCCAAATAACAATAATAAACGATGTCTAAAATTATCAATTATCGAACTGAAGCAATTCACCGGCAATATAAAGGATTGGTTATTGTTTTGAAGCCAATTTCAATGAATCCACGAAGATGATGAGTTGCAAAAAGAGGATAAGTTTCAATATCTGATTCAGGCAACGCAACCAAAATCCAGGGAACGTCAAATTGAAGACAGTTTTCTTCGACTGCAGAGATCTATGTGAAGGTCATAGAGAGTTTTAAGTCAAGATTTGGAGAAGACAAAGTATTGATAGAGATGTATGTCAAAGAGCTTTTGAATCTAGTTCTCAATAACCTCAACAGCTGGTTTTAAACCTTTACGAGTCGAGAAGATGGTCGATGGTTTTTTTGGAGGTATCCGGTCCGATCTTGTTTCTCGTGAAGTGTACAAAGTGACTTTGAAAAATTCACAAGCAGCATACATGTCTTCTTTTGAAGCTCTGGATCAACATTTGATTTGTGAAGATGTTACTCCAATTTGTAAAGGAAGTTGGACAAAATGAACTCCAGCCAGACTTATGGACGTTCAATGATGAATAAAAAAGACAAATCTCACAATTTCCTGGAATTGTGAAAATTGACTTTTTTATTCATCATTGTTACAATGACCTCCCATAAGTCATCACCATGCTTGTTTTATGAAATTTCTATAACTGATGTTTTTTCTGGTCCCACAAAAATACTCTTGGGAGCTGATATGGCAAGTAAGCGGATCATGGGTAAGAGACATTCTTTGTCGTGTGGTGTGTGGTCTAACAGCTCAAAAACCAAAGTAGGATATACACCTATGGGAAAAAGTGCGACAAAAACAAATACTTTATCATCACTGATAACATCATTACACTGTCAACCAAGAACTGTGGCGGATTGATGGAAACTACCAAGGGCGTGGATTTATGAACCAGCGTTTTCACGCGTCATTGGTTGAAATTTGCCAGTACGGTTTAAGATGGGACTGTGGTTTGATCCAAGCTATAGTTATTTTATCATAACACACGCGCTGATTTTGTATTCTTGTGAACGCCGATAACGTCATCGAACGGAAAATAGTATGATGTTCTATTGCTCAAAAAAATCTTTCTTGAAGTGTAGATTCAGTGTTCTCACTAGAATCCATGAGGGGGACACGTGTCTCCTTCCTGCGAACGCCCATGAAACTACATGTTTTGGGGATTTCTTATCCACTCACCAAAGAGAGCAAGAAAGAACATGAATAAGCGGTGCGTGACCATTCTAACACACTGTCAAGCGATTAGTGGAAGGACGTTATGAAGTATGTCTTCCATGTGTAGTCGATCCACCATTTTCCAGTTATTTTAGTTTGACTCAGAAACCTTTGGAATCGTCAAGAAGAAGCTGATGATTATGAGAAGGTTCTTCAAGAATGGTTGGATGAGGAAATTATTGAGAAAATTCTCGAGAAAGCAATAACCATGTAAGGTCACTACTTACCACATCATCATGTGATTAAACTTGATAGCAACACTACTAAAATCAGACCCGTATTTGATGCCTCAGCCAAAGAATCAAGCCTAGTGCCCTCTCTCAATCAATGGGATAAAGGTGTCAACTTCATAGACCCCATTTCCTGGTTTTGATTCGTTTTCGGTTAAGAAAATTTCCGCAAAGCTTCCTCCAGATAAGTTTGTGTGTGACTGACAAGACTTTTCTACGTTTTTTGTGGTACAATAAGAAAAATGAATTGGTAGTATATCAACATGCAAGAGTTATGCTTGGAGTGACATGCAGTCTTTTCTTATCGAGCCTAGTGATACAGTACCATCTTCAGAGGTCCATGGAAAACTCTACATTTCCTGAACAAGGTTAATCTCAACTTATGAACAGTTCATATTATGTAGATAACTGTATTACATGCTGAAGCAAAATTCGATTTGAGATTATAGGAGTATTCATCTGAACCATCAACAATAGAAATTGAACAAACGTCAGCAGTACTGGGTTTAAAATGGGACAGAAGAGTCAAAATTGATGAACCAATCAGAAGAAAATTATTTTGTCTGAAGCTAGCAAAATATTTGACCCAATCAAATTTTCTTGTTCATTTATTAATTTCAAAAGTTTAACTGCAGAAAACATGTTCAATGGAGGTTGGCTGGAATAGTTCAGTACCTGAAGTACTATTCAAACAATTCAAAAAATGGCTGAATGAAGTTGAAGTTTAGCAGAGATGATACCCAGATGGTTAGTTCAGGATGTGCCTCTGAATATTTGTCATACTAGTCTACATGTATTTTGTTATGCTACCGAGCAAGCCTATGCAACTTCAATTTTCGTAAGGACAGAAAGTGTATCGAATGTCAAAGTGCAAAAAATTCTGCCAGGGTGTCAAAGTTTTCAGAAAAAAAAACGGGTTTCCATCAATTGCTCAAAAACCCTTAAGCTAACTTTGGAACGCTTATTTGTCGGTATAAGGGCCTTTCTTTTGTGTGATTTAAATTAAATCATTATTCCAGTGGCATTCCCAGAGGGTCATCTATTTGATATTCATAGGTAAAATGAAGGCACACCACTGCTTTTCTCAAGATTTTATAATTTTTTCAGTCAAGTAATTAGAGACGTTGCTTTTTTGTCTTTTTTGTTTATCTGTATCTAGCTTCGTTTTTAACCATACGTTAGACGAGCGGTAGACCACAATTATTTGGTCGACGACAGATTCAAGGAGATTCCAAAAACGCAGGTGCGCCTTTGAGTAGCTGTCAATTAAACCCCGAAATAAACGTTCAGTATGCAAAAGATGGTGCAACAAATTTTAGCTGATTATGCAGCAGGTCTAAACACGATCGGTCTAGGGTTGTAGACCGTGCGCGCCTAATAAAGCTAAAATTTTTGTACATTACAAAGTGTAATTATTGTACTATATACTATACTATATAAAAAAAATTATATATTAATTTTTTTTGGGGAAAACTGTTGATGGGTTCATAACAAGAAACTTCATTTTATTGACTTCAACCTCAAGGAAGTCCTAGATGTTGTTGTTGGAAACTGACCACATGCTAATAAACGAACAAAACAAATATTTTTAGATTTTATATTATATAAAAAAATATGAAAATATTTTGATACGAAATACTCGTTACAAAATACAGCTCGCCTAACGTAGGGTTGAGATAAAAATTTAAAACCATTTTCTGCAAGTATCTGGACACGAAACTTTCTCAATCGCTCAAAAACCTTTCAGGAGATTCTGAAAACATTTGGCACATTTATTTGTCGTCATAAGGGTATCTTTTTGTGTGATTAAAATGAGATCATACATTCTAGTGGCGTCACAGAGGGTAATCTAATTGATGGTTATGAGTGAAATTATTGTACGAAACTACTTTTTTGAAGAATCTTCAGGTGGTTTTTTCAAGGTCAAGCAATGGGTAATTCTACTTCTTTGTCTTTTCAGTTTTCTCTGTATCTAGATTCGTTTTCAAGATAAAAATCAGAAACAGGTTCTCTATTTTAATAAGGTCCACAGGCAACGTGTCAAGGTACTTGTAAGAAAACGGGTATTTGATTTTTATCATGAAAACGTAGCTGGATATATAAAAAAGACAAAAAATCAACGTTTATGATTGCCTCATCAGAAAAAAATCATAAAATCTTAAAAAAATCAGTTGGATACCATAGATTTACGTATAAATATTAATTTGATGACCCTCTGGGACGCAACTGCAATAGATCATTTTATTTAAAGTACTCAAAAAAAACACCCTTATGTCGACAAACAAGCGTGTGAAATTGTGACAAAATTTATGTTTGTGTTATAAAATAAACAAAAATCCGAATCTTCAACACCCTGTATCACAAAACTTGGGACTTTCAGGACATACGTTCGTAAAAAGTTTTTTTTTATTTACCCAAGAAGCACCCCTTGAATTCTTCTCGCACTTATTGATTTACACCCTGTATACCTAGTTGTAATCTGGTTTGTTAATCCACTGTTTACATAATCGGTGCCCTTATTCTGTATTCACCAAAAGAGTAAAAAATATTTTTGCTAACCGAAAAATCACTTGGAAAAAATAGTTTACAAAAAATAAGGAACTTTATTAGTAGTTGATGTAAAACATAAATCTATTATCTAAAACTTCAAACTAACTCAAACTAGCCCAATACACAATCCCGTAAAATACTATCACTCTCCTAATCAAAGGAGGGTTATGAATAGTTTTTTTGTTGCTCCTGTAAGATTCCATTTTTCTGACTTTGGTTCTTTTTTAAATAACCGTTTCAATTGAGGTTATGTCCATTTTTGGAAGCTTGTGAACTCTGAATTGTGATGTGACGAGGTTTCCGTAAGACTTTATATTTAGTTTCGGTTAGCTTGAAAAAAATCAATTATTTCATCCTCCAATATTGGTTATTTGGTTTTTATTTCAAGGCTAACCAAAACTCAAGATAATAAGCAAGTTTTACGGACACTGTTTTCAGTGCATATCTCCAACCATTCAAAATAATAGGAGAAATTTTAAAAAATACAATTTTGAGTTGACAAGATTTTAAAAATGGACAAAGAGGTTTGAGAGGATAATTATTTGTCGTCTTTCAGAATAAAACAAAAAGTAAGTCGCAACCAAATTCCGTTCATAAAAAATTGTAATTGAATTATTTCAAATCAATAAATGTTGAAAAATCTTTGAAGGTGTAGGTATATCGCGTAACTGACAAGGGGTTGAAAGATGTTCATAGAATAAAAATTCTTCATTATAATTAGTAAAATCTAAACTTTGAATATTGCTGGATAAAACTTGGTCATTCACCTGGGTCCAATTCAACAATATAAAAAATGTTAAGCAGTGCCAGAAGTACTAGAACAACTAGAAAAAACACGATGGAAAATGAGCAGATGAACTATCTTTGATTTATTATTGTAAGAAAATCGATTTGAGACGTGACCCTTTGGTAGTCTCTTGAAGTATTACAGTTAACATTTAACATAAGCTGCAAAATCTTCAAAATATGGTATCAAAATTCAGATCAGTCACTAGACTGGCTGCTGTTTTTTTTGTGCAGAGGTTTTTTCCATCATGAGAAAATCTCATATCTTCAAACTATTTACTTTCAATATGACCCAATAAAAATTGTGTAAGGTCTGGTGATATGGTCAAAATAATGGACGATTTGCATACATTTTCAAATGACTTGAAACTTTATATAAGTATTCTAGACAATATAGGAAAGTCATCAGCGGAAAAAGATTGCCAAAATACCCAAACATATACTAGATAAATAAAAAAGAAAACGAAAATTCCACTGTATGGTCGAAAAGCCATATTACCTTTTCTCTCTCGAGAGAGTCATCTCAGTCAATACGCCAGACGGAGAAAGATAATGTATTTTGTGACGTAGTGGATGTTGATTGACGCTCTTTAATTGGTGATTACTTCATTGATAGAGGTCGTGGGATGATTTTTTAAACATCAATGGCATCAGTACTTAATAATCCTTATATTTTTTATATTTCGAAAAAATTCACAAATTGTCCATTATTTTACCAGTGACTACCGCCTAGGAATAATATTTCATATTTGATCGAAAAACTTTGACGACAATGTTTTTTCTGATTGCAATTCATTATTTATTCAAAATAATCCTCCGTGGTGTATCCACCATGGTGCACCTGCACATTTCAGTCAGTTCAAAATAAAGTTGTGGACAAGTCGCGAAGTATCTCACGGCCGCCCATATCTCACATTACTAACTTTTTTAAGTGAATTCTTTGTTGATGGCATGAGAGTGATTTTTCAATGGCAGGTCCTGGTTTTTATGATTTATCAAAAAGTCACTCACTAACTCATCTTCGTCCAGCGATCACTTTGGAGTGTCTCAGTTCATGGCCCCTATTTTCGATTCTCACCTCGCCTGAATCGAGTGAATATGCTGTACAAGACCAATTTAGTTCATCATATCACACATTTGAAAATAGAGGTCCAGACGAGTCGAGATGAACTTGAAACTTGTCAATGTGGCAACGCTGCTTAATCTTTTGGGTTCTCGTTTTTTTTTCTGAAAAACTTGAGAGATTCAGATAACCATACCCCGCTTATTTCCCAAGTACAGGGTTTTTTTTTTTGTATATTGACACCCCCCTTATCTTTTTTATTTGACGTTTTTAAAAAAAGTGTCCCGGATGTAAGTTCATTGGTTTTGAGTCAATTTTCCAAAAAACTCTGATTTGCATATACAGGGTGCCTCAGAAAGTCTGGGCGTGGTCCAACTTTCTTATTTCAAAATTCGATTTTTATATTCTCGTGATAATTCTAAACATTTACTATGTAGCATACCCTATACCTAATTTTGGCGTATAAAAAGATATTGACCTTTGAATGTTGACGTTTCATAGAAATTGGATAGAAACAAAAAAACATGCAAATATAAAAAAACAATCTTATATTTCATCAAACTAAACACAACACTATAACTGCTCGATATGTCCACCGTCCATTTCTAAGCACTGCGTATAATCTCGCTCGATTTTATTTATGCTATTAACAATAAAGTGAGCATTATTTTGATTGGTCTCTTGAATGGCCTCAATAATCCGATTTCTTGAAACTTCTACATTTTCGGTCGGTATTTTAAAGACCTTGTTCTTCAGAAAACCCCACAAAAAAGAGTCAAGTGGCGTCAAATCCGGGCTATTTGGCGGCCATCTGATCGGTCCAGTGCGACCAATCCACGTTTGATATTTCTCATTGAGATAATTCACAACCGGAAAAAGTTGTGTGGTGGAGCTCCGTCCTGATGCCAAATTATTTGATTGTATTGACGGAGTGGTAAGTTTTCCAAATAATTTTCTACCTCGTTCGTCAATAAATTCAAATAATTCTCGCCGTTTAAGCGCCCGTCAATAAAAATTGGCCCAATAATTTTATTCTCCCAGATTCCACACCACACATTTGAGGAACTTCGACCTTGGATCTTAGTTTCCCTCGTTGCTCGGGGGTTTTGAGTTGCCCAAAATCTCACGTTTTTTCGATTATGAATTCCTGCAGTACTGAAAATGCATTCATCTGACCATAATATGTTTTTGAAAAAATTGTGATCTTCTTCTTTGGATATCAACATCTCTTGGCAAAACATAATTCTTTTGTCCTTTTGCTCTTGAGTTAATTTTTGCACTGGCATTATTTTATAGGGATGGTAACCATGTTGTTTTAGGGTATAATAGATTTTGCTAATTGATTTATCGAAAAAGTTTGATGCATCTTTCAAAGCTGCATTTGAATTCTCCAAAAATAAAGATTCTTATTCATTTTGAGCCCTTTTGTAACGAAAATTGCTTCTGAATTACTCTCATTCTATTTACCTACCTTGAAAATACAATAAAATATTTAGTTCTTCCTCCTGATCGACAACGGCTAGCCTTTTTTTTCCTTTTTACGGACATTCGCTGCCTTAACCCACGCTCAACATTTTTGAATGTTGTTCGCGTTGGGAGCGCTCGCATTGGAAAGAGTTGCCGATATTCCCTTCTTGCTGCACATTCATTTTTGTCATTTTGATAAAATATTCGAAGAATATCACATTTTTCCTCATCTGTGTAAGGCATTTTTATCGTCTCAGACAACGAATATGTAAGAGATTTTAACAATTACGGTAACCAAGCAACATTGCGAATTATTTATACGTCAAAGTTAGGTATGCTACATAAAAAACTTTCCGCGGTCAATATCTGTTTATACGTTAAATTTAGGTATAGGGTATGTTTTACAAAAATTGTTTAGAATTTTTAGAAGAATATAAAAATCGAATGAAAAAATAGGGTTCTAATTTGAAATAAGAAAGTTGGACCACGCCTAGACTTTCTGAGGCACCCTGTATATGCGAAATAGAGTTTTTCAAAAAATTTACTGAAAACCACCAAACTTTTATCTGAGAAACTTTTTCTAGAAACGTTGAACAAAAAAGTTAAGGGGGGTGTCAATATATAAAAAAAAAACTCTGTACCATTTTGACGTAATATCACGTAAACCTTTCATCACCTGACGTTGGATGCGACGTTGCCTCGTGGATTGTATTGTCTACCAAAGACGTATTTTTGCTTATTGTTGTTCAAAATTCCACAACATAGGACAGTTTATCGTTGGACTTGGAACAAAAGTTAATGAAAAAAGCAAAGTCCCTCAAGAATTCGCAAAAATAATAACATTAATTTATAATCTAAAAGTATTATTACAATTTTCTCAAATATTGTCTGCTTATTCTATACAAAATCAATCCAAACGATCAATTAAAGTCAGTGAATCTTCCAAACATTTTGAAGAATCGACGCTCTTATAAAGATGGCCGACTGTTTGATGATTCTAGAATGGCGGATTTGTATCACGACTCAAGTTATGGTTGGAATTTGTCCTAGAAATTACGTCTTTATTCACGACGTTGGTTGGTCGTCAACGTATTCCAGTAAATTAAACTTTAACCTTTATAGAGAGAGACCAAGAGACCAATGTCGGCTTAACGTCTTGGTTTGACGTAGAGACTACGTCGTCATGCGCGACGTTCACAACGTTGGTTAGTGGTCACACTTTATTACCAATAGGCAGCAACGTTGACAAAACGTGCAGCCAAAATCGTCTTGAAACTTTGAAGTATAGACACATCTGCACACATAATTTAGACCTAAGATCTGTCAACAAAAAAAATGATATACATTAAAAGTATCGTAAAACAAGGATTTCGATATGATAATGACTATATTTGGACTGTGCTTGCAAAAAAATCAATCCCTAATACAACAGCAGCCGTTGAAAATGAGTGCTTCGGTTTAGCAAACAAAACGCACTGTGACGTCAAATACTTGCTAGGAAGACGGAACCATATTCAATTATTGTGACGTTAGACTTCAAAACAATACCAAACTATGCATGTGTTTTGAGTTCGACAGTATAGAGCATTGCCATTAATTATCAGGAAAGTTCATTTATTCTCCGCAAATATGGAGGACGGTTTCCAGAAAGGGGATTCACATAATTTGCCAATGGTAGCCGTGCCGTAGTTTTGGATAATATGTAGTTGTTGACAAAGTGTTTTTTTCCGGCTTTTAGACGTTTTCAAAATTCCGTCTCACTGCCGCAAACCATAATTTTCTTTTTGCTGTCTGCATTGGTTTCTCACCAGAATTTTTGTTAACGTTCTATACTTGTCGGTTTGTGCACACAGGCAAAAACTCCACTTTCTTGCCACCACAATATTAATTATTATGCCAAACCGTGTATAATACCAGTCATATTTTATTCATCTATAGGTGAGTTCGAGTATTCGCTCTGAACACTCGGAGCGTCAAAAATTGTACGCGCTTAAATGGTCGATTTCGCGCTCGGAGCGTTCAGACCGAATACTAGAACTCACCTTGAATCTATGGCAGTACGTTACCTATGAGTACAGTAAATAAGCGCGGGTGACGTCACACTCTTTTTCTAGCGTCTACACGTTCTGGAAAATTTGTTCAGCGAATAAAGCAGAAAATATTTGACTATTTTTTAAAAAACTTCATAAGGGTTCATGTTACACCTATATCTACCATTTTCAATGAAAAACTCAATTTTGTGTACAGACCTATTCTAAAAAAAAATGCTTTGCTTAGAATGATAAGGTTGCTCAGATCTCTAATCTTTGTATACATCACAAATGAACGGTTCTGGATACATCTGCACAATAGGTACAGCAAATGCCAAACAACTTTTGATTCACGTCATAATTGCCACCAAGCTAGTTATTATGTTATTTGCAGGTTACCAAATTTGGCCACCAGCAAACTTCATGGGGGCAATTATAAGGTAGATCGAAAGTTGTTTGGCATTTGCTATATGTGCCCACTTTTTGCAAGATTGGCATTTTATCCATGGTTCTTTGGACTTGGATTCACTAAAAAGCTCCTTGCTATAAATGACCGCCACATCATCCTCATCGTGGGACAAATTCGCGAAAGGATCGTCATCTGAATCCATGAACACCCGCATTGTCCTTTGTTCCTTATTACTTTTTCGAGCTTCTTTCTCCTTTTTCTTAATTTCTAGTTCTTTCAATTCGCTAACAAATGGCTAAATTGTCAGTACACTTTTAGCTTGTTTCCTTGGATTTTTTGCTGCTTTTTTTGCAACTGGTGTAGGATGAATTCAATCCTTGACGAGGGACCAGTCCTAGAGGAATGTAGTTTCCGGTACTACTGACACATATCACAGCTGTTGTATGGAATCCCCTTCCTCCGCTTGTTACGGCTTCTACTTGCCTCTTTTCCTTCTGGGCAACAATTTTCTGAGTTTTCTAAACATTGGTCATGCAAATCTCAGCCATATTGTATATCATAGTAGGGTGAATATCTTCTCTCCGGATTATTTCTTCCAATTAAAAGGAAAAATTGTACACACCTGCCTCTATCTTCTCAGTAAATCTCGACACTCTAAATACAAAATGGTCGATTGCGAGCACCACTGGTTTCTTCGAAGTTCGTGACATCACTGTCAGCGCCGTGCCAGGTTAAAGCTCAAGAAACACGGTACAGTCTTGTCAATTTCATTCGGATGATCAGTGAAATAAGTTCGTATGTCATTTTGCCTCACACTCCCCACGTTATGTAAGGTTATGATTGACTGAGGTAAAACTATGTCAGGTGTTGAATTTGATGGGGTTGGCTCAGTTTGGCACAATAAGGTTATGATTTTGTTGAATAGATTCGGTTATGCAACATTTTGGTGTGGATACTTTTTCAACCTGCCTCTCTTTGATCATTATAGGTCTGTTCGTAGAACAATCACTTATCGATCAGCGCTTCATCGATAAATGATCAGAAATAGTTTGCAAACTGCAAATACTGAATGCTGATTGGCTCTGACTGGTTTATGATTGCTCTACGATTAGACCTTATGAATTCAGTCATGCCATCGCTACTCTCCTTGACAGGGTAGACAACAAAGCACCATTGATTTTTGGTGGTGACTTCAGTGATGATTTGGCGGTGGATGGCTCCTTGTGAAACCAACCAACCAACTAACCCAATAGGAAGTGCTTAAGCTTTAACACTTTTTGAATATTTCTGAAGCTTTGTCAACTTTTTATATTTCAATGTGACGAGTAAGTGGGCAAAATATTGATAATAATTCAAAATATTGAATCACAGTAGAATATAGTATGTTCCATTTGACGCCTCGTACGTTATTGATATGTATCTATTACAAAAGTTGGCTGGGCAAAATTTTTTCGTAGAGATACTCAATTTTTCTGAGCAGTGTATTCAATAAATAATCACATAAAACAATAATAAATTTGTGACCAAACCGGTAACAATCGCGATTCGATTAGTCTCGCCAAATAAAGTGTCATAAACACGATAAAGGCCGGGAACAATGGTAGCGGTATTTGGCAATCCATCAACATGCTATACTGTTTGGCAATATTGGTAACATTTTTTGAGTCTAGTTCAGAACACGGTAAGTTTAATAAAAAATATTTTTATTCAAGATTCACAGTAAAAAAATGTCTTATCTTATAGATGGACTAACCCAACCAAGAATAGTGGGAGGAAGTATGTTGGAAATAGAACAGATTCCATTCTTGGTACCTATTTTCACCAACAACTCATTCAATTGTGGAGGCTCTTTGATTGCTCCTAAGTTTGTTCTATCCGCGTCCCATTGCACCGCAGGCTCCAATTTTACTGTACGTGTTGGATCTACTTATTTAGATTCTGGCGGAATAATGATCAAAATTTCCAGAATCATCTATCATGATATGCCAATCAAACCTATAGAACATGACATCGCAATTTTCGAACTTGCAGAGGCAGCACTTGACAAAGGAGTACCAGCAAGTGTCGTTAAAATATGGGATAGAGGCGATATTCCTATTGGATCCATCGGTGGGGTTGCTGGTTGGGGTAAAACATCAGAGAATGGGACACAGTCATCACGACTGCTTTTTGCCAAAATACCTGTCGTAGATATTGAAAACTGCAAGAAAGTGTACAAAACTGTAGGTATGCCAATAAAAGAAGCACATTTTTGTGCAGGTTTGAAAGAAGGGGGTGTGGATGTTTGTCAAGGAGATTCTGGAGGTCCCTTCCTTTTAAATGGAATGCTTGCTGGTATAACTAGTTTTGGATTTGGTTGCGCTCGACGTGACGTACCTGGGGTTTACGTCGAAGTTTCCAAATATGCTGAATGGATTAAAAACAATACTGGAAGTTTTGACCATGAGAACCAATAAATCCTACTTATAAAGCTGTGTATTGATTTCCGATACCCCGATTCTCTTGAGATTCAAGAAATCCATTTTGTCAAGAATGGGGAAAAAGATGGTAGCGATACTGTTTGATGAGATATTGAAAAATGCATGCCTTTTGAGGCTGCAATTCTATGCACCAGAGGTCTTTTTCTAAAAGCCTAAATTAATACGTAATAATATATCGTTGGCGTGTACCGAGCACTAGGCGGCGGTATTTAATTATAGCTAACTTTCTAGCTTACAAGTAACTACATTCAGTTTTATCATTTTGGGATTTTGCGAAATATAAACACAATGTGTTCAAAAGGTTCTGGAACAGTCAACTTATTCGGAAGTTGTGCACAAAACTATTGATCATTTCTGAAAAAAATGGGTTTATCCATTTGTCATACTGCATAATTATTGTTCAGACTGTCAAGAGAAATAAGAAAATGCATTTGAAAAAAGTCATTCTATTGAAAACAGAAGTTTTGTTTACCATAAATTTTCTGGACGCCCTGTGAAATTGCCATAGTTTTGCCATAGACTTCTTCACTTTTATTTTGGAAGTTTTTTTGAATTGCGCGCAATTTCCGAAACAATCGACGGTTCCGGGACTTTTGACACACTCAGTATAGAGGCCGGGTGTCCGCGAAAATGTGGGTGATCTCTTAGATTCAAATCGAATATGAAAAAATGAGATAATAAGTTCCTGTAATTTTTCTCCCAGACACTATCTACGGAGATATGGCCACTCAAACAACGCCGCTCAAAATCAGTTTTTTCAGATTACCTTCAGGGTACTCAATACATTTTATTGAAATTTTATTCCATGGATACTTCTGAGGAACTCTTGAAATATTGTCCTAGAATCTGATTATATATACATTCCGATGCTCACATATTTAAAACTTGTCCTGTATCGTACAAACCTGTTTACCACTACCGATTGTGCTATAGTTGCAAATTTCATCTGTAACACACAGTCGAAACAGCCTTCATTTTGATTGTTACAAAATTTTCACTAGAGCTTGGCAATGATGCTTCTCAATTTCCTCTCTCCTTTCTATCAAGTTTGTCCGAGATACCGTAATAACTGTAAATCACATATCACTCAAAATATATAGAAAACTTGAATGGGAGCCAATGTAAATAAAGTTTTAGGCAATCAGTTAATCAAGTCGGATTTGTTTAGAGGCCTGCCCGTTGGATGGCGCTACAGACGGAGGTTTTCCTTAACAACGGTTGCCCTTACCCTAGACGTCATTGTCATTTCACGTGTAATTTGAATTTTGTGTCGAAAAATTCTGATTTTTAGTACCTAGATCATCTTGAAATTTGTGTTTGAACCTTGGATTGGACTATAATGTAAGCTTATCGTGAGTTCTTTGAGAAATGTATCGTTCCGGATTTGTGGATATTTTCAACAAAACACTTCCTTTCCAATAAAAGTTATCCCACTATTACTCCTAATAAGATGGTCGATTCAATCTTGATGAATCTCATCCCAGGCAACTTGTACCTCATGCTGAAGTGCCGCTAGGGCCTGTGGAGGTTGGAGTAAACGAAGTGATCTTCTTTCCATAAAATCCCGTACGAGTTTAATGGGTGAAAGATCGGGAGATCTGGGGGGCCAAGGCAAATAGTCCCTCATATCAAAATTTCGACAGTGTAGTGAACATGCCTTTCCACAAAAATTGAGGATCTGGTCTTTCACCACGCCTTCTCACCCTTGCACGTCCATCATGCATGCTCAAATAAATATGGGTTCTTCAGTGAAGATGATATTATTCCACCAGACCAGTCGATCACTTCGGTGCCAGGAAAGAGTGGTAGGCCAAACTGAGGACAATATGAAGCGAGTCCAAAACTTTTGATCCGGCGATAAACAGTTCGCACTCAAATTCACCTGCCATGCTCTGCAAACCATTGGTCTGCAATTGACCTTGTGGACGAGAAGCGATCCCGTACAGCGTGAAGCGTAAGGCGGCGATCTTGGAGTGGGGTCGTTCTTCTGACACGTCCTGTATCTCTAGATCTCCTTGTAAGGCCTTCCTGATTCCATACCTGACAACAAACCACCACCGTTTCTTACACTTCTGTGAATTCTTGTCGCTATTTGTCCAAAGGACAAACCAGCCCACGATTCGCACCCTATCAAACTCACTAAGCTGATAAAATGTTTTCGTCTTCTCACTCTAGGCATGGTAAACTAATCAAGGCAACTTTTCACAACGACTTTACGACGATCAAATTTGAAGTGTAGCCACAAAACACGATTATCGCATACTTTTTTTGTGGGAAGAGACGATAACATAAAAACCACTCTACCGATTTGGTCAAAATATTGATCGTTTTCCATCCTAACATGAATAAATATTATTATATTCCTAGAAATTCTTTCGAATGAATTCATAGATACTAGGTGTTCTGTTTTCTATGTTATTTGGTATACATATCGTCAGTTTAATTCGCAAACTGCGCAACTCCATTTAGAAAAATTTTACAAGGGAGCTAAAAGACTAAAAT
Source organism: Orchestes rusci (assembly GCA_958502075.1). NCBI lineage: Eukaryota > Metazoa > Arthropoda > Insecta > Coleoptera > Curculionidae > Orchestes > Orchestes rusci. Next base: position 14,819,905 of record OY293314.1, read on the forward strand.
CATATTTTCATGGAAATATTCGTAACTCCTCTTTGATTAATTCATCCTCTTTGACGCAAAATGCGTATCTTCTCAGATAGGCAAAGATCGGTTCAAATTAGGTATTTCTAAATCATTGCTCAGAAGCCATACAAAATAATCAATTAAAGACTTCTCAAAATTGTCTAGAAACACACAAAATTTGAGCCAAAATGTCAGAATTTCAGATTCATCCTCGTGTCAGATGATAGCTCTGGCTGGAGATACGTATTTTGACCGTCAACAATTTGAAGCTCGGAGATAGGCAACTTTCTATACCAACTACAGTTCGGAAACGGTTGATATTCTGGACATAGGGATTTTTCAGATAATAGATATATTATTGTAGCCTAAGATGTCGCAATAATTCATATTTTTAGAAAAAATGGAGTTACGCACTTGCGAATTACACTAACGATATGTACAGACAACTTTAGCTGAAAACACCCTTATCAAGTTTGCTTTTTTCGAAATTGTACTCGGCGTCCAGAGGTACATATTTTGTGCAAAGGGACCTTAACTAGTAACTTCAATAGTACCTCATCGAAATGAGCTTTTATAAAATGTTAAAAGATATTTGAATTTGGCACTCTTGTCCTTCCTACTCTTGTTCAGCAACTGGGCCGTCATTGGTTTGTTGGGTTATGTTAATTGATATGTTATAAGGTTGCGCCATAACTAGGGAGTCGAAACTTCACGAACGTTAACCCGAATCGATCACATATTGGTGACGTCACCAAGCTCCATTATTGATGTTCCTGTCATCGATATGTCATCTAAATGTCATAAAATATCCGATTCGTCATTTTGCCGAGTGTTGGTCGTTCTCAAACGTGTTTTAGGATAAGTTATCACACAGCTTTTGGTATACAGTGAAATATCTTCCCATTGTTAAGTGTGAACCATATTTTATATTTTTTTTTATGTGCGTATTTTAATTTCAGAACTGAATCAGAAACGACTGACGTCATTTTTGTCCGAATTCTGTTTCGTCCGACACCCGAACTTATCATGACGCAAGCTTATCACTATCATTTAACCTTGAACCCAGGTATGGTTCTGGACCAGGCTGGGACGATGAAGACCCTAGTCCGGCTAGCTAGTCCGCCGGATCGTTTCCGATAATGCTAGTATCAATATGGCCCGGTATTTATACCAGTTTGACCATTTAACTATCGCGCAGGACATGCAGAGCACTACTACACTATTGCACCAGCAAGCAGATGATCCTCAATTTGCATAATGCTCTTGTGCCGCTTGGCTCTCACAATAAATAGCTATGTTATCCTCTGCTCCTTTTTGAACCTCCTTCTCAGTTGCTGCTTCCAGGATAGCGAAAACCACTGCTTGAGAGACCGCTGGCAGTTTTGCGAGAGGGATGGCTTCCTGTCCCGTCTGAATACACCGGCACCATTGAGTGTTAACTTTTGAGACCTCGGTGAACCAGTGAACGACTTGTGGTTTTAGACCCCTTTGTCTCACATCGCACGGTTTTGCACGGTGAACACCTCCAAGACAGAGAGCAATGTCAGTCCCAGATTTGGACACTTAAGGTGTCCTGAAGAGTGAAGCTTGTGAAAATTATGAAAATCCATCGAAAAAACGAAAATGACAGATGATACCCGTAGGGCAAACCGAACCCACAAGCATGGGCGGAACCATCGCGAAACATATCGAAGGCATTTTCCGCGAGGCCAAAGCATTAGAGTATTCGAAACCTACTAGTGCAAAAAGGGATTTTTAGAAACGGGTAGCAAAATAAGTTACATCGTTGAAAAATTGATGTCAACTGAGAATAGAGAAGCAGAACAGCCAAAAGAAAACATGAATGGGATAACAAAAGACAAAAAAATCTCAAGCTTCGGGAACACATAAAGAACATGGAAGATCAGGAGAAAATTAAAATGCCAAAGAAACACAAAGAGACAGAAATTAGAAAAACTGAAATGACAGAAAAGATATTGAGAAATGCGAAAAATGCAAGAAGGTACGGTACTAAGAAGACGTCAAATTAAAGTTTATCAAAACTATGAGGTATTCCAAGCGATAAAGAAGGATGAATGGGCAAGCGAAATTTTCCATACACTCCATATTGCAAAAGACTTTGTCTGGAATACGTCAGCAGACCATGACATTTTGTCGCCTTGCAATGAAGATATGATCAGTTTATATGGCTTTGAATAGAGCAGCAAATGTACTTGTTGGTAAAAATGAGTTGTGACTTTAAGAAAAAAAACAGGAGAGTATGCAGTAATGATGATAAAAGGTATTCCCTGATAGTGGAGGAAAAATGAATCACGTAACAAAATGGATACTATACTACCCCATCTTTGGCGATAGCGCAACCAGGTTCGAGAATGACAGAGATATATTCACCTCGCTGCAAGGTGTAAAGGGAAATATGATATTGCAAAATAGGAAGATAATAGTTTTACCCAATATGGAGGATGTGACAGGAGAAATGGTTATCAGAGTGTTGAAATACCTATTTGTGGACACGACAATAAAATTAATTGTACACAAGAGTGAACCAATGAAGCGGATGTTCCGAAGAAGAATTGGAAGCATTATGGGAGGCCAAGGGGATACAGGAACACCAGTTGTAGCACCCGCCAATGAACCAAATCAAGATGCTGTCTTGGTACAAATGAAGGAAGCCAGCTATACGGATATCTTACGCACCATCAAATCGGCTGTTAACCCTACCAAAATTGGGGTGGAAATAGAAAAGTTTGAGAAAACAAGAAATAGTGACCTAATACTCAACATTCAAAACGAAGAGGGCAAATCAGAGACACTGAGAAAAGAACCAAAATCAAAGGTTCCAGGTCTTGCAGCAAAAGTTCTGAAGTTTTCAAAAGTATTGCATATCAAAAACATGGATGAGCTAACGACTGAGAATGAAATCAAGAACACAGTACAAAAAGCTCTAGAAACCCAACCAGAAGCCGTAGAGGTCAGAGCTCTTAGACCTGCCTATGGGGAGAACAAAATGCCACTCTGATAACGGAAGAAGCAGATGCTATCAAACTTATTTATAGAAATCGGATGGATGAAATGCAAGATTTCTGAGCGGATACAAGAACTTTGATGCTTCGGCTGCTGAGGATAATAGGCACACTAAGATACATTGTGAAGGAACAAATAGGGAGAATTTATGCAGAAAGTGTGGGAAGAGAGGACATATAGCTCGCGAATGCAGAGGTGAGCCTTTCTGTGTCTTTTGCAATATGGAGGGACACCAGTCCAACCCAAAATGCCAAAGGGGTCCGCAAAAGGATATGCGGAGAAGTCCAAGCATCACCGAGAAATTTGATCAAGGTTCTCCTAATCAACATCCATAGGAGTCGTACTGCGCTTGTCATGGACGTGGCAACAGCCAGGGAAAAAAAAACGCCAAAATTCTGGTGGTCAGTCAGCCAAACTGTGATAGTATAACAAACAAAAAAGACAAGACCAGCATCAAAAAACTGCGGTAAAAATCATCGACAACAGTATACCAATTAACAGCTGGGGAGTGGGGTCCGGATTTTACCTATGTCACCACAAACGACTACTTAATCTTGAGCTGCTACTGCTCCGGAAACGACGATATACAGTGCCTTGAAGAAAGTTTGGAGCAAATGCATACCGCATAAGACTAAGGAGAGACTTCTTATAACGGTTGATTACAATGCCAAGTCTCCACAATGAAGTATGAAAGTCACAGATAAGAGAGTAGTGATTCTAGTAGAATGGCTTGCAGCAAATGATCTGATTGTTGTGAACGGAGGAGATAAGCCAACGTTTCGAGCAGGAAATCATGACTCTGTACTGGACTTGACAATTGTCACGGCGAACTCAAGAACAAAGTGGAAAGTGTTGGAAACAGAATCTCTGAGCGACCAACTACATTTTCTTTTGCATAAACAAAAGCTTCCCTCCCGTTACGTGCAACACCAACTCTGTGGACAAACAAAAACTCGATAGTATCCTGGAAAATTCACTACACTTGACGATGAAAAATAAACCGGTAGGGAGTTCTCAAAAAAAGTTGCCGAAATTTATGACCACGTGATGCCTAGAAAGCGGTTGACTGACAAAAGGCAAACGATGCACTGGTGAAACGATGAATCATAGAACTACGTCGCGAATGCCTCAAATGGCGTAGATAACACGCGAGAGCAAGACGGAAAGGACATGTCAAAAACAAGGATATATGGGAAAACTACCAGAAAAGAAAGAAAAAATTGAGGAATGCGATGATTGAATCCACAAAGGGATGTTAGAGATCTCTCTGTGATAAGTCGAGTGTGAAATTTGGGGAGACGGATATAAAATTGAAAAGCATCCTCGGATTCTTACCAAGGATAACCCTTACGATGGAGAGAATAAAAGGGGTCGCACGGCATCTCCTTTCTATTCATGAACATATTTTATTGTGATAATAAACCTAGATTTGATGATTTTGACCCAAATGAACTCGCGGTCGCTAGTAGCAAGCTTGAAAATGGCAAAGCCCCAGGACCTTACAATATCCCTACGGAGATGGTTGAAGCAATCGCGAGCCAAAATCCATACCTTCCCCTATCCGTCCAAAACACACACAACAAACAATTTTCTAGCAAATGGAAGAATGGAACGCCGCTGCAGGCATATCGTTTCGTCCGATATGCCTGTTAGACAAAGAAGGTTGACTGTTTGATCAATTGTTACTGGAAAGGCTCAACAGAGAGTTGGAATGCACAGGAGACTTATGCCCAAATCAATTTGGTTTTCGGAAGAAAAAGCAGATCGTAGATTCCGTAAACAAGGTCCTGAAACCCGCAAAGGAAGCTGGGAATTTCTCACATGACTACAGATGGTGGTACGCGGTGTTCTCACTGGACGTAAAAAATGCGTTCAATAGCGCATCCTGTCAAATCATCTCAGATGCGTTGAGAGTAAGAAGAATCGATAAAAGTTTGATTGAGGTAAAAGCCTCGTACTTGTCTAACAGGCAGATCATCCTCAGCGACGGTACAAACACGAAAACCATAGACGTGCAGAGTGGAGTCCCACTGGGATTGGTGCTTGGACCTACCCTATGGAACATTTTGTATGACAAGCTATTACGAATTGAAATGCCCGAAAATACTGGTCTGGTGAAATTTGCCGACGATATAGCGCTTGTAGGTAGTGGAAAATCGGAGGCTATACTGATGATCATAGTCGACACTGCTCTACTGAGGATATCTAGGTGGATGATGCGGAAAAAGCTATCCTTAGTACCAGAAAAGACAGAAGTGGTTTTTTTTACCAGGAAATGGAAGATCCAGCCTATAGTATTTGATAAAGAAGACAAGATGGTAGGGCACACACGTCGTTGTGTTTCTGGATACACGGATGTCTTTTGGAGAATATGTATCAAAAGTTATAGAGAAAGCAGCGAGTACGATCAAAGCCCTCTCAACTATGATGCCAAATAAAGAGGGTCCTAGGGCAGAAAATAATTCTTTCGAGTGTCGTGCAGTCCCAGATGCTATATGGGTATCCCGCTTGGCATGAAGCGACAAATAACAAAACTCTAATGGCGAAACTGAGGCGTGTCCAACGTATTCTATGCATCATTGTGTGCAGTGCGCATAGAACAATTTCGAACCAGGGAGTGTGCATTATTTCTGAGATTCCTCCCATTAACCTACAGATACAGGAGCGGTATAAGTATATATCTTAACCCAAACACACTGCAAGGTCAAACCTCATGAGAAGATGACAAGAAGAATGGAACGGGGGAATGTATGGAGGGTGAACATATTATCTCATTCCACATATAGAAAGCTGGTTAAATAGACCACATGGAGAAACAGACTACTTCCTCACATAAGCATTGACTAGCTACGGGTGTAACAAGTACCTCTATGACAAAAGGAGATCTAACACAAGCGAATATTTTTATTGTCAAATATAAGACGATGTCGAACACACGCTGTTTATATGTCCCAAGTGGAATGAGATTGCAAAACAGTATATGCAAGAGACAGGTGGATCATTTACGGCTAAAAACATGATGGAAAATATACTGAAGTCCAAGAAGGATTGGAACCAGGCGAATAAGGCTGTGAGAGAAATCCTAGAAATCCTAGAAATCCTAGAGACGAAGGAAAGGGAACAGTACACACACATAATATGCTGTTAAAGACTGAGATAAATACCTACCTGTACCCGTGATAAATACTTTGCTGTGACAAGTGCTTACCTGTGATTGGGACTAACCTGTGATAAATGAAAATAACTACCTGTGATAAAAACATGAAAACACTTACTTGTGTGTCATCTACAATGGATACTTTTCCTGTGACAGCCTTTTGTCAGCTGAATATACGAAGACCCGGCACGAGGTATTGAAGTAGGTAATGCGGGAGTGGTTTCCAATACTTATGAGCCGCAACATGGAGGGGGAAGGGTTTAGTCGGTCGGTATATTTGCCCGAAGCCAACCCGATACTATAAAAGCCATCGCAGGTGTCTGTTGGCAGATTCCTTATCCCCCTTCCCAAGAAAAACAAAAAAAAACATTATTATGTCATCTGAAGCGACTGACAATATTTTTGTATGTCGTCTTTAGACTGACTTATAACAGAACGTGATAGCTGGAGGCATTTTTCTATATGGTCTAGTATTACTCGCCGTGCATATTATCACTTATGTGACAAGCTCAGCATTACTCATGTGACCGGGCTATGACTGCATAGGGGTCATGAACAACTATACCTCTTGACTAAGTTATCCAACGGACTTTTGGATCCCAGATGATCAGGATACCTCTAGGTCGATCAACATACACCCAAAAAATTATGAAATAATAGTGAACTCCGACGAAATCTCTGAAGAATGGTTATCAGCCCGAAAAATAGTATAGAACTAGTATAGAACACCACTTACGCGCAAATGGTTCTTATAACTTAGCATCAACCCAAGTTCGCTTGGGTTTGGTGGGTAATCATTCCTAGTACCCACGAGTACTGGGTTTTTAAATTATTGAAGGTACTTGATTTTTTCAGAAATCATCTGAATGCAGATCGCCTGAACCTAGTCAGTGATTACATAATTGACACGACCAGCTTTTCCCATACCTCTGGGAATATCTATTACCTCTATTCTGACTACATTTAACTTGTCTGCTCCCCAGAAACAATAGAAAGCTTCCAATTCATCAAACTTTCTTAAATTCAAATGTCTCCCAAAGCCTCTCTGGGAAATCTTCCTAAGTGGGTCATGAAAATTTACGACGGAGATGATTGATTAGCTCGTGAAGTACTCAGATATTCCGTTGTTCGATTTATTAATTGAGTTTAATTAAGCACCTTAGTAGTAAATCAAATCCGCAACAACAAACACTCACGTTTCCGCAGTATCCTGCAGAAGACCATTAGGATAATGAAGATCGGTTTAGAGGAAATCGAAATAAATGGGATCAAGAATGTTGGCATTAGATTATCACTGAAGTTGATAAGCCGTAATCTGTTTTTTGCGACAATCTATTTGAACTTCATATTCTCAGTTTTCTTTTTTGACGGCGGTTTTGAATCACTTAGGAGAATATCCTCATCTTACGATATGAACTTAATGTTTTGATGAGCAGATGAGCTATTTTTGTGAGAGTATAATAAATGTAAGGATATGACAAAATGTAAAAAACCTACTACTCACGTGGAGTGGCTTTGGTCAATGAATGAGGAAATGAGAAGTGCTCCAAGGTGTGTATTGATATCTGGACACTCACGGTGACCAAGAGCTTTTTTGGAAATAAGGCAGTTGTTAAAATATCTTCCAAAGAGGGTTGGGACAAGACTCCATTGCAAAGGAGAACACGACAATTCACAAATCATTTTTCTCAGCAACAAAGGCAAGATGGGTGGACCTGATGAAGTACTGCTTCCTGCGATAATTTTTTCACAGGTGGAGAATTGAACACTTGGAGGATCGCATTGATATCCCCTTGGAGGTATTCACACTCCGTTACCGGATCGCTATATACATCCAAGTTCTTAATCCGTTTGGTAGATCACCCCTGGTACCATAATGATGATGGTGTTTATTGAAAAGCCGTGCAAATGGTACTTGTCGAATGCTTTTTCAAAATTAAGGTTAAGAATAATATTATACTAGTTTTAGGATGGTCAGAGTCATCCGCACTTATCCAGTCATGAACCTTGGTAAGCAGGTTTGTAAAAGTGGATCTTCTAGGAAGAAATCCATGCTGAGAGGGAGGGATGATTTTATTTCCAATCAGAAATCCAGTCATATCAGGTACCAGGACCTTCTTGATGCATTTGCAAAGGTTGCTTGTTGGTATTTTACCCTGCCCAAGAAGATTGTTCACAGCACTGCAGTACTGTTGTATGGTCTTCAATTTCTCAGGTGTAAAAGTAACAGTTTCCAGTGAGTTAGCACAGAATAAATCAGGATCCTAGGCATATATGATTAGAATTGTCTATTGGGAAAACACTCCGGAACTGTTTGGCAGACAAATAAGCAACATATTTCTCGTCAGTAAGGGTGCAGTTGATAGTAACGTCTCTAAGTCAGAAACGTGTAGGTCGTGAACTAAGGGATCTGTTTATATAGAAATAAAACAGTTTATCCCGTTAGTGTTTTTGTCTGCACTGTTTTAGCTCTGAGGTTATTTTGGTTCCTGTAGTTCAGGTTGTCAATTTCAGAGTACCTAACTCTTAAATTTCTTGTGCCACTAGTATCTTTTTCTCTCGATGTGCTTGAAAATGTCTTCGGTTAGTCATGGCTTCTGAGAATTGATGATCTTCTTTTTGATTGGAACGAAGGTTTATTGTGGATGACAGAATGCTTATGAAGAGCTCATTGTTAGCAGTGGTCCTGATGAATTGTTCTCGGGGACGCGACACCTTCCACTTCCTCTTATTTTGGTTGAAAGATTTGCAAGTTGGTAGTCATCAAGCAGGGGAACGTCCTGGATCAGTGGACAGATGCACAGTTCACACGACAAAGGTTGTCATGACCTTTTTGCCCCACAGATTATGCTTCGAAAATTGTACTAAAACTTTGGAATAAGGCTTACTCAGTGTTTAAACCTGCGTAACCTGGAGTTTTCCATGTTAATGGAACAGTGATAGAGAATGAGGTCATCATGTAAAATCACTACTTTAGTTGGTTCCATACACGAATCCACAGTTCAGCCGCTTGCCACATTGCATGAGCGATTTAAAAAAAATTGACCTCAAGAATACTTTAGTGAAGCTTTATGTTAATTTTGGTGAGAATAAAAGAAATAATGAACTTTATCAATGTCTTCCAGAAATTATCATGGATTGATGAAAATTACATTTGCTCCATGTTCAATTGGCGTAGTTTTTTTTCAACCGCTCTACATCTGAATATCCTCTTCTTCTAACATTAAATATTTGTTTCCAATTTATTTCCCAATAAAAAAAAAGTTTATGAAAAACGAACGAACTGCCACGAGAATAAAATTTCGCTATTTTGTCAACAATTGCCTATTCACCCTACAGTCACATTTTTGGCATCACTAAACTACAGATTTGAATACAATCGCTTTGCATTCAAATCGGTAACTCAAATGAATATGAAACAGATCAATAACGGTAATTCCCAGCCTTCTGCTCGCATACGCATAATTTTTACGGAAGAATGCATAAGGGGAACTGAGATACCGACCAAAATGGAATGTGGAGGACTGTCTAAAATCGTAAAAGCTTGTCGTGGAACTTCTTACAGTTTCCGTCGTCTCCATTCTGAAAGAAAAGTCCGGGATTTATTGAATTTCTGAAAAGGATTTCTCTCCCAGAAGTTCTCATCAATAATTAGAAATTATTTTCAAAGCAACTTCATGTAAAAGAGCAAGCGCAACAGCTTCTATTCGATGACAGATGCCTCCGTAAGGTTTTCCATTCAGCTTTGCTCATTCATTCTGCTTTACCAGTCACATTAAATGTCGCACTCGGGTTAAAGGAAGTGAGATATGGAGCTATAAATTACGAAAAGTTCGACCACTTCTCCAAACACATGGCATGTCGCAAATATCGTTGACTAATATCTTAAGATTTGGGATCAATAGTGTGCCAGGTGTGGAGAGATGAATTTGTGACCTGGACCAATCGGAAACAGTTTATCTGGATTTGCAAGATTTCGCACCGTTGATGTTCCTCACATACATTAGTGAGATCTTATCACTCTTTTTATCTGATAAGGTGAAATACGTTGATCCATCAATATCATTTGGGTTCAGAATTCCATCGTCTTTATCTCATAGGTGCAGCGCCTAAGAGTCACTCAAGTATTTCTTCCTATGTAGATTCCGGACATCCAATTGGTTTCTCCAAATAAATCACTCATGGACAATCACTCTATTTTTTTAAATAGACTTGTTTGGGAAAAAAGAACATTGTCAGGCACCACTACGATTTATATTCAACTTTACTAAGAAAAAAACCAATGTGTATCAGTGGTTCATAGTGGGATGAGCTTGTTCATAAATAATAAATTACTGTTCAATGATCACTGCCGTTAAATAATAAGGACGCTAATGTAACTCAACTAAAACTCTAAAACTCATCACATCATTAAAGTGACTCTGTCATCCAAAAACATGAAATTCTCCTATTGATTCAAACTCCAGACGGTTTCGTTTTTCGCGGCACCAATTCAGACGAGTGAGCTTGTTAAAATTTATAAGTTTCAAACTTGTGAAGGTCTGCGACTCGTTAAATTGGCCGCCTGATAATCTGAGTCACTCGAATTTGTTATGTCTTCTAAAATTTGTGTCTGCTGGTCTTGACAGTAAAGATCGGCTCCCTACGCTATAATCAACAACAGGCGATCCACAGGTGGATACTATATTCTATGACCCTGTCTATCGTTGGCACTCCTTGGAAAGGGCAGAGATAACGGTGAATAAATTTATTGCAAACAGTGTTATAACAAAGCTTATATCGAATTTTGATCACCTTTTGTCCAAAATAGTGTCCTTCTAGCGATGCATTTCAAAACATTTCTCGGAGGTTTTTTTCGAAAGGTCTGCTACTGCTTCGTCATATCTTTCTATGGCGGAAATAATGTCACAACGTTTCTTTTAGCACGTCTTTGATTTTTGGAACGAGTTAATAGTCCCAAGTGTGAGGAGGTCTGATCGCAACAGGATCCGACTTGGTCAGTGGTCTCGTCGCCTTCGCGACTTCGCCTTCTATCTAGGGTCGAGGATCGACTTGTCCTTCTCTCATTTGCGCACAGTTCTTTCAAGCTCCGCAGAGAGGACGATTTCTCGGGGATCTTGTGGAAGATAACTTGAGACCAGAGAGACCTCAATTTGGACACTACCTTTACCCAAAGTTATTTGCACGACAGTGATCTCGAAGCTACACAGCTGAGAGGAGATGCTTGCTCGAAATCACCTAACATATAATGATTAAAAGGTTCTTTCGAAGCACGCGAAAGAACCGCTGACGTTCCCAACACATGCGGCTACGACGTCAGTTTCCTCACTATCTGCATTATGCTAATCTCAGAGATGAAGCTATTTAGCATAAGAGGATCATGTCGAGATGACGTATGGATAACAAGGAATATGGTTTCATAACATACACAGGATGGTGGACAATTGATATCAAATGAAAAAAAAAAACAACAAATAATAATTATGGTCAACGATAGACAGAATGATGGAATCACCAATAAGGCTCGAAATTAATTGCGGAAGTCTTTTTTCTGGGATGTTCTTCGTGAATGAAATTAGAGTTTTATAGGATGAAGCCTTCCGATGACTGATTTTATGTTTTTCCAATCATGGGAAGTGAGATCAAATGAAAGCTAGGATTATCATTGCTAAGTGGTTATTATAGTGAGAAATAGTGAATTAGATTACTAAGGCAGTAAATGACTTTTCAAAGAGATGTTTATGGACGAGGCGACGAAGGAGCCAAGTCTGGAATTGTTAGTCGAGTAGTTTAATGTCATTTATTTTATACTGTACCGTAAAGTATCATTTACCGGACTCAAAACCAGTCCGGTAAATGATACTTCACATCATCAGAGACTGTAAAAAAAATGACTTGACTACTCCAAAAATGACATTTTGCATCATTGTGAAATTGCATTGGTAACATGGTAACACGGTTTGGCTGGCGCCTTGATATTTTTGTTCACTGTCTTATTTTCACGGAAGATTTTGCGCCATTCGCAGAAAGCCTCAAACTCCTTTTGATACATTTCCGCCGATTTGCGCTTCGCAGCTTTTATGCAAAATTTGGTCAATTTTGCAACTTATTCACTAAACATAAACGGTTGATAAGGTATATCAGATAGGACAAACAAAAGTTGTTACATGGTCTGGTTGGCGTCATCTCATGGTACGAATGTGAGGTGGACTGCCACCCTTAGTGTGTGATTTGAGAAGAAAGCACTTTAAACCGATTAAAAATAGTTATTACAGTATGAAACAAAACAATGTACGATACACAGTCGTTAAATGTCATTAAACTACTCGTCTAGATATTCTAAACTCGGCTCCTTCGTCGCCTCGTCCATAAACATCTTGACTCGTAATTTAAAAAGTCATTTACCGCCTTAGTAACGTAAATAACTAATAATGCCTATGTATCGTACCACTCGGGTGCTAGATGGGTTGATTATGTGTTACCCACATTCTATGTCAAGTTATTAATCAAAATCAATAGATTGCGCCCGCCAAACCATGTTACCAATGCAATTTCACAGTCTTTGATGATGCAAAATGTAATTTTTGTAGTAGTCAAGTAGTTTTTTTTACAGTCTCTGATGATGTGAAGTGTCATTTACCGGACTGGTTTTGAGTCCGGTAAATGATACTATACGATACAGTATGAAATAAATAAATTCATTGTGAAGTTGACGAGTAGATAAAAGAGTGGCATCAAGAATCTATTTTGCTAACTAATGACCATGAATTAATATTTAACGCTGGCTGATGAGAGCCGCTATGAAAAGAATCTGGAAAATAGATAACGGAAACACAGGGCAAAGTATCAAAAATTAATTATCGCTCAGCTTGGGAGAACTTTGATAACATTTCTTTGCTTGACATAGTCGAGAAATTAAAAAAAAACTACATTTCCAGGTGTTGAAATGCCAGCAAGACGTTCAAATGTCATAACTGTTGGAAATATTTCTGCAGGAATAGCTAGTGTTGCAGAACATCTCCATTTATCAATTTTCGCGTGTCAAGAGTTATGGGTTGAAAACACGAGAACTTGGCGGATATAGCAGAAAGACATGATTTACAGCCGTAGTAAGCCAAAGGACCAGGGCTTCGTAGCATTAAACAGCTTGAGAGGTTTCCTGATGTTGTGTGAGAAAATATCGAAAACAGTCTCTAAACAACTGGTTATGTTGACGAGAAACATTGTCGCTTTGCACTATTCGAGACATAATGTAATTCACTGTACATGGTTTTACCGCATTATTTATTCCAAATATTATTTGAAGAGATGCTGATAACATTTTCTAATACAAATTTCGGGATTGTTTTTGAAAATTCTGTAGAAACCAAGCAAAAAAATAATAGATTTTTGCAGCCACATCTTGGCTCAAGGGTCATTGACGTACCGACCTACATATGAGTAGGGAAGGTTGTGAATGTGTACTAATAATAATTATTGTTCAAGAGTCTATAACTTATGAACGACATATCCAAGCTTGTTAAATTTATGACTTATTTGGAAGTGAAATGTGAGTTCTTTTAGATATCGTATCCAGTGAAACGCAATAGATTCCAGTAAAAAAAATTGAAATTGAAAATTTAAATGGTACGTTATATTTCTGAGAGTAGACTCTGGAAGTGAATGAAATTTACAAAAAAAATGAGAAATAGAGTTAGAAAAGTAAAATTGTATCTACAAAAAAGAATGGTCTTGACCTTCAACATCCCGTATCTTAGAAACGAAGAAGTTGTGTTCCCCAGTTCATAATATATGAACTTTATCTATAATGACGATGAATACGTGGTTAAAATATTGATGCCCCTCACATGCTTCAATGAGAGGACATCTCTACAGATGAGCATTTCCAAAACCACGTTATGTTTAGGAAACCCCAGGCGCTCAATTCTCCAAATAATCCGTATACGAATATGCATTTGATTTTCTACACCGTTTGTATACGGATTTAATTGGAGAATTGAGCACCGGAGGCCTAATCACAACGATTTCCTTGAACAAACAAGATTAACGATAAAAGAATATTGGACCAAATTATCTGATTCGGAAATGCAATTAACCATGTCATAACCGGATAATCTCTAACGATCCTGTTGAATTATCAAGTTCAATCTAACCATTAAAGATTCAAGGCACCAAATGGAATTTCAGAAGCCAGAAGTTCATTCGGAAATAATCCAACTGTAAAATGAGTTTTTAAACATCTATAATCATCTGCCAAAATGTTGATATCGGTAGCTAATTACTTGAGTTCATGAAGTTCGAAGTCGTTCAAAGAAGAAGGTATACAGGGTGTCCCCGCTCAATTGGTCAAAACATCAACAGAATCAAGACAGCAGTAGTTTGAGATGTCACTCCTATGGCGGGAAGAGCGTCGTTTTCAAAACAAATGGTGTTGACGTTTGAGAAAAAGTTCGAATTTTTTCCTCTCTTTTGAAAATGCCATCACAAATTTTGATACAGTTCTCAGAGTGTATATGACAGGTATTATTAAAACTTTTTGAACCATTAGAGTATTGATAAAACTTTCTGAACCATGTGTGTTGTATTTTCATCAAAAATCAAATGTCACGACACAGCTTTCTTGGAAGAAATCAATTTATTTGATTCCTTGTTCAATTTACAACGAAATATGTTTTGAGTTTTCTCATTCCGACGGTCGGTTTTTCTTGTCGCAAAAGAAAAACTCAGAATGCATGAATATTTCAAAAAGAAAAAAATGTTCCTGTTGAAACAGTAGCATACCAATGTTCCCTCTAAGACGCTAACCCTGAATATTGCGACCATCGGTGTCACATTTCAGACTACCTCTCGATATGATCCAGAAAATTCAACCGATTGAGCGGAAACACCCTGTACATGAGGTAGAGTAGAAAGCATTTGTATATCGTATATACCAATATACTAGGACAGGGATAAATAAACCAACAAATGTGATCTGCTAGATCGTTTCACTGCCTCTAATCACGTGTAGTTTTTTTACCTCTATGATTTTTGCCAAAGATAACAAGAACTATCAAGACACTGCAGTAAGTATTGTGTAGTGTTTGCGCTGGGATCTGCATAGGGTGATATATATTGAGAATTCTGATATAAAAGAGATGCAATTGATGTATTTTTCATGAATTCCTTATATTCTGTTTTCTAGATAAATATCTCACATACTAGCCAATAATTATTCAATCGCCCTTCACCCTTCGCATCACTAGATAATATTTAAGAAAACATGCATCTTATTGTATTATTATTTGAACTAAGCCGAAGTAATCAATCCCTAAACCAAAAACCATCTTTGTTGTTTACCAATGACTGGCCATTTTGACAAATGTGATGTAATACTAATACAAAGTTTGTCATTTCACGGTGGTTCTCGAAAATATTGTCTGCGGTCTACGATTCTTGTTATGCTATAACACATGTCCTCATGTTGATACTATCAGCATTTTGACTCAAATTCAACTATGGTAAACGAACTACCAAAGCTATCACATCAAGTTTTTTTTTCCCTTAATAGACAACCGGGATACCAACGTATTTACATGATCGACTTTCATATCGAACAGACATTCATAACCTGAATCTACGCCATCGTAATCATTTAGTTATTCCCAGGCATAGGAAGTCTATATTTCGAAGGTCTTTTTCATATAATATTGCCACTTGTTCCGAACTATGTACTTACGATTTGAGTTTTTCAATCAAATATTTCAAGACAAAATGTAAAGAAAAATTGTTCAGGTCTCAGTGTTCTTAAATTAAGGTCCTGATTTGTTATTTATTGTATTAAAATATATTGATTCTCATAAGTATGTATTTTCTTTGCTAGGATAAGTCTATTATAGATACTATTTGTACAGCACATGGGAAGAATCGGTACTTGTTACCTACCATGTTGCCTTTATCAATCCTGCTATTATTCTTTAAGTTATGGTAACATGTGAATGTGAAATTGGGTTGGTAATAAATGTATTATTATTATTATTAAATCATTGTGATTAAGACAGTTTTTTTTTGTTGGTTTGTATCTCTGTTGAATGGAGTCTCAATCACAATATGCCAAGTATCCCAAATATAACGTTTATTCGATAAAATACCACTTCACATAGCACTCAAAAGATCTCTCACCATCCTGAACAAATGATCAAAAAAAAAACTTTCAAAGCATTACAATCAACGTCAACTTTTATATATAAAGCCTCCGTGAAATATAAACTTCCAAGAGACGACTACATTCCAAAACTTGAAGAGTTTAAAGTCTAAAAGCATTTGGAAAAAAAACACCGACTCAAAGTAGAAATGATGAAAGTCAAATCAATTTTTAAATCACCATTACCTTTTAGAAAAAAATTATATGTTGGATGTACCCATAAGAAAGTTATTAAAATTATTATAATTCATGAAGTTTTCTGTCCATTTTTGGGATTCGGTTGAAAAAAGGGTGGGGGTGGTTTGAAAGTCTTGGTTTTCTCAAAAAACTTCTTTTTATTGATTAAATTGAGCTACCGGTTTTGCAGCATGACACTGCATCATTAGGCTTCAAAGAATTAATAAACATAAACGAGAGTTGTCAGAACATGAATGAACAGGACATACCCCAGGGTAACACATAGATGTAACATGACATAACATACTAAAACTTATACAATTGACAAACATTTTTTTCAATGGAACATCATCCTCTGTTATTTGACTGTAACTAAATATTATATTCACTTTTCTATGAGTGTACCGTAATTTGGGGTGAATTCGAAAGGGTTGTATGAATTCGAACGCTTCGCGAATATTTCACATTTATTTGAAACAAACGAGTATTATCCACTTTTTTTTAAATTTATCGAGTTCCTTTCCATGGTGAAGTTCCATTATATTGAGAGGGGTAGGTTTTATATACGTTCAATCAACTTTACAAAATTATTTATTTATTGCTGACGCGTTTCGGTCTACTGGGAGACCATCATCAAGAGCATTAAAGAGTTAATATCTGGAAAATTAAATCTTGAGCCAAAAAAAATTGAATAATGACAAAAATACTTACATTAACTCTCAGGAGAGTGGGAGGTCACATGATAAAATATATACGTCTATATATACATGATAAAATAGATGTATATACGTCTATATACAAGTTTTATCATGTGACCTTTCCCACTCTCCTAAAAGTTAATGTAAGTAGTTCTGTAATTTTTTAATTATTTTTGGCTCAAGTGTAAATTTTTTAGATATCAACTCTTTTATGCTTTTGATGATGGTCCCTTAGTACAACAAAACAGGAATCCCTTGAAATAGGAATTACACACTCGATCTTCAAGCATTGGGAAAAATGGTCAGAGCAGCAGGATGATTATATTGCTTCAGCTAAGGCAACAAGAACATGATCAGGCAAGGACAACAAGACATCAGCAGATAATCCATCATCACCTGAAAATCTTTTTCTTCTTGATCTCAAGAACACATTCACAAACCTGCCCGTCCTAGGTGGGAACAAAAAAGAAGGTATCACTACAATTGAGATCATTCAAGAATAACAATCCAATCCAATACGTAGATCTAGAACCCGGGGTGGGTCTTGACCGACTACACTATACTCCTCCAGACCTTCCGGTTCTCCAACAGATTCATGTCCAGAGGGATATTCATGTTTGCAAGATCTGCTTTGATGTTGTCTCTCCATCTTTGTCGTGGTCTGCCAAGAGGCCTTTTTCCCGCCGGTATTTTCTCCCATATCAGTCTCGCTGGGACTCTGCTTTTGTACTTTATGAAGATGTTCAAAGAGAACGGACATCTATTTGCGTCTTGTATTCTACCTTTTATTTCCTCTGTAACATCGTTATCAGCCGTAATTCTAGCTCCTAGATATTTGAAATGCTCCACCCGTCTAAATTATAAGTGTCTATTGTTACATTCTGTCCTAATCTATCTCTACATCCATGTCCGTCTATGCACATATAATTGGTCTTTTCCTCGTTAATCTTGAGTCCTACTTGTCTTGTAGCCTTTTCTATCTGCCTTTTACTGTTGGTGTGGAGTTGATGTGGAGTCTCCAATGTCGTCTGCATAGGCTAACAATAATTGAGGGCCGCTTGCACTCAGGAGTTCTGTTTGTATTTCTGCTGATCTCGTGGCTTTCTCTAGAGCGATGTTTAAGAGTAGAGGTGACAAGGCATCTGCCTGTTTTGATCCGCTTTGTATCTTAAAACTATCTGATAGACTGTTATTTATTCGAACTCTGGACCTCCCATCCTCCATATACACGAATCCAATAACAATATGTCTAGGCCTCATATACATGAGAGTATATGAGGCCTAGACATATTGTTATTGGATTCATCGATAAGAGGCTCTCTTTGAGAAAATGGACGACTTCCTAGTACTCCATATACACCTTCGTCATCTGGATTAGTTTTTTTGGGATTGAGAATTTGGCCATTGCATTCCATACATGGTGCGGTTGAACTGCCATCCTTGCTCTAGTGATTGTCGTAGTATAAAAAGTTGGTTAATAGTGGATCTAAATTTTCTGATACCTGCCTGATATTCCCCTAGAATGTTCTCTGAGTATGGAGTAAGTCTATCTTATACAGTACTGCCAAGAGATTCCCCTGTAGTTCGAGCACTTTTAAGTATAACAGAGGATCACAAACTGTGTGTATCCTCTCAGTCAAAACCCCGGCAACAGAGCAATAAGAAGTATTGAGATAATCTGGAGTTAATTTCGGCACTGTTGATGCCTCATTCCTACCTACCCCCAATCTCATCAATTATGGACCAGCTTTTCTTCTGAAGATTACGGGAACCATCAAATCTTACACTGTCATACTTGTCCTTGGCTTTTCTTACCTAAATTCTGTAAAGTGAACGATAACGCTTGAAATAAGGATGAAAGGCTCGATTATTGGCAAATCTTCTCATTTGATGAAGACATCTCAAATGCCATGAAGAGATACGCAGACCCTTAGTTATCTGGGGTTCCTTTTTTTAAAACTTAATTTTATGCAAAGGAAAAGATTAACACAAACAAAAAAAGACTCCAAGGGTACAAAAGACGGAGCAAAAATTGAAGGCCAATCAGCTGATGAGCAACGTTCCTTGAACTTGCTGAATTTGGTGTTGCTCAATAAACGACCAATCCTGAACTTTTCTTGCATGGTTATAGGCTAACGAACTTTAACAGTTACTACATCGTAATCTGATAAACCCGACGCACCGATTTCACATGTAATAAAGTCGTTCAGGTTTGAACAGTAATAATCAATTAGTGAGACTAAATCTTTAGTGATCCGAATTGGCACGATAGACATTCAAAAATTAACAAAAAAAATGTGTGATAGAATCAGTTTCTTTTTGTTCCTCATTTTTTTGAATCAAAAGTCCAGTTTTATAAATTTTATTCTCATTATACCAAAAATTGGCAGAGTTTATAATTTTATTCAAGTGAATGTACGCAACCTATTTTTAACTTCAAAATAAACCGTTTTGAATCAAAATGTCTGTTTTCTTGCCCCCAAGAGCTCTTTTCTTTCATTCTGAGCAAGGGACCTTTATTTTTTGTCCTTAATGTCTTCGAATCTACCGATATTGAGGTCTCACATAAAGGATCCATATTTCCGTTCATTTTAAAGCTTTGTTAAAATTTACCCCACGCATCGGAAGAAATTCAAACAATATAAAAGCATAAAAAACAATAATATTATTGGTTTTTGAGAGATCTAATATTGATTTGTTTGGATTTTGGTACATTTTTAATGTCAAACATCGACGCAATACTCAAAAAACCTCAAAAACTCTTTCGAATTCACCCCATTTCACGGTACTTATAGTGATAAATCAACTTCACCACATATTTTCATCATAGAAATATGGTTTCAAGTAGATCAGCTTCTTGAACAAAAGTTGGTGAGAAGTATAATAGCATAATACATTTTGTTTGAAAGTGGTGGACGATGTTCATCTTGTTCAATGATTTCCTTTGTCATTTGGTTATATTATTCGATAAGCGTCGATTACCCAGAGCAGTTTTTGAGCGCGCAATATTAGCGTGTTACTAGCTGCGTGGGGCCAGACATGCGTTAGTTGGCGAACCAGTTACCTGAACAGCGCATGCATAGTGTGTTTGGGAACATTGTGACTTGGTTTAATATTTGGCGATTGTTTGTCGATTCGCACACATCAAAGGAGACGAGCCCATGCTGATTTCAACTCACATGCGGGTAATGCCAAAAATGGTTGATTTTTGTTTTGATTCGGGAGGATTGGCAAAATATATCGTGTCTCCATAATCGAATGAACTCAATTGAGATTCAGCTTACATTATTTGAAGAATGCTCTAGAATACATCATACAATTGGTCATTTCTCTATTCTATTCCAGCTTGCATATTGACGATCTATGCGAACGATCGGTGATTCAGTTGGATCTTTAGAGAGAATAACGATGGGCTCGTTCTTTTGGGAGCATAGCAGGTGGAGGAGTGACGGGAATTTTAGAATCAAGAGGTTCCTCAAAGTTATGCTTGGTGCTGAATAAGAGCTTGCTCACCATCCTCTGTAGATATGAGTTCTTCCTGAGCATGTGCGCTAGTGTTTGGAGTGAGTGAGTCCTTCTGGATGGATGTCAGGAACCACCGCCCTCCACTTGAGCGCTGTGATTAGGTGAACTTTCGTTCTCAGGTGGTGATGGGATCTAAGATTGATAGATCTGTTTGAAGCCATAGGTTTTTGGTACCGGGTGGTGTATAAAGTGTTAGTTCTAGTACGATGAACCCTCATATCCAGAAAAAGTATGCTGTTGTCACTCTCCAACCTCCACCGTGAACTGCAAATGTGAGTTATAGGCGTTGAATACATCCAGGACCAAAACCACAGCGCAGTGGCGTAACTTTAATAGAACAATTCGAGGCAAAGCCCGGAGGTCCGTGAAGTTGGGGGCCCAGTCCCCAGTCACTTGATCTTGCAATATAGAAACTTCTATATATTATCATAAAATATCTCCCTTAAGCAATTATCACCTACAAGTCTTAGTAGTAATTCACACTTTAATTCCATTAATCGTGTTCTATTTTCATATAATAATATATACTTGCAATTTTTATAAGCCGG
This sequence comes from Orchestes rusci, assembly GCA_958502075.1. Taxonomy (NCBI): domain Eukaryota; kingdom Metazoa; phylum Arthropoda; class Insecta; order Coleoptera; family Curculionidae; genus Orchestes; species Orchestes rusci. The sequence goes on from OY293314.1 coordinate 14,841,220, forward strand.
CAACCTCAGATTCACATTCCGCCAAAATCAACCGCTCCTCTGTTATTAACGGCGAGTCTTTGTTTTATTGAAACTTGACAATCTTAGTCAATTTACACCGCGTGAAGACCGGATTGAGGTTGGGTTCATTTCTAGTTCTATCTATACACTATAGACGACTCTGCAACTATTCAACTGCTTTCATTCAGTTTCAAATTGTATTTTGAATAAGTGTATAGTGAATTGATTTCTGTATTCTAGAAAATTTTTGTATTCTAGAAAACTTGTCAAGATTAGGTGGGTCAGTCAATATTAATATTATCCCAATAGGCTGAGATGGTTTCATTTTATTATGGTATGTGTGTGTCGCCGAATACTGATAAGAAAAATACATATTAAGATAGGGAAAATTGATAAATCAATACACTATTCTGATGGTACTTTTCGGTCTATTAGTTTTAATAATAGTTATCAACTCCTGTCCTACAAAAACTGAAGAAATCACATCCCAAAATCTCTAAGCATCTACCTATATGGCAGCGTTTTGATATTTTATTGTTCAGAATTATTATTTTTTCAAACAATCATAAAACTGATAGTGGAGTTCATAACAGGCAGTTTGAAAGTTTGTTTTGTATTCAATTTTTTTCATCAGTTTTATCTGCATTCTGTTCTGTTCTGATAACAGCCGTGATTTGTATTTGGATCCAATGGTTCTCGCAAGCCTACCTATGGATTTTTTTTCAGAAAACTTTTGAGAGTAGTGAATATAATATCGAAGTCTATAGACTTTGATGACAGGATGCAAACGCTCGACACCGATGACGTCATATTTTGTCCCCCTCCGTCTCTTACCTCAGGCGAAGTGTGGCAAACTGTTATATAGAAGCCTTGGTCACCGCGAGCCTGAAGTGAGGTTGGATGCAAAACATCAATAACGTTACCAAGTAACCATTTGCTGGTCGATATTTGAACTGGCTCACGCATGACGTCCCCCCGTGACATTGATCGTATAGATTTGACGTAGCTCACGTGTTGACTTCTGCGGGGGATGTGCGAGAGTTATTATAAGGCGGATTTTGGCGTAAACCAGGTAACGATATGTTGTTACCAGGTTTGGTGATTTATTGGTTACTGTATCGATACCAGCTCGGGATCAAACCCCAAAACGTTCTGGTTACTAAAAGTATTATTCATGGTATAACGGACCTACTTGATTAGGTACCTCCCAAGCGATTTGTCCCTACTGCGAAGAAAAGTTAGGTTAAAAAATTCGTAACCTGGTTAACGCCAAAATCCGCCTTTAGTATGGCGTGAGTTGATCTTGTTGGTTTTGGTATCATGGTAACCTAGAGTTACGTAGGTGACCTATGAATTTTGAGGTTCGAGCTCAAGGTTTCTATATAACAGGCTACCTCACTTCGCCTGAGGTTAGAGACGGAGGGGGGAAAAATATGACGTCATCGGTGTCGAAGTCTGCAGTGGACTGAATCCTGTCATTCGATTGCATCGGTCTGCATCTTATCGTGTCATAAGCCATTCACAAGGTTTGCCAGAAGTACTGTTTCAAAAAAAGATCTAATGATTTCGCCCATGGGTTTCTATTCTACTGTTGTTGATAGGGATCATCTGGCAACACCTGACACAGATGACGTCGTGACCGTGACGTAAGTCAACCTGTTACATACTGATCTTGGTTCGAGCTCTCAAGGACGCGTGAGAATGTGTTGTTTGTTATAGTTATGGGGGACTGTAACTAGGAGAGGAATCAAAATGCATAAAAGTGGTCCAGATTTTAAATCGTGATTCAGTTCTAGGTTGCATCAAAACTCCCACCATTTGATGATAGTAGACATCATAAATATATTTTACCTACTCGCGTACGTGAAAGTGTACTTTACAGCACGCATTTGCGTGTGGCAAGTAGCACTTTACAGCACTCCGTGTGGTAAAGTTACTTTTCCGCACGGAGTGTGGTAATGGTATATTTCATTACCAGTACAGAAATGAGGATTTTTTCGTGCGCGCGTGACAAATTCTCGGGAAGTCATGCAAGAACGGAGAATCCATTTCTGGACGAGTAATGAACGATATTTTTTATAATACTTAGTTACCTGAAATCAACATAAACAAAAAAAATCGCAAAAAATTATGAAGAAAATCGGGAATATTTATTTTTATTTTTAAAACAGTAAAAATGTAAGTACATAGAACTCAAATTAACAAAAAAAATACAAGTAGGTAATTCTAAGAAAATTAATTTTGGACAGAACCGTTATTATTAATAGTAATATTTATTGTACTATTCGTATTATTGTTGAAGCTCAATCCCTTTTGCATTTCTTTTTGTTGAACTAAAGACTCTTCTAAAGATGTTGAAGCGTAGTGTTCGTGTGTGCTTTGGTTCTCTTGATTGACTGTTACAGATGTTGTAGTTTCCAAGTTACAAGGGCTAAACAACTTCCGTGATACTTCAATTTTTCTTTGTATGGACTCTTCTATATATCCTTCTGCTACATTGGAAGAAAGCCATCCTCCGTCTTTTTTCAAAGTGAGCAAATCACCGCCGCTTTCCACCAACATGGTTGCCGAAGAACGCCTTAGCCCATGTCCGGTAGATTCTTCGGGATTTTTTAGTTTTAAGTATTTTGCAACAAGTTTTGGAATACCACTGATAGTATGGCACCCAACATGTTGAGCGTAACATCTTTGGTTTCGGTATGCAACAAATAATCTTCTACTCTCCATATGTTCAGGGCAGAGATCTGCGTATTTACGGTAAATTGTACAGGGATCGAATTTGCAATTTTCATTGGTAATGGTAAAACTTCTTGACCTGTGAGTTTTTCCATCTCGTAAGAACACGACAAGGAAACGCCCATTATCTTCCACATCATCTAAACTCAAACGAATTCAATCATCTCTGCGGCATGCACCAAAGATGCCAAACACTAAAATTACTTTTGCTAGTAAATATTCTCCATCTGAAGCTTCACATAAAAATTTGGTCACTTGTTCTGCTGTAAGAATCTTGGATTTCTTTGGTATATATCCTACAGCTTGTCGTTTCAAAAAAGCAATCGTTTTTGGATATTGATGGTGAGTATTTTCTTTTATTGCCAAACAACTCTTTAACATAGAGAATCGACTCCATAAGGTGGAGGATTTTATAGTGTTGGCTTTTTCAGAAAAATATACTAAAAGAATATCGTCACTCACAATTTTGATTCGTTTCTGAGTCCGCCATTCGGTAAAACTGTTATATTCTTGTTCATATCTCAACCTGGATTTCACTGGTAATAAATCTGCACTCACTTCTGCCGCTCGTTGTAAGATATTTTCGGGAATATCCCGATTTTCTTCACATTCTGAATTCATTTTTGCAAAATGTGATAAATACATAAATGCTTAATTTTCACTGACAGAAAATAAAATTTGTCATTTATAAATAAATCGTTGCTATAGACACATTACTCGTTTCTTTTTTTTCTTCGGGTTGCCATAGGATATCAAGTATCATGGATATCTATGTTTATTATCAAGCGCACGGAAAGAGGGTTCGGGAAAAAATTTCCGTGCGCTGTTCCGAAAATGTCATATTTACTGTATTTTATAAACAGGTGAAAATGTAGTATTTTCTGCTAAGTATAATAAAAAGTACTTTACAGCACGCAAATAATTGTTTTGCTATAGTAACCACCAATGTCTCTAGGTAACCATAGTGTCATACTGAATATGAATGACATTTCTTTGGTGGTTACTATGACAAAATTATGGAGAGGCAGATTTCCATGTTGAAGAAAATGTGAAATTTCAACTCAAAGGTTAAATTTTGTACCTAACACATGTGGAAAGTGTCTTCACCGCCCTTGACGTTGTGACCGAACTCCGCTTCGCGTCGGTCGGTCACTGCCGTCGCGTGCGGTAAAGTATCACTTTCCACACTTGTTAGGTAAATAACTATTTAGTTATACATCATTTTGAAATTTCTAGAATTTTCATATTTTTTTGTTGGATCGCATTAATTGATGGAGTAACTGAGTGGCATCATATCCTTCATTGACATCAGTCATCATTAAACAAAGCATATGCTTGAAACACTATGCTGCAATTTTTTGCCTTATAGAGAATGCATTTCATGTGGAATGTGCAGTGGAAAAAATTAATGAAATTTTGATGAGGGTCTCTTGACAAATCATTGACAAGCAATGAACGTTTCCACATAGTATAATAAACAACAAGTAGCGACAGCTCACGTCAACCCCTTTTTTGTCCCAATGACAGGAATTCGCCTCATTTATACCCTGCCAATATTTTGAATTTAAAATTGTTTTTCAAATCAAGTATTTTAAACTTCGCATAAATCATAAGACATAGTGGGTAATCGTATTCTATAACCTGGTAGGTAATTCACCTATGTATGAGTATCATTGAAATCATGGAATCTGCTAAGGTATAAGTAGTTTCATTTTACATTTCATAATGTTAGCAGTGTATAAATGAGGCGAATTTCTGTCATTGAGACAGAACAAAATTTGACCACGTATAGGTAAACTATGGAGGACTATAACTAAGGGACGAATCGACATACGAATATCCCTGAAACTCTGTCCCTATTTTTCTTTAGTTCATTTGAGGGCGCTGTAGCGCTTTCATTTATTAATTGTCATGGTAACGTTTATTGCTAGTCAATAATCTGCCAAGATACTTTTATCACAATTTCATCCATTTTTTCCAAATTTCCACTCCACATTCCACATGCAATGCATTTCCTATAAGGCAAAAAATTGAGGCTAAATCGGCGCAGCGTGTTTGAAGCCAATGGTCTGTTCAATGATGACTGTTGTCAATGAAGGCTGTGATGTCACTCTATCAATGAATGCAATCAAACCAAAAAATATGAAAATTCCATAAATTTCAGAATAATGTATAACAAGAAATATATTCATGATACTTACTATCATTAAATGAAGGGAATTTTGATGCAACCTAGCTAATAAAAAGTGTTGCAGTTTGATAGAGCATTCATAAAGTTGTTTTAATTATGTTACCTAGGTGACATTTTTGATTTACTTGAAAGCGCTAACGTCTCTTCGCCATCTGAAAAGCTGAATTACGATTTGAAATCTGGACCACTTTTATACATTTCTATTCCTCTCCTGGTTACAGTCCTCCATAGATTCTACGTTACGAGCAGGTCAACCCTTTCATGGCTGCGATGATTTCTCGTGCTCGGTTTTTTCTTGTAATAACGGCCGATACATTCTTTGTTCCCGTCAGTACCGTAGTGTCCCTAATTTAATGTTTTCTTAGTCCCATCTACTAGTTTTATTCATGTATTTATTTTTTGTTTTTTTTTATTCAGTGTAACTATTTTACCCACCCAATTTTGAAAAAATTAACAATTTAACATTTTGAACTTCAATTAAGCTAGTAGATAATGTCCACTTTTACTTTGTACACGTTCCTACAACTTAACACGTCTCGTTTAACCTATTTCCTATAATGTGTGACTTATGTTTATATTGTACTCCACCGTAGTAGCTGAGTGCCCTTCTATATTTATGATAGTTTTATTATTGTTCATATTTTTTGCCAGTTTTCCTGATGAAGGGAGGAAGTACTTCCGAAAGCTAGACCAAACAATGAATTGAGGATCTACTTTGCCCTCTGTTTTCATTAACTGCATCTCTGCGACCTGTCTCATCACTAAAATAATAATAGGCATATAATAGTATATTATTCCACGAGCGGGAAATGTCTCACGAGGATGAAGTTTGCGTAATCATCTGAGTGAGTGATATCCATTGCCCGCGAGTAAAATACTATACTTTTTCTATGATTATTCAATAATTGAAGCAAACTTTGAAATATTGAATTTCATTAGGACGGCACTTTTTGAGAACTAGTTCACTTGTGAGGTTAGGTTGTTAACACAATGTGAAAATGACTATAAAACAAGTATGGACGGTCAAATGGGCTGTTTCAAAATGATATATTTGAAGGTTGACATTTTGTCGAATGTTCTGATTGGCTCTTGAACAGTTGAGAAATTTGATTAGATCATTTCATTGGTTAGAAACAATTGCGTAATAAAAAAAATCACTGATATGAGTAACGAATTACATTAACCAATAGAAAGTTGATGTATAATACATCTATTTTTGAATATTCATAGGAAATAGTATATTATTCAACGAGCGGGAAATGAAGGCTATTACTCACGAGGATGAAGTTCACGCTACGAGCCGTAAGGCGAGAAGCCTAATCATCTGAGTGAGTAATATCCATTTTCCGCGAGTAGAATACTATACTTTTTCTATGATTATTCAATAATTGAAGCGAACTTTGAAATATTCAATTTCATTCGGACGGCACTTTTTGAGAACTAGTCTACTTAAAGTGAGGTTAGGTTGTTAACACAATGTCAACGACTATAAACCAAGTATGGACGGTCAAATGGACTGTTTCAAAATGATGCTTTTGAAGGCTGACATTTTGTCAAATGGTCTGATTGGCTCTAAAACAGTGGAGTAATGAGATAAGATCATTCCGATTGGTTAAAAACAATTAGGTTATGAAAAAAAAGTCACTGGTATGAGTAACGAGTTACATTTTCCTTTAGAAAGTTGATGTTTAATACATCTATTATTGAATAGTCATAGAAAAAGTCATGTTTTCTATATCTTAGATTAGTGCGAATGCGGAATTCTGAAATTTTTTATAAAGAAAAAGTAGTTTTTCTATGACTTTTCAACAAGAGATGTATTATACATCCATTCTCTATTGGTTAATGTGACTCGTTAGTCAACCAGTGACTTATTTTCCATCACTTAATTTTTTTCAACCAGTGATATGATCTAATGTCATCACTCCACTATTTAAGAGGCAGTCAGAACATTCGAGATGTTGTCAACCTTTAAATTCATCATTTTCAAACAGCACATTTTACCGTCCATAGTTGTTCTTTAGTAATTGTGTTGACAACCAAACCTCACTTCAAGTACAGTTGCCAAAAGTGCCGTACAAATGAAATTAAATTGAATAATCATGGAAAAAGTATGATATTCTACTTGCCGGAAATGGCTGAAATGGAATCACTCACTCAGACGATTACGCTAATCGCCTGCGGCTCGTAGCCACCATTTCACACTCTTAGAATAATATACTATTTTCTCATATTTTGATGATATTTTACACATAGTGCACACACAAATTCAAATAGAATCAATCGTGCACTCTTGATATGTACTCCTGTCGGAATAGTTCTATCTCCTTGGTAAAATGAAAACTGTAGACTGCAATTTCGTAATTTCGTAATATAGCACATTCCAAGCCAAATAATACCAATACTAGTATTGGTCAAGTCATATAGATAGGAACAAGTCATGATACTATAACAATCAAGCTATGCTCACGCGCACGTTTTGCTGCCGTCATTGCGTGTTCGAACCTCAAAATCTATAGCCTTGGTAACTGGGTCACCAAGATACTGAAACAAATGAGATAAACCCTCGCACATCCCTCTTCAGAAGTCATCACGTGACCTACCTCAAACCTATACAGTCAATGTCAAGCGGGGACGTCATGCGTGAGCCAGTTCAAATTTCGACCAGCAAATGGTAACCAGGTAACGTTATGGATGATTTAAGTCCAACCTCACTCTTGGCTCGCGCTGACCAAGGTTAATTGATAGTAATAAGGTTGCGTCATAAGTTCGGGTTTCGGACGAATCAGAATTCAGTAAAAAATGACGTCAGTCGACTCCGATTCGGTTCTGAAATTCACTCACACATCCAAAAAAAAAATTGAATATGGTTCACACTTGATAATAAGAAGATATTTCACTGTATACCAAAAGCTGTGTAATAACTTACCCTCAAACACGTTTAAAAACGGCTGACACTCGGTTAAACAAGTTTTAAGACCTGAAATACGGACATGGTATGACATTAAAATGACACACCGATGAAAGGAATGTCAATAATGAAGCTCGGTGACGGGATCGATTCGGTTTATCGTTCGTGGATTTCCGATTCCCTAGTTACGGCGCAACCTCTACATATCAATTAACCTTGCGCGGTGACGACATGCGCGGTTTGGTTCTAATTTCGTCCAGCAATTGATTATATCTTGTGTGTTTTAGTATCATGGGGACAAGTGATATCGACATTTTACATGGTTGTGAAGAAACTGAATTTTCCGGCGAATTCTATTCTTTGGCGTACGCAGCAGTGTCTCCGTTTGCTTTTGATTGGCGGACTTGGGTTCAAAAGCGGGTGGCGCAAATCAGAGGAGCAACAACTTTTCCTTTGAGAGTGTTTCTGCCCACGACCTCTCTACGCAACGGTCACCAATCACCAACATTTCCTAATCGTATCCAAAGGGTTAGAAAAACCCTTTATTTTCTTCTCTTCTTTTTTCTGGTTTTCTTTTTTGTAACACCAGTATCCCGAATTTTGCCAAATTAGTTCAGTTGTTTGGTACTTTCACCTAGAGATTTTTCGGAAATTTTAAAAAATTTTGATGTTATAGATACCGATGTGCTCTTTCCGAATTTCAACATTCCTCCTCGTATCATTGCCGCTAGCGACGCGAAATTGAAGAATAGTACCTAGAAGCAGTGTTTTGACAATATTTCTTTCACGATTCATCCAACGATAAAAACATGTTTACACAAAATAGAACTATAGGAAATTTCCTACAGTTTATCTAATAAATTCTTTTCCGTAAAATGAATAGTTTTGACGTACGAGCTCCGCGAAATTAAATTCAACATGCGTTTTGGCATAAAAACAAATCTCCACACCACCTTGAAAAAGAGTGAGTGACGAGTTTTTTTGATCGTCGTATCCCCAGTCGACCACACAATTCCAAAATTTATCGTATTCTCCTTTGTTTTCATGGTAGTCTGGAAATTTGTTTTTTGGCCAAAACGCATGTTGAACTAAATTTTGTGGCGCCGTACATTAAAACTATTCAATCTACCAAAAGAAGTTAGTTATCATAAATTTTTAACACCCAAATTTTTCTAGTTATTTTATATTTTTTACCGTTAAATGGGTCGGAAAAAAGATATTGTCAAAAAACTGCTTCTAGTTACCATTCTTCGAATATCGCGGCGCGAGCGGCAAATATAGAAGGGGGCGAGGGGGGGGGGAGGGAGTTGAAATTCAGAAAAAGCACATCGAGATCTATGATTACCAATTTTCAAAACTCCCAGAAAACTTTTCAGCCAAGCCCTTGCTTTCGCACCAAATGACTACTACTAAATTGCCAAGCTACTTGACAAAATATAAGCAGAAATCCAAATAAAATATCTTTTTGGACGCCCCGTGTCTCAGAAACCTGTCGTTGTGAACCCATGTTTATATGAACTTCTTATCTCGAAATCAGTCAAAGATTCACCTTTTAAAGTGTTTACAAGTACTCAATCCACACCTTGTATAACAAAAAAATATATACTACCTTACACATATGGAGAATCTAGAGAATCAAATCAAATATTGGGTATTTCATTTGAAAAATGTGTACTTTTTTCCGCCACACTTCTGTGATATAGCCTGTCTACTCCTTAATATTGTTTAATTGTGCGCTTTTCACTCCTTTACCATGTGGCATATATGATTTTGATACTAATTTCACCAGATATGCAAAAACCTACTTCACTTCATCGTTGGGATACCCTGTGTAATCTTGCTTGTAAATTCCCAAACTTCTCATAATCTTGAAATGCACGTTTACTAAAATCTTCTGATATGTCAAACTCTATCTTCTACTATGATAGGTACCATAATACCTATTGGCCAAGTATTCAAATTCAAATTGTTCATTCATGTTCAGTGCATTTTCAGAAATGCTTACACTTACATCAGTAAAAATGCGGACAGCCAAAATTTGATAAAACTTTACTCCTGCATCAGTTATTCGAAAAGAAATGGTCCCTTTTAGAACTTTTTTTGCTCTTTTGTCACGTTAAAGACAAAACTGTTGAATAGAACATTTTTATGTGTGATTTGGGTTAACAATGGCTATTAATAATTTTCTATTCCGAAAATGGTTTTGTTTATTGGAGAGTATACTGATTTTACAAAGGGATTCATGAACGAACGAATGTTACGTAGAATTAATTGAAACTCCACTTACATGTGCCTGTTTCCAAATTTCAAAGCTCATGAATCCCAATTTATTGAATGATAGACCTCCTGCACATTGGAGTAGACGTGAACTAGTATAATTGCTGCTGGATAGACGCTCATATAATATGCTTGTATATTTTCATCATTGATATTCATCACGATTGTCATACCAGCTATAATAATTAGAACGTGATTGGACCTCCAGCCAAACTTGGAGTCAACTCGTTCGAACGAAAGGAGCATAATGTGCTCTCAAATCTAAATCGGTTTTTGGATCGCAAAGTTAACAGGTCATCACAGACATGATATCTCAACCTGAATGGGGAAATCACGACAATCAGAAAGCCTCTGTACATGGACGTTATAGAGCCATGAGTAGCCCGTGATCAAATGAGATAACTCTCTATTCAAATTATCACTACAGATAAGAAAGATTGATAAAGGAACTTGTTTTGATATTCATGATCTAACTAGCGTTCTCTTTTTCCTCATTAGTGCTTGTCGACATCAGCAATGTCCTTATACAGGATTCCAAGTAATTTTGGTCCATCTTTACCCTTATTTTTGGTATTTTAAATGGCTTCTGACAGATTTCCGCTCAAATTCCCTGGACAAAGTGAAAATACACAACGCTCAACATCATTGCTGGTTATGCCTTTCGCAGAAATAAACGCATGCTTGTTTTTGATTTGTAGCACATCCGTTTCAAACGGGATTCGGGTTCATTGGGATTTGAATGATAGTTCTTTCAGAGTGTTTGTGACCCCAGTCGGGACTTTTATCATTTATAATTCCAATATTTGCGTCGCATTAGATGATTGAGGCGCTATTGCCAAAAATATTTTTGAAGACTATCGTTTGAAATTGTGAGAGACCAATTCGAAAATATGTTGTTGTACAACCTACACGTAAAGTCCACTTTTCAATGCATGCAAAGCAGGCAAAAACTGGCTAATTTTGGCAGCCAGGCCTAAAAGTAATTTCGCGCCCACGGGCGCAAAAGTAGGTCGCTTGGCAACGTTTCCTTGGATCCCAACGCCTCTGAATCTAATAACCACGTGACTATCATAATTAAAGGAACTAATCACGTAACAATCTAAGTGACAATGAATCCGCACCACAAAAGAATACGGGAACACACCTATTGTAACAATGATTGACATTTGTTACTGAACTTGTCGGTTGTCTGACTTGTCAGCAGTGTAGTGCCACAGAATAGGCGACCAGAAGCGACAAAATGGTTCCCGCCAAAATCTTTAGGAAGGGGAAATGTGGGACCACTGTCAAACATCTGACGGTTCGGTCTTATAGTCCGGTCTCTGATGGTATCTGTTCAGTATCATTGGGAATATTCTTCGTCATTTTGATTTTGTGTGTTTTTTTCTGCGAAAGGAAATCGTTTTATATGGCGAGAGGCAATTCTTGTGCTTTTCGGGGCTGTTGGACCAGAATCGGTCAAGGAATATCTATGTTTTCTTTTTCTAAAGACTCTGATCAGGAAGTACTTATTCACCTATATTAGAAAGTCTGTTTACTTCCGTATTATTGAGAATATTTCCCAATTTTATCGACTTTTTTACTCAAAAAGTATGTATATCTTTGTTTTTTGTAATGTTTATTCACCTTAAAAAATCTAAAACGATTACCTACCTCAATTCAGTAAACAAAATGCAGGGTAAGATTAGATATAACTACTTGAGCCGAGTAGAAGTTTTTTCAAATTGTTTTATATTATAGGGTGTAGGGTGATCTAGTAATCTATAGTTTTTTTTTCATTTATTATAGGGCTAAAATATGATTGAAGGCTTGTTATCGAGACGACTTGCTTTCCAAGGCCGGTGCCTTGCAAACTTCATTTCGAAAAAAAATTTATTTCTTGTTCATTTCCAAAGAAAATGGAAAGAAACGCCCATTTCCCAATGCCATTCCTTCCATTTTTTCCACAAAGCTGCAGGGTTGAAAAAATGTCAGAAAAAGTGCCTTGGAAGACAATGAGATTTCCCTTATCCTCGAGTCAAGAGTAAAAATACACATCTTATCAGGTTTGTTTACTGATATATTTTGTGTTCATTATTTTTGGTGTTTTTATATCACTTGATAGATCTTAATAAAGAATACAAATCATATATATTGTTGTTTTTTTACAATAAATAAACATAATTTTTACGTTATTTATATTCGAGTATACAAATATAAGAAGAATAAAATAAACGAAAGTGGATTCTCAACTTATAAAATATACAGGATGTTTCAACTAGAAATTAACAGCGGTGTTTCGAGCGATTAATGCAAGGTAACAAACACTGTCAAAATAGACTACCTATATGTGTACCTACTTGAAAAAATTAAATTGACTGCTTCGAAAAAAAGAGATAAAATCCGAAAAGAGAAAGCCAAAAAGAGGAGGTAATTATTTTATCCGCCCAGTTCAACAATGGAAATCTCGAAAACCAATATCGAACGAATTTTGAAAAATATTCTGAAATTGTGAAGAGAATTGGAAGCGCTTTCAAATTTCAAACAAGGTTCCACTCATCCCTATTTAACCAAGTGTCATGAGAATCACCCACTTATAGGGTTTGCCAAAAAGTGTCGCCTTGAAATCAAAATCTACGCGCGTTCGAATTCGAATTAAAAATTCGCACAGAAAATACCCAAAAAATACCTCTTTTACCTCACAGTTAAATTTTTAAACACCCTGTATGATAAAATAAAAGAAAGGCCCTTCATCAGTAAAACATATTTTACGAACTTGACACTAATTTTTTCACAAGATGGAAACATATCTTCAAAAATCTTCCAAATATTTTTATTGTATATACCGTTTTATATTTTCATTTTTTAATAACTACCTATTGATATTGATCTATAATTATGTCTTTCTGAAATATCAATTTGCAAGTCTTATATACCTATGTATCTAGGCAACATGTACTCATTTATCCATTTATTTATACTTATGTGGGTAAAAAACTATGTCTGTGAGAGAGAATTTTTTTTATAACACAAAAATAGAGAATAGAAGAAAACAAAAACCCGTTCGTTAATCATCACCAATATGATAAATGGTTCAAGTCTCTTTATCATTATGAAACCCTCATTGAGTTTCAGATTACTACCACCTTTTCAAACCAACTGTTCTTACAGTGTAGAGCATCAGTATAGTTCTCTCAGTGTCTAGTGGGGGACCAACGTCCCATACTTCAAACGTGACGTCATAGAATCGTTACCCATTTAATCAATGCAACTTTTGACGTTTTGTCGCTTCTGGTCGCCTATTCTGTGGTAGTGCAGTGTATCGATTATTTATTTTTGATTTTCATAATTATTCTTTTACAAATGATTACAAAATGGTTGTACAAAAAGCATTGTTTGCACCACGGACGAAAGATGATTTTGACTCAGCTAATATCTGCCCTCGCTTCGCTCGTGCTGCTACTTATACCCGCGTCAAAATCATCTACTTTCCGCCCTTGATACAAAATGTACTATTTCACGATAGCTATCAATTTATTCTGCAGAAGACGTTCGAAGAATCGTTATTTCTTTAAAATGTTGAATACTTTGCATTCCAAGAAAAAAACATTTCTTGTATGACTGAAAAAGGTTACTCATTAGAGAAATACCTATATACATCACAAATCATTTCCAAGAGAGACTCAGTGATCAGCATGGTGATGCAGACATTTTTCCGCAAAAATTTAAGCATTCTGTATTTTAGTTTGATTGAACGTTTTCGAAGTTGTTTTCAATTTAATTCACAATTCTTTTAGGCTAACCACTTGACCTTATCGAATTAATCTACTGAATCCGGAGACCAATAATAACTACGGCAAAAATTGATGCCACTTCTAATCAAAACTTTGTCAAACTAAATTCCCATGATCCAGTTTACCTCAAAGACTCACTATACTACCGAATAGTATCAGCAACACCTCCAAAATTCAATTAGCAGCCCACAGAAATTATCTCGCAGGTTGCCAAACCATATGAATCTACCTGTTGGACCCGGCTCAGTTCGGCGGCGCGTTCTATCCCGTGATTCCCGGCTGGAAGCATCCAGAGCCAAGATCAATTCTTAGGCACCACGCCGACTGGAGCGCCGCGTCGCTCTCGCTCTGAATGCCATTTAGTCTCCGGATCCAGTGTGAATTTAACCAGCTTCGGTTAAAGCTGTGGTGAGTCATCCGCGATTCGTCATACACAGCGCGTCTTGTTCTATGTCACTCTAGATTCGGTGCTCGTTGAAGCTCCGCTCAGAAGCCAGCATCCGATTGGTCTTGCTATGTAAGTTTTGTTGTTTGTGATTGGAAAATTTGATGTAGTTGCTCAGTCCCTTCCATATATCCTTGTATTCCTTGCATGTATTTAGAAAAAATTATGAGTCGAACCTGTTGCTATTCGCGATAGACGAAGTTTATGAATGACTCGTCCAGTCCCAATTGTCGAAGCGTCCATGACAGAAACCTGTTGCAGTAGTGTACATGAAAACAGAGCGAAACTATGAATGCATAGACCATTGAAAAGAATAATTCCGTACATCAAAAAATTATATATAGTGGAATAAAAAACTAATGTCTCTCATCAGGATAACTTTTCATGTCTCCATAAAATATATTTTCATATTACGGTAACATAATTAATAAGCCGTTGAAATGAAATGTGAATTTAGAAAATAAATATTTTACATGGGAACAGGGCAAGACTATCAATGCATAGACTATTGAAAATAATAATTCCGTACATTGGAAATTTATGTATGGAGAAACAAAAAACATATGTCTCCCATAAGCGCTTCTATTCTTGAAAGTGAATAGAGAAAATTCTCACCAGACTTGGACTTAGACTTCATGGAGAAACGTCAAATCTCTCTCATAATCTCTACTCCCTGAAATTCAAGAATAGTGGTACAGGATAGCTTTCCATCTCACTATTAAATATCTTCCTATATTATGGATATATGATCAATGATTGGTTGAAATGAAAAGTGAATTTTGAAAGTAGAGGACAATGTGAAGAGATCATTACTGGCTAGTTTGATGAGCGCAATACAAACAACAATATCCAGATACTTTCACCATCAGAACATCATCAAAGTTGCTCATGATACAAAATTATGATTTAGAAGTATCACAAACATCAAGATTCTCATTTCAACGTAGCCATAATAATTTGCCTAATCCACTACACTTCAATGTGTTGAAGATTATAGAAACTAGAATCGGTGAATCGTTGTCAATAAAATTATGAAAAGCATTGTGGTACAGTCAACGCATTACTGATAAAACCTAAACATTCACATACAGTCCATTTCCTTTCGCCCGCCAAGCTTCCATAATGAATAAACAGAGAACATTTCATTTCTCATCCCTGAAATGGGAACATGCAACAAGCAAACTCCGCGGTTATGCCTGGATTGTCTGCTCCAGTTTGCCATTCAACAGGCAAAAGCATCGATTTTAACATGGGTTTGACTGCGTCGCATTCTTAATATTTTGAGGCTAATGTGCAGTGATGAAAATTGTTGAGTATGGTTTTTGATCAATTTGATAGATTTCAGGTTTTATGTTGTGCCTATTGATCATGGAAACATTTCCAGGATTCACTTTTTGTTATGTTACGGTCTCCATCCACTCAATTTTGGCTAGCGCCCTCCTTTATTCTCCTTCTTTGAATTTGAAAACAGAAAAAGGTTGGACGGTGCCAAATCCAGGGGAAACGTTGAATGGAGCATAGTCTATAGTCCTATAGTTTCCAAAAACTGACGTGTTTTTTTCGGTTTTGTCTGTTCTATTTGGATTTGGTTTTGACATCTTGATCATAGAACCATGGTTTGTCAACAGTTATGACCATTTTAAACAAACTTGGATCGTCGTTGACGTCATCAAATAGCTTTTACGACGGTTCTTTTGGTTAAAACCTAACAATCTCGGAGCAAAATATCTAAATTTGCATGGCATGAGCCAATCAAAATACCAACATCATCGGCAACTTCTCTGATGGTGAGTTGATAGTCCTTCATAAAAAATGTCCACTTTTTCCATAATTTGAGGTGATGAGTATGATAAAATCTTACCGATAATACAGGAAAAGTAAAAAGAGAACAAGCAATATATCTGTCTTTGAGAAATCGAATATGTAACTCTCAAGTTCATAGTTATCTGTCACATGATAGAAGAATAATATGAGGACACAATCCATCACAATAATCTCTTCCGTACAGTCCAACATATTTACTTAGTCGATTTTCACAATCAATAGCCCTCTGTATATTTTTCATCAACGTTTCATAAAGGTGTTGAGGGCAAAAATTACATATTGATTTATTGTCACCTTTCAATAGGTGGAGCGAGTGACCGATTGTAATTGGCTGTATCAAGAAATATTTTTAGCTGGGTAAAAAAAAGTTGAAAATGGAATGTGGACATCCGCTTCGGTATAAAAAATTTATCGATTTTATACGGTCCTATGAAAACTTCATGCTTAAACACAGTGAGTCATTATTGGTTATACTTGAACATGTCGAGATCAATTCGGGAACTCACTTGAACATAGTGTCAAAAGTTTCTCATCATCAAAAATGGGTCATTTTTGTCAAGTTCAAAATTAGTAGACTATCCCATGTTCAATTATTATAATTAAATTTCCAGAAAGTGCATAGATTTTGCCCAATTTTGAATAGCGCTAGTAATTTTTATCAAAAGTTACACAGAAAATTGTTTTTTTAACTTTTTTTAAAATGGGACAAAGGACACGTGAACTGACAGATGGATTGAAGTTCTCAAATGCACCACTACTTTTATGATAACTGATGCAGGATCCAAGTTTCAACACATTTCACGGTGATGCACTATGTGTATTTGATTTATTTCTACATTAGTTCCAAAGTTGATCGTTGAAGGAGAAATAGGCATGTGACAGTATTTCTTGTCCATCTCGTTAATGTCACTTTTTTGTGCTTCGATCTATCATAATAGGTGAGTTTGTTATCCTCCACTAGTGCACACAAATCTCCACTTTTCTACACCGCGGCGCTTGTTATGCTGTTTGTGCAGACAGTGTAGAGTGTTTGTAATATCAGTGTAGGTTGCCCATTACTGCAATCGCTACCCCAGATCAAGAAGACGTAAGACAAGATTAGTGTAGCATAGTGTAGAATAGGACAAGGAGCTTATTTTATGTATTGTGTAAACAAACCATGTCTAAACCTAACTAATTATGAAGATAAACAAAAAAGAAAATCTGTAGTGAAGAATCAGTGTGGATCTTATCAAATTAATTGAAATGGGTGATGAAAATAGTGAAAGTGAATGTGAACAGTGATACATTTTGTCATTCTGTAAATTATTTTGTAAACATTTCACAGAGATAAGTAAAAGCGGTCAGCTAGATCTCTACAAGAGCAGGCTTCATGGCCTGCAAACCACATAAATACGGCCGACTACTTTCTATACTGTATCCTATTGTAATGGTCCAGACGGATATACTCTTCGGTGGTACAATAAATTTTGGCTAATTCGTTGAATAAATCCCACAACGGAAATGCCTTTTGATTTTATTATCCTCATAGGGAGGCACCACAGTCTCAAAAAACTCTCTTATAAAGTTTCGCTTTTTGCAATCATGTGTGGGTATATGGAATTATTGCGGTTGAGCTGTCTTCAGAATCAAAACTTAAAGATGAGAAATCTTCATCTTTGTCAAAAACTTTCCTTATACTTTAGCTTCAATATTCGAATAATACATAGTTGTTGTATTTTTGTTTGTTTATTTTTTATGTTTGAATACCTGCAGAATCTGCACTAACGCTTTTGGTGAATCTCCTTTACGCTGACAGCCATGAGTTACATCAGCAAAGTGCGCCACACTTACCTACATCGAAATAACAAACACACCCAGATCTGTTACTGATCCGCCAACCATTCAGCGATATCTGATTATCACAAGTCTATATAGCTTCCAAACCTAGAATTGCATGTAGTCCAGTTTCACAACATGAAAAAACGTATGTCCGTCCAAATTTTCGATACGGTGAACACTAGACACATAATCATGAACCGAAATTTGCATTTGGTGATATTCATTTCATCGCAACGTGCTCAAATAAACATGACTAGTTTTAACGACTTTTCAGATGAGCTCTGCTGAATCCATGGATTTAGTGAATTTGTTATTGCATCAGTAAATGGGGATATTGGAAAAACTGAATTGCCTTTTGCAGAAAGCCCAAACACGTATTAGTTTGCTATGCCAATCAAACAGAGTGCATCAGTCTTCACGATATCTCGCACTGACCTCTGCATTGAATAAAAAGAATTTGTTCCTCAGTTTTCGAGAAGAGCTGGATTCCACACCTTCCAGTTATAATAAATTTCCCATTTTTAGACATTTTCAACACTGGAACTCACTATTCGATCTATGTTCCTACATGGCAGGATGTTCTTTTGCAGCTCAATAAAATTATTGATGCTTTCGCCTTTTGCCGTCGTTCAAGATTTGTTTGATAGTTTCTTCTTTGTTTGATCGATTTCGTTTGAGAAAGATAAGATATATTTTCGCCCTGAACATCACGGAGTCACATCACGGTTCAATTGGGCCAGATTGTGTTGATAATTTCGAAATGTGTGGGATCTATGTTGTCTGTTTCTTCAATTTCCCAAAAAAATCTACCCAACATGTAAACTAATATATTTATCGGATTAGGCTCCCAAAAATCCTTTTCAGCTCTAGAAGAAAACGGCACTATCTTATTGATCAAATACTGTGCGAGCCTATCTCATGCATTCCGAACTAGAATCTACCACTACTAATCTATTGCTTTTCATTGATGAAACCCGTAAAAACCGCGACCTCGATTATTCTCAAAAAATAGTCGAAAGTCACTGACAAATCTGGAGAAAATCAAGAAAACATTGTTTCAATGCCTTTCGCTGTTATGGAAAGGCGCTCAGTGTTTTGAACAAAATTTATCGACAGTATCCATTGCAATGTTGCAGTTTCTGGTATCTTACATATTCACGGAAATTCACGATAACAATAAAACAATGAGAGATGAAAGATAAGAACAACGATAAGTGATACGATATGATTCGAATTTCCATAATAACTGAGAAAAGCTTCACAGTTGAAATGGCCTCTTTATTCAGTGTTTGAATTTTATATTATAACTAACAATCGAAGCAGATATGTCTTTTTTACCCAATTTGATGGCAACTCCATCTCATAACTTGCCGAGAACCAAACATATATTGTTCTCTACATCATTGATCCCATGTGGCTTGTCTAATTGAAAATTCAACTTTTTGAGCTGTCAATATCCATATTGATCAAAACTATGGGGGCAAAAAAAATACACTACTTGCTGTCCAAGCCTGTCTCCAACATAGACACCTGCATAAAAACCAATAAAAATTAAACTCACCCTTACTCAAGACAAATAAAAATAAGAATCCGCTTTATGTCAGTCAGACATGAAGTTTTAATAGTGGAATTTAGTAGCTTTCTGTAATGACCTTTGATTCTGCTTGGAAGCATGATCATTCTAGCTAATTGTGTAAGACCTTGAAGTATATTTGCACAGTTTTAAATCAATGGGAGTCTCATGACTTTCCGAATAACCATACTCAGCGGAAGAATGTAGACATACCGACATCACTTCGTCCATCTTTATCACAATATTCTATCTGATCAGATATTGATGAAAACATTACCCAACCACAATTTCTGATAACCAGTTTCAATTCATGTTTGTATCGATCCTATCATCATTTGCTTTCTCACTGCTCTTGAAGAATCAATCGCGAAACTGTATAAAAATTAATTTGAGAGGTATTTCAATGCAATTTTTACATTTCTAGACGCAAAATGTTCCCAATTGAACGAGTACGGCTCGAAATGCAACTTCATCATGTATGAGCAATCTTGAATAACACATCCAATATTAAAAAATGAAAAAATAAATCAAACGACATTCTCATTCCATGCAACAAACACTGTTTTATTCACTTATAAGGCTCATCAATCACTTGGCTGACACTCTGTTGGGAAGGAAATTGCTAATACATATTCACAAACGGGAAAACTGAATTTTAAATGAATAATATGGACATTTTTAGTCAACACGGCTCGTGTAAAGCCTGTTGTGTTGATGATTTGATCAAACACTAAGAATGAGTTAATTTGATAATGTGACAAATGGAATTCTTGAACTCCCCATGGATTTCATGGGCAAATTTAATTGTAGGCTTGCTATATCCCTATTGACAGTCCATAATATTCGGATTGGCGATCAACTACTTTTTGTACCAGACGCTACTCCGAGTCACTCTGTCTTTCTAGAATTGATGTTACTACTCCGCAGATGCCCTACAGTTTTCTTGACTCATTGATTGTGTTTCAATTGAATCAAAAATAACAGTCCATTATGATTTTTGACTCTAGCTGCTGAGTGTTACAAGAAATAAATCACTTGGTAAAAAAATTGTCATCTCAGCAGTTATTTTTAGAAAAATTATGTTTTGCTCAGTTGAAATCTTTAGACTATATTTACTTTTCTATTGGTTCTGCTTGTGCTGACCTTATCGCATTTATCGATAAGATTAGGGCAAGAGAGAGCAGACATTTTGTGAGGCAAGCGAATCTAGATCGATTGAAAATCAAATGCGTAGTGTCTTATCGATTTATTGATATAGATATTGAGAGTGAGGGTGGTAGATACCAGAGCACTAAGGCAACACAGAGAGCCCATTATTCATTTCCAAGAGAAAAGGTTGCTCTCTTGGGCCGTCAACTCAGCTTGGTCAACAACGCACAAAGGTGGTTAGACCTTAGATCTTGGACCTTTCTCAAAGTGCTGATAGAGAAGATCACCTAGTTTAGTATTGAATCCATTATAATTCACCCACCATCATTTTATCATAAATTTGTTTTTCTCGTCAGCTCACCTGAACTGACGAGAAAAGCAAATTTTTACTGTAAACCACTAGGTTTGCTAGTCTAATAATAATTTTGAGATCCTGGCTAGGTATTAATCTGCTCATGGAATTGCATTGTAATGGATCTCAACGTTGATCACACGTGTGTACCAATCTATGCTACAGCCAAAATGCCAATGTATTGATTTCTATTCATGTTCAATAATACCAATGATCGAAGCAGAGGTGTGGATGAATAACTCCACATTGCATATTCACATAGTTAGGATCGGTGTTTGTAGTTGATCACATTCGCAGGTGCCATACATACATACATTAATTACATAATCGAAACGTTAAAATGATGATAAGTAAGATCGGTGACAGTCCCTTGCCCGCGGCATGAGAAGACATGAATAAGTTTGGTGAAAACGATGTTGCATATGGACTATTATTATCATTAGTAAGCCAGTAGTGCATTTTTTGATCTTCAAAATGATGTATGGATGTAGCGATAGTTGTAGTGTGGATTTGTGCGCAAAGATTTAACAATACACATATTCAGAGTATTTATTCACACTCACTCTCTTGAGAACTTGAGAGTTCAGAGCATCTATGTCATCGTATCCTTTGATCGAGGTGTCCGGAAATAACATTGGGATCATTTGAGGGGTGATTCTACAGTGCGGCTTTAAAAGGTCCTCCCCCCCTCCTAACTTTTGAACCGTTTGATATATGCGAACGAGATTTGGACACACCATATGTAAGGACGTTCTACATTTTTTGACATTGTAATGAGAGCTCATTTGAAGGCCCTTTGACCCTGATCCCAACTGCCAAGTTTCAAGCCTCTGCTAGCATTCCTGTTGATATGACAGCGACGTGTAAATTCTCTCTTCCATTTTTGTCATTCAATGAATAATACTGCCTCACAAGAATTGAAGAAAAACGGTTCAAAAGTTAAAAGGAGAGGGGGCCTTTTTAAGCCGCACTGTATATGACAAAAAAAGTTTTTTTTTCCATATAAACAATAATAGTGTTATTTACCTCGGGCTGCGCATACGCTTAGATCAGGGCAACTGGTGGCTGAGTGATGTCACATGTGAGAATATTTATAACCTCTTAATTGCTGTCAGTGTCGGTGCCAAGTTTGAATGAGTTTCAATCGAGTTTCATGAAGAGTAAAATACCTATTGGTGGATTCAACAATAACCAAATAAATCGTGAGTACGTGAACTTTGACTATAGGTCAAGAAGTGCCATTTTTGATCAAGCAAAGTCATATTTTTGTTTTGACATCTCTTTCGCGTTCATATTGCAGGACATAAGGCTTGTTTTTTTTTCCACCAGACATTCACCAGGTGAAAACCACATAAGACCTAGAATATGATGGAAACTGCAATTATTAAGGTTGTTGCCCAGCAAACACAAGAACATAATATTGATGTAAAAATTATGTAACACAAGATACCAGTTACGTCAATATAAAATAATAACAAGGTAACCAGAAAGTAAACTTCAACCTACAACGACTGCATAATGTCATACCTCCAGTGCATGCAAATTTTATATCACATTTATGTAAACATTTTTATATAAAAAAAACTATGTAGATTTTATATCGATTTTTTACGTAAAATTTATATCATCGCTATACAGGGTGTTTACGCTCTTGTGATTTTTTCTTTAATGTTTTTTTCTACACGTTAAAAGAATATGATTAACGCTAAAACGCCTTAGCAAAAGTTGAATAATAAGGGAGATAATGAATTTCTTGTACGATTTTATTTTCAATCTGATGACACTAAATTGCAAAATTACTGCTTTATTACAGCAGTTGTTCAAAGTTATCGCCCTGTTGTTGAACGCAAAGTCTCGCTCGACGTATCCATGAATTATTATTATTATTATTATAATTATTATTAATTATTATTATTATTATTATTATTATTATTATTCGACTTTTGCTAAGGCGTTTTAGCGTTAATCATATTCTTTTAACGTGTAGAAAAGAACATTAAAGAAAAAATCACAAGCCCGTAAACACCCTGTATAAGTAATCCACGTCATTCTCATCTTATCATTATCACGTACTTTTGTGTATATAACCAAGAAATCACGCATTGGTAAATATTTGGTGCCAAAAATACGGGAGAAATCCGGGGGGTCTCGCTTTCTTCTACATTTCTCTGCTGTGGCATTATACCTTATTTGGCTCTCAAAATTTGTTGTTTGGCGGCATTTGGACGATATGGAACGTTTGCAATAGGAGCGGCTGTTGCAGTGTTGATCTGATGTAAATACTTATTATGGTTCCTAGCTGCATAACTCTTTCCGACCGTTTTGAAATCTGTAAGGAGTGATTATTAGTTATATTATCAGCATAGAAATAAAATAACATCTATTAATATCAGCTACCAAAAGTATTCGTAACCTACCTTTTCCCTGCCACAAAATCATATTTTTCCCAGCCTCTAGATATTGATCGAGTAACGTAACGGTTCTTGGGTTTTTATCAAAAACACATGCGAAATTCAGTACAATAAAATCATTAATTTTTGCGAGATGGTACGGCGTACGGCTTACGACTCCGGTCATACAACACAACCAAAACACAGAACACGAACAAAATGACAAAATGGCTTCTACTTCCACTCTGTTGGGGTGAAGCTGCGTGGATGAGATGACCAAAGGCTCGATTTAGGATTTGCGCATGACGCTTCGACGTTGTCGATTTACTAATTTCACATGTTAATTTAAAGTCTACATGATATTGACATGAATCGCTGATGTAATAAAGACATCCATTTGTTCATGAAAAATGTATGTACTTCATGTACACCTTGATGTTTATTTTACATAACATTTACGTAATAATGATAGATCCAAAGGTAACATAGTTTTCTTCACATAAATGTAACATAATTTTTACATAAAAACTTTTGTGGGAGTCATAATTACTTCAAATTTACATAAATGTTACATCAAAGTCAAATATTATGTGTATACTGGGTGGAGTGTTTTGACGTTATTGAGTGGCGCCCTACAATGGTTGTTTGGATGACCACATAAACCACATGACAGGATATGGTATAACAGAAATCTACATCAGCATAAAGCGTCATCTGCAGGTTTCTGTCGCAGTTATATTTTTGCGGCCATTTTAAATGCTTATAATTATTTTGAGCTTTTGTTCCTGGTTCTAAAATATGTATGTATATTTAACTCACATTAAGAAATAGATATGTTTTTAATCAAAATTTTCCAAAAACTAATCCAATGATGAATGGTTTGGAGAAAAACGTTTTTATGGTGTTTTTACTTTTGACTGTTTTGACTATTTCATGGTGATAATACCAACAAGAGGCAAGTATCTGGAATATTCATTTTGAAATGTATCCTATCTTGTCATTCTTATTCACCCAATGTTAGAATAGTACCTGTGAGGACTGCTTCATTTGTTTTGAATGATAAAACAAACATTATGAGATCAATAATAATTGGAATGTCCAACTTAATTTTTGCTACCTATTTCCTGTACGATGCCATGTTTTCCATTCAAAATATACGTGATTTTTATCTTCTTGAGTTATTATTTTTCAAGACAGTTCGGTTTCACAAAAATTAATCATTGTTTTGTTTTTTTCACCTTCAAACGAATACGCGGGCGGAGCGGCAAAGATAAAATTCAAACATCGGTTAAATAAGAATCACACCTTAGTCATCATCACAAAATAACTTTTCCATAACTGAAAATATTCTAGAATTTTGATAGAGTTGAAAAAAATATCGATTAAAGTATTTATCTCGTGATAATTGGGTTGTAAATTACCATATTTTAAAACCAGGAGTATCCTGGATATTATACACCAAATAAGATCTATAGATTTGTTCATAGGTCTTATTCTGCAGTGATGGATTCCGCACTTCACAAATCCACTTTGCGAAAGGTACCTCATTATCCTTGGGGAATCTATGTCTCTTACTTGCTAAATCATGACAATTAGGAATCACACAAAAGCTGTTATAGCGACGCTTCCGATCACGGTCCATTTTCAAAAAGTTTACTTCAACATAGATGAAATTGAATAACTTATAATAAGAACTTTTGACAATGGCAACTAGTTCTATGATGACAACGAACTTTGCCTATCAACCGATCAACCAATCAGGGACAAGACAGCAAACAAATTCTAGCGCCGCGGTGGATGTTTGGCGAAATACCATTTGCATGTATTACTGGTTGCTGGTAAAAGATATGTCACAAGTTGCTATTTGACTTTCCTTTATATTGTAGGTGTTATGTGGTGAAAACGTGTTGCCACCAAAGCGTCTTTTTATTCGTGGTGGAAGTGTGATGGCCCACGACAACTATGCATTTCCGGTCCATTTTCTATACGTAGAAAGACCCTTTGAATTAGTAGAACGTTATTCCCAAATACCTTTTTTCTTCAATACTGAACCACATTCTTCCAAGAAACAAAACCCGTTAAAAAATCCCGAATGATCTCGGACACTCTCCCCCATACCTACATGGGATGATCTGTCAGCTCATCACTTGTTGATACTGCGATCCGACTCGCAGGATGGACGGCCTTGACGCAGAGCTGGACTAAGCTTCCTGTACTGTTATATTTTATTCAGAACACTGCCGTCCTTGAATCACCACACACATCAATGAGGAAGCTTATGGTAAAAGAATAAAGGTTGGATGCTATTAAATCACGACGCTCCTTTGCTGGAGAGAAGACATATCCCCTGCTAATGTCCAGAGCTCATTTTTGTTGTCAAATAGGAACTTAACAGGTGATAGCTATCGTCATTATTATCTGTCCCCCCATACACATGAATGGGCTAAGAACTGAAGACCTGGACGTGAATCAGAAATGTTCCAACACCCTTCGATTCAGTATACTGGTCAAGCGATATCGCTGCGATAAGACCAATGGGTATTGATGATTTCTGAGTCTGACCACTATCCAAATGGGAGTAGAGTAGAGGAAACATTCAACCGCCTGGAATATTCGGCATAAAATGCAGTTTAGTGGCCAGTGATGCCAGTGAATAGACGCAGCTTTTGCGTTCGAGCGTATCATCGATCGAAGTCTGTTATTTAGATGCAGAGACAGTTTCGGCTTGACAATAACATTCGAAGGAGTCTTTTGACAGAACCGACGCAGTCATTTCTCAAGGTGCCTCCACACTTGCAACAAAACATCAAACCGAACAACATCACGACGATTAACCAGATGTCGGTTTTATGTTATGAATAGAGGAAAGTGAAGTGCTTTTTTACTAATATCATCTTGGTTAATTGTTTATGAAGTATGTATTTGTTTATTTAGTAATTATATCACCCAATTGCCTAGATGGGGCAACCGGTGTGATGACGTTATGTTGCACTGTTCACGACGACGTTTTCGACGACGTTCGTAACGGCGTTTGGTTCGCCGTTTTGTTGCAACTGGAGGCGCATTTTGCTACTTGTGTTGCACGAAGGAATTTTACTACGCCTGGGAATTTGATAGTCATGCGATAAGCTCGAACGCAAAAGCTGCATTGATTCACTGGCCACAGATTCATGTCTACTAAAAGGCTGCATCAGGTTCAAAATATTTTGAGCGGTTGAATGTCCAATTCATTTTACTCCTTTCCGGAAAGTGGCGTCTCAAAAATCATCTATACTCATTGCGTCACCCTGCACTTCGACATTGTGAAAAATTTCATATTTTTGTCTTATCCAATAATACCAACATTTTTTGTTAACAATCAAGTCCAAGCCACTACTATGTATTCCAAAATATCTACAAACCTGCCTTCAAGCAGCATTTTTCTCAATCATATTCTCATCAGGAGAAGCATCAGGAATATGTTTTCTGTGTTGTATTTCTACCTTAGTATCTACAGGGTGCCCCAGATCTAACTGGTCAATACTTATACTGCATATAGAAGAACCAGAAATGGGAAGTTTGGGATGGGAAACCCATGGCCGGCAGTGCCCCGTTTCCAAGATACAGGGTGTTTTGTCATTCGAGAAAACAAAAATTACACGCCACTGTTTTTTGGACAATTCTGTTTTCTTTCAAACTACTCATTCAATCTCCAATGAAAAAATTCTCTTGAGATTTTTCTTTTTCACGAGAAGAACAGTAGGATTTTCTACTTTTACCAAAACTGAAAAATTTCCGTTTATCAACGCTTTAAAGGGCACTAGTATGGTTTTAGTTTTTCGCTCGGTGCGCCAGAAAGGTATAAGTCAGAAGAGTTATATTGTTGAAAATTGAACGAGGTTTCAGCAAAAAGTATTATTGTTCTGAAAAAAAAAGAATGTTATAACATTTTTTACTTTACGTCATTTTCACAAAAATTGCACAAACATACCAGAAACATACTTAATCATTAATAAAACACAAATTACAACAATCAATAATATGTGTATAAACAAGATTGTTTATAGACTTGCAACAGTCTTCCAGGTGGAAATATTCGCTATCCTAGAAGTTGCCTCCAGAGATGAGGTGAAAAGAGGAATGGAGAATAACATTGTTATCTACTCCGACAGTCAAGCGGCACTCAAAGCAATCACCAAACCAAGAATAAGCTGCCCGCTGGTTCAAGAGTGTAGGGATGCGCTGCAGATGCTGGGTAAGAACAAGAGGGTCAAACTAGTATGGGTTCAGGGCACGCGGGGATCACCGGCAATGAGCAAGCGGACAAGCTGGCCAAACGAGAATCTGCCACGTGACTGTCCGGACCGAAACCATTTCTATGCCTTAGTAAACAACTAATCTCACGCACTCTCAATGGATGGGCGTGGGAGAGGACCGTTGAGAACTGAAACAGTAACCCATTATACAGGCAGGCCAAAGGAACGATATTAGAACCTCACGGCCCAATTGCTGAACAAGAGCAGGAAGGCACTGAGCATCATCGTTGTCATTCTGACAGGTCATTGCAGGCTCAACAGACACCTGAATTTGTTAGGAATAAGCGAATCACCCCTATGCCCCCACTGCAGAAATGCGGAGGAAACCTAATACCACCTGCTAGGAGTTTGCGACAGGTGGAGTCTGCTCCTTTTTACGACACGAACGGGCTTTGAGTCTTTGGGTTGGCCAAGCGGAGATGGCGAAAAGGGCCACCAGGCTCACTCGCCGGGCTTTGCCCCCCCACCTTCACTATTATCATTACCATTACCGGACTGGTTTCATAAAGATGCATTTTACTACTCCACCAAATGACACTCTGCATCATCAAATACTATGAAATTGCATTGGTAGCATGGTTTAGCTGACGCCATCTCATGGTAAGAATGTTAGACGGACTGCCACCACACATGATGCGCAATGTGTGCTTTGAATACAAGACAGCACTTTAACTCCTAAACCGATTAGAATAAATTGTCACTGTATAAAACAAAACAATGTACGATACACAGCCGTTAAATGTTATCAAACTACTCGTCTAGAAATCCCGGACTCGGCTCTTTTGTCAATAAATATCTTGACTCGTGATTTGAAAAGTCAGTCACCGTCTTGGTAACGTGAATTAATAATGTGATGTTTTTTTTGTTTTCCAGTGTCAGTGGAATATTTTTTGTGTTATTTTATTTTATTTAGCTTTGTTCTCTTGTATAATGCATATCAACGGTGACATCAGTATTTTCCTGTTTTTTCTGCAACCTCATCGGGTGTAGGATAACGGTGATCTCTCTGGCAAGACTTGAGAAATTCAATTATGGACGTGACAGGTATAAAATCTTTCAAAAACAACTTCAGATTGAATTTGCATGAAATATTCCGTACCTGCCGCCAAGTTCTTTTTGAACATCAAAGCTGTTTAAACGCCTTTTTGCCAAAGCATTCAGGTTGTGATTTATTTTTCCATGGAATAAAAATACATTTAATTAAATGGATTGATTATGAAGATGTAACTTGTCAAAACAAGCAGAATACGGAATATTCCCGTTGATTATGCTTGCTTTGGCAAGAGATAAGGAAATACGGGATATAGTGTGCTGGCAATCTATATCAAAGAGAAATTGGATGTGCGTGTGGTTTTGTTTGGTACACAATGAAATGGGCGAAAAGGAAATTTCAATTTAACTTGGGGTGATAATTATATCATCATAGTGATATTATACAGTGAGGACACGTAGGTTGGGATAAACGATTTTTATTTTTGATTGCGGTTTTTTTATGGTAATTTTATTTATACAGGTTGAACCAAAAATAAGTAACGACCATCGACTTATTTTTTTCAAATGGAAACCTCCATTTCTTATTTCATTTCTGAATTCTACATGGAGTTCTGAGTAATATGATGATGATTATTCTGATACACAGGGTGGACCAAGAATAAGTTCAGACAATCAACTTCATTTTTTCAAAAGGAAACCCTTTTCTTTTATTTTATTTTCGAATTCTACATCAAATTCTAAGTAGGTTTCATGTACCATACTTGGCCTGACCCCAACAGTTATCGAGAAATTCACGATCGATCTGATCGACTGTGCTTCTGAACAATCGTATCTTCCGATAACTGTTATGGTAAGGCTAAGGACATGGTAAATGAAACCTACTTGGAATTTGATGGAGAATTCGAAAATGAAATAAAAAAAAGGGGGTTTTCATTTGAAAAAATTAAGTTGATGGTTCGAACTCATTTTTGGTCCACCCTGTATACTAGAATTATCATCATCATCATATTACTCAGAATTTCACGTGAAATTCAAAAATGAAATAAAAAATGGGGGTTTTCATTTGAAAAAATGAAGTCTATGGCCGTAACTTATTTTTGGACCACCCTGTTTAAATAAAAATACCATAAAAAAAACGCAGTCAAAAATAAAAATCGACGTGTTCAAGCGTTTTTCCAGAAAACAAACCCCTGAATTTCAAATGAATTTATTCGAACCTACGTGTCTTCACTGTATTTGCAGTAAACAGTAGTCACTCTATTTCTCTATTGGATTTCACAAGGCTTTTTGATACTTCTTGAGAGGCGTCAAAAATCATCACAATATTATTGTCTAAACCAAATTAAGTAGGTAGTGGTGAAAAAAGAGAATTCTAAAAGATGTTGGAGTTCTCCAAATTCAGAAATAAATCACAATCTGAATCTATTTCCATAAATTATGTTCAGATTTCTACGGATAATCTTTGTCGCTTCGCAATAGTTTCAAATGATAGTACATTATAATATTATAACTAATATCCGAGCCGGTGAGGCAAGGTTTGTAATTGTAATCACACCGGAGCGGTAATAACCCAATTATCACCATACGGTTTTTAGGGAGGCACCTTTTAACTGTGACCGTTACAGCATGTTTATGCTGATGAAAATCCGCATGCCATAAAAGTAACTCATTATCAACATGAGTTCAGGATTGATGTGTGGGCAGGAATCATTGACAATTTTATCATCGGCTCTGTCATTTTAACGCGATGGCTTAATGGTGGGAATTATTAGGAACACTCACATGATATAATGCTGGATTTATTGGAACATCTTCCATTACAACTTCGACGAGTAATGTGGTTTTTACATGCCGGTGCTTCATCACATTTCTACAACTTTGTGGTATTCATATTTTTCAAGGGTCATTTATCGCCTAGTTTAGTCATTAATTCAATACTTGGGTGAAGTACCTTGTCAATAACACCAACTAAACATTGCTTACTGCAAGCAAAGCGCAAACAAGTCGAGTTCAAGTTCAAGTTCAACAATTAAATTTCAAGTGCACCGAGGTCGCGCACCTCAACTGATGTCTATTTCCTGAACAGGAAATGGTTGCCATAACGTCAACAACACCAAGTTCCTTGTTTGATATTTTGATCAAAAAATAATGATTACATACTGCAGGCAAGGCGGGAACAAGATGAGCGCGCGTTTTGCCTGCAAAACGTGAAGGCAAAACGTGAGCAATCGCTAGTTCCTTGTCTGATATTTAACACCGGAGTATCATCGTTCACCCCATAATTGATAATAATATTGTTTTACTGACTTGTCACCATGATAAAACTTGAAGTGTGCCAATGTTTATCGTTCTTGTCTATGAGCAAATTCCATGTTAATTCACAAAATTTGACAAAATATTGAAAAAATATATAAATGTTCCAGTATTGTTTATTTAAATTTTCCTGTGACAATAGAGCATGTTTGATTCGATTTGATTTGATAAATGTACGCAATTATAAGCAGCAAGTGTATCCAAACAAATGGATCGGCAGAGGAAATGACGCTCATATAAATGGCCACCACGCTCAACGGATATAAATCCGTCAGATTATTTTTTAATAGGCATTTCAAAAACGATGGTACCCATACTCCAGATCGATTCAAAAAGCAGTCAACATATTGAAAAACGATACGGAATTGATTTAAAGAGTACATTTGAACGTTTTACGTCGTATTAATCATTGTACTTATGTTAAAATTCATTTATTGTTTATGATAATTTAATTTAGTTTCATGTGATTAATAAATTGATGAAAAATTCAGCAGTTTCTATCAAAAATTTCATCTTTAAACATAACAGACAAATGAATTAGTTGGAGTCCACCAATAAACACAAGAATCATACTTATTCTTAAGACTTATTGATATCGTACTCATTCATTATTTTTTAGAATTAATTTGAAAAAGATCCTATTCTGTCAATGTTCTTTTATTAAAATATCGTGACGTCAATAGAAATATCACTCCGCAGTACATCTGTCTAAAGACCACACAATGAATCCTGTTAATCAACAGTGTCACCAAGAACGACGCGTATCTTGTGATTGGAAGTCTATCGTTTCCTGTCAAAGTCAAACCCACCACAAACTCTCTTGTCGAGGAATGATTCACCCAATCACTACGTCTTGTCTAATTGAAACAACACTCGGTTAGAACGGCGGCTTGTGATATATATATTTTAGTAGGGCGCAAAATATCACGAGCCGCCGATGATTGGTTATACCATGCCAGACCAGGCGGTAGCTCGATCAGGGTTTAGATGACGATTTACAACTTGTAATTTGGTGGAGGATACTGCCCAAAGTCCCAACAGCCAAGCAAAGTGCACTCGAGAAAGAGGGATAGGTGAAGCAAAACACTTCTTCTGGAGTAGTTTTGTAAATAAATTTTTATGTTCATCACCATCTTGGATTTGACTGTACAAATGAAGAAAGGAGAATCCATGAAGGAAGCATGATAAACGGAGTGGTGCAATCAATGGTCTCACCATCAAATGTATCTTTACGCCTGGCACCAACGCTTACAGGTCATGGATATTTCTATAACTAAATAGTCAAAAGTTTACTGGCTCACACGACCATTTTTGGTTGTGAGGTTAACAAGTCAAACATCTTTATTCATGCAAGTGCAAGTACCGTAACTGTATTGCTGACTAGAAAGTCAGAAATCACACACACACAAGAGCACAAATTACTTTCAATTGACTAGGACAGCTTTTATTAATCTGTGATAGGCAGGTCCCATGACAGACCGAGCCACGGTAGACCAACGAGTCAAAGCTGCCAATAAAATAATTTTTCTTTGGTGTGAGTGGAGAGTTGTGAGAGATTGAACTTGCTTTTTCTACACCATAACGAACTGCATGTGTTAAGTGGATTGAAATAGCTATTTACCTAACAAGTGCGGAAAAACATTTTCCGCAAGTGTTAGGTACAATAGTTTTTCTACAGACGTGCGGAAATAAGGATATAATTCGTAATTTAAAAGTTTCTGATGCAACTAATGACAAATAAATAATAATGAATGTCGAAAAGTGTAACTAAGCGACCATAGTTACCTGGAAACCTGGTTGCTGTTTGCTTATGATATTGTTAATTTTTCCGCACGGATATGTCAAAATAAACAATATCATCAGCAAACAGCAACCAGGTTTCCAGGTTACTATGGTCGCTTAGTTACACATTTCGACATTCATTATTATTTATTTGTCATTAGTTGCATCATAAACTTTTAAATTACGAATTATATCCTTATTTCCGCACGTCTGTAGAAAAACTATTGTACCTAACACTTGCGGAAAATGTTTTTCCGCCCTCGGCTGCTTCACCGAACTCCGCTACGCGTCGGTCGGTGAACGGCAGACTAGCGGAGTTCGGTGAAGCAGCCGAGGGCGAAAAAACATTTTCCGCAAGTGTTAGGTACAATAGTTTTTCTACAGACGTGCGGAAATAAGGATATAATTCGTAATTCAAAAGTTTCTGATGCAACCAATGACAAATAAATAATAATGAATGTCGAAATGTGTAACTAAGCGACCATAGTTACCTGGAAACCTGGTCGCTGTTTGCTTATGATATTGTTAATTTTTCCGCACGGATATGTCAAAATTAACAATATCAACAGCAAACAGCAACCAGGTTTCCAGGTTACTATGGTCGCTTAGTTACACATTTCGACATTCATTATTATTTATTTGTCATTAGTTGCATCAGAAACTTTCAAATGACGAATTATATCCTTATTTCCGCACGTCTGTAGAAAAACTATTGTACCTAACACTTGCGGAAAATGTTTTTCCGCCCTCGGCTGTTTCACCGAACTCCGCTACGCGTCGGTCGGTGAACGGCAGACTAGCGGAGTTCGGCTGTAGGAAAAGTACGTTATCGGGTATATATCGATGCAACCGTGGATCTGTAGATCCGCGAATCCACTACGAACTTCCTGTACAAGATTTGTCACTGGTCACTACGTAGATTCAAATATATCTTGGGAATATATAGATCGTTTTTGAATATATTTTTTTCAAGGGTGCAGAACGGTTTTTTTCTGTCTCAAAAACCACAATCCAATTCAATGAAGCTGTACAATTGGAAAAAAAATTGTCTTCAGACTTTTGTGAAAAACCCTGTTGATATTGTCCTCATCTTCACGCATAGTATAGATCTGCATGTGAACGAGATTTGTCTCCGGATTGTTCTAATTGGATCTATAGATGCTTGGCGCACAATTGCTGAATCCTGCATAATTCACTAAGCGTTTTTGGCAAATTTCAAGGTTGTTGGCAGACATAGTACAGGGTGGTCATGCAAAGGCTAAAACCTCTTGATACCAATGGGGGCTGTTCAGATGAAGTAGGTGGGGTGTAATAAATGATAAAACAAACTAGTATATATAATTTCATAAACTTTATTTTGTAACAAAAAAAGGACGATTCATAATTTATGAACCGATGATGCCAGCAATATTAATTTATTAACAAAAAATATTGTTTTGATATGATCAAAAATAAATCACACACGGCGTTCTCACTAAAGTACGAGCCAAAGCAACAGCGCCTTGAACTAGTTTGTGTTGACCGGAGTCAGGCGGGCACTAAAGCTTCTGTCAGGAAACAGCTGAATCTTTGTACGGTTTTCTTTGTTGGTTGCCATGACACCGCATTGTCTTTAACTTGTGCGTCTTTTTTTCGTTCGTTTCACAAATTCTGCTGTCATTCGAGTTCGTGTATCTGTTGATCAAGAAAAAACGGAAACATCTTCACTGCCTTTAACAAATTGTGCTGCTATTTGTGTCCTTTTATTTGCTGGTGAAAAAACACGGAAACGTCTCCATTGTTCACTTTATCGAAGCATGATTCAGAAGAATGTGAAGCAGTCGGAGAACACATTCCTGACAAATTTTCGAAAAAACAGCAGGGAATATTCATCTGTCCAAGTTGATCAGAAGCCAAAAATATCTTCATTGTCTCTATTTTAACGTACAATGCTCTTGGCAATCTGCGAAACGGTGAATTTGTCAAATTTGAACAACATCCAAGGATATCTTCAATTTCCAGAAGCATAGGTGAGTTGTTGCATCTTTTGGAAAATTCAGAAGAAAGTGAAACCCCAACCAATTAAGAAGAAAGATCCAAAGATTTTTTCAAATCTCTGAAAAATGGGCAGGAGAAATTGTTCCTCAAAAATATAGTAATAAAAAAAACAAAAAACCTGTTTTTTCAGTCTAGACAGCAAACCACATCCACATTCATTCAATTCACTTCCACAGATCAAAGCTGCTTCAGAATCAGTCTGGAGAGCATTCCAGAGTCTGGAATTCTCCTTTATTTTCAAAATTGGAGTAAGAAACCCAGTTGGACAACTTAGCTTGCATGAATAGAGTAGAATGAACATATTCCAAAGAAAAAATCGAGCAAAAGTATGCCAGAGTCTGAAAACTGCTTTTCTGTTTGAAAAGTTGTGTAAGAAACCAAGTTGCACAGTTTGGTTTGCATCAATAAAAGAGAATGAACAAATTTCTAAAAATCAGTCAAAAGCTGCTTTTTGATCAGTCTAAACAGCATTCCAGAGAAAGAAGTCACTCCTGTCATTAAAAATGGTATTGGAAACCCAGTTGAAAAAATTGGTTTGCATAAATAAAATAGAATGAACATGAGAGACAATGCTGCTTTGCAATTAGTCTGAAACCACTTTTCTTTTTAAAAATGATGTGGGATACACAATTGAACAATTTGGTTTTCATTAATAGAGTGGATCTGGAAATCACTTTTCTCTTGAAAAATGTTACAGGGAACCCGGTTGGACAAAAGCTTTCGAGGAATTCTTCACAAATAATAAGTGAACTATTTTTGCGATTGAGTTTTATTATTTTGGCTAAGCATAGCTGCTTGAGAATTTGTCACGATCTGTGGTTATGTCCGGCCTCAGATAAAAACGAATAATGTAGTTTTGGTACAGAATAAACGGAGAAAATGCAGACATATGTTTATATAGCAAACTGTCATTATTTTTTCATGCAGAATACCCTCCTGAAGTTTGTCGCACTCATTTACTAACACCCTGTAAAGGTTGATTTGAAATATTTAAATTTTAAACTAAACTTATAGGAGGTTCTAGTTTTCGCGTTATGAATATTTTTGTCAACAGTCATAACGGTAATGTTTATTTCGATTTTTTTGTGTCGTCAAATCATCCATGGGTATAAATGATAATAATTATTGATTACAATGTTAATTTCAGTGAAATGAAAATCAATGTTGATCAAATTCTGTATCATGATAAGAATAGTTTAAAACACACTAACGATTTAACAACTTGGATTCTGTTGAGTGGATCACGTCGGGTATTTCCAACTATGACCACGTTATTAAATTTTACATTTCTCCGGGAAACTGGCTTCTGGCCATTCTGCTTTCATAAAAAGTTTGGATCAATGGTAAATGATTCTTTTCAAGCTAAATGTGTCTGAGTTTGACCAGTCGATAAAGGCAACTTTTGGTTCGCCTGTGAAGATCGTGAAATGTCAAACTTGTTTTCCTGGTTACCAATAACATGTGGTTCTTTTCAGGGAAAAACCAAGTTTTGCTAAATTATTAAAGATGAAAATGTGGACAGGTGATTTTGACACATTGCAGATTTCAACCAAACAATATTATTGACTAAACTGCGAGAACAAAGTGTTTTTGTTTACCGTGATATATGGTAAGAATGACAATATGCACAAATCGTAGTAAGAAAATTTGAATCTTACCTAGATAAATTCCAACTGCCAAGTTGAAATATGTTGGTCATGAGAGTTCCGAAGAACTGAAATTACTGGGTGATATGGAATAACAGAAGTTCTCTGAATAGCCACAAGATGGAGTGACGGTGCTCTCAAAACAGAAAATTGCTGTTATTTCGTGATTTTCAAATAGAAACAAATATAAATGAGTACCGCTATGTATTAATCAAGAAATTTTCTTCAATTTTGTTTTTTGATTTTTTTTCTAGTATGTCAAACAAGACAGGTATCAGCTGTCAAACCTCATAACGCAAGAATGCTCACTTTGAAACAACACAATCGATTGACGCGATCTTGGTCTCATTGTGAAGAGGAGGTTCTCCTCGTACACAAGTTTGAGATTTTAAAAGATTCCGATAAAAACAGACGATTGTATTCAGTAGAATATGCGGACGACGAACATTTTTTGAATTTACTTGAAATTTTCAAATACAAAGGTATCCTGAAAATTATTCGTCTGAATTCTCAACAAAATTCCGCACAACTTTCATGTATTACACTTGTTTGTAGATTTCGAAATAAAAAAGCTGGCGTCCACCGAGTCCACGCCCAACATTAGCGCCAGCAACAATGCCAGACGGGCGTCGCCGTACCCGAGATTTGAGTCCGTGTACCCGAGCTACAACTAAAAACTGACAGTTGTCAGGTGATCCGTCGGAACGTGATAGAAAACATTTTCTTCTTGACTTGTTGTGCTCTCGATTTATTGTTCCTGATAAAATACAAGTAATTTTGTTTATCTGTTGGGATTTTCATCTGATTCATGAAGTCCTCACATTGGTGACCCCTACATTTGAACAGTTTAGTATGAATTATCGTTGCAAAATGGCCGCGGAAGATTAACAAGCAGATCGCGCAGCTCTTCGAGCGCAAAACAAAATACTGTAACAGCAGATAAATGCTTAACAACAAATCCCTAGAGAGCAGCAACCGTACCCTCATCAACAGCATGGCCAAGTAAATGTTGAGCAAGGTGTCCAAACACCCTGGCGTTTTTTAAGCTGCTGTACGATTGCCACCCTTCTGGGCGAATAGACCAAAAGTTTGGTTTGCCATCGCTCAAAGGTCTGCGTTTTCGTCACATCCACATAGATATCATCGGCCCACTTCCTCCACCAGGCCCTTATCGCTACTGCCTGACAGCTATCGATCGATTCACTTGCTGGCTCGAAGCATGGCACATGGAGCGCATCACTGCCGAAGACGTAGCAGACAAACTTTTCACCGGTTTGATCTCGCGTTTTGGCACCTCTTTTGTGATTACCACAGACCAAGGACGTCAACTCGAGTCACGACTTTTCAACGCACTTGGTGAATGCTCTGGTTTTGAGCGCATTCGTACAACAAGCTACCAACCTGTGGCTAACGACATGATTAAATTATCTGACCGACAACTAAAAGCAGCGTCAATATGCCATACAGGATCCACTTGGCTGCAGGCGCTTCCTGTTGTCCTCCTGGGCATGCGAAGTGCATTCAAGGATTGCCTACAATCATCTGCAGCTAAACTAGTGTCCGGTGAGCCTCTACGACTACCAGGCGAGATGATCAGCCCATCTCCTCGTTAACAACATCCTAGCGACATCACCGCATTCACGTGAGATTATGGCACAACTCCGCCAATCACCCGCTTCCCGACACACTCAACCGTCAGTGTTTGTTTTCAAGGACTTGACATCTTGCTCGCATGTGTTTCTGCGAGACGACACCGTTCAGGGCGCACTCATGTCTTCCTACAGCGGTCTTTACCGTGACCGTATCCATCGAACGACTCAAGCCTACTTCATTTTCGGAGACAAACCAATTGTTTCAGCTCCAGAGGTACCTTCCCAAGGCCCGAAGACGAACCTACCGACCGACGACCCTGGTCCTGAAAATAACCCTGAAAAGCCATTGAATCTTCGGTTTTTCCCGATACAAAGTTTGGACCACCGGCGTACTTTACACGTTCCGGTCATCAAGTCCATTTTCCACAACATCTACGATCCTAAGTTCCGTCTCTCCCTAGGGGGGTGATGTGGCGACCACCGAGTCCACTCCCAACATAAGCGCCGGCAACAATACCAGACGTGCGTCGCAGTACCCGAGATTTTAGTCTGACAGTTGTCATGAGGCCAGTGCCCGTATTCCGTGTACTGTGGAATTCCATAGCAACACGTCGCTCTCAGTGTAAAATGATGTGAAAGCGACATGTTGCTAGAATTCCACAGGTACACGGAATTCGGCTCCAGGTGATCCGTCAGAACGTGACAGAAAACATTTTCTTCTTGACTTGTTGTGCTCTCGATTTATTGTTTCTGATAAAATACAAGTAATTTTGTTTATCTGTTGGGATTTCGATCCAATTTATAAATTTCCCACATGCTTTTTTGTAATTTAATGTGAAATGGTGATACTATTCAAGATGTCCTCGCGAAGAAGATATTAACAAATTTTTGCTTCACCTAGTTACCCCACAGTCACTGTTTCATTTCAAACAAATTATATCATAAATAGTAGGACTTTTTTGCATTGAATAATCACAAAAAGTATTAAGCTTATTTATTTCAAGAGCTGGAAAAAAGTGTAAGGCATGAAAGATGTGAAAAATTTAGTCGACATTCCAGACGAACTATTTCCACTATGCCTTTGTAAATTTGAAAAATGTTCGTCTCCCGCACAGCATGTTGGATAAAATCATCTCTTCTTATCAGAATCTTTTGAAATCCAAAAATTGTGAAAGAGGAAACCTTTTTTTCAAAATGAGACCAAGATCACGTCTATCGGTTAGGTTTTTTCAAAGTTATGAGCATTCTTGCGTTGTAAGGTTTGAAAGCTGATACCTGTCTTATTTGACATGCTAAAAAAAAAACAAAAAAACAAATTTGCAGAAAATTTCTCAGGGAATCCCTAGCGGTATTTATTTATATTTGTTTCTATTTAAAAATCACGAAAAAACGGCGATTTTTTTTTCTTGTGGCTATTTTGGGAACTTCTGTTATATTTTCAGCATTTTCTCTATTCCATACTATCCAGGAATTTTTTTCCGCAAGTCTCTGGGATGCCTAGTTTCTGAAATCTGGCACCTTGCCATTCTTAGATAGCCATCCTGTACATGTTGGAGCCTGACCATGATTTTCACTGGTTAACGACCTCAATGAACCATTTGAACAATTTTTGAAAAAAAATTACAAACGTCACTTAGTTTGGAGAGATGATATAGCACAGATCAATATAGTGATTTGAGAAACATGTGAGAAAACATCGGCACGACAAAATACAAAACGGCAGGTCAAGAGTCGTAAATGGATTAGTGGTCAAAAAACTCTTTCAATGTGTAGAAAGCATCATGTACCAAATATTATTTTTCAATGTTGGCCTTGAATAGGTTCTGGCTCAAATCCCCCACACTCCAAGGTAGGTTCTAGTATGGTGTGGGCGTATAGTGCAGATTTGAATTTCATGTTCGATTAAGGCGTAGGAATTCCAAATTCAAGCTTTTTCCCACGGGTGTTGTAGAAGTGGTTGTTTCAGACGGTTTGGTTGCTTTCGGATTTTTTTGCCCATAGTAAATTTTCCAGTATAATATCGTGATGGAACAGTCAGGATCCCTCACGTCGTCCCGATGGTCAATGCCTGCAAGTGATCTAACCGCCCTTCTCTCAAGTGCAAAGACGCGACCCATATGATCTTAAACCAACGTTCAAGAAATCAACCCGTGGGCCAAAATAATGTAGTGAATAATTATTGGGAATTACACCTGGCTCCGCCCACCAGAAACGCTCGTATCCCCTGAAATACGTATAAAAAATATCAAGTCATTTGAAAATGTATGCAAATTTTCCATTGGTTTCTTCCACGTCTGTGAGAAACATTGGTACGGTTAAAAACCCCAAAGAAAGAATTATTCAACTTTGATACCTTCAAAGCCAGCTTGTGAAAATTCATCTTCCAAATTATAGGCCGTCATCAAAACTTGGTCAAAATTTTGAATCATATAATAACTGAAACGTTAGTTCTTGAGCAAAATCAAAATAGTAAGTGAGCTTTTGTTTTGTTATAATGGATATTCTTTATTTTGTAGAGGCTGGATACATTGATAGAATATGAACCAAACCGTTATCTAGATTGGTATCTGCGACTACGTTCTTTGATCCACCACTGACCACATCTTACGCAAATCGTATTTTCTTGCAGAACGGGAAAAACAATGATTAGAATTTTGCAGAAGCTATTTGAATAATTGCCAACTGCCCAAGCATTAATAAAGCCCCCCGTGCAAATAATTTCAATGACTAAAATGTTTGAAAAAAATCGTTAATCTACAACTGTTTTTCACATTAAATTTGCAATCTTCTCTGAACAAATGATTACCTGATTTGAATCAATAAGCGATCTTTTCAAAAGTCGAAAATTAAGTATATTGTATATTTCAAAACACCGTTACATAAATGAGAGAACTTTCTGACGTCTCGAAGACATTCCAATCATATAAAGTCAACAAACTTTTTGTTCGCAATGTCAGCCCGGAGTGACTATAATACAATTTAGACCATTTGAACGGATCTTGTTGCTCAAGAGAGGTATTTTTTCCAAGAAAGGAACGTTTCATATCTAGCCAGCAATTTCCAGAGTTATACATCAACTCAAAAAGGCTCTTCGCTTGCACCCTGTTGACTTAATAACTTGAGAGAGCCTTATGGTCGTAAAAACAAAAAGCAACGTTTGGCAAACCAACAAAAGATTGCAAAATTGGTCGATCTTGAAAGTCGGATAGAAAAGTTTGTTTTGACAATAAACATTATTGGGATTCCAGTGAATATGATACGCACTCTTATAGAGAGTCGCATGTCGAGTTTGTTATTAACTGAAAGTGACACCCTTGTTTTTTTTTATTGATCCATTACATTGATAAGATGATTGGACTGAATATCAATAGTCAGAACTGAGTTTGTACAGCAGATTATCTTACGGTCTACCGCATTCAATTACATATTGGAGCACACAATCTGGGTCAGATAACACTATATCCTGTGTACATTACTAGATGATGAGTACATTGGCATGAAACGTAAAACAAAGATCTCCAGTCCCAGAGAGCTATTGATGTATAATGATAGTCGATACATCCAATCATAAAAGTCGAATTAATTATTACAATAATATAATATTCCTACTCATTTATGTTATGGATTCTGGCATGGATTGCGGTTGTCATGAAGCTCTACCTCATATTATTTCAAATCCCATTCACATTTTATCAATCCATTATAAATCAATGAATGTCATTTTATCATATTTGGAGATACATTTCAACCAAAGTGAAAAAACATGCGATTGCACGGTTTTTCCACAAAATATGATACAAGAACTCATAATATAGCGTGCATCCTCTAGCATTGTGGTTTAATCTTATCACCTGAAACTCAAGTATCAGGAAACAGCTCATCATAAGTTAACCCTCTGATAATCTTATAAGCAATTTCAGTGAGCTTTTCCCCAAGAGACTGCTCCAATACTGGTTTTATCTCGTCGATAAAAAAGTCTGTGTTCCATGATTATCGCATTGGCAGCGTCCCTCAATAGTCCTTCATTATCCCGGAAAAAGTTACCAGACTCAAAAAGCTTTTGCTCGTATGCAAATTGAGCGTAAATTTTCTGAAATGCAGGTACGTCCCATTTTCCCTTTGTACTTTATCAGCTTTCATGAAACACTCGAATAAGTAGTTTGCTGAAATTGAACTTTTTTAGACTCGCAACCCATACTAAATCAAATACTATATCCCGAGGAAGTGAGATCTCTATGCGATAAAGTTTCTCACGTGATAAAATGGAACTTATTAAAGTTTCCTCCAAGTGGCCCTTGTCCTTTGTATACTTGAGAATGAGAATATTCATATCGATGTCGTATTTTCCTTCGAATTATAGAGTAGGAATTGTGAACTGTAGTTGAAACAATATTTTTGAATGATCTGACCTGGAACATCTACAAAGAATATGTGTGAACAACTTGGAAATTGAGATCATTGATTTCGGAAAAATATTGACCGTGAATCAGCAAATTAGTTATATTGGCGTTAATCTGAGCGTGATCAGGTCTGCTTCTGACCAGATTCATTCAAAGGCAGCGGTTCTATGGGGGTATTCTGAGCTCAGCATTACCTTCTTTTAGTGTTTCGGCCTAATGTGTTCTATGGAATTGATGATGCATTACGATAGGTTGGGGTCACTGCGACGGCATACCTTCAGATAGAATGCTGGAGAGATACATATGATTATTATTGGCATCGGTAATGAACATAACATACAGGATCAATCGCATTCTACTGAAAAGTTTTTTCAATATTCTAACAAAACATGGATTCCAAAAAAAAGGCTTATTCTAATAACACTCACATCTCTCTCTATTTTAGCACTAGGTATTCTGATTCGAGACATAAGCACTGGCAAACTGATTTTTTTTCAGTCAGTTTGAAATAATTACACAAAACACACATATACAAAGTCTAGAAGAAAAAACTGACGTATAAAATTTCACGGGACAATGCGCCACGGAATGCAGTGGATGTGAATCGAACCATCAGACTTCGATAATGTATCATTAGAGATTTCTGCAATCAATTATACAGATTTCTATACATAAAAGCACTGACTTGACTTTGACTTTGGGATTGTCTTGATTTGTTGAATAAAGACAAAAACCATGAATAAATGTAGTTTTTTTCGGTTTTCTCCTAAATGTCTGGAGCCACGGGACAGTGTAGGCCTCTCTAGTTGGTGTGTTCTGCGCTGCGGTGCGCTGACCTGGTGTGATGGTGACCATGAGAAAATGCCACTCACTTCGGTGGTCTGGGCAAGCGGTGCATGGCTCCATGTGTGGTAGAACGACTGGGCTGTTGCGAACTTTCTCAAGGAACACTTCTTCTGTTTCATTTCCTTTGTTCGATCTTTTCAGGATGGTGTCACTTAGCCTCAACGTTTGATGTGTTGTGGAGTGCTCTGGGCGAGATTTTATTTATTCATCTGGCAAAAAGTTTTTTGCTTTTGTGACTACCCTTATTTTGTGAAGGTTGCATTTCTCTGCCACTTTCCAAAGCATGAAAAACAACATGAAGATAAAATGTTACGTTCAAATGGCGTCATTTCTCATCATGAAAAGCTAATAAGCTGTCATGTAAAGCTAATAAGCTGTCATGTTTCATTCCACGAACCGCCATCTTCACGAGATTTAACAAACCTCAGGCACATCAGCACATCTCCGTGGATGCGAATCAAAGCTTTTATTCAGGCCCCGCCCTCCATTAACGTTTTTGATCTTATGTGTTTTGTGGATAGTTATCAGAATATCCAGACATTGTCAATAAACACATTTTGCACCTCTTAGAATAACATCAGTTTTTTCATCCGTTATGGTAAACTTTATTTAAAATGACATTTACTTAATCTGTTATTGAGAGAGGTTTTGCTCCACTTGGATGTCACTTTATCCGTTATCTAAGTTACCTTATGTCTGCGTAACAGACGAAACTAATGACAGTTTTATACATTTTTGTTAATCAATTATTTCGCTATAGTACTTATTTTTATTTCTCTAATCATTTTTTTTTTTTTAAATCGGACATACCCAAACGATACCAGACCAATTTTCAAAAAAATTGGTAAAATTATCTTTCAAAAAGCACACACTTTGTAAGCTTCACAGCACCAGTACCAAAAAACCAGTTTCACTTCCGAGTTTCAACTATTTTTAAATCATCTACACAGTACAAACACATACAAATCAGTTTGCGGCACAGAGCATATAAAAAACAAAAATATGATGAGACGTCAGAAACAAAAAAGTGAGGTTAGGTCGAGTCTGTTCGAGTTCCGTAGTTGAGTTCGTGACAAGGTGTGTCAGATTGTTGAGTAGATCAATCCGCAAAAGTATGAGATCAAAGAGAAGATATCGTACCGTGTTTATTTTTTATGTGTAGAACATTCCATTTTGGTTGCCGCGATCGTTTCTTTTCATGTAAAGTTGGTAATTGCATCATATTTTGATCAATTGCTTGAGAAAAAATGATTATTAGCCATTATATTCATTCAAATCAAAACATTCCGGCAACATCGCTGTTTTAAAATAACCATTATCATAACGATAAGCTCTTCCTAATTTCTCTCCGTGATTAAAGGAATTCGTTATGGTTGATAACGTTAAAAGATTATGACTTGGTCACTGCGCATGCTCATAACCACAACGGAATAAAAATTTAACAGTCGCAAAAAGTCTCT
Organism: Orchestes rusci; assembly: GCA_958502075.1. Taxonomy (NCBI): domain Eukaryota; kingdom Metazoa; phylum Arthropoda; class Insecta; order Coleoptera; family Curculionidae; genus Orchestes; species Orchestes rusci. Next base: position 14,886,026 of record OY293314.1, read on the forward strand.
ATTGTCTCATATGTGTGGAGAGGCTCCATTATCATGGTTTCTCTTTGTAAAGAAACTTGATAACCTTGACACAGTTTTCCACAGTTCTTTTGATATCGCTATTTATACCAGGCCAGTGATCGGTTTGTCTGGCTCTTCGTGTTGTTCTCTCGATACCTTGATGAGAATGATGAAGTCTTTCTAAACTCGTATCAAACCATTCTCCACTCCTAAATCTTCTCTCACGTTCCAGAAGTTTGGGGTTTTGAAATTCCCGATCGCTTGGGAATCCATTTTTTATTTGACTCATTAGCATTTGGATGCCTTCGCTTCTAATGACTTTTCAACAATAAAATTTGATAATTGATCTTCAAGGTAGGATTATTTCAATTCATCTTTAGTGGGGTCAACCATTTCTACTTGATGAGCTATTGAAGATTGAATATGGTATGTTGCGTCTTAAGCTAACAAGTCTTCAATTTTTGGAATTTCTCCAGGAATTTCTCTAGATGACCTAGATAGTGCATCTGGTGTTCTTAGCTTTTTTAACATACGGCGGTAAACTAATAGCCAGATAACTTCTCTTTCTTTGTAATCTTTGTAATATGAGATTTTTTTTGTCATCCAAAGTTCTATTGTTCAAAATGACCACCAGTGGTTTTTAATCGGTTACAATGGTAAAATTATCAAGTCCCATCAGGTAGAGTCGGTACTTCATTACTGTTCATGCGATTTCAAGCAGTTCAATTTCAATCATCGCATATCGGATTTTGATATCAAACAGAAATCAAGATCCACATTGAAGCAGCTGCCAGTGACTATTTCCATCTTCATTGAAGTTGTGCATAACCAAGACCATTAGTACGTGATGCATCTGTGTGAAGTACGGTTGCTTTCCTCATATCGAGATGCCAGTATTTTCGCGGTAACGTTGGAGCTTCTTCAACATCTTCAAAGGCTTCTTCATGAGTAGTGGACCATACAAACTGGTTTTTTGTTTTTAATAAATGCCAACTTGCATCGATCCAGTATCTTGATAAACCTATACAAATGTTTTTCAAATGTCTCATCATATTGTACTAAAATGTCTGCCCACGGAGTTAAAAATGTGATGATTTATTGACTTTCTCCATCTAGAGGTCGTTGCCAGTATCCACTTGTCGCATCCATTGTTAAAATATACTTTGCTCTGGCTTTAATACTAGAAACAGCTTCCCAAGGTGCTTTGAATGGGTGGATTGACCATTTCTCATGTTGATTTAATTCAGTGAAATCAACACAAATTCTCACTTTTCCGTCTGGTTTCTGCACCACCACTGAAGGTCTCACAAATTCAGTTGGTCTATCTTCCAATTGCTTTTTGATGCCTTTTTATACCATCTGATCCGATTCTGCTTTGACTTGATGGGATCTTTAGTGCTAAGTTATGGCATATGGAACTTTTACTTCAAATGAATATGTACTGGAGATCCTTTCATGGGCATGAGTTTCCTGTATCAAAACATCTTCAAAGTCTTTTTAAAAAAGTGGTCTGATTTTTTCAATTCCTCTTTCATAGGTTTGTCCGGATTGGTTTCAAAACGAAACATTTTTGTATTGCCAATTGAAAACATTGAATTATCTTTTTTGAAAAATTGGCTTCTGTTATTGATACATTTTTGAATCGATCTGGATCTTCTCAGTAACGTTTTCATATGTAAAGGTACAAGTAGGATATCCTAGAACATGGAAACGAGTGGCATCACGACATGTGAGAATAATAATTATCGTTTAATTTCAACTTTTCTCAAGTAAGTTTTATGTAATCCATACAATCGACACCTCTGCACCTATCTTGAAAGGCTGGCTAACTGAATATTTCGCGATGATTGGAAGTTGAATTTTTATCCATAACTTATTCTCTTTATGTTGAAATTAACTTCGTTTATTGCTATTATTTCAACACTCGAAGGATTACCATCTTCAGCAAAATTATTGTTTCTGGTCTTGCATAATTTGCTGCACCTTCTGTGAATATTGCTTTTGGCTTCACAATCCTCAAGACTTTCATGCCATTTTTCACCACATCTGGGACAATCCTTGTGCCTATTTTCTTGTTATCTTTTTTTTAAATCTCTGTTCCTTCAAAATTTGTTGATTGTGCTGGATATCTTCTCTTATGGCTGCTTCTTAACATTCAAACAATGCTTAAGTATCATCTACACCTGCAAACTCTGGCAGAACTCTTCATTTTTTTTTGGTTATTCATGGAGAGATTCAATGATGTGATCAGCTTAACAACTATTGTAGAAGTGACTGCAAGGATCAGATAGTTGAAACAGCTTGACTTCTTCTCGATAGGAGTGAATCTCCCTTGTTTCCTGTTTATAAATTGATTTCGACGAATCCTTGTATTTTCTTTGTTTTCGAAATATTTTTTCAACATATTCAAAATGTACTTACCTTCGTGCTTCTCAGATCTTCGATGTTCGGTACCAAACGAACTATGATCACTTGATTGAAGTAAGTTGAAAAAAGGGTTCGTTCTGTGCATAATTATCCACATAACCTTGGAGAACTAACTGAAGGTTATATTTTCAATCAGTTTTTCAGGCCCTAGAATTCCACTGCAGATTTGAATCTTCTCATTTTTCTTTTCAATATTTTGATCAGGACATTTATCATTTTCCATTGTCACCACATAACATTCATTCGTCATTTCTGAATTTTCATCATTCTTATGCAATGAAGGAGCTATGGTGTTTTTGTATCTTCTTCTAATTCTCTCATACTCTGTTGAGTGGAAAAAACAAATTTTTGTGATCTGTCCATAACTTCAAGTGGCCTTCTTTCGTCTTTTTCTTGTTTTCGACTGCGCCATGTCATAAAGTCAATGTATTATTTGTCTATTATCAATTAATTTGACAGACAATGATCCTAATCAAACCAGTCTTATTGACCACTTTTATAAGACAATTCACCTTGATCCCCGTTGAGTCATCACACAAGGGTAGATAAATTATGATGAATTCAAAAAAATTTGTTGTTTTTACCTATATACACACTTTCCAAAATATATCTATTCAAGCTTAATTATTTTCAAAAAAGTTATCACGAAGGATAAAATGGTGATATAGTGAATAATTCATAACAAACATATTTTGAACTGACAACGTTGACAAGTATATCTTTAATTTCTTATTTCGATGACAATGTTCCGTATTGCATTAATCAAAATGTGGATTGTTTCGGTAAAATTGACTCATTTGAATGCGCTTTTCTACGAAATTCATCATTAAACGTGGAGAAAACATGTGCTATGAGTTTGAAATATACAATACCGGACATCTCCTTTGATGGCGTATCAGTGGACCCCTCGAAAAACGGCAAATTCCTGGGACTGATACTTGACAGCGATCTAAAGTTTCAGAAACATATCAAAATGCTTCATGGGAAACTATCGTCAGCATGCTTTGCCATTAGAATAGCGAGGTCTTGCGCAGGACTAGGGGTGGCTAGAACTGTCTATTTTTCTTTGTTCGAGTGTCACTTGAAATACGATATTCCATTCTGAGGAGCAATCAGTCAGCACTTATAAAAGTATCATTCATTACGCAGAAGAGAGCATTGACCTACTTGGTCTTCGAAAAAGAGAACCTTGTAGACCTCATTTTGTCCATCAGGGGATATTGACTGTCACCTCAATATACATATCCTGGAGAAAGTATCATTGGTGTTCAAAAACAGAAATACAATCCAGCATTACAGCCATCCGAAAACGACACGCCAAGTTCATGATTTGAACGTACCAATTCCAACAAGGGAATATACCAAGCGCTCTTTCATATACGAGGGCAAAAAAAACCACCTTCCCAAGCAGCTGAAGACCATTAAATCATTGAAAGTATTCAAAACTTCGCCAAAGAAACTTCTCAAGGACAAATCATTCTATTCCTCGAAGAAATTCTACAAGTCTTCATTCGCCTAACTCGATCATTATTATTTTCTTACCTTAAGATATATACAGTTTCAACGGACCTTGCAATTATTAATAAGTTTTGTCGATAGATTTTTTTGAGGGTTCAAAAACTAACGCACGCCATAATAGATCCACAACCTAAGATGACATTAGCTAAGATCACGATATAATATGTGAATCTCTCCTTTACCTGCCTTGATAGGAAATCCATCCTGTTGGTGGTATTTCGGATCATCTTGATATCTCGAGTAGGTTTTCAATACAGTCTGCCATAAAGGGCTGTCGGACCAAGAACACAGTATTTAGATTTTTTTCTGATTGTTCGGTAAATGCGTGTGATTTAGCCTTGGAGGCGGCGATACATTGGAGTGACATATTGACTGAGAGTATGGATGCGAATCATTCCTTGAGCTTATTAAATCAAATTTCCTCAAGCGCGACCGATACATTCTGTCCACAAGTAACAACTATTCATAAAAAAAACAAATGATTCAATCAAGTGATCAGAAGAATACGTGAACCTCTGAAATATTTGACCGATCTGAATCAGTATTCCAGGCATTCAAATCTAACGTATACTGTGAAAAAGTATAGAGCTCATTATCGTCTGTATAAAACAAAAAGTGATTACTAAGCAAGACAAATCGAAGAATTTTCTAATAGTGCAAAAACTGTCTGACAAATGATTAATCAGGATAAAATAGCTAATTTAAGTAATCACATAGAAATCACAGATGAAGTGTTATACAATTTCTTCACAACGATAGGGAAAACTACAAGCGAAAACATATCAAACCATTCCAATACGGATCCTACGATGGATCCAATATCTTTCCTGTCAAAGAATATGAATTTTAAAGATTCGCTTTTCCTCTATCCGGTTAATGAAACCAAAGTCTTTGTTATAAACAACCTAAGTAACAGCAGATCAAGAGACATATTTGGTGTCAGCAACAAAATGGTCACATTTCTCCTTCAACGACAATGATAAATAGATGCTTTGAACAAGGAATATCTTCCTCTGACCTGAAGATTGCCAGAGTAATCCCAATTTTTTATAAGGGTGATCGGGGTTTTGTTCACAACTATCGCCCAGTAACTGTAATTTCTTCCGTATCCAAAATCATAGCAATAGCATTCAATAACAGACTACTTACCTTTTTTCAAAATGCAATGGTTGAATTGGTGAAATGGATAGTCGAAGCTTTTGGAGGTGGTCAGATCGTATCGAGTAAATTTAGCGACCTCTTCAAGTCATTTGACTGTATAGATCACGCAATACTATCAAAAAAACTGGAGAATTATGAAGTAAGGGGAAGGGCTCTTGAGATTTGCAATTCTTATTTGACAGACAGAATACAGGGGCTTTAGGTGTGAGATTGTCTGCATCTGGTGTGCTTATTGGCATCCACCAAGGCTCTCACTTGGGGCCCCTCATGTTCATTATTTATGTAAACGACTTACCACTTGATATGGAGGGAGCCCTGACCGTTCAGTTTGCTGATGACAGCACCCTGTCGACCAAACACAGATCCGTACAAGAGGCTGAAACTGCGAATCCACTACCAATAGAAGCCTTAGAGGCATGGTTTTCTGCAAATCATCTCTGATTTTTGGGAGTGAAATTGGATGACAGGGTAAGCTGGAAACCACAAATAGAGGACCTAGCAATAAAATTGCCCAAGACGGTATTTTTATCACAACTCTCAAAGTCTGTACCTATCACAGTCACCCTTACTGCCCACTTTGGACTATTCCACAGTCATCTGACTCGGAAAAAATCTTCGTAATAAAAAAAACGCAATTGAAACAATGGTCAAAACTACGACGCTAGAAACATGCAAACCCCATTTCAAAAACTTAGGGATGACAGTGCCGGCCCTATTTATTTATAATTGTATTCTGTCAGCAAAAATGAGGCTGGGATGGCTTGTACGCCACACGGACTTACATGCGTACTAGACATAGGCAGCAACTGATCGCTCCGAGACACAGGTTAACGTTAACAAATAAGAGCTTCGTCAATATGTCTATCCAAAGTTTTTATAAACTGCCTTCTAGCATTCAGAAACTTCCAACGCTGAAGCTTAAGAAAATAATCAACTCAGTATTAAATCTGTCCATACAATCTGGAAAAAAATTTCAACTGTCATATTCTGCATTTAGTCTGAAACGTTTGAATTGTTTTCGTGTACGACTACTTCTTCAACTTTTCTCTGTAAGTGTCTCGTTGATGACTTAGTTTCTAGTTTTTACAATATACTTTGTAATATTTGACGATGCTAAAACTGTAAATATTAGTAAAGTAAAAGTTAGTTAGTAGATAAAGCGATTGAATTGAGTTGGAATAAATCCATATCTTTTAAGCGCTTTGTATCAGCTTCACTTGTGTGTGAGTTTATCAGTTGGTCTGTAACGGAATCTTGGAACTCGATTTTCACCGACAGATTGATTCGAAACTTTGCACACTGGTCAAGCACCAATGACAATACAATAATTCCTTTCAGAAAACAGTCAGAGTAGACAATGATTCCAAGTCAGAGAAAATCTTTGTTTTGTTGAATTTTTTGACGTTTTGCTTGTATGTGACAGTTAAGCGTTGACGGGACCATACATGCAGGATATAAAGTGTTATTCTTCAATGTCCCTCCCCCTTCTAACTCTTGAACCACTTGATATATTAAAACAAGATTTGGGCACACCATATTTGAAGACCATGATACAAAAACAAACAAGATATGATCACGCGCAGGTTTCGCTGACGTCATTGTGAGCCCAAACCTCAAAACTCATAGGTTACCTAAGTAACTGGGTTACCATGATACTAAAAAAAAATAAGATAAACTCACGCCATAATACAATACCTCTCGCACATCCCCCTCAGTTGTCAACACGTGACCTACCTCAAACCTATACAATCAATGTCACGTGGGGACGTCATGCGTGAGCCAGTTCAAATTTCAATCAGCAAATGGTTACTAGGTTACTGTATTGATGTTTCAAATCTAACCTCACTTTGGGCTCGCAGTGACGACATGCGTGGCTTGGTTCTAATTTCGTCCAGCAATCGATCATACCTTGTTTGTTTCAGTATCATATTTGAGGACGTTCTGAATTTCTTGACATGGTGGTGACAGCTGAAAATGTCAAAATAACAGAGGTGCGCTACTTTGAACAAAGAAATCAAATGGAAAGGGGGATCGAGTGAAACTTCATTTTCAGGTCTATTCATCCTTATTATATCCTGGAAGTTTGAAGTATCTTTCTAATTTTCCAAGGCAGTATTTTTTTTCTCAAATTGGGCCAGGAAGAGACTTTGATGGTGTAAAAAAAACTAGAACCAGAAAGCTTCGTCGAGAAAAATGTTATCAGGTGTTATTGAGTTTATAATAAAAGACTTCATACATCCAACTCACGTATGTCCGCTGAGATACCTCGTAGAACAAAAATACTAAAGACAAGTGAATTGAACATTTCTCAATATCTATATAAGCTAAACGGCTTCATGGAAAGAGATTTAATTGAATAAATACGCACAAGCGTGATAATTTAGGTATTGATGCACCCGACACGTTCGGTAAATCCTTGAGTTACTAACGTATAATACTTATTTGTGCACAGAATTTGCAAATGAACTTTCCATTCATGTCATGTTTTCAAATGACTTTATATGGAAATAAAATCAATAGAATAATAGATAATGTTTTATTCTTTTATGAATGTAGATGTTCTATCTACAACGTTATGTTAAGTATAATTTAGCAACTGACAAAAGTTCAGAATCTGCTTTGCCATCAACAGTACTAGTAGCAACTTTTCGGCCGATACTCGGTCGATCAATGTCCTTATTTCTGACGTTTGAAAAAAATAATTATTTATTGATGGAAAGGTTACATTCGGATTGTCATTTTTCCTCATAGACTATACTTAAATCATACGGTGTGACCAATTACTTGCTTGTTGGGCGAATTTTCTCGCTAGTCGCCGGCGTCATGAATCACCACTACTGAGCGTGTTTGAACTCAAGTAGCACGCTGAATCTAACTAACCAGCGATTGGTCAGTGGAATCGCAAAATATGAATGATCAATTGATACATTGGGCTAGTTTGGGTTAGTTGGTTACCAGCGCAAAAAATCGCCTCTTACTAAGCGAGTTTGGAGTAGAGATAGGGTGGCCAGTGGCGCTGAAAGCGGGCGTGCAGGGCACGCGAGCGCTCAAAGTACTGGTTACATATTCTCATTGTATAATATTCATTCCAGAAATAACATCAACAATATATTTTTCATCCTGACTTTTGAACTTACTTACTTTCAAACCAACTGCACCACAAGCGATTAAGGCATGCAACCATCATTCTAAAGCTTGTGTTTAAGGTTGAATCATGTCACCACAGCCGGTTTGAAAAACTCCAAACATTTAAAAACATTTTTGGTTTTTTTCCCAATTTAGGAAGTCACTTCGATGAAAAATTTCTGAATAACTGCAAAAATTTGCATCTAAAACTTCAACATGATGTCCCACGGAGAGGCTCAAGAAATCTTGCACTATATATTTTTTGAAATATTGAAAATAATCTTTTCAACCATGTTTTATCTGGTGGGACTTCAGTGATTGAAAAAAAACTAATAAAAAATCATTTAAGGTGCACGACAATACAGGAATGACTCCACCATTTGACCAATAAATAAATCGAGCATAAAATGCTGAATTCATTGAACATTCACTCAACATAACAGAGTTTGAGGCACTTGAAAGCAAGAAAAGTTCATTTTCTAGAATTTTTTCTGTGAATTGAACTGATATACCGGGTGATTAGTAAGTACTTTTCTTTAAACATCTGTATAGACTGCGGGTAAATAAGAAAATAAGAGTATTTTTGAAAATTCTCCGTTGCCGAGATACAGGGTGAAGAAGTTTTGAGAAAAGAATGCTTTTTTCATCATGACTTTCCCACTGATACATTTTTTTCATCACATTCGGAAAAAAGTAATGGAAGTAATTGGCCTCACTTCAATACAAATTAGACAAAAACGAATTCTACATACAAAACACCATATACATTCTAATTCTTTAGATGAAAATCGTTCGTTGTACAAAAAAATATGGAAAGACCAAATTCACTCCAAAGTGAATGAGTATTTCAAGAAAAAGCAGTGGTGTATATTATATTTTTTTCCTCTAAAAAAAATACAAATCCTGTTCGAACGCCAATGGTAGACATTTTTGAAAACGTGTACATCAAAAAATGTGATCTGATTTTCAAAAGAAGTGTACCAAATGTGTGAAAGTATCTGGAGTGTTGCAAAAATTATGATGAAGAAGGCATTTTCTTATTAAAATTTCACCTTCCTGTATCTTGAAAACGAAGCATTTTCGGACACAATTTCATTTCAGGAATTTTGTTTTTTTTTGCCTCTATACAGTGCTAAAAGGAAAGTACCAACTGAAAAATCACCCTGATGATATATGATATATATGAACAATGATGATTATCTTGCTATACTCTATTCACCATGGCAAAATGCGCACTTATCTCAGAATCACTCTGTATATTGTCATATTACTTTAGGAGGCACATACACTTAGTGCAAATCCACCCAATCATTTGTCACTATCAGAATTGACGCACAACCCAGATTTGGGGTCACGCTGAGCAAGCAGTTTTTTTTGCTACAAAAAGTCACGTCCAGCAAGAATAGAGGATAGTGGTTGGCCTAGCTGCGTAGCCAACTATTCTCCTCAAGTGAGTTGTGTAATTCCTCTCACTATCCTCAGCCTCAAGTAGAGATTAGAGAACATGCTCGTCTTAGTGTTATGTGGGAAGAGATAGACTGGAGATATTTATTTTCCATTCGTCTTCCATTTTTAACAATGCACCCAACCATAGACTCATCACAACACAAGTAACAAAAAAAAACACTTACTCAAATATCTCTCATGTGAATATTTACTCTTTTTCAAGTGACGTTGCCATCTGCCATGAATTTTCTCAAGCTTCATGAAAAATACCCAGAAAAATAAATCAATTCAACTGCTAATATTTTATAGATCACCGATCTCAAACACCCATTATTTTATTTATCTTGAGTTTTTTGTCATAAATGTTTTCTCTGTCATCAAAACGATATTTTGAAGAGGAAAATTTGTATTGGGGTTTACGTTTCGTGTTGAAACATGGCAACATTGGGTAGCTAACCCAGACTTGAGGCCTAGACGCAATTGTTTACAAACAACCATTTTGGGAGGTTGATGCGTCAGTAGTGAGTTCATTTTTCAATTAAGATCTCCAGTGACTAGCGAGTAACGTCGCTCAATGTAACTGACCCTTTACACATTTAGACATTTATTATTAAGATACCACCTCAATCTGAAGTTTCAATCAGATGATAGTTCTAGCATTCATGATGATCGTTTAATAAGACAAAAAATGAATATTTTCAAAACTGTTTAGAAGCACGATCACCCTTTCCGTTCAGTGCCACTGAGGTCCCCTGATCTGACGCTGATAGATTTTTCCTAGTCCACAGATCAAGGCATTGCATAAGAATTACAAGTGAGGACAATAATTGGGGTTTGGTATATGTGTTACAGAAAATCAGCTCAATTTTGACTTCGGTACGTTATTGGAATATCATTCCACTCCGGCTATGGTAGGGTCAGCTCCCAGTCAGACATATCCGTCCTCAAGCAGGCCAACAATGTCTGATGTTTTTAGAGGCAAAGCTGCTTCTAGGAGCTTTGGCGATGTACCAGCTACTTTGATTTTGGCTCAGGGTTCTGATGGTGATCAGCAAGCTGGATAGTTTTGAGATATGAATCTCGAGAGTCATGAACAAATTGGAATCCTTTGACAGGGGTTTGAATTTGGCCAGAATCTCGATTAGAGGGATCCAAAATAATCAAAGTTTGCTGAGGAGAAACATAAGTGCTCTGACCAAAACGGTCAACAGTTGTACTGTTGCAGAAAAGTATGATGAAGTTATGGATGAGGGGGAGCAGTCCAAGTGGTCCGGAGTCAATTCCCCTCACGATGCTTGGTATGCTAGTTGGCAATATGGCTTCACAGAGGTTGCTTGTGCTGCTAATGCTGGAGAAAACATGGCTTTTGAAGGTTCCCGCTGCAGAGGGCTTTCGCAATTTGTCATGTGCCTAATTTTTTGGTTCCTGTTGTTTTCCTATTCGGTTGTTCTATGTCATCTTTTGAGTCTCTCCATCTTGAGTGAACTATCCACATGGGGAATTTGTGCGTTCTCTCGTCCTGTCCCTCTCTTCTCGACTTCTCTAATCAAATCTTAATAACAAACCATCAATAAAGATTTGATTTCACTTTTGCACTATCTTCTCAATAGAATCTGCCTTACTTTATCATTTCTTTCAATTGTTCACTCTTTTTTGTTATTGTTTGAGCTGTAAAGCCTTGAAAGATGTGGCTATGATGAAGATCATCTACGGCGCCTTTAAATATGGAGACAACAATTATACAAGGTGGATCATCAGAGACGACATGGCATTGATTTTATGGGCATTTGATGTCATATAAAATGAAACACTCAGACACATCAACTTTGTTTTGAGAAAAAAATTCCCTGTTATTAATGTTAATTTTTAGATAACTCCCTTGAAGAATCAATCGTGGATAATTTTTGAATGCAAAATAATGAAACGTAGGTTAATCTTCACGATTACTCATCAGTTACAGATGTCAACCAAAAACATCTCATCACCTTGCTGATTCCTTCAATAGGTGTATTCAAAAGATAAGTCCTCCTTACTGTGACTGCGTTGGTATTTTTAAATAGAATGGAATATTTCGAATTGAAACTGACCGGTTTCTTCTTTAGCATATTCGACAAGGTGGCCATCCTGTATCCATTCACTTAACCTTTAGTTCGATGGGATAACCCGCTCGTGATGGAAACGATGACTCAGACCTTATCAAATACAGACGTTTAATCTCCTTTTCGTTGCCTTCTACTGTATTCAACAGGATATTGGCATGAAATCTGAGCGCAGATAGCAAAAATGGGATGAATTCCACGTTTTCCTCTCTCGCAACCAATTGTCAGTAATTATTTATCATGATATTTATACATAGCAAGAGCGAAAATACTACCACAGTCAACTACGACAACGAAACCAGTTTTTACGGGACTTTGTTTTAACAAACCCTTTAAATTTGAGTGCACTGCGTTTCAAATCATAAAATATTGATTATTAAATTTATGGCAAATTGAAAACATATGTTTTTACATAAATTTGTGACCATTTGAAAAAAAAATAGCATATTTTATTTGGTGGAAAAGTAACTTTCATGACCTGCTCTCACTTCGTTTGGCTGCTTAACACGAATCGTCTTCTTATCAACGCGTCAAGAATATCACCATCGTCAACGCTATCCATGTGTCTGAACGTGATGCATATTTGTTAAAAATCTTGACGTTAAAAATTTTTTCTCCCGTTTGGACACATATAAACTGGAAGCTGTAATCTTACCAACTTTAGAAACTACTCAGATCGTCCCTCTCAGCCATGAGAATCTCGTTATCTTACGTGAATCCATTGTTTATTGACATCTTCAAATTGTGACATACCTCATATGTCACTTTTTTGTGAAGCTTGATACTTGTCATCTGTTCTACCTACAGTCCTCATCTGAAGCGCTATAAAACATGTCTTGACATAACTAAATCTCAAAGATGTTCAAAACATGATTATATCTCAAAGCTGTTCAAAACTCATCGTGTGGAAACTCGTAGAAAGATTTATATCTAAAGGTCTTTCACTTTCAAGCACGAAAGCGGATTCTCGATAGAACATAATCTTTTAAAAGGATATGCGTGAAACTTTTTGTTATGATGCTTTAATTAAATGAAAAATATTTTGTTTCTGACGAGTGCAGCTTCTTTATGAACAGAGAGCAGGAGATGATGATATTTGGATTTCTATACACTCCATTGGTCATCAAAACTCAGCGATAACTTTGCTGAAATGAAACATTTTTCACACGCCGGTCTGTTCTATTATTGATGTCAATCAGTATTTTATTCAAAGCTATAATTTTATTCAAAGCTATATAATTCAAAGCTCGAAGTAGACAACACTCGACAAGTGACTTATCAATCACCAATGTCTGATGACCAATATTGGTTGTCAAGCTCATTGTCGAGTTTATCGAGTTCTTTTAAAAGTCAGTTGGAAGAAAAATTTATATGAAATGGAACAAATAACTTCATAATGAAATTCTATGCAAACTGATACCATTCAGAATATTCAACATATTGCATTCAATTGAACTGTGCAATTTCCAAGCCAGTTTGAATTGGAAATTCTACTTCGAATATGTTTTGCATTTTTAGATACTGATACGTAATTCAAATTCAATCAACGGGATTATCGGCATGCTAAAAGCGGTACAAACCTGATTCTCCCTATAATACTTTGTATATAAAAAGCTTCATTAGCATTTATGTTTTCTTTTTTACCCAACTTTTCCTGAGTAGTTATTTTTGGAGCAGACAGAAAACTTATTTTTTGTTTCTGACGAAGCAGAATTGATGAAATTTAGAAAAGTCACTGATCATCTCTACAGTTAGAGATTAAAGATTTTATCGAAAAGAGATCAATCAGATAGAAACAATGATTGGTCCAGTACGACTAAATGGAAAGAGCCTTCACCGTAATAACATAAACGAAAGATTATTCAATACAAATTCAAAAAATATCTGCAAATATAAATCAAATATGGATGGGTGGTATAATTTAGAAAGCTTATCCACCAGGTTTATTATATCATGATTATACGTCGTGGGTCTTTCAAAGTGTTCCAATGCGATATTTCAAAAACGGCTTTAGTTTTTTTTTCGTTTTGGTGACGTGATAAATCAACGACACATGTTACGGTATTTCTTACATTTGTCTCTTCACCCCTCAAGAGAGGTGGAAGGTGACTATCGGATTTTAGATAAATGTATCTTTTATACGGATTCATAAAATATGTAGTCTGTCTACAGTAAAAACTTCTTAAGGCGCGCTGAGCACTTGATTTTGTGAGTATTGAATAAGACTGAGCCGTCAAACTCGGTTATGTGACGCTCCTTCGAGTAAAATCGGCTCGAGTCGAGTGAGTGATGGCTGCATTCAGAACCTTCAAACATAGGAGCGGAACACGAGTGTTGGTTTGCAAGTTAGTTGATACCATCATATATTTCACAAATGACACTGTGACTTCAAAGTCTTGAGCACAAACAGTTTCACAAGTACATTTTTGCAGGCACGAGACAACATCGCTCATTATAAATCTTTATACACATATAGAGAAAAAAGATGTTGCAGAAAATGAAACCATCAACAAGATCAAACTCAAGACGACATGACATGTGACATGACATACGACAATCATTGGTGAAAGGATCTGTGGCTATTTAGCGTAGGATCAAAACACGTTGAGAACTAAAATGTTTATTTTCACTAAATAGCCAACTATTTAAAAAATACAATAAAATTCGGAAAACCAAGAGAAAACGGTGATCGGTTAGCGTGGCAGTTGTCGAAGGCGAATTAATGGCGAATCAGGCAAATTGTCGGATTTTTTCTGATGACAATGACAGCTAGCCTTCCGAGCTGTCATCTCTTCATTCGTCGATATGCACCATCCAACGTTGACGCCTAATCCCGCCAACCAATCTGAATTTTCATGTTGACGGACCGCCACAGATCAAAGCTTTGATCCTCGACAGTCGACAATAATAATCACATGTTCTCCACGATGATGAATATATATTGGTTATGATTAGAAATGCATACTCATACAACAATAATGAGAGTGGGTAATGCACCACGAACCGTTAGGAGGGTTTTTCTGTATACGATTCAAAAATAAATGCACAGAAAATAGTTTTTTGTATGTTACTTTTGCTTTGTATGCTGATGAACAAAAAACTTGGCTGGATTTTCATCATTTTAAAAATAGATGTTATTGTCAAAGAAACAGTATACTCGTTGGTTTCTCTCATTTTTAAAACATTTTCTCCAATTAGAAATCTGTTGCTCGGGATACAATAGATCGAACGGTTTCTATGGCCATTCATCAATTTGCGACACTCGAAATAACCATACTATTTAGTGTGTTCCATTCAAAAATGCAACTTGAAATACATTCCATCAAAACACAAAGAGTTGTTTATTCCAGGAGAGATCCACAACAAATAAAATGTTTTCAACTAAATGAGAATGAGAAGACAAATCAAAAACATAATATTTGCTTTGAGATAAGAAAACGAAATATCGATTTCACTTCCCCATATTACACCGTGACTATCAGCAATAGATATGACCTACTTATAGAATAAGATGAGAATGTCTTTGAGTGGGTGGGACGTCGCTTAGTGCGACCCTTTCATTATTTGTTGAGAGTGTGAAAGAATTATTAGAAAAACTCAATATCATCAAATAATAGCAGTTTGATTGATGAATGGATATTTCGATCATCAAACATACTTCGATTGAACAATTTGAAGGATTCAATGTTATGATGGTTAATCAGGCCTCACTCAGAAAAGAGAATAGAATAAAATAACCTCCACAAATCCATCTCATCACCATGCCCTATACCCTCGCGAGGTAACTCCGTTAGAAATAAAGATGGAGACATGAGGTTTTAGCGATGCTGTGCTACCTACTCTTTCGAAAAATGGACAAAATTATCACTTATAATCTCCCCGGAGCTCGAATTATTTCCGGTTTTTAATTCGAGCTCGCGGAAGATTCGGCTAGAAAATTTCATGCCAAAACTATTTGAGAAGATTTAATAGTAGCGACTGGACTCACCTCGCATTTAGTGGAAGAAACCAACGGCTCCTTACTCTACTCGCCATTGAGGAAGAAAGAAGGAAATCAGGATTTTATAAAACATTTGGAAGTTATGACCAATCTTGTCCATAATTGATAACATTGCAACTTTGTATTGGAAGTTGAAAATAAATCATTTATCAAAAATATTTGTCATTGCCTTTAACAGCTGTCAAGCACTCGCGGCTGGATGTAGCTCCCATGCACCAACCACAGTGTTGCCGTCTGCCTTATCTCTGTCTGTGAAAGTTGGGTTGGGTTGGGATTGTTAGGGAGAGTGGGGACGGCAACACTGTAATCATATAGGAGCTACATCCAGATGCGCAAAGCCAGGGAAATTTCCACTTATTAATCTTTCAGTCACGTGATTATGAGCAGGGAAATTTCCGATAAAATTAGGTCGTTGCCATAGCAACATAACAAAATGCAAGCATATGATTGGTTAGAATTGACTGGTAGGAAATTTTCAGTAGAATTAGTTCAGGTGAAATTGGAAATTGTCCACGCAATTTAGTTTCACCCTGTGAATCAGAGAAAAATATCATCGTTGCGACATAGAGTTGTATGAACTTCAACAACAACAACAACAACAACAACAACAGTAGCACCACCTCTAAATTTATTCTTGTTGATTTCCATGACTCCATCAAGATCAAGTTTCTGGAAGATATTCTCGATATATTTTTAACAATAACTGCAACTCGTGCTTGTCAGGTAAATAGATAAAGTTGTTTTCGGCTTATAAACTTGGTTTCAGGTCTTGAAAGTTTTCAAACTAGAACGCTAATTGGCTTCGACAACTTTGTACCATTTAGAAAATGAACTAACAAGTAAGGACATCGTGAAAACAACATCGTTGAACACTTCTGGAGCATATTTCTCAGGTAGTTATGTGGAACCAAGTTAAAGAATTCCAGATATTTTGTGGTCGGTAAAGAACGATATCAATCATCAATTATGTGTCAATGTCACGTTCACTGGCAATATATTAGATGTTTCTTGAATACAGATTAAAGTATATTGTGATCTGAAAACATGATGCATATTTCAAATATTTTGATTCACAGATTATGTTTACTACCTATACAGCGTAGATATTGCATTTCAACCGTGACGTAAAATAACATCAATTCACATTCAAGGGAGATACCACAAAATAAAATACGTTCTGGAAAATACCTCCGCGTGAAATCCGGAAATATCACGCCATATTGAACACTCTCGCAAATATTCGGAAATGTGGTTTGAATACTCTGCATTTCGCTTTGGCTTTCTGATGGGTACGCAACTAGAAAATAATCCTTGACACTAATTTACACGATTCGGAGTATTATAATCTCTTGTACCATAAAGTTTTATTTAACACTGAATAGAGAGAAAGTTTTGTCTCAGCTTGTGGTTGACTAATGACCAGGATGGGAAGTACAAAAGTTGTTTTTCATTTGAATAAAGAACAAATAAATGCCCAACTAAATACAGAAAATATAACTTCACAGTTAGGGTCTCACAATATCTGATCACCTTGTGGTTTTGCGTTAACTCCAAGTTGAAGGTGATAAACTGTTTCACATTCGATAGCGAAGCTTACTATTGAAGTTAACTATAAGTTGGGTTGATCAGAGGAAAATTCACTGGTTGAGCAAAAACCAAAGGTACATAACCTAACTATGACTATTTTGACATTTGTGAGGTTTGTCTTTTGCTTCTTGAATAGGATGATTTAGAACATAACCTAAAAGTCAGCTGATTGTACCGTGAACAAACATCAACCTGTATTTTCATGTTTTATGTGACGTTTTTTGAAATGCTAAGTGTGCAATATGAATTCTGTTGACGTAGGAATCTAAAAGCCCAAAAATTTTGATCAGATACCAATACAAAATTTTGATTTTAAACAACATAGATCCTTCAAGTTCAAGTGATTCACTTTGAGCCCTCAGGGGTTTTCAAAAATGGACAAAAATGAAAACCAACATGAACATAATTAGTTATTTAGCGCTTACCAACTCACCACAAATTATTATAACTGTACAGCAGTTGAAAGCTTAAAAATTTGAATGCTTTCAAATTGGGGACAGCTCTGCTAGTCACTGTTAGAGCTTCAAAGTTGCAGACCATTATTATATCAGACCAAAAGTAATAAGTAGCTTATATTCACACTTTTTTCTTAATATTTTTTTGTAGTCAGGAATGGTTTACGGTACAAGGTGTCATCACTTGACAGGATTCTGAAATGAGCTATACCAAATCCATTATTTTCACCAAACATGATAAATTAGCACAAGTAGAGTAGAGTTGAATGGATTAATATGACATCTATGCATTCAACGATGATGGAGTACGCCGACACAAAATGATCCAGACCAACTCAATAGCAAGAGCTGGGGAAATGTATAACACAAATAATGAGGCTCAAGTTGCCACACACCATTTCGTTCATATAAAGCAAAACTGTACCTAATAGATCTTACCGTCAAAATACAATCTAAACCACAACTCCAAATATCAGAAATCAGAAGAATTTTTGGAAAAATAGTAGAAATGAAATCCAATTTTGAATATATTTCAATATTATTTGTAAACTTCAATCGTTTGTTGTTGTTGTGACATTTGTCAAAATCAACTGCGACTTCTCGCATCCAAATCT
Source organism: Orchestes rusci (assembly GCA_958502075.1). NCBI lineage: Eukaryota > Metazoa > Arthropoda > Insecta > Coleoptera > Curculionidae > Orchestes > Orchestes rusci. Next base: position 14,904,459 of record OY293314.1, read on the forward strand.
TCAAAGTTGTAAATTCTTCTCATAACCCAGAGAAAATCAAAACAAACTAGTGGTTAATCAACCAACACACATTTTTTTGCTGTGAAACGATACATTTCCTGACCATTGGCTACTGTGAACGCATTTGGTCGGGTCATCAAAAAAGTGGCCAAACATTGTGAAACTGGGCTCAAGACGGTAAATGACTTTTTAAGTTACGAGTCAAGATGTTTATGTCTATTTCTAGACGAGTAGTTCGATGACATTTCAACGGCTATCTTACATTGTTTTGTTTCATACTGTGACAATTTTTTTTAAGAGAAAAAGTGCTTTCTTATTGTCAAAGCAGGCATTGAGAGGGCGTTGGTGGCAGTCCATTCCACATTCTCACCATGAGATGTCGCCAGGCAAACCATGTCATCACTCAGGTTATATAGATAGGTGATTGGTTACGCATATAAGCAGCATCTCTTGTCAAGTTATTAACTAAAACCATAAGATGGTGCGAGTTCAACCACTGAGGTGATATAAATAGGTTACTTATGTCACCAACATTTTTTGTCGAGTTATTAATCAAAACCATGAGATATGGCACCAGCCAAACCATGCTATCAATGCAATTTCACAGTCTTTCAGAAGAGCACAAATCATGATACTATGACAAAAGTATCATGAGCACAAATGAACTAAACATTTATAGATAGGGCAAAAGATCATTCCTGATAAAAGCTTTCGCTTGGTCTAAAAATGACATTTGTCGAAAAAAAATCAAAATAAGTAGTAGCTTCACCAGGAATAACATTATTTGAATTTTCAATCTTGATTTTGATATATCAAGATACTTTTCTCTTAGCCCATGGAAAACTCACGAATCCAGTATGTCCTCTAAAAATGAACGTTCAGTATTTATTGTTTGCTTAAAAAAAACTTTTTATAATAATAAAGTATGAACAAATACCTTTCAAATTATAAAAGGTCACAAGCTAGTGAATGTAGGTGTTTGTACATAAATGGAGATGATTTAATTGGGTATCATTTTATAAATAATCATGTTATTTCTTATAGGCGAAGTCGATAAATTTTTTCATTCTAGTAGGTAATAGTTTTTTTCAGATTGAAATAGAGACTGAAAATGATTTCAGAGATGCGATTGCATGGCTTGCCTTTCTCATATGATCAAATACATGTCGATCAAATTTTGGGTGCCTTGTTACCGAGGTGAAACACTATTTTCTATTAGAATTGCTAAACAAACTATGGTAAAATACCTGAATAAATCAGACAGTAACTCTATTCTCATGAACATCGCGTCATATCAACAATTTTCTTTTTCAACGGTGGCCATTTTGGCTCAAGTGAGATAGATCCGCGATGTTCACACCCAATGAATGCAGGTATGCTTGAGTCACATAGAATTTTTTTAGAAGTACATTTTGGGATATACATCTTTTTCTTACTACGGGAGCTTGTTCATGTTTGAATAAAACAGAATAGAATTATAATGATGAGGTCATAGATCTGAGGTAATGACTATCCTTTCTTTCTGATCAAAGTGATGTAACACATCACCATATTTGCTTGTGAGCTCTTCATACCTTTTTGTCTGAACTTGGAATGGCCGGTATAGTGAACAAAAGGCTTGACTTCAGTGAAAGGCGGCATCTAGAATTTATAATTATCCACCGGTTGGCTTATTCGGAACAAACTGTACTTTCAACTGTTAATTTCAGAAGTATTTTTCAGTTTGAGGAGTGTATATTCGAATATATTCACGTTCATATAAATGTTTGATCCTGCAGTCAAAACCCCTGACAATTCAGTTGCCGTTTGAGAATTAACGAGAGCAAATAAAACTTGACTTCCGCCCCACAACATGCAACAGTCTCGTTTTCCCTTTCCATTTTGCACGTTGAAGGTTGAGTTCTTGTTAGGATGAGGTTTATATTATTACCACCATATCAATATCAAAAATATCAGATAATTTTATTTTCCATTAAGGTACTATTTAAAAAGTGGACAAGCTTTCAATTTTCTTCTTTGTGTTTTACGAGCAACGATTATCAGTATCTTTCAGCCTGACTGATGCCCATTATCTTATCATTTGACACTTATGGATCCGACAAGTTGACAAAAATGACATAATATCATTGAGGTTTGGTTGTTTATAAATTTATACGTCTTATCGAATATCGATATTTTATTGTTCAGAAACTGGGTGTTACCAACTATTAAGAGTTCTTTCCTCAGTGAACTTTGGAGGAATTCATCTCTACAGCTCAGGATCAAATCCAGCAGTCTTCAGTCGTTGGCTTTGAACAGCAAACGGATTGTGTTTTCATTTACTAGAATTTTCTGGAATTTAATATCCTAAAATGTAAGTTATGTATATCTTTCATCCTACTTCTCTACTTCTACAAAGGAAATGAATAAATGAAAACACGAGATAAATCTTTCCCTGTTTCTTACGTTTTGATCGCTACAGGTTCTTTTAGTATTTTTGCATGTGAAGGTCCTTCCTTGATGGACGACAATGCTAATGGGCCTTTCTCTTTTGAGCTTTATCGCCCTCTTCTGGCAATTTTTCACTGTCATTCCTTTGATATATCGAAGCCAGTTTCTTGACAGAGGACGTATATTGCGATTCTAAGCAAAGCTGGTTTGCATGCGCTATCACATCCACGGTGATAGTATGAGTTGAGGCGATCTCTTCCGCCGTGGCAACTCCATCATTTAAACCTATCATTTCAGCCCCTAAGAAATAAACTATTGAATAAGTTTTTTTCCATTTTGTATTTTATAATGGACTTTTTTCTTCTATTGTGCTTTTATAATTTCGGCATCCACTTTGTGGAAATTGATGCTTTCATTGTTCAGGTAGATTCCGTATCCCGAATAAGTGCTGCAGAGGAGAATCTTAGACATTGAATTTTCCATCACCAGTCCTCTGTGTCAATTTTTTTTTATTATATTCTTATCGTGTGGGTTAGCAGAATCTATTATGGGATACTTCTTCAAATAAACATTATCCAGACTGATTAGATTTTGCACAACTGAGACTAAAATATTCTCGATCTTTGTGGAAGAAGCAGAAAAATCATAATCAGCTTCGCTTATTCCATGCATAAGAAATATACTCATTAAACTTGAAAGTCTTCTGACAAACGTCTCTTGGATTCTTGCCATGACTTCCGTACTCTCAACAACTTGTTAATCCATTCACTTTAAAGCTTCACCTTAGATTGATTAACAACACCCTCAGCTGGCTTCTCAAGATGTTCTTCTTGTAATACTTGTTTTTGCAGGCCAACGTAACAGCGTTGAATTATTCCGCTCCTATATCAGATGACAAGTTGTTGCGATGTATCATCTTTCTCGTCGGTGTTGGCGATGGTCGATGATTTAAGTTGAACATTCTCTAAGTCCAATTGTCTTGCAACTTATCAGCATCACTTCATTGGTTATTGGCTGTTCTGGAGACACTTTAAACCAATCGAGCATTTTTGAACGTCATATTATATCATGTAACTGAATTTGTTATTTAAGAAACATTTGGGACGGGTACGTATCAATATGTAGCCCATAGCACATATCTCTCAACGTATCGAGTTTGCACATACCAAAATGATTGAGTTTTCGATGTGTCTTCAAGAAGTGGGTTTCGGCTCCACCTTATCAACAATCCACATCTGTTAGCAATCAGGTTTTTACTGCTGGTAGATCTCTGAATCCAAGTTGTGTTATCCTTGGTATTTTCATTTGTTATCTTCAACCATAATGCAGACTGGCTGCATTGTCTTACTTAATTATGGTTTTATTTGAAGCCTCAGAAATGACTTTTTTATTTGAAGTAGATTCCCCTCCACCAAGGTTCTTCAATATTTCAAAAGCGACTCTCACTTGTCCATAATACGGCTGGGTTATTCTCGACCATCAGTGATGTTAGTTATTTCCATTTCTTATTTCTTAGACTCACAAGGAAGACTCAATCTACATTTCTAAGGGCCGATATTTGAATGTCACCTTGAGTGACATTTTAGCTAAGGTATTCTTAAAGTTGATGTGAATTTCAAAATTTGCCACCGAAAGTGCCGTTTTTCAATTTCGCCACTTCTTTCATTTAGCTAAGGATCCAATGTGAGTGTCGAACTTGAAACACGGAAATCACGGGAGACAAATTCAAATTCCAAAATAACCTTTAAGTGTACCTTAATCTTAAATGGACATTGAAATATCGGCGCTAAGACCCTTTGTCTGAGTATCCGGCCTGTAGTGATGAAAATGGCGGCCTCCTGAAGGGCATGATGTAGCTCTTATTCCATTGAGCCAGTGTCTCTCTTTTAGCCTTTATCACCGAACATTTTGATCCTTCTTTATGATCACTCCAAACTTTCCAACTCATGCCTGGGTCCTTTCTTTGGTACATAGAGCGTAAAACGGAAATGTTTGACGACATACGTAAAAGTTGATGATCTGAGCGTCCAGGGTCTTTTATACTTTGTCTATCACTCTTGCAAGTCTCGTATCAAAGACAGATGTTCGCGTGGCTAAGAAAACGATTGGCAATCGACCGGCTTTCATTTGCTGATGCTAGTTCAAAGTCACCCGCTAGAGTGGGTCATCCATATAACGATATTATGCTTGATGTCAATATTGCGCGTTTTTTAACGAAGTTCATTAGTCACTTTTTGGCTTCATGAGGTTTTGATGCAATTAATTTCGTTAAGGGTTCTTCCGTCAGTTCTTTATAAAAAGGAGTTTTTGCAGGTTCACTGAGGCTGACTGTTGTCTTCAATATCGTCGGTGTATAACTGGAGGCAGCAAGTGTGTTTTTTTATTAACTTTTTGGATGTCCCTATCGCATTAGCAAAGGATATAAAGTTGTTCCTTGTGAGACTTCGACTTAGATGGATCAAATTGTGAAGAGATTTTTCTCTATCTGGATAATCTGTTGGAAAGGATTAATCATCTGGTGATTTTAAAATTGTGGCGAATTGTTTTCTTGTGCCGGCCTTCGTCCCATACTTCGTCAAACTCTTCTGAGACGTCTAGAAATATGGATTGCGTATGCTACCCTTGAGTGACTGCTCCATGTGAGATTCTTAGAGGCTACTGGATGGATTTATTGCGGAATGATCGGATCTTAATCCAAATTGGGAGTGAGCTTCATTTTGCAATGACCTCTCTGATGAATCTAGTGCGGCTTTCCACAAAACAGTCAAAGGCTGATGGATACTCAATCTCCGGCTTTGGTTCCATTTTTTGTCTTCATTTACGGTTTTTGCTACTTTCCAGCAGCTGGTGACTTGGTATAGATCCAGGGTAGCTCGAGAGGTCAACTATTCAGTTGAGGAGAAGTTTCCTGAGGGCCATATCAATGGAGAAATCATGGAGGTTTGTGTATATGTTTCAGTCTCTTGCCTCTAGCCAGTCGGTCTTTTTAAGATTTTTGCGGTTACCTTATATCGCCCAATGGAATTCAACTGAATCTAGTTGAACTTGCAACATTCTTTCACAAACTACTGCTTGCTTATGGTTGTGTATGCTGGGTAAAGAGTCTGTTAAAAATCTTCAGTCAGGAAAAGTTTCAAATTTGTTTTGACACACGAACAATGTTGTTTCAAACCTGTACTTATTATAAACCTGTTAAATGATACAAACATGTTTTTAAAAAACACGAATTACGACCCACAATAAACTTTCTTCTCTCACTCAACTTTCTTGTTTCAAAAATAGCAACTTGGTCAGAAATTCACCTCATTCCACCGTAGCCAATTTATACGACTGCGGCGACGACGGTGATGTAACGAACTTTGATAGAGGTTCAACAAGTAGAACAAACGGGAGGATGTCGTAAAAATAAATTTTAAATTTGGGGTGTGCGAAGGAGGTGTGTGTGTTTAGGGTTGACAAACTCCAATTTTTTATTAGCGGAGATGTTAAATACCCCGGAATTAAAGGGGCCTAAAATTAATGCAGCGTTTGCATAGCCGATATTCCTTTACAGTACTGTTTGGCAAAGATAGGATAGAGTTGGTTCAGATTCAGAAAGAATACATAATATAATAAAGTGATGCATGATATGTCTAGACGTGTATTTTCAGATTTGGTTCAATGAATCGTTCTACTCAAACGTTCTAGGTTCACACTATTTAGAAAACTCCGTCGAAATAGCTTTTTTTTTTAATCCATCCTGAGATGCCATATTTGATCTCACAATGGAAGTTTACCTAAACAGATACGTGAGTTAAAAAGGATTTTCATGAATTTTGCAGATCCTAATAGGATTAAAGTATTTTAAATATTTTTCAGGTTTCGTTAAACTATAAACATAAAGTCAAATCCAGCGACAAGAAACTTGATCAAGAAGAATTTGGATTTCAAATCCAAGGAAAACGATGGAATGGTTGACCACCATTATACCTGAACTGATTTTGATATACTAGTCTAACGATGGCGAAATGAATAATCAAGAACTTCTTCTTATTGTTTTTTGTCACACGTTGTCAACAGAAACCAAGAATTCAGAAGCCTATATCCTTGGCGTCTGTGAAGCAGACAATAGCCTTCCGCTTTTGTTTCCTTATAACCAGTCCTGAAAATAAATTCACGGAATACAGACACAAGTCTGTTTTTCAATCAATTCCAAATGAGACGAATACAAATAAGCATTTTGAAAATTAGAATACAATTTGGTTTAAGCCCGGAACTAGATCAACAAACTTCAGGGCCTCGCTATTGTTTGTTGGAAGACTTCTTTGAACGCTCAGGACTCAAAATGGCCTGCCAAAATACACTGAACACACAGATGCTCTTGGAAAACTTTCACTTCCACCCCAAAACCAGTTTGTTTGATGATAGTCATACCGTTTAACTTTATCACACCAAATTCTAATTTATGGAAAAAAATTGAATAATTATACACAACAGTAGAACATTACCAATGAGAGGATCTTGTTACTATGATGTCCACATAATACTTGGTGGTGAGTGAGGTTTTCTGCGCTGTGTAATTCGCTGCTTCATCGCAGACTCCTCTGATTCTATGACGTTGGTTTTCTTGATAGAAATTAATTCTACATTTTTCTTGCGAGGGGTTTGGGTGAATCAAAAACTAAAGTCCATCAGATGTTCAACCTTTCACCTTTTATCGTATACCACTTGTGCTGTTTACGTAAAATCATATTCTTATCAAACACAAAGATGAACAGAAAGTGTAGATGCAACATGCACTTTGCCAGCCTCCTGAATATTGGCAAATACCTTCAGTTAGTAGAATGAGAGAATCACTTAACGTTTTACTCTGAGTATAATCTTAAGTGAATCTATTTTGTTTGAAAGTTACATCAAAATTGCATCTAAGTAGGGATGTTATCACTGATGTGGATAATATTGAGTTGAGGACTACAGTTTTGACAGTCCCTTAATTTTTATTATTGAGTGATTCGGATCTTCATCGTCATTTTATCGATCGGTCATGACATTATTTTCCTTATCGTGAACATGTTATCCTGATTCTTTCGAGTTTCAGTTTTATCCCATTGGTATTTGGTTGGTTCAAAAATAAAGATTCATAGCTTTCCTGGGTGATTTAGGGATCAAAATATCCTCTTTGTTTCAAAAAAATTACATATGGTTGAGAGATACAAGACATTTGATCCATAAATCCTAGATTTTGGTACATCAAAGAAACAGTATTGATAGTACAAGTTTGGTTACATTAACAAAAATAAAAAGAAATGATACGGTTGCCACTTAGCATAAAACTCCGGAAGATTACAATAAGCCTTTTGCGCCAAAGTCACTCCCTAAGGTGATACCCTAAAGTTTTGAGGGATGTTGTCTTCTTAATGTCTCGCGGCTGGTGATCAAACATCTTGATATACCCTTTTAAAAGACTGACTTCTACGATAAAACTGATGTAGGGCTAGGCAAATGTAGATAGTCTTCTGACGTGTTTCATATCTAGGTTGCTCTGATGTGAATTTATGTCGTTTTTTGAAAAGAAGACTGTCAATTTCTTGTACATTACCATTTGTGGGATTATGAGGACTTTTCTCCTGAACAAATAGAGGGCGACAAGGACCTTGCGGCTTTGCCTCACAAATGTATCTAAGTAAAATGAATAGTGACTGGAGATGAAGAAAGTTGACATTACCGTAGAGATTAATACCGTCTTTAGCGAAGACATGACTATTCAAGAGCAGAATATGCCAACCTACCAATAATTGTCATCTGTTATCGCCCTCACAGTGAAACAGACAATTGGTATAGTCTAGTAATATGGTTTTTCGCCTGAAGATCTTCATCAATCATAACACCAAGGAATCGGCAGCTAGAGTGCCACACAATCTGTTCATGATACAAATAAAAGATACATAGTGGCTTTCTACCATACCACGGCTGCGTAGCTGATTATAGGTCTCACTATGGCTGTATTTTTCATAGAACCTTACTCTTGACAGAATTCAGTGACAAAAGATCTTAGTCAAACCAATACTCTATTGTCTGATATTCCATCATCAGAGGTGAATGCAGCATCTTCCTGTTAAGGCTATGCCAGACCTTGCGATTTTTGTTAACCAAGAAAAATCGGTCAACTAAAATCGCTTCGTGAGAACCGTACTCTAGTAAATAATTCTTGAATATAATTTACGTATACGTCAAATCTAATCTGTAACAGTGACTCAAAGAATAAAAGTGTGAGCAAATTAGTCGCGAAAATGACAAATGGGAGAAGAAATTTGTCACCTCTCAGAATATCCATACACAGATTCGAAGAGTTCCCTCCTCCCAGAAAAAACTTTATTTTCTTTTGCTCCCAAAACCACTCTCGAACGGGATATTTCGATGATTTACGAAAAAATGTTATTAGGCTTTTGCTCTTCTTCATTGAATTCTTCACAAAAATTATTAACAAACAATTAATCCAGTAACCATGTAATCTGAAAAAGGAAGTACCTTGCGTTAGGTCCGGAGTTCTTATTTTTTGCCAACTTGTTTATGATGTTGACTTGATAAATAAATAAGTTTTCGACCTCGAGCGCCGGACATTGTCACATTTTAAAAAAATCCCAAAATATTTACCTTTTATTCAGCTTTTTTAGCAATTTTGACCCTGGACCACTAAGTTTTCGATCATAAGTACGAAAAAAAAGTAGACTTAATTTTCTACAATGTGAGATCAGAACCGTCTTGGAGTTTTCAAGATACAGCTTTCCATAATTTAGCGTTATATTTTCAAACTTGAAAAGGTTTAAAATAACCGACTACCTGAACCTAATTTCTGCGGTAGTAAAACAACATAATATATACCTAGAGAGGGTTTGCAGCCAATTTCATCATTTGTTTTAAAGATCCAAGGGTTAAGTAAAGCCCTGCTAATGCAGATGTTTTGGGGGAGACCGACGAGACCCAACCGGATCCTTCAAAGAGGGCAAAATCTACTTTCAGTTGATTTTAAACATGTACCTATCCAAATAACTTTTTTTTTGTTGAAATAAAAATAATTATGCATAATTTTTCATCTCAGTCGGAATTGGCAAGGCGTGAATTTACCGAAGAAAAAAGGTATGAAGAGTGAAAATTCCCACAGAATCATCAATGTATATATGATAATCAGCCTTCAGATGTCTTCCAGATAGGCACCAAAATAATACAGGGTCCTTCATTAGTGCGTCGGGCAATCTTAGCGTGGTTATTTACAAAAGTAGAAAAAAAAGTTTTATACAAAAGTTGTAGAATGTGACTTTATGCATATTTTAAAAATATTTTCAAACATACAGGATGCGTCACAAAAGTATGGCACGAAAAAGTATGGTTTTTTTAAATGGAACCCCCTGTATATTGATTGATATTTCAATTCTTTCTTCAATTTGGAACAAAAATTGTGATACAACTAATGTTCCTAAATTCAACCGTTATCGAGATATCGCGTTTTAAAAATGGCATTTTTGCAACTTTGGCATGCTATAAAACTCAAACTATTCAAGTTAGAGGAAAATGGATTGCACATTCCTATCCTAACTTTTCAAGAGCTATTCAAGGAGATTAAATCCATTATTGTGAAAAAAAGTCAAAATGTGCCGAAAAAAGTTGACAGTTGACGTTACCTTCTATCCAAATGACAGAAGAGCTCTTGAAAAGTTAAGATAGGAAAGTGCAAACCATTTTCCTCTAACTTGAATAGTTTGAGTTTTATAGCATGCCAAAGTTGCAAAAATGCCATTTTTAAAACGCGATATCTCGATAACGGTTGAATTTAGGAACATTAGTTGTGGCACAATTTTTGTTCCAAATTGAAGAAGGAATTGAAATATCAATTAATATACAGGGGGTTCCATTTAAAAAAATCATACTTTTTCGTGCCATACTTTTGTGACGCACCCTGTATGTTTGAAAATATTTTAAAAATATGCATAAAGTCACATTCTACAACTTTTGTATAAAACTTTTTTTTCTACTTTTGTAAATAACCACGCTAGGATTGCCCGACGCACTAATGAAGGACCCTGATAATGTTGTTCTATTATATAAACACCTCCAAGTGTGAAAAAATAACGCTAGATTTTGCAAATCTGTATCTTGTAAAATATTCGGTCTATATACAGAGACCATCAGATTGTAGCAAATTTGGTCTACTTTAAAAAGTCTTGTATAGCTATAATCAAAAAGTCACTCGTTTAGGGTTAAAATTGCCAAAAACTGGATAAAAGGTAGACATTTTGGGATTTTTTCAAAATTTGACAATGTTGCGTTCAACGCTCGAGGTAGAAAACTTGGTTTATTTATTGGTCAACATCATCAACATGTCCGCAAAAAATCGGAACCACAGGATCTGACACAAGGTCTGTTGTAGTATAGGTTAGTGGACTAAATGTTTTTGCGTATCTTCAACTGAACGCTCTCGGATGACCTTGGAGAGTGAACATACCAGCGCGATGACAAAAAAGTGCACAGTGTCGTATTCTGCGGCTCCATGTCCTAGAATATAAGCTAGAGAATTGAAGCTGGTGATGGCGATCAGAGTCCCGTTATTTTTTCTCTAGTCCCAGTCATTTGCATTCTTGCCACGAATGAATCTGATGAAAAACGAAATTTACGCTTGCCATAAGCAAGGCACCATGCAATGAGACATCTTCAAATTGCTATCGGTTTCAAAATTTCATACAATATGTAACAATAGTAGGTGATATAATTGGTCATCCGAATCATGATCTTCGCGAATGCTAAACTGAGATTCTGTGGAAATGAGAATATCATGTGACGCCGGATAAGACGTAACACGAGCTTTTACTAGTTGTTCAATTAGTTTGGATAGAGTGGATAAAAGACAAATAGGCCTGAAGATTGAGGATTAAGTTTATTATCCATGATTTATCACCGATGTACTACTTTGATCTCTGTAATGTAAATTTCCGTAGTATTTAAGTTGTCTCATATATTATTGGACTTTATAAGTTTTGGATAAGTACACAACCACCTGCCGCAGGTGGTTGTAGTGTAATTTGACAGAAATTGATCGACAGGGATATTGAGACAGAAAACTCTGACTAGAAGTAGATATATAATATTTTCAGGTATAAAGCTGGAAGTCGATGTAGAACTTGAAACAGATTTTCAAGTTCATTCAATACACTCTTGTAAATTGGTAGACACAACGTACACAAGAGTCGTGGCAGACCATTCACGTTTCTGAAAACATCATCAAGTTGATTGATAAAATCTTTTAATAAACTAAAACTATTGTCATCATTTCAATATAAACATATTGCATTCATTTTTGAAATAAAATCCTTTAGCTCATGCATTTCAGCATACCTCGTTTAAATTATATCCCATTATGTTTGAAATTAGTAAGCCATGAAAATATCAGACTCTGTGCATTATTTTGATAGGTTACAAGATATTTTGATCAATAATCAAATCTTTGATCATCGGGCGTAAGATGAGATCTTGTCCCCAGGCTATATGCTTCTATATACGTGGTGTGTCTAACTAACCTTGAAATTCACTCGAGTGTAGGGAAACTGGTGATTAGTCGAGTTTGAAGTGACTAATAGTCGGATCTCCACGTAAAGGATAACTGAAAATGCTCTCACTCTATCGAATAGAAGCAGCTTGCACTTATTGAGGAGAACTGTCAAACTTGGCAATCTTTGTTCAACGGTATGATAAATCATCGATCATTTTTACCGAACATAAGGGACACGTTTTCTAACAATATTTTAATGTTTCAAGTCTTTGTTTTGATTAGCCCCTCATGATGTTATTTTAAATCCAATGATGCGACGGTTGAAGAAGAAAAACACCTTTTTCAGTATTCGAATGTTTTTTTGGGCTGAGAAAATAGAATTCTAATTCAGAAGTTGTTTCGTGGTAAAAAAACAGAAGTTCAAAAATCTGTTATCTGTTCGCTCATAATATTGTGGGAAATTCTCACAGACAACCTTCTACCTAGGATTTATTCCTTGTTAATGGAGAAATCCAGTTTTCTACGTTTGGACACAAGAGCGGTTATTAATGAAGGACGTATTTTTTTATATTTTTACCCTTGAGACCCTAAAAATACTTGATTGAAACGGTAGACGAGTACGGAATGTTTGATGGGGAATTAAATTCCCCTTCCAAAAAGACCTTGTTCGTTGAAATGGAACGATTCCTTAGAGACAAGGGTCAAAGAGAAATTTGAAATGAAGAAATGTGAACAAATGAATGCTAATTACATCAAAAATGAATAGATGTTGACAAAATATTTGAAATTTCACTTACGTTAGTCCCGTGATGATAGAGTTAATTTTCTCGGGCCGCGCATGCGCTTGGATCAGAGCAACTGGTGGCTGGGTGATGTCACATGTGACAATATTTATAACCTTCAAATTGCTGTCAGTGTCAGTGCCAAGTTTGAATGAGTTTTAATTGAGTTTTATGAAGAGTAACATACCCATTTGTTGATTCAACAATACAAAAATATAACGTGAGTAAGTGAATTTTAACTATAGGTCAAAAAGCGCCATTTCTGTTCAAATGTGTTCAAATGTCATATTTTTGTTTTGACATCACTTTCGCGTTCACATTGCAGAACAGACTTTATGCTCTATCCTTGTTCTACTTTCAGCAAGACAAGGATAGAAGCACTTGCCCTGGTCAGAACGCATGCGCTTTACGCTATCGGCGAGAAAAACAGCCCTATAAGGGGAAATTTTATTTCAATCTTATCGACACACTCATGAAACATATGAAACCGCATCTGATGTTGTGTGTAAACCTCATAATTGGTGACGCCGACGTTGGTTCCTTTGATCATATATAGTAATACCAGCTAACATTTCAAGAAGAATCGTGATGATTTGCTGACCCTTGCATGATCACAGTATGTCAAGTGATTTGTCACGATTTGATTTGAGTCATGTTCGCGTGTTCTTTCTCGAAGACATGTTACGGTCCGGATATTCGTAGTGGTAATTTATGAATCTTAGTTTAAATATGGTTATATGATAATTGGAAATAAGTTAATAGGTGAATGTATTGTTGTTAAGTGAAAATTAAGGTCTAAGTATTTTCAAGTGTGTGAATCATAATTTTTTATGTGACTGATTTTATGAAAATGAAATCCACTAGTTGCCGTGTACGGAGACTCAACCTGATGGTGGACAAAGTGAATTTGGACGTGGTTTTGACGCTAAAAAACTCCATCAACTGACAAGAACATGGCCCTAATTCAACAAATATAACTTTTAGATCGACAAAAAAGAACGATGCACATAGCAGAGGTTATAGAAATGTGTGACTTTCACGTATTGAGTGAAGATTAAAAGGCATAAAGCCGGGATCCCATGTATCCGCTTTCCGACGGTACGATAATATGACGAGACTGCTATTGGTCAAAAATAGTCAAAATCTGTCATCAATCAAGATTTTGACCAATAGTAGTCTCGTCGGATCATCGTACCGTTGGAAATCGGATGCATGGCTTGAGAAAGATGTCCGCACGATGTGTGGCCAGTGTCTTCACATAAAACCAATTGTGTGGTCGAATAAAAATTCCCAATGCTTTGTTAGCACAGTTTAAAAGCAAGAGTCAGAGTTCATTGCATACGCCGTTATACAGTCAAAAAACTGAATTGCCACAGGTATCGGCTCCAAACAAGCGAAAATAGTTTTTCGGTTAAGAATTTGTCGACGATCATTTTTAAACAAAAAAAATCACATGGGCTTTTTAATGCATCATTACTTGACAAACTGAATGCACAAATTTTGAATCACCGACACTATTTTATGTAGAAAATCCAAAATTCTTTTCCAACAAGACAATCAACATAGGACGTTGATCTCAGTGCTTGCGGTGATGAAAATCCACGAATGATCACCATTCGTCATCAAATCTGAACCAACTGACTTTTCTCCTGAATTTTTTTCCAAACTATACTTCTCTGTAATCTTCTGTGCGTGGTTTTGTTTTTTCCCATTGACTGATGATATTTGGAGAGTTTCGGTCCGACTCCAGAAGACTTCCTGGCAGAGTTTTCTTTTGCAGACTGTTTTTTTTTATCTTAAATGATTTTTAACTAATCATATTATAGTAGTTGTTACAATCAATCATTGTTACAATGTTATAATCAAAAGTTACAATGTTATATCAATCGGTGATCAATGTTTGAATTTTTGGTGTATGTATGTTCTCCTCGTTTATCACCATTGGATATTTTAGTCTCCAACTATTTTTCTTTATTATTCTCATAAGCAGGTTTATTTTTTTGATATAATTCAGTTGCTCATTTGTCATTTCAGTGACGATGACAAAATATCCCTCGTTGCCAAATGACCTGTCCCTTTTGATTAATCCATACTCATTTATGTAGTCAAATATATTTCAAAACTTGATCAATTCCATCGTCATGGCATACACCAGTCAATCTGCGTTCCAGCAACTCATTTATCCTCGAGTTATTCCGATACCAGATAGTTGGTTTTTCATTAGTCTTGCTTCGCTTGTGTCATGAATCATTCCAACTCTATAGGTAGAAGATCCTGTAGTATCTTTTTGATTGATTTTAGCACTGCTTTCATTTTTATCTTTGAAGAGTAAGGAGAGTAAGAAGAATGTGGACAGAAAGGAGTTTTTTTTCCAAAAACACGCAAATCAGAGTTCAGGTGCGGCCCAGCGTGTTGTCGTAGGTCTTGGCTCATCTACCTTGCTGATCTCCCGAATAGTGAATAGCGTATTCGAACAAATTGCACCACTTTTTTTTGTTTTTGAAGTTGGAAAGACGCTTCAATCACTGCTTCCTCGCAACCGACCGATATGCGCGCTTTGCATTTGAACATTCCGGTATAGGATTTAGCACCCGCTCATATTTCATCAGTCGGTTTGAACTCAGCTCACCAATATTAGATAAATTTAGAATGCTGAAATTGATACCGGCATATTGGACGGTGTCGAATCATAGGTCGGAATGTTACTATTGATTGATTGAAATCATCTACATCCATTTTCTAAACAGCACACAAAATCGACTTCAACAACAAAATTGAATAATGAGATTGTGAGGTTGGAAAGTAGTGGGAGCTCATTTTCCCTTCCTAAACTTACTGGGGACCTCCAAATCACCCGTCAAACTTTCAAGAATATGACATTCGCCGTTATATGGTGGATCACGCCCAAGGTTAATTGATATGTCACGCCCACTTCCCGCAAAAGCTATCCTCCCAGATATTCAAGAATACGGGTCCTGGAGACAAATTCTTGAATGTCTGTGAAGAAAACACTCCCGGGAATGTTCCCGGGAGTAAAAGCAACAAAAATGTGCTGTATTCTTGAGAGACTTGAGATGTAGGCAGGGTTGCCGCGTATTTTCAATATAACCAAACACTTTTTAGTCTATACCAAGAGTACTAAACTACCCTTTTTCAATTTAGAAGCTCACGCTCGAGCTTACGGGACCGCTAATCGCTCCAAATCCCGTTGTTTTCTTTTTCATATAACAAACTCTCTACGCAGGTAAATTGATACGTATCATTTGAAAGCAATGTTTAGAGAGCACCATTTTTTTCATTAAAATCTTCCATAAAATGTGGAAAAAGTAAAGAATCATTTTGTAATTGATTATTCTAAAACCTATTATTGATCTCCATGTGGAAATATTGGAATTTCAGACAGAAAACACATTGTTCTTATGATATTATTTATTTTTGTGATATTACGGGTTCTCAAACAAACGAAACAATATACATACCTTGGTACTTATATTGTTAAGACCGGCGACGGTCGTGTTGGTTCAGTTAGGTACTACCGAGGGTACTACCTATTTTCTGGCATAGACTTTTGGTGACGAAAAAGTCTAACAAATTTATAGTCAGAAACTTTAGAGATGGTGAAAGGATTTCGCTGAGTCAAAACATACCTTTTTATTTCCATCCAATCTGCAGTCTTCCACAGTTCAACATCTTCTTAAATGATTTCAATCAAATTATAATTTTTATGACAAACATCACAAGAAATTGATTTCAGCAACAAAATTGAATAATCAGATTGTGAGGCTGGAACTAGTGGAAGCTCATTTTCTCTTCAACTTCCCGGTAATCACCAAATCACCCGTCAAACTTTCCAGAGTATGACATCCGCCGTATTATGGTTAATCACGCCCACTTCCAGCAAAACCAGATATTCAAGAATACAACGCCTGGTGTCCACATTTGGCCACCATCAAATCACACAACAACGCGCTTGGTGCCAAATTGTTGTTTGGCGTTTACTGTATATTTTTTTCTATACAAGACAAGAGTATGGAAAAATTGAAAAACATTCGAAAACAAATAAACATATGAACAAAAGCTGAGAGGTGGTGAAATTGATGACAGAATAAGGAAACAGCCATTTAAATCACATCGTTTCAAATCCAGTCTCAAAAATGTGAAGACATAATATGAATACAGGCGATGTTGATCATTTTCATCAAAGAAGTGAAATTCGCAATTCATAATCGGGTTTATTCAACAATCATGAATTTATTTCCTTTAATATGCTCTTTCAAGGTATACAGTGCGGCTCTAAAGGTCCCCTCCCTCTTTTTTTAATGTGTGCACCAAAAATTTTGAAACTTGGCAAAATTCTTGATGTTACTGACGTACTTTCAGTATTCAAGATGGCGGCTGGGCGCCATTTTGAAACATTTTTTCAAATGGACACCTCATTTTGAAGATCCTGATGAGTACTTTATAACCCTAGAATATTGAATCGATATCTTCAAGTACTACAAAATGGCGGTACATTTAATCACTACATTGATACATACACTTTTTGAAAAAAATCGTCAAGTTCAATTCAAAAGATGCTTTTTTGATATTTTTGTCATTTATTCCTAACCCAAACTTTATGTCAAGAATATTTTCAGCATCTTTTGAATTGAATTTGACGATTTTTTTTAAAAGTGTATGTATCAATGTAGTAATTGAATGTACCGTCATTTTGAAGTACTTAGATATCGACTCAATATTCAAGGGTTATAAAGTACTAATCAGGATATTTAAAATGTGGTGTCACACGTCCCCCTTTTTCATTTGAAAAAATGTTTCAAAATGGCGCCCAGCCGCCATCTTGAATACTAAAACTACGTCAGTAACATCAAAAAGTAGTATTTCGACAGCAATTGAAGTATGCCAAGTTTCAAAATTTCTGGTGCACACATAAAAAAAAAGGGGGGGGACCTTTTAGAGCCGCACTGTATATAGGATGTCCCAGATTCGAAGGTTATCATCGAATCTCGAAAACTATAAAATAACAGTTGAAAATAGAGGCAAAACGCAATTTGAGGCTGATGAAATGAACCGAATATACAGGGTGTTTGAAGAAGTCAGGATATGAAACTCAATATCTACTCCACTTTTCGCCCTCAAAGTGAAGTCTCTCGAATCTTTTTTTGCCTATATTCAATGAGCTGTAAATTCGAAACGGATGAACGGATTTTGTCGAGTGTTTTAGCGTTTTGAAGGCCGACTTTCGTACATTGAACTGACTCCTGTAGGTTTTGTGTGAGATTAGGTATTTTATGATATACAGGATGTGAAAGGAAGTGATGCATTGTTTTTTCAATTTCGAGATACTGACAATCGAGCTGTCAATTTGCTGAACATTTTTTTTACCAGATTTATATCACGAGGATATAGCTAGGCCGTAGCTCGGGATGTATTTGGTATTTTTCCGATAACTTTTCGAAAACAAAAGATTAATAGAATCAACTTCAAAATATCAGAATATACGATAGTCTTGAAATTCAAAAGAAAATGATGATTCAACTCGAACGATAATATACAGGGTCACTTAAAAATGCGGCAAGTGACGATAATTATTGAGTTTATTTTTTGGTATTGCGAAATCAATAACTAATAACTGATAGCACTCATGGAGTAAACTTTATCATCCATCAATTTTGCGATACCAAGAAAAAAATGTTTGTCGTATCTGTGAGGGACCCTGTAAACTATCGCTTCTGTTTAACCATCTTTTTTCCTTTTAATTGAGTCAAAATCATCGTATATGAGATTTTGAAAATCTAGTCGAGAATTGGAATAAAAAATTATTACTCATCTTCACATCTACAACATTTTCTACGAAGAAAGATTGATTCTCTTTAAGTATGAAGTCAAAAAAGTCTCAGCTTCACACATCAAAATATTATAAAAAAATTAATTCATCATCAAGTACGAAAGTGCTGGGAATAAGGATTAAACCAATACCGAATTCGGATTGCTCACCTTCGAAAACGCCACTTTACCAATTTTGAATTCGTTGTCCTTATCCCTTTTGAAATTATTGAAAGTTTTCGGAAATAGAGTTTCACATCCAAAACCCGGTATCTTATAACCGACTGGCATTCATTGAAGAAATTTTCTTATTTTAATTCATATTATGACCTGCTGCTCTGTGACGTTTAAGTTATGAGAGACCCTGTATACCGGTTTCAACATTCCATTGGATTCTTGAATAATTCTTTGTTTGCCATTTCCATTTGAAAATAAAACATGTTTATGCGTATTCCTTTGATGCGGACTATTTCTACCAGACCCCCACGCCTACGTCTTTTCCAAAAAAATCGAGAAAATAGGATATGTCAGCACGCGAGTTTAACGGAGAAGATCAGAAATAAGCAGTAGAAAAAAGACCCATGAGCTAGAAAGAGCGTGATAAGAGTTACAAACTTCAACTTATTTCCAGGGTGGAATCAAGAGAGTCTGATTAACAATCATTTTGTAAATATGTAGGTAACCATATTTTATTGTTGTATAGCAACATTCACTCGTTACGTTTTGGGGCTTCATTTGCAGATAATCAACTGGAGAAACACTATACTAAGGTGGTTTGATTTAATGGAATTACTAAATGTAAACTAAAAACTTCAGAGTGATCTTGTGAATTGACCACGGTCAACGTTTACAGGATGCTTATGTGCCAATGATATCAGGATAATGTTTTCTATATTTGTATTTTGAGCTGATATACTCATTAGAATTGATCCTTTTTTTTTATCAGCCGTAACTTACAATAATTATTGGATATATAAATTCATAGGTATCCACGTCACTTACATGGAAAGTTATTTTACAGCACAATAGATCCCCCAAATGAACAATAATTACTACTGTCCGCACATGTTTCCAACACATTTAGTTTCTAATAAAATATTGATAATGATCATGCTCCAAATCACCACTTAGCCAGTCCAATGCCTATTCCAATTGAATTGTGGTCACTAAAAGCCGTTGTCATTGTTGTTTTCAGTGAATAGCGTTGAATTTCATCTGGCAAGTCCATTAGCGTTATTCACAAGAAATCACAATTTTAAAACATATCAGATTTATTGGGTCATGCCTGCAAATATTGACCTGCATATAGCACAACATTATTCTCGTCAACATCCGTCACACTGCGTCTTAACGGGAACAAACACAACTGAACGATTCTCAAGAGATGAATTCAGGAAGTCCATAGAAATCCAGTAAAGTTTTAGAGAACATACTTTGTCGAGTTGTAGAAACATGGATACGGTTAACCGTGATCAGGATAGATTCAAATTCAAATTGGGCCACTCTCATCGAATAGTTTGAGAGGGTATAGAACGAGATTTTCTGATTAGGCCAACTTTGAAATAGGAAAATGGGAAGGAATCAGGGAAACGTGGAAGAGTATTGAATAAGAGAATTTATACATTGATGGATTGCTTAAGTCCGCTCACAACATATAAAAATCTGTATCGACACAATGATTCAAGGTTCTCTCTACAATGAACGATTGAATCCGAAGTTATTTAACACATATCAAACAGCAGATCGCTGCATGAGTCGAAAATATCACTGAAACTATAAATTCGCAGATTATAGGGATAGGGTTGGAGGTATTTTATGATCAAGTATCTTTAGTTAAAGATACCGATTACGAATATGTTTTGTACCAGACGTGATAGTGGTCAGTGTTTAAACGCACTCTCCAAACTTGATATTGTAAATTGTGAGCCTATTGGGGCCAAACCTGATTGATAGAAAACATACAAAAACAATAATTATTTTCAAAAACAACATACATGTTTTAAATTACGGACACTATCTCTACAATTCTATAACACACGCCGTTATTCATTTTGATGGTATCCGACGAGCATTAACAAGGGTTATTTCCTGAGCTTCATTGCCATTTTTCAAATACCGGTAGACAGGAAATTCCTGCATTACACAATCACAAACAGTTCAGTACGATGGATTGACACAACGTTGCTCTTATGTGAGAAACATCAGAATATGTTGCTTCATCCACCATTATTGTTCAAAATCTGGATATTAAAGCTACAATAATACTTTTCATCATTTCCGCTTTTCTGCAGTCTACTATGTAACATACATTTTATCTGGAGGAGCGCTTTTCTAGAACTTTTATCGTCGCGTCTTTTGAGGTAAACATATAAACGTGACGGCAAAGTGATCGTTTGCACGGGGAAATTGCAAGAAAGCTTTTCATACTATCAAAGAATGCTATTTGGATTTTATAACATATTTCAAATGTTAGCGAAATTTGGATAAAACTAAAGTATGGCCGACGATGGGGTATCCAAGAGGACAAAATGGACCGAAAAATTCATCTTTCGAGAAAAAGGTAGACATATAAAATTCAAAGTCTTCAGGCCTCAACACATACAGTGTTTCTCTGGATCAACGCATGAAAAGGTATTGAGGACAAGAAGATTTTGAATTGAAATTTTATCTTTTGTGGCTCAGCCCTTCCTGGATAGAAACTAATTTGTGCAATGATTTTAGTTTTGAAAAATCAAGCATGTATTGGAAATCATCCTAGAAGTTTTTCCCACTCGTAAAGTGCTTCTTCTATATGGTATACGACAAAATGTTATTGAGCAAAACTGTTTAGAATTAAAAACTGCGTTAGACTGCAAAATTTCAAAACACTTGGCCTGCTTTGATTTTTTGAAGATATTAGAAAAGTTTATAACCAAAAACTCTTTGAATGATGAATTACGCAATTTTGCATATGTAAAACGAATTTTAAAATGAAAAAAACACAAACAAACTTGAACTATTTAGTTTCATGCTATTTTAAAAACTTGGAATCAAAAAATACGAAATATCAAAGTAGGCGGAAGGTTTTGAAATTTTGCATTCTCATTCAGTTTTGCATCCTAAACCACTTTTTTCAATAACATTTTGTCGTATTTCCGTCAGAAGAAGCACTTTACTGGTAAGAAAAATAGCTACCAGGTGAATTTCCAAGAGATGCTTGATTTTTCGAAACTAAAATTATGACACAAATTAGTTTCTATCCAAGCAGGGCTAAGCCCTAGAAGATGGAGTCTTGGTTCAACATTTTTTGTGTCTTTTTCACCTATTCATGCGTCGATCCGGAGACACACTGTAATTGGAACAAACTTTCAAAACAGGTTATAGGTTTTGCCAAATTTTGGCATTAATAGACCATAAAAAACGGGAAAAAATTTAGTACAGTGGAAGTGACATCTCAACATAAATCAAAACTTTCAGTGTTTATGTTCTGACTTCTACTGTATATTTTTTCCCGATTTTTTATGGTCTGATAATGCGAACGTTTGGCCAAACCTGTTCTGATAGTTTGGTCAAATTTGTGTGTTGAGGCCTATAGTCTTTGAATTTTATATGTCTACGTTGAATACAAGGACATCTTTGAGACATGGACGATTTCTACATATTTTCCGGAAAAATTCGTTCAATATAAAAATGTCTGCTTATTACAAAAATTAGTGTACTTTCGTTCACTGAGTTTTTGGATCAAAGAAGTTTCAAATATTTACCATGGATCTTGTTGAATCTCGAAGCAATTCACTGTTTCTGTTGAAAAGCAGAATCGTCAAAAGCCAATTGTATGGATATATTTGTAGAATCAGAAAGATAAGAAACCTTATTCGTTATTCGACGCGAAACATTATGACTTGAGTATCTGCTTTCAAAGAAGGTTTTTTTTCTGGATGGATAGGGTCCCTTTGCGGTTACATTTTAAAAATATTTTCATGTTATACAGGGTGTCCCTAAAACACAAAACGTATCAAAGTCGTATTTTTTTAGATGGAATACCTTGTATATTATTTCATTTTGGGCTCGTATGATCATAATTAAGGTAAGTTGTATTGAGGTTTATTACACCTAAACTTGTTTTTTTAAATATTAATTTCGCAAAAATGTAGTATTAATTTGAATGCCTAATTTCTCAGCTGTTGTTATCTTTTTTTTAACCAAATTGAAAATCAAATTACTAATTGATCAAGAATGATGTCACACTTATGAAACTTTTGATAACCTCTACAGAGTGTCTAAAAATTATGGTTGAATAATCATTATCTTTAAACGGTAATAACTTGTTTTATTTAAATGGCACGCCCTGTATTTAATGTCAACAACAGATGTAAAATTTGATTGTCTATCGAATATTATAACACCTTCCTATAGCTGAATCCTCACGTTTTCAAGTGAAGCGAAGAAAAAGGAAAAAATAGGTTTCTCATTAGCACCAATAGATGGAGATGCCGTCTCCAAACCCTCGTTAGGAACATATTTCACCTATGGTGTTTTGACAACCCCTGTTATTAACGAAGTCTTGTTTATGTGAACTAGTTCAACCTATTGAATTATGAACAAAGATAAAAACAACAAACAATTTTCCATAGCAAGTGTTCAAAATGACGACCATCCGACTCTAAAAAAAAACGTATCCATTTTCCAAAACCTCCAGCAACATTTGCCAACATACGTGGGCTCACGGTTCGGAAAGCTTCTCTGATGCGTTGCTTCATATCATCTGGTGTTGTCGGTGGTGTGTTATAAACGATTCCTTTTATGTTTCTCCACAAAAAAAATCCGGTAGCGTCAAGAGGGTGACCTTGAAAACCATTTTTTCCAATCCAGCGATTTTGGAAACGATCATTTAAATATTCTCTGACCGCCCGATAAAAATGCGCAGGAGCTCCATCCATTTGGAGCCACATAGTTCCTCTTATGTCCAATGGAATGTCTTGTAATAAGACTGGAAATTGATTGATCAAAGATTCTAAAAACAACCTTCCATTTAAATGTTCTTCAAAAAAGTAAGGACCGATCAAATATTGACCCATCATTCCGGCCCACACATTCACTGGACATCTATGTTGATCATGAACAACCCTGAATTGATGTGGTTCGGAATCAGAATAATAGTGAAAGTTATGCCGAATATCAGTAAACATAACTGAGTTAAAAAAGTGTTCATTATCTGCACATTTCTCTAATACCCACATACAAAATCCAACTCGTCTTTCATAATTGTCTTCGGACAGTTCTTGGTGAAGCTCAATTTTATAAGCATGAAAATTATATTTTTTGAGGACTCTTGAAACGCTCGCTTGGCTTATGTCGATATTCTGCGCAATTTGGTTTTGACTTATATGAGGATTTTTGATCACGGAGGTGATCATCGCAAATTGAGTTTCTTCATTTCCAGTCACAGGTTTTCTTTTGATGGGTTTTTCATACTGAACACTTCCAGCTTCTCTTAATTGTGTTAACAGTCTCTCAAATACTGCCTTATTTGGATGGTTTCTGTTTGGGGATCTTTCAGCGTAG
This sequence comes from Orchestes rusci, assembly GCA_958502075.1. Classification (NCBI taxonomy): domain Eukaryota; kingdom Metazoa; phylum Arthropoda; class Insecta; order Coleoptera; family Curculionidae; genus Orchestes; species Orchestes rusci. The sequence goes on from OY293314.1 coordinate 14,928,561, forward strand.
ACTCTTGATGCTAAGAGGCAGTTTTGATGGCATTCTCCCAGTATAAAAATCATGTCAATCCGTTCTTTTTTTGGATAAATTAGCATTTTTTAGCTATTGCTAGCACTCATAGAACGATTAGTAATAGGAAATATCACTCAATATTTGTCAACTTCAAGTAAATACTAATAGGGGTCATTAGAGCGCCGTCTGACAATAGTGACGTTGGATTATTGTTAGCGCCACCAGTGAAGTGGATGGACCGGGAACTAATGGCGCCAAATTTAAATGGGGGATATTATAAATATGAATTTTATAGGTAGTGGAACCATTTTGTGCTTGAAAGATCTTTTTGATGGATATAAGGAAATAGTATGTTTTAACTTACGTATGAGAGAAAAACAATTTATTCCAAATAAACATCAAAAAGATTTTTGTAGGCACAAAATAATTCACAAAATTATTCATGATAATACGAACACCCCAGAAATAATTTGCAAATACAGAAATAGGTATATTTATTCATTTTTCATCATTCATCCATTCAAATTTTACAAAAAAAACAATACAAAAGTAAATCATCTAATTATTACCTATTATAATCAAATCAGAACCAGTTCTAAAAAAATCCCTCGAAAAATCCCTATCTAACCTTAATAACTCTGGAGAACTCATTCAACAATATACTACCTACATGGCACTCTCCATGTAAAACTAGTATTTTGGTTCCAATACATGATCATTTAATATTTTAGGAACAGGAACTCACTAGGTAGGAACAGCACTTCTTTTCAAGCCTCTCTTGGTTCCCTGTAATTGAATCCAGAATCTTTTCGACAAGTTTTGAGTTGTTTAGGCTCTCACCCTCTGCCTAAGTAATCTAGGTTCTGATTTAGGAAATCAATGCCTTCTGAATATGCTCACTGCTCACTTCTAGTGCTTTCAGGTACGTTTCAGTACTATTCAAAGACCCAATGAGGATAACTAATAGTATTTTTTCAAAAATTATAAAATATGGCTGGCTGACACTGACAAACTCGAAAACTCAACTTGACATTCACGTGACAATATTGTCATGAACGGCGACTTCAGCGCTGTATTGTGGATGGACTGGTCCCCAACATAATATCGCCATTACGAGGGTTTGGAGACGGCATCTCCATCTATTGGTGTTGATGAGAAACCTATTTTTTTTCTTTTTCTTCGCTTTACTTGAAAACGTGAAGAGTTAGCTTTAGGAAGGTATAATAATATTCGATAGACCATCACATTTTACATCTGTTGTTGACATAAAATACAGGGAGTGCCATCTAAATAAAACATGTTATTAACTTTTAAAGATAATTAATTTAACCATAATTTTCAGACACTGTATAGGTTATCAAAAGTTTTATAAGTGTGACATCAATCTTGATCAATTGGTAGACTTGATTATCAATTTGGTTGAAAAAAGAAAACAACAGCTGAGAAATTAGGCATTATAATGAATACTTCATTTTTGCAAAATTGAAAATATTTCAAAAACCATAAGGTTCAGGTATATTGAACCTTGATCAAACTCACCCTAATTTTGATCATACAAGCCAAAAATAAAATAATATACAAGGTATTTTATTCAAAAAAGTTCAACTTTTATACGTCTCGTGTTTTAGGGACAACCTGCATAACATGAAAATATTTTTGAAATGTAGCCTCAAAGGGTCCCTATCTATTAAAAAAAAAACTTCTTTAAAATCAGATACCTTAGCCATAATGTTTTGTGTCGAATAACGTAAATAATCCTGTATATTACCTTACAACTTGTTCACTATATAACACAGGCTAAGGCAAAAAGTGTTTAATAAAAAAAGGGATCAATTCACTCATGGATTGTAACTGTTCCAAAAAACGGATGTCTTGGCTAACATCGCAATTAATTATGACATGACATCCACTTTTTAACCGTCACAGATGCCATGATGCCAAACCATACAAACTATCCACGAATTACCACAAAGAAATTAACAATAGCATAGGGAACCTACAAACATATCAAGATAATACATTCTCAGATTAAGCCTTATTGCAAGACAAATTCAATGTGTTTGATAGTTTTGGCAAACCCTTAGTCTGCAGTCATATCAGAAGACGCCAAATAATTCAAAGTAACAATGTGATTAGCATCTGTTTTCCGAATGAAAGGGTATCCTACATCAATTTGTTTTGAGCAAAAATGAAGAATTTGATTTGCATCCAATTTTAAGCAGATTTATTGTCAACAAACAAAATCAAAGAATCCAATTTTTCAACAATCTCCTCATAGAGATCTTTGAGATATGGCTTCTTTTGCCGCCTCGCTCATTGCCGTATATTCAGCCTTGATACTACTTAGAACTGTACTCTTTTGACTTAAACTTTTCCAAGAAATGGATCCTCCTGCTTACTTGGACACAAATCCAGAGTACGACTTTCTGTTTAATTTATTAGAACCGTAAAATAAGTCTGAATAACCCTCTAGATCACAGCCATTTTCTGTGAAAGTCAAGCATTTAGCTTTTGTACCTTGCAGGTATCTTAACAGCCTTTTAGCACTTTCCCAGTGAGCCTCTGTTTAACATTTGTTGAACTGGCTTACAAAATTGACTGAGTGAGCTTTATCTGGGCGTGTCAGGACCGCAATGTACAGGGTGTCTATTCAAGAATGGCAAGGTACCAGATCTCAGAAACTAGGCATCCCAGAGACTTTCGGAAAAAAATTACTGGGTAATATGGAACAGAGAAAATGCTGAAAATATATCAGAAGTTTTCAAGATAGCCACAAGATGGCGTAACGGTGTTATCAAAACACAAAATTAATGTTTTTTCGAAATTTTTTGAAATAAACAAATACAAAATGAGAACCGTCATTGATTGATTGAGAAATTTCCTTCAAATTTGTTCTTTTGATTTTTTTTGAAGCATGTCAAATAAAACAGGTATCAGCTGTCAAACCTTACAACGCAAGAATGCTCATAACTTGAAATCAACTCAACCAATTAACGCAATCTTGGTCTCATTTTCAAAAGGAGGTTCTCCTCTTCCATAATTTTGGGATTTCAAATGATTCTGATCAGAAGAGACGATTTTATCCAATATAATATGCGGACGACAAACATTTTCCAAATTTGCTTGAAATGTTTCAATACAAAGGCAAAGTGAAAATAGTTCATCTGGAATGTCGACTTAATTTCGCACATCTTTCATGCATTACACTTTTTTCTCGATCTCGAAATAAATAGGCTGAATGCTTTTTTGTACTTATCTAATGCTCTAAGTCCTAGTATTCAAGATATAATTTATTTGAAATGAAATAGTGACAACAAAACATTGAAACTATGTCACATCATTTTATGTCCCATAAAATGATATTCAATCTCATTGGAGTTTATTCATAATTATTAATCTTTGTCGACGATATAGCTTCAAACCATGATTTGACAATTTACCTGGTAGCCAAGGTGACAATCAAAACCATCCATCCAATATTTTCAACCTGGCAACACTGCTTCAGTCCGCTTTTAGAGCCAAGCCAAAATCAAGATGGCAGAAGTCAAAAAAAAACGATGACATCAAAGTGTGAACTTAAGTTCGTATCCTGAATGTATAGGATTTAATCAACTCAGAATATATAAGAAATATCTGGATAAAATGGTTATTCATTGAAAATCAATTGGTAGGTATAACTTTTATGCTACAATCACATGAATTTAGGAAATAATCTTGTAACGCCCTCTAATAAAAATTGTTGAAAAAAATTTGCCGCCTAGCCATTCTTCACTACTTTGTCGGCCTAGCCTTAGAAAGTCTTACTTTCTCGTCTCTTTGGCGTCAGTAAAATACAGTTTTAATGTTCTGTGGTCAGAAAAATTTGTTAATATCTTCTTTACGGGGGCATCTTGAATAGTATCACTATTTTACATTGAACTGCAGAAAAGCGTACAGCTTTTTTATTTCAAAATCTTGAAACAAGTGTAATACATGAAAGTTGTACGGATTTTTTTCAAGAATTCAGACTTACAATTTTCAGTATACCTTTGCATTTGAAAATTTCAAGTAGATCCATGAAATGTCTGTCGTCCGCATATTATACTGAATACAATCGTCTGTTTTGGTCGGAATCATTTGAAATCTCAAAATTGTGGAAGAGGAGAACCTCCTTTTTAATATGGGACCAAGATCGCGTCGGTTGGGTTGTTTCAAAGTTATGAGCATTCTTGCGTTGTGAGGTTTGACAGCATACTTGTCTTATTTGACATACTAGAAAAAAAAATCAGAAAATCAAATTTGCATGAAGTTTCTCAATCAATCCATAGTGGTTCTGATTTATATTTGTTTCCATTTAAAAATCACAAAAAACGGCAATATTGTCTTTTGATAGTACCGTTACGCTATCTTGTGGCTATCTTGGGAATTTCTGATATATTTTCAGCATTTTCTCTATTCCATATTACCCAGTAATCTTTTTTCCGCAAGTCTCCGGGATGCCTTGTTTTTGAGATCTGGCACCTTGCCATTTTTAATAGACCCCCTGTAAATCAAGCTATCAACTTCTGTTATGGAATATTATTATTAAATATTCTCTCAGAATTCACATCAAAAACTTCAAAGTTTGAATTGACCTCAATAGGTGTCGCTACACTTTCACTACTATTCATTTCAAATCTTCTCAAAACTTGTTCAATATAACCCTCTTGTTCCAATGTGACTTGACCCTTTTGCCTTTTTATTCTTACCCCTAAAATCTGTTTGACAACTCCCAAATCTTTAATTTCAAAATTGTGACTTTGGCCTTTCAAAAAATCAATTTCTTCGTTATCATTTCCAAAAAAGAGAAAATCGTCAACATATATGCAACAATAATTGTCAAAGATTCATTGTCTTTGTTAATGTAAAGACATGACTCATATTAGGAATTCGAGTAATTTACATCTAACAAAACTTCATCATGCCGTCTGCTATGTTTGAGCACATAAACAGCCTTTTTCAACCTATATTTTTTGTTTACTGAACCATTCATCTTCAAACCTTCTGGTTGTTTCATGAAGACAGTTTCCTCAAGATGGCCATTCAAAAAAGCTGTTTTGAAATCTAAGTGTTAAACATTCAAATTCAGTTTCACTGATTGTCCAAAAAACATCCCAATTGTACTATGTGTTACCACAGGTGAAAAAGTTTCATCATAATTTATTCCTGGTTTCTGATGCGAAGATCCCTTTGCCACTTGGTTCATCCAATTTTTGAAAATCACTTATCCAGTCTTTATGTTATATGATGTCTTGCCTCTCAACATATGTACCAATCACTGCTGCTGAACTCTCCACATATAAAGACTGCACTAAGAGCACTGACACCTTTTTTTTACCTAACCCTGGACTGCCATCTGAGCTGTCACTGCTGCCGTTGGAACACCAATTCATGTAATCTCCAGAATGTTTAAATCGGTAACACTTGACATTCTGCAATTCATAAAAGCCAATTGTATGGATGAGTTTGTAGATTCGAAAAGATAAAAAGCCTTCAAACTCAGTGTTGACGTTGACATCAATGATATATTACTTTTTACTTGACATCTTCGTCACAATATAACGCAGGCTACGGTACAAATACTGTTTTTTAATATATTCCAACAGTTTCCACAGCACTGAACAAATGCAAGCATATTTTTCTTTCTTTCAATTTCTCCCTCCGATCATATAAATTCGTTTGTCCCAACAATATCTGCCATATCTAACAAGATGGATATCCCTAGGCTGTCACGTTCTCAAGAAATTAAAAAAGGTCTTTGTTACAGGAGATGTGGGGGAAATATTCTTGCGAGACGTGCCACTTGAACTTCCGACTGTTCTTTCAAGAAATTATCCGTTGTTGATTGGGAATACGTGTATAAATCTCATGACGATGATAATCATGAAAAAAGCCAGGATCTATAACTAGATTTAAGGCATTTCAGTGCAGACATTCCAAAATAATATTGTCGAATATTCAACTACAATTCCCTTAACCATTTTAATTTGGAGCCTAAATTGTCGATTCATATTTATCGCGAATTATTTTTGCATCAAATATCAATACCAGCATTGTTTGTGGAAAAGCAAGTATTCCAATTGTTGCGCTAGCAAAATATTGTGCAATTTCTATTTTATTTATAAAAAATGTTGACACAATTACTGTTCTCTCAGTTGTGCAATGAAAATTTCAACAAGAGCATACATCAAAAAGGCATTGTCGATTATCAGTTGTTTTGACGTTCGGCCCCAGTTGTTGGTTTTTTTCATCACATGAAATGATCACACAGCAAAAGAGTATTGTAATAATAATTATGAGTACGATTGACTTTTTGTCTCTTCATTATTAATTATTGATTATTCTTTTTCGCATCTCTTGAGTCTTCTTTATATTGCTTGCTTTATTGATAGCACTCACACTTCTACATAAGGTTAACTCTAGTTTACAGTTGAATGTTCAAGATTTTCCGACATAAAACGGTGGAAGGGAACCCGTATGTCTGTGATGATTTTCATTCATGTTTATCTGTTATTGATTACCATTCATGAACCAAACTATAAACCCTTATTCACACCGATTCCACAGATTTAAATATCAACATTCTTGATAAAGAAGTGATTATATTTGTGCCATGATGCGAAGAGAACGAAAACATCATTTAAAAAACAATTCTCTTGTTTTTGTCTTCAGATTATTCTGATCACCTGTTTTTGCTTCGAATTCTTGTGTTTCTGTATGTATTTAACAAGGAGTTTTGAAGATTTGTTCTCTTTTAGCATCACCTCTGATCATTATCTTGCTTGATCATTTATATAAAAAGAGCTAATCATCCCAATTCTTGGTCATTTTGTCTAGATTCAGGAGCTCATGGTTGTGTTTCTTGGAACTCGTATCATTATAACGCCAATACCGCATAATCTTTTTGCCGATACATACAATGACAAGAAAATGATACTCTGATGACAACCATCTCGAAAGAATGCGATTTGAGACTTCAGAAAATAGAGGGCACTTGCTTCTTTTCAATCTGAACGCTCTTGACATAGTTCAAGTTCATCACTCAGCAGAATTGGATTTTGATTGGAAATTCAAACGCGTGGAAAAATATCATTTTTTGATCCTTTAACAAAAAGCACGATCAAACGCCCGTTCGAGAAGCACATTAAAATATCGTTGCGCAATGAACCGCTGTATGATGGGGACTAGATCCCCGTTTTTTTTTTGTTTTTTGAAACTTTCCACATACAGTTGTCTAGAACCGTTACGAAGGAAGCTCTCTTCAAGTCTATGCCCATACAGGGTGGCGACTTAACTGGGATAAATTCGCTAGTGGGGAGCTGGATAATTTTCCGAAAATTCCCAGGGACACATCAACATTTTGATGTAGTAACCTACATTTTCCAAGCACTATGAAAGATAGAGCCCTTCATGGTCAGCTCAAATCACCCTTATTTTTTTTTTATTTCAAATGCAAACCCAATGCCCGTGACCTATCATTGAAAATCTGGTGGAATCTGGTCAGCGTACCTACTCATTAAATTTCACTTTTCATCACGTAAGAAAGTTAAATGAAATCGAAATATAATTTTAAAATTTTATCACTTTTCAACGTAACAATTGCTCAAAATGTCTACCATTCACCTGTTGGCAGCATCTCAGTCTGTGGCAGGTTTCTTCCCTTACATTCTGCCACATTTCTGGTGTGATTTTCCTGATTTTCTCTCTTATCTTTTTTTTTTCAAGTCTTCTTTGTTGATAGATTTTGGAATGTAGACCTTCTTTTTGAGATGGGCTATTGAGTGACCACAAAGGTCTCCAGGCCTTACATCGCTGGACTTCTTTTTGTGAGGGTATCTCAAAAGTGAGGCTCACATTCAAAAGCCCAACAACAAAGAAGACTTCAAGATAAGGATAAGAGAGGAAATCAGAAAAATCACACCAGAAATGTTGCAGAATGAGAGGGATGCTGCCAACAGGTGAATGATACACATTAAGAGCAATGATTGTTACGTTTAAAATTATATCCTTGATGTTATGTATTTGATTGGATTCAATGAGAACGTGGGACTCCACTTTTCAACAGCATTTCAATGAGGGGTCGTAAGTCATAGGGTTGCATTCATTTGGGAAAAAGTCAAGGGTGGTTTTAGCCCACCCTGAAGGGCTTTATTTTCATATTGCTTGGAAAATTCAGGTAACTACATCAAAATGTTAATTTTTTTTAATACATTTTTGGTAAATTATTCAGCTTCCCGCTAGCGAATTTATATTGATCTAAGTCTACACCATGTATTTTGAGCAAACATAGAAAGTATAATATTTGTTGTGTAATTGATTTGTTTAAATAATGAAGGTTCTAATGAATTTTATTGAACCAATATACTCAATTTGATTTTATCCAATCATCAACATGGATGTTTGGCTTTCGCTAGTCCTCCCAAACTCAAAGTAAAATACTTGGAGCGTTTTCAATCACAGAATATAGCGCACATCGTCAATGTTTACATTCCAGGTGCAATAATCAGAAATAAAGCTTCTACATAGATGCCTATTTCAGTACAAAAAGGTTTTGAACAACGATCCCAAAGTCACAGGTGCCCTCCGGAAGTTGGATAGTCTATGCAAACGCGCAACGCTATCTAACTCTGGGAGGCTCTCAGTGGGCTATTGTCGGCGATAATTCAGACGCATCTAATACACGTTCTCAAGATGGTCCTGACCATAGCGCATTTCCAATCTTCTCATTAACTGCTGTTAGTCACCGAACTTGTCGACCGGCAGTGTCTGGAGAATCTCACTAGCGTGGCCTCGAACGTCTTGTGGTAGTTATACCAGGAAGATTTTTCATCGAAGGTAGGTGGGTTGACGTTGATATTTCTTTGCCGACATCTATCCTGACATCCTCTGCAGGCTGACAACTGCCGGCAGCTCTCTACGCATCCAGTGGTCCTTGAGTCAAGCTGATATTTTCTTGGACTTTCCTTTGAAGTTCATTAATTCTCAAGCGTCTCAGCATTTTCATGTATTTGCTTTTCTAGATTGGCCTTAAAAGTTAACTTCATACCTAACTTTAGATTTTGAGATTCTCTTTCATGCTCAAGATATCAAACACGAAGCTTTTTGGATTATTCCCAGATTCCTGAGAATTCTTTCGTAACCTCTCAAAAATAGCCTTTTTACCGTAGCTTTTCAAGTCTCGCTCCTCAAGCTCGTCTCGCAGCTCTTTCACTGATAGTTGGTCCAGCTTCTTTGGTGCCATTAGGGTCACTTTTCCAAATGCGGATTATCCCACTTCTGACATCAATTGTATCGTTTTCATTACTTAAAACTCAGAATAACAGCTTTGAAAAATCAACGCACTTGACAATCAACTGTCGTCTGACCTCTTTCTTTTAATTAAAAATAGCGCGTTCGCCACAATGATCACTCACAACTCAGTTTTGTCAATACTCAACTGCTTCCCCGATACGGAGTCCATTTACGCAATCTGTGAAAGTATTCCGTATGATCTCAGACAATCTTGATCCAAAGACGTCCTATCATCAATACTTTCCACTGCAGTCTGACGGGCGCACGAGATGTGGAACCGGGATTCCTGTTCTCTTTTCATATTCAAGCTTTCAAGCGTGATACTCCTGTGTGAATAAAACTTTTTCTATACATATTTTTTCTCAAGAGAGAGAGCATTTTCAGAATAAATTTGAGTACTTTTCAGTTTTGGAACTTCTTGAACCGGATGTGTCTTAAGTTAATCTCAACTTAAAATTCCTCCAAGCATTTTCTATATAGCCGAATAGAGATCATATCTTCCACATGCTACTAATACAAATATAAACAGTAACAAAATCTTATTCCTTTTTTATCCCTACAACCGCTAATCTTACGAAGTATTCGCAGTACACAAGAAACAGAAACCTTCAAAAACCCTTCACCTTCCAGAACCCCGACGATTCTGCGATTTAATTTATAGAGTTTATTAGATGATATTATATTCCAGGATTCACTTTTCAAGCAATTTCAATATTCTGATGAATAAGATATAAACCTATTTTCTGAGGAAATTACTTTTAGAAACGTTTTCGCCTGATTGCCATGTCTATCAATGGGTTTCCTAAGCCTTGGCAATAAACGTATATCTGATGCAGAATCTTTGACTTTGATTTTGATTCTCGTTGCAAAAGGTTTTTAAGTAGTATCTTTGATCATCAAAACCGTTCCGACGATTTTGATCAAAATCCGTTCCGCATTCAAGAAAGCAACGTGATCAGTATAATGATAAATTCATATGAATGAACTCATTTCACAGGAATGTGATAGACTTCCTGCATAAGTCGTCATTGGTTCTACGGATTAAGGTGAAAACCTCACATCTATTGAGCTTTAGTCAAAGGAAAACGTGACTAGCAAGTCTCTCAGGTCTCTCAAGATGGCATCATCTCTAGAATAAGTCCATTATCATGATTCCAGCACAGGACTTTTTTGTCAAGTCCTTGTGAAAAAAAGGTTCGCACAGAACCGTTATAAATGCCAAGGTTCACCTTCATGTGGGAAGCGCTCTCGTAATTATCGCCAATAGGAATCACCAGTCGGGTAGCATGGCTCCCTCATTTTGATAGAACTCTCGACATCTTCAACGGTTCTGAAGCAACTTTTCCAAGATCTGCAGCGGTGATTTTTGTCAGGTACTTCTCAAATGTCTTGTATAACGTTCCGCTAGACAAACGAGATCATCACCAGAGTGTTATAACCAAACTATTTTGAGAGCAACATCAGATAATCCTCAGATGAGTACAGTGGGATCAGAGCAAACAGATCTTGCTTGTTTCTATCCCTTCATATCATCCACTTTCGTTCTATATACAGATTCCTTTCCCTAAACCGTTCTCGGTTGAAAGAGCAAACGTCCATGTTTTATCAAGACAACGCAGAAGTGCACAACACTTGAACTTTAAAGATTTTAGTGAACAACGGTTCATTATTTCCAGATGGCATAAGACAAAAGGTATAGAGGTAAGAGATAAGAGGTATTAGACAATCTTGATTCGAAGACGTCCTATCATCAATACTTTTCAGTGCAGTCTGACGGGCGCCCGAGATGTGGAACCGGGCTTCCTGTTCTTTTTTCATATTTAGGCTTTCAAGCGTGATACTCCTGTGTGAATAAAACTTTTTCTATACATATTTTTTCTCAAGAGAGAGATAGAGAGAGAGAATTTTAAGAATAAATTTGAGTACTTTTTAGTTTTGGAACTCCCTGAACCGGATGTGTCTTAAGTAAATTTCAACTTAAAATTCCTCCAAGCATTTTCTATATAGCCGAATAAAAATCATATCTTCCACATGCTACTAATACAAATATAAACAGTGACAAAATCTTATTCCTTTTTTATCCCTTCAACCGCTAATCTTACGAAGGATTCGCAGTACACAAGAAACAGAAACCTTCGAAAACCCTCTACCTTCCAGAACTCCGACGATTCTGCCATTAAATCTATATAGTTTTTCAGATGATATTATAATCCAGGATTTACTCTCGGTTGAAAGAGCAAACGTACATGTTTTATCAAGACAACGCAGAAGAGCACAACACTTGAACTTTAATGAACTTAGTGAACAACGGTACATTATTTCCAGATGGCATTAGACAAATGTATGTAGCTAAAGAGGTATTAGGGACTAGAAGAGTACTATGAAATTGCGAAATAGTTTTTAAATTTCCTGGAACGATCTCACTATAATATTTCTTTTTGCAAACCATACAAAATACCGCAAAAAAGTGGATCAAAATCATACCACTTATCAGAGAGATGATGAAATTCAACTTTCCGGTTTTGCTGAACCGAGCGGACTCTAGAAGCTCGTTCATTATACTCTAACGTCAAAGTTTACTTGATCATTTCTCCATAATGTATAACTTATGCGACAAAATCTAAATGAAACATTCCACTTGATTCAATTGATGTATCTCTAAAAAGGATTCCCGGGATTCAAATGAATTTTTCAGGTTTTAATAAGGTTGTTTTACCAGCTTACCGTAATTATTTGAGCAGATCAACTGGAGATGAAGATGAAATATTTCAACTTTCTTACTTCATCGGGGAATAGACAATTAAGGATTTGATTAAAATTTGATTTGGTTTAATATTCCGAAATATTTCATTCATTATGCCTTGGGTCCTCTGCTTATTTCCATTTTCTTCTTAGCAAATTAATGCTGGAGGACAATAATAATCTCCCTGCTATTTTGTTCTATGATGAAGTAGTTTCAAGCAACTGGTGCACTGTGTGGAGTGGAAAGATGATGATTTTGTAATGTATTACACTTTGCATCACGGATCTAGGTGATTAGATGAGTATATAATTTGCTTCTTATCTCAAACATTGATGTGTAAAAATCTACTTCATATCGCCTGACACAATTCACAAATTTGCATTATCGAAATATTCGCATTTGAAGTTTTCAGGATTATTCAAAGTCATCTGGTGATCTAGCCTTTGTGGTTTGAATTTTTATTTTCACATATCACTTGAAGCATATCTCAGGACATATTGTTTTATAGTTTAAAAATATTTTTGTTAGATTTGTGAAAACCGATTTCCAAAAAGTCGAAAATTCGGCGGTCTTCTGGGAAAATCCGTATTATTAAAAATCAAAGGAAATCCTTCCTTCGCGTCATTGAATTTATCTAAGGAAAGATTGTTCAAACATTATTTCACGGATATCCTGAGAGGTTGGTACAGAACCGTGATAAATGTCGAGAGTTCCATTCATCTGAGCCCTCTTTATAGCGGTTTCATCCCGAATAGGACTCATCAGTGAGGCAGCATGTTACCACTCACACCAATGGAACTCTCGACGGATATAAAGTGCAGTGGTTGTTTTGAAATTCTACAGAGACTGCTTAGCCTAATCGTTTGAATTGCAGACATAGAGCAGTAAACGTCCCTGAAGATTGTTATCAGAAGAATAATCCAACACACACTGCCCCACTTAAAATCGGGAAACGTCCATAAAAATTTTGCTTAGGTTGTCGGATAGTTGAGAATATAACAGTTTTCATCCCCATTTCAAGATAAAAGCTTCACGAAGAACTTGGGAGAATCAAGGCTCAAGTGACTCTACGATAGCATGGAATTCAGCAAGCGGGGGTATTTGAACAAAATTTTCTATCGCAGTATCAATGGAGACGAGGGAAAATGAGCGCCTCTGACTGACTAGTGGTTCTCAAAAACAATCGTGGTATTCAAAATAATATTTCTCGAAAAAGAGCTTGACTTCTGTTACTTCGGGTGATGGAATGAAATCCCTGATAAAAACCTGATAACTTGATGCAATGAGAGGGCATGAGTCAATTATTGTATCTTGACTTGTGTATTGAAGTGCTCTTTAAACCATTCCTGCGCGATGTGGCACTTTGAGCGTCCATTTCGCCTTTGTTTATCGACCTCAACAGTTATAAGAAAACATTTCTGTATAAGCGTTCCTCAAGATCTTCCAGTAGCTTCAAATCTGGATACCTAGCAGGCCAGCTAATTTGACTTTTTTGTTCATCTCGAACATTCTCGTCTTCTTGAGATACCCTGCTCATTTTCCAATAGGTGATAGAAATATGAATCAATGATATGGTTGACAATAGAGCCTCCACATTTTAAATCTCTGAGGTCTTTGAGTAGGTATGTTCTCTATACATATGAAGGTCGTCAGTAAAGTTGTCGTCGTCTTATAGAGGTCGGCAAAAGAAATCCAAACAGAATGATATTTTTAGGGATGCTTGTGGACTGCCTCCTGAGCAACCAACCAAAAAATCTGTCCTAAACTCCTTTCACGTTTTGCGCTGAAGAGGTGGTTTCTTGAAATTTTTTTGAGAGCAAAATGACCTGAATAAAAGTTGAAGAGGATCAAGAACTTGAACACTTTGCCTGATAAAATGTTTTGACAGCTGTAGCACTTGATGAGTTACAGCTCATCAAATGACAAAATAAAGAGAAGTGGTTCAGCTTTTGATTCTCTAAAACTTTCATCCAGGTATTTTTTTTGCTAAAAAATGTTTCCAAAACCACTCCCTGTCAGCTTATTTTTGTCATTTGATGCCCTGTGACCCGTTTAGTATGAGAGCTATCATGAAATCTTAGGAGGCAAAGTTTTTCAGTTCTTCTATAACTTTTATTCGGGTCATTTTGCTCTTGAAAAGTGTTTTGGAAACCTTTACTTCAGCGCAAAACGTACCATGACTTCGTGTCAGATTTTTTGTTTGGATGCTCAGGAGGCAGACCACGAACATTCTTGAAATTATCATTTTGTTTGGAATAATTTTTTTGTGGAAAACCGACATCTTTTCAGGGTTAGTACCAATACCCACAAAAATAAAATTATTATGTTTATCATCATCATCATTTAATCATTTTCAACTCTTTAGAAAATTTCAAACAAATTTTATATTCAATGTACTTTACCTATCTGAACCTGGTTTGGAAATTTTGATTGAGACAATTAACATTGAAAAAATTACCCGATATATTGTCGTGTCCACTTTGACAAATTTATATGTTGTTCCAGCAAACCCACGAGGTCCATCAAATATGTTATGATTCAAGCAATATCATTTCCAAATTCTGTGATGAGAAGGCGAAAATCGATGGAATCTATTCCCCAATCTAATGTCATTAGACTTCTTTTGGTGATATTATGCCTGAAGTTCTACACAAAAACTAAACCTCTCGACTTGGCTGACCCAAGAAGACAAATAACGCTAGCAATTCTATCGGTCACGCCTCAGATCTGGAGGAACGTTAGAACGCATTTCTATTTAGGATTAAGATATTGTCGAGAGGTTCGTAGCGAGAATTTTAAACATTTTGCGATCCGTCACATGAGCCTGCTGAATTGTATACGGAAAGAGAAACTATTTGTCTGAAAACAATTTTATCAGTAGTTTCATCATAGGGATAAGAAAAATACATTGGATACGTTCCAGTAGTTGACATATCACGTACGGAGTAATAGAAAAGAGACAAGGTCAACTTACACCGGACAGATCCAATGATGTGATATCGCCAGTTAGTTTTATTGGACTGCAATGAATATTGAACAAGATTAATCTGATATAATCAATTTTACAATGAATAAGTTTTTCACTAAAGCAATTGAATCCTGAAGGCATCGCTTCCTACTTTCATAACATCATCAGAATGATCTTATTTGAAGTAGAAGTGGAAGAATTACATTTTCAAAATCCATCGATCATAAAGAGAGTCGTCAGTCAGGTGGTTTCTATTCTTGGTTTTTGACTCCCCGTTTATTCACGAATACCTTGGCAGGTTTTTATATTAGCCTCGTCAAATATTTTTTTGCCATTTTTCACCCAATATTGTCGACGGCGGTGTCAATGGTTTTTATGATACGACTTTTCATCACTGAACTACAATATTCATACCTCTATTTTTTTTACTCCAATGATTGTCTTATTATTTCAACCTTTTTCATTTGCAGGAATTTTGTACACCTTAATTACATCTAATAAATCGTTTCAGGCGAAATAAGATGATGATTTCTGAAGGTCTGCTCAATCAATAGTTCTCATATTCATAACATCAATAGAACTAAGCTTAAGCGACTTCAAATTGTAGTCATCAGTTGCTGCCAATTCCAGTTACCATTTTAGAAAGGTTAATATTCTTGCGCCCAGTCTTGTGTTCTACATTTGAATAAGAGGATGGCCACTGTCCTCTTATATCGGAAAATTGTCTCCGCACAAAATGTTCTACTGCTTTTTTTACGGTAATGAAAATATTGGCTACTATTGCGACAAACTTGTTATTTATAGAGGGGTACGGAATGAACATCTAATTGGTTTTCTTGTCCTTCCACCATTTCCTAATAAGTTGTCTGATGAAATCAAGTAAACGTCAATTTTATTACAAGGGAGACTTTTATGCTTATTCGGATGCCATTGGGGAATATTGATGGATCGAGATTTTAGTAAAGGAAATTGCTGCTGTTAGAAATATTTTGATTGATGTGATCGGCGATTATTGTGCTGTATTGAATATTTGGGTTGATCAACTATATTTGCTCATGGGATTTTTTTTGATTGACTGGATAGGAGTCAAACTAAACACAAGCCACTCGTTGCTAGTAATAGTAGTAGAAGATTATCGTGAGAACCTTGTTTATGTTGATGAATCCAAGCTTGTGAAAGTTCCTATGTATAATGGGTTGGCATAACCAATAATGATCCCAGTCGTGATTATTTATTATCACCCAGCATCTTCAACACTTTGGCTTGCCTGTTTCTTCCCTTCTTCTTCTTGAAGCTCAGAATTCCTGTCTTTCAGCGGTGGGACAAGAGGTGACCTGGCGGACTGCGAAAAGCGTGCCTACCGTCGTCTCTCGCATCTCCACCGGTACATCGATGTGAACAAATTCAGAACTCGATCCTACTGAGATAGCATGAGTTCCAGGCCCTGACTTGCTTCATGTTATTTGCCGGGTTGAACAGTGGTTCTGTTATTGTGGTTCGGGGATTTCTTAGTGATTTTTAAATTCAAAGCTCCAATTTCGAGGCTTTTTATACTAAGTTTTTTCTCGTTTATTTTTCTAGTGGTCAAACAATAATTTGTGTTTGTGTAATTATTCAGTTGAAACGGATGTAGAACATGACAGGTTTTATTGTTAGAAATGTCAAATTTCTTACAGTTGAATGAAAAATTTTTGGAAAGAGAAAAGTTTTCCAATTTCTTCAAGGATTCATCCTAATGGAACAAGTTGTCTTCAAAGAATGTTGTTCTCAACTTTGAACATTTCTTGCAGGAAATCCCAAATATGAGCTTTTTTTTTATTTGGGATCAAATTGGCTTTGTAGGTTCTGTTCGGGATTTGATCAAAAAATGGAGAAAAAATATTTTGTAACGTTATGTTTGCATGATTTGATATTTTACCAATTATTATGAGATTCTATTTGGAATGTAATATGTAATTTGAAATAACCGAAACGTCTGTTAAAATATCCTGTGTATAAATATGAGAAATGGCATTCCATTTTAGAATAAAATATGACATGCATATTAAAATGCTTCTAGTCACCTATTCAGCAAAAAAAAAAGTCTTCTAATACCTGATAAGGAATATTTCTGAGGTGGTTGAACATCATCAACATCAGTTAAGTATAGGAGATCAGCCAAGGCTTTGTCTCTAACTAGAAAAAAACTGTTCGGAAATGTCAACAGGTGTTTCAGAAAAACCTGCATGTCTGAACCACTTTTCGGCAGCTCAAAATCTGGCGGGACTCTGACCAGATAGAGGTAACCAGCAGCGTTCCGAAATTCTATGTATATCAGTGTTACCTCCATCATGGTCTTAGTTTCTGCCTTGCTTTTCTTCGTTTACCCGTGGTAGGTTTACTTCTCTTACACTGAGTTTGCAGACTATTTTTTTGATATATGAATGCAACTTACCTAAGTATAATCTTATTAATCAAGTCTGTCGACTAAAAAAACTTATACTCATGTTAGAACTTCCAAATTCACTTCCACTCAAGCTCACGCGTTGCAGAATTTCTGTGGCTTATTTGTCCACATGCTTTGTATCTTTTTCCTTGAAGTGAAAAATTGTTTGAACCCCTTCCGAGGTTTTTTCTATACCCTCATCTCTTTGTTCGGTTCAAATTTGCATCTTCATCCTGAATACATTCAAGGCGGTCAAGCCGAACAAGTATTTCGGGCGGATGCGTCCATCTTATTGAAAATACTGTAAAACTCCATCAGTCACTTTGTCGTATATGTAAATCGTCACGTCTAAGGAGAGAGATTTCAATCTTTTTACCATAATCTCCTGGAAAGTCTTGAGCAGAAATGAACTGATTTTCAAGATCATTACGGTTCTGTGTTTCTTCAGTAAGCATGGGAAATACCTTTCAATCAAGTAAACAGTTTTAGGGCCCCTCAATGTTGCTGAGTTGTTCATTCTTGTAAATATTCACAACTTGCTCGAATTCAATATCCTTTGAATTTTGCTTCCTCGTTTGAAAGAAAAACATTCACATAGGAGGTCCTCACCTTATCTTATGGCATCCAAACACAACTTTCATCTTATTTTGTTTCCAGGGGCTATTGAAGTCTATTCTTTAGAGCGGGCGTACATCATTTGAGCTTGTACTTGAGTTTACACCTGATTACATCAAATAAAAGCCCTTGAATGAGAATATTAATAATACATCTTCATTTATAATCTCGACTTTGTCAGTTTGCCACTCAAACGCCAATTGTCTTCTGTCGAGTGCAAGGTCTATTTGGAGATTTTTCACATCTCGGTGATAAAGCCTGTATATGCCTTGGTGAGGGAATAGAAAAGGTGTACATTTTTTTTGTTAGATAATCTTGGAGAAAACAAAATTTCAAATTTGTACAAGGTAAGCTACATCAAAGTTCCTTTTTTTCTGAAAACTGTATGTTGATGAATATAATAGAATTCTAAATAGATCACCCCAATCTACATAATTTGATATTACTTCTCTAAAACACATCCCTTTTATGTACAATAATTTTATAAAATGTCCTTTCGCTTTCATATCGACCATACAAAGCACCTCGTATAGCACTCGAGAGAATCGATCAATGAGTTAACACTGCTCCAATTCATTTCTGTGAAAACGGCTCGTTTGACTACCTCATAGTAATCTTCATCATACTCTAGAGAGCTATTGACAAGATGCGTGTAAATCAAGCCAGTTATATTGCCACTGCTGTTATCAATGATAATTATTTAAAAAAATCCAAATTATTAGTGAAGCACTCACTTTGATGTGTGGGAATATGCAGTTTTTTGTGAACTGACCTGACGGCTCAATCTCAATCACTATAGAATAACGCAATGCGCTCAACTAATGATTATTCATAATCTAGAAAACTCTTTTGATCAAAGAAGTTCTATGGTCGATTATTGACAAGAAAAATTCAATACATTTCTTCTCAATAGTTCAGTACCACTTCTGGAAGCCTACAAACTTCTACCAGCGATACCTGGAGCGATACTCACATATCTTTTACTTGTCCAAATAGTCTTTCTTTGCCAAAAAGTTGCTTTTGAAGTGTATGCTCTTCTTATTTTCTTCATTCACCAAAAACCAAAAACAATTTTTGGACTGAGGAATAAAAAGAAGTCACCTAAGGCTAGATTTGCTGAGTGAAGACGAATTTAAACCGTAATTTGTAGATTTTCGCCTGACAAACGCTGAAACAGATTTTTTTCTGAAATGTTGTCGTTATGTTTCCGGAGTTTCTTTATTCAACCAATCAAATCGTGTTGCTTATTTTGCTGCTGTGATGTTTTTTTTTCTTTGAAGATAACTTCATGACTATCCGAAAAAGTAGTCGTCAGGTTAACATCAAATTTTTATTTTGGAAACGATTTTGTCTCCGTGATGCACTATTTTGTCCGTATTTTTGTTCCGGCCGTAAAATGGTTTAATCAAGCTTCATCTACAGTGATTAGTTGGCGACAGTACTGTGATTTGTAGATCGCCTTGACTGTGTACGTGTTGAAAATGTCCACTCGGACACCACATTTTCTAGCTTTTATTGACGAGTGCATGCTTGGGTCTTCAAGTTAGGATTGAAAACTTCTCAGACCACCTCTGTAAGATCCGATGAGGTGCAGCTGATCAAATAAAACCAATAGATGAAGTATATCATTTTAAACGCTCTCATAGGCTTTTAAAGAATCACAAACTTCGCAACTGAAATGCTTCTGCCATCTTCCCGATAAAAAGCAAAAGCTATTCATCGTCTCACTTTTATTTTCTTTGAAATTTTATAAATGTGCAGAGAAATGGGTGTCTCACATTATTCTTGAAAGAAATATTTAAAGTCTAGTTTATTGTGGAGCACTGGAAGTATGCGACACATTTATTTCTGTTATGGAAGTCGATTTATTATGCTTTCTGTTTCACCAATGCTAATGAGTAGTCATTTATGGCGTGGAAGATGTAGATGAATACAATTTATATGATTCTTAGCATTAATGACTATTGCAATCATGAAATCAATTTAATTTGGCCATTATGTGTAAAACAAAAATAGTTATAATAAAATGGATAACTTTGTAATGTTATCAACTATAATTATTAGTGGTTATTATTCAGATTACCCGCATGAATAAATTTTTTCAAATTCAATTGACATTCTCAATTTTTTTCTCCACCACAGTTTGCTTATTTATTTCTGAATTCATAATTATATTTTCTTAACCTCAGGTGAAGAGCATCTGCTACCTCTCCAATTATCTCCCTTTTAGTCACGTGGGCTACAATAATAATGATTATAATATTAAATGACTTGATTAAAACAAATATACAAAAGACGAAGTTTAACATAGACTACATCAACTCAATTTGGAATCGAAGACCGCCTTCCGTTGAACATTGGTACCACTTTGGTTTTATTTAAAAATTTGGCACGCACCTCGATAATAGCTGTTGCCTTCAAGTGGCTCTACCTGGTGAATGTTCTTTGTGCGCAAGACTTTAGCGGTCGCGGGTATAATTAACGCCTAAACAAGACTGGACCAAGTGTAATTTATTGAAACATTTTATCGATGGAGTGCCGCCGTTAGTTTTTTTTATGAGGTCGGGTCAGTTAGTTGTCTGATTCCAATACATATGTGTAAAATACAATTAATTGAAGGACAGTTACGGGGCTTCTGGTTATGAAGAACGAACAAAAATCTATTGACCAGTACGATGAAGATGATGTCGATGAAAGACACCTGTGCTGATTTTTTAAGAGATCAAAAATGTATGCAAAAAGGATTACTGATTCCATACTTTCTATATCTATTTATTAATTTATATAGATTCATGAATATGATTCTTTTGTCACCATCACATTCACATTTGAATATCACTGGATGGTGTTACGGATATCGTAGTCATGATGCGAAATAGTTACGCTTCATACAAAAACCTGGCAGAACAAGTGAGGAAGTTTGAACAATCATCAATCAATAATCAATGATCTTTACCAATAAATAGAACACAGCTACCCTTCACTAAAAAACCTCTTTTATACTTGCTACGTTTCCTGTCCATTGCAATTTGAGATACACCTTATTTCTGTGTTCTCTGTTTTTGTTTGCCGTATGGCTATTCATCAAAATCTCTGTTGATCTTTTTTCTCATTATTTTCTTTATAGGTTTTCATGTTCATGACTGGTACTATACTTTTATCAAACGCTATTTCTTTTGGAAAATTCCGTTTCCAGATTTAAACATCGACTTTTATCCAAACCTCGTTCATACCAGTTAGCGCAATTATTTATTACTTTAACCGTGGATCAGATTCATGTTTTGAGTGGTTCCAGGTAATTGATTGGTTACCACATCATTCAGTCTATTCATCTCTCTAGGATATTCCCCAATCCCTCCAAAATCATTGATGTTCATGGCTAGAACTGCCAATTATTTTACAATAACCAACCTTCCAACTTTTTATGATTGACACTTGTATGTATTTTTATCCAAATAACTTGATATGTACGCTATTGCAAACGTAACACATAGCTTCACATTTTTTCTAGTCTAACAAATCTCCATTCTCCTTTATTCAACAAATTTAGAAACAGACACTAAAACAGATTTAATGCCGGAGTCTAAATCCGGATAGTGCCTTTATAGCCTGCAGAAATATATCCAGCGGTGCTGGGAATTCGATTTCGAGAGAATTTGACTTATTTCGATGATTTACATAACAGTTTAGTGTTCATACGAGGGTGAATACAAATAGCTCCTAATTATATTGAGATGTCCTTTACGGGATTAACTGATTTGAATTTCTTTTGGATTTGAGATATTTTATTGAACATTGACAGAACAGTTGGGTTCCCAACTTTTATAATACAACCACATCATCAAATAATGCATATTTTTCATTTTATGGGCAAAGCTTTGTACTCAACCAACTTTATTCTGAAAATTTCAGTCATTTGGATAACGATTCCGCATTATATCGTGAACAAGAGAATAGTTTCTGGAAAAATGCGGAGCGTGGATTCGGAAAAAGTGGACTCTGAAATGAATGGACTTTCATTGTATAACATAAGGACAATTGTTTTGAAGTTTATGAAGTATGATCGCTATCTTCCGATTTTTGTATTTGACAATAGAAAAGTGGACTCTATTTGAATAATGAAAACTGCGTGAGATATAAAACAGCATTCAATTTCTGAAAACTGGAACATCGTACATTGAAATGGCAGAATATTCACAAATATGATGACTCCAGCCAGCTTCTTGATGCTATATCTCTATTTGCATGAAAACGGAATACGTGATATTGATCTAGACATTTTCATCCTTTCAAAAAATATTCTTTTAATTTTTACGACTGAATACCCTGTGCAATGCATTGCCGAATTTCGGCTCGAGTATCATATTCGAAAAGAATTTTTTGAAAAAATAAGGAGTAGTAGGATGTCCGAAAAGTGCCACACCACTTATTACTGTGGTCTGAAAACTACCCATGAAAAGTTTCAAAATGGTCAAAAACTCATTCATGTAACCGATAATGCATAATTAGCATGTTGATATATCAAATCAAATTAGATCAAAAGATGCTTTATTGTCCAAGAAATCAACTTATTGAAAGAGCTAGTTATAATAAGTAATTTTATATGCTACATTACAAAAAGAAGAAAACAAAATTAATAGGGAACAAGGTTGAAGTCATCTACTTGCTAGAGAGGACATTTTTCCTCTTAGGCTGTCTTGTCAAAGAGTGCCTTTCTCCGTCACACGTCCCAATAGATCGGACTCATCCTTTTTTTATCCGCTTATCAGAAAGAGAAGTTTTGTTTTTTCGATTTTTTTCTGGACCGGGAAAGGCATCAAACAATGAATTAAAGATAAAATTTCACGCGCCCAAATCTTTTGGTTCGCTAGCTTTTGACGATGTTGGCATGCCATATGATTTTCCATTGAGATATCAATTTTCACCTAGATATTGATATCACTGGATCATTATCCTTTCAATCACATTTTTGATCTTGTCACTGAAGTAGTTCTTAGTCTCACTAGTCACTAAAAATCCAGAAAACATTTCCATAGACACTACAGGCGAATTGCCGGAATCGGCCTTTTCAAATACTTTCCCTAAACTTCAGTGTTTGTCAACAATATCAACACAACAAAATCATAAACACGCGTACTATGCAAAAAAAGGAAATGGCACAATGATAACAGTTTAATGACCGATTACACCAACCAATTTTGAGGATACTTAACGCCAAGGAACCCTTGACTTGACAGTTTTTCATGCAACATTGTCAAGTTGAGGGTCCCTTAGCGTTAAGTATCTGGGCAGTCTTGGTCTTGGTCTCGATGACAAGACTGGCTCAGTTTTGGTCTTGGTCTTGATGGTCTTGAAAGAAATTTATACCGAATTTTCAAAATACTCATAACATACAGCATAACAAGCTCACAATAGATGTTTTTCATAAAACGTCAATCAGTGAATGTTTCTTTAAACTAGCAGTTCTGAACCGAAAAAAAATATATATTCTTTTTGTTCAGCCCGTTATAGTTTGGCCTAATAGGCAATAAAATATGCAAACAATTGTCGATGAAGAATAACGTTTCATAAATGCGAAAGACATACGGTCTTGTCACACAAAGAGAGAACAGACAACAGACAACTACTCTTCCCTATTGCTTATTATCACCTGGGATGGCGATACGATTTTAACAAGCTTCACGAAATAGCAGTTGTCTCTTTTCACTCAATTTTATAACATGTGACATCAAAAACGTACGTCTTTTGCATTTTTTAAGCGTTTTTCTTGATTGTGAATGGTTTGCATATTTTATTGCCTGTTGGGCCAAACTATACGGGGTCTACTTTTCTACTCACTTTTTCAACGATAAGAACTTATCTTGGCACCCATACCAAACAAAGGTTTCCGAAAAGCTCATTTTGCATTTTTCTCGCCTATTCACAATGAGTAGATTTGGATAAGTTTGTGTGAGATGCGGGGTTTGGTTGCGGGGGTTTAGCACAGTTTGTTGATACATATAGAGACACATTATTTATTTTTCACGTAGGAATGTAGGTACATTACTTGCTGATTTAGGCATTTTTTTACATTTATTTATGACTTGTTACAGAGTTCGATACATTTTTTTGGACATTGTTATTGTTTGCTAAGATGGATTATTATCATATTTTTTTTTTGTGATGTAAAAAAATAAACATTTAGATGGTTAATTTGAAGCTCCTGATTTTTCACTGAATCTACTGTGATTTGGAAAATTCCAGTAATACATCTTTGAAGAATTGATTTACTTAAAAGACTTATTGAAGGTAGATAGAGACATTTGCAGATTTTGATAAATATTATGTCGATTTTTTTTTTCAAGACCAAGACCAAGACGAGACTCTCGATGTAGAGTCTTGGCATTGGTCTTGGTCTTGAACGTCAAGTCTTGGTCTTGGTCTTGAGATGATTTTCAGGTCTTGGTCTTGGTCTTGGTCTGGTCACCAGTCTATCTATTAATAAACAATAAAACCTAACAATATCAAACGTTTCGGAAGCGAATTTGCCACAAAACTACAGAGCATAATATCTACTTGATAATAATGTTGAAACACTCTCGACTGAGAAATTTGAGTAGTGTTTCATATTTTTTCACATGACAATAAAATTATTTTCTAGTTTCTCAAGCAAACGTGTATCATCTTAACCAAGATTATGTGCGATGTAACTTGTTGGATAACATAAATGTTTGGAATTTGCATGTATTGTATTCTATACATTTAACAAAATATTTGTATCGGACATGCTCCAAATAGAATTGTTTTGTGCTGTCTGATACTTATTACCATCGAAATCAAACCATATATTATGAGATAAATGTTTTTCGTATTTGATAAAAGCATAATATTTTTTCAGCGATGGCCCAAGTTCCTTGCGACAGCTAAAATTTTTTGTCTTAGAACTTTTTTCTATGACCCCGACGAGTTGAAACGATGAGGTGCGTAGAGTACATGATTGTGGTTTTGATGTCGTGTTTTTTTATATCTTTCAAGAGGTTGCATGGGTTTTTTCTTGATGGTTGTCGTGTTTTAAGTATTTTGCAATCAGTTATGATCTATTGATAATAATCATCAAGTCTCGTTATTGGAGAAATGAGTGTTTGTAGTATTCATAGATTTCAGAATCGGATGGAATAACTTGGATCAACGGAACCAGGTCATTGACAAGTGGCTGAAATATGTTTCTGCTGAAGCCGGCGCCACATGATGCTATGAGCCTTTGCTTTAACGTTGGAACAAACAAATAAGTCAAATAGACGCGAATGATAAATGTTCCCAATTCTTAGCTCGTAGGATCGGCTGCATCTGTAGCATCGCCTGGCAATGACTTGATCGTGATGCTATCAACATATCGAAGGTTTGCGTCCAATAGATCTGACAGTTGTTGCGGACATCATTTGTTT
The DNA here is from genome assembly GCA_958502075.1 of Orchestes rusci. Lineage (NCBI taxonomy): Eukaryota > Metazoa > Arthropoda > Insecta > Coleoptera > Curculionidae > Orchestes > Orchestes rusci. The sequence continues at coordinate 14,954,048 of OY293314.1, forward strand.
TCTTGGACGGCAGAAGGTTCGTCGCGTCAAGCTTCAAGAAATGTTCGAGTGAATCCATAATATCGTCTGGCGGCAGCTGAATGAATATCGGAGGCTTAAGACTTTCTCCACGTCATAACTTTGTCAATTTGCTAGTTTCTTGGCTATGTTCATCATTCGAACAAGACACGAAAAAACACTTTCTTCAACGTGTATGTTGAACACAGAACCAAAGGTAATCGAGATTGACAGTATTTTGTTCAATGACATTTAAAAACAGCAACAGTTGGACTTTTGAGGACTGCGACTCTTTTTGCCCTGATAAGAAATCCAGACTGCTGAAATTCTTATCAAGCATTCCATTGATTAGATTGTCTTGTTATCATTTCTTCTTAAAAACGTCAAAAACATTATGTTATCATACTTGCCTTGTCGAGTATTGTGGAAAAATAAATTGTCCACGGTTTTCTCAAAAAACGTGTTCGTTCTTATTGAGAATGATATGCATCATCAACATCTTATTCATTTCAATATACGTATGGTAAATGCCAAACAACTTTCGATCTACGTCATCGTTGCCACCAAGCTCGTTGTTGTGAAGTTTGCTGGAGGCCAAATTTAGTCAGAAGCCAATTACATAATAACTCGCTTAGTGGCAAATATGACGTGAATCAAAAGTGGTTTGGCATTCGCTGTAGAATATCAAATATCAAGTATAACAAAGATATTTTCTTTTGTGATTTCATGGTATAAAATAAAAACTGCTTCTATCTATTGACAATACGCGCAGCTCAAGTTTCACGGTTACAGAGTCCATGATAGACGAGACTATAGTTTTTTCTCGAATTCAATTATGGCTCGTCGTTCTATTTGAGCCAATTGGAAGTTCGATTACAACTCGATTCTCAGCAGAATTGAACACCTGCTACAATAAGGAGTGTCTTATCATAAATACATTTTATACACTCACTCTTTTAACGAGAAAATGACGTGTTTGTATAACAAAATGTCCCGCCAGACTCATTAACAGTTTCAACAGAGCTCAGTTGATGAATCTTTCATGACTGTAATTAATTGTTTGATGCCAAGAGAAAGCAATTTGTCACTTGTGATGATAATTTGGGAAATTTAACATTGCCAACTGGTCCGTCAATTATTTGATAATAAAGGTTGGATGTATATCAACAGAACCTTCATATTATGTGCGTTCGTGTCAATATTGGAAGGTTCAAAGATTGAGTGTTTATTATTGGCGTTCTAATTGTTTTCAATGGAAAGATGGAAATTGTGACGGTCACCCCAAGAAACGAAGAGTTTATAACATCGCATAAATATTTTCAGATCTGCCTGTTTAAATTATTATGGGATTCATTCTTTATTGGGTAATTAAGTATAAAGCACACTTGATAAAACTTTAGCCAATATTTTCTAACACTCTTTATTGAAACAGAATAAAATAGTCTCCTACTACCGAGCTACATTTTCAAGTTCAAAACGATATAATGATCCTAGGTGAAGTGACTTGAGCTGTGAAAGGTTTGTACTTTATACCATAGTAATCAAATTATCCCAAACAACTTTTTTGTACGTCAGGTTAGGTACTTCAGGGAGTGCCCTCGTATAGCAATAACTTTCGAGCAAATACCAAATATTGCGTTAATAACATTCCACAATTCACAAATCGATATAGAATTCCAACGCATTGAAATTCCTTCAAGTTCTAGCCTAGTTATCAATCTGTGACTTCAATAATAATTAGAGTGAGCTCTGCTACATATTGAGCACTTGAGAAGTTTATGCCATAGTTGCCTTTATTATCAAGCTGTTTGATGAAACATAAAAGCTTCTTGCCTAATTGGCGATCTTCCCCTAAGAAAGTAAATGACAGATCGATCTTAATTGGTAAAAAGGACAAGACGGATGCGTGAGGGATTTTTATCTTTTTGATGTGCTCCGTGTTTTCGACCGAGTTCGGGAGCGACTGTGACTGGGATAATTCACGAAATACTTAGCTCAGCAGAGGGGGCCAAATTATTGCATCTGTTGCTCCAGGTTATTAAGAAAACGACTATCATGCTTGGAGAATAGTTTATTTTCAACATTCCAAGACCTTCATAGGAATTTTGTAAAGTTATCAAAAGAGTCACAGATAAGTACTAGGAATTGAAATGGTGTACTAAAAATCATATCTTCAAGCTCTTATACTGTCTCATCATGTACGCCAGACTTAATAGAACAATTAGCATAAGGCCTATGAAAATATATACAAAATTTCATGCAGGAGAAGAAAATGGAATTTAAATGTTTGACATCTTCCTCTCCATTGCTCTTTGGGTTGTACTGAGTTGCTCTAATGATTTTTTCGTGAAGGCCATGGTCTCAAGTCCATATGTGGTGACCGGCAGGATACATTTATCATATACTTGACGTTTTAGACACATTGGTATCTCCTTGTCTTTCAGAATGTAGCTTAACTTGCCGAAGGCTGCCCAAGATAATTGTATGCGTCTTTTTATTTCTTCTGAAGACTTCCTCGTATTATTGACTGCCTCCCACGAGCTCCTGTCATATCTTTTTATTTCTGCAGTGGTTTTCTTTACCTATTTTTATGGTATGGCCAAGATATATATACTGATCTAACTTTTCAAGACGAGTGCTACCAATAATGAGATTTGGTTGTAGATTGCTCATTATTTTGGTTTTTTGGAGGTTCATTTTGAGACCTATTTTGTTGGATTGTTCATTTAGTTCCGTTAACATTTGTTCTAGTTCTTTGATGTCTGTACTAAACAATACAATGTCATCCGCAAACCTCAAGTGGTTCAAGCGTACACTATCAATGTTTAACCCTTTTTATTCCAGTCCAGTTGTTTAAATACATTTTCTAATGCTAAGGTGAAAAGCTTAGGCGAGATAGTAACCCCTTGTCTTATACCTTTACCAAGGACTATTTGTTCGGTTTTTGAATCTTCATTCACTTTGACGTGGAATGCAGCTTGTTCGTAAATGTTTTTGATGAGTGTAACGTATCTTGAATCTACTCTAGCATCCTTTAGGGCTGCTAAAAAGGACCAAGTTTCAATGCTATCGAAAGCCTTGTGGAAGTCAACAAATGCCATATTATGTAAAGGAGTATTATATTCTGTGTTTTTTTCTATCAGTGTTCTAATACGTTGCAGATGGTCAGTAGTACTAAAACCTTTCCGAAATCCCGCTTGCTCAACCGGTTGATACAGATCTAGTTTTTGGGTAGAATGATTAGTTATTATTCTTGTAAGTAGTTTATATAAGAGGGGCAATAAGCTTATAGGTCTGTAGTTTTCTATATTGGTGGTGTCTCCTTTTTTGTGTAAGAGTATTACTTCGGCGTTTTTCCACAGGTCAGGTATTTGTTTTTCTATAAGGCACTTATTTAGCAAGACCTTCAGAGCATCCACAACAGTACTGCCGCCCATTTTTAACATTTCGGCCGTTATGCAGTCCTCACCGGGAGATTTTCTGTTTTTCATATGTCGTAAGGCATGTTTAATTTCCGAGAGAGATATTTCTGGAAGTGTTTCCGAACCGACGTTCTAAAATGGTTCTATGGGTTGTTTTGGGGTTTTGTATGGCGAATTTGTAAAGATTTGTATAGAACATTTGTATTTACTTGGTTATCTGCGATTTTTCTGTCACTATCTGTCCCTGCTGATCTTTAATTTTTGATATCTGTTGTTGTCCTTTTGCTAGATTCGATCTCAGTACTCTCATGCTTTTATTGCTTTTGATGGTTTGTAATATTTGTTTCATTTTGTATGCTCGCAGATCTGACCGTATGCTCTTTTTCACTTCTATTCGATAGCTTAATATTCTGGTGATTCTTTCGATGTTTTTCTCCTTTCTTCCATTAAGTTCAAAGTCTCTTGTTCCAGTTTGGTTTTTCTTCGGTTTCTATTTCGCTCACTGATCCTTTTTGCAGCTGATGTTATGTCGTTTGTTATTTTTTGCGTTACCTCATTTATACTCTTCATGTTAAGTATTGGTAGAGGTCCTATAGGGTTTTTGAGTTCTGCTTGATACTCTGTCTGGTTACGTTCGGGTGCTTCTAGGTTTGGTATTTTAATCTGTGTTAATAATTTTCTTCTATTTAGTTTTGTATTTACTTCTATTCTCGCTCTGACCAGTCGATGATCACTACCGGTATTGAAGGAGTTTAATACCGTAACGTCTTTTACTATGTCTTTGAAATTCTAAAGTATAAAATCAATTTCATTTTTCGTTTTGCCATCTGGGCTCCGCCACATCCATTTTCTCTGTTTCCTTTTCTCATAGAAAGTGTTTGAACAACATAGTTTTTCTCTGCTTAGGAAGTTTGCAAGTATATCTCCCCTGTGATTCCTGTTTCCTAGTCCAAAATTGCCAATATATTCGTTCTCGTTGTTGTTGTTGCTTTCATTTTTCCCTATTTTGGCATTGAAGTCTCCGGTAATCATTGTGTAGTATGTATTTTCTAGGTTTTTGGCACGTGTTATATCATCATAAAGTTGTTCTATATCTTCATCATCCGCAGCAGAAGTTGGTGCATAACAGTGAATAAGTTGGATTGTGTATCTCCGATTTAGTTTTAGTAGCAGATAGATGACCCTATTAGAGATCGCTTGAAATTTTGTTATCATGTTTCCAATTCTTTTATCTATTATGGAGCCTACGCCTTCCATACCTTGGTTATTTTCTGAATCATATTGGTACAAAATATGTCCTGATTTGAAAATGGTTGATTCCTCGCCTTTGCGTCTAGTTTCGCATAAACCTATTATGCCCCATTTCATGGCTTTTAGTACTTCTTGTAACTCTTCTAAATCCTCGTTTGTTCTCATCGTTTGGATGTTATATGTTCCAATGTGCAATTTCTGTTTAATAAGCGAATTCTTGCCTCCCCCAGATTCCATGAGGCCGACCCTTTTCTGGGTGTGGGATTCGGCATTGCATGCTCTACTGACCTGGGGACCTGTTTCGTTCGTTTTAATATTCGCCATTTGGAAGGATAGTTAGCCTAAAAACACCACGCTGGCTAAACGGGTTGGTGAGTTTCTGTTCAGCCGCCCAATCTGGACGGACGCTGTTTGCGACCACTCACTATGAGTTCAGACTCTGCTTTGCTAGTTTTGGTCCGCGCCGAGTATTTCATTTCCTCGGTACCACCCATATCTGGGAGGCATCCCCCTATCCGCCACCTGGGGACCCGCCCGAAGGGGGACTAGCAACCCCACACGGGGTTTGACATATGAATGGGGAACCATGAAATTGCTTATATTGAATTATTGAAGACTGGAAATAACAGTTGATATTGAACAGATTTGAATAAAACAGCTAATTGTTTGTGAACTACTCATGGCAAAGACCGCGTTTAGGATAAGAGTCGTCTCGATAGCTACAGGGTATCAGAGAAAATCTTATCTGGAGTTACTCCACAGATTAGGTGGTAAGGAGGAGGAACCATATTTACTGTAGTTGATTTGCATGATGTGCCTAGAGTTTCTTGATTAGTCAAACATCTTGGCGCGTTTGCACTTTCTGGTTAACGTGAGAAATGGAAAAACATGTTTTATCAAGAGCCACTCGGTATGGAGTCTACCCAGAAAGAAATCTATAAGTAAATATCGAGAGTACGAAACAAAGGAACATTGGTAGATAATAAGATGGCTGTCTTGGAATTTATAGAAGCGCGTCAGAATGTCTTAATCATCGGAAGAACGATGTCTCTAACGTTTCCCTCCTGACTTTTGAGGCGTTTGATATAAGTGGAAAAAATTCGGACACACCATATGTAAAAGAGGACGTTATGCATTTTTTTGACAGTAGTGACAGCTTAGAATGTCAAAGTGACAGCTGGGCGCCATTTGGAATGAATAGATCAGATTCTTATTTTGAAGGCCCTTTGGCCCTGATTTCAACAGCCAAGTTTCAAGCCTCTGCTATCATTTCTGTTGCTATGACAGCGTGTATTTTTTTTTCTCATTTTTGTTACCTACTTGATTGATACTTACCCGCAAGAGTTGACTTCTCCAAACTAAGAGAATATGATGAGGTATAGAAGATCTTCAAAAAAAACATCACTTAATCTTTTTGACAAGGATAAGTTTCACTAAAAAAAATGTGATATACGAGTTCTTGGAACAAACGATCATCTATTTTCAAGATCTTGCTGAACTCCACTCCACGATGCAAAGTATTCTGCAAAATCACAGACGATATTCTCGATCCCCTGGATGAGTGGAACTGACAAGGTTCTTATCAATATCCAATCAAGCATCATAAAGGAGATCCCCTTAAACCTGCTGAGAATGTCATGAATGTCTTCTTTTCTTCTAATGAGATATTCCGCTTTATATTTTGTTTTGAAAAAATTTTATCAATCAGTTTTTTGTGAACCCGAAAGAAAATCTTTCATGCACAGAAGATTTGAAAGGCGCAATCAGCAGGCATTATACTAATTATCAAAGCATCAACGTTGGAAGACCAATCAGTGCCTTCTAATTGCAGCTTCAGATAGTCTAAGTGAGACTTTATTTACCGAGAACGTCATGAAAGCGGTCATCAAAATTTGTTAATAATAAAATGTGTTTAAACAGTCCCAGATTCGTTTCTCTATACAGGCATCTCGGATCCTATTATACAGCAAAGGTTAAATGAAAAAAGACAAAACTTGGTGCATGCGATATCCGGCTTAAGATTTTTGATCGGTCAATTAGTTTTGGGAATATCGACCAAAAAATGAAAATGGCGGATTCATTTTTTTGCCAGTGAATTCAAAACGGGTAATATGACAGCTCTCAAGATGTGGGACACTTTTTAAAACGAATAAAATGGCGTGTATGGCATCTTGATCGTCTCTTGTTTTTCCGCAAGCCGCCTCAACTTTCATTTTTCTCATGGTGGCCATATGGGAATTTCCGATCTTTGGAAAGACCGTGAAATATACAGTATATTGATGTCTCACAAGTGCATACAAGATTCAAGTATCATCGAAATATCACACTTTGTAATTGGGACTCAATCTTTTTTAGAGAGGCCGTAATTTATTTGTCGCAAAATATCAATGATAGGTACTCTATCAACCCAAGGTCACCGCATATAGTGTGAAGCGATCGTGTTGAACGCATCGAATTTTCAATAGAGCATGTATGTTGATAATGACTTCTCAACGAGTCCATGAATGTATTGAATAAAAAGTCGGAAAATTCGTTGTTTTTCCGATGATTATATAAAATTTATAAAAACACTCGAGCCTCTGAATGACTTACAGGTCGATACAAAACTATTGCAAATAAAAATACTGTTATGTGAAATCTAATCAAGTTCTCAACTTACTCGGTATTGATTTACAAGTTTGCAAAATGACGTAATTAGTGACTGTTTTTCGTACAACCCTTGCAGGTATAATTGTTGTTGATATTTGTTGATGTGTACATAACTCTTTGTCTCAGGATTTTCATAGTCGCAGGAGGACGAAATTCATAGTCCTCATTCTTTGTATGACCTCAGCGAAAAAAATTCTAGGGCGAAAGATCAGGGGATCTAGAAGGCCATTGTATTGCTCCATTCAAAGAAATGATTGTTTTGTCAAACTGCTCTCTTGAAAAGTTCCTGACTTGAATGATTTTTCTAAATTGCTGAGGTCATGTCGGCATTTCTATGTGACTGCATGTTCAACTTCTAGGGAATAACGAACATTTTTTTTAGGTTTTGACAATTTGTTTGTCAGATTCAAGGCCTGATTTTTATTAAATTTCGTTGCAAAAATTTTCCTCTATTTGGACCAAGAAAGTTCGTTTTTTTTTCGAATATTGAACCACAAGTAGCATAAACAAATAATATTGGGTGAGTCGAACATGTCTTGTGAACATGGGGGAAAAGGGGAAAAGCAAGCTTCTGGTTTGCCATATTATCTTCCTTGAAATACCTTTCACCAGATTTTCTGTCACCAGTTCAATAACAATGACTTGAAATTCACTATCATCAAATGAATGTATTCCTCATCGATATTCAAGGAAAGTGTAGCCTTTTATTCATCGCTATCACTACTTGTCGTTGAATAATCGAACGATTTTTCTTGATCTTGCACAGTAGAAGGTTGATAAGAGGAATTTTTATCACAAACGGGAACGTTGGGCATCAGTCGAGCTATTTGAAATGCGTTGCCATGACAGATTTGTCATAGTGACGGTTGTTGTCATTTTCCAGTTGAAAATAGTTTATTTGTGCGCGAGAAGAAGATTAAGTGTGGCGATTATGCCAAAAAAATGCTGTGTTTGTGGACCTTCTTCATGGAAGGTTGGATTGTATAGATTTTGTCAAAAATAAGTTAAAATAACATAACATGAATATAAGCAAAAACAAAATGTTATCGACTCAAACAAATCGCGTACGTTCGGGGTGCTATGCTTGTTCTAGTGGTCCAATGTTCGAACATTTTTTTTATGAAACGAGACTCCGTGTTTTACAGGGTGTTCCTGAAATGACCGTGCAACGCTCAACCACCAATTCCTCAATCAGAAATGAGACAATCTAGGCAAACTCACCTATATCCAAAATTTCTTCGTCAAGTCCAGAGGGCGTTAGAGATGCAAAAAAAAATGGTTTTTCCTACATTTTCAAAAAACGTACATATCGATTTTGATAATTTTTAGTAGGTACCTATTCTTGGACCATGAAAATGCATTTTTTGTTTCTCTAGCAAATGATTGTAATTGACCGGAAGTGTTATAAAGGTGACGTCACATGTTATTTCTTTAGATTTTTTTTTATTGACTTCTCAATAATTCAGACGCTTTTATCTAATTGTTCAATGTATTGGGGAGTTTTTCTCTTTCTTGATTTAGCATATTTTTTTGGGTATTTCGCCACACTCTATCAAAGAATCAATCAAACTAGTGTCAATATACCGGATTTTCTATATTACGAGAAAAAAAGTCTATCAGTGAACAATAAAATCTATCAATGTCAAACGTTTCGGGAGCGAATCTGCTTCCGTCGTCAGTGGAACCTAAAAAAGAAACAATTAGTTCAAATTCACAAAATGTTGTTCGTCTTTTTGTAATCTCGCAGTAAAATTGGCTTTTTTGTGTTTTTGACATAATGTCACTTTTACTGACATTGAAGTGTTTGGTGTTGATTGTCAAACTTTATATATGTTCAGTTTTCATGTTTTAGTTTTTTGGGCTATGTTCAATATCTTAATAAAGGTAACCGTGTATAGATTCACAGAGTAAGTTGCTACACATTCGTTACAATTTAACATAATATATGCACTTTCTTTGAGTTAACGTTTTTTAGAACATGGCTCTTCTGCTAAGATTTTTGAATTATCCCAATCTATTTTATGATTATTATTGTATAATTTTGTGGATCTCGCCGGTATGAGGTTTGGCTGCAGATATCCACTAATCTTTCTGAATAATACTCAACTCGTTCAATTTTACAACGGAGAGCTTTTTTTTTAGACTTTTATTACAATAGATGTCAAAAAACATTACATAGCAACCAAAACTTGTTTTTTCTGGCCGCCTTCGTTTTCCATCCAATTTAGTGGGTATGTTCGGTATCTCGGGTCGTGCTTCTGCGTTACTAAAACTTCATCAATTATCAAATGCATGTTGACAAATTCCCGATCTATGAAATTCCCTTTTTTTCATGCATGATTCATGTTCTTCAATTCTCTTTTTTAAATGTCGTGAGGTCCCTCCAATATAAAATTTATTACATTCACAAGGAATTTTATTAATTACATTCTTAGTGGACTCATTAATATTATCAGGTCTAGTCGTTGTCAAATTAGAGCGAAGTGTGTTATCAGTTTTGAAAATATTATATTTTTGACCTTTCTTGAAAAACTTTGCTCAGATTAGTGGTCGTGGCAGAAAAAAACTCTTTTCAATTTCACCACTGATATTTTAGTATTGATCCATTTTTTCCCAGCCCAACTACTTCTCCCAGCAAATTTTTTCAAGCAAAAACTTTCTCACACACTGGGTCATTAGATGAAAACATCGGAATTATCAGAAAGTCATTTCCGTAAAAAATCAAAAGATATAGCTGCAAATGCCGCTACTGATTTTTTATGGAATTGACTTTCTGATAATTCAGATGTTTCCATCCAATAACCCAGTAATAAAGTTTTTTTTCTTCCTTGATTTGCTGTGGTAAGTAGTTATGCTAGAAAAAAATAGAGCAATAATAAAATATCTGTGGAACTAATTGAAAATATTTTTTTTCTGGCACAACCACTGATCTTGGCAAAAATTTTTAAGAGAAAGAAATACTCCCCAACACATTAAACTTCAAGATTGAGACGTCTGAATTATCAAAAAGTCAATGACAAACAGAAATCAAAAGAAATAACTACACCTGACGTCACCTTTATAACACTTCCGGTTAATTACAACCGGTCGCTATAAAAACAAAAAACGTAATTTCATGGTCCAAAACTAGGTACCAAAAATTATCAGAATTGTTTTGCACGTTTTTGAAAAATGTAGAATTTTTAAATCTTTGACGCTTTCTGTAGACTTAGCGAAGCCATTTTGGATATAGGTAGGTTTGCCTAGATCGACTTGTTTTTGGTTAAGGAATTGGTTGTTGAGCGTGTTAAGTCATTTTAGGGACACCTAGTATTTCGTGCTTAAATGGTTTCTATTCTCATTATTTCGTGAACAATGGACGAAAATAATATAGTTTTTTTTTTGTCCTGATGATAGGAGAAGATCAAGATACCTACCTGCATTTTATTTTGATGTCGGAATATTCTGAATTTTTTCTCGGAAGAAAACAGGAAGGTGAGTACCTAGGTGAGATAATGTTGGTGTTGAGACACATCGACAATGACTTTAAAATTCAGAAATGGTTTTTGGTTGATGGCTCACCTATCTGATGAAGATGTAGCTGAGTTTAATGTCAAGCTAAATACGCAAATAATAGGTATTATAATTTTTCAAATTATATTTTTACGTTATTGGAATGTTATTGATTTTTTTTGTGAAGGAGAAATATCCATCTCAACGAACTGTGGGGATTTTCTACAAAATTTGAGATTCACTGGAATATGATACGCAGGGTGTTTCATCAATAATGCGGATAAATTCGGGATAAAGCTTTTATTTTCTTTCACCATTTTGATTATCAGTCTATCTTCCAAAGCAGTTGACTCCAGTTTTCGATGATCTGCACCCAATTTACCAAATATGTAGGTAATAATATGCAAAGACACCGATTTCACGAAATAGCGTCAACGACAAAATGTAAATCTGTAACGAGATTTCGTTAAAGATTTAATAAAAACCACTTCTCAATGCAGAGACTTTACGAAAACGCACGAATTTCTCAACGAAAATTTTTGTTCTGATTTGCCAAAAATTTTCGCAATTGACTTTAATAAGAACCAGACCTTTATGATCTTGATGGCAGAAAAGCGTACTACCTACTCAAACACAACTTTCATATTGAATTATTATTTGCAAGATGTTATAGACCACAGCACCATCTTTCTGCAGACTCATTGAATTATTAAACGACAGATCAAAGAGCCACCTCAGATGAAAAAAGAAAAAGTCCTGACTACGAAATGGGCTATTTCGATGATACCGGTAATTTGGGGTGAACAAATTTTTGAGGTTTTTGGGCGTCGGAGTTCGACATTGAAAATCAGCCAAAATCCAAATATATCATATTATAAGATGATGTACAAAACAGAATCATTAATTATAAAACTATAATAATATTTTTTTTATGATCGAATTTATTGTACGAATTCATCCCGATGTGTGAGGTGAATTTGAACAAAGCTTAAAATTACACGGGAATATGATTTAAGACCTCAATATGGGTAAATTTGGGATAGATTATAGACAAAAAAAAATATGTTCCCTTGCTCAGAATGGAAAAAAAGCCCTTGGGGTTAAAAAAACACATGTGTTGATTTAAAACGGTTTATTCTGGAGTGAAAAATAAGATGCTGCCAATCTTTGGTTTTATAAGAAAGAAGTTATTTAGTGTCATGCAATGTTTTATTCAACAAATGGAGGAAATAGTTTTTTTATGTGATAATCTATATACAGTGCGGCTCTAAAAGGTCCGGCCACCTTTTTTTTTTAATGTGTGCACCAAAAATTTTGAAGATAGGATATTTCAATTGCTGTCGAAATACTACTTTTTGATGTTACTGACGTACTTTTAGTATTCAAGATGGCGGCTGGGTGCCATTTTGAAACATTTTTTTAAATGGAAAGGGGGGTCGTGTGACACCTCATTTTGAAGATCCTTATGAGTACTTTATAACCCTAGAATATTGAGTCGATATCTTCAAGTACTACAAAATGGCGGTACATTTAATTACTACATTGATACATACACTTTTTGGAAAAATTCGTCTGTCAAGTTCAATTCAAAAGATGCTTTTTTGTCATTTTTATCATTTATTCCTAACCCAAACTGTATGTCAAGAATATTCCCAGCATCTTTTGAATTGAATTTGACGATTTTTTTTAAAGTGTATGTATCAATGTAGTAATTAAATGTACCGATATTTTGTAGTACTTGAAGATATCGACTCAATATTCTAGGGTTATCAAGTACTCATCTAGATCTTCAAAGTGAGGTGTCACACGACCCCCTTTTCCATTTAAAAAAATGTTTCAAAATGGCGCCCAGCCGCCATCTTGAATACTAAAAGTACGTCGGCAACATCGAAAAGTAGTATTTCGACAGCAATTGAAGTTTGCCAAGTTTCAAAATTTTTGGTGCACACATTAAAAAAAAAGGGGGGGGGACCTTTTAGAGCCGCACTGTATATAAAGGAATAAGGTGACTGACTGACTGACTGAATGACTGATATATCAACGCACAGCCTGAACCCCTGAGTCCAGAGACTTGAAATTGGGCTTCTTTCTACAACGTCCCACTAAGAAAGGATTTTTGAAAATTCAATTCCTAAGGGCGTTAAATCGTGAAATGTATTGTATGTTATTTGTTTGTCTATTCATGCCGACATGGCCGACATTTAATCGACTAAATCCGGACAACTTTGACAGTTGTCAAATAGATTTTGTACTGAACGTTGCCAGCTATTGATAAATTGGATTGGTCAACGAAGCAGAAATACTGCTACAAATGTGAGAATTTGTTTCATTTGAACTTGAATTTAGGTTTTTTGGTTTTGCGATTCTTTGCTTTATTGGTTTTTTGGTTCTTTGGTCCAGGTTCCTTGGTTCTTTTTTGGTATTTTGGTTCCTTGGTTATTTGGTACTTTGAAGGAGTTTACAATCAATAATGAACAGAATTGGTCAAGGAAATAAGAATATACTGCTACAAATGTAAGTATTTGTTTTTTCTTTTTGGACTTGGATTTGGTTCCTTGGTTTCTTGGTTCCTTGATCCTTCGATTCCTTGGTTTCTTGGTTCTTTCGTTCCCAGATCCCTTGGTTCTTTGGTTCTTTGGTTTCTCAGTTCCTTGGTTTTTGGGTGCTTTGGTTCTTTGGTTCTCTGGTTCTTTGGTTCTTTGGTTCTTTGGTTCTTTGGTTCTTTGGTTCTTTGGTTCTTTGGTTCTTTGGTTCTTTGGTCCTTTGGTTCTTTGGTTCTTTGGTTCTTTGGTTCTTTGGTTCTTTGGTTCTTTGGTTCTTTAGTTCTTTGGTTTTTTGGTTCTTTGATGATTTGGTTCTTTGGTTCTTTGGTTCTTTGGTTCTTTGATTCTTTGATTCTTTGATTCTTTGGTTCTTTGGTTTTTTGGTTCTTTGGTTCTTTGGTTCTTTGGTTCTTTGGTTCTTTGGTTCTTTGGTTCTTTGGTTCTTTGGTTCTTTGGTTCTTTGGTTCTTTGGTTCTTTGGTTCTTTGGTTCTTTGGTTCTTTGGTTCTTTGGTTCTTTGGTTCTTTGGTTCTTTGGTTCTTTAGTTCTTTGGTTCTTTGGTTCTTTGGTTCTTTGGTTCTTTGGTTCTTTGGTTCTTTGGTTCTTTGGTTCTTTGGTTCTTTGGTTCTTTGGTTCTTTGGTTCTTTGGTTCTTTGGTTCTTTGGTTCTTTGGTTCTTTGGTTCTTTGGTTCTTTGGTTCTTTGGTTCTTTGGTTCTTTGGTTCTTTGGTTCTTTGGTTCTTTGGTTCTCTGGTTCTTTGGTTCTTTGGTTTTTTGCTTCTTTGGTTCTTTGGTTCTTTGATTCTTTGGTTCTTTGGTTCTTTGGTTCTTTGGTTCTTTGGGTCTTTGGTTCTTTGGTTCTTTGGTTCTTTGGTTCTTTGGTTCTTTGGTTCTTTGGTTCTTTGGTTCTTTGGTTCTTTGATTCTTTGGTTTTTTGGTTCTTTGGTTCTTTGGTTCTTTGATTCTTTGGTTCTTTGATTCTTTGGTTCTTTGGTTCTTTGGTTCTTTGGTTCTTTGGTTCTTTGGTTCTTTGGTTCTTTGGTTCTTTGGTTCTTTGGTTCTTTGGTTCTTTGGTTCTTTGGTTCAATGGTGCTGATAAGCATCTTCACTTATAAAGGCAATATAATTTGAAGATATAGGAATCCAAAAAAAACTCGACGCAGTTGTACAACTGCCTTAAGGAACCAACATTTTTTACAAGAAGACGAATCTGTATAGCCCTAGAGCCAATTGGAGAATACCTTTTATTTATGAATTTAGCAGGCCTGAAATATCTGGAACTCGTCCTAAAATTCGTGGCAACAAAAATGTCACAAGGTCTTGTTGATCAGTGTGATGATCTACGCAATACCATGATAATTGATAACTACATTATCATCACCACCGCTTCAAGGGCGTCCTGTGTCCAGTTTTCCTGGATTCTTCCAATATCGTCCGTCCACCTTGTTAGTGGTCTGCCTCTTTTCCTGTAGGCTTCGTGTCTTCGTTTCCACTCCAGAATACGCTTTATCCATCCGATGTTCGTGCCAAATGACCAGCCCAGATCCACTTGTTGCGACTTTCTCTATGACATCGGTCACACCCGTCCTATGCCTAATAGTCACATTGGGTGTCCTGTCTCTCAGAGGCAGTGCCAGCATTGACCTCTCAATAGATCTATGAGCAACTCGCAGCTTGTGCGCCGTTTTTTTGGTAAGCGTTAACGTTTCTGCCCCATAGGTTAGTACTGGCAGTATACATTGATTTTATGTTTTCCGTTTGAGATTTATAGGAATGTTTGATTGGAAAAGATTCCCAAGCTTTCCAAATGCTGCCAACGCCAAGCCTATTCTCCTATTCAGCTCGCAGGTTTGGTTATCTTGGCCAATCCTGATCTCGTATCCCAGATATTTATGTGAGGCAATCTGCTCAATACTCATACCATCAAATGAGATATTCTCACTCATTACAAGGTTGGTCATACATTGGGTCTTTGTAAAATTTATGTTTGAACCGACTTCTTTGAACGCTTCATGAAGGCTCTCCAACAGTCTGTGCTTGGACAATAGTTTCGGTGGTTATGACAATGTCGTCAGCGAACCTCAACAGCTCTCCGTCGATAATTATATCCATCATTCTCCTGTCTACTCTTTTAATATATATTTTAATACGGTGGTAAACAGTTTTGGAGACATTGTGTCACCCTGACGAACTCCTCTTTCAATTCGAAATTCAGTTGTGTCTGCATGTAACCTTACACATGCAGTTGCCCGCCTGTATATTTTTCTTAACAGGAAAGTATATCGATGATCAATATTACACTTTGCTAGCGCGAGCAACATTTTGTGTTTTACGAGGTCGAGAGCCTTTTCGAAATCTATGAATACCAAGACAAGTGGCTTGTTATACTCGGTGTATTTTTCTATCAGAGTCTTAATATTTTGGAGGTGGTCGTTTGTTCCATACCCTGCTCTAAATCCTGCGTGTTCAAGTGGCTGGTATAAATCTAATTTAGATATCAGACGCTTAGATATGATCTTCATGAAGAGTTTGTAGACAAATGACAGTGAAAGCTTATTGTCTTTGGTCTATGGTTTCCCAGCTTTGCAATTTCTCCTTAATTGTGCATCATGATTATTATAGCATTATTCCGCTGGAAAGGTGTTGTTTTCTCCTGAAGACATGCATTAAAAAGCTTGCATATTATATTCTCAAATAATATGTTTCCTCCTGCCTCAATAGACTCAATAACTATTTCGTCTTCGCCTGGGGCTTTATTGTCCTTCATTTGTTTCAGCGACGCTCTTATCTTATCTGGGGTAATATCAGGAATACCCTTTGAACCTTGGTTTTGCACATGAGGCAAGCCCTCAGGCGGGTTGTGTTTCTTTTTTTTTGTATAGCTCTGTATACACGTCTCAAACTAACTTAACATGTTTTTCTTCTTTGAGGTAGTACGTCCTGACCCATTATTAAATGTAAAAACAGATGTTTTTGGTACCAGAGGAGAAGTTTCTTCGAAGGACCTTCCATTTTTGAAAACCTTCTTCCTTTCTTCATATTTGAACTTTCTTTTCTTTTCTCCTGACGCCCTTTGAGATGTCACTATGAAGGATTCGTAGTTGATCGGCATTCGTGGTATGCTGGTAATGCACCAACGTTTTTGAGCGTTGGTAATTCCTCTATTCGTTGCTTCGAGCTCTACTTCCTCATTCTTCGCAAACTCCGAGTTCTCCAGTTCAAGGTCTATCCTTTTCAGGTATTCACCTAGGTCTTCAACATCAGGCTCGCTTCATGATAATATTTGCCCTCTCTCGTTTTATATTGATAGTCACCCTTGCTCTCACCATTCTATGGTCAGTACTATACATATAGATGAAAATTGGTTCAGTACGTTGATATCATAGTTCCAGCGCTTCTGTTTACTTTTCTTGAAAAATGAGTTCATTGCGTACAGTTCATGTTGTAGCAGGAATTCAAGGGGTGTATTCCCTCTCTACTTCCTCTGGCCATTTTCATGTTCACCCATAGCGGATTCAGCATCATCCTCTCTATATCCAAGTTTTGCATTCAGATCTCGTATAATAAGGTTGTAAAGAGTTGGTGTTTTTGCCATCGCTGCTGCAATAACCTCGTGAAAGCTTTCCACTTTCTCGTCTGGATGTGGAGTTGTTGCGGCATAGACCTGAATAACCTTTAGTTTGTATTTGGAGCTCGGTCTTAGCACAAGAAATGCCACTTTCAAACCTACACTATCTATTTGGACAACTTTGTTTGTTAGTTTCTTGTATATTATTAAACCTACTTCTCCATCCGTCGATTCGTTATCGCCTTCATGATAGAACTGGTGTCCCGACTTCAGCCTTAGCTGTTGTTCTCCTTTTCTTCTATCTTTCCTCAGTCCAACAACGTCCCAGTTAATGTGTCCGAGCTCTTCTTCCAATTGAAACAATCTTTCGTCCGTTGACAAAGTCCTTGTATTCAGTGTAGTAACCTGCAGTTGTCGTTTCTGATAGCCTGGTCGTACCTGGTGCCGCTATTGTAGCCGGGGGTCGGTGAACTGCCGAGAACTGAGGGCTATATCATCCCCCATCAAACAAAAAACAATCCTCAAGAGACTTTACATGGAATACCACGAACAGGTTTGAGAAGCATCAAGCTTCAAAGAAGTCGAAATCTTGGTATAATCAAGTGTTTTGCCCCGTCCAAGGTCATTGAGTCCAACAACAATACAAAAAATTATGTGAAGGTCAAATTATAATGATGGTACATTATATCACAAAACAAAACAGATGAACATGCATAAAATTTAACCGATGACAAGGACAAAATAATAGGTGTGTTTGTTATGCTCCACTAGTGCACACTTTTCTACACTACAACACTCATTGTGACTTTGTTTGTGAAATGTTTGTCTGTTTTTTGGGATAGAATATCTTCAATAAACTTGTAAAGATATTCTATCCTAAAAAACAGACAAACATTTCACAAACAAAGCTGAGTGTTGTAGTGTGGAAAAGTGTGCACTAGTGGAGCATAACAAACACACCTAATGTCAAATATCCAGTGTCAATACTGTGAATATTTTCAATAGTTCAGCTGAGTAAAGAATCCAATTGATCAACAAAATTATTGAAGACCAAATGACCAAATGTTCTGTGGTAGTATCTTTCGTCCTCACTTAAGACTTGTATCCGGCCGTCTGGCCGATGCCCTTAGATGGGGCAAGACACGTGTACCCGTGATAGTTATGCTTTTGTGTTTACCATACCTATAGAACTTTAGAACTAAAGGATCTACATCGAATCGACAATAATGGTTTTCATTCAAAAGTAGAGTTTCTGTAGACTCTGTATAACAACAATCGCAAACTTAATCTTCCAAAACATGGCAACTCATGCAAGTGATAATCTTGGTTATCCTGTAGCCAAGTTCTCGAGCCCAAGGAAGTATGTATGGAAACTACAGTTGACAAAGCCGACTATTGTACACTGGTCTGATGGTCTGAGTATTCAAATCGGCCAGGTTGAGATCAAAGTTTCCGGAACAAATTGCCTCTAATGAAAAGGCACTTTGGCACAACGTTTGAAGGGTCATAAACTTCACAGCAAACAGAATGATCTGAGCGCACATGAAGGATAAAATTGTTTTTGTGATCGCCGGATAATATGCATTTCATTAAGTCCCTTGTACTGAAATATGTGAATGCAAGGTACAGCTGAGAAGGATATATTTTTTGTGACTTCATTTTTAAAGTGGCATGCAGAGTCATTATTGTGAACTCACACACTCTGTGCATGGTAACTGGAGAACTGTCATATTGGTGACAATTTTGTCTGCAATCAATACTAAATAACAATGGTGAACAATGATTGGAGTGTCACAAAGGTTCATTTTTTCGTACTTTTGTGTCATGAGTCTTTAAATGCAGCAATATTTCACCCTACGCCTTGCATGTCAGTTGAAGGGCTGAGGTATGACGAATGAAATATTATCAATGTCCCTTTTTTAGTCTACACACAATGTTCAACTTAAAGTTGGCTAGACAGGCAAGACATAAGGTTAAATGTTACGTCTGTACCCAGCTTGAGATTGATCTGAATAAAATCATTTGGTCAATATAACAGAATAATAAGCAAGTATAGAGTGAGACATTTTAAACATATTTTGTGAAGACTGTTGCCCATGTCTCTTGCTTATAGAAGCTCTCCAGCAATCGTAACAATGTTGCCTGCTAATTGTGCTATAAAAGACAATATTGCATGGTTATGGATTTCAGCGAGCTCATCCCAATTCTTATTGCTCACCAAATCCAATAATAAAAGTTTAGTATCCTATCATGTACCGATTATGAATTAGCCGAATATACATCAACCGTCATTCCTGTGAAAAGCCGCAAAAATCTATCACAAGTAAACGACTCTTAGGAATTCCTTAAACAAGTTTGTAGAATCTCCTTGTAGTGGTATTCCTCAAAAATTAAGCGCATTCTTCAACTAATACCTAATTCTAGCTACAATAATCATGTATAATAATTCCATATGCTCTGATGTCGTGTAATTAGCTTTGTTTATATGGGGAAAATACAAAATTTAGCAATGATATAATTTTACCGTTCAATTATTCTAGGCCTCATTAGTAGGCGTGTATTGTTTTGCTTCCAATTTGTTATTCTATGTGTTATTCAAAGTTTATTAGTGATGTTAAAATATAATGGGCCTAATGTAAATTCTCTAATTTGGTATGCAATTTGAGTGTCGTGATGATGAAGTGTTACTTGTATGGACAAATGTTGGATATTGTGACATATAATCAATTATTTATCACAATTCATCCAAACTTTCGGAAGAGACTTCACCGAAACTATATGCAAAAAAGATGATCTTGGCGACAGCTCTCCCAACTTAATCATCTGATACGCTGTGTACCTTTCGTGCAGTTATCTTCAAGTCGTCAAGCCTATAGACTTCAAAGCCCAAGTCAACCAACACAACAAATATAACATATTACATTATGGAAAAATACCTGGGAAAATAAATTAATTCGCCTGCAATCTACCTAACCACCAATCCCCTACTTCTCTGTCATCATAAAAAATTTAAACCCCGTGTTGGCAACCCTACTACTTCTTGTGCCGATCTGTCGACATTGTGAAGCGGAGCAGCTCAGGTCCTCCAACTCCACCCGAGGAATGGTTGCCGCCCCTAGAATTCTCTTTCTCATGCGTCCCCATCCACAGCGGACGTCCAAAGCTTTACTATTCCGGTTCAGCAACTAGGCCGTCCTTGGTTCATTGGGTCGTGTAATCATCTCTCTGGCTTGCTCACATGTCGTGATGGTCTTCCAGTTCTCGACTGTTTCCTGCCAAGCCGTCTCATTTAGAGCCTCGGAGTCAGAAGTTTGATTAGACTCAGGAATGGTTCTGGACCAGGCTGGGACGATGAAGATCCAAGTCTGATCCGCTCGTACACTTGTTCGTTTCCGATAATGCACTTACCCATACCAGTTCGGCCTTCTTACTCTCGCCCAGGGCATGCAGAGTATCTTTGCACTCTTGTACCAACGGATGGTTTTCAGGATGTTCTTGGTGCCGCTTGTCAGAATAGATAAGTATGTTATCTTCTGCCCCTTTTTCAACCTTCTTTCGAGGTGCTACCCCCAGGATAGTGGGTACCTTTGCTTGGAAGACCATTGTGAGTTGGCCGAGAAGAAAAGCTTTTCCTGCATTACTGTCCAATCTGTATACTTCAGCTCCAGAAGACTACTTGGTGTTCATCAGTTGACCAGATTGGCATGTTGATTGATGGTTCTGTCGGGTTGGTCCACCACTCATTCCTGGAAGGCAAATGTACCTCAAAACTTCTATGAAGAGAAAAAACACTCCAATCTTGTCAGGACACGATCCATTGTCAGAGACCAGAGCTCAAGTAAAAGGCAGCTGGCTTGCGGGCAAACTGCCTGCACGTCTCCCTTCCTCGCAACTATCTCAACACATGCCATACATAAGTGACATGAAGCATTTTCTTTCCACAACACTTGTGCCTGTCGTCTCTTGCTAAGTCCTCTTCTAATGAGGGCAGTCCCTCATACCTTGGTCTCTACCTAGACAATTATTATTATCGCAGCATTTCGACTATTTTTGCTGTTGTGTTTAAAGAGATGAGTGATTAATTTCTCCTCCTTGGTTGATTCGTCGGGAGCCAACAGATTGGGTGGAGCTCTACTTGAATAAAGCCTCACCGACTATCATTTATTGGAAATATCAAAGTGGGCAATACAAGATGGATGTCGATGACGCAAATTTTCGTTTCTCCTGATTAGTGCTAAAGAACCATTTGAATCGCATGAGGTGTCTTAAGGTAGATGATTGGAGTGGGGTAAAAGATTTCAGAACCTACTTCGTGAATTTTTCAGACAAATAATGCTTTTCCTCAAGTTTCTCATTTAACAAACTAAGCTCAAAACTTTGATTCCAATAATTATTCAAAACTAATGCGGCACCAAGTATCACTGCCACTATCTAGTCATATTTGGTAGTTTCCTGCCGTATTCAAAACTTAGCTCTTTGCCTTCAATAACGAGGAGCTTCTATTCTAATTAGCTTGAATCCGTGTCAGCTGGTTGGCGTTTCTTCTCTGAAGGCTATCTGGGACCAAACTTGATTTGATATTTGTAAAATTCATCCGATGTCAGTTTCGAGACCGACGTCTTTAAACGGTTCCTTGGTCTTGTGGATTCGCGGTTTCTCACTGTGAAACTAGGTATCATCTGGTCTTTTTTTGAAACTTAGTCTGTCGACTGTTCTAAAGTGCCTGTTTCGTAAGAAGATTTCTCAACGGAATTATATGTTTTTTGAGATGCTGAATACAAATCTGAAGTTTGCTTCCTCCTAGCAGTACCGGCCAAAAACCTTGAAATATTCGGACTTTTTCCGGTTTTCTGGTTATATTATATCGCAAAAGACGCATCTTACAGAAAATTTCACGTTATTCAAAGTTGAAAAGCATAAAATTTTGCATAGAGTGACTTCCCTAACCTTGTTATTGTTAAATTCATAAGCTTGCTATCGTCAGTCGAAAAAAGCCTGTGAGAAAACGGCAATAGCCTCACTTTTGGGCGACAGTGATTTTGAAATAACCCCTCTACGTTAAAAAATCTTGGAATAAAAGTTGTACTTACCAAATATTGATTCCAATGAGAACCAAAGTTTCACATTTGCATCAGTGTATACTGATCATTTCGTCATTCTCCCTCTGAACGCTTATTTGACAAAATTAAGAGGTCCAATATTGAAAAGTCTGTGCCTGTCAATATGACCCCCCCTACTTCTCAAACCCCAATTCCTCAACTCTAAATTACTTATTAGATGTTATGGGAAGTGATCAGTAATCATTTACAAAAAAGATACATTAACTCATTTACAAAAAAGATACATTAACTCATTTACTACATGATCAACACTTTCGCTGCGGGTCCGATATCATGAACTTCACTCTAGTGCGGAAGGGTGAATTTTTACAAAGTCTTGTGATTGAGTTCATTCTTTGACGCCTAATGGCGCCATCCGCGCAATTCCAAAAATTTAAGGAAATGTGCGGATGACGCCTGAAATGACGTCGTGATTATTCGGCATTAAGATTTTGGAAAAAATATTTTCGTTAAAACAAAACGGTTATTGAAAACTTGAAAATATTTATATAAAAAGTATCAACTCTCTTTTCACACCCGAGGGACCTGCCTGATTAGTATCCCATAAACTCATTTCAAAAAGTGGATAGATTTGTGAAAAAACAACAAATCCGGGAACGACTTTGCAAATCAAAGTGGCAAAACATCTTTGATGTGCGGAACACGTTACGACTACGTACGCGCTATATTGACTAGATAATTTAGGAGGAAACGGTAACAGTGCACCAAATGGCGTCAGCCGCATAAACTGGGAGCATGGAAAGACGCCATTTGGCGTCATTCGCAGCAAACGTGTTACCAAGATAAAAGAATATACATAATATGTACCTACATACTGTAGTAAACACCATGGAAAGACCATATAGTCAGCTGAAAAGGAAGTTGTCGACTTCTTGTCCATCAAAATCGGTTGTTTCGTCCACGTTGGTGCAGGTATCGGCACAGTTGATGCAGTCTTGGCAGCAGAACAGATCTGCGCGCCTGCAAAAACAACGGCTACTACAGTCAGTGCGGCACATGCATGATATTTTCTGCATTTCTTTGTCAAGAGCCGAGGGATTCAGGGTGGTAAGTGGGATTCTGGACATTTTTGGTTGGTTTCGAAACCCACAGTTTTGGATCCCAAATGTTGCCAAGCCACTGTTGCACTTGCAAATATCGCATCGGTGGGAGGGATGGATGCAATGTTACTGGAAATCTTAGAGGTGGATGTCACGTACTGCTTGTATCGTAGCGCGTTTAAGCTAGTTGTTGGGTGGTTAGACCCGTGCAGGGCAACCACAAATTTTTCTCCAGCAGCATCAATATCCACTTGCTGGGCTGAAGAATCCAAAAATCTCTCAATGGTCTTTTCAAGCTCTGGATGCTTAGAGAATCTGGTCGTGCCTTGATTGTATACAGTAACGTGGAGTCGCATCCAGAAACATCATGTGCTTGGCAAGATTCTGTTTCACTGCAGACTGCTGTTGATACAGTGACTCAGCCGTTTTCCCCTTTCCTGGCCTCAGCAGATACACCTTTGGAGAAGTGTAAAGAACCATCATGATCACCAGCAGATATATTATTTTTATTTATTACAATTGGCTTTTTTTGACTGACGATAGCAAGCTTATTAATTCAACAGTAACAAGGTTGTGTAGGCCATTCGATGCAGAATTTTTAATTTTGAATACCGTGTCATTTTCCGTACGATGCGTCGTTTGCAAGATTTGACCAGAAAACTAGAAAAGTCCAAAAATTTCGAGGTTTTTGGCGTTTTTCGACCTGAGCCGGTACTGCTAGCAGGCAGCAAACTTCAGATTCGTATTCAGCACTCCCAAAAAACAAATTATTTTGATGAGAAACCTTCTACCGCTTTCATGTTACCAAAAAGTTACCATTTTATCAGACTAACTGTCCGATCGAGGTGGGAGGGGCTTAGTCCCAATGTTGTCAATTTCAATTTCTATCGGCCCTTTTAATTTAATTTTATCGGACGCAAATTGATCTGCCACACATATCTCCTGCTGATTCCTCACTATTTTCTGCCAAACTAAAGAATCGTCCGCCTATCTGTCAGATAATTATTCTCCATCTGACACATAACGCCTTCACCTTCAGCATATCATCTATCTTTGAAAATACTTCCTAAGATCAATAATTTTTGCTCTCAATTATGTATCAATTAGGTACCAAATTTCAATAGATCACCAATTATCATAGTCAAAGCTCGAATTACGGCGATGTCAAAATAGACAGATCCATTTGAAAAACAAACTAATCATTATAAGACTGGAAAGTCCAAACTTTCGGTAAAGTTTGCATCTTCATCTACTCTAAACATGGAAGCGAAATAAACTTTCCACCAAGTAGGTAGAACGCAAAAGGAAAAGTTTTCCCATGAAGTATGAATCAATATTCTTCTGCGGCGATTGCAAATCATAAAAGACTTGAAAGGATTTCCAAACCCATTCACAACATTCGCTATTGTAGATCAAAAGCACTTCACGCTTCGCTAACCAACTTAGTAGCATGTTGCTTCTTGAAAGGGTTGCTTATGTTCTATCCTGACCGACCGACGCAATGCTGATAAAATGTTAACTTTACAATGAAGCTCATTTTCGTGGGTTTGAGACTGTTATTATGTATATCACATTCTTATTCAACGAGTAATCAACCGATTAAAACAGAGAGCACGTTGATTGATCACGATCTTAGTATGACACTTTCATCCCCAAGACGCTTCAGGTGGAGTTTCTTTAATCTGCATTTCAATATTAATGGAATTTCCGGGAACATTCTGAATTATCTCTATAGTATTATTATGAATGCTCAATCCACGCGATCAATTTACTTAATTTTGATAATCGTTTTGGTGATCAGGATAGAAGGTATCCACTACTTGAAACTAAAAAAATGTCAAGCTTGATGAGAACTTGTAATGTCGTCATTTTTGAATCCACTAATCAGTCCTATGGTTGAACTTACAGAAGAATTATTGTGTATTGTATGAGTTTTCGTGTACACACTAAGAGCCGGATGATGAAGATTTTGATGTTTTCAAAAGACAAATCTTTTTGCCTTAAATAATCATTCTAGAATAAAATAATATAATGTTCTGTAAATCAAATTATAATTATAAACAGCATTTGAGAGAATATTACTTTTTACCGGTCTCAAATCTCGTCAGAAAGGATCATGTCACCACAGAACTGGAAATATCAGATTTAGCGGCTGAAAATGTGGGCACAAGTGATATGACAGTAAAAAAACCAACTTTGTCGGCCATCACAAAATAATACGAGACATAATCTGCTATTATCCCGGGTATAAAAAAACCAATGATGCCAATGCTAATCCCCGAAGACTTTACTGTCAGTAAATAATTTCATGTTGGCGAAACTTAATTGAAAAATTGGCCACAGTTATGACAAGATTTTTCATTTGGAAAATAACTACCGCTCTTTCTTTAGACAAGAATGTTCATATTATGGGGATATGATAGACTCAATACATATAAATTCTTGACTGATTACAAAGTCTGGATGTGCGCACAGGGGACATGAAGTTATTACGGCCACCTGCTGCTGCATCAGTCCACCGACGCAAACAGACTACATATATTCAAGATCCAATCAGAAGGAAAATACTGGAACAGCAAAACAGACTGGGAACAAGCAAGAAGGATCATCATTCATCTGATCAAAATCAGGTTTTCTCTCAGTGAAGATGAAAGAAGTTCCATAAGATTAAGAGGAGTGTTATCCTGAGTAAAATAATTTTATCCACTGTCTTCTGAGATACCGGAGATGAACAATCGTTTTTCTAAATTTCAAATACCTGATACTAATCAACCAAGTTACACATGGAGCCAAAAACTTGTGAAATAACTGAGAATACACCACTTCAAAACACCTGCCACAATTCCGGATCGCTTCAAATTCAAAACTCCACAAAACTGCCAACTCCAGCTGTGCTCTTGATTAAATATATGAAATTTTACCAATTTAACTAAACATCCCTGGACCATTGAACCCATCCAGACACCAAAATAGCGGTTTCTGAACAGTTTCCGTCTACCAACACAATCTGTGTGAACGAACTCTTTATCTACTTTTCACCCTATCGCCGGTGAAACATGAAATTTTCGCACCCTAATTTTCGATGTTTCGTGAGGGGTTTGGCTCGTTTACATTTACGAGGCTAGGTATAGCATTTATTATGATGAAGTCAGCAGTAGAATATGTTACCATGTTCTGTACTGAATATGATACAATGTGCAAATAGTTTGTTTGAAAACAATGTGGAAAGTGGAAAGGCTAGGAAATGCGTTCGCCGTATTTTTATTCCGAAAAGTATAAATTGGACACTCTATTTACCTTCATTCAAATCGCCATATAAAGATATGTCGTAAACCTCCTTTATCGGCTTCATTTAGGAAGCGAATTTCACGTAAACCGCTTTGATTAGTCGCATATCCCTCAGGTATCTTCTCAAACGGTCTATTTGGTGCTCACGTCTAAATTGCTCAATTACGTCCCACAAACTGCTGTTTAGGTTTCTGCGGAAAGTTTAGCGAATGGTTTAGTTAGAGTGTTTCTGGATATCTCGACAGCTCTGATGTTGCATGGTGATCAAATGTGATGTTGAAGGATCAGTTTTGAGAGTTATATCCAAGAATCGATTAGTCTTTTATTGAGTGTTTCTTCGACCTGTTTTGCTGCCATGTTTTCCAACATTTCAACTTATTGTCAAATCACTTTTGTTGTCGCTGAATTTTCAAAGAGGGTGATATGCATTCTAACAATGCAGCGATGTGGTCAGGACAGTTGCGTTAATAGAAGATGGCAGATCGTACACGTATGTTGCAAGAATGGACTACTACGAAAACTTGAAAAATGCCGATTGAGCAAACATTCTTTCAACAGATTAGAGTAGATTTTGCGTCAATTGATAATTTTTTTCCTTCTGATTCCAAATATATCATGTATGTTGATATTCGACTCAGACATTTTTCTGCTCCTCAATTTCAAAGACTCATGAGAACACATTGCTTTGAACATGAATACCGCAAAAACGACTGAACCAGATACCAACATACATATATGGTATATTTGGAATCAGAAGAAAGGGATCTATCAATCTAGCAGAAAATATACAGGGTTTTCCATTTGAATCTGACCTAACCCAGTATCGGATTCTGAATATCTATGGAAAATACTGCGGATTTGCTCATTTAAACTTTTTTATAAAACCAAAAATAACTGAGATATCTACTGAATTAAATATAAACCATCACCCTGTACATATTAACCAGAAGTTTCAA
Source organism: Orchestes rusci (assembly GCA_958502075.1). Lineage (NCBI taxonomy): Eukaryota > Metazoa > Arthropoda > Insecta > Coleoptera > Curculionidae > Orchestes > Orchestes rusci. The sequence goes on from OY293314.1 coordinate 14,981,372, forward strand.
GCTATTATTATTAGTGTAATCTTGATTTTCTTTCACTTCCACGTTTTACTGTCACACTCAACACATAACCGTCGCATAACTAGCTTGCATTCATTTCTGTGAATGCCAAGTGATCACTTAGAGGTATCTAACATCAATTTGATGTATTTTTGACTAAATAATTACACATTTTTGCCCTGATTCGAAACTTTGAGTATCGGAGACATTTCATCTTTACTTGTAAAAAACAAGAGTTACTTGCCCATCGATTTGTTTATCAGTTAGTTTTGTCGCTTAACCTGACGTTTGAAGTGTAAGGTTGAATAATAGTAATATTGGTCGAGTCATATCGACAGGTGATATTGTCAAGTGTTTATTTTGTAGATATTTCATAGGTGGTGAATAAATGTTATTTTCTGAACAATTCTCGTCTTTGGCGTACGCAGCAGTCTTCCCGTTTTTTTTTTTCGGATTGGCGGGGTTGAATTTGGAAGTGGGTGGCGCAAATTAGAGTCGCAACAACTGTTCCTTTGAGAGAGTTTTTGCCCACGACCTTTCTCCGCACGAGTTAGCAACGTTCAGCAATCTCCACCATCCCCTGATCGTACCCAGAGGGTTATAACGAAAACCCTTTTTTTTGTAATTTTTTTTTTTTTCTTTCAGGATTCTGTTATTCTTTTTTTTAGCGTAATATATCGTCGAAGAAAAGAATAGTGCTAGCAATTCAACTCCACACCTACTGCATCTTTTCGTGGAGGTTCAGTAATGGTCTGAGCTGGGATATGTTTGAGGTTTGAGGGAGTGCACGAACAGATTTGATCTTGATCGATGGTACGTTGAATGTGAATTGATACATTGAAGATACTTTGCGAGACCTAGTCGTGTCATTCGCTATTTTTAACAGGGGAATGGGGGTCTCACGTGGCTCGTTGTGTAGAAGACTTCTTGAATGTCGTCGACATATCATAAGACCAATCGATTGGCCAGCACGCTTTCCAGATCTTGATTTAGAGTTTCTTCTCAATGGTTATTATCAATTATTTTTGTGTTCTCTTGAAATCAAGATATCGTAATGATTAAAAAAAATCGAATTTCAAAAAGCGATGAGGCTGCAACTGGATGTTGGTCTTCATTTTTATCTGTTACTGATTAACTTTACAGGGAGTCCTGGGAGACACCTTGTATTCCATTCTTTTTGACAAGAAGAGAACAAATCAGAACGGAATCCGGACAGTCATATTCTTCAGGAAACATCGAACCATCTTTGGTCATTGCTCAACTTTTTTTATAGCCACCAGTTTTAGAGTTAACGTGCTGCCTCAATATTCATTATCAATACAGGGTGAGACACAAAAAACTTGCCACCCAGGTTTTTTCCGGTGCTAGGTGATTATCAAAATCACTCGGGCACGTCAACGATGTCGACGATTATGTCGGTTAACGGTACCATTACCAAAAAATTAGCAATCATCCAAAAAAACAATAATATCATAAATGTAATTTGGTTAATCAATTATTCTCTTACTCATTATTTTGCAAAACGCTAAACTTCGATCATAGTTATCGTCACTCAGCTCTTGAACTGGGTTGAGTTTGTATGGGTTAAATTTATAATGTTTAAACATTCTTTGTACTGTCCTAGTCGAGATAGAAACCGCACGCTAGATATTCGCTCGTTGTTTTATGGTCGACAATTATCACAGGTGGTATTCGAACATACCAATTTTGGCATATCATTCAATAAATCGATATCAAGTCTAGTGGACTAGAACATAGGGTCCCAGGCTCTCGTAATTTTGCCACCAAGTTCAAGGACCCATGTGGATGTGAGGATGGACGAATGGAAGTGTGGTAGTGAACCGATGGCGACATGGAAAACTATGGCATGTTCAAATGACCCGTGTGAACTGCGAAGCTGGTGGCCGTCAGACGAGGTCCGAAAGCTCTGAGAGGTGAGGGTGGAACGGGTGTGTGCGAACACCAGGCACAGGATGATGAACGAACAGCAGAGAACAATTTAGTAGAAGAATGAGATCGGAGTGGTTTGGGGAAAGCGTGAATTAGTAGGAATGATGGTGGCGGATCAGCTCGTCACAAAGGTTAGTGAGGTGGAGAATGACAAGGGGATAGTGGAATCGCTAATACTGCTAGACCTGAAGAGAATCAGGGCTAGCAGGAGAAGACGAGTAGTCGAGGGGTGGCAGACACGGTGAACGATAAGGTGGGGTAGGATCTCGTGCGGCTTTCCTTTGAAGAGGCCACAGGCCATTGAAATCTCAACGGATATCTTCAACACATCAAGCGGGGCGAAAAAAAACACTGGGATCACATGGTAGAGTCTTGCAAGCGCCAATATTTTTGAGGGAAACAAATACCACGTGTCGTAAAAAGTATTGGGAAATATCGTATAGACAATTTTCAAGCCTATCATCTGGCAAATGAAGGGTGTCCCAATAGGAACGCGCATGTCAAATTGAGCTGCATTTTGACTCTATTCGAGGTAGGCCAAAAAACCAATGATAAGAATAATGTAAACAGTTAGCGAGTAGATCTGGTCAAACCACGAATTATTCTTGTTAAAACACACTAGAAATATGCAGAATGTTTTACGAAAGCATTTTTGATCGACACAATGCGACACAATGCGCCAAATCACAATTAATTAATTAATAAATTGATTTCATGCAAGATTATACATATGAAGTTTGATGTTGATGTGACCAAAAATACGTTATTTCACCTTGCTCTCGAATTTGTTCTGAAATACGAGGTCAACAAATGTTGTTCTCCACTCCATCTCCTTTTGAGCCCGACTTTGTCTCCCCCTAGGGATTGAATTTTGAACAACAACGATACATTTGTTCAATCAATTCCATTCAAGATTGTTATTATGAAGTATCAACATGATGTTAACAATAATACATATTCATCATTCATCAATTAACGATTTTTTCCACCCACTCCTTTGAGTCCGAATTTGACCCCCTTAGGGGCTGAATTTCGCAAAATAACGTAACACATATTTAATCAAATTCATGTGACATTATTTATAAGTTTCAAAATGATGTTACCAAAAATACATAATCTTTTATCAATTAATGATTTTTCTCACCTCATCTCCTTTGATCCAGACTTTTGTCCCCCTCAGGTGTTGAATTTCACAAAATAACGAAACATGTTCCATTCAAGATTATTTATATGAAGTTTCAAGTTGATGTGACCAAAAATACATAATTTTTCATCAATTTAAGTATTATGATTTTTTCCAACCTCACCCTTTTCACCCCCTTAGGGATAAAATTCCTCAAAATCCTTTAATAGCACACCTAGAAATATTTAGCAGAACATCTCTTCAAAATTTCATGGCTCTATCCATAACAGTTTTGGCTCGGCGTTGATGAGTCAGTCAGGACAAGCTCTTTTATAAGGATAGATAAGTAATAGGAAAACCAGCGTTTTGGAGGGAGACTTATACCAAAAAGATCAACCGTATTCAGACCTCGGTATGCCGTTGGAAGACGAAAGGCTCACCAAACAACATACAAAATCTGTCGTGATGTCGCCGTTTATCATTCCCAAATTGGTTGATAATTTTGGACCAACCAGACTAGGTACCAAAACCATGACGAAATCGACTCTCTCCTTGCTAAAGCTCACCCGTACATAAGTTTTTTCAGCCTTTTGTACAAGTTATTTGACCACAGCTTCTATGAAGACCGGAAAAAATATCAAGTATTTTATGTACTTGTATCACTTGCATCCTTCTAAAACATGGAAAAAGCAAAGTTTTTGGTTTGCAACAGGGGCGATTTCTAGCATCGTCGGCTCAACACCAAGCGTAATATATTTTTAGTGCCCAAGTGGGGCCTGTTCTGCGAAAGTTATGGCGTATTTTATTAAATTATTTTGGCAATATGGTCTTTTTGAAGGTGACGTCTATTTTTCTTGTTGGGAGTGGCTTTCTTGAATGAACTTTATTGTGGGTTGATGATCATTTCACTACGCCGACACGGTGTCAGTCTTTCACTTTTAATTCTGATTTTCTCGATTAGTAATTTTGCATTCTAGTGTACCCAGACCTTGACCATCAAATCATGACTTTTGTTTCTGCATTTGAGATATTTGCTCTCACTGTCTGACATATTTAGTTGGTAATTACAATTCTTGACTATTTTTGAAAATTATCGTTTATTACTCGAGGTATAAATCTTCAATGTGTAGTCATGAATCTATACCTATACATCTTTTTGTTGTTCTCTGGTATGTGCACTCATAACCTTCCATCTACAAATAGTAATATATTAAATAGTGGATTCAGCATTCTGTATCAAATGCAAACGAACAAAGACTTCTTGAAATTCGAACTCACTGCCCGAATCAAAAACGTCCATTGATGTTCACTTTCCCGACTTTTGTACTCAAATCCTGCTGTACACAGCGAGGACTATCAATAAATGACAACCAAATGACTAACCTTTGTCGTGCCTTTTTCTCGTTCATTCTTGTGGATTCCAATTAGTAATTAGAGCGCTGAAAGTGAGATGGCCTAATTCACACGACTTGATATTGTAGAGCAGAATTTCAATAAGCTTAGTACTTTGCTGAATATGTGAAAGTTTATTGAAAAGTTGCTGCCTGAAAAATTACCGCTACTCTATATTGATGAAACAACATACAGGGTTATTGCGAGGTTATTGCGAGGCACAAATCATGGGGTCTCAACAGGCTAGCAATTTCAAAATATTTTTGTGTATACATATAGAGTGCTCTCGCAAACTGTGGCGTCAAAGAATAGCGGTGATTCTTTGGTTTATTTTATGACTCAAGTATTCTATAAACATAGATCCGCCAAAGTTTTGTTACTGATGTACAGGGTGTTGAAATTTCAATATTTCAACATATACGATATCGTAGGTGATCAACAATATTAACAGATGTTCTAAAAAATATAGACTTGAGATGCTTCCATAGAAAAAAATTTAACTATTTGGGAGTAGGAGATCTGGAAGGCCGTGACTGAGGTCCACCTCGTTATATCCATTTGTTTTGATATGCTTCATATAAATAGTCCCGACCCAAAATAGAAAAGTGAGCTTGAGCGCCATCATGCATATACACCATCTGACTTCCCATGAGAATTGTTGAATCTTCGAGTAATTAAGAGATGTCTTGTCCCAAAGGGTGCGTATTGAAGTCACCAGTAAGTCGACCAGGTAAAAAAGGACCACTAATCAAATGATCTCCGATTATACCACCCCAAACATCTAATTGAAACTGATCCTGGAAATGATTTTCGAAAATTCCATAGAATTCTCGTCTGCTCATAAATGGTTTTTGTGAAAGTTCATAATGAAAGTCCTTGAAAAGTTGGCTTCTTCCGTGAAAAGGACGTTTCGATCAGAATTGGGGTTTGCTGCTAGAGGTACCACGTGCAAAAACTGATCATCAATGGAAAATTCCGGCAAAGAAATGCCTTTGCTTGAAGGTGATAAGGGTATAGCAAAGGGTTATGATACGTCAAACAACTTGATGGCTGATATTTATTAATACAGACATTTTTCTTGTGCTTGTCTCTGGGTGTTGCTCTATTTCATTCAAAACAACCTCTTCGATCTGTGTTGTTCGAACAGTACTTGGGGTAGTTCCATCAATGTTTTTCTTCATGTTTCCATGAGACGTCTTTGAATATCTGAAAATATTGATCGGGTATCATTCTATTTTGATTTCTCTAGAGGTCTGGCTTCTCTTGAATTTGCACTCGCGAGACCATAGATATAATCCATATTAGCCAATTCAGAATTCGTTAAAATCAGCATTGTTAAAGGTATTCGAACACTTCCACCCGCAATAATGATTGAGCTAGGAAAACTCACTCCACAAAAAAATACTCATATCAAACAAATTTGAATAATTATATCCTGGTGGCATTTTATAACAGCACACGTGTGAACCCCCATGTTACCTTGCAAATGTTTTATCACAGTTTCACAACTAAAACTAACTTTTCACTTTATGAGGTGCGGAAGTAATTGAGTTCAGCGATGAGCGATCCCTCGACGACTAATAATATTATATGAAGTTGGATAAAATCAATATAGGGAGGTGAATTGGGAAATTACTTGATCTCTATTTTCAAGGAAATTAAAAATATAATTCACACTTTCAGACGATACGGTGATTATATTGACCACGTTTATACGACAATAACCAAATATTTGTCACGCGTACCAAATATTTGGCCCTTGCCATATAAACGTAGTCATTGTCGAACTTTTTTGTTAGTGATTTGAATCTAGATACATAATATCAATTTAACTTTGTCAAAACTTAAAAACCGATTAATTAGGCAACTGATTTTGAAGTACCTTAATATGAAGGAGATTCATCTTCAGTTTATGTTTGTTTGATTGGTTATCAACCTATATGATCTTAGTAAGTCAGTCTTCTGAAATGATATAAGATCTAGACCTGGATAATGCGAAATGTGCCTTTTGACAAGTGTAGTAGAAAAAACAAGAGTGAGGGATTTCAACTCAAAATCATGTACAGGGTGTCCCATTTTGGGTACTTTTGCGGGGTGTCTCCGTTATTCTTATACAGGGTCCTTCATTAGTGCGTCGGGCAATCCTAGCGTGGTTATTTACAAAAGTAGAAAAAAAAGTTTTATACAAAAGTTGTAGAATGTGACTTTATGCATATTTTAAAAATATTTTCAAACATACAGGGTGCGTCACAAAAGTATGGCACGAAAAAGTATGATTTTTTTAAATGGAACCCCCTGTATATTAATTGATATTTCAATTCTTTCTTCAATTTGGAACAAAAATTAAGCTACAACTAATGTTCCTGAATTCAACCGTTATCGAGATATCGCGTTTTAAAAATGGCATTTTTGCAACTTTGGCATGCTATAAAACTCAAACTATTCAAGTTAGAGGAAAATGGTTTGCACTTTCCTATCTTAACTTTTCAAGAGCTCTTCTGTCATTTGGATAGAAGGTAACGTCAACTGTCAACTTTTTTCGGCACATTTTGACATTTTTTCACAATAATGGATTTAATCTCCTTGAATAGCTCTTGAAAAGTTAAGATAGGAAAGTGCAAACCATTTTTCTCTAACTTGAATAGTTTGAGTTTTATAGCATGTCAAAGTTGCAAAAATGCCATTTTTAAAACGCGATATCTCGATAACGGTTGAATTTAGGAACATTAGTTGTATCACAATTTTTGTTCCAAATTGAAGAAAGAATTGAAATATCAATCAATATACAGGGGGTTCCATTTAAAAAAATCATACTTTTTTGTGCCATACTTTTGTGACGCACCCTGTATGTTTGAAAATATTTTAAAAATATGCATAAAGTCACATTCTACAACTTTTGTATAAAACTTTTTTTTCTACTTTTGTAAATAACCACGCTAGGATTGCCCGACGCACTAATGAATGTAGATAGAAAGTTGCGGTTTTCGCGACAGTGTGCTACTTTTTCGTGAAACTGAAGATGCCGTTAACAAAATTTTCATAGCCCTTTTAGTTTTGAAGATACAGGGCTGAACTGAAAATGTTGCATTTCAAGGTACCCCTCGTATCTAAACTATCAGATAAGTTATGGAAAATGTGGAAAGTGTTTCTTATATAACTATTCCCGTAGAACTCGATTCTGCCTTCGGAATTAGTATACGGGGCAGGTCAAAAAGTTATCGGACCCAACTTTATTTTTTCAAATGGAACACCCTGTATATTTATAGTCCATAAGATTTATCTTTTCTTTACTTTTTTAAAAATATATAAGAGTATGCACTTAAAAAAAAAAAAATGTTTAGTCTATAACTTTTTGACCTGACCCTGTATACAAATTCCGGAGGCAAAATCGAAAGTTATATACTTTTCCCGTGGAACTCGATTCTGCCTTCGGCATTAGTATACGGGGCCAGGACAAAAAGTTATAGGCTAAACATTTTTTTTTTTAAAGTGCTTACTCTTATATATTTTTGAAAAGGTAAAGAAAAGACAAATCTTATGGACTATAAATATACAGGGTGTTCCATTTGAAAAAATTAAGTTGGGTCCGATAACTTTTTGACCTGACCCTGTATACTAATTCCGAAGGCAGAATCGAGTTCTACGGAAAAAGTCATATAAGAAACAGTTTTCACATTTTCCATAACTTATCTGATAGTTTAGATACGAGGGGTACCTTAAAATGCAACATTTTCAGTTTAGCCCTGTATCTTCAAAACTAAAAGGGCTATGAAAATTTTGTTAACGGCATCTTCAGTTTCACGAAAAAGTAGCACACTGTCGCGAAAACCGCAACTTTCTGTCTATAAGAATAACGGAGATACCCCGCAAAAGTACCCAAAATGGGACACCCTGTACATTGTTCATTGAAATCTAACAATGCTACTGAGAAGTCGCACAAGATCATATCATGATATTATGCATGTCTGTATGATTCATGTTAAATGTGAGATACTTCTCTGCTTTAGCGGAGACCTTTATAGTTCATCTTTTGTCGAGCTGATTGCACATAGAGCATAAGCCTCTCACGAATGCGGAATGATGTCCCACGATCCTACCATGAAGAAATCATAGATTCCCAATTGAAAAGTGATACCCAGAACATGGATAGATTTTTATTTTATACAAGGAAGAGAAATGATCTTCATGTCTGTTGTGAGTGCAACTGGCTGACGAACTCCAAGATATTCGATAAAATTGTTGCACATTTGGTCCCTCATCTCTTGGACTATGATATATCACAGATATATGCAGAATAAGAAATTCTCAAAGATTAGTAGACTCCCATTTGTGGCTGCGCTACTTCATGTACCCACCCATGCAGCATGCGTGATGATCATATAGCCAAAAAAAGGTAATCATTGTAGAGTCTCTAACAATATGATCGTTGTTGTTCAAGACGAGGTCGCCCCATTACCTTTCCGGTTTGCACTGCTTCCGACAGTAACTTATTGTGTTGCCTTAACTCCGCCGGTCTAGACCCGTTTTGTTCTTTCAATTATCAGGTCCAGCAACCTACCAGCAAATTTTGCATGTGTGAGTGGTCCTTCACCGTCCGGATAACCCGCAGCTTGTACCACCACAGGTCTTATCTGAGTTCGCGCCAGCTGTAGTACTTCATCAGTAAATTCTCTCTACGGGTTACCGATTGTTTTCTTGAAGTATCCTAGTCCCGGTATCACATGTCAGCTCCCGAAATGATGTTCTCATGATCATGCCTGTAGTGTCGCTTCAACCGTTTTTGTAGACACGTCTACAAAGAGTTCAGCTCTTCTGAGCGGTATAGCTGGGCCGACTCTCGCTAGCACATCAGCAAGAATGTTTACTTCTATCCCAGGATGGCTGAAAACCCAGATAAAATTCACTAGGTTTTTCCTTGGTGACAATTCTTCTCGTCATGAAGCAATCTATGTCGATCCTCGATGTGGACGACATCAGATCGAGGATTTCAATGCAGCCTGACTATATTGATGAAACAACATACAGGGTGGCCCATTATTGCGAGGCACAAATCATGGGGCTTCAACAGGCTAGCAGTTTCAAAATATTTTTGTGTATATAGAGTGTTCTAGGAAACTGTGGCGTCAAAGAATAGCGGTGATCCGTTGGTTTATTTTATGACTAAAGTTTTCAATAAACATAGATCCGCCAATTCTTCGTCACTGATGTATAGGGGGGCAATCTATGTCGATCTTCGATGTTCGAGGATTTCAATGCAGCTTGACTATCCGAGAGAATGTATATATTCTGGTTATATCAGCACAAATTCCAGTTGGTACACAATTGTCGTATCCTTCAGGGGGATTCTAGAGCTTTTGCAGGGTTCAGTGGTCTATATCCGGGCTCAACACTATCATCAGTCTTTGAGGCATACTCGTACCGAACCAGATCTTTATTCAAAACAGAAGGTGCTTTTTTTTGCCTAATTGCAGGGTCAGATTTTAAATTGTATGACTTCGGGAATCTGTGTACGGCTACCATGTGGTCCGATTTCATTTTTCAAAAGTAATCATTAGTTGAGTTCACTGCTATTTACAGTGGGCTCACACCGTGCTCCGATTTCTCGAAATCGGTTATAAGCAAACCATTCGTGGGTACTAGATCAGAACCTGATTGGTGGACATTGTTCCAGTACCGGTTATACGGGTGTCCCAAAATTAGGTAAGTTTGAGTTAGTTTACTGTATTGAAAACGCTTTGTTTTCAAAGTTAAATTGAAATTTTTGATCTTTTTTCAAATGAGTTTTGCAATATAAGTGTTATTTTGATAAAATCTGATATATGCTGATAATTTTGTATGCAAAATACTAATCTGGCAGTGATATGGCTCTAACTTGTGGGAACGCCACTTACACAGATTTTTACTCATTCAAATAGCCATTACTTTTTTGTACGCACTCGTGCTTCCTTTCTCTATTCAAAAATTGATTCCATCATATTTACATGAAAAAAGTAAACCTTGTGAGAGTCGCTAGAAGTAACTATTTTCAAGATAATTGCACTTATAGTAATCCATGCAATGTGATTTAAAATCAAAAAATTTGAACATTTTGAAATGTTTATTTCAATTCTGAAGCTGTATTGCACTACTTTTACGTGATAAAAAATATCGAATTTTTATTAGCGATTTTTTCATTAAATGAATCACTACGGCACTGGATTTAGAGTGCCTCCAAAAGGCTGTGACCAAAATTTCAACAAAATATAATCAATAATAACAAAGCTACGACAACTTGAGATTCATTAACTCTCTGAGCTAATGGTCACAAAAGAATACCTTGCATCAACTGTTGCCATGGAAATTGAATTTGTTTTATTACCTGTAACAATGAACTACAAATTGAATAACGAGATGTTCAAAATAACATAACATTTAATGAAATTAACAGAATTACATTTGCATTGCAATAAAGAACTAGTGGATTTTTTTAATAAAAAATTATAAAATTTTGGTTTGAAAGGTTCAATATTGTTTTCTTTGAGAAATCCAAAAACAAAAAATGAAAAAAAAAATCACCATGAATAAATATAAATATTCTTGCCAATAAACAGGTAATTTTACATTAACTTTAAGTAGTGGCAACAAGTAACTTCATCTCCATGGCAACTGTTGATGCAGGATGTTCTTTTGTAACCGTTTACTTAGAAAATGTACGAAATTTAAGTTATCGTAACATTGTTATCAATGAATATATTTTTCGAAATTTTGGTCACAGCTTTTTAGTAGCACTCCAAATCCAATGGCGTATTAATTTATGTAATAAAAAAATCGCTAATAAAAATTCGCAATTTTCTATCACGAAAAAGTACCGTAATCTGCCCTAAAAATTGAAATAAACATTTCAAAATTTGTCCTGTAGTAGACCCTTCAAAACTTGACATTAAAAAAAAATGGTTGAAATCGGTTAATAACCCGAAATTTCGCAGCGGTGTTTCCATTTTAAATGGGTCATACTGTAGGTGGCATTGGAAACGACGTTATCTTGGTTATTTTAACAATTGTTGCAATGTTTCTTATTAAAAAAAAAAGATAAATCTAATACTGTTTCTTTTTTGTTTTTTAAATTTCACTTTTTCTTTAAGAAGAAACGTCGAACATTAAAACCTCAAAATTACCATGATAACACCGTTTTCGAAGCCACCTATGTTTATTTTCGAAGATTGTCATTCAAAACCACATCGCACTCCCGCTGCTGGTCATATGACTCATAGAACCTACATAACAACAGACTGTTTTCCCTTTTTTTTCTTTTTTTTTCTTTTTTTTTATTTTTTTTTCCAAACCATCCTTGGGTAGAGGCTAATAACTGTGTAAATTTTCAGATAATTCTGTGCTACGGTTCAAAAGCCTTAGGGATAGAAACACACAAACTTTTACATTGATTTATAGAGATAGAAAACTAATATTTTTTCTTAGTGTAGATCATACTGTTTGAATATTTCAACCTTATTTCGAGACACCCTGTTTAAATCTATCTATGGCTAGCTGAACTTCAAGTAACCGTCATCGCAAAATATCCACAATGAAAGCGACATTATTAATATTATTATTAATCAATCATCACACAGCTTTTTCAATTTTATTTTCGCAATCAACTTGGGGTCTAGGTAAAAATATGTTATGGCATCTTTCGATAAAATGTTTGTCAACGCAAATCAAAAATCACATTTTTTCCTGCCATTTCAACAATATACAGTTCCAAAGACCTGATTTTATCCTACTTTACCTTCTGTCACTTTTATGATTTTATTCTGCTCCAATGCTCTACTTAATTGTTTTGCCTAATTAGACATCATCAGAAGTAGAAAAAGGATCAATCTTTTGAAATATACGGATCAAATGCCTACATCAAACACAACAATACTTCGCGTCTCCTTCGAGAATAAAAATGAATGACTGCCCGTTGTAGAAGATCAAAAATGGCAAAGAAGTTCAATTTGAAGGAACAACAATGAATAACGGTGCTACATCACAAAATAATATAGTAACAAGCAAATCGTAAAAAACGGTTGGAAAAGGAACCTAGCAAAAAACGACGAATGTAGTTAAATTGCAGATGTTTTTGGGCTGAGAATTTGAAGAATATCATATTGGATGGAATCAGGGGTACATGAGACCATTCCAGGGCCTCACGTGAGTAATTGCGGGAATTTGAAAAGTCCCTGGAATATTGATGACAAACCAGGTAAATGAGTGAAGACAAATCTACTTTTTCTACGACTGTCAAGGAATATCACCATTGTGCAATCAATATCGATTAGTAAACGTAGCACATTGTACAACTGTTGTACAACATGCTACTTCTTTGAGAAAAATATACGGAACTTCTTTCTCGTATTATTTATTGATTTTCAATTTGTGGTTTTACAAATAAAAAAAAATCGAATTGGATTGCAAAGAACTCTCGAAGGAAATGTTTTTACAGTTGTACATTCTTATTGATCGCTTTAGCCACAAAACGTGGAACCTAGAAAGCGTTTCGGACATTCAAAACAAATAAGTTTTTTTGATGAAATGGAAAAGCTTTGAATTCTGATGAATTATATGATTGAATCCGTGCATGAAGGGCATCAAAATGGATTTGCGCTTTTCTAAATTTTTTATAAAAACATGTTCGCGACATGCCGCAGTCACTGTTTGGAGAGGATTTGGCTCCATGCAACTTCTTTCTGTTTCCAAAATAAAAGGATGAAGTTTTTATAACGCAAATCCAAACCATTCATATCAAATTTGCCAATAAAAATCCATATCTTGTATGCATATTTTGAAAGTAATTATTTGATGCTGTTGACATGAATTAATATTTTTGATTTGTTGAATATTGATCACTGGAGTGGCTTGTTTTTCAGAGTAGAATCAATAAATGGCATCTATTCCCAAGCTGTTTCTCCTTCGTTTCTATCTTAGCCACGAGATAATCAATGTAATTCTTTAGCAAAGAAGTAATTGAGCTTTTTTGGTTTGTTTGAGACGTACTGATCTGATTAGAAAGTAATTTAAATAGCAACAGCTAATTGAATGTATGTCGTAAAGAAGCAATCAGCAACGGATTTAAAACTACAGTTTCAGAGTTTTACAGTTGAATTATCCCTATCAGTATTATCAAGATAGGTTTGATGATGATGATGTATTGGCAAGTGGCGTATGCCAAAACTTTTTGGAAGCCAAACTTTCTGTGATCAAAGTGTCCAGTCTTCCTTTTGAGAGAAGAAATGCTAAGGTCTGCCGCTGCCTGCAGATCCCTTTGAAGGACCACAACCACTATGGGATCGATAATAATCGACTCATCCATCAATTTTTGAAACTTGCTTAATTTGGATACATTCAGCAGCCTACTCACAAATTAGCTCTCAAAAACCAGACGACTCTATATAAGTCTTCCCTTCCGAGCTCTTTTTTATCTAGAGTTTGCTTTTTCTAATACTCCAAGGTTCAAAAGGTTCTTTGGAACAAGAAGTGGAGACTCTCGTTTCTAATAAGGTGAATAGCGAACTCCGCATCGTGGATATTGCCCGAAATTGCCTTGATACCAACGACTTCACGAGTCAATGTTGAATCCGTTGCAATCTTCAAAAATAACTCCGTTTCCTCAAATCTTATGGGGACATAATATTACGGAACAATAGCCGACAGAAAATAAATCTATCCAAGAGGCGGAGAAACCGACCAATTTCACTTCGGTGATTTTTTTCCATACCACGACCCCAATAAATTCTCGAAATGGAACAGAATTCTACGAGCTTCACCGTATTTATTGACATGTCGACATTGACAATTCGAGAAAAATAGGCTATAGGTGAGAAAGGTGCTTCAGAAAAAGGGTAAAAGAATATTGTATTGAACAAATTCGTTTTAAAATGAATTCAATCTTCTCGAGATATAAATAAATTGCGATTTTCAAGCAGACTACATCTCTCGTGTGTATCGGATCGATTGATTGATAAAATACTCTATTGTCCTAAATAAACGTCATTTGCACTGGACAGTAGTTTACTATAGAATACATCAAAAAATGGTACATAAAATATCAAAATATAAGTAGTGTTTCAAAATGGACAGTTTGCACAATTTTTAAAATAAAAATACAAAGATTAGGACGTGACAATGCCATCAACGCTGGAAAAATTAATCTATGGCCTTCATTATTGTAGTAATTGATTATTGAAAATTGCGCTTGGCCCAGCCCACCAAAAGCTTGTCTATTCTCTCGAAATGGACGTGACGTCACAGTAGTAGTCGAATATTTTTTCATCCGTCAAGTCGGTCGTCCCTATCCCCTTATTCTCTATTGGTCGCGCGATAACATACAAATATTGTTGATGTTTTGATTGTGTCGTGTTTATCATTTCATAACATAGTATTATTGATTCAGCAGAAAAAGCTCTAATCAGAAAACATTATCAAAGTTGTGTAATACCAGGTTGCAAAAACTCTCGCCTCTTCACGAGATATAAAATCTTTTTCTTGTTTCCAAAAAATCCTGAAATGAAAATAAGGTGGTTTCAAGCATTGAGGACATCACTTCTGAGGGATGCCCCATTGTCTATTAGATGTGCTGTTTGTGAAGATCATCTCAATGTAAGTATAGGTTCATCGTTAAGAAAGAACAAAGTCTTTAATTAAATTGACAATTTTATCATTGACTTAGTGGCCCGTAAATGAAAATGCCGGTCACTGAAAGTGTTTTCTTTAAGTATCACTCTGTCAAACGACTAAATTTGGAGCGCTCGACCAGGTGGTAGACATGAAAGGCTAGACCGGTAAGTCTTCGACAATGACTGGTAGATCTACTAGACTGCATCCCCACTAACCTCCAGTTCTCTCGTAACTACTAAGTCGCGCTACCCTTCTGGTATATATTTACATGTTTGTCTTTGCCCTTCGTACCCTACGAAAATATCCGATTCTCCCCGGCCTCGTTACCGGCGTGAATATGTAGGACGATTATACCTTTTGCACTCTGTCGTGTGGATGTCGTCAAAATGCCAGGCAGTCGACTTCTCACGGTCTATTGCCATTGCTGGGGTTCGAATCCAACACCGGACCGGTTCCCACTTACTGACCCAACGCCCTACACGCTGCGCCTTTTTCACCTGTATCTATAGTGAATAAACACTGAAAGAATAGGATTATGTTTATTTTGCTTTGATCTGTCTCGGCGATCGGTAAAATGATTCGGAGCACCTGAGAGCGATATCTGACGGATTTTGAAGCGCACATTCCGTAAGCCAAACGCGTGAATATTTCCGCGAGCAGCGCTCCGTTCCAAGTCGAACGAGTAAATCCGTTCCAGATTGATTTTCGATCAAACCAGAGCGGTTTTGGAGCCAAAAATACTATTTATATTCAAAACAAAAAATTGAGATGTGAAAAACATTGCATTGACACAAGTTTCTTTCGAGCCTGGTGACTAAAATATAAACCGACAAAATTTTCATTCGGACCTAATTATGCAGCTCTATCTTGTGTAGAGTCTTTATCCAATTAAATTATTCGTCTAATTGAAGATATAAAAGACATAGAGAATAGAGATAATTGATGTTCTTATCATTTTCAAGGAAGACGAAGTTTGGTTTATAAGAAAAAGTAGCTCATCTATAGCAAGGAAGAAAGTGTTGTTGATGAGAGACCTGGAAGTTGTACCCACTTTCAACGGATTTAACGAAAATACCAATCAATGTTAGGAAATTATTAAAAATCATCCACCGTTCTTGTGAGTTCTTCATAAAAGTGTTACTAGAAAATTTAGTAGTTGACTCAACTACATTTTTTCACCATTCAAGGTGGAATCCCCCATTACTATTTATCTTGACTTGTTATGGGTCGTTCCATTCAAAACATATCTCTGTAAAGGCTTTTTCCACACAGGAATCATTTGGCAAAGCAGTTTATGACGGATTCTCAGCTTTCGATCCGGTCAGCTTTTGATCCTGTCAACTGAGTGAATGGACGATGAGCCAAACTCATCCGAGGTGATAGTTTTGATAGTAACTAGAATCAAGAGGTGCTGATGGATGTCAGCGCTATACATGATCTCAGCGACTACCCAACCATACACTTGATTGGAAAGTATTTATCAAATGACTGAAAGACAAAAGGAGAGAATCGCTTGTCAAAGATATCTTTTTTCTCTGCGTCAAATTATTATGTTGAATATTACTTTGTTTATTTTTTGATAAGTCAAAGGTCCCAAACGATCTCCCAATTACCAAGCAAATTGCCACTCTTTTCTGACAAGTACTTGTACTTTCTACACACCCCGTAATTAAAGTTAAATAAGTGAAAACATTCAACATTAAATTCACATCTATAGGTTGAACTTGAAGAGAAACTGGAAGCATAAAGTTCAAACCTTTGTTTTTCCACAATGAATTCCTCAAAACTTCCTGGAATGTGTTGATGCCAATAGCTACTTTGCTCTAGTTGAAGCCTTTCTGCAGAAGCGATCTCATTTGTAAATTCCTATATTTGATTTGAGAACGAGGACAAAACTTTTCCAGGATGAGCTCGTTTGTTTCCGATTACTTTCTGGATTTGACATTTGACCGACTCTTGCGACGTTTCTTCTGTTGACTCCTAAATCTTTCATTAGTTCTTAATTTGTGCGCTGCTTGATGAAGGAGTAGCCTTTTCTGTGCAACCTTATGGCAGTACTCAATGACAATACCTAGCCATAGACCAACGATCTTTCTTGTGGGGATGTCTGATTTTGCTGGAAAGAACGCCAGTAAGTGGGAATTCCCTGTCACGATGCTCAATCCCGAGAAGACTGTCTCAAACATAGATAAAAGTTCGGGAAAAAGATGTCATGAAAACATAAGTTTCTGGGAGATAAAGCGTTAATTGTTTCCTCAATATTTTGAAAAGGAAGAATGAGGGAAATTTTCAGTGTTGAACGCTGGTCTAAGGGGTCCTATTCAAGATGCGGCTACAATATGCCGTCCAGACATATCTCATAGCATAAATTTGATTTAAACAGAGCATTATCTATTATGCTTTCAATTTTCTGGAAACACAAAGGTACGTTTTTTAATTTTTGTCCCTCTTTCTTTCATTTCCATCATAAGTTACATAGAAAAAGTTTCATTTTTAACCCTTTTCTCAAACGAGGCTAAACATTTTCCTGATCGCCAGGACAAGTAAACTGAAGAATGGATTGAAGTTCTTGAATGCACCATTTTTTATTTGATAACTTACTGATGAATGATCAAAGTTTCATCAACAATCTAATAAGCCAATTCTGTGCACTTTTGTGGGCGAATCTGTAATAAGCTTATAGACAATTTGTAGCTATGCGATTCCTATAGCTCACATAAAATCTTATAGAATTGTATCTATTCACGATCGAGTGTTCAGCAGTCGTGATCTCAGGATCGCTCCCTAACCTTACAGAAAGTTACAGATTTGCTTACAAAAGTACACAGAATTGGCCCATAAGTTAAATTGACTTCATCCTAATGGTGATTTGGATATTATTTTCGATAAAACATTTCGATATCTATATTCCAGTACCAGCAGTTTTCTAGTTAGGAGGTCACACATCATATCTTGAATAAATCATACACAGAGTATCTTTATCTTAATTTGTTTTAGGTTGGTTTGGTCATATTCTTTTTTCTTGAATAAGGATAATATACAGTGTGTCCAAGATAAGGATTTCTATCATGGGGATCTTGGAAACCGTAAGAGATACGAAGATGGTTAAATGAGAAAAAAGTTGTGCATTTTCAAGCCTAACAATATGCCGTTTCGAAAGTTCCAAAATTCCGAGTAGTTCCGGAGATATGCCTGAGAAAACGAAATTTGCCGATTCCGTTTTTATTTTTTTCTGACGTCATTTAGAGAGATTGTTATGGGCTAAATTTTGACATTTTGTTATCGAACTGGATTTCATAAATTTCGAATATTAAAGACTTATAAAAATCATTATTCGTAATGTTTTTTTTTATCGACAATGTATTCTGAATTATTCACAAACCTTCAAGTGGTGATTCTTCGTATTTCCTTGCATCTTCTCAACTCAAAACCATTACTACGTTTTTGATCAAGAACAAATTTCTGCCTTTTATCTCTCAATAAATGTTCACATCAATTAAATTGAAGCACTGGCAAATTATTTCAGTCCAATTAACAGTCAAATTTAATTGTTTGGAATAGAAATGAGATGTTCATCCGTTATTTTGGTTTGGATTTTGGTGAGGTTATGTTGAGTCTATAAGCTAGTAGATTACAATTTACTATTGGTCAATGGACGGGTATTTAGCGACGGGTTCGTGGAAGGATTGCTGAGTGACAGAGATAGACCATTGTCGTTGCGGTTTCCTAAAGCAATAATGTAAATGATGCAATTTTTCTCTCTCTAAATTTTTAAAAACCAAGAGTTGTCTAGTTCGTTTCCAGTATTTAAATCTCAGTGCTTTGAGGTGTCAATAAATTTCGCACCATATTTGTTGCCAACTGTAGCTTATTTTTTTTATTTATGGGTTTTCTAAGCAAATGTTCTTAAACGTTTAAAATTTGGTTGGTACCTAGCGTTTTTGGGCGAATTTCTTGGAAAACGTGGATTTTTGGGTCCCACTCTTGTTACAGAAGTTCACTTATACACATGGTAGTTTCCGGTTGCCAATGAATTTTTGGATTGAATTCAACCCCTTTGGGTGATTAATGGTTTCCGGTATACTTGACGAAGTGTTCTATGTCTGGACCAAATTATTTTGGAGTTTTGGAGAACATTTCTAAGCCAATTGGCGATTTATAAGTTTAAAAAAACTTCCATGGAACCAGTTTCAACGGCTCACGTTTTTTTCCTGTAACACGTGTTGGCACATTTTGGGAAGTTTGAATTAGTATATTAGGTAAGAGATTTTATATTCTCCTCAGAATGGACAAAGATCTAATGATGTTTTTTTTTTCTCTCACGTAGATACTTTTGATAGTCTTGGTTGATTGATTTAACCCGTCTGGATTTTTTTTATGGGTGTTTGCATGGGGCCTTCATGATAGTTACATGAGGTAAGATTTAAAACCGTTCATTGAATCTATATTTTTGGGGATGTTTCTATTAGTTTGGGATTCAGGGGCCGTTTGGATTAAAAATCGACACGTTTCTTAGACGTTTTTCTTATTAGGGCTTTTTCCTATTGGGATTCGAGTAATACGTTTTGTCTATGGCATATTGTGATGACGCCACGCAGCTTTTGGACTGTTATGCTAATCTATGGAGTTAATATAAATTGCTGAAACCTACGTATCTAGTATTGGAGGTGGATTTGTATACCAACACAATAGGACAGACAACCCTTAGAAGCCTGGGAAAACTTAGCCGTTATCACCAAACTGCTTGCTTGGTGAGATAAAACCATTTTAAAACCTGTTGTATTTTTGCGTTCAAAATTCTAAGTATAATATCTACCCTCATTAATTCTTGTTAGAGATATAACATGATCTACTGTAAAGTTATACGGGGCCGGCTTGCGTTGCGCTATCAGATCTGACTTAGTTATAGTTTTATACATAGAAATAAGCGGTTGAGTTTTTTTAAACAGGCATATTCGGAAATATTTATTATAGTCACCCAACTCCTTTACTGTGGTATTGTTATTAGGAACATTAAAGCTGTATTTGGTTTAAATCAAATCGTACTCTCATTTTTTTGTTTTTTTATTAACTTCAATAGATTCGGTATGAATTCGATTTTGGACTAATTGTTTTTTTTTCAAGTTTTATTTGATTAGGCCTAATTGAGAACGTTTGGCTACTTTTTGATAAATTAAAATTTGATGGCGCCCTTCACGATTTATGGACGTTGAGGTAAGAATGCGGTAATCTACCTGGTTGCTTACTCGGAGAAAGACTCGTCATAGAGAGAGGTGAATCCACCCCCGACTTGAGCTAGAGTGTAGCGGTTTGTCCCTATATATAAAATATTTATCAACATTTTTAAATTTTGGGCATTTACATCTTTTGGCAAACATTTTGGTTGGCTTAGTGCCAAAATCATTGGTTAAGAAAATGGCGTATTATAACGACCATTAAATAGAAAAAGGTAGATATCAACTGGCGCCCAACTTACTCTCTTTCTATTGTTTTTCTCGTGGATTATTGCATTCTGACTTTTTTTTAACGCGGTGTTTGTTGTTTTTTTTACCGCAATTTTGATTTGTAAATTTGCCAGCCTAAATTGTGGTTGTTTTTTTTTTTTTTCTGGCATATTAAAGTTTCTCTCAAGATGTATAAAATCAATGTAGATCGTCTGGCGAGGGATGAACTTGAATATGAGTTGAAAATTCGTGGTATTGATCCATCTGGAACCGTTGATTCATTGAGGAAGTGTTTGAGGTCTATGTTACATTTGGAAAAGTCCGGTAATGTCGTGCAAAGTTCGGTAAAACTTGATTTTGGTGAGGAAGTCACTATCTGCAAAAGCAAGCTTTCGGATTTAAGACAAAGAATTTCAACTTTCACGGGTACTCCTAGTCAGTCGGCTAAGATTGAAAGTAAATTCGCGCATCTTGTAGGCAGATTGAATAGAATCTCAGATGAAGATACTGAAATAAATCTGGCTCGTTCTGACTTGTTGGTAGAAATGACAACCTTGTTGGCGGATTTTGAAAGTAAAACTAAACTTTTTTCGGATGATGTCGAGAACCCACCTTTGGATCCAAATTTTGATGCGAATGGCGTTGCGAATTCAACCTTAACTGGTACTCCGGTTGTTTCACAAGTAAGTTTCAATGTAACAAATGCGCCAAATCAATCGTTTTTAAATAACAAATCTGTGCCTGTGTTTAAGTGGAATTTAAAATTTTCTGGTAGTAAAAGTGATTTAAGTTTCAATGCTTTTTTACAGAAAGTTGAACAATTCTCGATTTCAAGAGGCGTTTCAAGAGCCGAACTTTTCAATAGTGCTGCAGATTTGTTTGATTCACATGCACTAAACTTTTATCATCTAATTTCAAAGTATGCATCTGATTGGGATTCACTCGTGAGGTTAATGAAAGAAGAATTTGTACCTTCTCATTTCTCAGATAAACTATGGAAACAAATTTTGGATAGGACCCAGGGTTGTGATGAACCAATAGGCATTTACGTGGCAGCAATGACTCAATTGTTTGATAGAATGCCTAGTCAAGTATCGGACGGTTTGAGATTGAAGGTTTTACGATCGAACATGTTGCCTTTCTTCCAGGAGCGGTTGACTCTACAAGAGATAAATACTCCTTTTGAGTTGATTCAGTTATGTAGGAAGTTGGAGGAAACTAGGAATAGGGTTGAGGAATTTAGGCCTCCTAGAAGGGGAAATTTAAGCCTTGAGCCGGATTTAGATTATATTCCGTTTAAAAGGGATAATAGGGTTTCACTCAATGAAGTTTCTGCGGATGATTCGTTTCCTGACGATAGGTTTAATCAGGGTTTTGATGAGGGAAATTCTCGTTACGTTTCCACTTCTCAACGTCAGTCAGATCATAGACAACAGGGAAATCAACCTTCCTCATCAAGTAAACTTTGTTTCAAGTGTCAAGGTCCGAATCACTTTGCTAAAAACTGTAATTCGAACGTAAAAAGATGTTTTAAGTGCGGGAAATTAGGATTTACTAAATTAACGTGTCCTATTTGTTCCAAAAGTTATTCGGCTCAGGGAAACGGACAAAGACACCAATCTTAGGTCGACAGATTGGAATGAGTTCTAGTTCGACCTATTCTGATTTTAAAGGGAAAATTGTCTTAGATTATGTATTGGCACATGTGGGTCCTGGTGAATGTCCATATTTGATGGTTGAGATTTTGGGTTCAAAATTTTATGGTCTTTTGGACTCAGGGGCGAATAAGAGCTTTGTTGGTATGGAGGGTTGGATTAAGCTCAAACACTTGGGAATTAAGCTGGATGTGAATAGGAAGGCTTGGTGTACAGTGGCAAATGACTCTTCGTGTGAATGTATAGGGGTAGCTAGTGTACCAGTTAAAGTTAAGGACAGAGTTAGCCTTATAGATATGTATGTCGTCCTGGAACTTCGTCACGAACTTATTTTGGGTATAAACTTTTGGAAAATGTTGGGTATTGTGCCGGATATGCGAAGGGGTGAGTGGTATTTTTCTAAAGACCCTTTAGTTTGTAATGAGGTATCTTTGATTCAGAGTGAAGCGGATTTGAATTCGGATCAACATAGGCAGTTAAGTTCTTTAGTTTCAAGTTATTTTGAGAAAGTTGGCGATCGACTTGGTTGCACCTCAATAGTCAAGCATAAAATTATTACTAATAGTCCTCCTATAAAACAACGGTATTACCCTGTTTCACCTTTCAAACAAAAACTAATTGATGAGGAGGTGGACAAAATGCTGGCTGCAGGTGTAATCGAGCCTTCTTCTTCGGCTTGGTCTTCCCCAGTACTTTTGGTTCCCAAATCTAATGGAGAAATGCGATTCTGTGTGGATTTCCGAAAGTTGAATGCTGTTTCCGAGCGTGATGCTTGGCCCCTTCCGTATATTTCTTCTATTCTTGACAAGCTGGGTGGTGCTAGGTTTTTGAGCTCGTTGGACCTCAAGAGTGCTTACTGGCAGGTTGAGTTAGAGGAAAGTAGCAAACCTTATACCGCTTTCACAGTTCCTGGACGTGGGTTGTTTCATTTTAAAAGGCTACCTTTCGGATTGCACAATGCACCAGCAACTTTTCAACGGCTTATTGATACTGTTTTGGGTCCTGAATTTCATCCTTATGTATTTTGTTATTTGGATGACGTAATTGTAATTAGCCCTGATTTCGACACTCATATGAGAATTTTGAAGTTAGTTTTTGATCGATTGAATGCCGCTGGTTTGACACTTAACAGAGAAAAAAGTAAATTTTGTCGTGAAGAACTCCGTTATTTGGGTTATGTTGTTAATCGACATGGCATTTCCGTTGATCCATTGAAAGTAGAGGCCATAACTAATTTGCCGACACCCAAAACAGTGACAGAAATTCGAAGAGTGATAGGTATGTTATCTTGGTACCGTCGTTTTATTCCATCTTATTCAGACCTTATTTCTCCATTTACTCGTCTATTGCGCAAAGGAGCGAAATTTTTTTGGGATGATACTTGTGACGAATCATTCGAAAGGATTAAAAATGTTCTGGTATCGGCACCAATCCTAACTTGTCCAGATTTCAATCATGAGTTCTTTTTGCAAACTGACGCTTCGGGCTATGGCGTAGGAGCTGTACTCTATCAAATTCATGATGGTCGTGAACAAGTCATATGTTATATCTCTCGATCTCTAACTCGTCAAGAGAGAGTTTATTCTGCGACTGAAAGGGAACTTTTAGCTGTTTTGTTCGCCATTGAAAAGTTGAGATGTTATTTGGAGGGTGCAAAATTCTCCGTTATTTGTGATCACTACAGTTTGCAGTGGTTAGACAATTTGAAAAACCCTCAAGGTAGATTAGGAAGGTGGGCTTTGCGGATGCAACAGTTTGATTTTACGGTGATTCATCGGAAGGGGCGAGACAATGTAGTGGCTGACGCTTTGTCGAGAGCTGTCCCTGTTGAGTGTGATGAAATGGATGTCTTTGATTTTGATAACATTTCTGACAAGTGGTACATTAAAATGAAACAACAAATTTTTAGTAACCCTTTAAGTTTTCCTCTTTGGAGATTGTCAAATGACAAAATTTACAAATATGTCAAACAAGATTTTCCAGATTTGAGAAGTTCCGTGGATTGTTGGAAATTGGTTGTTCCAAAGGATTTGAGACGTGGGATTTTCGATTCTTGTCATGGCTCTCATATTGGAGGTCATTTGGGAATTCATAAAACTTATTCAAAGTTGGCTAGATTGTATTTCTGGCCAGGTATGAGGGCCTCGGTTGCTAAAATGGTTAATCATTGTGTGGTTTGTCAAAGAATTAAACCAGAACAGAAATTACCTGCTGGTAAATTGAATAGTAATTTAGTTCCTGATCGTTGTTGGCAAATTATAAGTATGGATTTATTCGGACCTTTACCTAAAAGTAAGAAAGGTAATATGTATATTTTTGTGGTTACTGACGTTTTTAGTAAATTCAATCATTTTTTTCCATTAAGAAGGGCAAATGCGAATAATATTGCTAGCATCTTAGAAGACCGTGTTTTTCTTTTCCATGGAGTTCCTGAAATTGTTCGGTGTGATAATGGGGTTCAATTCAAGGGTAATGAATTCAAAAAGTTAATGAATAAATATGGGGTTAGGACCTTATATAACCCAAATTATCATCCTTCACCAAACGTCACTGAAAGGGTAAATAGGGTTTTAAAAACTATGTTATCTGCTTTTGTTTCTGAAAATCAAAGATTATGGGATGAACATTTGGCGGCTTTGGCTTGTGCAGTTAATACAGCGGTTCATGAAGTCACAAGTAGAACTCCATATTTCATAAACCATGGCTCGGATATGGTTCTTCATGCGAGCGAATATATAAAATCAAAGGACTTAAACAACACAGTTTCTCAGAACCAGGTCGATTTATCTAAGAAGGTTGAATCTTTGGAAAAATTAAGAGTGTTTGTCAATAAGAGATTATTACAAGCTGGTCAGAAAGTTAGAGACCAATACAATCTTCGACGTCGAGATGTGAATTTTTCTGTGGGTGATTCTGTTTGGAAGAGACTATTTGCTTTGTCTGATGCAGGAAAATATTTTTCTGCGAAACTAGCGGGAAAATTTGAGGGACCTTATTCGGTGAAACGTAAGATAGGATACTGTATTTATGAGTTGGAGGATAAACATGGTAAATCGAAAGGGAACTGGCATGTTCAAGATCTGAAACCATATCTCAATCCGGATGTAGATGACTAGACATTTTCCGGGTACCACATTAACTAAATATAAAAAAAAAAAAAAAAAAAAAAAAAAAAAAAAAAAAAAAAAAAAAAAAAAAAAGGAAAAAAAAAAAAATAAAAAAACTGATACTGATTTTGACGCTTGTCTTTAACCCTAAATAAATTCTGGATGAAAACTTTCTCTTGCTAAATAGGGTAATCCGGACTTGATAGGACGTTCCTGTGAATCATATGTACTGCTCTTGGTATATTGATTATAGCGCTGGCCGGACTGGACTCCTTACTTTTAGCATTTTTTTTTGCTATTGTTTGGGTATGCCCTGCGGAAGAGAATATAAAGTAGAGTAGTCCGTTTTTTTTTGGGGGTTGAAGACTATTGATTATGACTTATCTTACGAATTTGATTTTTGCTCAAATTTCGGACACCCTGAGTTGGTGCTTATTTACCTGATTTTGACGTGAGCTTACCATTCTGGTAATTAGTGGGTTGACTTTGTTCATTCGAGGATTTTCAATCAAATTTTTTTCTCTAAGTGCCTAACTAATTATTTGTGAAAAATTTTGCCCTATCTACAAAATTTTTTTTTTGGGAAGGGGGGTGACTGTTATGGGCTAAATTTTGACATTTTGTTATCGAACTGGATTTCATAAATTTCGAATATTAAAGACTTATAAAAATCATTATTCGTAATGTTTTTTTTTATCGACAATGTATTCTGAATTATTCACAAACCTTCAAGTGGTGATTCTTCGTATTTCCTTGCATCTTCTCAACTCAAAACCATTACTACGTTTTTGATCAAGAACAAATTTCTGCCTTTTATCTCTCAATAAATGTTCACATCAATTAAATTGAAGCACTGGCAAATTATTTCAGTCCAATTAACAGTCAAATTTAATTGTTTGGAATAGAAATGAGATGTTCATCCGTTATTTTGGTTTGGATTTTGGTGAGGTTATGTTGAGTCTATAAGCTAGTAGATTACAATTTACTATTGGTCAATGGACGGGTATTTAGCGACGGGTTCGTGGAAGGATTGCTGAGTGACAGAGATAGACCATTGTCGTTGCGGTTTCCTAAAGCAATAATGTAAATGATGCAATTTTTCTCTCTCTAAATTTTTAAAAACCAAGAGTTGTCTAGTTCGTTTCCAGTATTTAAATCTCAGTGCTTTGAGGTGTCAATAAATTTCGCACCATATTTGTTGCCAACTGTAGCTTATTTTTTTTATTTATGGGTTTTCTAAGCAAATGTTCTTAAACGTTTAAAATTTGGTTGGTACCTAGCGTTTTTGGGCGAATTTCTTGGAAAACGTGGATTTTTGGGTCCCACTCTTGTTACAGAAGTTCACTTATACACATGGTAGTTTCCGGTTGCCAATGAATTTTTGGATTGAATTCAACCCCTTTGGGTGATTAATGGTTTCCGGTATACTTGACGAAGTGTTCTATGTCTGGACCAAATTATTTTGGAGTTTTGGAGAACATTTCTAAGCCAATTGGCGATTTATAAGTTTAAAAAAACTTCCATGGAACCAGTTTCAACGGCTCACGTTTTTTTCCTGTAACACGTGTTGGCACATTTTGGGAAGTTTGAATTAGTATATTAGGTAAGAGATTTTATATTCTCCTCAGAATGGACAAAGATCTAATGATGTTTTTTTTTCTCTCACGTAGATACTTTTGATAGTCTTGGTTGATTGATTTAACCCGTCTGGATTTTTTTTATGGGTGTTTGCATGGGGCCTTCATGATAGTTACATGAGGTAAGATTTAAAACCGTTCATTGAATCTATATTTTTGGGGATGTTTCTATTAGTTTGGGATTCAGGGGCCGTTTGGATTAAAAATCGACACGTTTCTTAGACGTTTTTCTTATTAGGGCTTTTTCCTATTGGGATTCGAGTAATACGTTTTGTCTATGGCATATTGTGATGACGCCACGCAGCTTTTGGACTGTTATGCTAATCTATGGAGTTAATATAAATTGCTGAAACCTACGTATCTAGTATTGGAGGTGGATTTGTATACCAACACAATAGGACAGACAACCCTTAGAAGCCTGGGAAAACTTAGCCGTTATCACCAAACTGCTTGCTTGGTGAGATAAAACCATTTTAAAACCTGTTGTATTTTTGCGTTCAAAATTCTAAGTATAATATCTACCCTCATTAATTCTTGTTAGAGATATAACATGATCTACTGTAAAGTTATACGGGGCCGGCTTGCGTTGCGCTATCAGATCTGACTTAGTTATAGTTTTATACATAGAAATAAGCGGTTGAGTTTTTTTAAACAGGCATATTCGGAAATATTTATTATAGTCACCCAACTCCTTTACTGTGGTATTGTTATTAGGAACATTAAAGCTGTATTTGGTTTAAATCAAATCGTACTCTCATTTTTTTGTTTTTTTATTAACTTCAATAGATTCGGTATGAATTCGATTTTGGACTAATTGTTTTTTTTTCAAGTTTTATTTGATTAGGCCTAATTGAGAACGTTTGGCTACTTTTTGATAAATTAAAATTTGATGGCGCCCTTCACGATTTATGGACGTTGAGGTAAGAATGCGGTAATCTACCTGGTTGCTTACTCGGAGAAAGACTCGTCATAGAGAGAGGTGAATCCACCCCCGACTTGAGCTAGAGTGTAGCGGTTTGTCCCTATATATAAAATATTTATCAACATTTTTAAATTTTGGGCATTTACATCTTTTGGCAAACATTTTGGTTGGCTTAGTGCCAAAATCATTGGTTAAGAAAATGGCGTATTATAACGACCATTAAATAGAAAAAGGTAGATATCAAGATATGGAAAAACAAAAGACACTTTCTCCTGGCCACTTTTCAAGCTCTACAGAACAGCGTTGAGAGGTTTTCCGTACGATATCTCGTTTCGGAGAAACCATCATCAATTTTATTTTTTTGAATGGCGCGTGAAAAAAATATGTCCTGTATTGAATAGCATATTTCACCACGAATAGAACGATGTTTAATACAATATGATTCTGCAATTGTGATTGTAATTGGAAAAGATGTTTCTCTATTAAATTCCGAATGTTTTGGTGTAGTGGGCGGTGAAATGATGGCGCTGAGAAAAAAAATAATCTGATTCTCATATTATTGACACAAACTTAGTATTTTTGAACTTTGTTTTTGCGTCTTGTTGACACAGTTTTTTTTGTGTAACAAAATGGAAGGTAATTTTTTTACCTGAGGAAAAGTTTGAAAACCATACTTGACCTGAACCACTACACAGCTATCGTTTTGCCTATCCAAGCACTTTCTGCCTAAAACCTGAACATCAGAGGGAGAATTCCCATAAATACTCACGTTCTAAAGTTTCCAGATAAAGTCCTCGATAATGAGGCTTTTGATAGGTCTAGAAATACAGTAGCACAACGATGACCGGAGTTCAAGCTTATATGCATTGTTTTTCCAGTAAAATTGTGTGGGTTCATCCAAATTGTCTTTCGCTATGCCAGAATAACAGCATAGAAATATAATATTATGAATTCGTCTGATTTATTCGAGTGTCTTACCTTACTTTGAAAAGGCGACTCATGCAAACACAAAGTGAATAGTTTAGTTGGACCATTTCTGACAGAATAACAGATATTTCAATCACAGAATCCTTTCAATATAACAGCAAATAGAATAACATTCGCTGCGTGTTAAGCATTCAGTCTAGCGTTATCCAATAAATCAAACTATGTACTTCCCGAACTACGATTGCACAATAAAGTAACCAAATCCAAATGATACAATTGTCTGTTGGCAACATGTGCCTCATCAGTATTTTTCAGAGCATCCTGGCTGTTGGATGCTCTGTAATTTATTTTTCAAGGCGCCGCGACTTTTCCAGAATAATAATGCGAGATTTTGATTCAATAGTAGACATTTTACAGCGACAGTGCTTTGGAACGATGTGGTGATATTATGAAAGAAAACAGACATTTCTAATACTGTCAATTTTCCTGAGGGCTTTTCAATTTCCTTAGCTGTATCAGCTAATTTATCAGAGTTCAACGAGAAAATGTTACGCTACAAGTGCCACTTAACCGCTGCAGATAT
Source organism: Orchestes rusci (assembly GCA_958502075.1). NCBI lineage: Eukaryota > Metazoa > Arthropoda > Insecta > Coleoptera > Curculionidae > Orchestes > Orchestes rusci. The sequence goes on from OY293314.1 coordinate 15,010,744, forward strand.
TAGGAGCTATATTTAATTTGCCACAATTTACTGGAACAAACTTTCAGCTCAAATACCTTGAAAACTGCTGAGAGGCATATAAGTGAATTATTAAATGCACTTCTGGCATTTGTGTTGAGGTAATAAACTTTGTAATAATTTGGATGGAAGCAGTATTGGCTGATCAAGTTCTAAGACATTCTTCTGTATAAGTTTTAGGATTTCTCTGATTTATCAAAGACTACTTTTTTCATGATAAGCTGTCCTGCAAGATCTTCTGCTCGGAGATTTTGTGTGGAATAAAATTCACTTCCAACAATTGTCAGGATTTATTTGTAACAATAACAAATAAATAATTGACTGGTTCACCGAGCTCAGCTTCACTATTGGCAAGAACAAACGCACATGAAATAAAAATAAGGCTGAGTCACCTTCCTTATTGAGGTTAACATACAATGAGGATTTTGACAAGCTTAAGTTCTTGGGGTGTTCAAATTGAAAGAGGGTATTAAGAGAAACTCTGATGTAATTATTGTTAAATCGATTCTACCGGGTACGGAAGCTCGAACCTTAAAGCACGTGTAAATATGATAATCAACCTCGAATACTATGCAAGTGTATAGACATACAATATTGGATCAATGGTTGACCACCACAGAACACCAGTGTAGCATTCTACACTTTGAACAAAATAACCAAGATTGGACGTCCTCTAGGCGTTTTCCGCGTAGGCTGGTCCATATAAGCCTAAAACCCACCGTTATAGTAATTCTATAACTTTCAGCCGTGGCAAGTCGATAAAGCCTTAAGAATGATATTTAACTACTCATAACTCGAGTTCACTTCATTCTAAAAAACCAAACTCCCATACCTCGTATGATTATACTTCATACCTCAACGCTATAGAAAACAAGGAGCGCTGGCAGATCATTTAACAAGCGTCAAACTCTTCAGACCATTGGTAAGACATTTCAAACCATAATCGCTGGAAAAAGGAGCCGTGGCAAGATTTCAACCAAATTCTTGATAGCTCAAGAATTAAACTCTTGAACCAACGGTATGATTTCTCACACCTTAATTGCTGGAAGACACCGCAAAGTAGAAATTACAATCACATTTCTCCTAATTAAACTAAAAACGCGTGATATTGAATTAAGTAAGTTAACTCTGTGAGACCTCTCACCATAATCAGTTAAATAGGTATCTGGCTCATCATTACAAAAGTAGTAGTAGAGTCCATCTTCTGTACTCAAGATACATTCAAAAGGAATTTAGCTTTCAAATATCACTTTGACCACTGTCAAAAATGATCATCAAGCTAGAGAAGAATGATCAGAAAGCACACAAAATTGTCACCAGAAAAATGGCTTCCCACATTTGTGACCAATATCTTAATATATAAAAATGAGTACCGACTTCTTCTGGAATATCCATAACTTGAGAACGGCTGGTGCAATTTGAGTCATTTTTTTTTTAATTGTTCCTTGAAGTCTTGAGATTGTTTTTATGGCGAGAAAATTTGGAAAATCCCCAAAAAAACCTGGAAACACAACTTTTAATTCGGGATGTCACATGCCACCTTTCCGTGACAAAACAAACTAATGTCAATGTCAATGCGTAAATTCAATAGGAGTGTTCGAGTTTCCGCTCTAAACACTCTGAGCACGAAGAGCGTAGACTCGAACTCACCTAATGATATTGATGTCAATTCAAATCATAGACCTGAGAAATGAAAGAGACTCTATACTCTACAGCATAGCAGTGGCGGCCATTTTCAATATCAATATCAAGACAAAAATGACATTATGAGAAAAGAGTATTCCTTTTTTTTCTCATAAAGGGATGTTGTGTGCGACTGTTAGAATATCTATCCGTTAATGCGAGTTACAGACAAAGTCCAGATTCATTTTCAGAGCTTATTCTACGTCCATACAAAAATTGAAACTAAAACAGAATCATAGGTCATGACTGATAGAGCAACGTTGCCATAATGTTAAAATAGGTGAATCCAGTGAACGTCAACATAAAACTGAAATCGTGCTGAAGCTGATTCTATCAAGGCTTTTATCTTATCTAATATAATGGGTTATTCACGTTATTCGACACGAAACATTATGGCCGAAGTATATGATTTTGAAAAAGTTTTTTTTTCTGGGTGGATAGGGACCTTTTAAGGCTACATTTAAAAAATATTTTCACGTTATACAGGGTGTCCCCAAAACACGAAACGCATCAAAGTTGTATTTTTTTAAATGGAACCCCCTGTATATTAATTGATATTCCAATTCTTCCTTCAATTTTGAACAAAAATTGTGATACAACTAATGTTTCTAAATTCAACCGTTATCGAGATATCGCGTTTTAAACATGGCATTTTTGCAACTTTGACATGCTATAAAATTCAAACTATTCAAGTTAGAGGAAGATGGTTTGCACTTTCCTATCTTCACTTTTCAAGAGCGAGATAGGGTCGGTACTATATTTCAACATCTTATTTCATCAGTAAATTATGCTGAGAACAGTGGTGGAAAATGTGCCTTCCTCTGCGCTTTATCCGGAGCTCGGACCAGCCCATATGCCTCAAATTACATTAAAACATAAATGACATAACATTATCTTTACATCAAACCCAATACCATGCACGTCATCATGAGTTTTATGAGTTTGAATTCATTTCAAAGTTCTTCAGCCTAAAAAAAACACCCTTTATCCCATATGGAAATTTTCACGAACCAACATTACATCGATCAAATGCTGTATGGCTGACGTACGAATACTTGATGTCATGTAAGTTGAATATTGGAGATTCCCGGGAGTACACATCGTAGCAGGCTGATTTCCGATTCACATATAGGATATTTTTGAAAGCTAAAAGTGCTTTTGCCACTCCTAAAGCACGTTGAATATCATTAATATTCCATTTCACATGTGCAAGTGAAAAGTACAGGCATGCATGAATATGTTCAATAAAATATAGCGAAATGTCGATAATACGCTTCCAAACACATCTTAAATCATTATGACGTGAAAAAGTTTTCGTCATCAGAAATAATTCGTAATATACAGTTAACGCAAAACAATTTTTCAGTCATCAATGCCTCCAAGCGCGTTCTCATGTGATTTGTTGGTGACCAAATATCTATAACAGCCTCCTACATAACAAGGTGCTTGAGGGCATTGTTGACGCAAATCAAAAATTGCTTGGCGTTTACTGTGAGTAACTAGAAAAATGTGGTGAAAATCATTATTGTAACAAAATTCAGAATTTTTCCTCTCATTATTTCCGCCTTTTTTCGTTATTTCATTCATCAACTACAAAAATGCCAACGTTTTATTATATTCCGCATCTAAATCAACCGTCACATCTTTTTCCAAAACAGCCGTGATTGGATATCCACCGATTGAAACCGTAACTACTTTAGTCTACACCGCACTCAGTACGCATATTTTAGCCGCTGAATCTCTCACTACAAATGAAGAGAGAGCAAACGACATAAACACTGGTTCTGGGTCGTGAGCACTGGACCGTCAGCAACAATTCGGACAAACTCAGCGTGCCGTACCTCCCGACATTTATCCCAATATTTTACTCATGAGCTGACTGGATAATATATGTGTTGTAAAGTGTTGAACTTGTTTAACTCTTCTGTTTGTCTAATATTGTCTGTTGTTTTTCTTTCTTTCTTTCTAATTGTCCCGTATTTTGTAAACTCCGGCGAATCGCTCGCGATACGAACTCAACACATGAGCGGTGAATAGAATGGAGTTACTCCCAAGATAATTGACCACGTGATGCCACTGGGTGTTTTCCATATTTTGGTCGTGGTTCGGCAAATTCTGCACTTTCCGCACTTGTGTGTAAGACTCTTTGCCGGTTCTAGATCCGAAATTTTCTACCGCAAACAGTTCATATAATCAACAGAGGTGAGAAAAAAAAACTTATTTTGAGAGATAATCTTCCTTTTCTTCACCAGCATTTCCGGATCATTTGTGTGATTGGTCCATGTCAAGGAAAATGAACGACCCTGTGAAAAAGGGACTGATTTCTGGTGATTTTTCAGGAAATCCTTTCTTTTATTCTCAGGTGTGCTTCTATTTCATCACAGTAAATTCACGGAAACCGAGGAGATGATTTTTCGCTAGTTTTCAACAACGCGTTTTTCATTAAAGGAGTTTTCATTCACCGTATTTGAGATAGCTTCAATAGCTTCATGAAAATTAACAAAAGAATTTTATCGAGTTGCACCGTTTTCTTATTCTTCAGAAACTCGCGCCGTTTCCGTCCATTTCCCATTCCATTTTCACATCGTCATTTCCGCGTAACAAACCGACTGCACTTTTCCGTCGACGCCTTTATCTGTCTGTGCCGTATTTTATCACTTTATTCGATTCATATTATGCGTCTTCTATCACCGTCAAATTTTTATTATCTTTTGTTACCCTTTGTTAGCCACCGTATTTGATTGGTTTGCCGTTAATTCTGTGGTCTGAAATCCAAATTTGATTAACAAGAAATAGATTGATTTTACCGTTTTCCAGTAATTTAATCTGCCTTCAAGGGGCTTTTTCAGGGAGTGCCACCTGAGTATTTTGTTTTGGAAAATATTATTTTTCCACCAGCTAACTGGAAAATGTTATGGTCCCCCAATCACTGAGAAAGAAGAATAGTTCCTTTTCTCCCTGGGAAAAAAAATAAACTGGAGGGAGAAAAAGTACACTTTTCCTTTCCGGGAGAAAAAATTAGGAAAAATGTTTGCCAAAAAAGTTTTCACTGGTTGGGTAAAGGTGCATGGTAATAGAAGAAACTATATACATTCCGCTTTAGTAAAGTACCCTTGGTATGTGAATGGCTATTTCCAGCCTTCGATAAAATCATCGAAAAACCCGAATTACGTTACGAAAAGCCTCCAGTAGATATAAAGTCGACTTTTGTTAAATGAAATCAACATATCCTAAAATTATAGTTTTTTTTTTAAACCATAACAAAGCTTGATGTTCTCTATGAGCGCTGCAGCAAAAATGACATATTCACTTTGAACTACTAATACTCTATCAGACTCGCGAACAACGAATATTTCTACTTAAAAAATTGCCCGAAGGTCTGCGTCATTTAACAAGCCTTGGCTGCTTTCTGCATTCTGGAAAATTAAATTTTGACTAGCTTACAAGAATTTAGGTCACTGGTTATTGAGTAAGGGTTTAACAGAGTAACAGGTCATAGTTAGTACAATGGGCTAAATGAACTGAGAATGTATGGGGGGATTTTCATGAATTTATATCACTAGTTTGCTGAGTTGCGATTATCATTACTGCATCCCGGGGATTGAGGATGTGATGTGAACAATGGAGTTGCAACCGATGCTGTGACGAATATCCATTCAATGTATAGGTAACGTCTCTTTTTGTGCTCAAATGTCTGGGCATATGACAGTTTTCCTGTGAATTATAGGCATTACAGATATTGAATACGTACGGGATGGAATAATATGATAGAATTGGACTATTGTTCTGAAGTTTCCAGCAATTCGATTGATATGATCGACTGGAATAATACTTTGCCTATGGCATGAGGAAATTTTAATAATGAATCACGACTTTCCACCATGGTGAAATTTGTCCTGGTGTACCGTTGATTTTGTGAGCGCCTATCGCATACAGAGTGTTCTTCGTTCGTATCTGAGTACCATGACCTTGATCTCTCTGTTATAGCGATAATTTTGATCATTATAATCACTTTACATCTTTTGGTGGAGGATTCAATAGAGCTCCAACATTCCAAGTCAGTTACTCTGTTTGTTTTTCAAAAATATATTCGAAAGATCTGATGCTTCAATAATTTTTATTTTTGATAACATCTCAGCTCTAAAGCTCTTACAATTTCCAATAAATGCTGGCCGCTACAGAACGTTTCTTCAAAAGCCATCACATCTCAGAATATCGTAGGTATTTTGGTCCGTGCACTCAAAGTGAGAGCATAAGGGTAATTTGCTCACCCTCTCTGAATGCGGGCAGTATTGTAAAGTTACTTAAATAATCGATGAAACAACTCTGCTCTTTCATAAATAAGTACGAGGAAGGCAAGGCTTTTGGTGTATTGAGAATTTTTTGTTTTTTGAATTTCCCAGCCATTCCACCATCAGTGCAGTTTTTCCGAGTTTGAATATCAAAGTCGCAATCATTTCCAAGCTCAAATAAATAAATATACTCACATCCTTGGACTCAAATTTTGATGAATTTCTGCATCTGAAAGGGAGGCGGTATTTCTTTGACTTCCGGAACCTAAAAAAACAGCCGGACGAGATAGGTTACAAACCGAACTAAATTCGTTAAGAAGACCTGTTGGAAATTCCATACTATTTAACTAAAGGAAATGTATTCAAAGAAAAGAACCAACACTTGAATTGACCTACAACTCCACAGAAATCCGCGAATAAAATGCAGACTCAATTTGACTCGGTGTCTCTAAAGTTAGTCGAGTTTTCAGATACTTATAATGAGATTACGCATTGAATTCTTTGCAAATGAGGGAATAATTGAGATGAAAATCAACGATGCAGTTGCACAGTATCCGTCGGTGTTGGAAGGTTAAGGTCAAACCCTAGATATATGTCATACCTACCATATAGATAGTTAATCATAGACAAAATTGCATACATCACCAGTTCGGTAATCAGTGTTCTTTAGAATCAAGGATATCATCATTTACTTATGAAAATTTTTGCCCGGTTAACCAAAGCGTCCTGTTACTCTGCTGATTTTTTATTGCTGATTTAAAAATGCTGCATAATGATTTCTTTGATAGTAACTTTGTGTTTCTCAAAGTATGAGTACGTTTTTACTAGCAACGGATTTGGCTTAGAGATCATGGAAATCAATGAATAGGACCAGGTAAACCAATATAAGAATTTCCAAGAAAACGAGGACTTGAATCAAACACTGATCAGGCTAACAGACGATACAATTTGTTGTGCAACAAGTTGTACGATTCTGGTTGATCTTGTGGTGGCTCGTGAAGTGTAGGTATGGGTGTGCGCTACCAAAAGGAGACCACACCAATAATGGTTATTTACTCGGGGTTCGTGACGCAATCAGAAAGAGATTGAAATAAAATCGGAATAAACCAAATTTACAACCCGGTGTATTTATTCTTTTAGCAAAAGCAATAGTTCAATATTGTTTTGCAAAAAACATTTTAATCAAATCACGTCGGTAAAAGTAGAGCAATCATAAATACACGTGGCGTGAAACTTTCTAGAATACCGTGAAGTGTTAATTTTCCATACGTTTTATTGTTTTTGAAAAACTCTCAGCCACGTCCATACATGGCATGATTATCCCTACTCGTAAGAAGAAATACCTACTTTTGGCAACACTATTTATCTTGAATGAAAACACGCAGACTGACAAGACAATGTTAATAGTGACTACTGACTAGACAGGAGACAATTGTACTGGAAAATGACAAATTTACTAAATGTATTTATTTTGAACCACGCTTTCAAACTATAGTCTGTTCATGGCTTTCTTGCGGTTACGTCATACTTTTCCGTCTCTCTCTTACACATTGAAAAAAAAATCACGTACGTCTGGACGAGCTTCTCTCGGATCAATTTGACAAATGGCACATGTGGAGCGATGAATCTACGACATACTACCAAACGTCAAATATTGTGACGTGACCGCAGAAAAGCCATAAACAAGCTGTAACATGTCAGTACAATCAGCACAATTATTGTACTAGGTTCGACACACAGCTGAAACTGAAAAGGTAAAAACGCTTCTCCTTCCTAGTGGGTATTCAAATAGCGCACGGTGGCAGCCCTACATCGGGCGATTTCCCGAATACTTCGGACAAATTTCCATAGCAAAAATGCATTTGACTGGAGCGCCGAATGCATCCACACGTGGGCTGGGACAGACTGAGAGAACTATGACTATGCAACGAAGTGGGAGATGCTGGAGGCGCCAGAGGTTTGTGTTTATAGATAATGATATTTTTTTATCTCTGTTGGACTCTGGGCTATATGAAAATAGTGTACGATTTTTTGAACGGTGACATTAACATTGGCACCAACTTTTGATGTGTGTCGCAACCAACAGTCGACGGAAATACATTGCCTCCAACGCTATTCTATAAATAGTCACATTACTCCGGCTCCACACAATTGTATCAACATGGCTCGTGGTACGTTTTAATAAAGTGCCTACACATTGACGCGGAGTTCAATCCTCTGTACAGCGGACTAACGTTAATATCTGGGCGTGAAAAATGGGATGAAAATTGGGAAAGCCCCTCAGAAACGGTTCGGACTACAAAGCCATATTAGCAACAATTTCAACGGTAGACCATGAAGTGAAAGACAAATGGTGGAATTTATAGCCCAAGCAATTTCACCATGCACGTTCAAAGAGTTCTGTGGAAATTTTAACTGGCAGTCTTATGAATCATCTGATGTGAATGAATTCAGTGAGGTGATTGAAAATATTTTTAAGAAAAGCTTTCCTCTATGAAAAATTAAAAACAATATATAAAAAACGTGGATCACTTCAGGTATAAAAACCCCTTGAAGAAACCTGAGATGCCTACACATATTCAAGAAATAAATACCCTTGATGTTAGATTACATGAATTCTCCATCAACTTGCAAAATTTATACAGAAGATTATTCAAAGCTGCTTAGCGGATATATTTTAAAGATAGACTTGGCAAAGCTTCAAAGAGATCTGAGAAAAACTGGAGAATTGTCAATGAGCTGAGACGCACCTCAGGAAGAACTCAAGGGACAATGGATTGTACTCTGCTTAGCTAAAATTATTCATCAATTGCTGATCAGCTCGTTGGTGACATTCCTCCCTTAACCGACCCAGTAACTAATCGTTCACACCCTGTGCGTGACTCATTCGCCATCTTTCATACGGATGTGAATGAGATCATATCTGTAATTCATGGTATTGAGATAAGACAGCAGCTGGATTGGATAGAATATCGTTCAAAATATTTGAGTGTCTTCCAGATAAAGCACTGGATGCACTGGTTTCTATCATCATCCAGCATTCCTTTGATGTTAGAGTTTTTCTCAAGATGGCTGTGGTTGTAGTGTAGATGATACTGATGATCTCGGAAATTTTCACCCAACAACTTTTTTTCCTACCCAGTCAAAAATCATTGAATAACTCATTGGTGAAATTCAAATGTTCTTTTACTAAATATTAAAAAAACAATACTCGACGCGCTCCACAAATAGAGTAATAAAAAAATTTCATAAACGTCAAGAGCCACTTGACAAGCGTAAGCGTTGGACGAGAACATTTTCCAACCGCATACTAATTGTATGATGCAATAATAGCGCTTGATCGAGAATTTTTTTTATTCACGACGGGTTACTGGTTGATTTAGAAGGGACAAGTCAAAGAAACGAGTATAGTATGCTTAGCTTTAAATTTGGTTATAAATCGATGGATATTGAAGATTGTTGCCCGAAGCAGAAACACAACATCAAATACCTACCAACCTTTCCGTTTAACATCAAATACCTTTCTTGTAATAAATGGAAGGTTCAAATTCCATGAACATATTTAGGTCCTTCGTGAAAAAATAGCAAGTGGATGCTATGCTTTTCGAGTTTTTGCCAGTGAACAGCGCTCAGAAAAGTGTACTTCTCACTTGTGGAGAGCCATCTTAGGTATGGTATAGCCTTTTGGGGATTTTGCAACAGTTCAGACTTCCCAACTGTGTTTATACTCCAAATGAGAGCTGCATCTATGGAGTGAATTCAAGAGAATCATGCAAGCTATTATTTCTGGAACATGGCATACTCACCTCACCGTCTATCTTGATCCTGGAAACCGTTTGTCTTGTTTGAAAAAATCGATACAATACAAGACAAACGAATCTGCCTATTCTGAGGACTATACATAAAATGTTTTTACAATCGAGGCCAAAAATATTCAAATCTGTTCAAGGGTTCAGGAGGTATTGGAATTCAGAAGATGTAAGATGCATCCTTCCCTTATAACAGATACGAAAAAATGTCATCAAGCACAATAATCTGGTATCACCTGGACTATAAAATGGCGGTTTCCAAGTTATAGCTCATCATTTATCTTGCCGCAACAGCATGAATTTCATGTTTCTTTATAGCAGTTATACGCTACCAAATATTAACAAGAGACAAGAAGGTTCACTCGTCGTCGAAACTGGCTCCAGCTTGCCTTATTCCTTGTCCCGCTATGGTCCAAACATCATACCAGGTGTCGCTGGTCGAAAATTCCGGCTGAGATTCGACGTCCGAGTTTCGTACACCGCTTGGAAATCGGTAGCCTTTTTCCATCTTTTCTTCCTTAGTGAACTGGGTCGGTTTTTGGCCGGATTTTGTTTATGGTCTTAGGAATTTCGGCAAATCGCTTTGAGGACACGATTTTCAACTGAGCCGACAGGGAGTGAACCAACTGTATATTCTACAAACTAATTCGACAGTTTGTAGAATATCCAAATCATTCCCAAATCATTCCCAAACTCCGAAATAATATCTCAGTCATTTCTCTCATAGGTCTTACCATTGTCGAGATACAGCCGCGCCGGATCTGAACACCTTTTACCAAAGTTCATCCTAACATCATGGACCTGATCTAAAATTATGAATTACATGTTTGAAAGGTGGTTAAAATTTTAATCGAAAAAAAAAAAGATTGTTCATACTAGATTATCGAAAAGAGATACCTTGCAATCTTGTTCTGCTAAGACTCAATTTCAACCTACCAGAGCACGGCCTGGATAACTGGCAGCTGTTGTTCCATATACGAAATGTTGAAAATAACCAGATCACCAATGTGATAAAAAAAATAAAGTAGATTCCACCAACTTATTTCAACCAGCGATAATCCAGGTGAAAGCAAAAATAAGTTGAGACTTCCTTCGATCGTCTGATTCCTAAAGTTTGCAGTTATCTGCCAAATAGGTATCCTTAAGCGGATGTAATGCTGCGTAAAAACATATTTTTCAAAAGAGCATGATATCATTCCTGATACTTCATTCCAACGTTTATCGAACAACTTCATACCACTCAATTCTTATCATACAACGCATATTTTAGAAATTCTCCACATTGTCTATTACGATACTCCACTAATCACAGTGCCGCAGATTCCTAGCGAGCTCCACCAACTTCTAGATTAATATTATCTGTTCCGGACATGCATTAGGAATTTCTTCAACTCGAGTCGTCCGATCCGGCATTATTTATAAACCCTCTATGAGCTTATTTATAGAAGATTGACCATCATGCTCTACATAACCGATTAAGCTTTTTTGTCGTTCGTGATATCGATATTTTATCGAGCTCTGTCAGTTCAAATTCAGAGTTAGGGTAAAATTAATAAAATGACATTGTCCCAAAAACCGAAACGACTGTATTTTCTTGGTACATCTCTATTCAACTAATTTAATTATCAAAATCAAATCCGCCTGTAATTGCGACACTCTAAAACTTGAAGTAAAATATTTTGTCAGTGTAATGAGCAGAAATATAAATGAGACCAGGGAATTTATACGAGCAGCTTTTGACGGATAAATCATTCTAGGTTCTGCTGGTTTGTGAAGTTTGTTGCGGGAACTCAAGTTGTGGAGCTGACACGACGCCTAAAGTTTTTTATGAGTTACTTTGATGCATGTTTTGCGTTGTGGATAAGTCGCCAAATCAGCAAATACCAAACTGTGACAATAACAATATTGTATTTGACTTCCATCTAATGAAATATGCACTCCTTACCGCTTATGTAAACTTCCAACCCCTTGCACCAACCTTGTTTGCTGTCCAATCCATTCATTTTATCCTATAGAATATCACACTAAGTGTTTGGTGTTCAGCAGGAATCAACAGCTAACCTCAAAAGAAGCAAATCCGTCGCAGCGCTACCGGACGCTGCGCCGGCAGTCGAAGATTCGCTCCTCATCCGTAAGGTAGCATCACGGGCATGCGTCGTCAGAATGAGCGGCGCAGTTGCCGTCTCCACGCCTGCGCCATTACAGGTCCGCCAAGGCGTTTCTTATTTGCAATTGAACAGGCTTGTACAAAATGCATGCGGGTTTTGGGAAGTGACTTCGTTTATGCTGATATTACCGCTTTTTTCGCATGCTATTCCACCATTTGAATGAGGTTTGAATAAATCTTGGTGAGGATCATTGAAACAATATTCGTAACTCACTAAAGAAATTCTTTTTCATTTAGAATAGAGCTTTTATGAGTCCGCAGAATCCAACTGTCACTTCATGGATTTCATAATAATCACTACTATCTGCATGCACTTTGTACCAAGCGTGGAGTAAGTCCAAAGAGTTTTGAAAGCACTTTCTGCCAGCGACACAATCATTGCTTATTCTGGTTCAATAATACTAACATGGACCTGAAGCCTTCATTCATTTATCATCGATTGATTCACCACAGGAGATGGCTTTTTGAGATGACACATTCCAGCACCCACAAATACTCATTTGTACAGTATATTGTCACATTGCATGATATTTTTTCCTAAAGTAATTATCACAGGTAAGGTCCCTCTTGTCAAAATGTTCTCTTCAAAGTAATGTAGATATTTACTTTGACAGGATAAAGTTCTAGATTGTTTTCATAGCCATGTCAAGCCAATACTCACAGACACCATTGAATGAGTTCTAGATCAAGGCCTCTCTGCTTCAAACATCATTGCTTTTTCAAGTCGACATCGACAGTTCTATTTCAAAAATCAATATTTTTCAGCCAATGGATCAGATTTTTGTTAATCAATGTAGGGAAACTTTTTTTGAAAAATACATGTATTTTAAGATTACCTTACCTTCTCTAACCAAAAGCCCAAAGGCTAGGGGTTGCGAAAGACATGCTGTCTCCAAACCTTCGTATTACCTTCTCTAAGATTTATCATGCATACTGAGCATGATAAATCCAGGATCGTCAATGATTCATTCATCATATCAATGGCATTTGAAAACAATATTACTATAGACTATTTTTACTGGTACATTATACTCATCGCATCCAAACCATGCTAGCTTTAAAATAAGCAATCCTACAATATGTTCGATAATCACCAAATCCAGCATAGTTTCTTTTATTTGCAGGACAATGACGGCTCTTTGTTTCGTTTGTAATTTGCCAATTCTCTCTCATCAAGTCGGTCTTGTTTGGCAGGGTGGTAATGGATGGGATGATATGGTTAGAGAACAGGTAAGTTGAGTGTATATTTTACGACGCAATCTGGGGTTATATTTGACTTACTCACTCCAACTTTTTTGCATGTACAATTTTTCGAAATTGGACAGAAAAATATAAAAATTTGTAAGGGAAGTTTCTTTGTCCAAATAGTGTGAAGAAGGGGGTTCTTGTGGCGTAGGAACAGAAAGGGAAATGAAAAAGTTTGGCACCAGGCGGGATTTGAACCCACGACCTTCGTCATACCAGGACAACGCTCTACCAACTGAGCTAGCAATGCCTATGAGCAAAGCCAGCCAAATGCAAACTATTTTCACTTCTAGGATGTAAGTTTTAAGGTTATGGTGAGCAACCTTCGCCGGTTACAATCCATTGGAGGTGTTATATGGGGGTAGGAAGAATCAGTTACACACATTTTCGGGGTTATAGAGGAATCTTTTTCACCTTCAACCAAGCTGATGCATCGTCGACATATAGCGACTTTGACAGGTATCGGGGTTGACACCCTTACCATCGAAATTAAGCTTACAATGTATGTAAGGGAAGTTTATTTGTCCAAATTGTGTGAAGAAGGGGGTTTTCGTGGCGTCCGGACAGAAAGGGTAATGAGAAAAGTTGGCACCAGTCGAGATTTGAACCCACGACCTTCGTCATACCAGGACAACGCTCTACCAACTGAGCTACCAATGCCTCTATATATGTCGACGATGCATCTTGGATGAAGGTGAAAAAGACTCCTATATAACCTTGAACATGTGTGTGATTCTTCCTACCCCCCTATAACACCTCCAATGAATTGTAACCGCCGGCGGTTGCTCACCATAACCTTAAAACTAACATCCTAGAAGTGAGAATAGATTGCATTGGGCTGGCTTTGCTGAAATGCATTGGTAGCTCAGTTGGTACAGCGTTGTCCTGGTATGACGAAGGTCGTGGGTTCAGATCCCAATTTTTCTCATTTCCCTTTCTGTCCCTACGCCACGACAACCCCCTTCTTGACACTATTTGGACAAAGAAACTCCCTCACATACATTGTTGGCTCAATTTCTATGGTTAGGGTGTCAACCCCGATACCTGCCAAAGTCGCTTGATGTCGACGATGCATCTTGGTTGAAGGTGAAAAAGACTCCTGTATAACCTTGAACATGTGTGTGATTCTTCCCACCCCCAATGGATTGTAACCGCCAAAGGTTGCTCACCATAACCTTAAAACTAACACCCTAGAATAGTTTGCATTTGGCTGGCTTTGCTCAGAGGCATTGGGAGCTCAGTTGGTAGAGCGTTGTCCTGGTATGACGAAGGTCGTGGGTTCAAATCCCGCCTTGTGCCAACTTTTCTCGTTTCCCTTTCTGTCCTTACGTCACGAAAACCCACTTTTTCATAAAAATTTGGTTGGTTAACGCTCAACTCCGTTTGTGATATAAATCGATCACAACATTCTGCTACATGCTCCTTGTCTACCTGAACCACCAAAAAGTTTCGTTTTTCTAATTGCTTGCTGCCTCGAATGACACCTTCCTGTTCTGGTTATTCAGTTCAGTCAGGAGAAAAGCAACACAATTTTGAAATCCATTTATCTTGAGAACGCTTGAAACTATCAGAGTTTAAAAGTATCTTTTCATGTAACAAACTCCGAATTAAGTTTTTTTCTTATGGTTTTCTACAAATGTCACAATCTTGGGCCTCTTAACACCCTATTTACGAACTTTTTTTTCTAGAGCCCACCAAACATAAAATAGTAGATCTGACTGATTTAGATAAATTCGTTTGTATTCTATTTCCATTGACATTTCATGCGCTGATTTGAGAATGCTTAACGAGAATGACAAAAGTCGGACAATCGAGAATTCCTCTAAGGAGATCACTGAGCGGATTACCACTTAATGAGATGTAGCGTGGTTCCAGATTGTAGAAATCGATTTGTCATAGATACTCAATGCCAATTTCATACCACAGAAGGACAGTATCTTGTATCCATTTCAAACAATTTGAGCAGTTTGGTGTGATTGGAAAAATAATGATCATAATACGCTGATCCCCTTTAAAATACTGTAGTTTGCTAGCAGGTCTTGGTCATAGCTTTTATTTGAACGCCAAATGTTCATTCCTTTTGATATGTGCCTTCATATAGTAATAGTATCACTCTATATAATTTCATATTTTCCACTTGCGTTTTCTGAACAATTGTTTATTTTGCTATCACGGCACTGTTCTTCTGGAGGTACGATATTGAAAAATCATCAAAATCTATGAACGAACAAAAACATCACTGAGTTCAAACTGTTCCAACTTGATTTTGCCCACAGTTTATGTTGGTACTCGGTTGGTCCTGCTATGCCACAACGACTCAACGCGCCAATTATTGCCACATGAGATATGAGCGATTTGACTACATAGAAATCTTTCTTCAATTTTCTTTAAACGAAGACGTTAGACATACACGTTTGATGGGATTAAAACAACAGGTTAAATCAGATTTAAAATCAATGGTTATTCTAAACAATTTGTATTTCAAGAAAAAAAAACAGTGGCGCAGGATTCTACTGTTCTAAATCACAAATAAGATGCACAAGAATGCCTCAGAGATGAAGCGCTAGATATGCTCTGTAGTTTTGTCACGCATACATGATTAACCAGATTTTTTGGGTATTTTGCCACACCCTATCAAGAAACAATCAAGCTACTGTTCAAACAGGGTGGAGCAGAAGTAATGAGACATACGGTAACAGTAGATCCTCACACAAATATTGCGATCGTTCTTAACTTATCTATTCCAAAAGTTGATATTAACAGAGATACAGAGTAAAGAGTGCCAAAGTTGAATTTTTATTTTTAATTTTTTTAAATAACTTTCGAAATAATCAAGTTATTTTGATGAAATTTTGTATATGGGGATCGTTTGTCATGCAAAATTCATATCTGGCCCTGGTATGGGTCTTATATCTAGGGGCGCCATTTATACATCTTTCCACTCATTCAAATTGTTATAACTTTTTTGTAGCGCTCGAACATTTTTTTTTCAACTTAAACATTGTTTTTATTGTCATTTTTACGTAGGCTATATCTTGTGAAAGTCGTTGGGAGTAACCTGTTTCAAGATATTTGCCCCCGAAATAGTCTATGCAATGTTGTTTGGAATGGAAAATTCTGAAAATTAACATAGGGGGCATCGAAAACGCCGATGTCACGGTAATTTTGACAATTGTATTGATGTTTAATGTTTTCTATGGAAAAAAAATTCAAAAAATTTAAAAAATAATTTTTTTTTTTGTAAAATTAGAAAAATATTTTTTGAATCAAGAAACATTGAGCATTCAAGCTAATGGCAAAATAACCATGCCGTTTTCAAAGCCTCCTTTGTTCATATCCAAAATTCACATTCAAAACGACATTGCATGGATTACTTTAAGTTCAAATATCTTGAAAAAGGTTACTTTCAGCCACTTCTACAAGGTATACCTTTTTCATGTAAACATGATGTAAAAAACATTTTTTCAATTTTGAAAAAATGTTCCAGTGCGTACAAAAAAGTTCTGACTATTTGAATAGGTGAAAAGGTGTGTGAGTGGCGTCTCCTTCAAGTAAGAGCAATTCCGTGCCCAGATTTGAGTTTTGCATGTCAAACAATCCCCATATTCCATGGATATAACTTGATAAATCCAAAATTTATTTGAAAAAATCAAATATAAAAAGTCAACTTTGTGACATACAGGGTCACAAAGTTGACTGCTCTGCTAATATCAACATCCGGAAAAGAAAAGTTGAGGTCGATTGCAATATTTTTGTGTGAGAAATCTACTGTTACCATGATATGTCCTATTACATCTGGTCCAAACTGTATACCGGATCTTCTATTTGGCACAAATGGACTGTTCGATTTTTTATCTGCACCAGTATTTGTATTCAAAAGTTCAGTAGTCCATTTCAGAACAGAAATTTGCAGAACTTTGAAAACAACGAGCGCTTGGTATTTCTTCATTGTTACAAAGCTACCCGTAGACGTTGTGGGCCCTCTACCACGTAAAATACAGTGGGTGACGTCTGGGTTTTAAAAAGTCAACGATATTCCTTACCT
The DNA here is from genome assembly GCA_958502075.1 of Orchestes rusci. Classification (NCBI taxonomy): domain Eukaryota; kingdom Metazoa; phylum Arthropoda; class Insecta; order Coleoptera; family Curculionidae; genus Orchestes; species Orchestes rusci. The sequence goes on from OY293314.1 coordinate 15,028,003, forward strand.
CCGTCAAGAATCGGATCTCGGAGAGCGTCACACAGTTGATGAAGTCAAGTTTTCGTACACTCTCATTTATTGAGGTGTAAGCTTCGTCTCTGACAAAATGCAACAGCGGTGCATCTTAGGTTGGGACCATAGACTCAAAATAACAAGACAAGTAACAAAACAAATATTGCTTACCCCAACATCTCCCTCATGAAGCTATTTACTTTATTTCAGCGCCGTTGTCATGTGCTCCTAATGTTCTGGAGCTTCATGAAAAATACCGGCAAAAATAATTTAATTCAACTACCAAATCATCAATCTCAAACACCTATAATTCCGTATTCTCAGTTTTCCGTCACAAATGACTTTTCTGTCGTTTAAAAACGTTGTTGAAGGTGAACATTTGTGTGAAGCTCTACATTTCATGATGAAATATAGCAACATCCGGTCGCAACTTTGAGGACGGACCGGCTGATGCATTGTTTACAAACGTCCGCTTAAGTGAGGTTAATGCGTTTAAAGTTTGCTTATTTCTCAATTATTCAGAAAAAGTCTTGCTGTGTCTGTTCTAAATTGCGGGATTTAGTGTTCAATTGATAAACAATGCCTAAAAAGTGTGTAGTGTGTGGCCAGAGGAAAAAAAACAGCGAAAATCGGGCGTTTCACCGGTAAGTAAAGCTTATTTCTCAATTATTCAGAAAAAGTCTTGCTCTGTCTGTTCTAAATTGCGGGATTTAGTGTTTAATTGATAAACAGTGCCTAAAAGTGTGTGGTGTGTGGCCAGAGAAAAGAAACAGGCAAAAATCGGGCGTTTCACCGGCAAGTGAACAAAAACAAAACTGGCCTATCATCATTGTGTTGGGACCAAAACATTCAATGCTAAAGGTATAGGCGTTACGTGTCTTGTTATTTTAAGTCCATGGTTGGGACAATGCTAAGATCTCGAAAAGAGTTGTACGAATACTTCAAACTAAAAATCAACTACTGCGCATGCTCCTACTTAGACACGATGTTACATGTTACAGATCAATGATATGAATTGGAAATTTTTCCAAATAGAGTGGACACAGTATTTCTACCGGTTACAGTGTTATGCATGATGGCTCGCGAATGGCAAACATCATGCATAACAGTCTGCATAGTTCTTGATATAGCGCACAAAAAAAAGTTGAGTACTATCAAGCTGCAAGTTTTTGTATAGCTTATCCGTGACGAGTAAAACAGCTTCTTTCTCTACGTGGAAAAACTTTGCACATCGGAAAATATTTCGATGTCATCATTTTGGGTTATGTGATGGCCAGCAAAGATGATTCTTCCAGGAATGCCTGACTACGTGTAGTCATGCGCCCTAACGTAATGCGCCCGAAAATAAAAGTGATTATGATCAAGGACTAATGAGTTTACACACTCGACAAGCATGTCATATTTCTCTAAAATCTGTTTGATTCATACAAATCAATTTAACTCATGCACCCCTCCCAATTAATATACGTCATCTGTGTTGAGATGAAGGGGGTAAGAACAAAACGCCTGTCGCTTTTAATAAAGTAGTGCGCCTCTGCTAAGATGTATTTTAGCGCTGAATTCGATTAACCCGTCTTTATCTTCAGATCCATGCTGAGCGAAATATCAATCTTGTATTCGGAAGACCACCTGACACCTTTTCAGGGCTTATGTATATCTGTCGGATATTTTCTTCAGCAACTCTCAATAGATTTCAATTTTATTAAAGGTAGAAAATTCCCACTCTATTACCAGAATTCTGTCAACGTAGAGAAAAGCTCGTCCCAAACTACCGTTCCAATTTTATTAAAGTAAAAAATAAAGCAGGTCTCATTCAATGACTACAATGGAATAAAGATGCTTCGCGAAAAGAAATATCAAAGTTCTGGTTATAATAATTGATAGCAAACATTGATAGAGTTTGTCTTCATTGTCATTGGCTAACACAGAAAGGGACTATAGAATAGGTACATTGTAATAGCAATATAAAGTTTCATACCTTTCATATCGGGTTTTCATTAAAACATCCAAAAAAATTTGTCAATGGAGTTTATTTTTTTGAAAGCAGCGGAAGTTCCTAATAAAATTGGACAGCACTTCTTCAATAGGCGGTTGGGAGACAGTGGCATAGTTGTCTTGTTATATAGGTACTAGAAACCTGCTTGCCGGAATCAATTTTCAATAACTTTTCAAGCTGTGCAACTCCTCGAACTTCTGTCTTGGCCATTTACATGAACTCTATGATGTACGGAGTTGTAGGGCTTTTATGTGCCTTCGCCGATGATGGTCTGATCTTCATGAGAGGCAAATTGCTTCAAGTATGTCTTTCCTTTAATCCTCAAGAGTTTGTTACCATCCTTATCTCTGATTAATTCGTGCAGTCTCTGAATGATGCACGAGACCGCAGTTACGTTTATTTACATTGCATAAACATCTGTATCATTTCTCTTATCTCTTGAGGTAGCTGGATCAATATCTACAGATGCTTGTTTATGTAATATTCAATCAAAACGGTGACCTTCTGTAGCTCCTGGGTTACAATGGATGGATGTGCCTGAAAGCCGGGAATACATCTGTGGCAATCTTGCCATTCGCGCTGTACATTTTTGTTAGTTTTTTCCGTAGGCTGACCCATCTCAACAAAAAACTTCAACCCTTGCATTCAATATTCAATAGTGTTACAGACATTGTAGCGGTTGATTTTTCCTCATTGTCCAAATCATTAACTCTCTTTGGTTCATCAATCAAGAAACTGGACCTTCATTTTATATAGTTTGTGATAAGATTATTTGTAATAGTTCGTCATTTCCTTGTCTTCATTGACTTTTCTATACTCTCCTTTTATTATCTCTCATCTTTTTCGAATTTTAACATTAATAAGCTAGAACAGTATGGCGAATCGTCCATATAAACTACCAGCTGCATAATTGAACTGTTAATCGCTTGTCGTTTCGCAGCACTAAACATTTTACTATTCTTCTCTCAATAAAGTTATTGATGAAGTAATTCATCGATATGTTCGAACAAGCTAGGAAAAGGCGAAAGAAATCTGCTTAGTTCCATTCCATGAGCTCTCGGCTTATTCAATATAATTCTTGCTGTATTCATGCTATTCAATATTAACGTCCTGTGTTAGGCATCACAAATTTTAACCAAACACTATTTCTCCTTTCGTTTCAGCTTCTGAAGAAGTTGATACTTTGTGAATTCAAGTGCATTGGAGTATTTATCGATGAAAGTTCTGCAGGGTCTGATTCAAGTTTAATCGCTTTGATATTTGCAGATCTCTAATAAGGTCGAAAAATCTCATTAGAATTGTAAACAAGACTACAAAACAAAGCAAATTGAATTCCAACTAAATATTGAAGTCAACTGGAAAGCTTTGCATAATAAATAATTAATTGAATAATCATTGTGACTCAAAACCATGCCTCATTTCCGAAATAAAAAAAACTAGATCATGATAATGGTATCTAGCTCTCCCAAAATCGTTTCGGGTATTTCTCCCGTACTTTCAATATTATTATGAAAAATTGATAGATGGTTTAGTCTAGTTACAAAAATAAGATTTGTTACAGTTGATTGACAGAGAGCTGGAAGGATTTCTGGATTTGTCTTATAAACTTCTAACTGCACATTTGAGAAGTGATCTATATCATCATTTAAGCAAAAAAATAGTCGGCGTCCACTCAACCAGGCGCACATAATATGTTATGTGAGTTGGGGTACGAAATTTTGTACAGTAATCACTGATGACCAACCACTTTTTATGATATCGAACTGAGATTTTATATTCAAAGCACGTCAGAGATATCGAAAAAGTTTCTGGAAAAACCTGTTCCGAATACATTCTTTCAACGGATAGCATGTTTCATGAGAAAATTATTTTTTTATATATTTTTGCTCATTCACGAATTTATTTTTCAGTTTGATAATATCATATAGTTCCTGTGAAAACTCAAAATTTGACCAATTCAATTCAAAATTATCATGATTTTTCACAAACAATTCTTGATTAATTGTATAAGAATGCTTAAGTTTAATCAAGTGATTGATTCAATCTAAGGACCAAATAAAATGAAAATTGGAATTTTCACTCGAAACTTGGTATCCAGGGTTAAAATATAATAATTTAGAACAACTCTCCGCAGTACCTTCTTTTGATATATCTGGCGCGAAGTAAAATATTGACAATACAGTGGTGTATTCATCTTAAATGCGAGACCCCGGTTTTTTCGATATAATTACCTACATTTTTGTTAAGTGGATGGCGACTACATTTTCCGAAGTATATGATGAAAAATGAATCTGAATAATAATGTTGAATTCTAGTTTCATAAGTTTAGTTATAATGCGATTTGTCATGCCCCTTAGCATACGGCAGCTTATCGTCGTGTGAGCAATCAGGCGTGCATCACTATAATTTTTCTTGGTTGATGAAGACAATGAGATCTGAAGATAAACCGAATTTATAATTCCAAAGGGCGCAACGCGATTTTTGAATTGAATTTACTTGAAAACGTGAGACTTGAGTGAAGAGCGGAAATCAAACACAAAAAAGAAAGAGAATGGTAATCTTATCTAATCAAATCAATAATTATTGTATGTTAGATGATTATCAACTTATACGTTACTTCACACAAAAAAAACTATAGAGAGATTCCAAATGTTAATTAATAAACCCCATAGTCGATAATGTTCGCATAAAATGGTTATTTAATATGATAATAATTATGATAGTTGAAAATGTAAATATTCAAAATTCAATATCTTGTCATGTAGGTACCAAATATTGGTAAAAAAACTGAGTATTGAGGAAAAATCAAAACTGTTAATAAATAAATGGAACTGGCTTTATTCATCTCCAGGTTCAGTCAGCGGTCACCTCAAAGGCAGAGCAGCATATTTTAATGGAAGACTTTTCTTTCAAGATAGTAGGAGAGCCAGTGACATATTTTAGTGATTTAGTTAAGGCCTTTCGTTCCGAAAGAATTTTGTACGGACCTAATCGAGTGTCATCCGAGGAGGTTCACCCTAATCGCGGTTCCAAGAAGGTGGCGGAACGCCTCCAACTTGTGAAAAAAATCGCATCTTTTCATCATTCAGTTAAGGCTGAATCTTTTACCAGTTATTCTTTGGTAGTTCACAAACATCCAGAAAATTTGGCGAATCGTTTGGCCGGTTTCTTGAGGGTCGCGGATCACCCTCAACATGTCGTGGGACTGATAAACTTTTTATGATCTAGTTGAGGCTGAAATTTTGACCAGCAGTTCTTTGATAGCCCACAACTATCTAGAAAAATCGGCGGATCACCCCAACATGTCGTGGGACCAATGAACATTTCGTAATATGATCCAGTCAAGCCTGAATTTCTCACCAGTTGTTCATTGGTAACCTACAATCATCCAAAAAAGTTGGAAGATTGATTGGCCAGTTCCTTAAGTGTGGAAGATCACCCCCAACACGTAACAGAAACATTGAACTTTTCATAATATGATTCAGTTAAGGCTGAATTATCAACCAGTTGTTCTTTGGCCGCCTACAATAATCCAGAAAAATTGGTGGTACGACTGGCCAATTTCTTTTCTTCATCGTTTCAACACGTCATGCGAACAATGAACTTTTCATGATATGATTCAGTTTTGAGTGAATTTTTCACCAGTTGTTCTTTGGTAACCTACAATCATCCAGAAGAATTGGCGGATCGATTGACCAGTTCCTAAAAGGTGACGGGCCAGCCCCAACATGTCTCGGAAATCCGGAAATATTGAACTTTTTATAATATGATTCAGTTGGGGCTGAATTTTTCACCAGTTGTTCTTTGGTAGCCTACAACCATCCAGAAAAAATGGCGGATCAATTGGCGAGTTTCATAAGTCGCTCCGCCACGTACCTACTTAGAACCGCTAATCTGTCCACCAATTGACATTTACATTTGAAATAGTTGCCACAATAACATACTAGAATATTCAGCCTTTTACTGAATCATATTATAAAAAGTTCATTGGTCCCACGACATATCGAGGGTGATGCGCCACCTTTGAAGACCTGGTTGATCGATCCGCTAATTTTTCTGGATGATTATAGGCTACCAAACAACAACTGATAAAAGATTCAGCCTCAACTGAATTATATCATGAAACGTTCATTGTTCCCATGACATGTTGGGGGTTATCCGTCACTCTTAAGAAACTAGCAAAAACACAAAAAAACACAATTTATTTTTACTGCGAAAGCCTATAAAAACGTAGAATAATTTTTTGAATTTGAATTAATTGTTTCTTTTTTAGGTTCCACTGACGACGAAAGCAGATTCGCTTTTGAAACGTTTGATATTGTTAGGTTTTATTGTTTACTAATAGAATTTTTTTCAGGTAATATAGAAGATCCGGTATATTAACACTAGTTTGATTGTTTTTTGATAGGGTGTGGCGAAATACCCAAAAAAAATCAGGTAAATCATAAAAAAACACTTTCAAAAACTTCCTTGGAATAATTTTCACCCTTTTATTTGGCTTGGTTCTTTGGACAACTTTATCAAAAATCCAAAGAAAAGATTATTTTTGCTCTAGCCACATCGTTATTGCAACTGGTAGACTGAAAAAAAAATCAAACTTGGTTACGAATGATCCTTGTTTTAGACACTACATTGATAGTTTCATGCAACGACGACTCAGATCACAATTTTTTTATCGAGATACAGAGATTAAACCAATCAATCAAAATCATTAGTGGGTATTCTTGATATCATTATGTATTTCCTTGTTATACTCACATCATCATGGTATCTGTTATCGATATTGCTGCTTTACTCATAGCAGCTGTCTGTTTTTCTTGAACAGCTAAAAATTGATGTTGGATTGTCAACATGCCGACGACCAAAGAAGAAACGAACCACAAGCTGCGTTTATTCAAAAAACGACAGTCACCACTGACCCTCTTTCAGCAGCGGTAACCGCTTCCACTTGCTTCTTTCCTTCCAGAGCTAGCGAGAATTCTTTTATTGCACCGTTGTCATGCCGCTCTCATGACACAAAAATGTATTGATGTTTTTCTGGAACGAGATCCTTTGGATAGCATTTAAAATATCCTTTTAACAATTTTTCACCAGTAGCTCTACTCTTCTGAAGAAAATGATGACGTAGACCAATCCTCACGGCTAATCGGCATGTTACTTTCTTAATATCTCCAAGACTTAGTCCGTAAAATCTCCAATCCATTGCCAAGTAATATGGATACTCCTGATGGGTTCCCAATTTTGGATACCCTGTTTTTAGTCTCTGATTCTTTTATCTAAAATGTCTTGTTATCCAAATTGAGGCAACTTCTCGGCGCACTCAAACGTCAATCAGCCAACTATATCTATAAATAACGAAAGCTGACCTGCATGTGTGAATGGCTTCTCAAATCCAATTCTACCGACACTCACCAAACAAATTACCATACTTTTCATCAACCCTGAACACTGTTCGGGTAACTGTTCGCCAACTACCGCTTGTTAGGCCATGCCTTTAGGAGGACGAGTTGTGCTCCTTCCCGACTTATCCCGCGATTAATATAATTTTGGTTTGGATATTCCTTTGCCAGATGGCTGAAACAGTCATCTAGCAAATTTGATGAATCCTCTTTTAGTAGCTGGTGGTCAGTAAATCCGTTCAATATGCCTGGTTGAACTACAACTGAATCAAAATAATAGTGAAATATTCTGATTCTAAAAGTCATTTTACTTGGTAGAAAGGCTAATTGTCAAGGTTCACAACAAATTTGAGATTTTCCGTATCGAAATTTTATAAAGACGATCCGGAAATTCTGTCAATAGACTCACATGTCATTGACGATAAAACTGGACGCTATGTGTTCCCTAGCGTTAATTCGATTGAATGTAGCGACGATGTGTCTAAACAGGAAATACAACTTTATCGTATTATCGCCCAACCTGCTCGAGAATGTAGTTGATGCAATTTTTATCAAATCGTTCAAGAAGTTTCTTCTGGTTTTTGTGTTGAGTTTCATTGGATTTTGTCATGGACTCACTAAATTTGACAACAATTTTCAAACAAGTAGCTCAATGAGGCACTTTTCAAAATTTATGTTTCCCGAAGTATCACTTCGTGATTATATATTATGATAATCACATATAATTGTATGTTTTTACACCCAGTGCATTCTTGATTAGCAAAGTATCACAGAAATCTTTACCACGTCCGAAATAAGTTTAACTAAGAAAGTTTAAAGAAAACATACTCGGGACCGTTCTCCTTAGAATGTCCCGTCCGGAACGGAACGCTTCCATCTCGAACTTTCAATATACAGGTTGTATCATTTCTGTAGAACAGGCTTCAGAATAGTTTTCATTCAAATAGCAACTCCTTTAATATCTTTAGATATTTGATTTTGCACCTTTTTGGACATGCCAATCCATTCAGTTTTTGCAACTCGCTTCATGCTTTCAAAAGTTATTCCACATTTTCTAAAAATTGTCGCGTTCACAACCATTGATCAAAGATACCACAAAGCACTTGGTTTTTGAAATATCAATTTGAGACTTTGCCGGTGTTTGAGCAACTGCTCTGGGTATCTTTTGGTGGTAATGTCGTTGATTTGCATTATGGTACCACTTTGCTGGGACACTTCAATGTTGGTAAACATCAAAGCAGCATAGCTCGATTTTTTAAAATAGCACTCACTGTATTTTGTTACTGTCACGTTCAGCTTATGTCATTTTACTTATTTTTCAACTCATTTTTTGTCCAAAAGTCGATAGTTGGAACGAGCCATGCAAATTAATTTTTTGACATATGAACGTCAAAGTGACCATCATTTTGAACAGATTTTGTGATTTGTAGTTGTGGACCGGAAGATAAAGGCCATTTTTGGACAACGTTCAATGCCCTTCTGCCAATGCCCTTCTGGGGTATGGTATGTTTCAATATTCGATCAAATTTTATAAAAAAAAAAAAAAAACGTGCACCAACTCCAAGATCAATAATTGAAACTGTTTTGAAAAATTGAAAAAAAAACAATCGATGCCCATCTGCCGTTGTGATTTTATGATAGTGTACTAAAAAAAATCCATCGGTTACTCATCGACAGACAGTTTAAAGTGATAGGTTCCGCGGAACCTCACTAGGAAATTGTTGTGAAGAATGATGAAAAAAAAAACGATTGATGCCCGTCTGCCAAATCAAAGGTACGTTTAAAAGCTCAAAGGAGACCATCCATCGGCAGACATATAGGACATAGACTTAATAATCATTGCGAATTTGTTGTTTGTTATCTTTTCATGTCAAATGAAATGACAAATGTCCGTCTGCTAATGTCATACATTGTTACAAAAATATCACAATAGTTAAAAAGTCCCATTGATCATAAAGTATAGGTCCTATATGTCGGCCGATGGATTTTTGCGGTCTCCTTTGAGCTTTTAAACCTACCTTTGATCCGGCAGACGAGCATCAAAGGTTTTTTTTTCATCATTTTTCACAACAGTTTCAAAGTAGGGTCCCGCAGAACCTATCACTCGAAACTGCGTGCCGATGAGTTACCGATGGATTTTTTAAAAACAGAATCATAAAATCGCAACGTTTTTTTTTCACTATTTTTAATAACAATCCCAATTCTTGCTATTGGAGTTGGTACACGGGGGATGAACAATTTTATTGCGTTGATCGACTCAAAATATTGAAATGTACCTCACCCAAGTTCAGCAGACGGGTATTGAACGTTATCCAAAAATAATCTTAATCTTTCGGTCCATTGGATGTTCTCGCTATTTATTTGTTTTAGCTAAATTGTAAGCACATGCATTTGGTAACCCAAAAACCGAACGAGCCTAGGTGATGGACAAAAATGGTTTTGGGAACGGTGAATGACGAAGAAGGGATGTCAATAATCGTGACTTGAATGAATCGTGATTTTGTGTTTAGTATAATAAAACTGTTCCTAACACATTAAAAAAAGGTCATGATTTTCATGGCACGTTAAGTCGGTTTTTGATCAGATTTGTATAAGTTATCAGAAAAACAAGATTATCTCCCAAACTATCGAATATAAAAAAAAATGTGGGATGAAAAATACGTGAAAAGACAAGCCGAACGACAAGGTATAGGAAGTGCTATTTGCAAAAATCAATTCATAGTGCTTCGAAGTTTACCAATATTGAAGTATCACTGTGAAGTGGTTCCATAAGGCAAATCGACGGCATTGCTATCAAAAGATAAACAAGGCAGTCGCCTAAGCACTGGCAAAAACTCGACTTGATATACTCAGTAATATTAGAAGTATTACACCGACTTATTTCTCATAAGACTCAATGTGAACATCTCCTGATACCAAGATTCATATCTCCTTTGAAAAAACAAAAACCTCAATAATTTATCATAGAAGAAATCTCATTTCCACCAGGAAAATCCATAGAGTGTTCTGAATCTCCAGCACATTCCACCCAATGCTAATGGACCGTTTTCACGTGACAAAGAAAACAGCTGATTCCTGAAAAATCATGTTACACATTTACAATAAAAATTTTTTTAGAAGTACAGTGGAAAGCATAATTATGTATTCATTGGCACACAATATTTTGAACAACCCTCGTGAAATATCAAAATTTGCTGCAGAAAGCTTGCAAAAAAAAATTGCGACCTTTCCGAACGAAGAGTTGTACACATCAAAAGTTTCAAAACAGTTTTCAGAAATACCTGGAGCATTTCACAAAAGCAGATTGACCAAATGTACAATTTGCACACATTTTCAAATTACTTGAAATTTTATATACTACGTATTCTACACAATATTTGAAAGTCAACAGCGAAAGAAATTTTCCGAAATACCCAAAAATATACTAGATAAATGAAAAAAAAAACGCAAATTTCACTGTCTGATCGAAAACGGGGTAGAGCTAAATCATCCTCTCTCGGAAGAGAGAGCTATTACAGTCAATACGCCAGACGGAGAAAGATCATGTATTCTGTGACGTAGTAGATGTTGATTTGCGCTCTTTCATTGGTGATTAATACATAAATAGAGGTCGTAGGTTGATTTTTCAGGCATCAATGGCATCAGTACTTACTAATCCTTATATTTTTCATATTTCCAAAAAATGTGCAAATTGTCCAATAAATGATCTGTGTTTCAAAATATCCTCAATGAACTCTTTAAAATGCAACAATTGTGTTTTGTGACTTGAGATGAAATTATATTGAACATTTTGCCTCATAACATGAAATAAGTCTCCATGATGAATTTTAATGGATAGATCAAGAGTACGCTATACAGGATGTCAATTTGAAAACTCTGAAAAACAGGCCACTCAAGAAAATAAAATGAAAAACGCACGGACACGTCGATTTTTGTTTCCAGTGGGAAACAATTTGCGTTTATTTTCGACTTTGCAACATCACCCCCCTGAGCTATGGTCACATCCACCCCCAAAATATTGAAAGGAAAGGGAGGTCGACTGATACCTAATTTTGAAGGTCCTCTGGCCCTGATTACAACTGCCGAATTCTAGGTCTCTTCTGTCATTCCTGTTGATATGACAGCTTGTGAAAAAAAAACACTCAATTGATAAATAACCGCAAAAGTAAACCGCTCCAAACTAAGAGGATATGATAAGGAATGGAAGACCTTCTAAATGTGCCATTACTCAATCCGTTTGAAGAGGATGTATTTTAACGAAAAAAAATTGAGCTGAAATATATTCCTGTTAAAAGGATTTGGAAATAAATGATTTTGTAGATCTTCCGTCCATTACCATATCGTCTTAGTTTGGAGAAGTTTACTCTTGCGGTTGATCATTTATTGATTAAAAAAAATATGAAAAAAATGACAAGCTCTCAAATCTACAGAAATGAGAAAAGAGACCTGAAACTCGGCAGTTGTCATCAGGGTCGGAGGGCCTTTAAAATAAGGTTTCACTCGACATCCCTTTCCAGGGGTGAATATAACCTTTGTGATGTTGCGAAGTTAAGAATAAGCGCGAATTGTTTCCCCCTCGGAACGAAAATCAATGTCTACCAGCGTTTCTTATTTTATTTTCTTGGAGGCCTGTTATTCAGGGTGAAAAGTTTTCAAATTGACACCCTGTATATCATTTCAAAACTATTTGCTCAAGCCTAGATCGTTTCAAAGTCATTTCGCAATTTGATACTCTTTGAAGGCAAATAAATTTTTAAATAACCAGTGACAAGAGTATTTTAAAGTCTGTTCACGATTAATAGTACATTAGGAGTATATAGTTTCTTATTCTTATCTGAGGAGTGCATTAAATGCATGGTTCAAGAATAGGTAGTAGACTTGGAGGACGATCAGTTTATCTTAAGATAGCTTTGAAACACATGTTATTTCATTGAACATGCTCAAACCTTTCTAGATCTTGAATATGATTCTTTAAAAAGCATATTGGATATTATTCACTCAGTCACGGATTTTGAAGTGTTACTGCTAGCGAATGAGTGGTTGATTTTTTGAAACATGGTTTTGTCAAACGCCCCCTAATATCAATTAAAATATCTGGTGTTAGTCTCTCGGTACGTCCATGTGAAGGGCTGCGCCCAGAATTGTCAATTGGGTAAATAATACCTCATCCATCATGTATCTTTCATTCAATAGCTTTTTCATTATTTTGAACGCTTAATTGGGAAAAAGGTATGCGTTGAAGTCTGAAGAATGGGCTACATTCTCCTTGGTTAAGGTCGGAACACCACTATGACCCCAACTTATCTCGCAGATTTGTGATTTTATTCAAGAGCCATAGATGATCTGAACATCATACTGGTGCAAAAAAGCGGCTCTAGGACCCATTGGAGTGGAGCAGCTTTTTCACCTGCTGCATAGCAGGTGATTTTGATCTGTGTTTCAAAATATCCTCAATGAACTCTTTAAAATGCAACAATTGTGTTTTGTGACTTGAGATGAAATTATATTGAACATTTTGCCTCATAACATGAAATAAGTCTCCATGATGAATTTTAATGGATAGATCAAGAGTACGCTATACAGGATGTCAATTTGAAAACTCTGAAAAACAGGCCACTCAAGAAAATAAAATGAAAAACGCACGGACACGTCGATTTTTGTTTCCAGTGGGAAACAATTTGCGTTTATTTTCGACTTTGCAACATCACCCCCCTGAGCTATGGTCACATCCACCCCCAAAATATTGAAAGGAAAGGGAGGTCGACTGATACCTGATTTTGAAGGTCCTCTGGCCCTGATCACAACTGCCGAATTCTAGGTCTCTTCTGTCATTCCTGTTGATATGACAGCTTGTGAAAAAAAAACACTCAATTGATAAATAACCGCAAAAGTAAACCGCTCCAAACTAAGAGGATATGATAAGGAATGGAAGACCTTCTAAATGTGCCATTACTCAATCCGTTTGAAGAGGATGTATTTTAACGAAAAAAAATTGAGCTGAAATATATTCCTGTTAAAAGGATTTGGAAATAAATGATTTTGAAGATCTTCCGTCCATTACCATATCGTCTTAGTTTGGAGAAGTTTACTCTTGCGGTTGATCATTTATTGATTAAAAAAAATATGAAAAAAATGACAAGCTCTCAAATCTACAGAAATGAGAAAAGAGACCTGAAACTCGGCAGTTGTCATCAGGGTCGGAGGGCCTTTAAAATAAGGTTTCACTCGACATCCCTTTCCAGGGGTGAATATAACCTTTGTGATGTTGCGAAGTTAAGAATAAGCGCGAATTGTTTCCCCCTCGGAACGAAAATCAATGTCTACCAGCGTTTCTTATTTTATTTTCTTGGAGGCCTGTTATTCAGGGTGAAAAGTTTTCAAATTGACACCCTGTATATCATTTCAAAACTATTTGCTCAAGCCTAGATCGTTTCAAAGTCATTTCGCAATTTGATACTCTTTGAAGGCAAATAAATTTTTAAATAACCAGTGACAAGAGTATTTTAAAGTCTGTTCACGATTAATAGTACATTAGGAGTATATAGTTTCTTATTCTAATCTGAGGAGTGCATTAAATGCATGGTTCAAGAATAGGTAGTAGACTTGGAGGACGATCAGTTTATCTTAAGATAGCTTTGAAACACATGTTATTTCATTGAACATGCTCAAACCTTTCTAGATCTTGAATATAATTCTTTAAAAAGCATATTGGATATTATTCACTCAGTCACGGATTTTGAAGTGTTACTGCTAGCGAATGAGCGGTTGATTTTTTGAAACATGGTTTTGTCAAACGCCCCCTAATATCAATTAAAATATCTGGTGTTAGTCTCTCGGTACGTCCATGTGAAGGGCTGCGCCCAGAATTGTCAATTGGGTAAATAATACCTCATCCATCATGTATCTTTCATTCAATAGCTTTTTCATTATTTTGAACGCTTAATTGGGAAAAAGGTATGCGTTGAAGTCTGAAGAATGGGCTACATTCTCCTTGGTTAAGGTCGGAACACCACTATGACCCCAACTTATCTCGCAGATTTGTGATTTTATTTAAGAGCCATAGATGATCTGAACATCATACTGGTGCAAAAAAGCGGCTCTAGGACCCATTGGAGTGGAGCAGCTTTTTCACCTGCTGCATAGCAGGTGAAAAAGCGGACACTCAAAAGCAGATATGCCAGGATCGCCATTGTATTTCTGTCACGTGTATTGTCTGATAAGCCAATTGTTAAAACATCTGGAATATATGCTTTGCATGTGACCAATCATCTAAGATGATCTGCAACAGCGGTAGCTTGGAACTTGGAACAGTTGCGTATCTCAATGGAAACTCCGTAAGGTTGAAGAAGGGTGTGATGATAATCGCCTTGTTTTTAACTTTGGAAAAACCTGTGTTCTGGGATTCAAGTGCAGAATGAACTATATTCATACGAACAAGCGAGAAGAGATCCTGGGACTCCAAATTGCCGATCATTTGAGCTATGAGGACCATAAGGCTGAGCAGAAAGTGGGTTGTACGTGGGATGCTTTGCGGTCGGAGTGACCAGAGGTGAGGTTGAATGTTCAAAATGGAAAATAAGTCCAAATCTCCAATTAAAAATGGAACTCCATCCCGAGAAAAATCTAGACATCGGAGGTGAGGTTGCTGTGTTTTAATCGCATTTTTCGGTTAGGGATATTGTTCTGGGAAGCAAGTGGTCAGAATCTCCCAAAGATTATTCTCATTTGACAAATAAATGCAGTGTGTAATACTAAACCTAGAGGGCCGTGCAGACCTGTGTTTAAATCAGAAAAGATTCTCACAATGACCTTCATGTTGATTCTTGAAACTGCTGTACCTACTAGTCTTGAAACAACGTGGTAGAAAGTTATTAACTATCTTGAACAACTCGTCAAGTTTGAATTCTACCTTTGCCTATTCCTCTCAGTTGATTTACAGAAACTCTTCCATTCATGAGGGTAGAAGGATCGACAGTCATAACTGACGTCTCTGAAAACTATTGACGACATCAAGGGCTCTAAAATATCCCTCGAAAGATTGCTTACCAAGTTGGAAGAATCCAACGCAGATTCGCTGCTCTGAGTGGGTGTTATAGTTGATGAATGCTTTTGCTTTTTTTGTTGTGGAAAATCATCAAGGCTTTAATTTTTAATTTTTTTTCACCACTTTTATTCATGTTTTTTTGTTTTTTTCTTTCTTTTATTGTTCTATTCAAATGTGAAGCTGTATGAATATTACGCTCAGGGTGATTTATCCATAGATTTTGATTCTTGGGAATGAGGTATATTATTTTGATTGATTGATTACTCAGATCACGGTAATGGAACCAAGAAAATTGATTGATACTTGTAGTTCTGTACTTTCTTGGAATTTGGAAGTAAGGAAACTCGAAGAAGGAAATCATCCTCCTTGTGCTGTTTGCCAATTTTTTTGAATATGTATTTATTGAGGAGTTTCTGAAGTCTTCTGCCGAGTCTTCTGCTTTCTACTAAAAATCACTTTGTCAAACGATTTTCTGCTTATGGAACTGTGGTTGACGGTCTAAGAGAGACAACGATTGCATGTGTTTATTCCGTCACTTCTTTATTGAACGGCATTGAAGGCGTTTCCAGCAAGTACCTGAGAAAAATTAATATTATGAGAAGTGTGGCGAGATACAATAATCATTCAATCATCCAAATAGTTAATTTTTCAATTGCATATCTTTCCCTAACCTATTCCCAAACTAATAATTGTCAAAGTCCATATTTGTCGTTATAGCAGGAGACACGGACAGTACTGTTCATAAATTCCAATTTGGTTGCATTAGAGAATCGAACAAGGTACAGTAATCTCCGAGACACATACATGTAATCCTACAATCTAACGTTTCAAGTTAAACGCGAAGCCTCGGTAATCTTTACAGCAAAATCAGTGTTGAATATGCATACAGGCCAAAGCAACATGGAATAATTATGTTATATTAGCCTTGGCGTGATATGGGGAAGCAGGCAGCTTGCGCCTGTAGATTCAATTAGGAAATGTGTACTTTTATCTGAACACTCAATAGCCATCAACTGAATTTTTTGTCTTTTTCAGGCAATTTCTGATGGTTATCTGTTAAGTGAATCCACTTATGCAATCCAAGAGCCGGTAAGACTACGAAAATCGTATCTTGCTTACAACATTCAACAATACACCACCACATACTCCTGTAAATAGGCTCTAGAGCTCAGCCAGTCTTAGAATTCTAGTACCCTGGACCCAGAATCTCTGATGGGCAAAGTTCGTTTCTCTATTTGCTGGGGTTAACATGGTACATATTAATGCTACATTTATTTTGATATGGCTTTAGAATAGAGTAAAGCATTGTAGAATTGCTTAACTTGGAATGCAATAGTGGAGCTACTTACACTACCAGTACTATATTTACCACAGGCTTGTATATAATACGAATGAGCTGCTATATTTAACATAATTTGAACGGTAAGTGGTTTCATTACTCATATTATGTTACAACTTAATGTCAAATCTGATAGTTGGCGTCGATTCGTCATCACCCAAGATACTAAACTACCAATTTCAATAAAGATAGTTGCAGGGTCTTTCATAGAAATCTCAACCTGATTCGATATTTGGAAAAACAGGTATTTTCTGTGCCACTGGATTCAACAAAATCACCTGATGATGATCAGTTAGTGTATACTTCTAGATAGCTTGATGACGAACGAAGTACGGCTGATACGAGAGATAAGTATCAAAAAACGCTTTTTCCGTCAAAGTTGAACACATCCCGTTTGTTATATTCCACAAATTTAGCAATAATTCAACTTTCACATGACAACTCTTTTGCTGCCATGTGAAAGTACACTTTTGCCAATAGGAGCTGGATTCGAACATTTGGTTTTTGTTTTTGTTTGTTTTTCGACATTTCTCGTATCTTGTTCTTTTTCCAAGTCATCAAAAAGTATACACTGATTAACATAAGGTTATTTTAAAAAGTCTCTTGTCATTTTTTTTGAAAATCAAATCAAGTTGACATTTTTATGACACACCCCGTAACAATGATACTAAAACACACAAGATATGATCGATTGCTGGACGAAATAAGAACCAATACGCGCATGTCGTCACCGCGAGCCAAAAGTGAGGTTGGATTTAAAACATCAATAACGTTACCTAGTAACCATTTGTTGGTCAAAATTTGAACTGGCTCACGCATGACGTCCCCGCATGACGTTTATTGTATAGGTTTGAGGTAGTCACGTCATGATTTCTGAGGAGGATGAGCGAAAGTTCATCTTGTTTGTTTAAAAGTCGCCGTTAAATTAAGCTTGGCAGGGGGTTTCTCGTATTATTTTTGGTTTATACTACATGGTTACCGAGTTACCCAGGTAATCTATGAATTTTGAGGTTCGGACACGCAATGCGTCAGCGAAACCTGCGCGTGAGCATATCTTGTTTCTAATAGTATCATGCCCCGTAACCATCTTTATCAAAAACGGAACATTAGCATCTTGGATGCTGACGAATCGACGTCAACTATCAGATTTGACATGACTTGGGTCCTTAAGGTAGTTCACTTCTAGAAAATGTTTATTCAAACGCCTTTAAAGAGTACGCCTACAAGTTATCAAACTCCATACCTTATGCCCGTACTTCTTCATACCAAAAATGAACGTTATCGTTCAAGAGATAACTGTGGTATTGATTTGTATCCATCTCAAGTGGGATACAAGTATGTTATTCATGCTCTCCAGTCATCGTGTGGGGATATGGATAACACTTAGCTGGTTGCTTTCTTTCTGGAAAAAAAAACTTAACTTAATGTAAGTTTTCAACTTTTAATCAAATCCCCCAAAAAAAAACAACAAGGAGTGCTCCTTGGGGCATACCCTCCATTTGTTTCCTTTGTTAATGAAAAACGAACAAGTGCTTTCCGGGCATTTGGAATAATATCCACCTCACCTTCTCCTTTTTTAGTATTCTGGGTCTTCCACAACTCAATAAGCATTTCGGGTCCGAGAGACTTAAACTATTTATATGACCATCGATAGGCGCCGCCTAATTATCCTTTGATCATCTTCGCATCGCTTTTACCGCTACAAATATTCTATGTTCTAAATGGATTCTCCTGATGGCTTGTTGAATATTGATTAACTATGTGGGATGAGTGTTTGTAATACTAGATTTAACGGGTTAGATGTCTCTTTTTATAGGTCATTCGCGTCATTAGCGGAAAAAATGATTGGCTCTATTTTTATGAAATGAATTACATTTTGACCATCATTTGAGAAGAATATTCTATTTCTTGCAGAATTGCGGGATACTGATTGTACTTTTACCTAGAGCTTCTCTGGTTCAGAAAATCTTCTTTCAAAAGAACTTCAGATGAAACTCTTCTATTCACATAAGATTCTGAGTCAGTAGATACTATTTTGAATAAATCCACATAATTCAAAAGGCAATAAATCCGGGACGCGTACAGTCCAGCTATAGGCTTTATTTTTCCAAAATATTAATAATTTCTTATTTCTTTGATTTTGTAACTTATAGGTGATTTTTGGTATATCAACAAAAAGTTAGAATGGATGACTACACTTTGGAGAAACCCTACATTAAAAAACTTTCTTCGACATCAAACTTCCAGACTACATTGTTTCTTGTCGTTTCACAGGTCCTCTCTACTCTCCATTTATTCATTAATACAGCTACCAAACAGTGGCAGAGAAAAGAGGTCATCAGGCCTATAACATGTCTTTCTATAGGTTTAAAATTTTATTCTCAGGTCAGTGATTTGTCAGGATCTGAGAGATAAGGTTCACAGGGATGAATTTTCAATGATTATTTGATATTTTCGAATGTAGGACTATCACCAAGTTGATCTTCGGTAGAGATATTATATTTTCATCAGTCTGCGAGAAGAACATTTCTGTAGAATAACGTTCATAAGTATCCTTCTGCTGTTTCTTGTTTCGCTTTTCCGAAGGTGTCATTTTCTGTAGTGTATTTGATTTGCCGAAACAGTTGACAGTTGCAATAACTGGTTTTCTTTGATCTCGAATTACTATAATTGATGTTTGTTCATTTGTTGATCGAGTGATTTGAGTATATTGACCTGCAAATACTACAAACATTTGTTTAGAGATAAAAAGTATATCGAATTTGTTCCACAAGAGAACATGAATAAATCACGAGACAAGATCGCAATCACCGTTCCAATTGCCAATAAGCTAAGGCTAATCGTCGATGAATTACAGCAAGGCATTTCAACCATTGATCCAAAGACCTCTAGGATTTCGACGTAATTGCAACTATTAACTACTGTATTGTATATATTATTATTAACGGGGTTGGGCCATGATCATTAAGCTTTATTGTCACAATTCATCATAATCTAATATGAACTATATTGACTATATGGTACGGTTTTTATTGACTATAAATTTCCTGATGATAAGAGTAGCGTCATTATTATTCTAATAACCCCTCTAAATATTAGAACTAGCCCATTTTTAATCTCTTTTATCGAAATAAGCACGATAGTTTGATTGAATTGGTTTTATGGAATTACCATAAGAGATTTGTTTCATTTCTGTACACGTTCAACAGAAGCGAGATATTTTTAATCGGTAACACGCGTTGACTGATCTTCTGAGAATGTGTTTAAATGATTGAAGGCATCAAAGTGGTACTTATGATTAACTAAAAAAAAATCTGCCACTTCATATTTATTATTAAAGAACATTGAATGCATTTGACTTTTCCAAATGATTTAATGATCTGCTTAGGCCCGGTTTCCATAACTTTATTTAATCAAAGCATAGGTACCAGTATTAAGAGATGGATTTCTCAAATATATCCAAACTGCCATTTGTCCGACAACTATTGAAGCGTGAGTTAAACGGGTTAAACCAGATGGCAAAATGAGCTTTCCTAAGATATCGCCTTGGAAGTTCTTTTTTTTATCTTTTTTTTTCGGCGGAGAAATTCAATTACGCACACCCAGTTCCTCATGGGATATCGGATAGTCTATGTTGCCAATGAAGTATACCCACTACAACCCCATCAAAGGTTTTCCGGAGGTCTGCACTGCGGTTAGCTCACGCAATCCTGATGTATCCTTATTCCTACCTACACAGTCTCAGCTCCGTCGCTTCTAAGAACCTTTGGAGCTTCACCAGTGAAAGTGATTTAACTTGCTCTGGTCGGCACTTGCACACTTCCAGGTCAGGTGTGTCTCTCTTGTGGCGTTGAATGCTTAACAGTAACTTATTATGTGATGGGGTGCTCCATCCTCTGCATAGTGGGTAATCTGCCATCTCCATCACGCTAAGGCGTTAGGGTAGCATGGACGTACATTTGATAAAGCTCATAACAAAACTACACAATAACAAATCAGTCTCGAAAATCATGGTAGAATGACAAGAAATAAGTAAGCCTGGCTAACTAAAGTAACAACCCCATGTATAGCTTGTTCAATGCTTTTCTGCGGTCACGTCACAGTGTTTGACGTTTGCCAGTATGTCGTAGATTGATCGCTCTAGACGTGACATTTGACAAATTGATCCGAACGATCAGACATACGCGATTTTTTTGTAAATGTGTACGAGAGACACAAAGGAGTATGACGTAACCGCAGAAAAGCATTGAACAAGCAGTATTATTCATGGACATCATGATAATACATTATGGATCTGATAAGATCAAACGTATCGATGAAAAACCGATTACAAAAGATCAAGGCGGTTCATTTGTCAATAGATTTATCTAAAAGATATTTTGTTGATCAGAAACTCGTGGTAAGGTTATGATATAAACGTCAACCTATGGATCGATGAGTTTTTCGAAAGTGTACGTCATCTTCGAATTTCTTCTTGTTACTCGTTTCTCTCTCCTTAATCTTACTTCATCAGGCTCCACAGCAATCTGGGAATCTTCTGCATCTGATGAAAAAAACGAGCTGGTTCAGATATTATGTATTCGGCAAATGCTTCAATCAATCCTGGAATATTTCTTGAAGCAACTGGACTCTTATTGTACGGGTGCTATGTGGCAGATGAACGTTACTTTTTTCGGAATAGTTGAGGTGGTTGAGATTGGGTTAGCAAATATGCAGTTCATGTTCAAAGCGATCCCAGTAGCCATAATGGATCGGCTGCACGTGCTGATTGTGTACATAAACCAAATTTACCAATAATCGCTTGTTTCTGGGACAATTTGTATCTAAGCATGGGTTTAATGGCGTCAAGAAACGTCTGCTAAAAAGATGTTGGGGAGGTAATGGAACAAGGACAAGACGCGATAATCCACTATATTGAGCAAAGTTGTCCGGTAGTGGGGCGTTTACTATGCAAAGATGAGAAACTCGACAAATCGTAAAAAAAGACACGCAAACTCTTCAATGCGGATGAAAGAACAGGGAAATGTGATGGATGTCACCAGACTCTGACCAAATACAACAAAGAAATAAGGACAGTCAAAACACACTCTCGAGAAAATTTTTCTGCGATGTCAACAAAACCTCTGGAGTAGTCCCAAGGTGCAGCATACCTACAGACAATCTTAGGATTCCACATGGTGACAGAAGTATGGATAAAGCCTTCCATATTGTGATTTACAAGAAAATCGATTTGGTCATCTGAGTCTGCGGGTGAATAAGCAACATGCTGGAAGGTAGAAAGACCCAGACAACCATACTTGACAAAACTGTTGCTATAGAAGTAGCTAGAGGCTGCTTTTATGCAGGAGTCTTATCACCCCTCATCTAGAACCTAACCGCAAATATATTACCGATGGAAGTGGAAAACAAGGAATTCCAATGCCGATGATGCAGCATCACTAGTCATAGGCATAGAACTTATGCAGACAGCCTCGATTAGAAGGGTGATGCAGGAAGTTGAATCCAAGATGAACATCCCAGTCAGCTTCACGAGAAAAATTAATATTGAGGGCTGATTCAAACCCGTATGTTCAAGCCAAGAAGAACTGCTGGTGACAAGAGGTTAAATACCTTGGCATCACCTAGGACGACAAGCTCTCATGGAAATCACACCTATAGAAAATAGTTAATCACAAAAAAGCGACAAAAATAGCATCAAACAGAGCAGTAGGAAAAACCTGGGGTATATTCCGCGTATGATGCACTTTTTGTAATGTAGTCTGGTGAGACCAACACCACGATCCTATTGTATGGTGTTCAAAATCGAGTAACGATAGTCAGTCACAGAAGAAGAGTCCAAAGGTAAGCATATCTCTGGACTGGAGCCATGAGAACTCCAACGCTTGCTATGAAGCGATGCTTGGAAAAAGTCTTTCTCAAAATGAAAGACAGAGCGGGAGCATATTCTAGACTTAGCAACACCATAAACGTACTGAGATTTCCAGCACAATCGCGAACCTCTCAATAACAATGGAAAGTGATAGTGTGCTAAAAATATGAACTTCAGCAAGCCTCTAAAACCAAGACACGCGCTGAGATTGAACCGTAAAATAAAATCGGGGATCCAAGTCATCCCGGGGAAACGGCAAAGGATACGTGGAGTGGGAATCATATGAACCACTTGAGAAGCGAGCGGATAAATTATTCGCAAATACACCACCTATGGGTACAGAACCTCTCTTCGTAGCCACAAAATATAGGAGGCTGGCTGAATTGGTTCAGAAAACAACAAGAAGCAAGATGCTGCCAATTACCGGGACCGAGTACAGTGAATCATAGATGACAGAGGAAATCCAACTATCTCTCCTTCACTGGAAGTCTACCAAAACTCAGTAGAAATCAACTTATAGAGAAGTCACAGAAATACTATGTTTGGAGAAAGTGTGCGGGCACGATTTGGCTGATGCTATGTTCAAAACTGAGTTAACTTTTCCATAACAGTAAAACGGGAGAAACTTCAATCTGCTTATTTTGTAACTCTCCATTTTATTTCATTTTCAAATCTTCTCTTAGACTTAAACAAGGAGATATCACCGCAATTAAATAGGTAAATGAAGTTAGTTAGATGTTCAAATTTGAACGGAACAAGAGCTTAAGATTATAAGAGACAAGATTTATATCGTTGCTTTATTGGAACCAGAGCCGGTAAATGAAAGAACTTTTCAAATTATTCATTTAGTGTTCCAACAAATCAACAATTATAGTGAAATGAAACTCAGAACACTTTGACGAATGTTTATTTGCACTTATAAAATTATTAGATTCGTTATTTGATGTCTTACCGTCTAGCAGCAAAGTAGCTATAAATGCGTCGTTGCTAAAATATGTTACGAGTTCAATGTTTACCGTCGTGGTATTAAAGCAAAAAAAAACCATATACGCCCCAAATTGCTCATCACCACGACCTTTGCTGTCTTCTAAAATAAATGGACGATCGTAGTTCACAGGTTTAACAGTAAATGGAGCTATACTGCATGGTAAATCTGACATAATGCAGTTCTAGGGTTTAGACTTAAAACATCTTATACACCTGTGCTCCTCTGACTTTGCGAAGTTCATTGCACCAGTGGGCTAATTCTTTCTTTCACAGAATATAATAAGAAATGTTACGTATATGCTTATTTTCAGTCCGTCTTTTCAACGATAATGGATGTTTTTTCTCAACGGCCTTTTATAATCAGGAAATGTATAACCGAAACTGTCAAAGCTCCACCTTTAGCAAAAGTTATTGATGAAGGACTAAATGATCTAGTTCAAGGTGATTCCAGTGAAATACGGATAGCATGTTCCAGCTACTCAGGATACAAAGTAGCTTTTTAATACAACTTCAATCTTCAAATGGGGAGGGCTTTGAACTTTGAATTATTTGGATGGATTAAAAATGTCTTTCATGGCACCAACGATAGCATTCTGAACAAGGGGTTGATTTATACATGTCTGTTCCGAGTTGTAGCAGTGCCCGTCTGACAAAAAAGCGAAACATATCTTTATGGGGCTATTCATGTATTGCTCGTCTGTACCAGAATGACGAGGTGGTTAGTTCGTATAAAATAAAACATCATGCGTGTATCCAATGTTGGAGAGAGAAGGTGTCTCGCATTACAGCGGCTAATTTCAGGGTTGCTTCTAATCAGGCGTTGCCGTCTATTCTCTTCTTTGAATAATGTCAATATCTTTTAGCGGGAGATTCACTGAAAGTGTCTGGCGACTGTCGTCGGAATGACGTGTGCTGAAATTGAACAAAGCAATTTGAGAGTTGAGGTTAGTTTGGGTTAGTTTGTGTTGGTAAAAAAATGGATGTCGCCCCAGCGACATCCTTATTGTGAAAGATCAAAGCAAAAAAAATTACAGACAGACAGTAGACACTGGAGACCTCCCTAGGAGACATGGAATACCATAGACAGTAATTTGGCAACGCCGGAAGCGACTTACACAGATGCCTTTTGTGCGAGAGGAATTGGTAGATTAGGGTATTCCGGTATTGAGAGATTTGGAGATGGGGAAAAAGGCACTGTCAAGACACGGGTATGATACGTGGATCCGGTAATTGCATTGCCTAAAATTAATATTGAAAATCACTGCTTTTGTTATAACTTCATGAAAAAACGACAATAATTATAGGTATTGATTAATTCTACAAGAAAAAAAGAAGGTTTGTGGGTATGTACCGTATAGTACAAACTTTTCAGGTTAGGTCGCGTTATCTGGAATTGATAATTACGCCTGCGCAAGGCATATTTCACGACGAAAAGATTAACTACAACAAAGTTTCGGGTATTTGGAGAAACGGAATTTCCAACAAACGCGCTGGCGTCACTTGATCGTCATTCACCAATCCGGCGAATCTCCGTTTAACCATATCTTCCAATCCCACTCGCACCTTTAGCAGCGACTTCTCGCATAAACATGGTGCGCGCGGCACGTCCAACGCTATCGGCTATTTGCTAGAGGACCGAGGTAACGAGAGCCGCGTTTCACTTCGAATATTCAAATCTCAATTGGCTTTTGGATTTTCGATAGAAGCAGATCGACGGCGGATGACGGTGATTTGTTGGACGATTTTTTGATTTTGCCGTGATATTTTGTACTCACAGCGTCAATGATAGTTACTGGGTAGGTAGATTTGTCTGGTTTCGATTAGGTAGGATTAGGATGTTTCACTTCTGTTTTCGATTTCATGTTTTTTCTTCTGGTTGAGAATATTTACATCATCATGCAATGTCAGAGCATTCGACGGTTATTTGTTAGATGGTTTTTCGATTGTGTTGTGTTATTTTGAAGTCCCAGCCTCAATAATAATTAGTAGGTAGATTTGTTTCGTTTCGATGAGGATTAGGACGTTTCACTTTGGTTAAGGATTTAGTATTTTTCTTTTGATTGAGGATATCTATATTTCGTGCACAAGGTGCACGTCAGTTATTTTCTTCTTGAAAGTTGGATCTCAATTTTGAGATGGATCTCAATCAAGACTGGGATTGGCCTGGGCATAAGCTGACTCAAATTCCCAGAGACGGCTCATGCATGTTTCATTCATCATCGCTGCTCGCAGAGTGGGTAATTCAGCTGGTTCTGGATAAACTGAAAACTGATAGTCTAGCTATACAGTTTTGAACTTGATTATTGGGTAATTTTTGTTCGAAACTTCATAACCAGACTAACCTTTGTTAGATTAGTTTATTTTTTGAACGTTGATGGCATCATCACGCCCTGATCTTAATATTTTACCCATTTCCAAAAATTGTACGAATTATCTATTAAGGCACCCTGAAGGATGGATAATGGAAAATGCAACTCTGAATGTGGCGGAATTTTCAACACGATTGTAAACCTTAATAATATCACTTTATTTTTTAGAAAATCTGGTTCTGGAAGAAACTTTGATATTTCAAGAAAAACCCGAATAACTAAAAACACGTAACAACCATCAAACATTCAAAAGTAAGCTATGAAATTGAACGTCAACCGGTAGAATTAGGCCGAAAGATTTTAAGAATAACAAACAACTTTAACAATGGGAATAACATACAAATAATTATATACAGAAATTATTCAAAAATATCACCATCTTCTCTATCTAATAGTGCTGGTTTTTTATGATGAATGTGCAGTTATCTGTAATCCGATTCCACAAATTCTTTTAAAGTTTTCCAAAGAGGTACGTCACAGTTTTTGAGTCTGTTGATTGTGAAGGCCAAACTTGTGAGCAATTATTCTCTTTTCCAACCAATTAATTTGTTTACTAATGGTTTTAAAGGTTTCTAATGGAGTCCTTTACTCCGATTTTCTGTTACCAATTTTAAATAATAATGACTTGAAGTTCACTATCATCGAATGAATGTATTTATTTTCAATATTCAACAAGAGTGTAGCCTTTTGCTATTACTACTTGTCGTTGAACACTTGAATGATTCTTCTCAATCTTTCATTTACACTGAGAAGTTGATAAAATTACTTTTTATCACAGCGGCAACGTCGGATACATGAATCGAACAACACTACTCAAAACATTTATTGCGTATTTTGAAAACCCTGTAAAAAATAGTTAAGTATTGTGTGGGTGTGATTCCGCATCATTTTTTGTTCTTATGTTTATCTGGCAGACTCAATTCATCAACAACTAGACTACTTGATCGGTGGACCATAGAGTTTCGCGAGAAATGTTAGCTGGGTGGAATTATAAATATGAACTATAGCAACGGATTCCTTTCTCCACATTTAACAAATTCGGAAGGGCACACGGCTATCACTTTGTCTTCTGGGGGATACAACCAAGTCCGAATTGATTGCGCAGATTTTGAATTTCACTCAAGTATTCCTGGCCAGGACACAACTGCAGCAAATTATCGATTTTTGCGATTACAAATTTCAAGAACCCGTACAACATCAGTTAGGAACTTACAAAATGCAGTTAAAAGAACTTACCAGGTCAGTGTCAGTGATCAATCGGTGAATCAAGGCCAAGACGAGCGGCAACGAGACCACGACCTACCAGGCAGCATCGCGTACACAGACTAGTGTTCGCCAGAGAAGTTTTGAACCGGAGAACAGCTGATTGTGATAGATAGAAATTGTTGAACCCTGTAATCTCTGTTTTATATCACTTCAAACGATGCAAAAGTCACAAGATCGCATGTCAAATTCAAAACAAAAACAGATTGTTATGGTCAACAAATTGCCCACGATAGGGGTGTTATGCTTATTCTAGTCGTTCAAAGTTCAAAGGACTGGACTCATTTGAATGCCGATCCAAACATTTATCCTTAAGGTCGCGTTGGGAATGTCGAGTACTTACTTGATGAGGGTTTGCATCAGGTCATCCATGATGGTTGGATATTATGTATAAATTTGTCATGCACCATCAGTATAAAGAGAATTCACATTTAAAAATTTGAGACTTGATTAAAAAAAACAGACAGAGATTCAAACATTCAACCAGATCTGGTAGCAATTCTTGCAGTTGTTAAATAATATGATATGGGTGCAGTGGATTATAACTCGGTGCACAGAGGGTTGCAAAACATTGGTTCTCTGTGAAGGACTAGACGATTATGAAATCTTATCCGATAGTACTTGACACTCATTAATACCATGTCAACTCATCCGCTAAATAAAACTTCTCGGCCATTTTCAAAACACTCAGCGAGTATTACTAAATTAAATGACTTCTTTTCAGTTTATCAAAACAGCTAACATCTAATTTCATAGCCATGTTTAGAATTTTGGATCATTTCAAAGCAGCTACAGTACGGATTTTTCCAATCATGGGGGTTTTTGTTAAACACGACAAAGTTTAATGAGAAATATTAAAAACAAGGAATGTTGGAGATTTCGATCCCGCATAATAAATATAAAATGTGTTCAAGTCTGCCAACGTGTTAAAAATGCTGTCGCATTTTAAGGGTGCATGGATCTTTCATTAAACGTTCAAAATACCATAATTGAAGACTAATCAATACTGTTGATTGATGCTATTTGGAACACTATCAGTATGTGCCAAATTTGGTTCTTGTGAATTCAAGTTTGATTATTGGGATGAATCAATTTTCTTCAAAATTCAAGATCCAAAGCCCAAAACTTTTCAGTGGTGCAACCAGCTGCGTGCAACTAATAGAAGCAAAAAAGCAATGCCTACCATAAGAAAATTATCTAGGCAGTTTTTTTATATTAACTCTATATTATCTCAGTCCTCTCAAAACTCATAATAATAATTCATTTGCATTTTCCGTTATTTTATTTCTATTTATAACGAGTGGTTTTGGTGCGAGCGAGCATCCCATATAAAAAGAAAGCTAGGCATTTTTGGCAGATTAATACAGTTCCATAATATGGAGCTCAAGAGCACTACTTTCGGCATGCAAACCTCGATATTCTCGATCCTGGTCCGAGTTGACTCAACCGAAGAGAGGTAAAGACGGTTCATTCAATTGACAAACATTAACAGTAAACAGGTAAGGTGAACGATATACCTACCCACTTTTAGCACGCTTATGAAATAGTTATCAATCTACAACCGTGCGATAACTAATGTATACCACACAATTCTGCGTGTGGTAAGTACCATATTATCGATCGCTGTGCTGTAATAATTTTGCTATAAGCAACGTGCAAGATTTTCATTTTACCACACTGTTAGCAACGTTTATTCTGTCAAGGGTGGCAAGATGCTGGAAACAAGTTTTTATATCTTGTACACTTTTGAATATTTTGTCACCGAACTGTTGCAGATAAAATACTGTTTACTTGAAATTCGTATTGTAATTAGGTATTACCGCCCTTAAGTGATCACAAACCTCGCCTCACCACACTTATTCTGAAATATACTATCATTGTTAGGTGTGGAAAGTCTTACGAAGCGGAGTTCGATCACAACGTCAAGGGCGGTGAAGGCATTTTCCACGAAATCAGTTGTGTTATCGGCGGCTGCGTCGACTGCGAACGTTGTGCTTGGGTGACTGATGACGCAGGTCACATCTGGCATAGTTGTCAATGTAATGTATTGTATTTTGACACATGATCTGTGGCTTACTTCATTAGTCAGTTGGTTACCCCTCGACACAGCTGACAGTAAGCACGCTGTATGAAACTCGACCAATATACAAGTTATCAAGTTCAGTGTTTGATTAATCCTCGAGTGAAGCCTTCTCATACTACCAGGAGCCTAAAGAGGGACATAACATGTTGGCAGCTGGTAAAAATCGAGATTAGAGGAATAACACTCACAACTTGATGGAGTCAAGGTCAATCAAGCGGAAGCGGTAAAAGCAGTTTTGTCGAAGTAATCGGGGTTATTGGAGCAGAGTATAAACACGGACACGCGGGATTGCGGTACCGTAGCAACTCCCAGTTTGCTGTCTAACCTTAAAAAACATTCATTGTTTTGATTTGATTTGTTGTTTAAAAAACAAAAGTGATCAACAAACTATGGCATAAAACGCAATGATACCGGGTTCTATGAATTTTAAAACTAACGTCGCTGGAAATTGGAAACTGTGGAAACAGAAGTTTGAACTATATTTGTTAGCTAGCGGAAAATCAGGCAAGTCTGATGAAGTGAAAGTGGCAATTTTATTGAACTTCCTTGGAGATGAAGGGTTGCAAATCTTCAATACTTTCAAATTTGATGTAGAGGGTGATAATAAGAAGCTTGGAGTCGTGCTTGCCAAATTTAATGTTTATTGCGAATCGTTGAAAAATCTAGTTTTTGAACACTTCAATTTTTTCAAACGGGATCAACATAGTGGAGAAACATTTGATCAGTTCGTTACGGCCCTCAAGCAGTTATCTCTCTCGTGTGATTTCAAGGACTTGAATGACATTTTGATCATGGATCGGATCGTTATAGGAATTCGAGATTCGCGAACACAGGAAAAACTGTTACAAAGTGCGGATTTAACACTGGACAAAACAGTTACAATTTGTCGTGCCATGGAAAGTAGTGCGGTCCAACAAAAAGAAATTTCACGCGAGTTGAAAAACGATTTTTCGGTTGATGTGGTAGACAGTAGTCGTTTTAGACACTCAAAACTAAGACAATTGAATACAAGTTTCAGTAAAAGTGGTATGAAAGACAAAGGTGGACATAGTGGACTTGGAAGAAAAAATCATGACCATTATTGTAGTGCCGGACATTCAGCAGACAATAAAACAGTGCCGAATGCAATTGATCTGTGTAAAAATTGTGGCTTGTCACACCAACAGGGTAAGTGTCCAGCCTTTTATCGATATTGCAGCAAATGTAATAGAAAAGGACATTATCGTCGATTTTGTCGTTCTAATACTTTTGTGCACGAAATAAATCATGATGTTGAAACTGATAGTGACTCAAATGATGATGTTTGCGAATACTCACAAAAGAAAAACTTGCAGTGTGACTGCAACAACAGTTGTGGTTCTGAACATGATA
Organism: Orchestes rusci; assembly: GCA_958502075.1. Classification (NCBI taxonomy): domain Eukaryota; kingdom Metazoa; phylum Arthropoda; class Insecta; order Coleoptera; family Curculionidae; genus Orchestes; species Orchestes rusci. The sequence continues at coordinate 15,058,726 of OY293314.1, forward strand.
AATTTGTGTGGACAATTACATCAATAATTTCTGAAGAAACAAAACTTGTAGATTCAGTAGAGTGGATTGAAACTATTCGTGTTCAAAATCATAAAATAAAATTTAAAATTGATACTGGCAGTCAAGTCAACATTTTGAATTTGACTGATTTTGATAAACTCAGTATTTGTAGGTCTCAGATATCTGAAACTGGAACAAAACTGATTTCATACTCTGGTCACTCCATAGAAATAACTGGACAGATAACCCTTGAATGCAGATTCAAAAGAATTACTAGAAACATTCTATTTTTTGTGATCAATTCTTCTGAGAAATCTTCTATTTTGGGACTTTCTTCCACAAGAGACCTACAGATTGTAAATATTGATCACTTGTCTTCAGCATCAAACTTGAGTGTGTGTGTAACTGAAATGGACACTATGAATGAAATTATCAAAAAATACAAAACCGTGTTCTCGGGTAGTGGCAAAGTAACAAGAACATACAGTATCAGCTTACATGAAGATGCTATACCTCAGATCGCAGCTACAAGAAAAATTCCGGCGGCATTGAAAAGTAGAGTTAAAGATAAACTTGACGAAATGGTGGCTGAAAACATTATTGTTCCAGTGACAGAGCCGACAGACTGGGTTCACCCCATTGTGATTGCACCTAAACAAAACGGGGATATTCGTGTTTGTATGGACCCAAGGTCATTGAACCTGTATATCAAGCGTGAACTATTTCAGATTCCTACTCAAGACGTTCTATTCCCTGAGTTATCAGGTGCACAATATTTCACTTTGCTAGATGCATCGAGTGCATTCCTTCAAATTCCTTTGGACTACAAAAGTTCCATGATGTGTACCATTTCAACTCCCTTTGGTCGTTACCGGTATTTACGTCTCCCATATGGATTGAGTTCTTCACCAGAAATTTTTCAAAAATTCATGTACGACACTCTACATGATCTTGAGGGTGTTATAGCTTATTTCGATGATATCCTGATTTTTGGAAGGTCACGGGAGGAACATAACAAAAATCTGGAGATAACTTTGAAGCGATTATCAAAATCTGGATTGACTTTAAACCCTCAAAAGTCAAAATTCGGTCTAACAACAGTGAAATTTTTGGGCCACATCATCAGCAACAGGGGAATAGAAGTCGATCCTGATAAAACCAAGGCTATTAGGAATATGAAGCCGCCAACAAGTAAAAAAGACCTTCAAAGATTTTTAGGAATGGTAGTTTACCTTTCAAAATTCATCTCCAATTTATCCAAGGAGACCGTTGCCTTAAGAAGATTGCTGTCAAACGATGTTGAATGGCAATGGTCCACTAATGAACAAAAAGCCTTTGATAACCTAAGAAACCTAGTATCATCAACACCAATTCTGGAATACTATAACCCTAATAAAGATGTTGTGTCATCAGTGGACGCCAGCCCTTTCGGCATTGGGGCAGTGATTATGCAAGAGAATCATCCTATTGAATATAGTTCAATTTCGCTAACTCCAACCCAGCAGCGATATAATCATATAGACAAAGAACTGTTAGCGCTAGTTTATGGCTGTGAGCATTTTCATTACTACCTCTATGGTCGCAGATTTACTATTGAAACGGACCACCGTCCCCTTCTTGGTTTGTTGAAGAAGCCAATGGACGAGATGTCACCGCGAATTCAAAGATTGGCCCACCGATTATTGAGATATTCTTTCACTTTGAGGTACGTTCCTGGAAAGAATCAACAAGTTGCTGATACATTAAGTAGAGAGCCGTTGAATGACAGGATTGATACTGACTATTTGGATGACAAGATGAAGGTGTACTCAATACTGACTACCACCCCAGAAAACGAAAAACGTCTATTAGATGAAATTGAACGCGACCCTGACCTTTCCAAAGTGAAGGATTACGTTAGATGCGGATGGCCTACTCATAAAAGTAATGTACCTTCAGAATTGAAGCGTTATTGGCAAATAAAGGATGATATTTATCTTCACGGAAATATCCTTTTTTACAAAACTAGAATTATTATCCCGAATGACCTTCGACCTGAATTTTTGACTTTGTTGCACCAGAGTCATCAGGGAGTTGTTGCAACCAAGGCCATGGCTCGGGAATCAATTTATTGGCCAGGGATTACCACCGACATCGAAAACATTGTTTTATCCTGTCTAATATGTCAACAGTATTCAAGGTCAAACACAAGAGAACCATTACATCCTCACCAAGTTCCGGATTTACCATGGGAAAAAATAGCAGTAGATTTTAAGCAGTTGGGTCAATTGAGTTTCATTGTTGTCGTGGACTATTTCAGCAAGTTTGTTATTGTAAATAAACTTCCGAACAAAACAGGAGAAAGTGTGATCTCATCCCTCAAGAATATATTTGCCATCCATGGGTTGCCGAAGGAAATATTTTCAGATAATGGTCCACCATATAATTCTATGGAATTTTACAAGTTTGCGAAGCAGTATGACATAAAGCTAACTACTTCAAGTCCAAATTATCCTCCTTCCAACGGTCAAGTGGAAAGGGCCATAGGAACTGTTAAGGCTTTACTAATGAAGGCCTCTACAGATGGTACTGATCCATTCCTGAGTGTTTTAAGCTACAATGTGACACCTAAACAAGATCTCCCAACTCCCTGCCATTTGTTGATGGGGCGAAGACTTAGGACAACCTTGCCTGTGGCTAATTCATTGATGAGGCCGCAGTATGCTACGGAAGGAGTTAAAGAAACCCTGGAAATGCGAAAAAATAAAGAGAAATCTCATTTTGATAAAAAATCGAAGGTTCTTCCACGTTTGACTCCAAACCAACCAATTCTGATGCAAAAAGGAATGAGATCATGGCAGCCTGGAGTGGTTGTACAGAAGTCTGGACCAAATGATTATCTCGTCAATGTTGATGATGCGGTATACAGAAAAAATCGCAGATTTTTGAGACCATTGAAGAATCAGAATCTTGTTGGTGATCAACCAGGAATTGACCAGAATTGTGAAAATCCCGAGATCGCGTCTGAACAAGATCAAAAGTGCGAGAAGTTGGATCATGATAATACTTTGTTGGTTGAAAGCCCGTACCCGGTTATGGAAAAATACTCTTTAGATGATGACGAAAAAATTCTAACACGAAGTGGTCGTGTAATTAAGCGTCCTGATAGGTTAGATTTGTAATACCTGACTCTTTGTTAGAATTGAAGGAATATTATACTTTTTTTTTTTTAAAAGAGGGGCGTGTAATGTATTGTATTTTGACACATGATCTGTGGCTAACTTCATTAGTCAGTTGGTTACCCCTCGACACAGCTGACAGTAAGCACGCTGTATGAAACTCGACCAATATACAAGTTATCAAGTTCAGTGTTTGATTAATCCTCGAGTGAAGCCTTCTCATACTACCAGGAACCTAAAGAGGGACATAACAGTCAAGACATAGTTGACGTTAGGGGAAAATTGAGAGTGGGATTGTTCTCTGTGTGTGGCAGTTACGACGGAATGGTGGTAGAAAGCATTCAGGCCCATCGTGACAGTATATATCTGTAATGATCCAATCCAATACATCAAATCACAGTTCACAGCAGTTAAATATTTCTATTTTGATAAATCAATTCAATACAATCATCAATTTCATTTCTTGACTTACTGTCATCCTGACAACATCACTCATCCTTGCCCAGGGCCAGCTCATTAACCAATCCCCACAATAAGAGTGGAATGGCAGAAAATTCTTATAAACTTGGTGTCCTCTCAACAAGAACAGCTCTTGCCAAGTTAACAAAGCAATCCAGGATGGCAATGCAGAAGATGTCAACGCCGAGTTTCTCTAGTGTAGAAGGATCAAGTGCATGCACATGCATCATTTACTCCCACATCATTCAAGCTCACCAGCTACGATCCTGACAACACTGCTTATTCTGTCGAGTAATGGCTACAAGATGCTCCGACCATGCGAAGGACGTATTAAACATCAGCGATAATCTGATTTCAAACGCTGGTGAACTTTTGAAAAATCGTGCTTATCGATATTGCTGTGACTGGAGACTGTTATGTCGAAATTGGAGCAAGTCTTGGAGCTGATCTAATCGTCGCCTTCTCAGGCAAGGAGAAGTCAAGCGCACGTGCTTTCAAATCTGCAACTCTGAGAAATCATGAGTGTGAGACATTTGAGAGTATGGTGATGAAAACTTACGTAGCATTGACATTGACAGGTTCCATGACAACCTGTCATGTGAGGGATACAGTTTTGAGCATGATATGGCTTAGACAATGCCGAAGTGATGTCCACCATCCAAATTCAAATGCCAAGTTCTGATCATCGGAAGTACCTTGGAGATTTCAGAAGCACCTGGAAAAATACTGGATCGATAACAAAAGAAAACGAGCAGCAGGAACTTCAACGGAACGTGTTTCAGATGTGGTCAACATGAACATCAACAGGACAAGTGCCAAAGATCTCAAACAGAACTCTAAAGAATCATCCAACAACAGAAACGAGAAAAATGATGTCCCTTCTTGCAGTCACTGCAAAAAAATGGAACATACTGAAGTCAACCGCTGTTACAAATATGGCAAAAGAGCTGTTGTATTGAAGAAATGACGCCAACCTCGGTTGACACAATCCAATCTTCTTCGTTTGTGTATCTCAATGTTATAGTTATACCGAATAATGTGTACCTTCCTTTCTTTCATAGATCAGAAAAGTGCTGACGTACTCGAGCTATTCCATGACCTGGATAATATCCCCAAGGTGTGTGGGGACCTAGTAGCCTTAGAACTTGAAAGACTCTGAGCTGGCTTGTGGTGGGAAATTGAAAGCGAAGGATAGGGGGCCCTACAAAGTTCGCAGACCACTACCAAATGAGAGATATGTGTTGCACATGACCAGCTTAGACCGGCATGAAGTCAGGGAAGTTCAAGGGATCACAAGTCGAGAACGCCGTGTATATGTGTGGCATTGGCAACTTGAAGCCATGGATTAAACTTTAAAAGGTTTGGTTAAGTGAGCGGGGTGGGCTGGCCATCTGAAATAGGGCGATAAACCCGGTATTCCAGTCTGGTACTGCGTCCTGGTATGCTCACATTTCAAGTGGCTAGATGAGAGGCGGACAGGCTTGGACACTAAAATAGGGCGGTAACTCCCGATATTCCAGATGGCACTGCGTTCCAAGACTCTAGCGCGGGCCCATAAAGTTTTAAAGGTTGAAAGCTTGCATGCATTCTGAATTTGCGGTTGCGATGATTAATTGAAATATTATGTTGATTACCATTTGATTTGTTTCTTTGATTTTGATTCTATTGATCATAATATAATATCTAAATTGAATTTTGACTCCCAACTTGATAAATTGTGTGGACAGGTTCATGATAATTTAGCTGGAACTTCGATACTGCAACGCATTGCTGCGATGAGGAGCCGGGGTGTAAATTGTAGAGTGAGGACTTCACTATCAGGAAGGGCCGAATGTTATCGGTGGCTGCGTAGACTGCGAACATTGTGCTTGGGTGACGGATGACGCAGGTCAGATCTGGCATAGTTGTCAAGACAGAGTTGACGTTAGGAGGAAATTGAGGGTGACTGAACTGGCGCTGGATGGTCTGATGTTTTTGGTTGTTGTGGTGATGATTGTAACATATATTCACGTTACAAAAATATTCCTGGGTCTTGAAAATTATAAAAGATAACAGTTGTGTACAACATTTTACCTATAAGCATTTTTTGTATAGACGCTATTCAATTCATTGAACCGTTTTATTTCTAAGAAGTTGGATATATTCAATAATAAATATATTTTTCATCCACTTTCTATTGGTTGATGTGACTCAATACTCATACCAGTGACTACTCAATTGTTTTTTCATCACTCAAATGAAAAGATCTGATATCACTACTCCCTGTTCAAAAACCAATCAGAGAATTTGACAAGTTATCAACATACGTCAACCTTCAAATCCATCATTTTGAAACAGCCCATTTGAATGTTCAAACTTGTTTTTTAGTCTCTTTATTCTATAGAGCAGTACAGTTGTCAAAAAATGTCGTGGAAATGAAATTGAATATTGCATAGTTCACTTCAATTATTGAATTATCATACAAAAAGTATGGTATTATTCTACTCGCGGAAAATTGCTTTCACTCACTGATGTTCAGATGATCAAGCAAACTTCATCCTCGTGAGTTATAGTCAACTTTTTCTACTCAGTGAATAATATATTATTATTTTTTCCCTTTCACTTTCTCGTGAATGTTAATATCACTTCCACATAGCATATCGTGGTGCATACAATAATAAGGTGTATAAATCCTCTGAGCGACTTAATAGCTACCTACACTAATGCATAGAACATTGAACTTGTAACAAGAAACTCGGGTGACATCAGAATAAATATGGTTTCTCCATCAAGCCTCCCCACAATAGTCTATGTCATCGATGCCACCAAGCGCGTTGTTATGTAGTTTGTTTGTATCCACATTTGGTCACCAGCAAATCACATAACAACGCGCTTGGTGGCATCAATAACGTAGACTAATTGTTGTTAACATAGAAATAATTAAAACTCTTTTCCTTTGATATTGTGGAGCTTTTTCGTAGTTTGAAATTCCTAGTCCAATTTTTAAAAATCAACTCACATACTTCAAGATTCTAATGTTGAAATGAGGCACCGTTATCCAAAATTCGATCAACACGTTCTATTGTGTCCACTTAACCTGTTAATAGTGTTGTTGTATCTTGTATTTCCGGACAATTGCATCAGAAAGCGGGATATGTAAATATTTACAAGATTTACTAGAGCTTCTGGTTTTGATTACGGCTTTATATGGATTGGTTGCGGTCTGATATAAAATCTCGTTACTGTATACGTTTGTCAAATCCACTGAGCAATTTCTAGAGAGTAAATCTGGGTTGAATTGTCGCTGTTGTGTGGTTCAGGCAATATATTTAATGGTTTATTGTTTTGACGGTGTTGATATAGATTGTGGTCATTAGTTATTCTCGGAAGGGATTTGAGTGACACTGACGGATTGAATAGACTGCCCTAATTGGTCAAGTAGGAGTGACATGCATCACCATCACAATCAAAGTCAAGGTGCAAAATCTGAGCCTTTCAGAAAATCATCGCATCGTCAAAAAGAATCTGGATCGAGGGTGCATCAATATGACGATATAGATTGCAATGATTATCGTAGGTTAATCGAAATACGGAAAGAGACAGCACTGGAGAAAGTAGATGATTTTTGATTTTGTTGAAGATTGTAGGGAATGAAACATGTTTGCTTTAGCATTAGGAGCCAAAGTCTTTTTGTAGAGGTAAGAAATGCCAAATAAACCCACTCAGTTATTTTTACTCTCATGATCTACGCGAGATCAAGGCGATCTGAAAACTCTTCATATTTCCAAAACTAATGAGGATATGTGTATATAGAGCACATCACATATGTCTAGAGTTTTCTGAAGAATTCAAAAGTTGAATTGTATATTGGGTGTTGTATTCAAAATAACAAAGATGGTATCAGCCACTGCTTCTTGACACATCCTGTATAAAATCTTTTTGATGAAAAAATGCATTCAAAAATATCAATTGACATTTCCGTCCAAGTCATCATGAAATTGCCTGTGATAAACTCACTATAAATAACTTTTTGTCCCAATGATGCGTTGATTTCTGAAATCAAAATATACAATAACTTCCCAAGCTTCACAACAATAATTTTAAAAAAGCCGTGAAAAGAAAACAGATAATCAAGAGTTGAGTATATTAAGCAGAAGAACATAAATGAGATGAAATCAAATAAGCTTCATTATCTCAAGTCGTAATGAATCATGGACAAAATATTGAAGGGAAGTTGGTAAAAAAAAATATGAGTTGTCTTTTCTGATGACGTTTTGCTCAATAACACAATATGGAAGATCGATTCGTTTATTCCTCGACGTTTCGACTTCTATGAGGTCATCTTAGAGACGATATCCTCATCGTCCATATTGTGATATTGACAATTACCTCATCAAAAAAGTCAAAAACGCAGCACGCAACTACTAATCGGTGATAATATAAAATGAATTATAACAATAGCCCAAGTGCAATAAAGTTGATTTATCAAAGTTAATTGAAAACAAAACTAAGAGAGATACAGATACAATGCAGATACAAAATCAGAGAATATCCAAATACAACTTTTCAAGAAAGTAATGAGCCTCAGACACCAACATTGTTTCTGCACCCTTTCCCTTCTGCATCTTCAATTGTTTGAGAGCCTTCGTATAACATTTTGATCAAATGAGATCTAAGAAGCCGTAGCACTAACTGAAACTGTTGTTGGTCGACACAGTGAGCGATACCTCTTCCCATGAGTGTTTTTTTAAAGTCATATTGTCAAAAACCAGACAGAATCTCTCCAGAATGTACAGGCAGTGAAGGGTAGATACTTGGGATTGAAAAAAAAATTGTTTGCATGATCCTTTACCGAGGACTCGGACGGACAATTCCGATTGAGAAGAAGATTGAGCAACTGTTAAGTGGCTGAGCCCCAAAAGTTTCGACTTCATAAAACAAGGTAGACACTCCTGGCCATCCCATCTCCTACCTCAGAAACAATTGCCCTAACCGCATTGCAGCCTGGGGTTTTTTGCTAAGATCCATGACATAACTCTTGAACCTCAACTTCAAGCCAACAAGAAGCCCAGAGAAACTTGCCTCATGACTGCTCCAAAGAAAATCACTTCCCATTTTGATGTCATCAATACTGCCTCTGATGCAGAACACTTTGGATCTATTAAGTTTCATCCATGGAATAGATCCCTTGATATCCAGTAAGGTAAGATCATTGATATGAATGGTCCCAGAACCTAGCCCTGTGGGACTTCTCGATCATTGAGCATCTCAAAAGAGAAATAGAGCCAACACACACCTTCTGTCTTCGAACTGAGAGATAAAAGTGAAATCAAAAATAGGCAACTACCCTGAATCCGTAGTGGTGAAGTTTTTGAAATGAACACAATCTACGCCTTCGATAAGTCGTAGATCACCACTGCAGCAACTTCTCCTACATTGAGTTCTGAAAGCAGTCCAGATGATGGTACATGGCATCACTTGTGCTGCTATTATGCAGATATTCAAATTGTACATGACATAACACTTTGTGCTTGGCAAAAAAGGACAAAATACGGGACTTCACCAGCTTCTCCATGATCTTCGATAGAGTCAACAAGAGAGAAATGAACCGGAAATTGGAAGGATTTTGAGAGGTATCACCTTTGTGAAGTGGGATGATTATTGCAGAACACTCCACTTTCCTAGGAGGAATTTATTGTTTCTGAGAGGAATCAGGGCACTATCTGGCAGATTGAGAAACATTTTTTCTCAAAAAACCATCTTCAACAAAGTCTTGTACTCTTGTATCACTGATTTAAGCTCATAAGCAAAGTAAAAATGTCTCTGTGGACCTACAAGCGCATTTGCGAGGGCAATCAAAGTACCTCTAGAGCCAAACTAACAAGTCTACAGCGTCAAGTCCGCCTTGCCATCTGTGAAGCAACCAGCACCACACTGTCCACATCGCTTGAATACCTGCTGTCTTCCTCCTCCACAGAATGTGCTAAAAAAGTGGGCGAGAAGGGCAGTGTATAGAATCATAGCTTACCACAGAGGTAGCGGGGCAGACAAAGTAACATCCAACAAACTGATCAGAGAATTAGAGAACCCTCGTATTGATAGTAAACGGGCCGACCTGGAACCCCCTTTGACGCAGGATATGTCGCTCATTGTATGCAAGCAGAAAGTTCAAATATCACACGGCCTGGGCAAATCAGCTTCAATATTCCAAGTTTAACTATCGGGGATTGAGCTCAGCGCCCAATGGATGCTTGACCACGATTGAAGGGCTACCACAATAAAAATATTCTTAGACAGTGAAGCGACGCCGAAGGCTCTTGAATCCAACAAGAACAGAGGACTGTAGAAAGCTGCCAAAATGCACTGAACAAGCACGGAGTAGCTAATGATTAAAAACTGGTATGGATACCAGGCTACCCAGGACACGAAGGTAATATAGTTAAAGACCAACTTGCACACGAAGTGGCGACCAGAGTCTTCATCGTACCAAAGCCAAAGGTATCGCATAAAATGTCGCGGTTGCCGAGATATCCACATGGATGAATGACCAATTTCTTCAATACTAGAGGAGCCTGCGAGGCATGCGAGATTCAAAAGAATTTATCAATGAATCACAAAAAAAATGCACCAGAGAAATTCTGGAGCTCAACAGACAGATAATTCAAATGGCGGTGGGTTCATACACCGGTCACTGCCTGTTAAGCGTGCCTATGTAGAAAATGGGTCTCACTGGGGACATTGAATGCAGACTGTGCCTGGAGGAGGAGAAGGCAGTCGGACATATTCTCTATGAGTGCCCGGCGATTGCTCACCTCCAACAATGTCTTTGGAAGCTCTAGGACTACTGCAAATGATCTGAACAATGCCTCACCCAGGGTGGCAATTAGTCTGTTCAAAGAACTGGGCCACATGGGTAAATAACCTTGTGAGCCACAATAGACCCACTAGTGGTCGCGGTGTTTAGGAGTCATGTGCCCATCCACAATCAAAATCACGAAAAGCTCTCTCAAATCTGAAGAATAGAAGTGAGATTTGTCAAGAATTGGGTTAAGCTTGAGGTTCTTCATTTGACCAGTAGTTAATGTTGGTCTTGGTGTGCTTCACGGCAATGATGCAATAAGACCTGTTCAGAAAATAGAGAGATAGATTGGGGACTGAGTGATTCTGATGGACCTAACTTTGATGAATTTTATTTACTCTTTTGTTCACTAGGTGATTGATAAGAACATTCCTAGTAATGTGTATTTTGGCAATCTTGACCAGCTTGGGAAAAAGTCAACGATATGAGTTGACCTATGAGTGAAAACGAGGCGGATGACAAAACTATTTGACTACATCAAGAGTTCAAAGATTTATGAAGGAGACACGTGAACCAGTTCTGTTGTAGACCATTACTACCTCTGCTTGATTTTGAGCTTTCTAAAACGAAACGAGCATTATTAATAATGGAATGTGAAACGCCATCTATCGGTAGAATTTGTCAATCCCAAGGATGAAGTTCCCATCAATCTAATGAAAGACTTCTACCTTTTGGTCGCCATATAGTCTACAACAAGTTCTTGGATAATCCTCCCGGATTCCATCAATAATAATTATTATTATATAATCAATGTATCAATTTTTAATTAATATTGACCAGGCACTGATGGGATCGGCAGCACTACGAAGTTCACGTATGCGCATGCGGAAGTACAGGATATTTATAATTTTGTTTTGGTGTTCACTTCATCTTACTCATCTCTGAGTCAAACCAGTGAAGATTTCTTGGTTGGCAGAAAATTCTTGCATTTTCACATGTTGCCATGGCAACGACCTTATTTTATCGGAGATCACCTTACACATAATCACGTGACTAAAAGATTATTTACCCCCATATGCACCGTAGAAATCTAATCCGGATAAAGTCTTTATCGCGATTATCTTCCATACAACCTAATGGAAAATAATCGCGATGAAGTCTTCATCCGGATTAGATTTTACGGTGCATATGGGGGTAAGTGGAAATTTCACTGGCTTTGACAGCTGTCAAAAACACTAACTATTCATGAAAATTTCATATTTTAATATTACATACATATTAAAATATGAAATTTTCAATAATCACAGCATGTTCCTTACATGCGAGTATGTCACCAATTAAATTGTTTGTAGTTTTTCTCAAATAGTCTTAACATGAAATTTTTGTTTCGAATCTCCCGCGACCTTTGATTAAAAATCCGGAAATTTGTTCTCGTTGCGAATTTTTCAAGAAAATTCGCAACTTGACAAAATTTCCGGAAATAATTTGAGCTCTAGGAAGATTATAAGTGAAAATCATCAGTATGCGCATTTTTAGACAATCAACAAAACCGGTATAACTCAAAAATTAGTGATGAGTAATGAGTCGCGACATTTAGCTCTTTGGGCATCGAATTTTTTAAACTATGAAAAATATCCACTTGACCCCATACATTGAACACTTTTTACTAAAATTATTATTGATATGCTTCTCCGTGCGGAATTTTGAGTGAAAAACCCTGAACACAAGCGCAGTTTGGGCAATATCAACCTTGATAATTTGAAAATTGGAGATCACGAGCAATATGTTTAATGTTTGTACTGTACATTATTGACTAAACGTTATTACAAATAATGATAGTGATAGTAACATCAACCTTCTTTACAGCTCGAAGAGTCAACAATCCGTCAACGACTTGGAGGTCGTCGAGACTCAGCTACCCAAATATGCTCCATTTCCCCACCAACAGAGACCCAGGAGACATCCCCGCCAGTATCAGGAAGACGCAGACGATCCTCCTTGGCACAGCTCACCGACATTCTACGGGAATGGGGCGGCGCCAAGAAGCAACAGAAGCAGCTACACCGCAGGGAGACCCTGGCTGATCTAGCCAGAAGTCTTCCTTGGGGGCGACAAACCACGACAGAGACCGGACCCACTCCTAGTATATGTACCAAGTAAGTTGAATGAGTTATTGTTATTCAACACTGGTGAAGAGTGTGGAAGGACATAATTCTATTAACAATCTATAATTCTTGGTTCATAATATTCTTTCATGATTTCCAATTTCTGTATATTTTGGCTTCTGGTTTTCTGTTAATATTGCCCAAACTTGCTTCTTGCTTTTAACTACTATATTGCAGGCTAGGCATATTTCTACCAGTTCCAAGAGTAACACGTTCAACCAACACATTTTCATCACCTATACGTAGTAGGACACATTATGGCTTCAATTCTTTTATTTATAGACCAACACGAAACATGACTATAAAACTCAGGTTAGAACTATTTGGTTCTGTTGCTTGACCCCGATCCTGAATAGATGTTGTCGGTCCCTTGTTCCATATAGTTACATTGTTTATTTAGACAGAACGCCATGCCTATATATAATATGTCAGGGGGGTAAATGTACGTAACACAATATCACAAACAGACAATTCATGTTGACATACTATTCAACTCAGAATATCAGTATGCTTATTAGAATAGGGTGTGCTGTTCAAACGATAGAAATAGCGTGTTTGCAAAGCAGTTGAGTTCCCTAAAAGGTTTTTTGGTTGGCTTAAAACTGTAAGGCACATGAAATTATAATTAGTCCACATAAGTTTAACATAGTTCCACTCTCGTGCTCCAGGTGCAGTTTCGTGTTGAAAATGGAGGTTCATATTTTCCCTCACTTCTAAATAGTCAATTTGAGATGCAGTTTAATAGGCCAAGAGAAAAATAAAACGAATTCCTTATAAACTAATGGTAGCGATCAATTTTGTTCGTAGATATTGTAGGTATGTGAGTGGCTTTACTTATCTACTCCTTTTCTAATAAGTTGGATCTAATTATGCATGAGCTGTTTTTCTTCCATTCAGATTTCGCAATCGAGGCTCAATCCTTATGTTCGAAGAATTATTTGATCCATGAAACTTTTACTGAAAGATGAACATTGAATTAGAAAAGAACCGAAGACGGTCAAAAATAATGTGGAAAAGTACAGCTGTATTTGTGGATAATATACTATCACTTGAGTCATCTGCAGGATGTTAATAAGTTCTCAATATGATATGATCTAACTTAGCACTGTTGGTTTTCCTTCCAAGGTTAGGTCAAAGTTAACCTTGGTACTGAAAAAATCAAATGTGTTTGAGATTTTGGAAAGGCTGAAGTTATGCTTTTAATACTTGGAGTGGTGCTCAAAAAATGTGGAGGATCTGGATGTGTTCTTTGATTCTAGAGTCCACATGATCCAACACATCAAGAACAGCTAAGTTTCTGCATTTCAATTATTCTATTGTCAAATAATTCAGCTTGGAAAATGTTCACCATTTCTTCCGAGGTGGAGTGGAGATGTTGGAAACATGTATTTTCAAGAGTTCACTAAAAATGAACTTTTCTGACTATAACATCGTTGTTATGAACATTTTAATAAGTGTCAGTCTTAATAGTCGCTCTGTGTTTGGTTTTCTATAGAGTGTAAACCCAAGGGGGAATCATCTTACTTTTAAACACTTTGGTTTATTGAAACAAGACTTGGAAATGTGGTTTCAATCTGTGCAATTTTTAAGATGAAAGTTTCAAATGTCAAGAAAACCGCTGGGCGGTCACGAAATTTGTTTTTGATGAAAAGGTGGGTTGTGGAATACCTCGCTTCCAAGGTCTTCTCATGGTCAATGCATTTCTTGGTTCTGAAAAAATTTGGGCTGTTATTTTCAAATAAGAACCAATAATCTTGATTTCCACCATCGATTTCGACTGGCAGCACAAGGGTGCACTCAGTGCAAACTCAACCAGATGAATTCACTGACTTTTCCTAGCATACTCTTTGTATTGCCTGCGTTTTCTGTAAAATAAATTTAAAGAGGTTATTTTTTCAGGCGAAGCTAATCGATATGCAGAAAATGTGTGAGAAATTTCTTGAAACGTGTTCCGTGAAAGACGCTTCTAGATCTGGAAAGACAACAATTGTGGGAAGATTGAATCAAGGCCAGTGAACCTGAGATGGTTTTTGATCCACAAACGCAAACAAAGCATGTGGCTGATGTATGAAATATGTTGCCTACTTCTGTTTGAAAAAATTCGGAACCATCAACCTCAATCATACAAAATAAAAATTTTACATGGGTTAACAGAAAATGATGTGGATAGAGAACTGGAGAAAATTATGGCAAAATAATTACAAAAAGACGCTGCTTCAGTAACGAAAGCGGGGTAGATTTTCAAAACTGTAAAAGCAAGAGTGACGAAAACCCCCGTGTTTTTCGGGAGGAGCACGCCCCTCAAAAAATAAACGTTTGGGCCTAAATTGAAGGCAACCACGTAATTGTTCCTATTCTTCTAGAACAAATTTTCACTGACCTCTTGTATTTGAACATTCTACTCAATACAACAAGGCTATCCCCTCCGCACTATTTTGGACAAACTACGAATTATCTGGATGAGTCGAGGTCCAAGGTCCTACAGAATGGCCAGCCTCATCCTACGCCTCTAGATGTCTTTCTTTTGGGCTACGTTGAATCTAAGGTCTACAAAACGACTCCGTACTTTAGGTACTCACTGTATATGATATCGTCGTTTGTTTCATCTCTCTGCATATAGTCAAGTCCAGAAGATACCGTCAAGGGTGCTTGATGGTAAATTGGAACAAAAGCGAATAGGGCAATTGAACTAATCAACCAGAAGAGACATAAGAAAAATGGATCGATTATAATAAACAAAAAGCACGATGAGTCATGGCAACTGAAATAAAACTAAAATGAGAAGGCACAAATATAACTTCACCAACCCGTATCTACAGTTGTTTGGTAAGAGTCAAAGTCTTTAGCAAAGATAGTTGACAATAATTGATTAAGCGCTTGGTTGAGAGAATCATAGACAAGATGAAAAAATGGGAGGTAAGCTGTAGAATTTCTAGACATCTTTTTCCATCTGGAAATAATTCATGAGAAACTTCTCTCTTATAAATTGTTGACATCAGAACGACTATGGGAAGCATTCACTTGTCCAAAGATCCCATGAATATGTCCAAAGATCCCATGAAAAAGGTGAAGGTCTTATTGTTTTTCATAAGAAAAATCCTCATGCACAGTCTCAAAACCAATGTTTTAGAGAAAAAACATGCAGCTCTCAGTCGGCTCAAAACTGCAAGTACTCGATAGAAAGAGCTCAATGAAACTGAAGAAACCAAACATCACTTGTAGGTTGTGATTCTCCTCTGACCTTCTAAATCCTTTCTTATAAGAGGTTTTTGCTCCTCAAGTTCATCGAACTGTCTACTCCGATGAAGAAGATTACCAGAAAACGAAAGAAATAATAAAAGTACTTTGGTTCAGTGTTTAGAATGCAATCTCCAGGTTCCCAAAAAAAATTGGGGACAGTGGAAATAACTTCTCTACAACCTTGTGTGTAGAAGAAGAAAATGTTTTTTTCTACGACTTTACGGTAATATCACCATTGTGCAATCGATATCGATTAGGAAACGTGGCACATTGTACAACTGTACGGAAATGAAACCATTCCCTAACTGTTGCCATGGAAACGAGTGCAAACTGAGTGGAAATTGATTGATCTGGCACCTCCGACAAAAACAAAAAGTAAAAATCGATATTAATTACACAATAGTGATAATAATAATTAAGAGTTGTAGAAAAAGTATAGTGTACAACTCGCATGGAATGACCATTTTCTGCTTGTTGCACAATATACTATTTCCGATTCCATGGTGATGGATAAAGAAAAGATGGATGGAAGAATTGGATCAACTCTAATTTCAACTGCCATGGGAATTTATGACATTGAGAATTGCGTTACCAGAATCAACCGAAACGCCAATTATTGTTTTGGTATAGAGTAACATGATCGAACCCAATACGTTGCAAAAAATTTTTTGAATTGATAAGTGCTTTTGGCAATAATTGAAGAATATTTCATCAGGCACAGTCATAATCCAACTTTAGCAATATCAACACTGTTTCCTTGTAAATGTGATGTATTGGGTTGACTAATATTTTTATAATCTTCATGAATCGATTCAATAATTCCATTTGTGTGGTTGAGAAGCGCAAAATTCGCTCACATATTGACCCAGTTACCCCACAAGATTTCTGGCGGTAAAACTAAGCTTCTTATGAGGCTTTTCGGTTTCTCAATCGGGAAGTCCAATGCAAGCAACACAAAAAGCAATGTTCTATATGTGGATTTCTCTTTTGAAACATTGAATATTTGCTTTGTGTCCAAATCACAATAGAATCCTCTTATCAAAGTTATACGATTCACAAACTACATAGAACAATATAGGATTAACTGCTTTTTAGAATTTGTGCAACTATCTTGATACCCTCAAGATAGTTATCAAGTCCGATAAAACTAAGTTTGTGGTTCAAATAAGGGTCTATTATGGACGCAAAAACTTTTACCTGAAAATCATGAAGACGGTCCATCCTCCATATTTGGCTGTATAACTGGGATGTGGAACCGCATGGTGGATCGCACATTTAACGGACTTGGCATCAACTGTCTCATCCATGAATGTCAATTTAGTATGATGTAGGTACAATAGACCCTATAAAACCGTCATCAAGAGTGCGGCAGTCATGTATGTTTCAATTCCGTGCCTTCGGAATCAACTCTTTTATTAGAGATTCTATTACTCAGTACGTGTCCATAATATGAAAAAGTCTTGTTGCTTCTAATTAGAAATGCTTGTGATCATTCAAAGAGAGGACAGCATCGATTGGAGTAATAAAAAACAGCAGAAAACATCTCTTTCTGGTCATTGCACCGACTAATTTCTTGCGCCCTTAAATCTTTTCTATGGCAAGAATTTTCTAGCGCCTGAACTTCCACTTTACGGGACATACTTTGCCCCACGTAGGTCGTGTATCATTAGTTCATCGCCTCAGAGGCCAATGAGCTCTGTTCTGGGTTGATCGGAAAATATATGTCCATAACTCAAAGCTTCAAGGGATTAGGTCAAATTGTATAGATATTTCGTGAAAACTGGGTTTTTGGTATTATGATCAACTACGCCGATTGCGATGATCAATTTCATACTCGGAGTTATATTATAGCTGCTATGAAAGAAGTTGGATACGCCCTTAAGATATGACGAGTCGTCATGGTAATGGAATGTTTTTCTAGCGGACATGAGACCCTACTCTGAGATGTTGTTCATACGATTATCCTCGTGTAATGTCGTTTTAACCATCTTCGTGGACATCCTTAACAAGGATTCTACTCCTATGAATGGTGAAGCTGTGCTGGCTCTCGCCAACTCATCTTTGATGTTCGCTTGTTTTCCTGAGTGGCCGGAAACCCAGATTAGTGCTACTCTGTTTCTCCTTGGTGTCAACTCTTCTTGGTTGTTATGTCATGGAAGCCATTCATGATGTGAAGGGCTTCCGATGCCGCCTGACTATATGAGGGAATTTGGATGTTCTGGTTATTGCAGTCAAGTCTAGCAATCTCTTGTGCACATGCTTGAATTGCGTTAATTATGCTGAAGCTATGGCATATATACAGGCCCCAATACCACTGTTAGTTTTTGACGCGTCCGTGTACCAAACCAGACGTCTACTCAAAAAAAAATTATTTCTTTTTATCATTCCACCTCATATAATGTCTTCCAGAACCAGTTTGTGGTCCAATCTCATTCTCAGAAGGTCATTATCAATTGAGTTTGTGGCTACGAAAGGATCATAACTAACGCTGGGCAAGGAAGTTAGCCCTAGAACACATCGCACCGCCCCTGTGGTGCACAGACAGCCTTTGAAGACTTATCAGTCTCTTGGCCATCGTTGCCTGTATTGTTTCCGTTCACCATATCGCGGCTCCACCTGTAACTATGAGTCTGACTTCTATGGTGTTTAGCCCCAGAATCATTTTTGGACATGGACCTCAAGTTTTCCCCATCTGGCTTCTACTTCTCAAAAGACGCATTGTTGCCTTGTTGAGAGTCCTTGTCAGAAGTGTCTTCCAAGTTAGTTTGGAATCATTCCCAGGTACTTGACCTCTGAGACCATGTTGGCCCTTTTCTTGAAGATAACTTGGTTGTAGAGTCCCATGTTTCAACGCATCGCTGGACTTTATCCACAGCTTTTTGCATCAGATCTGATAATGCGGTGGGACGATTTCCAATGCCCTTTGCTGTACGTGCATAGCAGTGAGTTTTCCAAGCGTTTTTAGCAGAAAGCTGGAAAGGCTGATAGGCCAATAAGCTTTTGCCTTCACCGTGCCCTGTGAGTATATGCTCGAACTTTGCTAGCTCGGAAAATTTGACATAGGGGCGGAAACAACTTTTTCAACCTCTGTTGGAGAAACGCAGGGTTCATTTTACCTGGTAACCAGGTGGAGATCGAATGATGTACGTATGAATGAGAAGGAAATCAAATCTCAGTCAGTATTTTTGCTTTCATGCTTCTGGAGCTCATTAAAATAATTATCAATTCCGTTATTGGTGGTTCATAAAAGTTTCTTTTGCGTGAGATAATATCTACGAAAATACAAGTGCTGCCATGAACAGTCTTCAGTGAACTTGTAGATATAGATGTTTTGATAGTTGGCCAACGGCAAAAGATGGTTGGCCTACGGCAAAAGCAGCTTTGGGACTCGCATGAGAATCGGTCGTTACTCGAATCGGGTGAAGTGAATAATAAGGGCCCAGCTGTTGCTTGACAGTTATTTTGGATTCAAGTGACGACCGATGTTTATGCGAAGCGATCGATCGCTTTTTGTTACAAAGTCCCACTGCTGCTTTTGTATTTTTCGGCTGCAACTCACAGTTTATGGAAAGCACGATACTTTCGCGAAGCTCAGCAGGTTCTATCATAACATGGAGTGCAGCTCCTGATTATTCCATCCTAGTACTACGAAGAGTCACACATTCTGTTAGCATACGGCAGTCCATACCTCTTTAAGTCACCACCTGCAATCTCAATCTTCCTCGATTTCGATTCTTGGAGATGGGCGTTCAGGCTCATGTGACCAGTTAATGAACCTACCGGAGATCTTTCCGACTCAGATTCAAGAGCTCTCTGTTCCTTCTCGTATAGGGTCTTGTTAGTAGTGCCTTCGCATGGGACATTGTCTCAGCATTAAGTGGCTCCTTCGTGTAGAAGTCCTTTCGCGTTGCCTACTTCTGTTGCTTTGGAGATGCCAATCATTGGTTCGAGTCCTATCGACCTGCTTGATGAACCAATTTTGGCAAGTCGCTCTCAGTGCTTCCTTTTATTATACCGCTGTGGCCTGAAGCTCATATCATCCTGAGTCTGTTGTTCTGCATTATCTTATGCATTCTAGGACTGCTTTGGTGTTCACTTTCACAACAATCTTTGATGCTTAAGTGTAAGCTGAAGAAATGTTGAAAGTTCTGTGATTCGCACATCACATGCATCATAGCATACATTTTTCCTTTGATAGACCGTCAAATAACGATATATTTTGCTGTCACTGGAATTTTAACCACTGAAATAATGTCAATGTTGAGCTCAAAAAATTGACGAGCGCAAATGTGCTGGGTACATAAAAAAAAACGGTTTATCCTTCTCCAGAAAAAAAAATTCTCGTGCTTGTCATTTCAACACTTGAAAATAAAATAACAATCTAAGAGTTGATATTGTTGAAATAAATGCGCCATATTGTGAAACAATACTCGGTTGCTGATGATTTTTTTCGCTTATGGCAATCAACAGAATGAGTTATGATATTATCAATAACTGGGCAAAATAGGTCAGCCGTTGAGAACAATATACAGGTCGGACAATATTGCGAAGAGATTATTTTTGGTAAGCCTAGAACACCCGCGGTCGCTAAATTTTTCTATTTTTGTAGTCAACACTGGCATAATTTTTGATAGTTGAAATCCCTGAAGCGATTAAATCAGTCAGCGAAATATGTCGTTATCTGACGGTCTATAACGATTGATGTTTGAAGATACATTTTTATGCCTGATCGACCTTGAGAAACGATTGGGGAACCTGAATACGCTGTCACAACCCAATCTGCTGTTGAAGTTTATGTCACCAAATACGCCCTTTTCAAAATTTTTTTACATAGAGGGACTGTGTTATTCATTCCATGACACTGCAAAACTTACTGATTTGTCAGCCAAACTAAGACTCGCTTATTTCTGTCGTATCCATCATATATTTATAAACCAAATATTTACATATTATGAAGCAACGTTATGCACACGAAGAGGCAGCTTTCAAAATAAACATGGTTTGGATTTGGAAAAACCACATTGTGTAGTCGTCATTTTCATTGTGATTTCAAAATCGATTAGTAGTGGCAACTGCCTGATTAGAATCAATTTTCTGTATTTTCGACTGCCCAAATATTTTTATGATTATTCTTTAGAGGTTAGACGGTGTTCAAGCAGGATGAAGATCTGGCACACATGAATATTCAAGTTCCTTATCGCGTTGAGGGTCAATTATGTTGGGCGATTCTACTCACAACAGACTCGCGGTGTTACGTTCAACCGGAGAAATGGGAGCTCGCTCAGTAGCGAGTTATTTATGACGACGGCGATGAGCGAGTGGAGTCGCCCATTTTAATTATCGAGTGCTATGTTGCCACAGAACCACCTCAGGATAACCTCAAAATTGTTGACATTATTTGTCAATTTCGCAGGGTAAAGTTACTGATTACTGATGTACAGGCGCTACGAGTTCCGGGCTGTTGGCCCCGACACCGCAGCCTCTAGTAGGGCTTATTGTATCTTCTCTGTGCCTGTCTCTCAGTCGAAGAGCTCCATTGCCCGAATAAGGTTTATAACTTGTTCTACTGTTTCTCTGTCCGACCTTTGAGAAGCGGTTGTGAATTCTCCATCATCTCTTCTCCAGTACGCCAGCGCTTCACATTCAAATACAACGTGGTAGGCTGTTTTCTACTTCTCGTTGCACAGCCTGCATATGGGTTCCTCGTTGAAGAGGCCCATGATATGCATTTGTTTCCTTAGAGTGCAGTGTCCAGTTAATTAATATACATGTTACTTTCCTGCCGAGTTTTAGTAGGCTTTCAGAAAATGATGGTTTGATTTTGTCTGCCATCATTAATTCACTGTGTTTCAGTCCTGGTGATTGGCACCATCTAGCTTTCTGTTGTTTTTTGGACCAACAGTTTATCCAACCTCTCACAGAGGATTTCGTGATACCAATGGCAGGTTCTGGACCCAGAAGTTGTGTGTTTGCAGCTTTGCGTGCTAGTATGTCCGCTCACTCGTTCCCAGCTATCCCTGTGTGCCCTGGTATCCACCAAATAGTTAAATCATTAGGAGCTCCCAGTGTAACAAGGTTTTGCTGACAGTCCATGAACTGTTTCGATTAGGTTTTCTGACAGAAGATGGTTTTTTATTGCAGCTTGGCTATCACTAAGGATAAGGATTTTCCTTCCTCTGTAGCCTCTCCCGAGATTCTCTTGCACGCATACATTTATTGCGTGTACTTCTGCCTGGAAAACTGTAGTGTGCATCCCAAGTGGTGCATATGTTTCCCACTTTGGGTTTTCTCCTACGATTCCGGCACCAGTCTCCCGGCATGTTTTGGAACCGTCTGTGTACCATATTGCCTCATTTGCCATCCGGAGTTGTTTCACCGTTTCCTCTTCCCATATTTGCTTGGTCTTGGGAGACGTGCTAAAGTTAATATTTTTCAGCATGATATCACTTCTCATTATTACTAGGGGATTCGTGATTGTGCTGGTTTTCTTAGTGTGTCCTTGGGAGTTTGAGTAGCTCCAGTTTCCGGTGTTGCCAAGTCTATATGCTCCCATTCTTGCTTCCATTTCGATAAAGTTATCTGAAGGAGGGAGGTTGAGCATGGCTTCTATGTCAAGTGTTGAGGTAGTATTCATGGCTCTCGTTACACATAGACATGCTAGCCTCTGAACTTTTGCAAGTTCCGTGGCTGCTTGTCTCTGCTCGATTTTTGACCACCAGACAACAGAGCTGTGAGCAAGAGTGGGTCTTACCACGGCACAGTGGAGCCAATGTACCATGCGCGGGTTTATGCCACCGTTCTTTGCTATCGCTCTTCATGTTGCCATTATTGTGTCCTTGCCTCGATTGACTATTTTCTGTAGGTGTGAATTCCATGTGAGCTTGTCATCAAGGATGATGCCTAGGTATTTGACTTCTCTTGCCACCTGCAGTTCTTTTTCAAAGAATATGGGTTTGAATAATCCCGCTATATTCCTTTTTCTCGTGAAGCTGACCAGGAAGGTTTTCTCGGGGTTGACCTTCAGGTTCACCTTCCTGCACCAGTCTTCTACGATAGTCAGAGCTGTCTGCATTAGTTCTGATATTGTCTTGGTGTGTTTGCCAATGATAAGTATTGCTACGTTATCGGCATAACCTTGGGTTTGACTTCACCAGTTGTTCATCTGCGACTAGGTTCCAAAGGAGAGGGGTGAAGACTTCACCCTGGAGGCAGCCTTCAGCCACCTCTATAGTTACAGTTTTGTCAAGTATAGTTGCTTGAATTCTCCTACCTTTCAGCATGTTTTTTATACACGTACAGACTGTGTCTTTAATTCCACGCCGATTGATTGCGGAAGTCATTGAATTGAAGGAGGTATGATCAAATGCCCCTTCTATATCAAGGGATGCAGCTAGGGCAATTCCTTGGTTGTTCAGTGGTTGCTCTATTTTATGAACAAGTTCATGCAGAGCAGTTTCACATGATTTACCAGGTTGATAAACGTTCTGGTTTTTATGTAGTGGCCTCTCTATTAGGGAGGTTTCCCGAGAGATTTATTGGTCTGAATGCCTTAGGCTGAGAGTTATCTTGCCCGAGTCTCGATATAAAGACCACTCGTGAGAGTTTCCAGATCATGGGTATGTGTCCCGTTGCCAGGCCTGCCCTGAATAGTTGACAAAGCATCGATATGAGTTGCGCTTTGCCCTGCTGTAGGTGAGCTGGTATTATCCCATCACATTCAGGTGCTTTGTTTGGTTGAAATGAGTTTATAGCCCATTCAATTCTATTTGGTGTCATAATGTGTCGGGCTGCGACCCAATCATCCCTTGATCCTCTCATCAAGAGGATCTCAGGAGATAAGGAGTTGGTTTCCTGTTGCGAGTTGATTATAGTCGAGTCTGGGAAGTGTGCCCTGAGAAGTGTCTTAATGGTTTTTCCGCCAGTTTTTGTGTATTCACCGTTGGGGTTCTTTAGTGTCCCCATTGATGGAAGGGGATCTTTAGCTTAGATTCTCTGAAGGCGTGCACCTTCCGAGGTTTTTTCGACCTCAGTGCAAAACTTCCTCCAGGAGTTCCTCTCAGCTCCCCTCACTTCTCTATTGTATTTTGTCAGAGTATGGTGGTATTCATCCCATCCACCGGTTTTCTTGACAAAATTGAAGAGTCTACGTGTTTCCTCCGTCATCTTCTCAAGTTTCTCCTTTCACCAGGTTGTGTCCTCACATGTAGAACGCCGGATTAGCGGACAACTTTGATGATGAGAGTGGGTTATGGCGTTTTGTAATTGTTCCGCTACCACCTCAACATCAAATTTGTTAAACATACGTTGCTTAACTCCGCTCATCGCCGCCTCCAGCTCCTCACAGTATTCAGCCCAGTTTGTTTTCGTGGATTGCGGTACATTTCTGACGGCTTATCAATGCTATTGATTTCCATATGGACCTATGATCCGATAGGGATGGTTCGTCGGATACGCGCCACCCCTGGATACTGGGATTGATACGGGAGGTGGACAGAGTGACATCAATAACGTCCAACCGTATGCGATTTGCAAAAGTGGGTTTCTTGCCCTTGTTTAGAATCTCCAGATCATGGGTTATAATAAAATCCAATGAGGCTTAACCTCTTTTGTTGATATCGCTGCTCCCCCAGATGGTGTGATGCGAGTTGGCGTCCATACCTATTATACACTGAAGGTTTTTCTGCCCACAGTGATTCACTAGGGTAAAGTTAACCCAGAGTCAGCTTATCCGGAGAGTCTGGTTTTGATAAACCGGCAAAATAATTTAATCCACTGTTTGCCTTGGATCACTTTTGTCCTTGTAAGAGTTGTAAGAATAGTCATGTTGGATGGGAGCTTTCCGTTTTCTCTCTTGACGATCAAGTCTATGTGGATCGCTGTCCTGAAGCCATGTATTGTTGTCTCATTAGATACTCCAAAGACCTTTGCATAGTGACTGAGTAGCTCCAACACAAGATTGCGACTTGATACACGGAGGTGAATGTTCAATGTGTTCTCATCCACTATCTCATAATTTGTATTCATCTCATCGATTGCTTCCAGACATTGGTTGTTGTTTTTGAAGTGTGAAGTTGGTGCTTAATCCTGGCCTTTGTCTCGTTGATGTACGAAGCTGCGGATATCATCACTTTTACTTGATGAATACCTAAATATTTTTTCCAGTTATCTTGCTGGTTGTCGAAGGTGCTGTTCACTTCATCATTTACCCCGAATACTGCCGTTAGGAACTTGCTAAACATTTCTTTTTTCTTTCGGCTTGTGGTTTCAATGTCTCCCCTTATGAGTACGATTTCATCATTGTGTTCTCTCGATTGACTCAAAATATCACATTGTGAATTCCCTGATATTTTCCTGGTTCTCTGTCATATTTGCTTGACCATTTTATCCACTTTTCGGACGTCGCCTTTCACCTTGAGTTTGTTGACGCTTAGCTGCAGCCCAAAACTTCTCAATTGATTCTTGCTGCTCGTTGATGCTCGATGTAGTCTTATCAAAACCAAAATCAAAATATTGATGATGAAGTATCAGAAGAGATTGAAAGTTTTAGAAAGAGCCTGCCTTGAGAAACTCTCATTCTTCCCTTTTTGGGTCTTGTTTTTTTTGTCGAGTATAACTTTTAAATCGTTATACATAATGAAAAATCTGATCCTCTATTTTGCTGTGTTATCTATCAACAAATGAAGATTGGGCATGCTCAAACCGTTAAAAGAGATTTCTAGTCAACACACTTTTATCAAATTACAGACTGCAATTTTCTCTCAAATCTGTTTCAACGATAAAACATATTTCCAATCAGGAAAACGTAACCGCGAAACTCGAGACTTGCATCTGTTTACCCAGAATGTTGAATTTATGACGATAAAATATTTCTCTATGCGGAAGTGGCACAATTTGGATTACTCAAATGAGAGAAGTTTATATAAGAGGCGATATATTATTTCATAACAATTTCTAGATGTTGAAACTCTTATCTCATCTTAGCCAGTCTGTTTCCTTTTCCTTCCTATTGATTTTCACACCTGACCCCCATTTACACAGCCTCGGATTGCAAATCGAATTTGACATTCCACGCATCACCGACCAATTTTATCCAAACACCATTTAATTCAATTGACCTCACACTAACACGTGCTCTATTTCCATTCAAAATGAAGAAAACGCCGAGAATCAAGTGCCGACTCAGGAATCAGAAGCATGGGATCGAAATCGCGCCGGGACTCGCATCACAATGCCATATCCGATTTTAAATCGGAAGTTGCCAAATTATGGCAGAGAAGGGAGTCCGTGACCACGACCATTGTGAGTCCAAGTTCGGGATCACCAAGGAGGGATAGCGGTGAGTCATCAAGAAGTGGGAGGAGGGACTCGACGTCGTACTCGCAACATGCTTCAAGGAGAGGAAGTGGGGAGAGTGGAAAAAGCAGTGAGTATTCATGTCTATAAACAATATACTTTCAACATGGTCGGAGAAAGAAATATAAAATTCGATGGCTCATGATCATTGTTGAATCTGTCAACTTCATATAAATGAATATTGGGCAAAATCAATGGTAATATGAATGGTTTATAAATTTATCTTTTTCCAAAGACGTAGCTTTTTAAATATATTTTAGATTTTGAACTACTTGCTCTCGAGAAGTATCCCGACAGGGTTTCCTTTCAGTGTTGAGCTCATTGCAAACTAAACAATCCACATCTATCAACAAAACTCTCCATATAAAGGCTAATGGAAAGCAAATAGGACTATCCTTTTAGCATAAATATCAAATTTGGTCTTAGGCTGATTAAGAAGCGAGAATAGCGTTATAATGTCTAAGTGGAAGTCCATCAGAATAATTGAAAATGCATGTATCCAGTGAACCGTCTATCTAGATTAGTTTATGAGCATGATTAATTCCAATTACTTCCAGATTCTATGTATATGAACTAATCAAATTGTCCATGTATTATATTGGTTGGTGGAAAAGGCTTGATGTAATGAGGCACTCGGATTCGGATGTTTTGTGGCTTGCTTGTGCCAAGGGAGTAGAGCCTCTTGAAATATGCGAATCGTTTAAAAGAATTTGAGGTCACTTGAGCTTTTAATAATTTACCGTGAGTCTTGATATCCGCTTTCAATGTTGGAAAAACGTTTGCAGCGCTTTGGGTAGCAAAACCCTGGTTAAAGTTGAAGTACATTCAGTGGTGAGTCTCAATCAATTCTCAAATTGCTTACTTCACTGGATCTTGATCAATGTTTGAACCAAACAAGGTCCGCGATCATAATCTTACTATAACAAACAAGATTAGCTCGCATGAACCTTTTTCCGGTGACCGCCCATTTAGAATGCATAGAGTGTTTGGTGCTCATTGTTAGGTTATGTTTTCAACACCTATTTTCCCGTATCTTTCCTCTGCATGGTGACACAAATGGTCACCATGCGCGAATCAATTACAATTTTGTCCAGCTGGTAAGCTTATTTTGTGTGATCTAGTATCATGGTCCGCGATTATGTTCTTGTGAAAAGGTTTGTTGTCACTTCAAGATTGATGCTTTCAACTCTGAATCAATAATACTCCACAGTCAACATTGAAGAAGTCAGACTCTGGATAAACAAGAGAGCTGTTGACGACACAAGTTTGATTCGCCACTTGAAAAATCCTATATTACCTCAGGTTATGTTAGAAGCCTTCACTCGGAGGCCACATTGTCCATTGAGTTCGCTTTCTTCGAGAGGTCACTTGACCTGCAGCCAGTCATTTCGTCGTTCTGAACCATTGCATGGTTTTTACGGAGTTCAAATTCAATTTTGGCCACAGAGCTCACGATGTCATGTCGATTGCTCCACCTATAGCTATGCAGCCTAATCATGGTTTTATCTGCTGTATCCTTGGATAGTTTGATCTTTGGTAGCGTTGAATTTTCCATGACGGCTTCGTCCTTTCTTAGTCCCAATTTTGTAAATCCATCATTGATCTTACGGTATCTGATTACAATGGTCTCAAGGTAACAGAGCTGTCTACATAGATTGTGACGTCTTGCGTTTCTTTCTCAGATTTGATATACTCTTGAATCAAATCAAATAAAATTAAAAATATACCAGTGACAAACAGCTATAAATCTATATTCAGTCAAAAAAAAAATAATATGAGAACTGTAAGGGCGACTTACGCGGAAAAAGAAATGAGCGCAAAAGGACTAACTACTAACAATACTCTCTTTGACAAGAATGACATTCTGATAAATGCAACAGTCAAGAGGCATCTTCGTAGAAGTCATCTATATACACTATAGTATCCCTTCTCGATCAGAAGGGACATCAGTGTCTTTTTAAATTGTAAAGCTGATGTGCTATTTCTGACAAGAGAAGGTAAAATGTTAAACATCATTCTACCCTAGTTTACAGAAAATTATTCAAGACAGTTCTTGTTGGTATTGATTGACAGTGGGATGTTTTGAGTCTGTTCCGTTTTACGCAAAGCACATGAATTTTGAGAGTCCCTTCTTTTATAGATCCAGGATAAACAGACAGCAGAAAAAATTCATATGAAATGAGGTTGACACGTATCTCCTTTTGCCGCTCAGACTATGGAATGAAGCGCCGAGAGCTTCTTGTCTTAAGTTGGATCTCATCCAGCATCAGCTCCTCCGAAACACAATTAAAACTCAAAATGTTGCCGTTGTACTTTTGTGAGCACTTGTTCCAGATCGGTTGTCTGTGAATTTTCTCCATACCACAGCTCCGTAGGCCATTATGAGTCTCACGGTCGTTGTAAACTTTTATCCAGTAAATGTTCGGTTTCAATCCCCATTTTAACCAATCATCATCCCGCATGTTATAATGCATTGAGGCCTCTCTTAATCATTTTTAGGAGAGGTTTGACTCCAGAATGATCCCTAATATGTCAATATACTAGACCAAGGGGTCAATTTTTGACCCTTCTCAAATTTGAAATGAATACACAAAAGTGCGATCAGCATTTGAAGTAATGTATTGTGCCGATTGCAATTTTGCAAATACGTTTGAAATTTGCGAAGTCTCAAAAATGAGTTCCTACGATGAAATAAGCCAACACATGTGATCTGCTAGATCCTTTCACTGTCTCTGATCACATGTAGTGAGTTTACTTCGATGATTTGTGGTTTTGAACCATGAATTACAAAAACTATCAAGCCACTGCGGAGTGTATTGTGTAGTATCTGAGCTGGGATTTGTTCAAGGTGATGTACAATATTTAGAAATCTCATATAAAAGAGATGCAATCAATGTATTTTGTCTAACCTTCTTATATATTTTTTCCCACATAAATATCTTACACACTGGCCAGTTATTCAATTGCCCTTCGCCCTTCGCATCAGTGGATAATATATTTGAGGAACCTTGCATCTTGATGTATCGAAATTATTTGAACCAAGTTGAAATAATCAAACTGAAAAGCAAAAACCAGCTAACTTCAAGTTCCTGAATTCTAACAATGACAATACAAGCAGCTGTCTTATGTACCTATGAAACCGTACATACATACATCACTCCCCTTAAAAAATGAAGTATACAGTTTACAAATCATGTTCGTTTGGAGGACGAATAGCTCGGCAACTTCTGGTTCTATGAACTTGTGTTGTGGGCTCAAGATCAGGCGCAATATCAGCCAAGAGAGTGTCTCCAGTTGAGATCTCAGAAGCCTGACTCTTGGCGTTGCTGTCTGCTGTCGGAGTTTGACAAGTTTGACTCTTGAAGGGTCTTAGAACCCTCCTGTTTCTTCGGTACTCAGTATCTTCACTCCTAACTGAGTCCTCTCGAGGTCCATTCTTCTTGACCACCCCTTCAGGAGTCCATCGTCTTTTTGCTTGTTGAAAAAGAACTGGGTCACCTTCTTTGAATTCAGAAAGTATGTGTGCTGATTCAATGGAATAAGATTTTTGACTAGTTTGGTTGTTTTCTAACTAACCTCTTTTTTTGCGGTTGTATTCCACGGAATTCGTCAAACAGTTTCATCAGCACATGCAAGGTTGAAATAGTTATGCAAACTGCCGTACAGAACCACGGTTGTTTCTTTTAAATCTGCGCTATACAAAAAAAAAGACTTTTACCCCGTAGCAGGCTTTTGCCTCGATCTGGAATATATTCTTTTTCATCTAGAGACTTTTCAATTATTGTTACAACAATTTCATGCACTGCACTGTCACCAGTTCTATATCCTTTAACATGAGCATGTTCATCCGGACATTGCATTTTTATCCTAGTTGGTCAATCAGCTTGTGTGATTACCAAGAAGGATGGTGGACAGAATAGTCTGTAGTCTTTTGAGTTGAGTTTTTTGATTTTGCTGACTTGGGTATAAAAATAACTCTGACTTAACTCCACCTTTCTAGTGTGTGTCCAATTTAAGATAATCAGAGTATATCTGGACAAGGACATCTATAATGCGGTCAAGGGATTTCTGGAAACATGTCATTCTCCGAAAATTTTCGATCGAATGCGAAAAATGTCTTCACATATTTCACAATGTCCAGTCATCATTCAGTCCAGCTCTTCCGGTGGAAACTCAAAATATAAAAACAATAATATATAACGCAAAATAACAGCACTGAATCCAGTAAAATGAATGTAAAGGAGTGGTGTTTGTAAGAAGTTTCAACTGACGGGTTTAACAGCAGAAATTCATCAGAAAAACAGCGGTGATAAAAAAGGAAATTTCTTGCGTTACGACAAGGTAGATTAGAGAGAGTCACGGAAAACTGAAAACTGTCTTATTTCCGGCTATAAGAAAAAATGAGAACTATCCTAAGAATGTTTTATAGAAAAATATAAATCTCGGTAGAAAATGCGGATTTGAACTTTTGTTCATTTCAAATTCAGATGAAACAAAACCCTGTGAACAGAAAAGAATCTGAAATGATTCCGTTAGGCAGAACTTGCTTCCCTGTAATCAGACTGAGAGCTCAAGCTCACCAAGAAGTCCTAGACATCTGACCAACTTGAAACAGAAGAGGATTTTCAAGAAAACAGACCTGATCTCCCTCCGGTAATCGGGCTGAAGAAAACAAAATTTGTCCCAAGAAAACTCAACAGCCACTTATGCCTCGCAAAAGTCATGTTTTCCCACCCGACCATTCACTCTATCACTACGCGGTTTTACTTGAGAAAAATTTTGGCAAAAAATAAAAAACAAGAATTGGTGCAAAATTCCTACGTCTTGGTCAAATGATGTTTAACAGAAAAATGGGACTTAAAGATCGCGAAAGGAGTCGGGAATCAGAAGCAATTGTTGCGGGCAATGGTCGGTGGGCCAATGCTACCTCTCATTGGTTTCTGGACATTTCCACGCTCTGTTAGCAAGACTTGTATTCACCATTATTAGTCCGAAATCAAAAACTAAATCAAAACATTGAACTGCTAAAAGAAAATCGCCCAAAAAACCAAAAAAGTTTTTTTGGCTAAAAAAGTGATGATATTATCAGTTCATCAGTTGAGGGCAGACATTTCGGAAACACGGACACATCAACATTAAAAAAAACTCTAGAAAAAACTGTTCCAGACCTAGCCTCAATTGACTTCTTGTTCCCACATGAAGAAATTGCGCTCGTCGGTGAGAGAAGACTAGATCCTAATTAGGTCAAATACTTTTAAGTTGACTGACCAAGTGACTGACGAAAGAATCAGCTGTTCCATGTAAAAAAAGAAAAATACTGGACAAATATATTGACGTCGAGACAATATGAAACCATTCGCGTTCCTACCAGCTTGATATTGTTGCAAAAATATCATCTGCATTTTAGGGTTACGACGCGAGGGAGCTGTTTCAAGCCTGCTTCTAGACGAAGCAATAAAATAACCTATTTCAACAAAATTACCTCCCGCTTTCCAGCAACAAAGTGAAATTTTATATTTAATAACTTCCACTCTATCGTACCTACTTTATGGCTATTTCCACTTAACCGGCTAAGGCCATACGTGATGCTCACTTTTCATAAATCTGATATTACTTTCATACTCCGACACAAGCAATCACTCTGAAATACATGGTTGTCTGACTCCAGCCCTATTGACCTGATTACGATCAAACAGATTCAGTCACCATGAAGAACTTCTGAGCTGAATTCAATCTTCTTCTGTGTTGCTGAGAGGTTTCCTTGTTTGATGCTGTTGACCCACTTTCAGTTGACTAATTGAAAAGTTTAAGAAAATGTATATTTCAAATTTTGAGTAATTATCACAAACGGATTTGTATTTCGATTGAATTACTGTTCTCCCGAGTCCCACGAGCCCAGTAATTATAAAAATTGGATTAATGGACAACTCCTGTTGGGAGCTACTAAATCATAAAGGGAAAGCCCACCGTTCCAAATTAATTATGCAAATGATTTTTGTTCGTGTTTTGAAAAGACAGTATTATTTACTCAGAGATTGATACCTTTTATAGTAGCTCAATACTGATCTTCAAATTTCATTAAATTAATGGACTTTATTAAAGTTTGCGATGGACTTTTTGACGTAGACACAATAGCTGTTATCAGTAGTGATTTGATGATAATACTATGGGGGAGTTTGTAATGTTGCTGCACGATTATATACATAGGATGAAAAAACCCACACCTAGTTAGAGAATATTGAAGCTGAAAATAACAAATTTACCGCGATCACTGGATACGTCCTACCTATATCACTTTCCACATTTTTCTAATCGTAGGTCGAAGAGACTCTACCACAGTCATTCATCCACCAGCTCCACCGAAAATTGTAGGAGCTACAAGAAAGCGCAGAGATTCTCGTGGTAAAGTGGAGCCTTCTACATATTATCGCCAAGAGCAAAGACCCTCTACTTCCTCTACTGCTTCTGATTCCGGTACTTCAGCAGGAATGCTCCAGATAAGGTGAATATGATCTTTTACAGCAAATAAATTACGATATTTTAAGTAATCTCAGACCTCATATTAGCACTCGACGTGTGTTTTTTCTGGTTCAAAATGATTAAAGAATATTTTTTTAATTTTACTTTTAATATATCCTCAGGTATTGCAATTCGGGTATTTCTTTTTTCGACAGTGAGATGAGAGGAAAAAACCATTCAAGAGACAAAAAAGTTGTCAACAGATTTATTAATGAAGACATTTCAACCAGGTCCAACGTTGTTATTTTTTATGATATTTTGAAAGGTTCAACGTCCTGTATATTTTCCACTAAACCAATTTGGACATTTATGAATGATTGATGGGAACACCATCATTGAGATTGACAAAATCTTCCGATAGATGGCGTTAGGTCCTACAACATTTCACATTTCATTCACTTGTCAGATAGACGCGAAGCCCCTTGAAACTGTCTTCAGTCTGACTTAGACCCATAGTCATACTGATGAAGCCTAGTGGGCCGAAACGTATATGGTCAGACTGAGAAAACAGGTTCAAGATTTTTCTTGCTTTCCCGGGAGGATTACCCACGAGCTCGTTGTAGGACCATATGACGATCAAATGGTGGAAGTCTTTCACTTGATTGATAGGAACTCCATCTTTGACAAAATCTTCCGATAGATGGCGTTAGGTCCTGCAACATTTCACATTCCATTTACTTGTCAGATAGACGCGAAGCCCCTTGAAACTGTTCTCTTCTGTTTGACTAAGACTCATAGCCATACCGATGAAGCCTGGTGGGCCGGAACGTATATGGATTGGTCATGCTCAGATTGAGGAAACAGTTTCAAGATTTTTCGTTTTTCTTTTTTTTTCCTTTATAAAAATATTTTTTCCACTACTGTCAAGTAATATCACTATTTTGCAATTTATATCGACTCGTAAATATTTTACATAGTAGAACTGAACGAAAATTAAACCATTTTCCACTAGTTGCTAGGCAACGAGTGGGAAATTAGCATGAACTAGCACATGAACTGGCCCCTCCATCAAAAGAAAAATTAGGAATCGATAAAATAAAATAGTGATATTAATTAACAATCGTAGAAATAGTATAGTGTGAAACTTGCATGGAATGATCATTTCCTACTCGTATGATTTGACGCACTCGCCTTTGGCTTATGCCGAAACCTTCATATTCCTAGGAAATGGCATGAATTGATACACGCTTGTTGTACAATTATACTATTTTATATGTATTTTTTATTATAAATCCTTAGCAAAACATGTCACTTTTCGACAACTGTATGCTTAATTTGTTTTTTAAACAAGAAGCTAGAAGTAGTGAGGAACGACTTTGCCCGAGTTCATGATTTACACAGGGACGTGAGGAGGGTTTTCTTCACATCACTCTTGCCTGCCAGATTTACACACATTTCCATATTAGAAAGTTTTTATAAGTGATAAAACCTTCAACTATGTTCATTTCTTTAAAAAAAATTTAACATTGGAAGTAAGAATTGTCATTATCTACAGGGTGTCCCAGATCAACTGGTCACTACTTATACAACAAATAGAGGAACCATGAATAAAAAGTTTGAGATGGGGAGCCCATGGCCGGAAGTGCCCCGTTTTCCAGATACAGGGTGTTTTGTTATTCGAGAAAACAAAAATTACACGCCACTGTTTTCTGGTCAAGATTTTGTTTTCTTTCAAAATACTCATTCAATTTTCAATGAAAAAAGTCTGTTGAGTTTTCTCTCCTTGCCGAGTAGAACAGTAGGATTTCCTACTTTTACCAAAACTGTTCTCAAACTCTGGCCCTGATCAAGGTTTTTTTTTTCAAAAACACAGAAACATGCAATACCATTTAGTATTGTGAACCCTGCAAATGTCATCAAAATAAATTCAGATATTAATTTTTTTGAAAAACTTGTACACCCTGTATCTAGGAAACGGGGCACTTCCGGTCATGGGTTCCTAATCTTAAACTTCTTATTTATAGTTTCTCTATCTGCTGTATAGGTGATGACCAGTTGATCTGGATTACCCTGTATTTTAAAGTGTACTTGAGTTTTCGTTTAACTTGATACAAGTATTTTCAAAGAGAATTTGATATTGAGTGCTGTTTTTTTTTAACTAGTGCATCAAAAATTTTGAAACTTAACACACTTCAAATTACTATCGAAATAGGTAGGTATCACTTTTTGATGTTACGGGCCAAGGTTAATAATTGATATGTGAAGGTTGCGCCGTAACTAGGGAATCGGAAATATACGAGCGTTGAACCAAATCGATTCCATACTGGTGACGTCACCGAGCTCCATTATTGACGTTCATGTCATCGGTGTGTCATCTAAATGTCATAACATATCCGTATTTCAGGAAACGTATAACGACGCAACCTTATTACTTTCACATTCTCAGCAGTCACTTCTGTGTTAAGAAATGTTGTACGAGCTCATTTATTGGCAAGCCAAACTTCATTCTTGCACATAAAGTGCACTGAAAATGTCAATGCAGTCCCACAGATTGAAGCTGTTATCGATGTTCAATGTGCAAAGCAAATATCAAGGACTTTCTGCGTGCTTGTGGTGACCCCATATGCGAATTCACGTGTTAAAAATGGTTAGAACGTGTGCAGTTCGCAGGACGACACCGAAAAGAAGTGATTCAAATCGTCTTTTTACAAGAAGTCACTGTTTTCACTATAATCACCATCTTGTAACTGTCAATTCAGCGTCCTGTTACAATGAAAAACTCTGCCAAACTTCAACATACACGGCAAAAAGATCATTGAGATATAAATAATGAATCCGAACTTTTTCTTAACCTTCAAACCCCGTTTCTCGAAAATGGTTCCATAATGCGTCTTTGGAATTACGGCCTTTTATCAAGTAAGACTCAGATAGATTGCTCAAATGATTCGACCATGGGATAACCTTTCAGAAAAGGTGAGCTTCTATCGATACACTCTGATTTTTATCAAAATCATATCTCAAGTCAATCGTTCAATTGAAATCCATATACAGTTGATGCATAGCATAATGATGGAAACTGCAGTTGTCTGGATATCCACAGAACCCATCGACTAATAATTATATTGAAACGTGAAAAACATAAGCAACTTTTTCATAACATCTAAAACTCCTTTTTACGTTCTACTCAAAACACACAAACCAAATATACTTTCAAGACCATTCATTGGAAATGTAGTATCAACTCACCTACTAGGAAAACAAATAACCCTTTCGACAGGCAATTCATATTCCATAACCATAACCATAATGATTAGAAATCAGTCGTAATCTAATTATCCTTGTCTGTGTGTTATCTGATGACCCATATTTGGAAAAAAAAACTTGAGGGTCAATGGATGAATTTTTTTCGATATTTTATTGATAAAAAAAAATTAACGGTCTCACCTGGCGCATCTGCAACCAACAGGTTATGAACGGAATAAATTAAAATATTCAATACCAAATCTGACACGGCCAATCTGACATCAATCCGCTCTTGGAATTTACAAGTTCTTCATACAAAAACAACTTACATACAAAAACAAATTTTCACATTTCGCTAGAATTAATAACCACCAAGAACAATAATCCGACTATTCTGACGTCAGTATCAGTTAACATTTTATTTCTAACAATTTATTCGATAACACCATGGAAATGATGCACTAGGCACAAATTCACAATAAAACATTTCATTTACAAAACTTCTTTGGACGACACGATATGGAGAGTGTGGTTTAAACACACAACCGTGGATATCCAATATTTCAAAGTGTTTGCTGAAATGATTGAAAAGTGTGGGTTAGCCATTCACAAGAGTTGATTTTAAACTTTAAAAACGTGTCTGAATGACAAAATCGATAATTTTCAATGCTGAATAACACGATATGGAAAGTGTGGTTAAGCGACTAACAATCGTTGATCTCGAACAAAATGACACCATGGCAATACATCAGTAAGCACGTATTTACAATGGGTCATTCAATTTCCAAACTTTGTGAATCTTTTTGAATAACATGAACAAAAGACAATAATACACAATAAATCAATCAATAAAGTTAATCAAAATCAACACTAATCTCAAGATCTCCTTGAATGATCCGATAGGAATATTGTGCTATGCACAATTTCACGATGGATCAATAGAAGGATACACACTAAATCAATCAATGAAGTTTATGAAAATAAACTCTTACTGCAAAACTCAAAAATCTCATTGAATGACACGGTGAGAATATCGCGCTATTAATGATTTCACGATGAGTTAATACAAAGATATACATCCACTCAATCATTCAATAAAGTTAATCAAAATTAACTATCTCAAAATCTCCACAACCTCCTTGAATGACACGATGGTAATATTGCACTATGCACAATTTCATGTTCGGTCAATACAAAAATACAAGTTCAATCAATCAATTAAGTTTGTCAAAATTAAAATATATCTACCACGGCACAGATTAATCAAAAATCAAAACACTTACTAGCTAAAATGTGGTTTGCTGTTCAATTCTATCTACACGTCTTTGCAGATACTGTTAAATTATTTATTCAATCGCTTTTGAAGGATTTTGCAAATGATGGCAATACTAATAGAATACGCGTATCCCGCACCTGAAGGTGGATTTTTTTGATATTTTATTGAGGAACCCCAATGAACGGCAGGATTTGCTGCCAATATAAAAAATATCTCACCTGGCGCATCAGCATGGGCAACCAACAGGTTATCAGCGTGATAAGTTCAGATATTTATTACGGAATCCAAGTGTGTACTCGCTTGAACTGTCAACAAAACTAATAACCAATTATTATCTCAATTTCAATTCCAATGGTCCAATAACTATCAGGATAGTAGTAGAAAACTTTATATGATAAAAAAAAGTCATTTATATTGCTAAATAATATATTTGAATCGGAGACTTATTTTATAATCCGTGGGGCAGTTTTACAGGGTATCCAATAAGTCATCATCTTGGTGATAAAGAATGCGATTTGTGATAAGAAAAACCAAATACCTCTGAAAGGTCCCTCATCTCTAACTTTTGAACCATTTGATATACGCGTACGAAATTTGAACACACCATATTATGTGGGGACGATCTATTGCAACTTTTTTTTCAGCCTAGTTTTTTTTTCGTGAAATTCCTCCTTCCTAAAAAAATTGAGTTGTTGCTAATTTTGAAGATCTCTCTGTACCTCATCATATCCTCTTAGTTTGGAGAAGTCAACTTTTGCGGGTGAGAATTATCGAGTGACAAATATGATAAAAACAAAAATGACGCACACAATAGCAGAGGCTTGAAAGTCGGCAGTTGTAATCACGGTCGAAGGACCTTCAAAATAAAGTATCAACTCGATCCACCTTTCATTTAATTTTTTCATTCAAAATGGCGTCCAGCTGTCATTTTGACATTTTCAGTTGTCACTACTATGTCAAAAAATGTAGAACGTCCTCGCATATCATGTGTCCATTCGCATATATCAAACGGTTTAAAAGTTAGAGGAAGGGGACCCTTTTGAGCCGCACTTTGTATCCAATTATTGATCGTTTTCGAGATACAAGGTATTGAAATTTTCATGAAAACGATTTTTGCATTTTTTGCCCTTATCAAACATCATATTTAAACCAAACTTGATATAAAACATCATATCATGAAGAGTCATTGGTATAGGTATGGGTGGGAGGGGCAAACCACTGCCCGGCGAGTAGGCCTAATGGCCCTTTTTGCCAACCCCAAGACCATTGCAGTTGATGTTCTCCATCATCTGAGTTGATGATGGAGAACATCACCTTAGTTTAAATTTGAACCAGCTGAACAAATTAATTTGGGCTAATTATTAAAACTTTTTGACTGTCAGTTATTATTAATACTCTAGTCTACTCAGTAACATTAGCCAATGAGAGTACCAATAAACGTCGACTAGAAAATATTTCTGCCCACCTCGTGATTTCCCTCCGGTGACCTTGTTAATGGCGCCTAGCTCATGAAGAGCCATAATAACTTTTTTTTCATGAAGAGTCATAGGGTGGGTTAGGTTGCGAAGGGTATGCCCTGCCCCACAGTCTGCTGCTTCGCATTGCTTTCACTCGGAGACCAATTGGCCCGTGTTCCCTTGTTTAAAGAGGTGCCCCCTCGATCTTAACCCGCAGCCATTCTTTTCATCGTTCCAAACCATCCCATGGATTTTACGAAGTTCAGAATTAGCACGATGTCTTCATTTGACGCTTCCTCCAAGTCTTCAAGGTAGTCTTGTCCCATATTCCTGATGCGTTCTTCCTTAAGAGTTGGGCAGTGGCACAGTTGATGTTCTATCGTCTCCATATCCAAGTTTGGCCACAGAGCTCTCGATGTGTTGCAGTCGTTCCGATTCCTTCACCTTTCGCTGTGTGGCTTTAGCATGTTTTTATGTACTGTATCTTCCGATGGTTTGATCGTTGGTAGCGATGTAATTTCCATTTTGGCTTCGTCATTTCTTAGTCCTAATTTCGCCAGTTCATCTGCCATCGTGCTCCCTTCAATATTGCTATGTCCAGGAACCCAGCATAGAACGAGCTTCTTGTTCCTGCTCCAGGACAATGCCTCACGGCAACTCATCGCCATATTTGACCTTACTGTATCTGTTTCTACTAGTCTCAACGCTTCTTTGCTGTCTGCATAGATTGTGACGTCTTTTGTTCTGTTGTCCAGTCTTTGTCAATCTAGGTTGGCTGCTTCCCTGATGGCAATGATTTCTGCATGCAGAATGACACATCCTTTATCAAACCTGATAGACCCTTTGATGTTTAGTTCCTTCGAGTATATTCCTGCTCCTGTGTCTGTATTTGTCTTTGCTGCGTCTTCTTTCCTTATAATTGAGTCTTGATTCCAGTCTTCTCAGGTAGGTATTTTAACCACTACCTCATCATCAAAAGAGCTCTTGGTCACCATGTGGTCTGTTGCCGTTTGTAGCAGCTTTGCCTCTTGGTTATCCATTGCCTTTGATATTTCCTTAAGCACCGTTGAGTGCTCACTTGTTGCCTGTTCTCACAATTTGGCCTCTCTTAGTCTGAGAGCACCCTTTGGCAGTGCTTTTAATGAACAAGTCAATTGGCAGGAGGTTGAGAATTACCTCTTAAGCTGCCTGCGGTGTGCTGTTCTTTGCTCTCGTTGTACTCAGTGTTGCCAGCCGTTGTACTTTCGTGAGCATCTTTACGTTCGAGTTCGTGTCAGGGGCTTTCCAACATACCACCGCTCCGTAGGTAATTATGGGTATCACGAATCGCTGTATGTGGATAATGGGCGGCCCATTCATTCTGCTGCATTTGATGCATTGAGGCCTCTATCCATTTCTTTCTCTGTGGTTCTTTCCAAGGAGAGCTCTGACTCTAGGATGATCCCTAGTTACTTTGCCTCGTTTGAAAGCCTAAGAGTTTGTCCCCCGAATGTGGTCATTTTACTGTTGGGCACCTTGTCTTTCCTTGTAAACAGTACTAGATTTGTCCTATCACGGTTCACTCCGAGACCGTTCTGTCCTGCCCAATTGGAAATTTCCTTCAATGCAGATCCCATGGTTTTACTGATAGTTGACAAGCTTTTGCCCACTACCAGGATTTCAACATCGTCTGCATATGCTACAATCTTTATTCCTTGTTCTCTGAAGGTTTTCAAGATCGAGTTTCCCACGATCAACAACAAGAGTGGAGAGATAACTCCTCCTTGTTGTGTCCCTCTTTTTGTTCTTTTCCTTATAGAACAATTCCCGTTTTCTGAGTTTCTAATCCTTCTTTTCAGCATTTTCATTGACTAGTTGATGACGGTAAGTTCTATTTCTATCCTTTCCATTTATCTTTCAATGGCCTCGGTCGTGACATTATTGAATGCTCCCTATATGTATAGAAACGCATCCAGCGTGTATTCTTTGTCTTCGAGAGATGGTCTCAGGGGTCTGTATTGGGACCTATTCAATTTTTGTTATACATAAATGACCTGGTGACCCGAGACTTCAGACTGGTTAGGCATTGGTGTGATTCAAATGTGCTTTCACTTGATATCAAAAAAACCAGTATGCTCAAGTTCAAATTTGATTGTGAATCTATGGACCCTTCCGATTTTTGCGTGGAACAAAAACAGAGCATCAAATACCTTGGTCTTGTAATTGATGAAAGGCTCAGATTCAAGGATCATATTCAGGTCCTTGGTGAAAAAATTGCAAGGGGATGCTTTGCTGTTCGAGTTGTTGCTGGTGAACTAGGAGAACCCGCCGCCAAAACGGTCTACTATGCACTTGTGGAGAGCCACCTTAGATATGGAATAGCCTTTTGGGGATTTTGCAACAGATCAGACTTCTCATCTGTTTTCATACTTCAAAAACGAGCTATAAAATACATCTATGGAGTGAGGTCAAGGGAGTCATGTAGGCCATTATTCCTGAAACATGGCATACTCACTTTACCATGTATATTTATCCTGTAAACCGTTTGCCTAATTTACAAGAAACATCAAACGAGTTACCGTCTCTGCCTATTCCAAAGACCACTCTTACCAAAAATTCAGTCATGTACGAAAGCATTGAAATGTTCAATCACCTTCCTGCTAATATCAGATTCTCTGGAGCACTCCACATATTCAAGAATAGTCTTCACATCATTTTGAGAGATAAGGCTTATTATAATATCTTTGAATACTTTGATACTTGTGTCTATGTGCAGTGTTAATTTTTCGATCTTGAATATTCTACCCATTTTATATGTATTGTACTAGTTCCGATTATTTTTCTAACCGGCTATCGATATTCTTGTCTGCGCTTACTCGTTTGTGCTGTGTGATATTATAATAAATTTTTTTTTCGTAAGATTATGGCGTATTTGATAATAATTATTGTTGTTGATTTTTGCTTTGTGAATGAATATTCTCTATTTTACACAATAAAGCTTATTTTGATTTGATTTTTCAATTGTTTCTCAGAATTTCATGCAAAGCGCTGTCAGTTGACTTACCCTCAAGGTGGGCATGTTGATCCGGACAATGCATTTCTATCTTAGTTGATTCTCTTATGCGCAGGTCAATCAGCTTTTCCGGTGACTTCAGCAAGAATGATGATAGGCTGATTGGACTGTAGTCTTTTGGAGTTGAGTTGTTTGATTTTGATGAAGAGCCATGATATCTTCCAAAATCAAGTCGAATAGTAGCAAAGATAGAGGCTAACGGAAAAAATGATTTTGCAAAACAATAATGCAACACTCGATGTACGTACGGCTCATAAAAATACAATCTCCAGACAAACATTGAATTTGATGAACAAAAGTATTTGAATTTAAGACGAATCATTCGAAACTTTTTTTGCAGGTAAAGATTGTGCACTAGATCGGGTAGGGACTATTTTGAACATTTCCTTAAATAACTGATGTTAATGATAAGAAATTTTCACCACCAGTTTCACTTTTGCGTTATCAAGTCAATTCAACATGATGGTAAAGGAAATTAAAAAAGATCCATTTCCTGCAAAATAGTAGCGGATACGAGAATTTTTAAATCATTTTTATCAGATAAAATGTGTATCTATGTATCGATTATTTTGGTCAACTGACGTGTTTGATGTTGGTAGATACTTCAGCTCTTCATGATATCATGTCGTATATCAAGTTTGGTTTAAATGTGATTTTTGGTTTGGTCAAAAAATGAAAAAAAAAACGTTTTTTTGATGAAAGTTTCAACACCTTGTATCTCGAAAACGATCACCAATTGGATGACAAAATTTGTGGTTTTTCTTATCGCAAATGGCCTTTCCCATCACTGAGAGCCGTTTGATCCATGAGTCATTGGACATCCTGTAGATACAATGAAAACAGGATTCTGGCAGATCAGTTTTAGAACAGCAGAAGAAGGGTGAACATCATTTCAGAATCTTTCTGTAAATTTTCTTGATAATGTAAATTTTGTCTTGATCATGATGAACTTGACACATCCAGATCGTCAGCTAGGAAGGTGCGCAATCAACAAATCGTAAAAGTGGGTCAGGAGATCTCTCTCGAGACTTTCGCCTAGGATGCTGCATGGGGACGAAGTGATAATAACACGGTTGACCAGTTCAAGTCACACAGGAACTATGAACTTCTGGAACAAATTTCGGTTAAATATTTTTAGTCAAGAAACTGTGCTGAGGTTTATGAAGAAAGCAGCATCAAATGGAGATCATTTCATTCCTCTTACCAAGGTGAGTGATTTTTTTTTGATGAAATATCAATTTTTCCTAGATTGTGATGATTTGATCTGTCAGTTCCATTTTCATTCATTCATTAACATAATTTTCAAAAACAAAACAAGAAGTTTGACAATGCATTTGAGCCCGCAAGATATGGGAGATTTTCGTTTCAATTGAATAAACTTCTTTTTCACTCACTAGTAGGAAAATCAGGATCAGTTATTAAAGCTCATATTTTCTGGCATTATATTCTTATATAAGATCGGTACATGCTTACTCATAAAACTTATCCAACTTTTTTCTTATTACAGATTCAATCATGTGTAGCTGCAGCCACAGGTGTCAGTATGGGGAGTACAACGATAAACAAAGAGGAAAGCGCGAAGGTTCATACAAGCAAATGTTTCTATTTTGTTTTCATTTGGATAAGGCAGATGTCGCGGAACCCTTTACTGAACCATCATTATTGTCCATGATACTGAGAAAAATCTCCTTCTCTGAAAGCAATCTAGAAGAAAATTGTGGAAGATACTGACATAATACATAACAGATAATTAATCAGAAGGCAAATTCACAAAATCAGACTTAGATGATGAAGAGTGCGTTAGGCTCACTGGTTTTAATGTGCTAGCCGATCAAATTCCTCAGAATTAAATGTTTGAGCAAGAGTCTCATATTTGTTTGTTTCCAAGGTATGTGAGATGGAAACCAACTATTACCATCAGTAGTTACCATCACGACATTAACAATGAGAATTATAAGAAATGGGTTACAGATAAGCTTACCAACCCAACCTGTGAAAAAACTACCATCAACAACAACCAGAAAAGTTGAGATACATAAATGTGCAATAGATATTTCCTTTTACACAATCGCTTGGACAGCAGCTGTATGAACTGACTCAAAGAAAACAATATTCAAGTCAATGTAAAAATGCAATGACAAATTTGCGAACGTTGTTCTCGTAATGGGGCTTTCTGCTACACCCTAAACGCATTACTTTTATTTATCATAGATAACAGTAAATATGTCTTAAATATTTTTTCCTAATATTGATAGTTGAAGAAATAAAGGGAAGGTTTGACTTCGCTGACTAATCTTGAATATGTTTATTTTTATTGAAGAAAGAAACTTATTCTTCGCTTTTGGATCAAGTAATGTTGTCAACTCTTCCAGTCAAATTTGAATGAGGACCCCTTTTAACAAATTTGAGATGTTTATCTGGAATAAACAACCGTTCCACTTCTAATTACATCAGAACATACCTTCGGGCTCTTTTAGTCCTATTCCCTTATCCAAATATTCAATTAGCTAAAAC
This sequence comes from Orchestes rusci, assembly GCA_958502075.1. Lineage (NCBI taxonomy): Eukaryota > Metazoa > Arthropoda > Insecta > Coleoptera > Curculionidae > Orchestes > Orchestes rusci. The sequence goes on from OY293314.1 coordinate 15,102,880, forward strand.
TAATCCCTTACCTGATTTTCATAACCCTACAGAGATGATATACAGTATCAGGGAATCGTTCCGTGATTCCACATCAGATTACATGAATGTGAGTTACGACACTTTCCGCAACAGCTGGATTTTTTTTCCTACTCACACTAAAACAATGAATGTTGGTTACAATATTTGTTGAAAATATTATGATTTGCGTCATTGATTTGCTACGGACATAGTTCGAGTTGCTTTATATATTCTTAAAATTATTATGATGAGATCAGTGATAGGGAATAACAGTGAAATATTTTTTGCAGTGCCAACGTGACAACAGCAACATCGTCAACCGAATCCACCTCTCAATCAAATCAAACCGGTCTTCCATGTCCTACAATCATCACCTCTAGTGTTACTCCTCCAGCTACTTCTCCAACAGTACCGACAACCACCGCCACCACCCCCACCCACCCTTTTTTGTCCACTCGTCGAGACTCAACCACACAGTGTGGACGAATTGGGAGGCGAGACTCAAGGTCCCATGCTAGTCCTGAAAGGCGAAGTTCTCGTCTGCAGAGACAAAATACCGCCTTTGATGAAAGTCTTCCTCCGGGGATGAATCGAAGAGGATCCCAACCAACCGCTTTGAGTCCAGATGTTGATGATACTGGACGCAAGGCTAGAAGAGACTCGTTGAGTCCTGATAGCGCTTCTAGAGGAAGAAGAGATTCACGATCACATTTGAGCCCAGATAGGTCAGGAGAGAGAGACATAAGTCCGGTGCGGCGTAGCCGGAGAAATAAACTGCGAAGACAATCATCTAGTGTAGCTGGACGACATGGTCCAAGGTGAGATCTTCATGTTAAGATCGGGAATCAATCGGTGTAGCATGTATTGATTTTGCGTGTTATCGAACATCCCTGTTCCGCGCCCCATAAGTGGCCTTTATTTTATATGATAAATCAATAAATTGGTGGATGCGGAAATGAAATACGGTCTGGATTTTTAGGTCTCCAGATAGTTCAAGCTGTTCATCTCGAGATCCAAGCCCAAGTGCTCGAGGAGGTCCGCCACCGACCTCTGAAAATCATAGACCAGCAATCAGGCGTCAATCAACTACAGAAGAAATTCTCATAGCCAGAGGCTTCAGAAGACAATCAACCACGGAAGAAATGATACGGTGTAGAAATTTCAGAAGACAGTCATCGCAGAGTGATGACACCTGCCAGAGGTGAGATTGTTTTTTTCTTCTTGTACGTCGGATAACTCATTTTGATTATTTGGCAAAGATATTGATGGTTTATCTATCATCATAGGTTCCCTATACTTCTTCGTGCTTATATGATGTTTTTTCTTTGCGCATAGAGTAGAGGAATTATCACTTTCATCTTCATCAGGTCAAGACTTTTTGTTCACTGTTTGGTGGATGCATTGGTTGCGTTGCCCTTTAACCGAGTATCTCAATAATCAATATCAAAACGAAATCACAATAATTACTCTATTATTCGTGAAAATGTGTGAAGATGGATGATCGACAACAATAATAGTATTGGAGTTTATCTTTCACAACAAAGGACTTGGCATGTTTGATGACCAAGTCGAGTTTCGACGTGCCGCTATATTTAATTATTTGATGAGATGAAGTTCACGATAATCATGCACGACATGATGATGGACACTGAACTGCTTTTTGATATAAATTGCCTAGGAAATTATTTCATTGTTGAAATGATTTTTGTTCTACGAAGGACTTTTTGGCTATACGTCTATTGTCGAACTCCTTGATTTTCAGATGCTACTACTAATATGTTTTTTGATTGCACTCTCAATATAGTTTTGTATTCATTTTCAATCTGTGTACTCTATCTACTTTATTTTTCTCTGATTACTTATTTTCAGTATTCAAGCTTGTTCACTTCGTCATATCACATATTAACTATTAAAAACCTTTTGGAATTGACTTGATACACACAGCGTCAAAAATCTTTGACACCCCCTGTTTTTTTCCAAATTTTTACAGATATTGAAAATCCGGTCACATAAATAAGTACTCTATTCTTTCTCCCAATTTAGGTGAGCATACTTTTTTTTTGTTGAAATGTCATTGTGCCTTTTTTGACCTCAGAAAGAAAAAAATCACACTCGTGGCAGATTTTCGAAGTGGTTTTGGGAAAAAAAACTCCATTCGAAAGAGAAGCAAAAACTTTACCGACCCTGAAAATAACACTTCGATTGACAATTTTAATAAATAGATATGCGGTTTGAAGTTGCTTGAAATGATACATTTCTCAAGCTTTTAGCCAAAATTGTGATTTTAGGCAACTTTTGACATCTTTCAAATTGCATATCTAGTCTAGTTCAATTGTAGTATGATTTTCACGATGAGTATAATTTTTTGCTCTCTTTCGAATAAAGTTATCCATTTTTTTATAAAACCACTCTGAAAAACCGTTAAAAGTGGCTTTTTTTCCGGAGGTCCAAACGACACAATGATTTTTCAACCGGCATCTAAACTGGGAAAAGAAATAAAGTACTCATTTATGTGACCAGATCTGTAGAAATGGGGCAAAAACATGGGGTGTCCAAGACTTTTAACGCTGTGTGTGGATAAATTTGAATTCGAATTCACTCGACACCTAGGTTTGTGACTTTTGAACATCCATTGAAAAATAATGATGCTATCTTCATCTTTTCAACAGATTTCACCAATTCAATTTACAAGGTCAGCCGATGAAAATCGCGCAACAACGAATTCTTCAAAGAAGACAAATGCAGCCCCAAAAATCTGGGGCAAGATAATGCTCACTAGAGGTCTTGGATTCGCAGTTAGGGATGAGGATTAACATCAGGAGTAAAATCTTTCAAGGCGGTGCTTTCTGGTCTCTTTCCTCAACGTCGTTCTTCAAAGTAATACCTCAAAAATACCGTTTAGAATATTCTGAAGTTACCAGACAAGATACAGATACCATTTTTCAAAGTAATTCCGAAAGACCTGAAACCTCGAGAAAATGGACAAGAGCTTCCCGGGTCACCTTCTCAATTTACAACCCTGAAGATTTCATGAAACGTCCAATCACTGGATCTGACACTTTTATCACATATGCGAAATTTTGGAATGTCTGATCTTTGATTCTTCAATCTAGTGGACTGTTTAAGGTATTTTTTTTATTCTAAATGAGAGGGATTATCTTCTTTCAATGACTTTTTGCTGCAAGTCGTCACACTAGCGACGTTATGGGTCACATTGTCTTTGCCACTGTGTAGTTCTACAGCACGTCGTGAGCGCCACTGCAAAGCAAGTGTATTTTCCTCCTTGATGAGAACTAAGGATCCATCTTGCATTTGTGACTGAGTGGACTTCCACTTTACCCTTTACTGTGTCTCACTAACATATTCTTTGTTTCATCGCGTCCAGAAGTTCTGCTTCAGCTGTTGAATACGTTGATATCTGGACAGTCTGGATTCGGAAATATGTAACAAATCTGGATCAGGCAGCTCCGTGAGGGTTTTTCGAACAAGAAACAAGAAAATGAGCTGGGGTCAATGGATTCATATCATTGGGATCGAACGACAAAGAAAAAAGGGGACGCGAATTTGAAATATATTCTATCTGCGCCAACAAAGTGTACAACTCCTAAAAATCGGCTGAGCCAGCAACGCGCTTCAGGTGAAATTTTGAAAATTCAAAGCTTGCCTCCCACAATCCACGGATATGTGGCCAGGATATGGTGGAATTGGGCGTTCTCCTGAGCATAACTTTTTGTTAGCGGCCCAACTCTTTAAATTCTTGACCAGACTAACAAATTTGATATGAACACTTCACCGAACCTAATGATGAGAAGGAAACCGACTTTACTACGACTGAACCAAAATTCCTGGTGATATTTCATGATGTTTGCGCGGATGAAGTATGATAATAATGATCAAAGCGTCAAATTTTTGTCTCCGTTTTTGATCTTTTCCAAAAATAATGATTGAACAAACCCCAAGCATCCAGGGCTTGTTGAAAAATGGAAAAACAGACAATTTCTTGTACCAATTCACTAATAGCTGTTATGTTGCAAAGAGATATCTCTGTAGCGTCAAAAACATCGGAGATATGGATTTGTGAAAATGCTTGAATTTTTCCGATTTTCCTGATCTTCTCGGCTGCTAGTCGACTCACAGATCTTGCAAGTGCTATTTTTTTTCGTTTTTATGCTCCACATTTTTTTGATTGCGACTTGTTTGATTGCCTTATTGAATGGGAATCTATGAGCAAAAAACAGAAGGAAAACGCTTTAATTATTTATAACAAACTAACCGCTCATATTTCAGTTGGACATGATAGAATATCACAAGAAATTATGTTTAAGCACGTGGTACAATCACAATGCTTGGTCAATTTGTTTAGGGTTGTTTGAATGTGAAACGTATTAGTTTTTTAATAATAATTTCTCACCATGGGACTATTTATGATATGAATTAAGATTTTCATGTTTATACTAGATAAATCCAGTATTGTTACCTAAAAGCTTTCCTCGTGAACGAGATATTAGATATCGAAGGGATTGACCTTAGCAGGGCTCCTTTCCATATTATCAGGCTCATTATTCAGCCGATATGAAAACTGTCGAGAATAGGATTGATTTATATTCGTTCTGTTAGATAAAATTGACCCTATTTTTTTTTTTTTTGTGAAGGACTACAGGGACACACTAATAATATTTGGTCTGGGAAATATGGAAATAGGTACAGCATCTGAGCATATGTGATGAAAAATGAAAGAAGCATCGTGTTGATAACTACCTCAAAAATGGAAGTTTTTGGTGAAAAAATCAGTATAGTATTGGTAGGAAGAGAGAATAGTAAAAGACTTTCGAAGACTACCAGCCTTTTTCGGCATCTTGTTATGCTCATGTCTGTTATCTCTCTAGCTTGTCTTCTGCAAATTGGAAAACACTATCCAAGCAAAGAAATCGGGAATTGAATGGATAGCTAAACATTGCAGGAGGTCGAAGAAATCAGTCTCGAAATAGGAAAGGGATCTCCACACCAAAAGTTTTTCCCAAACATGATAAGCAGTAGTTCAAGATCACACGTGTACTCGCTTCAGAGGGGCAGGCATACGATACTATATCTGGAACTTAGCAGATTAGCAAGCACTCAAACTGATAAAACTAATTCCATAACAAGTATTCATTGTTTGGCCAGAAGGAAAACCTTTTATCCGGTTTTGTTGAGAGACAATGCCTTTATTATACCAGAACAAGCATCGGATAATCAAATGTGCCTACAAAGCTCTGTTATGAAGGTCTCTGAAATAATTTGAATATGGGGCGGTTGGGAAACACTCATAGAATATAAGTAGACAACATAAAAACAATCCATATTTTGTTGTTGGTCAAGATGGAAATACATAGCGCAAACCGTATTGTGTGAATGATAAATCTCTAGTAATTTTGTAAAATGGGAGCGTTGGAGTACCTGAAAACTACATAGATGTATAGAAAAGGTGACTAAGAAATTAGGACACTAAATTTCGTACGTGAAAGAAGGTCTCAAAAGAGCACAGCGCAGTGATCTTGACAAAGAATTCTTATGGATGTGAATCTTGGAAGAACGCATAAAGTATGAGAAGGTTTGACTTCAAAGAATGTAAATCAAATCAAAATCAAATATACTTTATTGTCAAAGATGAAAATCTCGTAGAAAAAGCTAGTATGCATAAACACTTATCACAATAATCAGTAGAACAAAAATGATACATACTGAACTAAATGCAGAGAACTAAACCAGACAACCCAAAAAACCATAAAGAACAATCAAACTTATGAAAAAAAAAACAAAGATGTCAGTGACAATGAATCAAGACAAGATACAAACACATGCTAACTCCGAAATGCAATGGTTACAGCTTCAAAAGTCGGAAGCGTAGAACTTCTCAAGATCATATCACTCTCCCAAAGTGAGGTCTTCAGTCTTTGTCTGAGTCCGATGGGATTGGAGTATTATTTCAGTTGCGGATCAGTGAAGATGCAGGACCAATGGTAGGTTGTGAGGTCGTCGAGTTTCATACGTATGTTCGGGCTGGGCACTTTATGCCTTACTTTAAAGAGAACAAAAGCTCACTCAAAGATGAAGAGAGCGGTGAGAGTTAGTATCGGGCCTACACAACTCCCTGCAGCCAATGCCGTGGATACAACCTACTGCCCTATTCTGGATGAGGAATAGTGGATTGAGAAGACAAGTGTTAGAGTTTCTCCAAAAAGCTATTCCATTTTGAAGGTTAGACTCGACCAAGGAGTGATACATCTCTCTTGCCACACTCTGACCAAGCTCCCTCGAAAGGACTCTAACAGCATAACATCCAGAAGATGCTTTTTCTGCAGAGCACCTAGATGTGCTTTTGAAATTTGAGTTCGTCATCGATGGTTAGACCCAAAATGTTGGAATCCAACTAACTGGGTAGAGGCACATGTCTCAAGTCAAGCCCACCAACGGCACACTTGAACCTCACAGCATGAGTCATGTAGATATTTAGTGTGGGCAGATTAGCATCAAACCACCGTCTGACTTGTACGATGTCAGTACTCATGGTTTTCTCAAGTATCGCCAAACGATCGAAGTATCATCCACAAATAGGTGTTCATAGACACCAAGTCGTTGATGTACAAGAGGAACAGAATCGTTCCCAAAACTGCTCCCCCTTATAATACCTTTGTCACAGTATCAAAGTTTGAGTATGATGAGCCAAGACTCTCTGTTGCGATTAGATGAGAATAATTCAAACCACCACAGAGCCACTCCACAAAAACTGTGAACTGAGAGCTTTTGTAACAGTAATTGATGGCCAACACAGTCGAAGGCCTTATTTAGAAGAACCAATCAGGAGTATGAGCACGTTATGTATGGGTTGGTTTGGATAAGTCGGTATCTCATGAGCAGGGACAATAACTGGCAAGAACGGTCAACTCCAATCTTGAAAAAAAGTGGAGACGGAGTCAGGGCACGTGTAGTTTGCAAAAAACAAATGATAACCAAATATGATGAAAATAATTTTTGTCCACATGATTATTGGACCTTGGAACTACTACAGAGGATATCATGGTATTTGGAACTAACGTTTTCTGACTGTTTTCTCTTTGGTAGCTTGAAAGCGAGTTCTTGCTGCACAGATATTATAGCCTTTTTATATGACTTTTTTTGTAGTCAGAAGAGGCTTGCACCGAATATGAATGTGCCAAGTGACTGATGACTCCCATTAGAAGTAAAACCGATATCAGAAGAGATTTCTTTCCCGCGAATGTAACCTTCTGATATCTATCACGGTCCTGTGACTAATGTATTCAGATAATAAATATGTTCGTGTTCTTCTTTGATAATTCTTCAGTGCAAATAACGCTATGGATTCTCATCACCAAATAAATAATGTTCAACCCTAATCCTTGTTCTCTTGTGAACCTCTGTTTATACGTATAGAACTATGAGCTTTATCAATTGGTTCATTCACTTTGAAAATAATAAACAAAATGAGTTACTAGCAACAAGTGCATCATCTCAACAATATAAGTTTTTCACGCTTCCATGAAACCTTCAGGGAGTATCTAGAAGTTTTGAGTGGAAACGACCGTCTGGGGTTATAAATCACATCCACTTGAGTATATATTATCAAAAAAAAGCGGCATCCCATGAGCGTTGCTACATGAAAACTGCATTCTAACAGCTTGAGGCATTGAAATATGGGGTGCCCATAAATAACAGACCTATTATGTTCTTTTTCAGATACAAAGGAAGACGAGACTCATCAGTTCAGATTCTGGATGGCACGGTGACTACAATGACGGTGGAAACAAGCAGTACGTTTTTTGATTCAAGTACACAAACAGGTGAGAAGGTACCCCAGTACAATCCTCATTGTCTTGTCCTGTACCTACCTTGCACTTATTTGTGTTCTCTTGCTTATGTGTTGTGGAAAAAAAATTCCATCATTTTGGGTTATGCCAGTTAATAATTCATTGTATGACTGCAACGGCCACTATGGACGCGAAGTTTGGCAACGGAAAAATGTATGTGCCATCGGGGAATTCGAAACACATATTTTAGTCTACTGTAAAATATTGTATGATAACTGCCCGTGTTTGCATATTAATTTGTATGGAAATGTTATTTGGAGTGTTATACTGGTGCATGTTGATTGTTACTTGACATGAGAGAATAAATTAAAATGCTGCATATTTTTAGCCTGAACCACGCAATTTGAAGGACTTGTCATTTATGAATTTTAATTAATCTATAGACCCGTGACTGAAAAAAAAAACAAAGAAGACAATAGATCTGTCCACAAAATTTTTTATTTTATTGAAAATGGTAGATATAGGTGTAACATGAACCCCTATAAAGTTTTTAAAAAAATTGTCAAATATTTTCTGCGTTGTTCGCTGAACAAATTTGCCAAAACGCGTAGAGGCTAGAAAAAGAGTGTGACGTCAACTACGCCCTTTTCTACTGTAGTCATAGGAAACGTACTGTAGCCATCTTCGACCATACCTAGGTAAATTGATAGTAAGAGTTTTAAGACCCTGAAATACGGACATGTTATGACATTAAGATGACACACCGATGACCGGAATGTCAATAATGGAGCTCGGTGACGGGATCAATTTGGTTTATCGTTCGTAGATTTCCGATTCCCTAGTTACGGCGCAACCTCTACATATCAATTAACCTTGCGACCATACAGTGTATGGTCGAAGGTAGGCATAGATAAAGATAAATAGAATATGACTGGTGTTATACACGGTTCGGCCTTATAAATAATATCATGGTGGCAGAAAAGTGGAGTTTTGTGCCTGAGTGCACAAACCGACAGGTGAAGAACGCTTATGAAAATTCTTGTGAGTAACCAATTGACAGATTGAGTATTGTTTTTTGTTTTGAGATCCCGATTAAATTACGAATATTGGTTGAAAAGCGAGTGTTTTATAAACGGAAAATTACTGGACTGGAGAGAAGAAACTCCCCGCGTGGGTAGTGATAAGACTTTGAGAGTGGGACTTGTGTATATAGTGCCGAAAAGTGCGTTATTCAACATCGAAATTTTCGCGCCCTCTTGAGCTAACCTCAAAGCCTACGCTACTTGTTGCCTTTGCCTATTCCCACAAGTTATTGCACCGTATTTCAACAAAGGAACTGAATATTCACACCCGAAGATAACATTCCCTAACGCATATATCATGAACCGTGAGTAAAATATCTTTTTGAAGTGCGGGAAACTACGTCTTTCTCAAATCTCTCACCATCAAAACAAAACAGACCAACATAACCTCATTCGCTGCGCTCCATTCTGCCGTTAACTAGAAACTTGAACCGGTGCAAGTTATTACGCTAGGTTTCTGTGACGTCATGACGTCAGCTGTCAGACGAAAATATCCAATCAAACTATTTTTTATTACCTCTAAACCTGATTTTCCACTCGGCTAATCAAATACGCACTAACGGGACACACGATATATGTAATACACCCAAGAATACACCCAAAAATATAGTCCAAAGAAATCCAAATTAAACACAAACACTGATTTCAAACTCACACAATACAGAACCAAATGTCACAAAAGCTTGTTTGGATACCAAATTCGGCCACGACCAATCATATCGTGCCTGTGACGTTTTCAAAAACGTCGCGTATTAACTTAATCGTAGAAGTGGGTTCCTTGGGACACCTGTGTGCGGCAGTGTTGCCAAGAGTTACGACAACTCTTAGTGGACTTGGACAGTTATTCGGGTTTTTTCGCTTTTTTCCTTTACGAAGTGCGAGAACCAGAATAAGAAATGACAGACTTGGGAGAAATAAAGGAAATGTTTGCATTTCTTAAGGATAAAGTAACATCAATCGAAAACAAAATTAATAACAGTACACTGGAAATGCAGACATTGAGAAATGAGAACAGGGATCTGCGAGAACAATTGAGTGAGCAAGAGAAGAGGATGGAAATGATGGAGCGAGAAATGAAAAGAAACAATATAATAATACAGGGAATTGAGGACAGCGAGGAAGTAAACTCGGACCACTTGAAAGCCAAAGTAGAAGAATTACTGAAGAAAATAGGAGTCAACATAAAACTGGATACAGCAGCTAGTGAAATCAAAAAGATAGGAACATATCAACCAAACAAAAGGAGACCAATACTAATCAAATTTATACAGTGGGACAAAAAGATGGACATAATAAAAGCTGCAAGACGACTAAAAGGAACTTATATATGGATAAGTGATGACTTCACGAAAAAGGCTTAACGAGACAGGAACATTCTGATACCACACCTCAAAAAGGCAAGAGCAGAGGGAAAAAAAGCTGTTCTGAAGTACGACAAACTTTTAGTCGATGGGATGGTGTATAATGGATATAGCTTGCAGGAAAGGGAGGAAAACGACATTGAGATTGAAAACACATACAAACGAACAATGGCTGATAGGTCACCGGAGACAAATAGTGACTTGGAACAATTAAGGAAAATAACTAGAACAAGCAGTAAAAAAAACTATCAGCAGAAGAAAAAACTGGACTGGAAAAACGGAACGATAATGGCAGCGAAGTGGACTTGAATATTGATTACAAGGAACAAAGAGACGACGAAGATTGGAAAAATAAAGAAAATTTGAAAGACAAAAAAGTTATTGAAACGTTCAATGCAAACAAAAGGCGAAAACAGCAAGAAATCAAGATAGGGACATGGAATGTGAGAACGATGCTGGAACCAGGAAAAGTGCAGGAAGTAGCGCTAGAACTGGAAAAATATAGAATTGAAGTGGCGTCAATCCAGGAGATTCGATGGAAGGGGCATGGGGTAATAAGTGAAGCAAACTTTGATGTATACTACTCGGGAAATGAAAAACAAGGCCAGTATGGGGTAGCCTTCATTGTAATGAAGAAACTAAAAGACAAGATAGTGGATTTCAAACCAATAAGTGAAAGAATAGCCTATTTGAGAATAGAAATGAAACCATTTAACCTGTCATTGCTGAACATATATGCTCCTACGGAAAACGCCGAAGACGAAGTGAAAGACAAGTTCTACGAAAGACTTGAAGCAGAATACGAAAAGATACCAAAAGAAGATACAATCATTATATTAGGAGACTGTAATGCCCAAATAGGAAAAGAAGATTACCTAAGACAAACAGCGGGTACACACACAATTCACGAGAAAACTAATAACAACGGCGAAAGACTATGGAACATGGCGATTAGAATGAACTTAATTATTGGCAGCACGATTTTCAAGCACCCGGCACGACATAAAGTTACCTGGACAGCACCAGATCAAAAAACCCACACCCAAATAGACCATGTGCTTATATCGAGAAGGAAAAGATCAGACTTGAAGGACGTGAGAACATACAGAGGTGCATGCGCGGATAGCGATCATTTTCTAGTGGTGGCAACGATCAAACAAAAAGTAAAAAGGAGGATAACGGGAACAACCACTAAGTGGGACTTGAGAAAATTTGAAAGTGGCACAATAAAAACCAAATATGCAGCACGCATGAATGAAATTCTAGAACACCAAAGCGAAATGGAGAAGAATATACAGGAAGAATGGCAACAGATCGAAAAATGCATAAATATAGTGGCAGGTGAAATTATAGGAGCAAGGAGAAAGGCTGACAAACAATGGTTCAATGAAGACTGCCGAGAAAGCATAACAAAGAAAGCAGAAGCTAGGTTAAAATGGTTAAATGGTAAAAGAGAGCAAGACAAACAAAGATATGACAAGCTTAGGAAGGAGTCAAAAGAAGTAATAAGAGAAGCCAAGAGAACATGGATACAAAACGAAATAGATAAAATAGAAAGAGAAAGTCGCAACTCAAATACAAAACGATTCTATAAAAGGATCAGTGGACAAAACAAAAACTATAAAGGAAAATCAATAGGCATAAAAAACAAGCACGGAAAATTAGCCGAAAGCGAAGAGGAGTATAAAGAAGTGTGGAAACAATACTTTACAGAATTACTTTACGAAACCCCCCCAAACCACATAGAGACGCTATCTGAAAATGAAAAAAACTACGTAGCAAACACAAACGACTCAGATGACATCCCAAGTAGAGAAGAAATAAAGAACGTTATCAACAAAATTAAAAACGGCAAAGCGCCAGGTAGAGAAGGAATCAACATAGAACTTATAAAGTATAGTGGTGAATCTTTACAAGAGAAGATATTCCAACTAATAAAGAGGATTTGGACAGAAGAGACAATGCCAAGCGAGTGGGAGATGGGACAAGTCGTAACTATACATGAGAAAGGCGACCAGCAGATATGCAGTAACTATAGAGGATTGACCTTGCTAAACACGGCATACAAAGTACTGTCAACAATAATTCAAAACAGACTAATGGACAAAACAAGGCTCTTAATTGGACAGTATCAATGTGGATTCATGAAGGGCAGATCAACGACTGACGCTATACATAAAACAAGCTTTTGATTCGCTGAACAGAGACAAGGTACTGGAAGTCTTGGAGAAAATGGGAGTACAAGGAAAACTGGAAAGATTAATACAGATGACAATGACCAATACAAGAATTAGCATAAGAACACAAAAAGGAAACACAGAGGACTTCAAAATTAATAAGGGAGTGAAGCAGGGAGACATACTATCGACCACACTGTTTAATATAGCTCTGGAGTATGTGGTCAGAAAAATAAACAAAGGAACGTTGAGAATAAGAGAAGGACAAATAATAGCGTATGCCGATGACATAGTCATCATTTCAAAGAACCGTAAAACATCAGAGAACCTGTTAGAAGAAATTGTGAGGCAAGGAGAAAAGATGGGGCTGAAGATAAACACAGAAAAAACAAAAATGATGATAATGGATAAAGCAGTAGGAAGTAAAAATGATAAAATCAAAATAGGCAATCACAAACTAGAAGAAGTGGATAGATTCAAATATTTGGGGGTGACTATCACCAATAATGGAGATAAAGGAGCAGAGATAAAGGAGAGAATAAGGAACACAAACAGGGTATATCAAGCAAACAAGAAGTTATTAACAAATAAAACACTGGGCAAGAAAACGAAAATGAGGATATACAGGACGATAATACTACCTACAATGATGTACGCTGCGGAGACGATAACAATGACTAAGAAACAGGAAGAAGAGCTAAGAGTACAAGAGAGAAAGATAATGAGAGCAATACTAGGACCTGTTAGGACGGAAAATGGTGAGTTCAAAATAAGGACGAACAGAGAAATATTGGAGGAACTAGAAGGGGAAGACGTAATAAAGAGGATAAAAAGACAAAGAATTAGATGGCTGGGACATGTGTGGAGAGCTGGAAGTAGATCTACAATATATAGCATGGTGGAATGGCAACCTAGTGCAAGAAGAAGGAGGGGAAGACCAAGATCTAGCTGGATGAGAGAGATACAAGCTGACCTAAGCAGGGCCGGAGTACGTAACTGGCAGAAGAAGACAGGGGACAGAGATATATGGAGACAGATATGTGAAAGTGTTTGAATTACAGACTGGGGACTGATCTACCCCTATTTAAATAGATCTAGAAAGCTTTTTGCGGCGATACCCCGCCTGGGGTTTTTAAGCCATTTTATATATATAACCAATGCAGGCAGCAAAAAAAAAATCGTCGACGGAAATTCGAAAAAAAAACACTTCGTCAACAACTACATATTATCAAAAACTACGTCACGTCTACCTTCGGCAAGTCATGTGAATCTCCTCTCTGCAAACCGTTCACCATATTTGCGGAGAATAAATGAACTCTTCTGATAGTTGATGGCAATGCTCTATACTGTCGAACTCAAAACGCATGCAAACTTTATTATTGTTTAGACGTCTAACGTCACAATGATTGAATATAAGTAGGTCCCGTCTTTTCAGCAAGTATCTGACGTCACAGAGCCTTTTGTTCACTTAACCAAAGCACTAACTCTCAACGGCTGCTTTTGTTTTTGGAATCGATTTTTTTGCAAGCACCCTTCGAATATAGTTATTATCATATCCAAATCTTTGTTTCACAATATTTTTAATGTATATCATTTTTTATGTGGACAGATCTATTCAGTATCAAACTCAGTATTGCTACTATCATGTCGAGGCTCCTATGTCCGCCAGACATCCATTCAGTCATCATGGCATGTGATATGATATGAGTATATGAGTTGATCAACGATAGTTTTTGCCAAGTATCATATCACTCAATCATCAGTTTTTGTGGAAATGCAGCAAAATTTGCAACTTTTTTTCAATAAAATTATATCCTATACAAGTTTTGCTAAGAAAAGATCTCGTAGTCTTGGGTGTCGTTGAAGAATTTTACCTCAAGCTTCGAATAGGATTACAATGTGATATAGAAGTAAGCGGATGCTTTAATGGCACATTTTGTTTCCGTCCTTATTTTATCCAAATACATTTCTCTCTCGATAACTCGCCCTTCTATCATCCAAGGTAAGTGGCGGATTATCTAAAAAATAGCGTCTATTTTTCTCAAATGTTACATTTTTTGCCTGGTGATTACATGTTGTGTTATTTGAACGCCATACAGCACAGAGCTAATAAATTAGCAATGTTGAGATGGCGGATTACAAAGCTAGATTTACACAAACAACGGTTATACAGGGTGGCGCATTAGTGTGTGGAAGTGCATTTTCTCCCTTATCAAGAGAGATAAGGAGAATTTTTCAATACAAAACTTATAGGGTTCCAGCAGGGTCACAATTTAAAAATATCACTGTGTATACAGAGTGCTCTAGGAAATCGTGGCATCAAAAAATACACTCTTTTTTAACAGCAACCCCAATTTTTGATTAGAGATTTGGATTCAGCGTAATATTCTACTTATGATACAGTGGTTTTATTTGCCAGAACTTGCAGTCTTGTCAGACTATCGAGGATTTACTAAAATTTAGGAAAAAAACATTATGTTGGTAAATTAGCTACAAAAACAAAAGATTTGAGATCGAATCTTGCAAATATGCGTATTTTGCATTGTAAGAGTCAAAGTAATTGGTTTTTGAAAAAAGAATCGCAATAATTTATATAGGGTGTTTTCTACAGCAGGCCCAAATTAGCGAATTCAGAGACGAAGAAAGTCATTTTTTCCGAATGGAACACCCTGTGTGCTGTTATCTAGTTTTGTTAAGCACTTAAAATACTGCAACTTTGCCATTAGAGCACATGTCGTAAGATGTATCGTTATCTTGCAATCTTTGATTATTTCAAAATAATACCCCTTAATTGGGTTTCGAGATGACAAATTTGAACGTGTTAATGGATCGTTGCTATGGCAGAAGAATTCGATGCAATTACCATGACAACCAGCATCACCAATCCAAAAGATCGGATAAGGAAAGCATTTCAGGACATAAACAATAATAACAACATGCTAGTTGAAGTTGGTCGATCATTTGAAAACCGTGTACAGGCCTGCATTCAAAATAATGGCGGTCATCTTGATCATTTACTCTAGTTCCGTAGTTCGTTTTGTTGATTCTGTTAATAAGAATTGTTCCATTTCGATTATACCATAGTGGATATTAAACTCGATTTTGAATAAAGATCTTCAACCTCTTTTGGTTCTCTTAGAGAATTTCAACACGTGGTCCGAATACCCAGCCAATGACGTTTCGTCGCGTAACCTGTACCGAGAATGAACCAGAAATCCAGATTAGGTACTATTTGGACATAATCAAAGATTGCGAGATAACGACACATATTATGACGTGTATTGTAATTGCAAAGTTGCAGGGTTTTGAGTGCTTAACAAAACTAGATAACAGCACACAGGGTGTTTCATTTGAAAAAATTAAGTTTCTCCGTCTCTAAAGTCGATAAGTTGGGCCTGCTGTAGAAAACACCCTATATAAATTATAGGGATTCTTTTTTCAATAATCAATTACTTTGACTCTTACATTGAAAAGTACGCATATTGGCAAGATTCAATTTCGAATCTTCTGTTTTTGTGTTTTTAATTTACCAACATAATGTTTTTTCCCCAAATAAAAATCCTCGATAGCCTGACAACACTGCACGTTCTGGCAAATGGAACCACTGTATCATACATTGAGGTAGATTACAAGGGAGACTCTGTCACGTGACCAAAGTGTGCCCACCTCGCCATATTGGTAACATATCTATGTCATTTGTGTTGTTTTTGTTTTGATTTAATGTTTCAAGACCATTACTTTTGGAATAGTGCTATTTCATAGTATTAACATGGTCGTTTGTGTAATACGTGGTTGAGGTGGAATAGGTGGTGTAGATTCTAAGAGAACGGCCGGAATAACATTTCAAAGGATACTATAATCAAGCAACAGAGAGGAACTAGGCAATTTCGTCGATGTTCTCAGTGGTTCTAGGATACAGTCATGGTATGATTATTATATTATTTCATAATAAATAAATAGCTTCTTATTGAAACCAACACGTGATGGCTTACTTTTTTTCATTTTCAACATCTCAAATCACATAAATCTTACCGATTTATTGCATATAATTATAGTCCGTCCCTGACTAGCCGCCATATTGATCACCTTCAACTGTCATATTAGGCTCCGCCTAGTGATACCGTTATTCTCATGTACGGATATATGGCCATGGCATCTCCCTTGTATCCTATCTCAATGGTATCATACGTAGAATATTACGCTGGATCCAGATCTCTTATCAAAAGTTGGGGTTGATATTTGGAAAAAGTGTATTTTTTTATGTCACGCTTTCCTAGAACACCCTGTATACACGGTTATATTTTTAAATTGTGACCCTGCTGGAACCCTATAAGTTTTGTCTTGAAATTTTTTCCCTATCTTTTTTGACAAGGGAGAAAATGGACTTCCACACACCAATGTGTCACCCTGTATGTTTAGAAGCGGCAGATTGTCGAATTGTTATCGATGATACAAAAACGGTCAAAGCGAGAAGAGTATGTCAATTATGTCATAACCCTTCACCAAACGTTTCCGATGGTGCTTTCTTGGCAATAAGCAGTCTACTGTTGGTTTTTGTGTATGACCCCACCTAATGGTGACAGGCTTTTAAAAATAGGTTATCAAGTTTGTATTTGAGACCAACCACTTTGTGGCTGTCGTCAGCATCCGGTACCCCATAGGGCTCTCATAAACCGACAATACGCAACCGCAACTCGTCGTCATCATAGCAGATTTGTTTCAAGTAGGAACGTCATAGTATCCTTGGTAAGGACGACAACATCGCGTATTTTTGGTGTACGACATGCCCTAGGTCTTCTTGGACATGCGCAGAAGTTTTCAAGTGTTCTTAGTTCTGCTTTTGATCAATTTATTTTGTTGTTTTGAATTTTTGGCTATAGTCCGTGAAGTTCATTCAAAAAATTCATCACCAATCAATCATTCCTTTGAATGAAGTTCTGTAAATAATTAAATTACTCATGGTTAAAACATGTAGGATAGATTTTTCCGTGTTTAAAAAATATCTAGTTCAATAGTTATGTTTCTTGATTTGAGGGGCAAAAAATGTCACCAGAGTCTTCAACTTCAAGTTCAGATGAGTCATTTGGAACTTAGCTTCTGATTTATCAGATGATGAACTTTTAAAGCTGTTCTTGCGAATTAATATCAAATATTCCAAACCGTTTGCTACCCGAACCCAGGATAAACATGCACAGTAATATAATACACAAAATTGGTTTTAAACCATCAACAATTTCATGCCAGAACAAACCTAATGTGGCTTCGAAACTTTAGTCAATTTCAGACTTGACAACGGCAACGTTCTGAGTTTGGTCAGTTTCTACCTTGAGCAATGATTCATACAAAAATGAGAGGTTATTATGTTATGTTATTATCGTTATTTTGTCAAAATTATCGGCGTTGATTCGTGTACCTATTGGAGCGATTTAGTTGATGTTCATTGTCGTGTTTTTGTAAAATTGGTTTTTTTATAAAAAAAAAGTCGTCTAAAAACTTTGAAAATGAATCAAAACAGGTTCAACGATTGAATTCACTCAGATAGTTGTCATAGATTCTGAGTCAATCAAATCCCATACATCCAGGATACGAACCAAAGTTCACACTTTGACGCATTGAACTCCATTTTACGTACCTGGAAAGGACCCGGTCGTTGTTGACAACGAATCGAAAAGTGAGTCATTCCTGATATGAGTTAGAAAGAGATAGGTATCCGTAACTATCGCTATCTTTCTCTACTCCATGAGTATAGTTCAATGAGTTAGAAAGAGATAGGTATCCGTAACTAACGCTATCTCTACCTGCTTCACTCTCAATAATAAGCGGGTCCCTTCCAGGTAGTATGGAGTTCAATGCTTTAACGTCACTGTTTGTTTTGACTTCTGCCATCTTAATTGGTTTTGGTTTGGCCTCTCAAAGCATCCCTGCTGTGTGTACTTCTGGCATGGTATGTCAGCACTCATCTCACTGCGACGTCATCTGCGTTGCCCAATAAGGGACTTTGAATGTATTATGGCATATTATGCTCCTTGTTTTATTTTCTTTTTTTTGGATTATAGGGATTATTATTTCAGTATAATCACAACAAATTCTCAGTACAAAATAAAATAAGACTTATCAAGACACAATATCAACCATAAAAAGCTACGTTCCATATGATAACCATAGAAACTGCCACGCAGATGACGTCACTGCGCAATAAAAACGGATGTTGATCGTGAGGCTGAGACACAGTGTTTAGGTGTGTCGTGGGAGAAACTATTTCAGGAGAATTCAATGATCGGGTTAACAGATTATCTTCAATTCACAATGATTATTGAGACATGAACCATTAAGAGGATTATATTTCTTGATAACATCACGAAAATCATTAATAGATCATTGAACAAGACAGCCAACATAATTCTGAGGAGATCTCAAATTTTATTCTGATAACATGATAAACACATGATTTGTGGCGAAATCACTTTTGGGTGTTTTTTATGTAGTTTTATACCACAAAATCAAATCTGAAAACAGAATTTGTCTATCCATCATAGATATTCTGCAACCTGTGCATTTAGAATTTGGAATATTATGTAAAATTTGTGGATATTCATCATCCATACACTGGCAAGGTCACTCATCTATCCGGATCAGGCAACTTTTTTTTGTTGATTAGATGTAAATAGAATGTCTTCATATTATTAGTTTATCAGTAGACTAACGACATTCGAATCAGTCGAAGTGGTCGGTCGTATTCTTGTTTGTGAATAGTATTTTTTATTCTCATGTTCCTTTGCGTTTTGTTTTTTTTAGTTTTCTGCGATTAAGACCTCCCAATACAATGCATAGGCAGTGTTTGAATAGTACAGACAGTTCTTGTTGGATTGTTATGTGTTTCCTTAGTAAACAATCAGTTCGTATAGCAAGAAAAACTCTTTGTAATGGAAAAAATCTAATGCAGTTTTCAGCTTATGTGAAAGCTTTTACATAATAATCAGTTCATTTTTTTTATGTCACAACAAAAAAAGGCATTTTTGTTTACGAGTGTTGCCTACCCAATTGCACGAAAAAATAATGTTCATTATAGGATCAGCCAACAAGCAGAATTTGCTCACCATCCCCTCAATTGAATACAGTGGATATTCAATGAAGTAATTCATGACTTCTACAAAACAAAATCATACCGAAAATTGTAACTTCATAGTCATGGTCTGTTGCAACACTTTAACAATCAAAATTAAATTATACAGAATTGGAATACCTGTATCAAATGAATCATAACCTATCAAGTATCAGCATCAACTATTATGTAATTTATATAATGTTATTCATCAAGTACAATGGATGATATCCAATTGACATATACCTATTACATAAAGTAATCGAATCGATTTTCTCTTGATCGAAACCCAATATTAATCTCCAATCCAATAATGTGATGAAGAAAAATAATTGAAAATCAACAAATTTGGGACTTCTCAGCCAACACTGATAAAGTACACTTTCCATACAAAAAAAATCAAAAAACACTACCACTCATAAGAAAATTAACGACAACGTAATAATCAAAGATGACAAAATAAATTCTGTGAAGTTTTGTAATATGATAAGCTTTTTCCGAGCAACTTCATCCACTCATGAAACTCTCCAATGATATCAGGCATCAACTTTTCCAGTTACATTTTCTTAATAATCTTAACATTCCTTCAAATGTTAGTTGTACCATTGCAACTTTCTTTTTCCAAGCCGGGGGTGATGCTTTTCTGAATTTTCAAAATAACGGTTTCCCTCATATTTTCCAGAAACAAGATTAATTAATGCTAGAAAATTGACGTTCGTCCTTGATATCGAGATGGTGCGAGGGCCCTCTGAAACTTTGATTACCGACAAAACCTCACGCAAGTGATACAACACTGAAAATAGAAATTGATGATATTAAGGACATGTCGTTACGTGTTCAAAAATGAATCAGCAACTGAATGCACGCAAAATTTGAACTCACCGTTTTATTTGGACATACCTCGTAGGATATCCTTTCTTCCCAATAATTTGGAAACTGTCATGTTTAACAGTCAAGTCTAATAAGAATTCCCGTTGGATGGTATTTGTCTTAAAAATTTCATCAACAAGATTTTGCCAACATAACTGAAATTTTCCGGATACAAGAAGAAAATTTGATAATCGGTTTCCAGTACGATCGACAGATCTCGACATTATAAATGTTATTAGTATCAATAATTGGTTTACGCGGAGTATCTGAATATTTGTAGAGATGAATAATTAATTATGTCGATTATTTGGAAAGAAAAAAGCTTCGACTGATTCTCAAGTTCTTATATTGATTTGGTCTTAGATCTCACCCTTTCCTATGGCAGTAGCAGCAATAACGATAAGAACGTTATAAGTAGGTGATAAATTGATTTAATTCACCATCATTCAAATTATTTCCCCGAAACCCTCTTTTCGCGCATATTAAAGATATTATTCATCTTGATACCTGACGGTGTATTTGAAAAACTCGCTCATGTCACGATAAATACCATATCCGAAAAAATATGTGCTCGTTATAAACGTATACCATACTAGGAATATTTGAATAAAACTTTTGCGGATTCTCACTCAAGATTTATATCCCTACAAGGCCTTTCAGAAGTACATCTATTTATCAACTTGTGCGTCAAAAGATGTAGAAGTATTACTTAAAGTATCACTCTTCTTGCAGAAAATTTCTATTTGTTACACTTAGTTCATTCTTTCCGCGAATGAACAAAAAGCATGGGTGGAGCGTTAAGTTCACTACGATCATTACTCAGTGAAAGCCTGTTTAATTCGTCTCTATTTATGAAACTTTCTAGAATAATATTTTTGCTCATTAGTAAGTCATCGTCTATCCAAGAGAATTCTCAATCAAAAAATGAGGACACATAAAGTTCTGCGATGTTTACCAGAAGACCCCACTTATACTCGTATAATATTTATGGCATTAAACCCTTTAGATCCTACAATGTGCCAGAGGGAATTCTGTTGAATCATAGTTACAGCTATAAACTTTCAGGATAAATGCTTGAAATTTGGAGGAGTACTGATAAGCATATAAAACCTACACATCTTAGGACATTAAAATACTCGATTGGTACAGACTAGAGATGCCACTTTATGACTTCTATGTTTACTGTATATTGTAAGGAGGTTAATAGACTCTGGCAGGATCTTATAACAGCGACCATCAGTCTTTTGTACACTTTAAAACCAGAGAGAAGTTTTTGGGATATCCAAGATCTTCTTTGTTGATGATCTTCACAGACGTCTTCATGATTACTGAATGTAGTCACATGTCCATACCCATCCAAATTTTTACTTTTTATTTTATTTGTCACGAGGTCCCAATATATGTACATCCAGAAAAAAGAAAATGCCCAATGTGCTCTTGAAACCAAAATTGTGACACAGTGACAATCTGAAAGGAGTTGGCATTTTTATTGCTAAGGATTACACTAAGGGCTATACAACGACGGAAAAGTGCCTCAGAGGATAGCCGAATACAGCTGTAAATCGTAATAAAAAAGAAAACCGATTGATTGTTGACGGCAAATCATTTTCTGTTAAAGAATTAAAGGAGAGACGTGACTAATCTGAAACCACTGGGAGATTACATGATTAGGTAAAGATGGCGTCAAAAAATTTTGATTCTGTTATAATGACCAGATGTTCTGACAAAGCAAAGAATTATATATGAGTAGTGGCTAAATACAGATGAAAAAAAAAGATCGCCATATCTTAAGATAATTATAAGCAAAAATATAAAAATTCCAAGGTCATCAATATGCAAGGAAAACATATTTATTAGTATCAGAAGGCAGAAGGTCAAGAGTGGTGATGTTGAGGATAAATTAAATCAAGTAGGAAATGTGTGTGTGATATAGAATAAATATTGATCGGAAAACATTTCAATACTTTGGAGTGTGGTTCTAATCTGTGACTAGTGATAAAAAAACAAATCAAAAAGTTCTTCAACTTCAGGAAAATAAGTTGTGAAATATCTGAGGTGAATTCAGAATTTAGAAGCAGCTGAGCCATTTCTCAAAATCTTGAAAACATGCCTTGCCCAGAATGTCAAAAATATTCGAGAAAATACAAGTAAGAGAATAATCCTGCTGAGTTCAGAGTGTTGAGAATCATCTTCATAGTAACACCTGATACCTTTACCTACCAGAATAGATGTATCACTCAGAATTGAAAAGAAAGTCAATTCAAATGTTCCAGATCTAGAACGTTATTTGCTGAGATTCAAAGAGGAATTACATCAGGTCATGAGCTCATAGCATTAGGAATATCAAGAAGAAACTAGAGAATAAAGAATTACGAGAAAATTTTGAGGAAAATTAACAATCATCATAATTTACCTCTGCTGACAAGCGACAACTTTTCAAACTGGAAGTGACAAGTATCTATTTTATTGGAAGAAAAAGGAGTAAAGAATATAGTTAAAGATGGCCTACCAGAAAATGCAGATGATGACATACTAAACAAAGATGCTACGGCAAGGTCAGTAATTATTCAGTCCTTAACCGACAAACATTCAGAATGAGTTCAGAATGATTAAGAGTGCAAAATCAACTATAGAAATGATGACGTCACTCAAAAAAGTTTTTGAAGAAATAGCACTTTCTCGAAACTCTTTTTAAAAACCAAAACTATTGTCATTAAAATTCATTACGACACATGATTCAGAAGAACATTTTGTCAAATTTGAAAGCCTTATAAGAGAAATGGAGGGTACAGGTTCAAAGATGGATGAAAGTGATGAACATTGCTACCTTTTACTTACATTTACAGAGTTATAACCACTCTAGAAACCATGACCTTAAATATCACCCCAGAATTTGTTAAATCACGATAATTGGATGCAAAGTTGAAATTAAAAACTCAGATGAAAATGTTGCGAATACTGATGCTTCTTTCAAAGCAAGTTTTAGCTTACCATCTTGATCTTATGGATGTGGTATAAGAGGACACAAGAAAGATGACTGCCCGAAAAATAGATTGGGAAGGAGAAGTGAAGCAAGAGGTGGATTTGTAAGAGGAAGCCAAAGGGATAATATGAATACAGGAAATATTTATGTAGGAGGTTACCAGAGAGAAAACTTCAGATCATATCAGCAAGCAAATGAAGCAAAAACAAGTGAAGATAAGCAAAGTATAGGTTTTGTTGCTTTCAGCGTAAATACATTGTAAGCAGAGAAAAAGAGTAAGCCAAACCTTCCATATGATGACAAAAGGATAGATATACTAGAAGTACTTTTGGGGTCAAACTTAACACATAAATTTATATCAGTGAAGAAACTGACAGAAGAAGGAAAAGTATTAATTTTTGTTCAAGGAGGGAGAATGATATTTTACTTAGAAGTGAACCATTTGGAAATTTATAATTATTAAATTTTAGTTTATAAAACAGAAGATGCATGGTTGCTCAAAAATTATATTTGACATAAAAAATCAGGACATTTAAATAGAAAGAGTTTGATAATTTTTGAATTCACTATTCACCTACGAGCCCTAGGCGAGTAGCGTATTCATCTGGGTGAACCTTGCAATATTTAATTTCATTTGGACGGCACTTTTTGACAATGACTGTACTTAAATCGAAGTTAGGTTGTTAACACAATGTGACAATGACTATAAAACAAGTATGGACGGTCAAATGGGCTGTTTCAAAATGATGGATGTGAAGGTTGACATTTTGTCGAATGTTCTGATTGGCTCTAAAACAGTGGAGTAATGACATTGGATCATTGCATTGGTTAAAAACAATCAAGTAATGGAGAAAAAATCACCAGGGTGAGAAACGAGTTACATCAACCAATAGAAAGAAACTGTATGTATTATACATCTATTTTTGAATAGTCAAAGAAAATAGTATATTGTGGTCCTAGGCGGTAAAGTGACATTTTTCCAGGATGAAAGAACTGTACGGGCAAGCTTTAGTGAGGCCAGACACTTCTTGAAGCCTGAAAAATCACTTTATCGCCGTGATCTAGACATTATTTTTCTGTTGACACAGAAAAACAGTAAAAAAGTACAGAACTTCATAAAAAAGCATGCTCGAGCTGGGATTTGAACCCAGGTCTATCGCACGCCAGGCTAAGATCGAACCACTGAGCCATCGGGGCCGGAAATACTCAAATTTCAGGTTTCAGCCACGATGTTGCATTTGTCTTGTATCTTGTATTAGTCACTGTAAAACAAACAGTGACGTAAAAGTGTGAACTTTACTTTGTATCCTGAATGTATAGGATTCAATTTACTCAGAATCCACAAGAAATATCTGAATAAGATGGTATTACATTCCATGGAATATCAATATAGCTATTATGCTTCAATCATATGAATTCAGAAAATAATCTTGTAACGACGTCTATTAGAAATAGTTGAAAAAAAGCCATTTTTCACTACTTTGTTGGCCTAGCCTTAGAAAGTCCCACTTTCTCGTCTCTTTGGCGTCACTAAAATTTAGTTTTAATGTCGTGTTGGCAAAAAAAGATTTGTTCTAACCATCAATGGAGACAATTCCCATTTTACTGGAGTTTATTTGCTAAAGAACAAAAATGAAACAGAAGAACAAATTAAAAATTATGTAAGGAACCTGAATGCAGAATATGGAATCAGGATAGCTAGAATCCGGTGTGATAATGGACTAGAATATACCTCAGATAACTGACAATTTTGTAGAAATGAAGGAATTAGAATTGAATACACTTCCCCCTACAGCCCCCAACAGAATGGATTAGCCAAAAGGATGAACAGGACACCATTAGACAAAGCAAGAACTTTAATGTGAGATGCATATTTACCGAAACTTTTATGGGGTTAAGCAATCAGGTGTGCTGCGTACCAAGTTAGCCGATCTCTCTCAACAGCAATTTATAATCGAATACCAGCTAAGGAAAGGTTTGGATTTTTAGACTAAACAAGACTAAGAATCTTCGGATGTAAAAAATGGCTTCACAATCTACCAGAACGAGGAAAACCTGAACCAAGAGCTTAAGAAATGATGTTCGTAGGATACGGAAAAAAATGGATATAGAATTTGGAACCCAGAGACAAACACAATAATGTGTTGAAGAGACGTAAGATTAAATGAAGACGACATACTCAACATACTTTTCAAGATGGATAAGCAACCACAAGAGGAAAACCTTGTTAACTTCTGAAGAATAAAAGTAAAAGAAAAAGAAGGAGATAGACACCACGAAGAAGATATAGAAACAGATGGGCAAGAGAATTACAATAACTAAAATATAGAAGAAAAAAATAGTGACAACCGACAAAGAAGAAATTTTAAAATACCTAATAAATTTAATGGTTTTGAACTTCACCTGACCTACTGTTTATTTCCCTTTGAAAACCCAAGAACATATAAAGAAGTAATAGAAAATTGTGAAGAATGGATAGAAGCTATTGAAAACGATTTAAATGCAGATAAGAAATTGGGAACTTGGATTGCAGCAAAATTACCATCAAACAAAAAAGCTGGACACACGAAATAGATTTCCAGGACCAAAGAAAATGGCATCAAGAGAGCAAGACAACTAGCCAAAGGGTTTCAAGAAAAAAGTCACCTGAACGTGTACTCGACAATAGCATGTTTTTCCACAATAAGAATTTCACCGTCATTACTAGAAAATTCAACAATTTGATATCCCAACTGCATTTTTGAATGGAATTTTAAAATCAGAAGTTTACATCAAAGTGACGGAAGGACTACATCAAGAGACAGGAAAATTTTAAAAATTACTAAGAGCCCTTGATGGACTTAAAGAGTCCCCAAGATGTTAGAATGAAAAGTTAGACAGCGTTATGAAAAATCAAAATTTAAGATCAGAGAACGACTTTTGTTTATATTACAAAGAGACAGTTTGGTTTTTGGTTTATGTTAATGACATTTTGATCAGTGGAAAAAACATCGAAGTTATCAAAACTATGCAAGTTTTAAAAAATGAACTTGATGCCAAAGTCCTTGTTGAAGTAAATAATTTCCTAGGGATGGAAATTCATCAAGAGCCAAACATGTTAAGTATATCCCAGACGAGAATGATTGCAAAGACACTAGACAAAATCAACATGGCATGTTGTGGAGGAATAAAGACACCCATGAAAGTACATTTTCAGCTGAAGGAAGAACCAGTCCAGACGAATTTGCCCTACAGACTAATTGGGAGTTCATTGAACAAAATAATGGACCAGATATTGCATTTGTTGTATCTTTTTTGGGCCAATTTAAAAAAAAAACCTGAAAGCCAGTTATGGGTAGCCGCTAAACGAGTTTCAACATACCTGAAAGAGTCACGAGAAGCGAAATTGGTGTACAAAACATGTAATAAAGAAGCTTTTGGAAACATTTTTGCTTACTCAGATAAAGATTGGGGAAGCAACAAGCTAGATTGGAAAAGTTGTAGTGGATCTACCATCTACTTTTGCGGCAATCTGGTTTAATGGTTATCAAGAGAACAGCAAACAGTTGCGTTGTTAACAGCAGAGGCAGGATATGTGGCAGCAGTTTCGTCCGCTACCGCAGTTTTATATCTAAAATGCGTTGCAGAAAGTCATTTTTTTTTTATAAACGGTTGAAGATAGGTATAAACTGTATTATACAAAAGTTACTAAAAACTTCATGGAGAATCCAAAAATAGAAAAAAAATTGGGGGTTTCTATTTAAAAATGTCAAGTGTGATGCGATATCTTATTTTTTGAACAACCTGTATTATACAGTCATACACGAAAAGACGTCCCCCTAAAAATAAAAATTGACGTGTCCAAGCGTTTTTCCCAAAATATACCAGGAAAGTCATAAATAGGGGTGAGACCTTTTCGTTGGGCCACCCTGTATACGTATTCTGACCCACTATTATTTGGAAGTCAAATGACTGGAAACGGGTATGGGTGCAATTACAAAATATGACGTCATTATAGTTGCTATTGTGTTTTGTCCATTAGTTTAGTCGATTGACATTTACTAACGTTGGGCGACTAGGAACAGACAACCGTTGTTTGTTGTTTGGTTCGAAAACAGGCATTAAAGAGGCAAATACGAAACTGTTGTTTTTTTTTCTCTTGTTGCTTGTTATCGTTTCATGTGTTGAAGTTTCGGGTATGACTGTTGGACAATGGTATTGGGGATTCAACAGTGTAAGCATTCATGTTGATGAACTATATTGGAAAATGTCCTGACTTTGTTGGTATTGAAACAATAGGAATCGAAATGAAAAAGTAAGGAGAAATATGAGTAGTGTTCGGTGTAACGGCATTCAATAACTGAAGAACTGATAGAACAGGAAAAACAAAAATTGTTTGTGGTAGATAGGTTCCATACAATCTTGATATTCACTTTTCATCATTCCAAGATAAGTTCAATCAACATGACAGCGTACAAACATCCTGTGGGTTATCCGCCACGAAATTTCGTGTATCGCATAAAACGGTATAATGTGATCAATGAGAACGTTCGACCTGAAGGATTAAGTCTAAAATATTGGACTACAACCGTGACGTCATGAGTACGCGTTCCTGGTGGGCGGAGCCAGGCGCTATTTTTAATGATTATTCTCTACATTATCAAAAGACGAAGGTCGATTTTTTAAACGTCAATGACAGTTTTATGCCCTAATTGTAATATTTTTTCCATTTTCTGAAATTGTGCAGATTGTTTCGCTACATCCACGCTTCGTTTCCATATCTGAAAATCCAAGTATTCAATATTTATGTAGTTGGGTAGCGACTTATGATATTTTCATTTCAACAGTTTGAGCCGGAGGATCTTTCGATAGAAGATTTATTTGCTGTGTTTTTTTTTTGATTTTAGTATTCGCAAGTATTTCTTTTTCTGCTTTAGTTCCAAAACTCTGATAGATCTCGAGTATGAATAACAAAAGTTAACTCAATATTGACAAGTCATCTTCTTCCTTCTTGTCTTCGAACTTACAATCTATATTCCAAAAATATCAAGGCTGTACTACTATCAACGATGTTATCGCGGATAACTTGTTTTTTGAAATAAGGTCAGTTCCTATTATCTACATCCGCCCATTATCCTACAAATAGCTAATCGTCGATACTTCTGAAAAAGTATGTCAATTTGCAGATAACAAGAGATTTTATCGAAACTCGTTAAAAGTATGAAATTTATTACGCAAACAAGATTATTATTGGTCGTTACTCTGCTCTTTGCCTCAGCCAACTAGTGATTGTTCCTAGTTTGAACACTGCACCTTGTCATCATCAGAGATTCAGACACTTTAAAGGGTATGGAATTCCAATTAGTATCGATTTTGGAGGTGGAGTTAGTGCTGTTGTGGTTTTTCGTGATTACCATTCATGTGACTATGGCCACTTCAAGAATTGGAACGCTGAGCACAAACGTTATCACATTTTCTCTCTGATGAATATTTTTATCCCTGATTGAGCCGTTTGTATCTGAGAAGACGATGTTCATCTGCTTTCCCGTCATCATTCATGCGAATCAATCGAAACAATCAATAGAACAGAAGGTCTCTACATTATTGAACAATTTCCGCATCAGCAGATGTGAAAAAGCAACACAGTACTCATTGTTAAAAGCCACACACTATTACCACTTTTTAATGTGGCAGTAACCATCCGTCCTTCAAATTTTTTATGGGATATAAAAGTCGATTTTGTATTTTATCAACATTCAAACCATCTACTTGGGTCTCATAACGATTCATACCCCATATTGGTGAAATGTGAGAAAACTCATCAAATTATAGTTTCTTCAAGTCAGTATCTTTATTTTAAAAGCTGATTATTCTGTACTTATTCAATTACTGTAGCTGCTTTTGATTATATTCAACACCAAGACTTAAACGTTTATGAAAATTTAACATAATTCCAATGCTAGACTAGAAAGACTAGTTAATGACCTGAAAGTTTTGGTCTTTCAGTCGCCGTAACTAAGCTCCAACTTCGGGTTGGCATGGAAGTCTATAGTTATTGTATGGATAAATCTGATTACAATGTATAGTATGGTGATCACAACGAATCAAAGCTTATTAAGAGGCTGGTTATCAATTGAGTTAACCTCTGGGTCAACGCAATAACTTTACGATAACCTCAAAATGTTTGACATTTGTCCATTTGGCAGGGGCTTAGCTGTCCCAGAGTCAGCTAATCCATGAGCTAACTCTCAATTGAGCCCCTCAGAAATGAATAACAGGAATTCATGTTATGTTTATAATCTAGTTCTCATATTGCGCAAAGCTACCTGCAAGGCCGCACATCGTTTTCCAAAGACGGGTCCCACGGAAACAAACAATTATAGAGAAGGGTTGTTATTTTCACAACAGCTTAAGCTTGTTAAGCAACACAAAATATTTCGGTCATGTGCTTTTTCTCTCGAGGCAAATAAAGGGGTTGGTCTTCTGCTGGGCCTAAGGGCGCGTATTCAACAAAAAAGCGAGTCGAACAATTTTCAGAATTTTATAGAAAATCACAGATAACTTGCACAGATTAATTAAAAAAACGCTTTTTGAATCAATTTGAAGTTTATAAAAATGACGAGATCTTAAAAACGATCTTGTCATTGATAACGTACATTCTTCTTATTCCGCACATGCGTCTTGAAATTTGAAACATGAGCTGTCGCTACTCGTTGTACTTCGTTCACTCTGACACTGACACAACGCCTATAACTTTATGATTGAATGATTTGATACAAATGAATGGAGAGGCACTGGAACGCGTTGCTGATGCCGATACGTCATAAGAATAAGGTTTTGTTTGTTTTGTTCACTTGACGGTTTAATGATAGATTTTCAAGTGATATTGGTTCTTGGCTACTCACTCCACACTTCTTTGTTATTGTTATAGCAATGGAACACTATACCACAATTCGTTATAGAGAACGGAGCCGAATATATCATCTGAAATTGTTTAGGTGTTGCGTTCGACGTTTACAGACAGTGTGTGGCGAATGCAACTTGGCAACACTGACGAATGTCAATGATTAGCGCGTAAGGCATGAACAGATTTGGCCTATTTCAAGTCCAAAGGAAGTAATACTATATCTGGACTTGAAATATTCTAGTTAAAATAATAATAATAATAATATTTCAAATATTTTAATTTTCATTCATAATTAAAAAATAATCTAGTTCAATTAAGTCGTTCATTTTATACTTTCACTACAGAAAAAAACTTAAAACACAGTTAAGGAAGGACGTGACTTATAAAATGCGTATGTGAACAGGGTGATCCGTATACAGGGTGTCCCAGCAAGGGTGGCCACCGGCCATATCTCAGAAACTACTGGACCTAAAAGTTCCGGAAAAAAAAAATTGAAAAACCTTGAATCATTAAATTTTACATAATTTGGACTAGTTATTATTATCAGAATTATACCATACCATTTAAATTTTTGCGGTAAAATGAAAAACACTGTTTTTAATTCAAATTACGCCTTCTAGCAACTTTTCTGGAGACAATCACGCATCACTGGATACGATATACGAAAGTACTCACATTTATCTTCCAAACAAGCCTATACGCAACAAAATCGGACAAGTCGTTTATAAGTTACAGCCACTTGAACAATTACACTTTCACTACCTTCCCCTACTCACACGAAGATCGGTACGCCAATGAGCTCTGTACCAAAAAGACGTGAAATTGTCTAGGTTTTCTAACCATGTTGATAAAGATATACCTCAATCTGAGAATTTCCGGAGAAATTTCGAATTTTAATATTTAAGCTTTGATTGCGCCCCCTAGCGGCAAAATTTCGAAGTTAAAGATATTTTCCAGCATTTTCTCGTGGCCACTTTAGTGATAATTTTTTTTTTCCTGAACTTTTAGGTTCAGTAGTTTCTGAGATATGGCCGGTGGCCACCCTTGCTGGGACACCCTGTATATCGACCCATACCCATAATATGCTATAGCGACGTTACCATAAGATATGAAAATTTTGTGAATATGAAAGTTTTAGATATTCATCTGAGGTTTTCAAGAATCTTCTAAAAAAAAACAAAAGACTATCGGAATGTCCATATTTTTTCACAAGTAGCAATATTTTATAACTTAATTTAATCGAAATTAAGTTTATTTATTTGTTCGATATTTATATGGTTTGAACAATGTTTGATGCAAAAAAATCAATAATTGAATTATCTCATTGAAATAGGAAAAGCTTCAATACAAACATATTTTTCAAGCGGTTAAAAATGTTGATATTGAAGACTTTGTCCCATTCGCGGTTATTATGACATTACGTACATTAGTGATTGAACAACTTTAAAGTAATAATAATAGAAGTTGTCAAAATATCATAGGTAAAATAATGTTCCTAACGAGGGTTTGGAGACGGCATCTCCATCTATTGGTGTTAATGAGAAACCTATTTTTTTTCATTTTCTTCGCTTTACCTGAAAACGTGAGAAGTTAGCTATAGGAACGTATAATAATAATTGATAGATAATTAAATTCTACATCTGTTGTCGACATAAAATACAGGGTATCCCACCTAAATTAAACAAGCTATTACCGTTGAAAGATATTGATTACTTAACCATAATTTTTAGACACCCTGTATAAGTTATTAAAAGTTTCATAAGTGTGACATCAAACTTGATCAATTGGTAGACTTGATTTGGTTGAAAAAGAGAAAACAACAGCTGAGAAATTAAGCATTAAAATGAATACTACATTTTCGCAAAATTGAAGATATTCCAAAAACCATAAGGTTTAGGTGTATTGAACCTCAATCAAACTTACCTTAATTTTGATCATGCAAACCAAAAATGAAATAATATACAAGGTATTCCATTCAAAAAGATACAACTTTGATACGTTTCGTGTTTTAGAGACACCCTGTATTACATGAAAATATTTTTAAAATGTAGCCCTAAAGGGTCCCTATCCATTCAGAAAAAAAAAATTCTTTGAAATCAGATACTTTACCCATAATGTTTCGTGTCGAATAACGTGAATGACCCTGTATAATAATGAGTACCGATTTCTTATGGAAGATCCATAACTTGAGAACGGCTGTGGCAATTTGAGTCATTTTTTTTAATTGTTCCTTGAAGTCTTGATGTGGTTTTTATGGCGAGAAAAGCTGGAAGATTCCCCAAAAAAACCTGAAAACACAACTTTTCTTTCTTTGACATAGTGAGGTTATGTTTGCATAGCTTTATTATTCGCCAATGGATTTTGTTCAAATAATTATGTAGGTTCTAATTTGTTGTTTGATCAAAAAGTTTAACAAAAATTGACCAAGTGCGGTTATGTTTGCTTGATTTTGTTATCTTGTTCAAATCAGATAAAAATATCGTAGGTTCTATTTGAGATTTGATCAAAACATTAAAAAAAAAGACATAGTGAGGTTATGTTTGCATATAGTTTTGTTATTTTCCAAACGATTTTGTTCAAATTAGATATGTAGGTTCTATTTGGGATTTGATCAACATTTTTTTTTTCACATTACATCACATAATGAGGTTATGTTTGCCTAACTTTGTTCAAATTAGATAATATATCGTAGGTTCTATTCGAGATTTGATCAAAACATTTTTTTTTTAATGACATAGAGAGGTTATGTCTGGAAAGTTTTGTTATTTTCTAATGGATTTTGTTCAAATAAGATAATGAAGGTATTAATTTGAGATTTGATCAAGAATTTTACAAAAAAATGTCCAAGTGAGGTTATGTTTGCTTAATTTTGTTATTTTTCAAATGATTTTGTTCAAATTAGATATGTAGGTTCTATTTGGGATTTGAAGTGTTGTAACAATAGATACGTTTTCAGTTTAAACCTTTAAAAAAAGTACGCTAGAAATGTTGTCAGATCAGAAATTTAACATATCATCTCAACTGAAGAATCGCTGGAAAGATTTTTATCATCTTTATATGTTTGTTATGTCGCCACGAATAACAGAATGATTATTGAAACATTGGAAAAACTAAAAAAAAAAGTGAAACAAATTCATTTAGCACAACAATAATTATTGATTATGAGGCAGTATGGATTTTGCCGGGTCAGCTAGTGAGTCGGTATAAACGGAATGACCTTGTACATCATTTTAAGGTAAACCATGCTAACTGGACTTGCTCTATATTTGCTCTAGGTAAATGATGTAATTGCCATAATTCTTCCCAGCCTATCTTTTGAAGAGACGTCTATATTCAAGCGCGAAAGATTGTGGTTTAAGCACTGCAAGTCTAGTGACTTAGCGTATCCAACATATTTTCGCCAATTTGGTTGATTCACGAAACCATCATCAATGATTCTGGACTTGGCATAGTTTTGCTGAGAGGTACAGATATATGTTTTTCCATTTTTTTAGAACATTCTTGTTGTCTTCTCACAATCATTCTTGGCCTATTTCTTCTTCATCCGGATAAGTTAAAGCTCTTCTAGCAAAACCAGTCTTTGAAGCTCATGATTTGTCAACTTCTTTATTTCATTAGTCTCACACTATAGAACACTTTCCATGTGGTTGATCCAAAACAGGATTTAGATTGGAGCTTTTCCCTGTCATGCTGGATTCAACTTTTCTTTTGCCAGTAACACTTCCATGATTTCTCTTCTTCACATTAGCCTTCAAACTATTGATCTTTTCCAAAATATGTTTTTTGGTCATAGGTTAGTCAGGGTTAGTTTCTAGTGCCGTCTTTATATGTATGTTTGGGGCCCCATTCCGACGAAAATGGAGGTTTTTTCAAAAATTAAACACCTTATCATAAACATGGAAATATTAAAGTGCGCAAGTGTAGATGGTTCTCGAAGTGTTCGGAACTGGCTATAACTTGGAACCAAAACAAAGCTTATATAATACAAAATAATAATTATCATGATATAAGCTCAACAGTTGTAAAAAAGTTGGTATCTAGACGTTTTTTTTTTTAATTTCTCAATGCTCATTTTTTTTATTCATAAAGTGTATTTTAAAGATTGGATGTATGAGTAATTTTTTTCATGGTCGCATCTGCATCACTAATCTTTTTCTATTGATTTTGGACATTTCAAACAGTTGTTCCTCAAAATGTAATTTCTTTTTCTATTCGATTGGTTGATGTAACTCGTTACTCATAC
Source organism: Orchestes rusci (assembly GCA_958502075.1). Lineage (NCBI taxonomy): Eukaryota > Metazoa > Arthropoda > Insecta > Coleoptera > Curculionidae > Orchestes > Orchestes rusci. The sequence goes on from OY293314.1 coordinate 15,137,389, forward strand.
CAGTGACTTTTTTTTCATCACTCAATTGTTTTTAGCCAATGAAATGATTCTGATCTCACTACTCCACTGTTTTGTAGCCAATCAGAACATTCGACAAAATGTCAACCAAATACATCATTTTGAAACAGCCCATTTGACCGTCCATACTTGTTTCATAGTCATTGTCACATTGTGTTAACAACCTATTCTCACTTTAAGTAAAGTAGTTCTCAAAAAGTGCCGTCCAAATGAAATTGAATATTTCAAAGTTCGCTACAATTATTGAATAATCATAGAAAACGTATAGTATTCTACTCGCGGGAAATGGATATTACTCACTCAGATGATTACGCTTACTCGCCTACGGCTCAAAATAAGGTATTACTTGACCGCTCATGCTATTTAAAATTTTGAGGGTCCTTGTTACCCACGCTAGGGCTTTGCCCTTCATGAGGCGAAAATGCCAAAAAAATATTCAAACCTTAAATTAAAAATCGACGAGTCCAAAGTTTTTTTCTTAAATATTCCGGATCGCTTGAATTCAACTCTTTTCAAAAGGCCACGCTGTAGGTATATTCATTCGAGTAAATTTTCTATATACCTTCTTAAAAACATCTGCCGCTCTATTGCCTTGACTTTCACGAGATGCACATGTGGCTCGCGTGGCTTATATTTGATGTGTCACGGGAGTCGCATCTGTTGCGCATGTGTGTTTTTACGTAAATAATTTTGCTCTTCTCAAAGTTCGCCACGATCAACGCCTCGGTTGCAAACTGGATAGAAAAATAGATATGTATAATTTAATATAGAATTCAGTACCTTATTTATTATCACCAGCCTCATTTGAAAGAATCTAGACATCTCTTGATAGAACTCAAATGTCCTTGTAGATAACATGTCATTTTTTTTAAATAGCAGAACGTTCTGTTTAATGAGTTACAAAGCTATTCAAAAATTTGAATCTCATTTGTTACAACTTGGTACTGTCTCAAAATTAAGCTCATAATAAGACTTGATCAGAGGTTTTATCAAACCTAAGTCACCAAGTTAGTTTTCGTGAGACAAAGTTGGCAATCGATCTGACGGGGGTGGGGTGCAACGTTGGCCAGAGCCGTGTGATCCTCTCTTCTGTCAGTTCAGCAGTTCGAATCACGTCGTCGCTGAGCGCGGATAGCTATACAACGTTGATAGCAACTGTGCATGCCAAACTGTGTTTACGTGTTGATGACCATCAAAATTTCCAGAGAAAAAATATCGATCGTTTATTTCTCTGTCTGTTATCAACTGTGCTCTATTTATAAACATTTCCATCTTTTCTGTCAAGATTTCTTTCAACGACAAGTATGAGACGGACCTCTCTCTTCCTGGTCCTTCAAAAGGTATACATTTTTCTGTATTGAATGTGGTTGTTGAGCTGTATCAGACCTAAAAGGGTCATCTCATAATAATATGTTATTTATTGCATACCGCTGACGAGGACTTAAGGGATAGAGATAAAAAGATAAAACCAAGTTGACACTATTATTATGATTTACGTTTTCTCATGGGGATTAGTGGGGTAGATTTATTGCGAAATATGATCTGAGTTATATGATCACGACATGTCTGGCATTCTACATCCAATTAATTTTACAAAAATCGGTTGAGATCGATGAATTCGTATATATTGATATTGTGGCTCTTGTTTGCGGAGGCTTTGACTGGTCAGCAAACCTTCAGTGATGGAAAAAAAATCAGTCAAAAGATATAATTCATTAAAAATCACAAATTCAATAATTGGAAGTGACTCTTCGAGTTAACAAATTGCTGTTGAAAGATAATGATCATAGCGTTGATCTTCACAGAAACTTCTAAAGTAGTAATCATCTTCGTAATTTTAATCAGATTTTCTCTTTAAACATCCGATATTTAAATCGAGTCTAGTTGGAAGATTATTGGAAAACTTGTTTACCAAAGACACATGTTTATAATCCCCCGTCGAAACTCTTTTTGGACCCGATAAATTTGGAGCAGCTATTCTTATGCTTTCCACCTTCTTGTTAATGGTTTACTTTATGATATAGCTGCTTTCAGATGATATCAGTTTTATTGTCTAGGATTTCTTCATAAGAGAACCAGCAAGGAATCTAGAATTCAAGGCAAGGAACCTAAGAGAATATGAAACATTGATTTCGTAATGTATCATGATTTCTGGCTCTGGAATGGGTCTATGAATATTCTAAAGACTTTTGAACACATCTGAACAAATTGAACAGCGCATGAATATACAACATGAAAAAAATCATGCTTGGGGTGTTTTTTTGATCTCGGCGACATGTCTGCCAGCGAACATGCTTGAAAATGGAACATTTCCATCGATCTTCTTTTGAATCGTGAACGAGTTATTCCTATGGAATTCATTCAAGTAATAGCTGGATATCTCTGGATGTCGAGGATAATCGTCATCAATCCAACTTCCGAGTCAGCCATGCAGAGTTAATCAAAAGAAGAGCAAGTCATGACATTAGTATACCACTTTCATCGACTAGTCTATTTTATATTCTGGAAATTTTGCTCTCTGTTTATCATTTCCAAGTAGTATAGTCTCATTACGATACTGACCATCATTCAAATATTTATTTGCCAGTCTGGAACAGCTTGTCTGCTTATTCAAAGCGAGAATAATATGAGTATAACATTATCTCATCAGGTTTTCACGGTTTACTCTGTGGCTCAACCCGAAGTATTGATATATCCATATACATATCAAAGAACAACATCCAGACTACTACATTTCAAGTGAAAGCAAACATCATCGCACCGATAATCTATTTTTTGACCAACCCAGAACAATCTTTGCAGAAATTTAATAAGAAGAAACTGTAACAGATCCAAGAAAAATCAATATCAAAGCCTCCTGCGTAGAAACATACTATTTTTATGGTCCTAATAATTTCCCAGGGGCAACAGGAACCCTTGTTCTAGGTCACTATGGAATAATAATGGAATTCTTCAGTTCCCACAAGAATAAGTTGGACCTTTTGAATCCAAGAACCTATCTCAAGTGACCAAACTAAGATTCACAATCAGGCTCTTCTCTTCTTGTTTTCTAAAAAAATACGACCATCGCCAGCCCTTTTTCCACCAAAACTTTATCAATCAGAAAAACTTTTTCCACTGTGCCAAAGTTTGACAACCAAGAGGACTAGTGATGGGATCATTGGAATTATAGTGTATTGATGAGAAATATTTTTGAGCCACTCAAGAGTATTTATTGATGTGTTGAATAGAATAAATGTCCTATAATAAACTGGTGTCACTTCACATTGTATTCATCTTCAATAAACTCAGTTACTCTAGATTCTGCTTCAGATTGAAAAAGTTATTTATTCCCAATTTCCGCAAATTCAGCATTGTCACGTAAGCCTTCAGTTTCCAAAGTCGGATGACTTATCCATAAAGGCATCAGGAATTCAATACTTTATGAATAAAAGAAAAATGTGATTTTCATTCAATTCTAAAGGTTGATGATGAGAGAATTCTATTTTATTGTAGCTTCGAAATGTCCTGGATCATTTCCAAAGATTGTAAATTTAACAGAGAATTTGAGCTAAAATCCGGTCAAAATTCTGGACGACAGTAAAATATTAAGCACTTGATCAAGGCTACGATACCAAATCGTTCCTCAGTTTCTCCATTGATTGAGAAATGGTGTTTAAACCTTTTCACAAAGAAAGATCTATGCAATCGAACCTTCTCAAAGTCTATGCGGAAATTATTTTTTGGATTACAGTCTAGTCGGAAGATTGAGTGATTGAACTATTGACGCCATTGAAATATTCGATTCATCTAAATCACAGTCACACAAACAGCCACAATACATCTATATAGTTTGCAAATGAGGAACAGGCACCAATCGGGTTCATTAAACGCACGTAACATAGGGTTGTTCTGTTCAAAGAACATAAGGAAGGGACAATGATTGACTATGAGAGTGTGATTAGCTATCGTTTATATGGCAGAAGTCGTAACAAGTTGTTTGTCGAAAGTTGGGGCTCCATCGATCTTCCTGATTCTACACTTCTTGATTGATTCAAGATTATTTTAGTGAGCAAAATTGAGTTCTAATTAGAGAACATTTTCGTGATTACATGAGATTCAAGTGACCAATTGCACAGAAACTATCAGAGAATGCTATTTATCCAGCCTTCGTGGAATATTGGGGACTATCAGGAGACCACTATGACATAATGTTTCGTAATATTTGCTTTTTCAAGTCCCGAAAACATTTCTGTATTTTCAATCATTTATTTTTATTCAACACATGATAGTAATGACGGTCATTCTTAATGTCATTGCAGACAGGTAAACTATCAAATAACACACTAGTGTGTTATAATCCATAACTCACAATTTACTAGTTAGTTATGGATTATCACTCACATTCCCTTGGCAACCAAACAAATAACACACTTCAACCAAGATGTAAAAAAGTCACTGTCAAGTAATTCTGATATTTTTAGGGTACTGAGCTTTGATTTCATCAAAAAGCTTATTATTAACTATATTCTCAGAAAAAAACGATTTCTTCCACTTGTTGGATGACACATTGCATGCCACTCACTTGAGAATGTATAAATCATTATCACGTGACTTATTTTCTACACAACACACTAGTACCATAAATAGATATAATTCGAATACTGTATACTACATGACCATGGTTCCCAATAATACTGGGATACCAGAAAATATCCATAGTATACAAATTAACAAAAAGAAATGGACTGGCTCACATAAACAAAAAAGTCAGGAATGAGTGAATGATAAGACACAGGAGGAAAAATTATGTCATGACAAAGAAATTTGAGCAACAAATGATAAAACTGATATGAGAATATATAATTTGATTACAGTAGGCTTATAGAATCTTTTACATGAGCGCTGGATAGCTGGACAATATCTCAGTCGCAATAAAAAATATTGCAGTTTCTGACCATCCTATCAAAGAATCTCATGGTTGGTTTGACGAGTTGCTTCAAAGAAAAGCTGTGCTTTTTGACAAGGCAAGAATTGATCCGAGCCGGTCGCAACAGTCGTTAAGGATTTTGTGAAGAAAAAACTAAACAGCCACTTCTCGTCTCTGCTGAAGAGTCTTCATTCCACAAACTTGCTGTCTAGTCAAGTGGAATAAGAAAGATATGATCCCCAGAACACTTCCAAAAAGAATGTTGGAGAGGCATGTTATGGTTCTTGTATCGCTTTTGAGTTCAGTGCATTCTGCAGGCCTTGATGGTGAATGTCTCGATATGATTGTTGAAGGTTAGTCTCCTGTCAAATGTTACCCCACAAGTCGTTGATGGTCTTCATAGCCTCTTTGTTTTCCATCGATACTGAAGGGGAAAGTGAATGAACTCTTAGATCTTGAGCATATTGACTTGCATTTACGGATGTTGATCTTGAGCATACTGGCGGCTCACCAAACAGCGATGGCATCCAAATCACATTGCAAATAAGAATAAGATTTCAAGTCATCCGCGTAAAGTAGTAACTGCCAGTGCCTGAAGCAGTAAATAACATCAATAACGGAGAGCAGTAAGTGTTCTCCAGATGTCGATTAAATCTTGTGACTTAGAACCACATTTTTTGACTTGTTGACGGCGGTCGCAAAGGTCCTGGTACGATTCTCTCCATTTCAGATACATTTCCGCGACGCAAATTACCAAAGTGTTTTGTATTTGATGAATAAGATGATCCGTGTTTGTAACGTAGATGAGATAGCACATATCAACTTGAAACTTCGTCAAAGTCGTCCTGGGACCCTGTTGTTTCGAATTTTTGTGAAGTTTGTTTTTCACTGTTATGCTCCTTCTGTGACTGACATCGTACCATTCTGAATATTTGTCATTTTCAATCATTGTTCTCATGGGAACAGGGAGGTTCTGATATCTCAAAAAGAATTGTGTAGGAAGTAGAGCATTCCCAGAGTCACATCCAAATGTTGTATAGTGGATATGAATGACCAGTCGACTCCACTATAGAATTGATTCAACTGGAAATAGTCCGGCGGATGAAAGATATGTTATTTGGATACAAGCAGCAGCCCCAACTACTGTACAGAGATTTGAGACTCTAGAGCAGAATTCTTTCAACTCCAACTTCCTAACATAGAGGAAGTTAGATTCGACCACAAAAACCTAGTCAAAGTATCGAAGAATATTATTGGAAAGCGAGTTAATCTGCTGTAGCTCAAGGAAATTGCACCAGGACATCTTGTTAGTAAACTTCCCATCGCTGCGATTTGAGCCTCCGATCCGAGTCCAAAATTCGTGAGTTTTATAAGAACTGGTAAAAAAAAGCATCTTGCGTAAGGTCTTCCAAGTTCTCCCGGAATCGTGATTGATGGCCAATATCAAACCTTTTCTCAGCGGCGGCTCTGAACAAGTCTAATATTCAATTCCATTTCCCAATATTACCTGTTGAGGTCTTATGTTTGGTGTATTTGTTCTGGTTATTTTGGGTTTGAAGTGGGATAATTTGTTTCTGTATGTATCTGTTTGAGTAATTTATCCCCAAACTCTCTCGCTTCTTCTAGAATTGATTCGATCTGATTGTTCAATACCACTGTCAGATCCTCTTGTTGTATGGTTTGTCCAGCAATGTTTTTAAAAGTCAATAAAATCGTTGTATCGAGAGAGCCATCGACTGATATCACACCACTTGACGAGGGTTGAAACAAACCTGTTCAAACGCTAATTACATACCTATAATGAAATACTGTAATTGCCGTAAATACTGTTTTCACTCTACTTATTTGTAAAGGTTTTCCCATATACGCTAACTTCTAACGACTGTTAGTTCGCGTCTATCAGTTGGTAATTGATGTGCAATAATGTACATTCCAATCGTTCATATAGACAACCCGATCGTTTAATGTTGCGAACTTGTGTACATGACCTTCCAGAAACTTTGCAATAATACTCAATACTCAATACTCAATACTCATTTATTCATGTAAAATACAAAAGAAACAATTGTTTACATATGTCAGGCAATATCAAATATACACTTGTTACACACATATTAAAATCTAAATTTCATGAACTCGTCTAGTGAGTAAAAACAATTACTTATTAAAATGGACTTCACTACTGTATAAAATTTATTTACAGGTAACCCCTTTATCTATAAGAATGTTGCGAAAAGGTCGTCAGTTGATGTCAGATCGATTGATTATTTTTGATTTGATACAAAACTGTAAGTGTATCAATAGTATTCCCATTTGATGAATTGGGTTTGGTTAATTTCACATCGAAGATACTTTTTTACAATGTTCTGGATATAGAGATATAACCAAAAACAAATTGAATACATATTTATATGATGGATTCGTATGTCCTTTCTTTCAAAAAATTTTCTACTGCATAGTCACTCATAATTTGCATTTAAGTGGCAATCCCCTTTGTCTGGAATTAAAATCTGTTCTCTTGTCAACCTGAAGTTCTGTATGTTATTTGAAGCAAAAAAAGGGTGCGGCGACTTATCAACGATGTCGCCAACAATAATACATCTCCATTAAAGGAATAAAATGCTCACTGGGATTGGGCTATGATTTCTCAATATCCGTAGGCCTGTCTTGTTAACTGGTCGTTTATAAAACGTAGCTGGCAACCCCACTGCTGAAAGATCCTAACGTCAAATAAATTCAGAAACTTAACTACCCAAGATGGTTCAGGAAAAAAACAGTTTCTAAAGAAATGCCCTCATACACTGCCGAACATGAAATTAGGTCAGCTCGTAATTTACATTGTATTCGACGTTTTCAACTTTGCTTAGTTTTAGCATGGTATCTTGCATGTTTTAATAACATTATGCAATGATTTGATCGTTGTTGTTTTGTTCAGAGTTAAAAAAAAATAAAATAAAAATGTAATGTGATGACAGATATTTTCAAAACTCTATTGGCAAGTATTAATCAAAGGTAAAAGAACCAGAAAGAAATTGAAGAGAAAAATGAATGCCTAAGTTTGCTGGTTCCTCCTACAATTTGGAATTTCGCCTTCACTATGGTTTCATGGGTTAGTTTGGATTAGTTTGGGTTTAGGGCTTAAAAAAAAATCATGACTTACTAGAGTTATTTTGATCTCCCGTAGGTATACACTTCCGAAATTATGCCCTATACTTATCGGACACCCTATATAGGTGATTTAACGAGTTGGCAAAAGTGTCTCTCTTCTACCAACTTCTCACCAAAATAGGCCGTCTCTCTTTTGAACATTGACACTATGAGACCCGTAGATAGAAACCGGCTATCCGGGTCGGATTACAGGCCTTTTTAACACAGCATGATACGTCATAATAACATTTTATTATCCAAGTGTTAAGAAAAAGAAAACAACTGGTTCGAATATTCAATCAATCAATCAAAACATGCTTTATTATGCAAAACACAACTATTTTATCAATCACAACGCTTGAAAAAAAGTAGTCTTAAAATCTGACATGTGGTAAGGTTAATAAGAAATGGAAAAGAAAAGAATCGGACGGTGACAAGAGATGTAAAACAAAAAAACGAAGATTTTATAAACATTTCAAGATAATAAATGACATATCAAAGAACAATTCAAAAATTATCACAAAGATACTCGTCGAAATCATTAGAAGAGTTACCTTGAAGCAAATGATGTCGAATCTTCTATTTATCTTACACCATGGGGATGACAAAACAATTACATAAACCAAATCGTGATTTAAAAAAAAAAAATAAATATCATCAAAAGTTTATGCTCACTTTATAAAGAAAATAATATTCTCTTGATAAAGTGAGAATACGTCGAAATCTTATTTTCAAAATGAGGTCTCGAAGTATTTCCCAAGATAAAGGCAGAAAGAAAATTTGCAATCGAACAGAAACCAAACCAACAGAAACAAAATCCGCAGGTTTTTTTTAGTTTTCATAGATTATCGCTCTTGACCTCGACTATCTACATGTTGTGACTGCGCCTTAGTGTTAATTCGACTCTTTCTACGACTACTCAATAATAAATGAATTATACATCCACTTTCTATTGGTTGATGTGACTAGTTACTCATACCAATGACTTTTTTTTCAATTACTCAATTGTTTTAAACCAATGGAAAAGATCTAATGTCATTACTTTACTGTTTGAGAGCCAATCAGTAAATTCGACAAGTTGACAACATACGTCAACCTTCAAATGCATCATTTTGATAGGGGCCAATAATTGACTGTCCATACTTGTTTTATAGTCATTGCGTTAACCTAGCCTATGTACTTACGCACGTGACAAGAGAGAATTGGACCGCCGCTATCCCAAAGTAACCCAAACACTCCAATAGGCCATTTCAGAAACCTGTCAGCATAACGTCAAAACTGACAGCTTATACCGTGTACAATACATATTATATTAAAAAAAATCAATTAAATTGTTATGAAGACATCAAGAAAAAAGGACTAATAATGTGAATATAATTTCTTTAGCTCTGATAATAATATGGTCTGCAAATTTGCAACTTCCACAGTGACTACAAAACCCCGCCTATGAATTTTTGAAAGCATAATTCAAACTTTTATAAGCTTGCCCAATGCAGAAAAATAACTCGTGGGAAGCACCAAATAACTAATTATGTCCATGTTAGTTATTTTTGAAAAGCCCTGAGGGCTTGCATCCAAGTCTGAATCAATTTAACTAAAAGGGTGTATGTTGTTTACAATCGAATTTTCGTGTTTGTATTAAATCAAAATTCCTGGGCTTCTAGCTTCTATCTTCGCGAGATTATCACTCATTTAACAGCTTTTCAGGATCAGAATCTCAACAAAACCATATTGCAGACTTGGCATTTCGAAAAATGTCTCAGAAAGTGGAGGAAAAAAGTGACAGTTAGAGGTTATTGTTTGTTTACGGTACAATCAGCTGACTTTGAGGTTATGTTCTGAAATGGCCTATAGACCGTGGAAGTGTTGACGTCACTGTCAGATGACATTTTGAAATTGGGTAAAAACAAACATCATCTCTTGCTCTTATCCAATCTGTATTGATTTTCCCATTTGAAAAGAGACTCTTCAATTCAAATTGCTTTTACGAAGTGAAAACGTGCTTTTAAGCTTTCAAAAAGCCAATACTTCTTATTTCAGGATTCCTAAGGTACCATCAAAATCCAATTTGAAAACATGCCCACTTTCAAAACTTTTTTCACCTTTTTTAAAGACAGATAATTCGTCTTTGAATTTTTCAAAAATATCACTCAATCGGACGGTAACCAACATTCGCAAATATGAACTATTGCTCAATATACTTCTATACTCTTCAACTTGAACTTTAAAATGCGTATTGAGACTCAGAAAATTATTTTAGATCGAATAAGCTAGTGAACCACGATACACCAAATGGCCAAAAAGTTTGTTTTTACCCAAAATAGCTGTCAGTGACGTCACACTTCCACGGTCTATACCAAGTTATGCAGCAGCAGGTTCAGTTTAAGCACGTCAAAGCCAATATCAAAAAGGTCAAGAACAATATCATTGGAGAGCATATCATCATCACACACTTTGAGCATATTGGCAAGAGGTGAAGGACAAAGCAAAGCCCTCTCAAGCAAATCTTTGAGACCCTTCACTTGATATTGGGCCCTATGATTGAACATTCACGTCAAGTTAACGTATACGTTGAGATTGTTCACTAATGCAAATGTGCCATTTGCTAACAGCGTTACCGTGGTGAAATAGACATGTTAGGTTAACGTTAACGTTCAACCATGGCCCACATTATCTATCAGATTACAGTCGGAATATTTCAGATCATTTACAATGTTGGACACAAAAATCACAGCCTGAATTTTCCATCTGGTTAACAAAGGCACACATATTAAAAGTTTCTAACATCAATCTATAGAAGACCATAGAGGGATATACATCTTATTTTTACGCGTTATGTGTTCGCTTTTCAATCTTATAATTGTTATTATAAGTATTCGGTGTTTAGATTTTGGAGGCATATTCGAGATGTGGCCTCACAAGCGAGGTATTAAGTCTAATGGTGGTGTGTGAGATCTTTGCTATTGCTTAAAACAAATCCAAAAATGTTGTGGTGCATATTAAATATGAAGCTGCTTTGAGAAAGCAGTCCCAGATCTTTAACCTTATCCCATCTTTCCAGCTTATAAGTCCTGATAATGTTATAATCATTAATGAATATTTTGAGTTCCCGGAAAAATAACACAGCATTTTTTGCTATTCACGAACAAAATATCAACAAAATGTAGAACACACTACTAAAACTGGCGTCACGCGAAAAACGACAACGGCAAAATGACGATCGAATTCGAACTCGTACTGAAGGCATATCACATGTTTACCTGTAGCTCTCTGATACCGCGTGCTTCTAGTGTAAAATGCTACGTTGTCAGTCTTACCACTCAATTTGAATTCCACGTAGTTCCTCTTACTATGGGTTATTTCTGGCACTGGATGTTGAATTTGATTGAACGATACCCTAAAAATTTTTCTTTCATGAAAAATTCCATGCTGCCAGATTTTTCCACACTAAAATACTCTGAGCATACAATCGCAAAGCTTCGGCGATATCAACGCGACAGTAATCATGATTCATTGTCAACCACTCACCAATAAAAGAACTTGTTAAATGAAAAATCATGGCTGCTCCAAAACCTGCTGCGTTAACTTAATAAAAAATCGTAAATTTTAATCAGGCATTTTTAAAATGAATCAATTTTTCTTGGGGCAAAATATTTTCTTTTGCTTTGAATTTATTATAAGATTTTGAACAGAAGGGTGACTTCATTTTGTAATTTTTCGCCGATATTTCTTGAATTTGTGAGGCTACGAAATAAGTATTGGGTGCAAAGTTGTTTTATAGGGAAGGGATAGTATCAGTCGTATAATTTTATAGATGGGAGCAACTTCTGCGGGTGACATTTCGTATTTTTCCTCAACAAGCAAATGTCAATAGTTTTTTAACCGAAAATGGTGGTAATCCAGGATCTATAGACTCAATTAGTGCGACGTCATCACAAAGGTTGGTATCCCTGAAAGACAACCAAACAAACTATTTCAAATGCGTTTTTCAATGGAGGTTTTGAGTAATCATCAATAACTTGCTTATTGAATACCTGTTTATTTAAAAAAGTACATTGTTAACGCCGGTAGGTATTCTTTATTTGATAACAAACTAAATAATCACTTCCAACTATATGACTTGTCAAAAATAGTGGATTTGGGCATTTTGAGGATATGTCTTTCTATTGATAAATATTCTATAAACAATATTATGATAGTTTATTTGGATAAAACATGTAAATTTTATCCAGAGTATAGATTGGATTACGGTTAAAGGTGATCATTCTCAGGTTTATTCTGGTATAGAAAATGCCAAACAACTTTTGATCTACGTCATAATTGTCACCAATCACGTTGTTATGAAGTTTGCTGGTGGCCAAATTTGGTCACCTGCAAATCACATTATAACTCGCTTGGTGGCAATTATGACGTGCCTCGAAAGTTGTTTGGCATTTGCTTTATGTGTTTTGATCCAGACTCCTAAGTATTACGGTGCAAAGAAAAAATGCTCCTTCTTCAGATTCTGAAAAGACCCAGTCTTATACAATTAATGGATCACCACTTTTGTTTAACGTTCTATTCTTATTTGTTACTTTTAATGATATCATAGAAACTAAATCATAATGAACAAATGTATTCTGAATTTCTCCATGTATAAAACTGTGTAGACGAGATGATAAGATTTACTTTCTTTCTTTCAAAATATGATGGCCGCTATCAAAAACAATCATTACGAGACTTCACAGCATTTCTGTTGAACAACATCAACATTTCTCATCCTTAAAAAAAGTTTATGATATCTCTAACTTCATGATGTGCTTGAACCTCATTATTCACGTAAAATCTATGAAATCAATAGAGAATGAAAATCACCCCGCCAAACAACCATTTCTAAAGTGCATAGTTTCGATATTTATACCAAAAATCAAAATTAATTCACAAAACATGGATTTATAGTTCTCACCCACCACCTTCAGACTTCAGATTACTTCAAACTTCCAAATAAAATGACTAGTCATTATAATTCAAGTTCACTTTATCCACAGCAACCTTGAAAACTCGAATACTGGACAAAATCCCTCAATATCTCTCCAATATTTCCAAAAAGTGTGTTCTTGAAAAATATTATGTGGTTTTACATCGGCCAATAGTTTATTTGGAAACAGGCATTGTCATTAGTGTCACTCTTGACTTGAATTTAGTGCTACCAACATAGTTATGACGTCTTGACTAATTGAGTCTATTATTGTCAACATCAGATGCTCCAACACATATCATTTCTCTTCTCCTTATAGCCTTGATACTCCAAGTATGCTTGACAATATTATTAAGTACTGTATATATGAAATACGAAAGGATGTAAATAGACGGATAGATTCAGGCAGGATCTGGTAACTCTCGCCGACCTTTTCTGCAAGATAGTGTTGACAGTCCTTAAGTGAGTCCAGAAATCACATCACCATCGATCTTAGATTAGAGCGATCATAATCTCCTCAATCCATCATCTTATTGGTGCCATTAGTTCCCACATTTCAATTTTCCTCGTGCCCACTCTTTTTGGCTGATTGGATTTATTGTATTTGGTTTGTTGGAGTGCAGCCTGACCTACCTTGAGGTCCAGGTCCGATATCATTAAAGTATTTATTTAACCAAATTCTAGGGTCTGTAATGGATCAATTTATATTTCGCAGTGTTGCGGCAACACATTGCAGTAATTGATTTGGTTTCACTGAATTGATGATTGGTTACGATAATTCAGGTCCTGAAAGCCGACTAGGTCAATTTATTCATTAAAATTTACGCAATATGGATAATGTGAGCAGTTACGGTGAATTTGTCAGTTATTATTGGTGAGTTTTCACATATTATGTACATTATTCCTTAATATTGATATAAATACGTTTATGTTTGATGCATCACTTGGGGACATTTGCACTGATCGTAACTTAAGCCTAGCTTTATTAAACCGGCTCAAATTATTCAAGCAAAGCTTGTATTTAGTTTTTTTGCACCGCCCTTATTTTTTGACAGCTTTACTAAACGGGACAAATGAACTATTTTGTTCAATTTGACATCTCCAACTCACTTTACACAAAAAATTTCAATTTGATAGAATTAATTGAGGTTATGAAATAATGTTGGTTTTGACTACAAAATGGAGAACAATTTGTACTTAATATTTGATGGCACAGGCAAAATCTATATAACAAACAGTTGGCTCACTCCATGTCGGAACCTTTGAAAATCATGTCCTCAAAGCGATTTGCCAAAATTCCTAGGATCAACAACAAAATACGGCCAAGAACAAGTTTCATGAGGAAGAAAAGTTGGAAAAAAGCGATCGATTTCCAAGAGGTGTACGAAACTTCAACGACGAATCTCAGCCGGAATTTCCGATCGGCAACACCGATATAATATTGGGATCAGAGCAAGACTGGGAATGCGGCGAGCCGGAGCCACTTTTGACGAGTGAACTCTCTAGTCTTTAGTAAATATTCGATGGTACAGGGCCTCGGTAATTCTTTTGATTCAGATTCATATAATACAGCATAAATCCGTTACCAAACGTACGATTTGACCATCTTTTTGTGTGAAACATAAACACCTTTCAAATTTTCAAGTTTTTGATAAAATCTGAGGTTAGAAAGCCACTAAAAGCCAAGCTTATTCAATTAAGCCTAGAAATTTGACCGCTTCTAGTAAGCTTCACTTTGGCTGCTTTAAGCTAAGCTTTCTAAGCGGTGCAAGAGATTTTTTCACAAAGCTTGGCTCAATTGAAAGTCGGGCTCAAATAACGATCGGATCAATCGACCCTTGGTAATTTGCATTCTCGATCATGATGAGCTGGTCAGCAGAGCAGATTTTTCTTAACTTTAATCATTTCACAAAAAATGTAAGTTGATATGAGAATAATATCATGAATACGCTGAGGTTACTGACTTTGTCCATCCTCCAATCAGTGTATACCACCAAGCTTGGTTGACGTGATTTATATACACCAAGCCTCCAAACTTCCACTATTTTGCTCTCTTTTCCTATTATCTCCAATCATTCACTTCTTTCAATCTTCCATTGATAAACAATGACGTGTTGTTAACATCCGAGTGGTTGTTTTAGAGTTGATATCAAGTTGAGATGATCAATACAAACAGTTTCAACTCAAAAAGATCTTGGCATCAAAAGGCTGTACGATTTTTGAGTGCCGCGTTTGCTCATGTTGGACCAAAACATGAGACGATTGTCTGGGCGTTCGGTGGCTCAAGATGAACCAAAAACGTTTCTGAATTATCATACCGTCCCATTACTGTAGATGGAATGGGATGCATCAAGGGGCGGTACATCAATAATAGCGCTCGTGCGTTACTGAAAAAAATATATCAGTCGGTCTGTAAGCAGCGCAGTTCGTTTCTGCAACGAGCTTGAATGCACACATTTCATAAAAACGTCGTAAGTTTGGTCCTGCCCAAATTTAGAAAGCTCAGTTTTGGAGGAACATCCAGAACATATTGACTCATATCGTATCCAGAAATCATCAAAACGCATATTACATAAACAAACAAAAAAGTTTTCGAGAATCAAACTATGTTTCAACTTAATTTGGCCCACAGTGTATATTATATAAAAGGTGTTTATAAATTGAATGCCGATACTCAAGGGTGATAATCCTTGAATGATTTCAGGACAAAAGGTTCATAATATCGACATAGGTCTGCAAGAGCCTAGTTTCCAAAATACAGGGTTTTGAAATTTTGAAAAATAAATGATCATTTTATAATTACTTTGAAATTATTCTAGATATCTCAATGAAATTTGATATACGTCCTCTATGCATCAATATGCATCTTGTGATGTACAAACAATTTTATTATTTTTACCAGTGGCGTCCGTACGGGTTTTGCATTCAATATTTTTGAAAAAAAACTTGTAAGCCACTGCTTTCTTTTGAAATAAAAAATATTTTCAAAATCTCTATTTATTTCTAAGCCAATTTGTTCTTCTAATTTTTTTTCGTCCAGAGCATGGTTTTCGCTCAAAAAAATAAAATCTACTTAATTGCATTGACACCATGCTGTGTCTTCCAATATTTCCAAATTAGTAGCGCCCTCTCTGTCATTCCCATGCATATTGATGCAAAGAAGACCAAATGTAAAAAAAAAATCTGGAATAGTATCAAAGTAATGCTATTTTTTTTATTTCAACACCCTGAATCTTAAAATCTAGGCTCTTGCGGACCTATGTCCATATGAAATTTTTGTCTTGAAATCATCCAAGGATTATTACCCTTGAGTATCAGCATTCAAATAATAAACACCCTGTATATATCGGTGCCGCGAGTCAACCTGCACTGACGCTTTTCAGGCAGTGAGATTTTTTTGTTTGGTACAATATGAAGCTTGCATATTTGGTGTTGAGTAAAATGTATGAGAAGAACGATATAAATCAAATCAAATGAAAATAAAAATCTTTTGACACAGATGTAGAAGAAGTATTAACAAAAAAATTATCATTGTCTTCACTACTGTTGCAGTTCGTTGTAATGGTGAGCATATGTTTTTCAGGTGCGTTAGTGTCTGTACCCAGAAACCGCTCAATACACTGAAGAAAATTATCAAAACGTAGAAGATTTTTTTTCTCTTTGCCTGGTGTTGGTGGAAATAGCCACCGCTTTCTGCCCTGTGCTAATCTATGCATCTTTGGCATGCCCATTTTGGTATTGGTCTTGTGAGAATGCCCACGATGATGCTAAGAGCCTTCCTACTCCTGTTCAGCAATTGGGCCTTCCTTGGTTTGTTGGGTTGTGTGATTAGCCCTCCCGCTTGTCTACATGTGTTATTCCTACAATTTTCCACCGTTTTTGCCGGGCTCAGGTGCCGGATTCCGTGAACTGTGAAATTTCATAGCGACACGTCACTCTCTGCATAAAATAATGAAAAAGTGACGTTTTGCATGGGATTCGACAGGTACACAGAATTCGACCCAAGGTATGGTTCTCAATTGGGCTTTGATAATGAAGTACCTAGTCTCGCTTACTCGTGGGCTTGTTTGTTTTCCGAAAATGCCCATTTGTTCCGGTGCCCAAGAAGAATGTTAAGTGCAGCTCCAGAAGCATAGGTCCCCATTGTACCGGTTATACTCATGTCTTCGTATAAGATCTTCAATAGTCCGATCACGGCCCACCGCATGCAACTATCCTTTCAATATGGGATTCGCACGTTAACTTGATCTCCTGTTTTGGTGCAAGCGTCATCTTTTACAGAGTGGGTGGTTCATACTTCAAGAGATTCTTTCGACTCGTGAAGAGAACCACACCGTTTTTGTGGGATTCAATGAGAACCCCGTTGACCTGGAGATCTCGAGAGCGTCTCTGCTTTCATTTGAAAGTCTCCAATGCTCTTATTTCAAAAAATGTCAAAGTGATTGGCATGTGGGATTTTGTCCTTTTCACCAACTTCCGGTATGAATACTACCGCCGGGAAAATCCCATCAGGTCCTGCTGCCCTATACGGACTGAACTTACTTGTGCTCACTCAATGGATTCGCTGATAACGACCTTGTTTCTTAGTCATTAGCATAATGGGGATAAGCCTGTGAAGGATTGGTACCTTTTCAACGAAGATGTGTTTGGAGGAGTTGGTATCGTGAGTTCTTCCTATTGTTAGTCCATGTGTTATCCTCTCTATTCAACAGCCCTATCTCTGTTGTACCCTCTTAGTTGGGTAGCTTTATGAATCTCGTCGACTCTCTGAAAGATTTCACCTCCTCGCAGAATCAGAGCTCTCTTGATACCTCTTACCTTTGATTAGACTTTTCTCCAGGCTGCAAATAAGGTATCCCATTCGCGCTGTTTTCTATGTCATGCCCATATTTCAAAAATTGGTTTCAGTTTTAAGACATTATCAAGAAGAAGCAAGCACTGCACCCTTGGATAAGAAATAATCTTTCATTTTCTACCGACTGATGAGATACACTGTCACGATATTTAACTGAAATTTCGCATTTTGAAACCCCTTCCACTTCGCAGAGAGTCAACTCTTGATATTTTGCTTCAGAGACATAATGATATCGTCGATGTTGAATATTTGTGTGTATTAATGTCAAGAAATGATGGATAGGAATTCAAAATACCGCTATATCATTCTGAACTTTCTAAATGTCTACAGACCGTCCCAAATGGCAAATAATTGCTTCACAAGCTACCCATGCTTTCAAAGGAAATACAGCTCTATTTGCATCTAGCATTAGAGAGAATAAGTAAACAAGTGCATTATTTACGTTGTCTATACATACAATATTCAAGCTCAAGGTACATGGCGTAGAAATTTAAAGTGTGGTAGATTGTTCATATGCTTGTATGTTGAATAATTACGGTTTCATCTTAATGGTTTATTAGTTTTATCATGGGCAAAATGATGCTTTCATGCCATATCCATTGGGGACAAACAGCTTTCTAGTGAAAAATGGACTAGACAAAAATTATATATCGATCCTTCAGTTTGAGAATCCTGAACAACCAGTTTCAATGAACTATAAAACTCAATAGAATAATTTCGCGTTTGACAAAAATGACTGGACATCCAATGAAGCAATCCTCATCTAGAAATGCTCACAATGATATTCCATCAAATGATTCTAAATATAAAGCCTATCATGTTCAATTGCTATGTATGCTTCCTTCCATAACTTGTTTGGTGGTGATCAGCCGACCTCCGATTTGATAGGAGACATCGTTTTCATTTTAACCTGGTCGTTCTATTGGAACGAGAAAGTTGGAGACTGAATATCGACCATAACATTTCAAATTCACGTGTGCTCTTTGATGAAATTTGGCTTAAAATGACCCTTTCTCTAGCCGTAAATGCTAAAGCGAGCTTCGTTGATATTGACTATTATCTAGGCCTGTAATCCAATGAAGAAAATACCAAAAATCAAAAACCCAGTGTAGCAAACGGAAAAAAAATATTTTTTTCCGCATACTGATAGAATTTGGCCGAAGCAATATTTGTATTTAATTTCCTCTGTATACTTAGCGCAATGAAAACCAACGGATTCTGTTAATACGATGCCATTGGGCCCCATGATTGAACATTCACTTTAAGTTAACGTATACGTTGAGATTGTTTACTAATGCAAATGTTCCATTTGCTAACAGCGTTACCATGGACATGTTAAGTTAACGTAAACGTCCAATCATAGGACCCATTATCTCGATGATAACGCAAATAATATGAGTCCTGTCATGACTACAAATACTCAAACAATAGCATCGTTGGGAATCATAGTGCAATTTCCTGAAACTACTTCCACCTACAGATCTATGACATTACACTTAAATATCCACACTGAAACTCATATATCACTTGCTGAAGTACATTATGTTGTGAGAAGACGCTGTCAAATGTTGATGTATTGTTGCCTGGCGTGCCCTTGAGAATTACAGATTACTAGTCAATCTAGCAACATCGATCGCGTGAGACTCAATCTTCAAGGCTTAACGTATAGTTTGGGAAATTGAAGCACACTGAAATTACATTTTTCACATTATATTCGTATAATCAACTTGAGCTTCTGTATTGTAGCAAGTTTAGCTATAGAAAACACTGTTCAGCTTTAACTAATTTATTTTACAAGTCACTATGTACAGAACTCACTATTTATGAACAAAATCACAGCTTATTTATGTTTTACGATTTATATATTTCATTATATCCCATCTCATTATATACCCTCGCCAGGATTAAAATAACATGGTTTTCAAAAAAGCGAAGAATATTCGACGCCATCAAGCCTCGCTAGAATGTACCAGAAGCCAATCGATTCGGCGCCTTCATCATTTACTGAACA
This sequence comes from Orchestes rusci, assembly GCA_958502075.1. Taxonomy (NCBI): domain Eukaryota; kingdom Metazoa; phylum Arthropoda; class Insecta; order Coleoptera; family Curculionidae; genus Orchestes; species Orchestes rusci. Next base: position 15,157,286 of record OY293314.1, read on the forward strand.
ATGTTTCGTCACATTGCCCCCTTCTCAAGGCAATTCGTCCCGAATTGCTCTCATGTCGGTATCGGCAACTGTCCCCAAACCGGCAGCTTGACGTCCTATGAAAGTAGCAGTCCACTGTCCTCTGGTTCGTCTTTCGGGAAGGATAGCAGCACACCAGGATGTCAATACCGCTTTCTTTAAAGATCACCCACAGCATGCCCCTTACTACTCCAGTCCAGTTGGTCGTTCGTCATCTTCGGAATTGCCAGATGGGTCAGGTCCTGTGACAGCATCAAGCTTCTCAGCTGATGAAGTGCCCTCCAATAGCTGGTCCGATGTTGTGGAAGCTTCTTTGTCACCAGGTAAAACAGGTATCGTGTCCCTGTCGTGGCTTTAAGCGTCTTCCCAACCTCTGGCCTTTGTCGTCGCAGATGGTCCATTCGCCCGAATTTCGCCTTAAATGCAGCAGCAAGTCCAGTCCTCATGCTGAGGTCTTCAGTGACCAAGTGAGCTAATGCGTACTCCGCCGGTGCGTTGAACAAATCCAGCTGCTGTTCTCGAACGACGCCATTCAGGACTTTCTGGCCATTGGGTGACTTGATTTGCCTCACGTCAGCTTCCTGATGGTCTCCAGCATACGGGGCCAAACGCTTAAAATGAACAACCTTCGGATTTCCTCGTGGTGGTTTCTTTATGCGGTAGACGACGTCATTGATTCGCTTCAGAATCTCATACGGGCCCTCTCAAGAACTTTGCAGTTTTGGGGAGAATCCACGTCGCCTCTGTGGGTTGTGAAGCCAAACCAAATCCCCAACCTGGAACCCTCCTTCTTCGGCCTTCACGTCGTATGCCTCCTTCATCTTGTCGCTGACACTTTGGATGTTAAGTCGGACTCGTTGATGGATATCGTCCATCTTTCTACGAAGAGCACTTGCGTAGTCTTCCCCAGCGACATCCTCACCAGGTGGACAGCCAAACTTCAAGTCGCAGGGCAGCCGGAGTTCACGACCCATGATGATCTTGGCAGGTGTTTCGCCTGTCGATTTATGAACTACTGACCTGTACGCCATAAGGAACAGGTGAAGATGTTGATCCTAGTCTTTTTGATGGTCAGTGACAAATTTGGCCAAGTGTCGATTGATGGTTCGGCTCATTCGCTCCACCATGCCATCCGATTGTGAAAGCAACGCCGTTAGCCTTGTCTTCTTGATCTTCAAGATATCGCAGACGTTCTGGAATAGCGTCGATTCGAAGTTCCTGCTCTGGTCCGAATGCAGCTCCAACGGGACGCCGAAACGGCAAAACCATTTCCTAATCAAGACATCGGCAACGGAAGGCGCCTCCTGGTTTGGCAAGGAATACGCTTCAGCCCACTTGCTGAAATAATCCATGGCGACCAAAATGTATTTATTTCCTTTGGCCAATTCAGGCAACGGTCCTGCCACGTCGATTGCGATCCTTTCAAAGGGGCTTCCCACGTTGTATTGGCGCGAAGGAGCTTTTGGCCGTTTCTGGTGTCCGTTACTTGCCGCACATACGGCACATTTCCTGCACCATTCCTTCACATCGGCTTGACAGTTGACCCAGTAGAACCGCTCTTGCAGTTTTCCCAGCGTCTTCGTCACTCCTAGGTGCCCACCCGTGACGCCATCGTGGACTTTCCTCATCACTTCTGTCTGCCGGCTTCGAGGAACCACCAACTGCTTTTGATTCGTGTCATCCACATTTTTCACCAGTCTCATCAGGATACCGTCGCTAATAACCAGTGAGTCCCATTGAGCCCAGTAGGATTTCACTGTAGTTGAAAATCGTGCGACTTCTTGCCAAGTTGGTCGTTGGCCTGCTAGCTTCCATCCAATGATGAGCTTTGGATCTAGATCTTTCTCCTGGCCCTCGCGAGGCACCTTACACTGCCAGAAATCATCCACTACAGTTGTCCTGCGAACGCTTGCTTCCTTTTCCTAGGCTTTGTGAGAGAGCTCTGGTCTCCTGGACAAGCCATCAAATCTCTTTCCCACAGCGGCTACGCATAGGCCCAAGCTCTCCACAATTCCAGCATCGCAGCTTCTTTCGCTTGGATACCTCCATTTCCTTGAGGACTCGCCTCACATTTGCGTCGAAGCTCTCCTCCTCCGGAACATCCTGTTCCTCCATCCTTCGCACAGGAAGCTTGCAGCACTGCTTTGCCACTTTGAGTTCGAACGCTTTTACCAGCGCATCCACCAGATTGTCAGGACGATGAAGAATCAAGGATATCCTTATCTCCTGGTTCCGCAGTCCATACAAGAAGGCCTGAACTGCAAGCCTTTTCATAACGTTTTCCGGCATGGTTGTATAAGCCAGTCGTGCAAGGCGAGCTACATCAGCTTGGAACTCCTGCAGGCTCTCGTTGTTCTTCTGAGAGCGGTTCTTCAACTGGGAATGGTAGACGTGCTCCAAGTGAGTCTGTCCATACCGCAGCTCCAAATGCTTCACCAGAACATCGTAGTCCTCCTGTTCCTGGGTGTTCAGCGTCTGCAGGATTTCCGTCGCCTTCCCACGAAGTGCCAGTGTCAATGCCAAGACTTTTCCGGTTTCACCCCATCCATTTGCCTTTGCTGCTGCCTCGAACTGGCGATGGTAATTGTTCCAGGACAGCTTGCCATCAAACCGAGGAGCTTTCATGTGGACTCTGACGGTATCAGACTCTATCTTAGCACTCGCATCTTGGCTACCGAATGTAACTTCTGGTTGTTTCTCAATCACTGCTACTTGCCCTCGCACTTCCTCGATTTCTTCTTCCAAAGTCTTCATTGCATCTCCAAGTTTTGCCTAAAATCATTGCTCAAGGTTCTCAATTTCTTCCGTTACCTGATCCTTCCAGAAGTTGTAGTTGTCCGCCAGCTGTTCCTTGATTTTCTCCTTCATAATTCTGGAAGATTCTAGAAACTTCTCTTCCATGGCATTTATATTTTGCTTTATTTTAGTGGGTGTAGAATCTTAAGTACAGCCCAATTAATGACCTAGCGAGACTATATATATATATACTATACTACACCCCGTAGTTGACTAGTAGAACTTTCAATGTTATTTTTGAACTATGATTGTTATATTAAATGTTCAAATATGGTATTATATTGATTGATTGATTAATTGATTGATGGCTCTGGACAATTTTTCAACTGAGTTGAGATCAGGAATCTTGAATTGGAACGTATGGAGATCCATGCCTTTTTCCATTAAAGCCTCACGAACTTGTTTTGCAGCCATTACAGCGAATGTTAATGTCCGTTTCTATAGCACTATAAATCCCACTTTTGACACCAATGTAGCAAGTTTCGCTTGTAGTTGTAGTTGTCGGCCAGCTGTTCCTTGATTTTCTCCTTCATAATTCTGGAAGATTCTAGAAACTTCTCTTCCATGGCATTTATATTTTGCTTTATTTTAGTGGGTGTAGAATCTTAAGTACAGCCCAATTAATGACCTAGCGAGACTATACACCCCGTAGTTGACTAGTAGAACTTTCAATGTTATTTTTGAACTATGATTGTTATATTAAATGTTCAAATATGGTATTATATTGATTGATTGATTAATTGATTGATGGCTCTGGACAATTTTTCAACTGAGTTGAGATCAGGAATCTTGAATTGGAACGTATGGGGATCCATGCCTTTTTCCATTAAAGCCTCACGAACTTGTTTTGCAGCCATTACAGCGAATGTTAATGTCCGTTTCTATAGCACTATAAATCCCACTTTTGACACCAATGTAGCAAGTTTCGCTATAGAAAACACTGTTCAGCTTTAACTAATTTATTTTACAAGTCACTTTGTTCAGAACTTACTATTTACAAACAAAATCACAGCTTATTTATGTTTTACGATTTATATATTTGACGACGTATTCAGAACTGAACTATCTAACTCGCTAAAATGACGGATCTCACTATATACCCTCGCCAGGATTGAAAGAACATTCTAGAGATTTTTAAAAAAGCGAAGAATATTCGATGCCATCTAGCCTCGCTAGAATGTTCCAGAAGCCAATCGATTCGGCGCTTTCACCATTTACTGAACAATGTTTCGGAACAGTATTGAGTCCTTCCAGTTTTTCAATTTATTTTTTTTTCTTCTCGACCCGAGAGCGATGAAGTTTGAAAGACAATCTTGATTTAAGCTTGCTCTGATTTCGAAGAAAAGAACAATTTATTTATTTATTTATGTTTGCATCATGGAAGTTTTCGAGGATTTCTTAGCATCACATTCAAGCTTTCTGTGCTCTCAAAGAATCTGTACTATTGGCTGTTGATAAGATCGATGCGTTGACCTCAGATGATAATCCCATTGGCCTCCAATGTTCTTAATGTGTTGTTTCTGACTGTCCAGGACTAAGTGAATGACAAATGAGAACGCTCAAAAATCTTCTTTGCAGAGCAAAAATGACTGACGGACCTCATCCATAAGGATGGTCACCTGACCTCAAGAAAGCGTAGAGACCGTATCAGAGGTTGCCTATCCATTGATGATCCTGAAATAAGTTTGGAAAACTTTCAAAGGACATAATCTTCTTGGAAAATGAACACGCAACTCAGTTTTCCACTTTTCGTTAAAATGGCTCATGCTGACAAAGAGGCGAAAGCCTTTTAAAATTTATTGGATAGCCAGTTCTTTACTGATAAATAATTGTGGAAAGACAATATGGAAGAACCAGTCAGTTGAAGTGGAGAATTAGAATCCATATAAATACCTATAAGTCTTCTTAGTTCGGTCAGAAAAGATCTGGAAACGAGTATAGCGCCTCCTGCAGCGTATACAAGATCAATGTCCAGTTGTATATGATTTCTTTCCCCAATTGTTCATGAAATTTGTTCTAATGACTGATTATTCTAGCTCTTCATAGTTTGAGAAGTGTATGTTAAAATATCAGGAAAAAAAGTGGTTACCTCTGATTTGCATCTCACATCTAACAGCTGCTTTGGAGATTGTGACGCATTTTCACATTAAAAAGATTTCTTCACCCATGAATTATACTTGTATTATATACCAACGCCTGAAACTTGTCTTCGGATTATGCAATTTCCGCTTTTTGATAGAATTCAGTCGAGTACTTTCTTGTGATGATGATATCACTCCTTGTTTTGATTAAATTTGCACATTTATTTTTGTTTCAAAAACTCAGTACATTCGATTTTAATCATTATTATACGTAATGATTACAAATGTCCATGCAGATATCAAAACAGATGTATCATGATTATTAACTGATGTAGGACAATAACAGATCTGAGCATAAATATGTCTCTTTCCATGCTTCAACGGAAATGATCAATATCTAATCATAGCTTTTAACCTCTGGTTTTTTTGTCTAGGTTTCAAATACAATTCATCTTTAATTATTAAGATGTGTTCTGTGAAATGCAGACAAACACATACATCAAGACGATTGATAAAATATCAACTTTAAAGGTGCGTCCCCACTTGCAACAAAACAGCGAACCGAACGTCGTTGCGAACTTCGTCGCGAACAGTGCAACATAATGGCGTTTTTCCAATTGGTGGTTTTATGTTATGGATAGAGAAAAGTGAGATGCTTTCACCGATATATCATCTCTGTCAGTTGTTGATAGTGTATAGGTTTATTTAAAAAAAAAAACAAGTAATTATACCACCCAATTTCTTCAATGTGACTAACGGTGGAACGTCGTGATGTCGCACTGCTTGCGACGGGGTTTGATTTGCTGTTTTGTTGCAAGTGGGGACGCACCTTGATAATTCATTTTTTTATGGTAATTATTTTATTTTCACAACACAACAGAAGCAGTACTGTATTTGGTTAATTTCAATCAATAACTTCAACCTAAGATTCCAAAATCTGTTTCAATTATTTTAGTCTGTCATTTTTCAGGAATCAGCTGAAATAAGTGACGAAATTGGAATCAGTCTATTGAATATGTTAAAAAAGGATGAACTGAAATTAAATGAAAATCTATAATAATAATCACCAATAATGTAGAAAAACAAAAAAGGTGATATATAACGTATCACTGGGATCAGTCTACATTCTTCAATATGTTCGAAGTAAAAATGTCGTCAAAAAAGTTACTTTCTCAACTAAAGCAGGTCAAACATCTGAAAGTTCTGTGCTTTTTATCCCCGACAATATGTTTCGATACTTTGTGCTCATTATGAAACTTATGGAAACGTCGAATAATCGGTTTAGTGAAAAATCCATCACTGATACGCAGCATCTTGATGATGGCCAGTCTTTACTGACAATCTTGTGAGTGTTATGGAGTAAGTTTTTTTTTGAAAACGTGAAAAGGTTATCTTTGAGATCGATCAGATAAAGTGTGCTGTCTTGAATAATTATGCAACACTTTTTTCATATTTGTTCAAATAATATGTCTCTGGATCATCCGGACTTTTTTTTGCTATGGTTTCACGGACGGGTCCATGACAAGGTCAATCTGGGACTCACTTCACGTCATCCTACTGAACCTTACCACAATCGCGGCCGCTTGCCGTTTAGTTCAAGCTATCTCAGTTAGACAATATTTCAGCTCAAACACCGTCGCCGGAGGGTATAACCATCACATACAGTTATGATGTGTAATCATACTCCAGGTGACCTTTCTGGAATACCTTCTCATTCTCATCTTCTCCTCTTTTGGGCTATAGTCCACCAGCGGTCGTGGTTATCTTTTATGATTCTGGCTGCTCGTTCACGCAGATTGGTCCATCCAATGTCCTTGAATATAATCTATGGAATATTCTGAACCTTCCTGATGACCCTGCATTCAAATCCCTACAGGTATTTAAGGTGGCAGTTATTGCATGTCCCCAAGCTGTCGATGCATAATGAATGATGGCAGTGACAACAGCACGGAATTGTTGATTTACATATGTTGTTTGTTTCATTTTTCCCGACTAGTATGGGGCTCTACTTTCATGATACAGTTTTTTACCTTGGTTTTGATAGTCCACACATGAGAGCCCCATTGCAGGGATGAGTCCATCCCAGATATTAAACTCGCGTAGTTTAGTCAGTATTTTCTTTGTGACTTTGGATTGCTTTACGGTTCAGTTCGTCGCTTTTAAAACAGGATCGCTTGAGATTTTGCAGCTTGGTCTCTCCACTTTGTGGAAAGTCACTTGCATATAAGTGTTGGCTCAAAACAGAGCCATGGTGTATACATGTGATCATCACAATTTTCCCCGATAGGACATCAGTGACCTTTACTTAGTCAACTGTGATCGTATCTGCATTCTTGGTTAACTGTCTTGGAACATTACCAAAACAGTTTACCAAGTGAAAGTCACTAATCTTCTTTCCTCCATGACCAGTTTGATGATATCCAGTAAGTAACCGGCTTCCAAAATTCTCCTGCGAGACATATGCTCAAGGAGTGCGCTGCTGCAGTAACTTCCGTAATTATTTCCGTCAGCGTAATGATTTGAAGTTTAGATGAGTGCTCCTTGACCCAAACTGCCCGGTAAAAATGTTCCTCTTAATTAGGATCATCCGGGCTCAAAACCTTTTCTAGTTTTTGCATGTAGTTTTTGAAATACATTGTATACAGGGTGTCCCGGAAAATGTGGAAAGTCTCTCACAGGTACAACATGAGGCCCATAGATGCCCTGCTTACGGAGATATGGCCCCCTGATGAGCGCCGATGATTTTTTTTTTGCAAATAACTTTTGAAGTAGGTACTCAATATGCTTTGATCAAAATCTAGTATGATAAACACTACTAAGGATATGTTAAGATAGTGATTTTGGAACACATTTACCTTGTACAGATCACCATGTGCGGACTAGGTTGCACATTTTATTGCTTACATCTCTAACACCCTGTATGATAAAGACTTGAACAAGTAAATTTCAAAAGCTTCAACCTCAATCTCAAAAGAGGTACTCCTGCTCGCTTCCGATAAAATGAACCGTTATGGAGAAAAAAAATATATTTTTATCCAAAAAACCCTCGATAAAGGCCATGATGTAGTGGTGTTCTTGACGAAATTTGAAAAAATTGACCTGTTTTTCTTGGAATGTTAACAAAAATCAACCTGAAAAGAATTATAAATGTCAAGAAAAGCATGATTCTTTTTTAAGTTTTGTCAAGGATATCGTGGCTTTTTTCGAGGGATTTATAATCATTATACATTTTTTCTCCATACATTAATTTTTTCTCAGTTTCATCATACAGGGTGTTGAAAATTTGAGCAATAAAATGTGCAACCTAGTCCACCTCTGATAAGCTGAACAAGGTAAATGTGTTTCAAGGCCACTATTTTAACATGTCCTTGGTAGTGTTCATCATACAAAATTTTAATTAAATTATATTGACTACTTTAGAAGGTAATTGCGAGAGGGTCTCATGTGAAAAGAATTTTATGGGAACTTATTATCATCTTTTCTCATGTTTTACCTTAATCATTTCTTTCACACATTTCCTGGTCACTCTTGAAATACGTGTCTCAAAAAGCGTCTTGTGAATGATTTAAAAAAAAAACCTGATATAATATAGGATGAAGCATTTAACTTGAGACAGCGAATTATCTCAAAAACTAGGTATTTTAGAAAAAAAAAATATTTCAAAGAAAAGTAGTTTAATATCAAGCGAAATAACAACGAACATATTTTTTTTAAACCTTGACCTTGATTTCAAGGTAATTTCAAGGCGAGTTTCAAGGTCAACATGATTTTTTTAAGTGGAAAGGTATATTTTCCAGTGCATAATCTTATTCTTCATAAAAAAATAAAAGAAGTACAGTCTGTTCATGGCTTTCTTGCGGTCACGTCACAGTATTTGACGTTTGGCAGTATGTCGTAGATTGATCGCTCCACATGTGACATTTGTCCAATTGTTCCGAAAGACCCTCGTCCTGACGTACATAATTTTTTTTTCAATGTGTAAGAGAGAGACGGAAAATTATGACGTAACCGCAGAAAAACCATGAACAAAGTATACCTAACTTTTATTTGAAACTTTTTTCCATCTTTCTTCAAAATATTGAACTAAATTTCATTTAGGCGCTTGGAAGAAAAGATAAAATTATAATGTTAATGATAATCATGTTTACATCATTCAACATAATTCAGTAAATGTTCAAAACGATGAGCTTGAATACATTTAACAAATGACTCACTACATCGCATCAAAGCTTTGTTATTATATCATCATCATTTTTATTTATTATTTTATTATTCTGTTCACTAATGATCTCCATAGTGGTTGAATTATTGATATCCCGAAGTGTTGTTAGTGTTCCCAGAGAATCAATTTCAACCGTTTAAATAAAATTTACTTTAATATTTTGAAGAAGGATGAAAAAAGTTTCAAATATGAGTGACTTCTTTTCCTTGGGATCAAGGTCAAGGTTGGAAAAATATGTTCGTTGTGTTTTCCCATTGATACTGAACAACTTTGGTTTGATTTTTTTTATCTGAAGTACATAGTTTTTGAGATAATTGATTGTCTCAAGTTAAATGACTCGACCTGTATCATAAAACTTAGTGGATAGTTTTTCCATGTGAACCAAAGTCGTGTTACCAGCCACAAACCGGGTGACACCGTATAAACTCACACCCCTCCCCAGCCTTTTTATTTTTTTATCGTACTGCAAAATAAGAAATACTGAAATCAAGAGGAAATTTTTTGCAGCTCAAATATCACTTATAACTTTCTGTAACTGCAAAGCTATACGGGGGAGCGACTAAAAGTAATTTTTTTAAAATAGAAAGTCCCGATTATTTTTATCCATAATGATCTAACTTTTCTGATTTCAAAAATGCCATATTTGTTGGCATTTCGTTAAGCCCTTCACGAAATATTTAGTTTTGAATTTACATCAAATAGGCCGTCAAGTTCTATTCTGTTAATTTTGTTTCGCTGCCACAATGATCGCTCTATGGGAACCAACGACTTTTTGGAAAGTTGGCCATGGTTATCATAGGAGCGAATCAAAAAATATGATTTCCCCCAGAATTTCAATGAAACAAAAAAGTTGAATTATAATAAATATTACAAAAGAATAGAAATTAGAGAACAATAAGAAAACACAAAATCAATCATAGTGAATATTTTTCCCATATTGCCTTATTCACTCTCTATACACTGATTTCAAAAATGTTCCACTGCGTTTCCTATTTTCTGCCACAGGGAACTGAATTTTGGATAATGAGTATCAAATGAGCAAATAACTATTATTTGAGTGAAGATGATCACCAGAAACATTGTTTTCATTTAATCCATGGCCAACTTTTCAAAAATTTGTTAGTTGCCATAGCGCAGCATCGTAGCAATGAAACAAAATCAACTACATAAAACCTGACGACCTTTTTGGTAAAAATTCGAAACTAAATACCTCGAAAACGGCTGAACAAAATGTCAACTAATATGGTATTTTTGAAATCAGAAAAGTAATATCTTATATTCTGGAGTGAAATGATTGGGGCTTTCCATTAAAAAAAATATACTTTTTGTCGCTCCCCCGTATAGCTTAGCAGTTATAGAAAATAACAAATGATATTTAAACTGCAAAAAATCATCTCTTGAAGTCAGTATTTTTTTTTGCTGTACGATAATAAATAAAAAAGTTAGGGGGACTGTCAGTTTTTACGGTGTCACCCGGTATATCTGAAGCTTGTATGTATCCATTCAGTGCTATAATCTGTTGATCTGCACCAAGGTAAAAACAAAGTGAATCAGCAGAAAACCTCGATCAGAGCGCCCCAGGGTGCGCATAGCCAATTTATCTTTGATTGATAAATTGATGTGATGCCCGACGTATCTCCACAAGACGGTCTTCAAATTTACCTTTCCACGATTACGTTCTCTGTCGGTTATAAAACTGGCTACATCATCATGCATAGAATCATATTTAGAACTTAAACCCATTTGACGAGAGTTAAGGTTCATTCATGAATACATACGATCAATCAAACTTCCCCCATCAGCTGGCGGAACATAATTAATGTATCATCGTTGATAATTTGTAGCCGAACAAGAATAATTATATGTGGTCTTTCCGAATTATGTCGAAAACGACATTATTCGTCAAGAATGATTGAATAGTTCACTAATCGTTATAGCTGACAGTCATTAATTATACAGCATCGACGAAACAAAGTGTCAATATTTAGGAAGAAAACGGAACACGTTGCCAAATTAATGGGCAATACGAAAGCACTTTGCTTCGATCAATTAAACGTGTATCGATCATCGTTAGGCTTTGTTCTCTACCATTATGGTTTTTGATTTCCGATTTTATTAGAAGAAATTCTACGATGGTAATAGGTTTATTATGGATTTATGTATTACTTATTTCATAGCCTGTTCTGTTACGTTATATAGTTTTTTTTTCACAATGGTTATATATAAATCGTACCTTCTTCACATTTCACAGCCTGCCCTGCTCTGTTTTCCGGGGCAACTGTGTTAAAAATCAACTGGATAGTGAGAAAGGTGGAGAGATGATTGGTATGATACACCCCATTCTCATGTTATTCATTAAATTGTTCTTTCACGTAACATTTCCCGCCATCACTTAGAGTTCCCAATACAAGCTAAAGGAATGTTCAATAAAAAAAACGGTCGTAGGTGGCTGAGGTTTTTTTTTTCATCATGAACGTAGGTCCTGGCTAAGTTCTTATGATTTGATGGCAACTATCGCTATTGTCAATGGATGTCATCTATTGGCATTATTTGTTGTTATTAAGTTCCATGAATTTAATTTAGTTCTTGATAAAGATGATATGAAATCCACAAGAACATTGGAAATCAGGCTTTTGCGCTCACACACAATCAGCACAAAAAAAAATTTACTTCACAAGCTTTTTCGCGGTGGAACCTGTGAATGCGGTTTTTGAATTTGGCTTGTCCTTTACCTTTCCATGGGCCTGTTTTGAACTCAAAATCAATAAAATGGTAGGTAAATTGATACATCTTATTACAAAAGATGTTGTAATGATAATGTTAATAATTATCATGTTTGTATCATTTCACATGATTTCAGTTAATGTTTAAAATGATGATCTTGGACTTCAATACATTCACCAATTCTTTTAACAAATGACTCATTACATCGCATCAGGTGTGGAAGGGAGTGGACATGACTCCCTTGTTCGATACATTTTAAAACCCTTTCTTCTACAGAGTTGGACACATTTTGAAGCATTTGAGGATTGTCAAGTGAGCAAAAATTCATCGACAACACTCGTTAAGTTCTAACAAGAACTAGTTTTGATTTATAGAAAGGCACAGAAACTCAGCAACTCAAAAAGCCGACAACAATACAGAAGTTGGGTTAGAAAAAGGATTTGATGGCTGTCATGTTTTAATGTTTGCGATATTAGCCAAGACATACTCGTACGTTTTTTGAGACAATCGCAATTTATGGGTGAGCTGTGTATTTTTTCATTGAATACTCGTTATTTTTGGTATGGTTTTTAACGAAGACAAACTTAGAAGTGACAATCACTTATGGATAGACAACTAGTCACTCCCTATTCATTATACTATTCACTGGAACAAAAACTGCCCTAGCGGACATGTCACGGAAGAGACTAACGATAGATGATTATACAGCGTGATAATAATCTCGAATACACATGACACATGTCATGCTGCCAAGTAAATGCTGACATTGATGAAGCATGTTATCATAAGGTCATGTGGCATTGCCCGCTGTTGTAAGTCAAACGCAAAACTCGTATGGATTAGATCCACGTTCGGAGCAATTTATATTATCATCGCGGAAGTTTTGAGGGTTCTTGAAATTTGACGGTGAACGCCTCTCAGAAGTGAAATTCAGATTGTTAATAGTGGACAAGACTTTTTCAGAAAGCATGAAATGAGATAATTTTAATGAGTAACAAACTTATCCAGTGATTCTCTTTCTGTGAAGGTAATCAAGATAATCTTAGATTCTACCTAATTATTGTTTTTTTTATCAATTTTTATCAAAACATCAAGACAATTACACGTCCATGTTTACCGTGTATCATAATAAATCATGCTACATGTACTTATATGACCTTGAGATAATTCAAAACACGATTTAAACTAACGAACGCGGTGACTGTGGACATCGGACGATGGCATTTGAAGTCTTGACTTTTTTCATAAACAGTAGGTGAATTTATCTTGGTCTTCAACTATATGATGTGGAGAGAATCGTGAAGTTACGAAAAATATATAGATGCTATTCAAGATGCAAGGTGAAAATTCTTAATAGCTTAGAACGCAGTACATCTCCAACAAAAAACTAACATTCCAGACGTTCACGATAGGTGTGTGAACTTTGAAAGCCTTCGTGTCAATGTGAAAATATTTAAAGTGGCTTTGATCCTGGTAGAAAATTGGGACACACGCAAAAGAAAAGAACAGTATGCTGTTGTTATACTGTACGTACACCTCAATTGATTAAAAGTTAAATTAAAAATGACAATATCAACAAATGAGTTATTATAAACGTTACACATTCTGTCAATGGAAGCTATCTGTCCATGATTGGTTTTGTATCTAGTAGAGCTGAATAAATTTTTGTGGCGAGTAAATCTCAGAAAGGTATCTTGAAATTTAACTTACGCAAATCGGGCTCACTGTCGATGTCACCATTAATAAGCCTATAAACAAATAGTACATGGTCAAAATTGCGACGAACATTTAAACTGGGATCCGACCAGCAAAAGACGAACTTCATGTGATAAATCAGTATATTGGAAATGTTTGTAGAGAATGAACACAAACTTTGATTAAAATCACTCCAGACGATTTATATGAGTTTGGTAAATTCCAAATAATAAATGCATATTCCAAAATACTTCTTTCCAATGATTTATACAGTGACTTTGAAGCTTCAATATCCTCTATGTATATACAGTTGCTTTTAATAAATCCTTGCATTCTAAAACTTGCAACTACTCTATCAATATGTTGGATAAAATTCACTCACGATCATATATCACACCAAGATCACACATTCTAGATTTTTATCATAGAGTATAAGAAGATATCACAGGTGTTTGCATTCTATAAAATCTCATAATTTTTAGACTTGTTTACATTTAGCTTCACAAAATTATGTCTGCATCGTTCATGATAGACTATTGAGATCATCCTGAATCAAGTTATAGTCATTCATGGATCTCACTCGTGCCAACAGCTTTGTCATAGGCATACAGTAGGCACTCACAGAACTGGAACACAGATGTGATGCCATTTATAAACTCCATGAATAAAATGTTTGAGATCATTGGGGAGCTCCTGAAGTAACCTTGATTTTTCCAAACGCTGCACCACATAGTTGACTCTTTGTTTTCGACAAGAAAGATAAGACACAATTCATGCTTAGTATGATCCGATGAATCCCAGACATTCAAGCTTATGCAGTAACTGATAATGAGATACACTGTCAAACGCATTGGAAAAATCGTCGGTACTGATCACCTTACTCCCAGACGCGAATACGTTCGAAGTTGTGGATCTTTTCTGGAAAAAACCATGCTGCTCCACAGCTCCACACATGATTCTTGAATGAGTGAAAACTCTAATCTGAGATGGGGACTACACGATCAGTCTGGCATAAGTTCAGTCAATGAATTTGGTCAGAATGATGAGAAACTGATCGTTAAATGGATTGACTGATGGAGTGATGCACCGGACTGACCGATATATGAATATTTCATAGTTTTCTGTCAGTCCGAGGATGATTGACAACAAACTGATGGTGTATCGCGTTCCACAGTTTCTCGTCAGTTTTATCGATATAATTCCATGGTTACCAGCGGGTTGCCATGGAACTCTAACCTTACCGCTTTTGAAACTGATGTCAGTTTGAATGATCGTGTGAATCGCCATTCAGTCCATCAGTTTTTCATCACTCATTGACTGACGGACTGAACTGATGCTAGAATGATCGTGTAACCTCTGTCTTATGATGGATTAAAAAACTCTACCCATGATACAGAGTGGGGAAATCCCTTGGGAAATCCCACTATAGTTTTTTCGATGAGATCTCGATTTCCAGATTTGTATATGGGAATAAGTTTTGAATGTTTCCATCTCGTTAGAAATACTCCATCGGCAAAGGATCTCTAAACTATCTTGGTCAAAGGTGTAGAGAGAGAGACTGCACAGGATTTCAGAGCAAATCGGGACAGTCTATCTGGCACGAAACTTTTGTTGGTACCAAATTTCTTGACTTTGCTGCGACCTCGTCGATGGTGTAGGGGTGCTGAGCTGAGTGCAGTACAGGGTAGATATTGTCTATTGAAAAAATGTCAACATCATCATAAACGCAGTAACAGTTTTGAGAATGTCTTCCGATTTTCTCCGATGAGCACAAGTCTTCTTCCTGATACTGCATGCTGGTAGAAATTCCGTTTTCTTTTTTCAAACTGTCTGCAAAATACCAGAAATACTTCACATTGTTTGTCATCAAATGTTCCATGTCAGATAGGTATATCAAGTATTATAGATCGATGTGATACTTCGTCTTCCGTCGTATGTTGGGGTCATCATCATCATCACTCAGGCTCTCTGTGTCCACTGCTGGACATGAGCCTTCCCCATTTCCGCCCATCTCCTCCGTTTTTGAGCCCTCTGCACATCTCTTTAAATCGTCCGTCCAGCTTGTGGAAGGTCTTCCCCTACGTCCTGTATCCAAACGCGGTCTCCACTCGAGCAGTATCTTCGTCCATCTCCCATCCGTCACTCGTGACACATGTCCAGCCCACTTTCTCACATCCGTGACGCCGGTTCTTCTTCGCAAAATTTCATTTCTTACATGATCTCGTAATGACACTCCAAGCATGGACCTTTCCATTCTGCGCTGTGTTATCATAGCACTTTCTAAGCGTTTAAGGTTTTAGCCCCGTTAGTCATCACCGGCAGCACACAGTCATCAAACACTTTCCTTTTCAAGCATTGAGGGATGTCGCTTTCAAAGACCTCCGCAAGGACTCCATAGGCTTCCCAAGATGATGTAATTCTTTTTTTTTTCGCATGTTTGATTGTCTCTTGAGATCTGGATTTCATGACCAAGATAATTGTACTTATTCAACAGTGATTATATAGCTTGTATCGATGAAAATGGCGGTCACATTGAACAATCATAGTTTCATCTTGAACATTATATTTACAATAGTTAATAAATAATTTTGGTTTTTCAAAATAGTATCCACGTCAACCCGGAAGAAAATTAATTTTCAAACTTGAATATTTCCTTAGTGGTTCGTACCTAACAATATATTTTTGAAAAGCAGGAAAAGCTCCTTCATAATATATGAAAAATATACATTGAAATAAATGAAAAAAATGAAAAAAATATCGACCTTTCGATAGCCATAATTTTTTTCTGATAAGATTTTTGAAAAGTTCCGATGATGATCTAGAGCTTACATATTTACAACTTTTTCATATCTCGATTGATAAAGCCGCTAGCATATGAGTCAATATATACGGAATGACCCTGTACATCATCTGGTAAAAGTCTTCTACTATTTTCAGAATTTCTTTTCTATTCGCTGTTGTTCTACCTTCTTTGTTCTCTAGTTCAATCACATGTTTTTTTTCGATATATGTAAGAGTATCTATTATAATTCTACTGATCCCTTCTTTGTTTCAAGGTACTGTGGAGTTTGTTTTTCTTATTTGAATGTATCAAATGAATTCAAGCGTTCAGGATTTGATAAATCATGTACCAATGGACAGTTAATATAAAACAGAAAAATGTGGAGACATCTTATTATTCGCTATTAAGGTAATAATCAAAAAGGAACGTCTTGAAAGATGGATAACTAAACTAGTCAAAAGACGTCACAATCTATGCAGACAGCAAAGCAGCGTCGAGACTACTAGAATCAGATAGAGTGATACTGATCAACAGTTATTATACCAAGGGTCGTGTATTAAAAACAAGTTGACTTACGAAAGCCCTAACAAGCCGACACTATGAATATCCATGAAATATCAACTAACTTGGGCAATCATGATATATCTGATTTATTTTATCACAGAAAGAATCAATTTTCAGGTGCAGTTAAACAAATTTGAAAGCAATCACGTAAATAACACTGATATGTCAATGAACAAAGCAGCGTCATGGGAATCTAGGTCAGACATTTGGCAAAAGAAAAATGATCCGGAAAAAATAACGTGCATGTGATGCATCAGAAAAATGAACTCGCACTAGGTAGTCTACTTCCTTTATTGCATCCATTGCCTGCCTCGGAAATGACTGGTATTTGTGAAAACGTGATGATCAGAATCCAAATAATCAACCGTAACAAAAAATCTATTCATTTCAACAAATTAAAGTACAGGTCTTCCGACACCAAATAATTTAGCAAGCGGCTCGATATTGACCCAATTCTCTGGCCGATCGAACAAACCAGAATAAATTTTGAATTTAATAACTTGCTAGAGAATTATTTGACTTTGTATTGTAATAATTCCAAAATATTTGCATTATGGCGTTATATAAAATGTAGTCAAGGGAAGTCATTATAACAACTTCTCAGTAGTACAAATTTGTCTCCAGAGTCTCATTCTATATGGAAATGGTTAAATTTGTTCAAAACTAGAATAATCTGAGATTCTTCATTGATTTTCATCCGAAAAATGATTTTATCACGCAGAGTGATTTTGTTTTGTCTGGATGTTTTCCTAGAATCATTGAAGATAGTGAAGTAACGTTTTACCTGTGGAGGTCATGCGACTTCGTCTATCATTATCCTTGTTACTCGCGGTGAATTATTTATCTTTTATGATCAGTAACAACTACATAAAGTATGCGCTCACTCGTGTGTTTATTATATAAAAACGTCAATTATTATTCGTCATTTCAAGTTTGAAAGATTCCACAGCTGCTATTTTATTTATGATAAAAATTTAAAAACATCGAAGTGAGTAATCTGAAGAAATTATGAATGCTCAGTTCATTTACATCATATTTCGTCCGTCTGCAGCTATCCTTGCCTTGTCGCTTCGTACCTTATTTATTTTTAGTCAATTTCAATTTTCCACTGTCACTATTCTATGCATCGGATAAAAAAAATATGATATGAAAAGTAAATTTTCTCACTTATTTCAAATGGAGCACTTTCTATATTATTGGAATTTTGAATTCTACATGAGATTCCATGCACATTTCGTTGAAGGTGTCTTTTCTCAAAAGTTAATGCATGACTTCAACGAATTGAAAATCAGTATTTTGACTAATTTGCATCATTGTAATAAAAGCTATCTGGGAGGTACTATTATAGTATAAATAAACTAGTGGACGCACTAACCAAAAACTTTTTGATCTTTTTCTGTCACTTTCTGATGGTCCGAATTGTTGCAAAAGTTTCCGATCACCGAGTTAGCATAGTTACCATAGTTACGCCAGAGATGTATTTTATTCTTTTATTGATTATACGATAGCCGAGGCGATAGCTCAACTTTCAAAATAGATAAGTTCAACCAAATATCCATTGAGATTTTCATCAACTTTCCGATTAGCAACCGAAGGAAATCTAAAAAACTTGGAAACTATTTTTTCGCTGTGTTGAGTGTCTCAACACGATAAAAAATCACACTCATTTTCTTCATTCATTCATCACTGGGAAGTCGAATGACAGATTCGCATGGCACCACGCAAACAGCTTACCGATTTGTCGGCTAGGGGAAAATATTTGAGAGAGTGGCGCTACTAAATTATTTATGATATGGTACTATGATAACTCACCCTGGTTTTTTATATTATACGATAAGCTTCTAGAGCAGACAACAATGATATTATTTTGTTACGTGAAACTCAAGACAACTTCATAGAGCGCAAGCGAATGCATATTTGCTAAGCCGAAGGAGGCATTTTTGAAAATTAAATTTTGCATTTCTAGATATAAAATTAATTTTGATATGACAATAAATATTTTAGATATATTGTGTTGTTTCCTAATTATTTGATACCTAACCAATATCATTATCGTTATTATTTCTAGAGAAAAAACACCTTAAATAAAATGTGTTCAAAATCTTATGTAGAATCCGCAATAAAATACAGGGTATTCCATTCAAAATAAGCAAAAAAAAATTTTGGTTTATGATAAATTTTTTTAATTCGAGGCTCAATTTTTTTTCTGATAAATGTCCCTCGTTTCTTAACAAAATCCTCACAATTTTTGTATTCACCGTTTCGCAATATCTTTCAAAATGAATAAATCACGAATGTGTTCACCTTTCGTTGGACAACCCTGTACAAAACAATATGTCTCTCCCTCCAAGTGATCCATATTAATTTTCAATAAAAATGAAATGGAGGGATAAAAAAAAGGAGAGCTATTTTATGGAGCACTCACAATGCCAAAATATTGGTCAATATATTTTGAATATTTAGCTCCTCAGTTGATTCTTCAGAAAATTTGGTTATTTGCAGAGAGATAAAAATGATATTTTGTTGAAATTTTTCAAATTGTGATCCGGATCAAATAATTCAATGACTACATCAATACCTGCATCTGGTAGAGCTGAACTCAGAGATTGTTCTTCCTGACAACGCCTGTATACAAACAATTAGAAAATCTAATACTGCATATTCAAATAACTAAAATTCAAAGAGTTGTCCTTGAGACAAATCATGTGAGAAACCTCCAAGATTCTAGGCTTATATTATGTACAACTGGGTAGGCTGTAGTACAATAATTAGTTACTAACAGCCAAAAAGTTGATGGATCATCCTAAATCAACTGCACCTTCCAAGCATCTATGGCTCAAGGTGGTGTTCTCAATCATCACTCTCTGGTCAGAACTTAGGTGTGGACGGCCGACGGGAATGCACAATAAGCCCGTTAGCTGAGGCAATGCTAAATGATAGGGGCTAACACCTGTCCTGGACCAAACCTCACTCTTACCCGCTTCAGTACACATCAACCTTGGATAGATCTCATCTTTGATAACATTATATGGAACAAACCAATGATCCTCATAAAACCAGGCACATCTTGTCTTGTTTGGTGGTTTGATGGAAAGAGAACACCAAAATAATTTATCAATAGTGAGTTGGTTATTTCATTGGCGTTATGGTTTACCTGAACATTTGGGTGGAATATTTTCTTTTTTAATCAGTCTAATTTCAAAAATTCCATTTATAAATAACCTCAAGAAAATATGGGGCCACAGCAGGATTGTATGCTTTTTCTTTATGTATTTGACCTGATTCCAGGTGATTCACGAGAGGATGTTGTTTCTTTCATGAAGGATTACAGTTGAGGTCAAGGACAAGAATGTAGTTTCGAAAAAGTTCTTACGTCAAAAAGAAATGGTTCCTATGGGATTTAGCTTATCTTCATATCTGGCAAAAATATTCATGTTTGTTGTATCTCGAGTAGCCTGTATCAAAAATCCAGATGTTTTCCCCGTAACTTATCAGCAGAAATCTATCGCCGCATTTATATAACTCATTTAATCTGTAGACATTCAACAATCTTTTGACTCGCTTTCCCCACTTGTTGCTGCCACACTGCCTTTGTATGTGAAACCGCATTCCTCGTCTGCTTGATTTGTATCTAATGTATTCTTTTTGACCTATTTCATTTTCAATTTATCATAGTGTTCCGGATAAAAAAAACTCTCGTAAAAATCCAGCTGATGATTGTCAAAGATATTTATCGAAACGGAGTCAAACATAAAAACAAAATCAAGTCGATGGAAGTCCGGTTTTAAGATTATTTACTACTACATACATTTATTGATATCAACGTGGCAAATTGTTCTGCACGGGAATTGTATGATTTAAAAGTATTTATGTAGAATGAAGTGTATGTGGGGGATTTAATCGGGTGACAATTCTGTGGTTTAAGGGTAAAACTGCCTTACAATATAATTTTTGGAATCAAATCACGAACTTCCGTTTAGCGAAAGCCCAAATGCTTTACCTCCAGCCAAACCCAATTTCTCTTGTTGTGTTGGTTGGGATTGGGTCAGTTCGCTGAGCATATCAAAGCTGAATAAATAAAAACAAAGTTTTGTGAAACAGGGTTTTTCTCCAACATAGAGTAAGGTTTGTTCGAAAAGTACAAATCGATAGGTAGCAACAACCCTAACCGTATTCTGTATAAATGAATTTTACGCATATCTTGATCTCACGAGGTTAACGATAGTTTCAGTTCACTCAAAAATAACAAAGGCACTTTATAATAGCATTTGACACGCAGTAACATATCAATCAGTAAAAATATTATCTAGTATTTCATATTGTGTCCACAACTCCCGTCAAGGATATCATTGGGCCTCACTTGTCGGTTGATGTCGATTGCTATTGTTGGTAGCCGGACCAGTCGAACTATTGCGGCTAGTAGGCATCTAAAAAACTGAACCAGCCAATTAGGGTCGTGGATCCCAACGCAGAACATATTATGGGAAACGGAAATCAAAAAACGGTCTCTTCCAGTTTTGTCAAAATTAATGTATCGGCACCAATGTCCGTCCTTCTCAATGTTCTTGGGATTTGCTTCCAGAAATTGAATCTGAAATCAATCAGAAATTTTTGAAAAGTTTAAACTTCCTAAAGAAACAATACACTCCGGAGGTGCAACCGGAAGCTATATAATACTCGATAGATAGAAGCTCCTTTGATCAAAACTCATCAAGAGAATGACGCTCTGGCACATCTTTCCAAGACAATTGCATTAACTATCACAAGAAACGATGAAATTCATGTTCTAAAAAAATAGGAAATCATACATCGTAGGTTGAAGAAAGACTGCAACTAAGAGAGAACAAACATGAACGATTTGCAAGCTTCAATTAATGTTCGGGGATGGAGAATTTTTTTTTGGAATCTATAGGAAAAATAAACATCTCACTTCCGTATCAATCTTTACACTCAACAATCATATAAACTGAACAAACCCTCCAGTTAAAACTCTTATACCGACTTTCTTGAAGTCATTATGAAACTGACAAAACAGACTTCACTAGAGTTTATTTGATCAGATCCACTAAACCTTATCATGGTCAGAAAACGACAAACTATTTAATTCATCCTATTCTAGCAGAATCAGGTCAATGATCCACTTAAAGCCAATTGCCAGATTCAACCACGATAAAACAATCTGTTGGATCAGGCAACAAGTAAGTGTTCTAGATTCTCGTAATTTATGACTGTTAGGGTGGAAAGTGATGCTAGAGCGAAAAATATATGGCAACAATTCATTCTTAAGTCTGGCAAAAAATTACGCAAACAGGGATATGTGACAAATTTATTTGAGTGAGTTCACAAATCCAACCACATAGTATGAAGTCTACCCTAATAAAATCAACTAGGTCAAAGCAGTTTCCTGTCGATGAAGCAATAATGGGCACTTCCCTGAATAATAATTCGAAGGGAATGAAAGTTTTAATAACGGAATTTTATTTTCCCTTCACTTCTGGCGCCAATAAATTTGATGCCTTGGCATTAATTGATAATTGTCAAGACTGTATCGATTCAGAAAATATCAGGTAATTTTTGTATTATTTGAGAATATAGTTTGGTCGTCTATGTCCACATTCCCTTGGACGTCTTTCATTGCATAATATGACATAGAGTCAGAAATTTTCATCACTTCTTGAGCTTTTCGACATCGATTATTTTACAAACATTTTCTTCAACCAGCAATAACTAAAGTTATATATGTATAGTTATCAACCTCGCAAGAGATCACATGGTATTTCCATGATTGCACAATACTAATATATACAGAGTGTCAATAAAGTACTTGTAAAAACCTTAAGGAGTGAACTTATTTTTAAAAACAAGTCGTTATGTTATCATGTTCATATGAATTTTTTGTCTTAAAATTATTCAAAGAATCACTCTTTGAAGTTTGAACAAGTACTTGATTCACATCCTGTTTATTCTCTAATATAAAACAGAACGCAGTAAATATTCACCTAGAATTAAATTCCATCATTGTAGCTTGATTGCTATCTGCCTTTAATTTTATATTCCCAAAGATTTCCAAGTTCCTTGCCATCTCTTATCAAATTTCAAGCCCATTGTTGATTGACAATAACTTTTTTGATAGCCGTCGAATTCCAGAATTTTAAGTTGAAAAGTTATCGTCAGGTCTTGATGAGTTTGATTAATTAATGAATTCAACAGGGACTTTCAACTCCTAATTAGTGGGGATTTTGATACGAAAATTGCTGACAAGGCTAAGCGTTTGGATTACTTTTGTTTGCTGCGTTCTTGTTGATTCTGGCATTCTCTGTTTAAATTTTTCAGGAATAATGAGTATGTTTGCTTTTTGTGAAAACAATGTTGAAACATATGATGCCACTGCTGCTGATGATCATGGATATTGTTTTTTTTTTAATTATTCCTCTGTCACTAATTGAGAAATCATTGTTCCTATGATTTGATGAATCAAAATATTTTAATTTGTTATAATCCCAAGTCATCAACATTGATCTATAGAAAAATCATCAATCAAGTTATTCTTTTACATACCTGGTTCTATCACACTGTTTTTCAAATTTATGGTTTCAAAATCAGAAAATACTTCCATAATCTGATCAAGTATGATACACCAATTCAGATTATTGCAATAAAAAGTTGAAAAGCTTTACACAATCTTATGCTGAATTGTACAGCAGAAGAATGACGTCTATTGATATGAACTGAAATTCACAATAGAGATTGTTCATTTGTCATTTAGATCATGGATGTCGAAGTCAGTATTTGTACATTTTTCTTTTATAGACTAAAAAAAAATCAGAGGTAAGCTCGCATATTGAATAATCGCGAACCATGATTAGTTTTGAGCGAGGACGAATAGCCTCCAGATATTGCGTGAAGATTCAGTTGGAAGTTCTATGGTGCTCTGTTTTATTTTTACGAGTTGGCCTCGTAAGTTTTCTTGGTTTTCAGATTCTTCGTTTCAATTTATCTTCAATGAACCATAAAAGAAAATAGATCTGACTCAAAACAGGACTTCTGTTCATCAAGTCAAATACCATGTTCTATGGTGTCTGCATTGTTATCTGCGATTCTGTCTTTTGATAATTATTGAACATCAATTTTCAAAATTCAATATTAAAGTCTGCGTTGAAATCCAGGGTATCTCCGGCTAGCGAACGCAAAACTAAAAATAAAAACTCTTTGTCGATATTCCTGGATGTTCGTCTACACTACAAACACTATTCGTTTTGATAGGATCAAATTAGATCTCGAAGATAATTATCGGAGGACTATCCATGTTCATTCAGTTTCCAACAACGTGATAACATTCATTATCAGGTTTTGTGTGAGAACATGTTCTACTTCAATAATGATTGAATTCGATTTGTTTGACACAAAATAAGGTATTGTTCGGACAATGTAATTGGAAACTTGTTTATTGATGCCTATCAATGATAATTATTGATTACAGATTTAATGATAATATTGATGTGAAATCGTGGACATCTTGATGCCAATTTCCGTGTGTAGAATTGAATAATTTGAAGAAAACGGGCTTTAGCACATGCTGCATGAAACCCAAAAATGGTGATCATACTTGTGTCTTGTTCACTTTTTTGATCGAAGTACCGACTCAGCCCATTCAGCTTCTCAAAAATGTTTACTTCGAATCAAATTACTATATAGTTCTGCAGACAAGATGATCACATAGTTTCCCAGTTTTGATTCATATAGCCAACATAAGTATTTGATCTGGTTAGAAGATTCACCAGATTTTCTTTTTGTGTTTTACCACACTTATTAAAAAACAATCAATTTTTTTTTCAGGTGATATAGAAGATCCGGTATATAAAAACAAGTTTGATTGTTTTTTGATAAGGTATGACGAAATACCAAAAAAAAAAACTGGTAAATGATGGATGCGCCAAAAAACTACAGAGCATTCTCACGGGTTTGAAGAATCGTACTTTAAACGTGATCATCTTAGCAGTTGGTGAACAATTGAACCTGATCGTGATATGTACTTAGTATCTCTCCAAAACTGGTCGTAACACTTTGCAATATTGAGTAACTTCTCAGTTAATTCTATTTTCCGCGACTGAATTCTATATCAGTTATTTTATAAACGAAAGAAATCACACAACGTTGGCCCTGAACACCGATCAATATCTGATTTTCTGAAAACATGTCTGATTTCTCTAGAAAAACATTCTCAAGCTCTGACATGAAAATCATAGTATAGAGTGCACACAATCAATAGTCGAGTCTCAAGTCCACATGAAGGTGTAGGTGAAGTTTTGAGCTATAAACCGGTGGTCCTTCGTGATTCCAATAATTTTGTGAGCACTAATAGCAATTTTCTTGATTGCTATAATAACAGAGTGAAAGGAAGTGCGTAGAAAAAGTCGATAAAGAATGTCGTGTCCTGAGATCTATAACTATGACACACCCTCATACAAAAACGGTCATCAATGCTGGTCGTACTTTCAGTTTAACAACTGATCTTAACAATTTTGTTAGCACCAATAGCAATTATGTTGATTGCTTTAGTACAAGAAGAAAAGGAAGTGCGTCTTGATAAAAATAGTTGATGATTAATGTCGTGTAATGAGAATCTTTGATCTTGATACACCCTTAGGGTCATTATTGCTAGACGTACTTTTACTTGTAAAACTTATCTTTATAGTGATGTCAATGGATGGTTTAGATAAACTTATCCTTGAAAGACAAACAATTTTTCTCCAAGTAACATCAATTTGCACTTAAAAAGCACTAAACAATAAACATCCAGGACACTTGTTGCCTACGGCACCGACAATCACTAACAATAAGTGTCGGTTAAAACAATCTCAAAGCTCAAATGCCGCCGATAAATTTCCACCCTTTTATTGTCCTTTTTCTCTTGTGCACCATTAAAGCGAAACCATCTCGAGATTTAATTAATTTTCTTCTAGTTTGTCAAAATTCATCTATGAAGAAGGCTCAAGGTTGTTTGGAAAATAACAAGAAATCTGTTCAATCTGCTTGGTTGTACGTTTTACGAAGTAAACAAGTTTATGAACTGGAGCATGATAGGATTTCTAAGACTTCAGGCAATATAGGGAAGTGCAAGATACACGCAATTGTCTAATCAGTTCTGAGTATGTCAGGGCAAATAAATCTTAGTCAATATAGATTTGGGTCACAGAACTTGAGTCAGAAACTTTGTGTTAATTTATTTTTGTTAGTGTATTAGCGTCCTTTGAAAACCAATGCGGATGGTCAGTATCGAGTATAGGACAAAAGTCAAACTTTGGTTTTTCCTTCAACTGCCGACGTTTCGACCGTATAATTCCGGTCTTTCTCCAGGCTACAAATGAAAGGGAGCGTAAGTTAACAGGAAAAACCGAAGTTTGATTTTTGTCCTATACCCGATACTGACCATCCGCGTTAATTTATTTATTAAAAAACTACTTGTCGTACTAAAATCTTGATGTATCCATTTTTCTTATAACTCAACAAAGAAGGTGAGATTTTTCTCATAAAATGTTTGATTTCTTCATTTCAATTTCTACTCAATCATCCGCGAATTGTTACTTACTTATTCATGGTCAGTTGTAGACATCAGGTTTCAACAACGGAAAATTCTTATATTTTTGTGTTGTCTGCTCATATTGCACATGTGCTATGTTGTACTGGGTATTCTGAAGAGTTTTTGATAACCTGATGACACCTTCAGAAATATGGTTGCGCATCTTTTGACAGGTCCTCAGTTGAATATGTGCCTTTCCGATTAAGAGTTCTTTTGTGATCATGAAAGAAATCGAGTATCGACCTATCATCAACAAGTTATTTTCAAAAGAAAATATGCCCGCGCTAATCAAAGATGAGTTTGAGAACATGTACGCCCAAGTATCACCAATTTCTTTATAATGATCTTCAAGATCGCTTCAAAACTATGTTATAAAACATGAGGTTTTGAAGAAAAAGCTTGAAGAACTTCTCAGGACTCTCATAAAGCAGCTATTATTCAAAAAAGGCCCATCCTTGAAGGATCTCCAAGACAAAATTTAAAAACTATTATAAAACCGTTTAGTTTTGATTTTTTGGCCCTGAAGAGTTTTTCAAGATAACTTCAAATCCATATATTAAAACCCTACCGGGACATTTTACATTCAAAACATACTTGCAGCAGAATAAATTATCTTCGAATTAGTGTGATAACTCTTGAAGGGGTTTTATTTTATTTATCAGTCGGACAACTTTATGTGCGTTGTCTTCCAATTCCATACACCCAAGTATAATTGCGGTAAGATTGACACATTCATGGAATAACTTTGATTAGTGAAATGTGATGTTTTCTGGCATATAATTCACCAACGGATTGCACTTTTTTCACAAAATATAGTAGAACACTTCTTTATAATTCGAGCGCCATCGATTCGGTGCTGTTTCAAATATTCTAAGAATTTCCAAAAATTTTGTAAAATTTTATTTTACATCTAAACATTTTAAATGCGTTTCCAATAGAAATCCATTTTTGCGCACAATGTATTTCACTTTTATAAAAAGTATATACGTCAATAATATGTTTTTTTTTTCTCTCGGTCACAAAGTGTCCAACATGGCGGAGCCCATAATTTTCTAGAAAACAAGAAAACATGGCGCGTTCTCAATTAAAACTGTTTGCGATTTTTAAGAATCCTTAGAGCAGCTCAACTAGACTCATAATATCTTCTTGTTTACCACCTTCAGACATCTCTATTGAAGTGGTCTATCTACTTTTCATTTTAAAACTTTTTGGACTTATCAAGTTCAAACAGGTTTTGAAGAGTTTGGCGGGGCGACACAATACCCGGAAATATCTGGCTCAGTGCATGATCAGTGTACTATTCAAGCTGGGTGATATGATTCATATGACCAAGTTGATAATAATAATGATTATTAATAGTATAAAATAAAAATCTATACGCGCACTATACTGATGGTACAGCAGATAGCTTAATTATAACAAATATATATGGCGATCTTTCCGAACGAAGAGTTGTAGACAGAATTATTCTTAAAACAATTTTCAGAAATACCAGGAGCATTTAACAAAACCAATTAAGTAATATCCTTTGGGTTAAAAAATATTCCTAATATTATCTCAAAAATGCAACAATTACATTTTGTGATTTGATATAGAATTTTATTGAACATTTAGCCTCAAGATGAAATAGTCTTGTTGATAAGGTTCAATGGATACATCAAGAGTACTCCATATACCCATATCAAAAATATTGGCTTTAGCCTAGATCGTTTAAAAACCATGTTGCTATTCAATACTCTTTGAAGGCAAATAAGTTTTGAAATAATCAGTGAATAGAGTATTTTAAAATTAGTTCAAGATCCATAGTACAATAAGAGTAAATAGTTTTTTCTTTTGTTTTGAGGAGTGCATTGAATGTATGGTTTAAGAATAAGTAGACTTGAAGGACCATCAGTTTATCATAATATAACTTCGAAACACATGTTATTTTATCGAACATATTGAAATCTTTTCAAATCTTGAATAAATCTCAAGTATCTTGGGCGGATGATTATTCATATCTAACGTAGCGTATCCAGTCAAAACTCTTTCCATTAACCACGTCGGTGATCGCTAGTTACTTTCATGTTATTTATCTTTAACTCACTCTGTTCTCGCTTTTTGAACAAAATCAATTTTATATCTATGAACAATGCGTCAATACGAACAGCTTACAAGAAAATAGTGTATTTTGGAATCCATAAACAACGTTCGATATCGCAATCATCGCGTGTGCTTTATGAGTCCGCGTCGTGCAAGTTCGGATTGCATTACGCTACTTCAGCTATGAGTATGTGTACGGTAAGGCGAGTGCACATTCCAAAGATCTATTGGCAATTTGGTCGCATTTGACAAATGGAAGGCAGAAAAACTGCCTCATCTGCAAAATAAAACTTCCCTGCATCAAGACAAAGTATCGCTGTTTCGAGGTCGTCATAAAAAAATCCTATCATATGATAATAAAGCCAAGGGAGTGTTTACACTTAGAAGAAGACTTTAGAAAAATAGAACCAAATTTGAAGCAAAAACAACATGTGACTTTGTCAGATCAAAGATTTTTTAGACCACCCATGTGAGCAAATTAGAATTGAAAGTATATTTGATAAAATCTACAAGGAACTTAATTTGGCTCCAAAAAGTCCTCCAATAGGACAATACTCATCTAGAGACCACGCGTTTTCGTCTGCTGAGATTGACGGAATTATTAATTCATTTAAACTGAGACGAAGGTAAGGTCGCTTCAAGAATGGATAGTAGTAGAGGCTTTGTAGCTTGAAAGTTTCTCGTGGAGTTATATCAAGGCAGCTAGAACGAATTCCATAACTACGAGAACTAATATATCTCTACAATCTAGAAATAATTAGATTCCTTGCTGTTACTGCGAAACTAGCAGGGAGTACAATTTTGTTATACTTGAAAACTTTGCTTTATACCTATAGTTCAAGGTTTTTGGAAAACAATAGTTGACTTTCCAAACTTTGCAGGCTACGTGAATACATCCAATTTGTCTTTTTTTTTGTATAATATGTGGCATCAAAATCACTTGCAAGAAGATCGTACGGTTAATAATAAGGATTATTACCTTAAAATTATGCACTTTTTCCGTGAAGAAAACACCCGAATTTGTAACAAAACAATGTATAAGTTTTGCATCACGATGATGTTCATGCTCAATCGTGAATTTTTAGCAAAGTAGAACACCGTTTTCACTTCCACAGAATCTAGTCTCGTGCGACATTTTCCTGTTCCCAAAACTGGAAAAACTCATGAAAATAATTGACAAAATTGATCAGATAAAGACCAGAACTAATAAACAGCAATTTCAAAGAGACAAAACACGCATTGATGATACAATGAATGAAAAAGATCAAAGATGAAAAGCCATTATAGAGTTGCTCTCAAGTAGGTTGTGTAGACAAATCGCTGAAACCAGTGCCACGGATGATGTCCTTCGCATTTGATAACCGGACTCACCTCTGATTACCGAGGTTAACAGATTTGTTAATGTCGGCACAAAATATCTTGGATCAGTATTTGATGACGCGATGTAACTGTTCTCTCAGAAAACTGACCTGACGTTGAATTGTACAAAAGATAAGAAAAATCCGAAGATCAGATCAAATTAAACACAGGCGGTCATGAAGCGCAGCCTTGTTACTTTCCCTATGGTCATGGTCAAATTATTAGAAGCCTTGGTAGTAACTCTGAGTGCATCTGCAACACTTAGATCTCTTAGAAATTGCTGATGAAAACACATACCTAGTTTCAGGAACAGAACTCACCAATTTTCATTTAATTCATTTCCAGATAACTGACCAGTTTCACGACCAATCAAGGAAAAATTGAAGTGTGTAGTATCACTCACAAGGACAAAACTGATGATAGACTAAACACAAGAGACTTGGGACTTTCCCATTCAATCTAACTTTGAAAATGGATCAGTTCCAATCATAGCATTTGATTCACTCGAGACTGTAAAGTTAAGATTAAGAACTATAAAGATTTCCATTTTGTGACAAAGATTGAAAAGTTAAGAAAAAATGAGTGGCCCATTTATTGCAAGCTCAATGCGTCGGCCGTTCTAATAAGATTTCGTTTTCAAATAAATGTAGCAGCAATCAGAAACTTTTTTGATATTTTGGACCATACCTTGATTCGGCATATTTGACTTTCTCAGAAAAAGTTGGTTTGAATGGGCAAATCAGAAAAATGTATTCTGCTGTGTCCAGTGCAATAGAAAAATTGACCAGAAATTCATGAACAAATTTTGAAACTCTATCGTTATTGTTTCTGAAAAAAAAAGCTAGAAGAACCCTTGTTTATGTAAGAGCCGTTTATGAGAATCAGTCGAAGAATATGAATTATTTTTCAAGTATAGGACATTTTCAATCAATAAATTGAATGTGAAAAGTTGTAGTACATAACGCCATCTATTGGCAGAATTTGTCAATCTAAGGATGGAAATTCCCATCAATCTAATGAAAGACATCTACCATTTGGTCGCCAAAGTGTCTACAACGGGTTAATGGGTAAACCTCCTCGGGAAAGTAAAAAAGGAAAATCTTGAAACTGTTTCCTCAGTCTGACTATGACCAATCCATATACGTTTCGTCCTACTAGGACTCATCAGTATGGCTATTTGTCTAAGGGCCAGTACTTTCACCTTCAAATAAGCGCTTTTTGTCAAATAACTATACGTCAGATAATGATTGATCGATGTGTTACTCTGACGGATAGTTATTTGACAAATAGCGCTTATTTGAAGGTGAAAGTACCGGCGCTAAGTCAGACTGAAAAGAACAGTTTCAAGTGAGTTCACGTCTAGCTGACAAGCAAATGAAATGTGAAAAGTTGTAGTGCCTAACGCCATCTATCGGCAGAATTTGTCAATCTAAGGATGGAAATTCCCATCAATCTAATGAAAGACATCTACCATTTGGTCGCCAAAGTGTCTACAACGGGATAATGGGTAAACCTCTAGGGAAAGCAAAAAAGGAAAATCTTGAAACTGTTTCCTTAGTCTGACCATGAACAATCCATATACGTTTCCATATAGATGGTAGATGTCTTTCATTAGAGTTTCAAGATTTTCCATTTTTAATTAATTGAATGTTGTAAGATATGCGAAATGGACGGAATAATGTTGTAATCAGAAATAGTCTAATATGAATTTCAACTCAGATGATTCCAAACATTATTAATACTTTTATGATATACTTTTCCCATAGGTTAAGTTGTCAAAAGTCCGTTTTCTTTTGATGACGAAACTTTGTTTAGTTAAAAAAATATAAATGGTAGATGTCTTTCATTAGATTGATGGAAATTTCCATCCTTAGATTGACAAATTCTGCCGATAGATGGCGTTATGTACCACAACTTTTCACATTTCATTTGCTTGTCAGCTAGACGTAAACTCACTTGAAACTGTTCTCTTCAGTCTGAATTAGACCCATAGCCATACTGATGAGTCCTAGTAGGACGAAACGTATATGGATTGGTCATGGTCAGACTGGAGAACCAGTTTCAAGATTTTCATTTTTTAATAAATTGAATGTTGTAAAATATGCGAAATGAACAGAAAAATGTTGTAATCAGAAATAGTCTAATATGAATTTTAACTCAGATGATGCCAAACATTATGAATACTTTTATGATATACTTTTCCGAGAGGTTAAGTTATCAAAAGTCCGTTTTATTTTGATGACGAAACTTTGTTTAGTTGAAAAAAGAGACATTGTTTTACGGTTATCCGATGTTAAACGGAAAGCTTGGTACAGAACCATAATAAATATCTAGAGTTACATCCATGTGAGTAGTGCCCTCCTTAAACCGGTTTCGTCCCAAAATTGGACTCATCAGTAAGGCAGCTGGCACAACTCACACCGATGCATTTCTAGCCACTACCCTAATCTGGGTAAATGTGCAGTGGTTGTTTTTAGACAATCACTGCCATCTATTGGCTCGCAAGTCTGCGGACGCGAATAGATGTGAGGTATGTTCGAGTACCTCTCGATCATGGAATAAAGAGACATTGGTTTACGGTTATCCGATGTTAAACGGAAAGGTTGGTACAGAACCGTTATAGATGTTTAGTTAGTTTTGTTGTGTTACAATTCAATTTTACACCATTTGATTCTTTTCTTCCAGCGATACATTTTGATAGGCAATCTTTAATTCTCCCGTGGGATTATGTTTCAAGTTTCTCTTCAAAAGATTCTGTAGATAGGTTTGATCTATTCATCAGAAAAATAATGTGAATTTATTATTAAATAAATGAACATAAAGCTTTGAAAAGAAGTCAAAGTATAAAGACAAGCATGATTAAAATTTGGATGATATTTCCACCGATTCAACACACAAAAACACAACCCTCAGATTTTGATGTTCAATTGATATTCTAGTTACATCAAATAGAAAATCCAGTGAATTTTCATGTTGAAACATCGACTGTGGTTGAAATCAATTTTTTTATTTATAAAGTAGGTTTATCTCATGAATCAACACTGTGATTATTTGATGCTCTATTTATCAATTTATTCACACTATAAATGAAAATATTCTCAGTGGTATGTGTAAATCAAGCAATGGATATTTCTGTTGATTTTGACCCTACAAAAGAGGTAAATCACCAAAGTCGGAGTATTTTCCTGAACCTCCTGATTCTGCAATTGTAAATCAAAAATAAGAATTCTATCCGTCAAATGTTCAGGGTTGATATATTTTTTAATGGATGGCGTCAATAATTTGCATTTTTTTTCGTGATTTCAAAAATATATGGGGTGTCGAGAAATCATGCATTTCTTAGCTTACTTGGATCCTTGAAAATTTGACATCGTAGTACCCAATATTATTAAAAAGAATGCATAATATTTCAAAATGTTTTAAAAATATTACGGACAACCCAATATTTTCTGTGGCTTGAAACAGAAATCGACATCGAAATCGAATTGTAGAAACTTTATCAAGACCGGTATGATTTGATGGGTCGCCAGCCCGACATATTGAATAAAGAATATTGTTTGCAAAATGGACGGAACCCAAGTCCCCAATATTGATATTATTGTCTGCATTATACAAGGCCGCAGAATAATAGCTGTGTAAAGACACTAAACTTGATTTTGATTAGTCGATTGAGGATCATGGACCCTTAGATAAATAGGTCAATGTGAATGTATAGTATTTCTCTCTCTGGCTTCGCTTTGACTGGCTTTATCGGGTTCATAGTTGTAAACGTTTACAGCTCAATCTAGCTAAAATAAGTTGTCAAACGCCTAACTTCAAAAAGAAAATTCATATTTATATTTGAAGTCATCTCATAATCCATAATTTGTTATAAAGATGTTCAGATAGAAGATATCTATAATCAATTTTCATTGTTCGCATTGTTGTCCTCTTCTTGATCAAGAATATTGCGGGATATTATTTCACAATAGATGTCTAAGTGA
Organism: Orchestes rusci; assembly: GCA_958502075.1. Taxonomy (NCBI): domain Eukaryota; kingdom Metazoa; phylum Arthropoda; class Insecta; order Coleoptera; family Curculionidae; genus Orchestes; species Orchestes rusci. Next base: position 15,191,172 of record OY293314.1, read on the forward strand.
TAAGATACAAATCATATAAATCAAATTCATTCAAGCAATAATTAATGGTCAATTTGCACATTTTTCGGAAATATGAAAAATACAAGGATTAGTAAGTACTGATGCCAATGAACATCCACGACTTTACAAAATACATTATTCATCTCCATCTGGCGTATAGCACTGTATGACTCTCTCGATAGAGGGAGGTAATAATAATAATCTTTATCAAGCACAGCTGTACATAAATCAAGTAGTATGGTGAACTGAACATCGTTAATCACTACATAAATGTTCACATACATACAAAAGCTTTAAACTATAATATTTTATCACATGTTACGCCTAAGATGAATTTTTATGTTGTGTTGTGTTATGTTGTTCAAGCTCCGCCCCGTTTTTAATCATACAGTAAAATTTAAGTTTTCTTTTTCATTTATACTGTACAAATTTTTTCGCTGATGACTTTGAAATGTTGTGTCGAATACGTATATAAAATTTAAAGTCATTTGAAAATGTATGCAAATTTTCCGTTGTAGCTAGGGTGTAACAAATTCGAGGATAGAGCATTGGTAACTTGTTAACCATAAGAGATTCAACGTCGGTTGAATGAAGGCAAAGCTGCGCAATTTGAATCTCAAAAATATGCCATTCCGAAACTTGGAAAATTCCATAGACTCCGACAATAACCGATTTTTTCGAAATCCTTCTTTATTTTGCTCGGAGTTAATTTGGAGAGATAATTGAAAATCGCTGACACATTCACGTGGCTACTTTTTCTGCTCTTTGAGATGGAATGATCAAAATTTATATCCGACGTTTCGAGTTTCTACAACCATTAACTTTTTTTCTCAAATACGGGCCCATCTTTTTTGACTCATTCTCAAGTGATTCTTCGCTTCCTGAAAATAATGATGCATCATACTTATTTGTTTCAATTTTGTTTTCAAACTTGAAGCTTTTTCATTCAATCTTAAAAAGACACATGTAATTATTGTTAACATGACTACGATCCGCGTGGCGCGTTCTGGAAGGATTAAAATGGCAAGTGTGACTCATTATATTCAGAAAGTAGAAAGTTATTCAAAAATGATTTGAAAAGTTTGATTTGTATTCGAAAATGAAAGTTGTTGATGGTCACGTAAATTCGGAACTACAGAAATCAATTCCGACCCTGCCATCTTCAAGAGAAGAGAAAATGGACACGGAAATGTGTCATTTCTTTTTAACTATATCTTGAAATAGATTCAGGACAAAATAAAAAAGAATTTCGAAAAAATCCGTTATTGCCAGATATCTCCGGAAGTCTTCGAATTTTTTTCTCTAACAATCAAAATGCGCAGCCTTGGTTTTATTTGAAGAAGTGTTCAGTCAAAGTCAAAGAAAAATGAAGATGTTCAAGGTTGAAATACCTAATCATTTTGTCGGACAATGTTATACCGACGCATGACTACACCCACACTGTGGGTCGAAATAAAGGAGTATATTTTTCAATTGAAAATATTTTGTTTTTTTGGGCGAATTAAAATCTTTTTGCAGAGCTAATAACCTAACATGTCCTCAACATGACTGTGAATTTGAAAGCAAAAATAATATATAGAGTCGGACTTATGTGAAGAATTATATAACAGTGCATTCGAGCTCGTTTCAAATAAAAACTGTCTTAGCTTAAATTGTACTTATATGCTTTTTCGGTGGATGAAGTATTCAGAACATTTCAGTGTAAAGGAAATTTTCCGAAATAAGCGGATTCGCAAAATACCATTTTTTTATTAACAAATAAATTTGTGAAAACTGTTTAGTAATGTTGAAACTTAGAGTAAAATATCATAAATGTGGCCACCATTATTGTTTACCACTTCTTGAAGTCGTTTGTGCCACAGATTGATAGCCCCATTTATTGCACCCTGTTAAAATTTGTTACAAACAAACTGGTTAAAAAGACTTCTAAATAACCTCGAATATGTGTGTGATTCTTCCTACCCCCATATAACACCTCCAATGGATTGGTACCGCCAAAGGTTGCTCACCATAATTAAGTACATCCTAGAAGTGGAAATAGTTGGCATTGGGCTGGCTTTGCTCATGGGCATTGGTAGCTTAGTTGGTAGAGCGTTGTCCTGGTATGACGAAGGTGATGGTTTCAAATCCCACCTGGTGCCAACTTTTCTCATTTCCCTATCTGTCCCTACGACACAAAAACTCCCTTCTGAACATCTTTAATTTTTGGTAATAGGTGCTGCAAGATTTGTTCTTGATACGAGTTTTACCCCTCAACAAAAATCAGAAGAGATTTTCCAACATGGATACTGCAACAGATACCATTACACCTTTTGAAAAATGCCTTTTTAATAAAGGAGTTTCTCTCTTGCATTGTACAGGGTGATTCACTATATTTTGACCCCCCCTCTAACTCATTCTATACAAAGTGTTCAGAAAAAAGTTATAAACAAAAGTTGTTTGGTTTATACTAAATTTTGTTAATTAAGCAGTATCATTCATACAGGGTCTCCCCAAAGCTCTCCGCAGCACCCAACTTTAAAATTTCAAATGGGACACCCTGTATTTTATTTCATTTTTAAATTTAACGTTAAGTTCTAAGTCAAATGTGTATGAGGTATATTTATCTTATCTCTTGTGGCTTTCGAAATTAAGGCTGTTAAACTTTGTGGAAAATCCAATATTTTGACCCACTCTAACTCATTTTACACAAGGTGTAGAAAAAAAAAATGTGATACAAAAGTTGTTTGGTTTAAGATGTTTTTTTTTAAATCAGGCTATATCATTAATACAAAGTGTCACAAAAGCTGTTAACAACACCTAACTTTAAAATTTTGGAAAAGACACCCTGTATTTTATTTTATTTTCAGATCATACGTAAATTTCTAAGTCAAATCGATATAAAATAAATCTATCGTAACTTTGGCCACTTTCTAGATAAATCCTGTTCAATTTTGTGAAAAATTCTAAATTCTGGATCTGTATCTTTTCAACCATATTGAATAAAGATTGCTTTGAAGCTTAAGTCTGCCTCAGAAAAGATAAAAAACACTTCTAGATTAGTTCAAAAACAGCCACTTTCCATTTTTAATGGCTTACGCTTTATTATGAATGGTAGCTCTAAAAATAAGTCAAAATCCAACAGCATTTATCTCAAAAACGGCCGAAGATAAAATAGATATATCTTTCACAGATTTAACTTGGAATTCATCGTAGAATCTAAAAATGAAATAGAATACAGGATGTTCCATGTAAAATTTTAAAGTTGGATGCTGTGGTCAGCTTTTGAGACACCCTGTATAAACGATACTACCAGATTCAAAAGATTTAGTATAAACCAAACAACTCTTTTGAAAAACCTTTTTTTTGTGCATCTTGTATAAAACGTGTTAGAGGGGGGACAAAATATAGGGAATTTTGTGTTTTTCACAAAATCCAACAGCCTTGATCTCGAAAACGGCAAAAGATAAGATATACCTTACACAGATTGGACTTAGACTTTGTTAAAATGAGTCAGAGGGGGGATCAATATATAGTGTATCACCCTGTACGTCAGAGTAATATACCCTATTATTTTGGGTATTCTCGAGTGGACGTGAATAATACATTTTTTCATCTGAAAACCATATTTTTCTCATGTCTTCGCGAGAGTAGAATTTTCGTAGTAGCAAATTCTAGAGCAAATTAAATCTTTCCAATCATTTTTCTCTTACGTTGGCTGTAAGTCTTTGACAGTGAAATTTTTTAAATATTTCAAGATGGCAGTCTTCTTTAATGATTCTTCGAACTGACGTACTCCTTGTTATTCTCGCGATTTTCCTTGTTCCAACAGATTGGCCAGGTTGCAAATTTCCCAAAACAACCCATCGCTGCAAGAAAAAAATCACATAGTGTAAAATGGAATTGTAACACAACAAAACTAACTTGAAAAAGTCCCTTCATCACAAGAAAACAAACTTTTGACAACTTAACCTATCGGGAAAAAATATCATAAAAGTATGCATAATGTTTGGAATCATCTGAGTTGAAATTCATAGTAGACTATTTATGATTACAACATTTTTCTGTCCATCTCGCATATTTTCCAACATTTCAATTTGTTGATGAAAATGAACCATACAACTTTGCAAATAGATCAGATTCTTCGACTGATTCTCATAAACGGCTCTTACATAAACAAGGGTTCTTTTTTTTTCTTGGAAACAACACCGTTAGAGTTTTAAAATTTGATCGTCAATTTTTCTATTGCACTGGACACAGAAAAATACATTTTTCTGATTTGCCCATTCAAACAAACTTTTTCCAAGATAGTCAAATAATAATATGTCAAATCGAGGTATGGTCCAAAATATCAAAGTAGGTCTTGATTGCTGCCACATTTCTTTGTGAACATGATGATGGTAAACAAAATCTGATTTTAGCCGCCGACGAATTGAGCTTGTAATAAACGGCTCACTAATTTTTTCTCAACATTCCAATTTTTGTAGCTCCTAATCTTACAATAGACAGTATCGAGTGAAATTAATCCTATGATTGGAACTGATCTATTTCCAAAGTTAGATTGGATGGAAAAGTCTCAAGTCTTTTGTGTTTAGTCTATATCATCAGTTTTTTCCTTGTGACAGATACTACACACTTTAATTTTTTCTTGGTTGGTCGTGAAATTGTGTAGTTTTCCAGAAATAAATTACATGAAATTTTTTCTGGGTATGTGTTTTCATCAGAAAATTTATTGTATAGATCAAAGATCTTAGTGTTGCAGGATAACCTAGAGTAGTGGTTGTTCTATGATATTTGATCATAGTGAAAGTAACAAACTTCTGCTTCATAGCCGTGTGTCTGATTTAATCTGATCTTCAAATATTTCTCATCTGTTGTACAATCCAACTTCAGGTCAGTCTTCTGCGTAGAAGTAGAACTTTCTGATTAAGATGAAAAAATGTACGTGTGTTGATAATTATTAACATTGGTGGAAGAAAAAAAATTATAAATATTTCCTAAACGGCTCATCAGAAAGCCATCAAACTATATACAGTGCGAGTCGGGAGGAATGGCCCAAATTTCAGGAGTGTATTCTACACGCGAAAACAATGTGGGAAAAACCATATCATGTTCTTATCCGATATTCATCTCTAAATTTGAATAAGTATTCGGCATTTTGCAACACTTTAATCACAGACACTTGAAAATAAACGTATAAGTTCTGCGAAAATACATAATTAATAATAATACTCAATAATAATAATGATAATTGATGATTTTCACGTAAATTTTGATAAAATTGACGTGGAAATAAATTTATATTGCGCTATAACTTGAAAACAAAAGAATATCGGATGAGAACATATGGGTTTTTTTACATTGTTTTCGCGTGAAGAATACACTCCTGAAAATTGGGCCATTCCTTCCGACTCACCCTATATTTTTGAAATCGGAAAAATGAGCTACTTCTGAATATGTAATAATATAGAGAAGGTTCCGTTTTAAAAAAAACGTAGGTTTGCTCCATATCTTTGGAACGCAAACTTCAATTTTTTTTCCGATATAGCAGAAATAAGAGGTTCTAATTTTCACGTGGCCGCCCTGTTCGAACATTTTTTATTCATATTTGGCAATTTTGAATGGAAAATTGACATAATATAGACAACAATGACAAACAAACTAAAAAAATTAATAAAATATGAATAAATATGAACGTATATATTATAAAACCTCACATTCTTGCCCAAAAATTCACCACTTGCTTGATTTTTGGTCTCATTGTAACTGGATGGATCAGATTCATCCCTCTGTTTTGAAAATACCTAAAATAAAACCAATCAGGCAGGCGTATTTTTTTTTAGGGCGGGTGGAATAAAAAAATATTCATGGAGAAGTTAATGAAAAGTACAAGAAATAATTTTACAGATAAAAATTGCGGACGAACGATTAAAATATGAGAGATATACTGGGTTGGTGAAATGAGCAGGAAAATAGCCGCGCTGTCGAGAAACACGAAACAATAATTATCCAAAACCAGCCCTGCCGTTAAAACCCGGTGATCGAAGCGTGTGCATACAGAGTGCTCCAGCTCAACTGGTCACTACTCATTCAGCAAATAGAGAAACCATAGATGAGAAGTTTGAGATGGGAAACCCATGGCCAGAAGTGCCCATTTGCTACAAGGTATACAAGTTTTAAAAAAAATGAATATCTCAATTATTCCTTTTGAAATCCACTCCACCGACTTTTACAAAACTCTCAGGGTTTGAATACCAAATGGTATTTGATGTTTCTGAGTATTTGAAAAAAAAAATACCTCGTCCAGGGCCGGAGTTCGAGTACATGCGTGCACTATTTTTCAAAAACAAATAGTATAACATTGTTTTTTTCAAAATAATAATACTTTTTTCATAAACTTCGTTCAATTTCCAAGAAAATAGCTCTTTTGACTTTTTTCTGTCTGACGCACCGTTTTCGAGTGAAGAAATAAAATTCATACCAGTGTCCTTGGACACGTTGACAACCAAAAATTTTCAGTTCTGGTAATAGTGGAAAATCCTACTGTTCAAAACTCAAAAGACTTTTCCATTGGAAATTGAATAAGCATCTTGAAAGAAAACAAAATTTTGTCAAAAAAACAGTGGCGTGCAATTTTTGTTTTCTTGAATAACAAAATACCCTGTATCTAGAAAACGGGGCAGTTCCGGCCACGGGTTCTCCATCTTAAACTTCTTAGTTATGTTTCCTCTATTCGCTGTATAAGTGATGACCAGTTGATCTGGGACACCCTGTAAATTGGCGACTGTCGGTCGAAAATCACGTCACATAATCTTTTCCTCGTCTCTTACTGCTGCCCCCAGGTCCTCCGCTGTTGGCTAGATAGCTGAGCGTTAAGCATTCCTGGAAGTTTCAGCTTTGCTAGTTATCAAATCATGAAATCGACATATTTTCTGATGTGTCGAAAAAATGACTTCCACGGACAAGGTTCTTTCACGTAGAGAAATTGTAGGACTTGTCACGGTTAAGCTATATCTACAGAAACTTACAGCTTGACTGTGATCATTTTTTTTTTTGTACAGCAAGGACTCTGGCAAAATACAATAAAAGTTCCTTGTCAAAATCTACGATCTCATCTGAGCATACCTATTTATTTTGTGATGTTATCTCACGATTAATACTTGACTGTTATTATAACCCACAGAAAAAAGTAGCGGCGTCACCACCGACAATGATATGAATGTTGAGCTCAAAAAATGAAAATTTAGCAACCGGACGTGTGCTAGGCATACTGGAAATGAACTCTTTTTCCGCAGAAAAATAAGTAATTTTTTTCTCTCGTGTACGGCATTTCAAAACTTAAAAATAATATAAAAATCTCAGTTGTTGATGCATTTTCTCGCTTATGGTAATCAACAGAATTATTCATGATATCATTAGGAATCCGGAAAAAATTCCTGAAGCCGGTCAGCTGTTGAGAAAAATTTATCAGTCGGACAATATTGCGAAGGGATTTTTGGTATGCATGCCCAGCACACGACGTCCGGTCGCTTAATTTTCATCTTTTAAGCTCAACAAGCATATTATTTTCAGTGTTTGAGATCCCAGCGACAAAAAAATCAGTCAGCAAAATATGCCATTATTTATGTTGATGGAAGATCGGGATTGGACTAGAATCGACTTGAATATATTACTTCTTTGGAAAAATCCGTATCAATGTCCTTGTTTTGAAGCTTCCAGATCATGCGGTTTTAATTCTTGGGTTAGCTGAAAATTTCTCAAATAATGGTCAGATAAAATACTCAATTACTGCGGACGTTATCTAATCGACACTTACAGGGATCTCAACCACACTTTGACGAACTGCCTCGACTCAAAACTCAAACTAACCCTTTGATTGATCACACATAACTTTGTTATGTAGCTTTGTGAACCAATTCATATTATTGACACTGCAATTCCTTTATTTCATTTGATTCACCTTTTGCCTCGTGTATTTGAATTTGTCAGCAGGTTTTATATTGTGGTATCTCTTAGCAAATAAATTCATCTTGCCCAAAATATACAGGCGTACAGACTTTTCACTACAAACCTCGATCAGGAATTCTTTGCATGACTACGAGACTAGAACCTCAATTAACTCGACAATAATTAATTGAAGATCTCAAATATGTAACGACTATGAATTCCACAACTAAAGCGGCAGTTTTTCCATAAAAAATGATTCTCCTCGAGATTTAATTTGCAGAATCGCTATGTGTATGCATAATACTTTCGCAAAATTCGCGCAATAAATTTATCAAAATATTGAATAGAACTTTATTTCATGTCATTTTCTACAATGCGCATCATAATCGATCACGAGCGATAATAAACTGGTTGTCCAGGGAAAAACAAACGATTCATTTATATTGCATACATTGCAACTGATTGGAAGTTGACGTTCATTGTCGTCTTCTCAGCTGCAGATTTGTAAACACGCGAAAATGACAGAACATTCTTTAATACTTCATACTACAGAGGTCCATGGAAAAAGATGGAAACACGTTTACTCAGAAATACTCTGAATGACGGTACATGAATATTTCACAAAAAAAACACATTTTTTGAGTTCTTCCATGAATATTTCATGTTCATGTGGTATTTGAATGTTGGATCAACTAGGTACAGGAGTCACATTCTTATTTGTAAACTCCACTCTTGAACAAGGCACCAAATCTATCTTTAGTGTTAACTAAAAATGAACTCAAGCTGCCTGGAGTGTTGATGATGTTATTGTATTTAAGAAAAATTTTGGAAATTTTTCTTGTTAGGAAAGGGGTTGATAAACGAGAAAGTAATAATGTCCTCTGGAACTTGATCATACTAGGATAAGTAGCCAATTTAAGATTGCTGCAAAAGATTTTATTGATGAGAGAATCTATAATATCAGGTTCATAACCAACGTTGAAAGCAATCTGACTCAGGGTATTCAATTTCAAAGAGTATTTATTTGGAGATACAGTATATAGAGTAAACGATGAGCTTAGCAATAGAAAGCTGCCATTTTGAAGAGGAAGAGAGGAAGAGAGTTTGGTCACTTTCATTTTCCAAGGTAAATGAGATTTTTTGTAGAAAAGAATTTATTTTGAGATAACAATCCGACCCCCTCTGGATCACACTGAAAAAAAAGGCAATCATCGACATCTGTAATTTGGAGCTGAAGCAGAACGAGAAATATTTGAGAATGGTTTCTCAAATTGGTTGAAAATGTACAGTTTGTGCATTGAGCATTTTTGCGGTTACATCACAGTCAAGTCAATACATGAGTGGATATGTACGAAAGAGACGGAGAAGTTTGACGTAACCACAGAATAGCATTGAACAAACCGTAAGTGAGATTAAGGGACCTCAAATGCAATAATTCAAGATACCAACCGCAAATCGTTTCTCAAGATCTTCAAGACGTGTCTAAGAATTGGCGAACCATTACGCCTCACGCTTCAGTCCAGAAACAGCATTGTGGAAAACCCCAATATTTGGAAGCCTGGTCGGAACCTCAATTTCAAGTGATCGTCGCGTTTCTTCACGCTCCAGTATACTTCTAGGTTGGATGCACAAGAATGAGATGTTGGTTGACACCTGATGAAGGTCAATAATTAAAATAGTGATAGAAACGTTGTCTAACAAAGTAACATCAAGACGATGGAAGTCCAGTACGCTATATGATGAACACTCAGGTTGGCATGCATTGGAGTAATCTGTTTCTACTCGACCTCACCTCAAATTGAAAGAACTTGTTGATGAAAACCTTCAAATTGATGTCTTATGATTCACCAAATAAGTAATCCTCCAATATCAAACCCAGACTAATTTCATAAGAAAATATGAAAATCTGTCATTGAATCAAACCCCAGTCTCGGCATTCGCGCGAGTAACCTTGTTTCAAAACTACGGCTCCTTAAGTTGGCCCCAAGGAAAAATTTAGAGCGCCTCCGAAATTTAGAAGTCTGGCGGCCTTGGCTGTTATTGTCGAGCTACTACGGGCTAATCGAAAAATGGAACGATTTTGATTGGAGTGGGAAGGTTCTTGTCTGTCTTTGAGAATGTTTTATTTCAATAATCCCTCACTTCCAGTCTTCTCAAATAAATCATTCATTAACTCAACACTGCTCTGAACTACCAGACAAATTTCAAATTAGGAGATCGGGCCTTATTTTGTGATTTATGAAATCAGTTCATAAATTCTCAGCCTATGATGAGCTCCATATATTTCTATCGTTTTAGGTTCAGGTAGAATTCTCTTGGACTCTGATCAAATGAAAAAATTCTCCGTTGTTGTTTTTCAACTATACAAGGTTCAATTATACAACACATTGTTAGGCTACGAGAATATTCATCGGACTAGAGATCGATAGATTTATTTTTGTAACAGTCCCGTTTGGAGTGAAAGTACGCTGTAAAGGGTGGAAGGAAATTGTGTTGGAAAAGTTTACATATCCAATTTGTCTGTCAACATTACTCGATCAGAATTTGTTACGTTTTATTCGGATATTACTTCAGGCGTGAAAAATCGATTCGAACGGCGTTTTAAATAGTTTTACAATAATGAATGTGTGTGATCCATATTATATCATTGAACATGTTTACACGATCAGTCTGGCATCAGTTTAGTCCATCAATTGGATGGAACGCAATACACGATCAGTCTGTTGTTAATCATCATGATACTAATACACACAAGATATGATCAATTGCTGGACGAAATTAGAATCAAGCCACGCATATCGTCACTGCGAGCCAAAAATGAGGTTGGATTTAAAACATCCATAACGTTACCTAGTTACCATTTGCTGGTCAAAATTTGAACTGGCTCACGCGTGACGTCCCCGCGTGACATTTATTGTATAGGTTTGAGGTAGGTCACGTGATGACTCCTGGAGTGGGATGTGCGAGAGTTTATCTTGTTTATTTCAGTATCATGGCAGCCGAGTCACCTAGGAAACCAATGAATTTTGAGGTTTGGAAACTCAATGCCGTCAGCAAAACCTGCGCGGGAGCATATCTTGTTTGTTATAGTATCATGGTTAATCATCGTCAGACTAACAACAAATTATAAAATATTAAAATATTGGTCAGTCCGGTGCATCACTCCATCAGTCAACCCATTTCACGATCAGTTTCTCATCACAGCCTTATACTCTCATTGTATTCCATTTTTTGACTTCTTATATTTTATCATGGTGTATATTTTTCCTTGCTTGTAACTTGAAGCAAAAGAGTTACGGAATACGAATATGATAAATGGTATTTTTCTTTCTGGTGTAAAATTTGACAAGGGAATTTGGGTTCCATATGGTTTCATATCATGTTACTGAATCACAAAAGATATGATCGATAGCTAGACGATATTAGAACCAACCCGCGCATGTCGTCACCACACGCATAAAGTGAGGTTAGATGTAAAACATCAATATCGGAACCTGGTAACCATTCACTTGTCGAAATTCGAGCTGGCTCACGCATGACGTCCCCGCGTGACATTGATTGTATAGATTGAGGTCACATGATGACTTCCGCGGCGGATGTACGAGAGTTATCATAGTATGGCGTGCGTGAGTTTATCTTGTCAGTTTTAGTATCATGGTAGTCCAGTTACATAGGTGACCTATGAATTTTGAGGTTCGGGCTTACAATGAAGTCAGTGAAACATGCGCGTTAGCATATCAGGTTTGTAGAGGTGCGTCCCCACTTGCGACAAAGCAGTGATCCGGACGCCGTCGCGATCCTCATCGCGAACCCCGTCGCTAACGCAGTTGCGAACCCCGTCCCAAACACTGTCGCGCAACAGGCGTGAACATCATGTTGTCTTACCAGTCGTGGTTTTTTTGGCAATATCGATCGCTGCACTGTTGCTTGTAGCAATGTGGAGAAACGGAGACGGACAGATTGAAATTAAGATTATCTAGCGTCAGTTGTTGTCATAGTGATTTGGCATAATCCGTCCAAATTCAAAAACCCTATAGTTGGATTTACCCACAAATATAATCGATATACCAAGTACCTGTCACGGATCAATTTGGACCCGCAAGAATTTTGGAAACATAAATATCGTCAAATGGACAATAATTCCTATATTTTTTTGAAAATAGGAAAAATATTGAGATAATGGAGTACTGATGGTATTAATGTTCAAGGAATGGCCTCTGATAATCCAGTAATGGATTATTGAAATTTGCGCGCCCGGCTCCGCCCTCCCGTATGATGCACACCTATATCGTAAAGAATCCACTCGAATTAGACGCTGACGTCACTAAAAAATGCTATTAGCCCCACCCCTTTTTCGGTCTTGAAGCAAAGTTTGCGGTTTCGTGCGATTGAAACAGCATTTTGCTTTGTTGTGTTTATGAGGGTTTGTTTCTCCTAGCTTGAAAAAGAGAGTCCCGGACGATCGGATTAGAAGCCTACTTTCTGTTTAAAAAAAACGATCATGGTCCTCTCAGGTTTGATGGTAGTCCTCCATCACTATCCACAATTCTCCATGTCGTGAATTTGTCGTTGGAGGTTTGCTGTGATGGAGCTCATGTGGTAGCAGGCTGATAATCGGTGTGTCATTTTCATTGTATCAGCTAGGCTGTAACTTGCATCCTCGATGAACAAGAAAAAGAAAACGAAGCCAAAAGAAAAGTTCGCTTCCAGTAAGTGGTTCTCTATAAGCAATTCCTTATAACTTTCGGTCGACTTGAAACATTGACCTGAATGTTGATGCCTCAAATGAAAGAACATGATTTTCAAAAAACAAGAAGTATATAAAGTAAATTTTAATTTCACAAGCTTTCAAAATCTCTTCTTCTTCCAACACATTGATGAGTTCCCATTCTGGGTGTATCTCAACGTACTATCAGGCGTTCGATGAGATGAATGAGTTATAGGCACACTGACTCGAAATTCTCTCGATAACAACGTAAGAATGTCAAGATAGACAAAAAAAAACATTATGTTTCTGTTTATTTTAGGTGTTGCGCAAGTCACTTGATTCCATTTATTAACAAAGATAATAATATGTCGTGTCAATACGTGTGATAGAATTGCTCAATCAAGAAACGACGATTGAGGTTTCTCTTTCTCAAGTCTATCGGTAAGTCGTTCGGCTCCACCGTACGCGTCCGAAATCCCATATCAGAGTTCAATATCGCGTTTTACGAAAAGAATATCTTCTCTTTCTCATGAAACGAGTTACGGAGTTGCTACCCTGAGTCTTTGTATTCTTAAGCGGGGTCTACACATAACATTTCACATTATGTCTTGCATGTCAGTTAAAAGGTTGAGATATGATGGTTGAAAAATTAGCGTACAAGCTGGAGGTTTAAACGTCCGTTTTTCAGTCCACACACAATGATTCACGTGAAAAATGTTTATTGAACAGGCAAAGCTTGAGGTAAAATGTTATGTTACCCGCATTAGAGACATCTGCGTTATAGATGATAAAGCGCAAATACTTTTGCCTTGTGTACGATAGTTGCCCACCTCGCGAGATTGTACTTGCAGTAGTGTTACTGCACCTAGGATTAAATATCTAGGCAAGGAATGTACCATCTAGTTGTTCCGCTGAACTTTGGTGACAATTTGGCAGCTCCTTATCGTTATGCGGTTAAATATAGCCATTTTTATGTATGCGTATATGTTGTACTGGCGGTTTTCACTCAACCATCTGTCTAATGTTCAGTCACTGATGCCAAATCACCATGACAAGTTTCGCGCTTGAATAGCATAGCTAGAACTCTACCGTCAAAAATGAGTGTCCATCGATATCAACATTGAGCACATTGTGCCTATTTCATGTCAAACACAGTGGCCCTTCCTAGCCAGACTATGTACTGAAACATTGCAAGCAACAAATGGTAGTAGATCAATCACTGCAGCATCTCTCAACATATGTCCGACTCAAACCTTTGGTGGACCAACGTTGGATCAAAATTTCATAGCAGCGTGGGGTGCACGCCCAAGTCATCTCTCCAACGTCTGGTCACCATATCCTACAAAAAGTTTGAACAAAAGATTTCCTTGAGCATAAAATTGCGCAACTGTATAATTATTTAGCCAAAATCTTTTACGGTTTTCGATATCCCCATAAATTCTCACGAATTTTCGAATTTTCAGGATCTGGATTTTGCATTTGACCCATCCTGAATAACATTTAACTCTTTCTCAATTCCAATCTGACTATTCTCAATTACAGTTCTCGGTTTCCGAATTAAAATTGGAAAAGGTGTAGCTCCTCTTCACTTGCACCAAGAAAGAGGGTGAATATGAACCCATGAATTCAAATAACTTCAACAAACAACATACAACCGTATAGCAGATCTCTTAAGTTGTGACGCATAAGCTATCTGATTGTGAATTTCAAATAATTAAAATCACCACGTTTTTCAGAACCATCACCCCTCTACGAAAACAACCACTACCACGAAGAATGTCTTCGTTGCAACTCGTGCGGTCTCAACTTGACTGGCCCGAACCAGAAGAGGGCCAGGCGGTTCAAAAACCAGATCTTGTGCGATCTCCATTTTGCCGACGTGGCTCTTATGGAGTGTAGCGACTTCATGCAGCAACTACGGAGTTTCAAGCCACAAAGCTTAGGCTGCGCAGTCGCGCGTCGCAAAAGCAGCACCACCCTCATCTTTCCTTTACCTCCACAAGCATGTTCTGGTAAGTATCTAGAGCAAGTAGATATTTCATTTTTTACCCAATATGTTGTTTGTATTACGTATCTATTCTCCATACGTAATTTCACATTGCATTCAACATCGTCAATACAAAGCCAATCACGCTGCTCGTAATAGACGGTGATCACAGCTTATACAATTTTGCAATCTGTAGTTTCATAAGGCTTTTATTACATCTGACGGAAGACTAATTGAACTGTCTCCACCGATTAGACTGCTCTAGACTCCGTTACGCCGACTGGGAATAATGTTGGCTGTAGACTGTTCTAATCAACGGATTATGTAGATCTGAATAGTGAGGCCAGTCATGTCACAAGTGAAATCGGGCTGTTCATGGTCAATGATTTTCAAATGGATTTTTGTTAACATTGGTGTAGTGATACATTCTGATGCTTGGATGAGAAGTTTTAATTTATTATTCTAGAATATAGAAATAACTCCCCTTACTATAGCTAGTACCACCCTTTTAGCCAATATTGCAACAAATACCACAGGATAAACTAAGACTAGTGGCCAAAATGTGGCAGTTATTTCAAGTAGAGGTCCGAAAGTCCGTGCTATTTCTCCAAGTAGTGGCGGAACTGGAAAAAGTAAATTCCAGAACATTCATACTAATCAGGAGCTCAAAGCCCCTGTTGAATTCACTAATTAGAAAGATACTCGAGAGTTTCTCATATTTGAATATAAATTCGTATACTCACATCTTTTTTGGAATATTCTGTCAGTAAAGTCGTAGAAGATATCCACTGAAACCAATTCCACTTTTATATGAAACGAAGTAATTTTGCTTAAAAAACTTACCAAGACTACCAGGTTGCAGGAAAATCTTGTCAACTGAAAATGATAAGTTTAGATTTCGCTAAAAAAAAATCTAGATCTCACCTATATCTGAGACACTGCCAATAAATGGTAAAAACCCAGGGTCAGTTTGTGTTGACTCTTCTTTTGTCACGGAAGAGACTTGTATTGAGGTTTTGACAGAGATTGTGTCACTGGGTGCACTTTTAGGAACAGGCTCAGGACTTGGTAGTGAGATTTGATCAGGTATTGGGTCACTAGGTGCACTTTCTGGATTAGGCTCAGGACCTGGTAGTGAGATTTGATCAGGAAATGTGTCAATTTTAGGATCGATCTCGGTACTTGGTGCCATGGTGGTGCTGACATCGTCTAGGGAGAAACATATTATTGGCTTGAGTAACAGTCAAATTATAGACTACAATAGACGTTTTATCAAGGAATCTGGTGTCTGGAGAATATTTGATTGAGGATCGATCTTTCTCTTTTGCTGTACGATACCGTGGTCTTAGTGCTTGAAAAAGGCGTGAACTAATTTTCTTACCGCTGACATTCGCTCCAAAGATTTTGATCTTGTTCGAGTGCGTTGTTTCTGTGGAGCTTACCTCGTGAACCCCATCAAAAGTGTAATATGCAACGAGGAAGTTTCTTTTTGCTTGCGATTGTGCCGCATTCCACAATTGAAAATTGGTTTTATAACTAAAAAGTTAACTTTGGATTCTTTTCTGTCTGGAGCAAAATCAATCAATTTCGTGGTGCACCTTGAATTTCAAATCCAACTTTTCTCATTCACTTATCGGATACTCTGCTCATCTGATTTTGGACGACCCCTGTGGAAGGGAATCAAATTTCATCAGTTCTTTCTGTTGTGTGGCTGTTCTTTTCACGATCCGATTGTGTTGAGCCATAAAATTACAAGTTTTTGTTCATTGCAAGGGAATTCTCCTCATTTGTGTCAGTGGTGCAGAGATTATAGTTATTATTCAGCCATTCAGATCTATTCAAATTATAACATGAACATTGATGTTGTGAGAAGTAACCACTTTATGCATAATCTTCTGTAGGTAACCGCTACTGCAGCATGAATAGAATTGCTTTGCGTCAGTTTACTTTGGCTTTAACACAATTCATGGGTACTTCCGAGTGCCAAGATCTCCAGAATTCCTTCCACAATGTTCATGTTGACACGTATTATTTTGTGTATCTTTTCTTACCTGGAGTTGGTTCTATTCAACATCTGGTTCAACTACAACTGAAATCAGTTAACATGCAGAAACAGTTATTTCCGATGAATGTATGCCATCTGAATTTCCATTTGACAATTTTTTCCTCAGTAAGAAAATTCATAATGTTTTATCTCCATGCTTTGGCCAACTCAAAAAGCAATGATACATGACAGTTGCTAATCAACAACATATGCGATAATATAAAAACAATGGGACTCACCATCAGCAGCAACTATTCGATGAAAACAAAAGACCAATAAAACGAACAATAAATTCATGGTTTGAGAACTTCTAGTGAACTAACAAAACAGCACGATGGTTCGCATTTTTAAAGGTAATTTAAACATATAGATAAGCAGCTTAAGAGTTATGCTTTCCTAAATTGATATTTACTGAATTGAGCAGGATTTTTGCGTCATAACTTAAAAACATATTTTGAGATACGGCACGTATTCCATACAGGCTCGTGTAGTGGATGTGAAACATTTTTCACCGTTGGTTTAATTGAAGAAAATAATTAAACGCAGACCTCTTGAGTTAGATTAACTTGTAATCAATAATTTCTCAGGACACAAAATAAGTCAAATACTTAACTTAACTCATTATTTATTCATACAAATCAAAATGCACTGAATATCAATTCGATAAAATCAATCTCGCCTATGTTGATATACTGTAGTGTGGTCTTGATCAACTTGAGAATGAGGGATTTGATAAGCTTCACGAACTTCCAGCTATAGTGAAGTACTCTCAGTACAGGAAGTATAATAACCTTGAGGATCCTTGGAACTGGTAGACTATTGATATATTTGGCTAGATACTGGAAAATATCCAGTGCTGCAACGTTATCGAAAGTATGTGGGTTGTTGGTTATTTGAGTGAAAATTACCACCAGAAGATCTTTTTCTGCGGCTTTGAATAGGTAGCTTCACATCTCCATATTCCTTATCATTAGTGCGAACAACCTGAAAATCATCGTCTCCGCCGAGTATGAAATGTGTGAGACGGCCTGAGGTTTGCGTCAACAAGTCAATAAGGTCTTTCATCAGGAAGGACGTCTGGTTGCTGATTGCCAATAGACTATCATCATGTGCTGCTGGAGAATTTTAAGACTAGAGGCTGAAGGTATCCTGCTACTCACCATCTTTTTCAACTGCAGTAAGAGTTACTTCTTCGACTGTAATATATGTATCATTATCGGTGATGGTTGGTTCGGTTGGATTCTCGGTTGTCTTATCCAAAAAAATAATGGTTTCCCCTGCGATTGTTTCTGGTGATTCGCCATTTTGTTTCAAGCTTTCACCAGATGACAATGTAGAAAGCGAAAATATAAAACTAATCAAAAGAATCCTCATTTTTACAAACTTTTCACCAAAATGATACATATAGCGTGATTTTGACAAGTTTATATAATTGCAGATTTGAAAAAGTTAATTGACTTAATTTTTAAAGCAATTTGTTCGTACTAAAACGAGCACGCACTGTTGATTACAATACTTCTCTGGAATATACCTTTATAATAAAACAATCATGAAAATGATGGAGGCAAACTTTGTACTCAGATATACAGTTCATTTTTTATATAAAGTTACAGGGACAGATCAAATTTGGAGGTTAAAGGTTAACAAAAAGAAATTAAATGCCATAAAGTGCTCGCTTATTGAAATGAAAAGATTAAATATTTGATTATAGACTATATTTTCTTGATAAATGAAGAGTTTTGCTCATCAATTCCAAAATTATCATCACAGTTTATTCTCGAACGTTTTTGTTCTATCAAATCAAACACACTTTGAACTTACCAAAATTAAATGAATCACAGTTCAATTTATGACTATCGTATTAAAACATGTTTGCCAACCTTTAATCTACAATTTTGATCTGTCACTGTAACTTTGAATAAAAAATGAACTTTAGGTAGACTATTGTTTACTGAGATCTTATCCGGCATCACTGTGCAATAACCTAGCTTCAAGGTATCAAAGACACTCCTCTTTTTGATAAATAAACACCGCAAGTCTTTCAACGAGACTCTGAGATAGCATTGTCCAGTGGCGGCTCGTGGTCAATTATCTTGGGGGGCAAATAGGCATATTGACAGTCGTGTCGATTCGAGAGGACTAACGAGTTTTGATATTTAGAGTATTAGAATTATTTGTGTAAAGAATGGTGGAAAGGAATAATAGCTTCCATTCTATGTTGAAGTTACAGTTTTTTTATACAGTGTGTCTGCTTAAGTTGGCCACATATGGGAAACTTTTTTATTATTAATTTTAGGAAAAAAAGTTATTCTTTATAAAAAGTTCAGCATGTTCCAAAACCTAAAATGCAACCATCAGATATCACATTTTTTCAGTCGTATACGAGGTTTGTCAAAAAATATGAATTTCACTCAAGAGTAAAATTTGACAATATCGAAAATTGTTATAAAGAAAAATAAACACTACCATTAAAATGATTGTTTTTTTCTTTTTTAAATTTATTAAATTTTATAAATAAATTAATATTAAACAGTAATCTCTTATTTTAATTATTGGACATTTAAATCAATGCATTAATTCAAATGAAAAAATGTAATATCTGATGGTTGCATTTTAGGTTTTGGAACATGCAGAACTTTTTATAAAGAATAATTTTTTTTCCTAAAATTAATAATAAAAAAGTTTCCCATATGTGGCCAACTTAAGCAGACACACTGTATATTATTATCATAGTAATAACAAGACGTAGGCAATTTTGGCATTCTCTACAAAATCAAATACCTACCTGATGAAATAATTGTGCAGATATTTCTCTGTAAAAAATATGGTAGGTATAGATATAATAATATGATACGAATAAAAATATGAAGAAAAAAATCGGTTACAATAGAATCGAGGTTTTTCCTGGAAATTATGTACCATTTATGAAAAAAATGGGGCATGTAGGAATTCTGATACGATGTAGAATAATATGAGGCTGCGTTATGAATAGTGAAAAAAAAACTTAACGGAGAATGTTACCCAAGATTTACCTGATTTTTTTGGGTATTTCGCCACACCCTATCAAAAAACAATCAAACTAGTGGTAATATACCGGATCTTCTATATTACCTGAAAAAAATTCTATCAGTAAACAATAAAACCTAACAATATCAAACGTTTCAAAAGCGAATCTGCTTTCGTCGTCAGTGGAACCTAAAAAAGAAACAATTAATTCAAATTCAAAAATTATTCTACGTTTTTTTAGGATTTCGCAGTAAAAAATTGTGTTTTTTGTGTTTTTGGCACAAAATGTCACTTTTACTGACATTGAAATGTTTGGTGTTGATTGTTTAACTTCATATATGTTCAGTATTTATAATTCATTTTTTTGGGCTATGTTCAATTTCTTAATAAAGGTAACCATGTATTACTTAGATTTACAGAGCAAGTTGCTACACATTCGTTAGAATTTAACATTATATATGCACTTTCTTTAAGTTTACGTTTTTTAGAACATGGTTCTTTTGTTAAGATTTTTGAATTATCCCAATTTATTCTATGATTATTATCAAATGCGTGTTGACAAATTCCCGATCTATGAAATTCCCTTTTTTTCATGTATGATTTATGTTCTTCAATTCTCTTTTTTAAGGGTCGTGAGGTCTCTCCAATATAAAATTTATTACATTCACAAGGATATTTATAAATTACATTTTTAGTGGACTCATTAATATTATCAGGTCGAGTATTTGTTAAATTAGAGCGAAGTGTGTTATTAGTTTTGAAAATGGTCCGTATATTATATGTTTGACCTAAACGTTTCAGTTTATGAGAAATTCCAGGTATGTATGGAATAATTAAATTAGTTATAGGTATATTCTTATCTCCTTGTCTAGGTTGTTCAAAACTATCAAAACACTTTTTAATAAAATTTACGGGATAATTATTTTTTGACAAAACATCTCTAATGAAATCTTTTTCGGATTCAAAATCGTCATTATCACAAATTATTTTTGTTCGATCATATAAACTTTTTACCACACCCTTTTTAATATTCAATGGATGATTGGAATTGAAATTGAGATATCTATTTGTGTGGGTTGGTTTTCTATAAATTTTGGTTTTGAAATTTCGAAGATCTTTTTTAATTAGTATATCTAAAAAGGGAATTTCATTATTTCGTTCTTTTTCAATTGTAAATTTAATCGTGGGTTCTTTATCATTAATGTGAATTAAAAAATCATCAAGTTTTTGTTCATCATACTCATATATAGAAAAAATATCATCTACATATCTCCACCAAATCATTGGTTTGTATCTATATGTTTCTACATGAATTGTTTCAAAATGTTCCATGAAAATATTGCTTAAAAGTGGAGATAAAGGAGAACCCATTGCCATTCCAAAGTCTTGTTGATAAAATTCATTATTATATTGAAAATATGTTGTTTTAACACAGATTGTTAAAAGTTCTAGAATTGCATTAATATCCAAGTCTGTTCTTTCTTTTAAATGTGTATCATTTTCAAGTTTATCTCTTATGATCATCAATGTCTTATCAACAGGTACATTAGTGAAAAGACTTACTACATCAAAACTTACAAGAAGATTATTGGGATTATAATTGATGTTTGATAATTTCTCTAAGAAATGTTGTGAATTTTTAATGTATGATTGTGTGTTGCCTGCTAAAGGAGTGAGTATGTTTAGTAAAAATCTGGCTAATGTATGAGTTGGTGAGTTAATACTACTGACTATTGGTCTTAATGGTATATTCTGTTCATGTATTTTAGGCACACCGTAAAAATGTGGTGCTTTACTATTATGTGGTGTCAGTTTAGATCTTTCATTATCTGAAAAAAATCTTTTATGTTTTTTGAGTTTCGAATATATTTGTCTTTCAAAACGTTCTGTTGGATCTTTAGTCAGTTTTGTGTAATTTTCATCATTTATTAGAGACATTATTTTATTTTCATAGGTTGTGTTATCTAAAATTACTGTTGCATTACCTTTATCTGCAGGAAGTATTTTTATACTATGATCTGACTTCAACTTTTTTATTGCTAAACGTTCTGCATGATTGATATTTTGTTTAATATTATAAGATTTATTTAAAATCAATTTTGATCTGATTCTAAATTCTTCTTGTTGTTCTTCTGGTAAATTTTGTGTTGTTGCTTCTATGGATGATATAATATCTAATTTATTTATAATTTTTGGTGTAACAGCAAAATTTAAACCTTTTGATAAAACATTGTTTTCATCATTTGAGAGAATTCTATTAGATAAATTGATAACTGTTTTTCCTATCATGTCATTGTTTGTAGTTTGTTCTGTATTATGATTTAAACTTTCATTAATCAATTTATTAAATTTATTGACTTGAATATTTTTTTGTTGAGAAAAATATAATTGAAAACTATTATCTAAACAATGACATATATGATCAAAGTCGTAATAAGCAACTTGCATCTCTATATTCCTTTTTGTTATGTTATGTTACCCAAGTCAGGAAGCAATATCTAATTGCATCTTCTATTATGAGTTATATAAAATGCAATTAAAATATGTAACACACTACCTATAGGTACAAAGGTACGTAAACTTAGTTTGCTTCATTAACAAAAAAGGCAACTTAAGATTTTTTAAATAAAATTATGTCCGAAAATGCTTTGTTTCCGAGATACAGGTCGTTAAGTTTTTATGAAAAAAAAATGCCTTTTTTATCATTACTCTCCTACGACGTCAAATATCTCCACCAAATCTGGTAGACTTCTTTTGACCATTAAATTACAAATTTTTTTGATGTAAAAGTTTTTCAAAAATTTCCTCCAGTGGCGATGGCGTTCGAACAGGATTTTTATTGAATTTTTTTAATCAAAAAAATAGTACGCAACTGCTTTTTCTCAGAATCAAAAAATATCAAGAGACCAAATCAACTCCAAAGTAAATAAATAATATTGATTTTGGAAAAAAACGTTGGCGTAATATTTTTTTGTTTGAAAAAATCAATTCTGATTCGAACGCTACTGGTAGGAATTTAAAAAAAAAATTACATCATGAAATGTTATTATGGTCAAAAGAAGTGTGTCAAATTTTGTGGAAATATTTCGAGTGATGAAAAAGGCATTTTTTTCATAAAAATTCAACACCCTGTATCTCGGAAACGAAGCATTTTCGGACATGATTTTAACTCAGGAATTTTCTTATTCTCTTACATTCTATACAGTGTTAAAAAGAATGTATCAACTTAAAAATCACCCTATATAAAAAAAAACTCCAGAATTCTATTCAAAATAACTCAAGTCCTCATTTGAACAATCTATACATACCTAAACTTTCCTTGAATTGACACTTAACAAAAAAAAAACAAACCACCAAGAACTCAATCAAAATACATGTTTTTGCCCTTCGAGAATCCTTCTGTTAGTTGTTTACTCTTATCAGTAAATAACTAACAAAAGGATTCCCAAAGAGCAGCCACGATCGGTCGTGATAGTCAGTTTGTTGACGACTTCAGCACGCTCGTGTTAAAAACCGCTCAATTTATTCAGTCTGAATCCAAATTAGGGTCTTGTGACATTTAGCGACCCACGCATTTCACACTTTTTTTGTTATGGATTGATAAAAGACTCTCTAAAACATATTTTGTCAACAAAAAAAGTTGCGGTATTTTCACTTTATTTAGAGAAAATGAACAAAATGACCTTATCTTCTGAACTATTAAAAAGGAAAATTTTCCTAAAATCTAGTGAAGCACTGCCAGAATATTTTCTTTATAGGAGTCTACAATCCCTATAACGTGATTTTTCAGTAAAAAAAATGTGAGGAAATAACGTTTTAATTGGAAAAAAAAATCAAAGAATTCAAAGCCGCCAAACTCAATGTTGCCAAGTATTGAAAAAAGTGAAGGCTGTCTTTATGTCGAAGATTACTTCGATTATTATGCTCATATTTAAATAATGTCTGGAAAAAAAAGAAATTGAAATTAGTAATTTTCAACTATTTGTTTCAAAGACTTACCTGAAGATCAAAAGTGGTTGCGTTCTGTGATATGATAAATCATATTTCGGAAAAAGAATCAAACCAAAACTAACCCAAATTAATCAAAACTAGCAAGCTAAACCGTTTTGTCGTTCATGATTCTCAATGCTCAGATGTTGCATACGAAACATCCATTTTCTCTAAACAGAGCCTAACCAAAACCAACATAATTTAACTCATATGATCCAATATTTAACTCAAATAACAAAGCAGAATCAACCAAACGTTACTAACCCAAACTATCCAAAACAAACTCAAACTACCCCAAACTAACCAAAACTAACCAAAACCAACCCAAACTACATAGTCAAAACAAACGCAAACAAATCAACGCCAATCAAACTAACCAAAACTAACTCAAACTTATTCAAACTAACCAAAACTAACCCAAACAACCAAGCGTAAAATGTACCTGATATATACCTAAATGATGTCGCTCACGTGACATCAAATTTTTTTCAAACCCAAACTAACCAAAACTATCACAAACTAACCGGTTAAAAAGTGTTGCCGTTCATGCTATCCGCAATGCTCAAATGTCGCTCACGCAACATCTGTTTTCGCTAATAAAAGCCTATTCAAAACCAACCCCCATTAATCAAAAGCTACAACAACCACATTGGCCTAATGAATGTATTGAATATGTAAAATGATACCATAACATCATGAAATATTGATAGCTACATACTGGAAAACACCGAAATAAAATTGAACATAGAATTGGCAACGTCGTTCACAAAGAAATCCCACAAACTATCTTTACGTTAACTGTGAATTGATTTCAGCTTTAGCTGTTATGATCCATACTCCATTCTAGAAAGTAAACCCATGAAAATCAAATAATGTTGTATTTATGCCAATTCCAGACTATTTTCACATTTTTTCCTAAATTTAGAATATATTTAGCGTCAAGAGTGACTTATACAAATGCAGTATCTCGGCAGATTTCGTGATAAGAAACTATACAAAAAGGTTAAAAAAGAAGGATAGTTTTGCTTATTTCTCTGAAAAAATAATGAAAATACTGCATTTGTTTTTATTATTAAAATGTGTTTTAGAAGGTCTACTATCACCCTGTAAAAAGAATTTCATGAAATGCGTGGGTCGCTATAAGACACAAGTGCCTCCATATTATTTTGTTTGTTATATCAACGACAATAGTTGAATTAATTAGTGAGATAGAATCATTGTGTGACTGTACTGCAACACCTGAGTGGATTTATTCATTTCTAAAACTATGTATATCATGCAAAAGAAAGCAAAAATGTTAAGGATAATTACGAGATGTTAAAGATCACAAATAATGGACGAATTAATTCTTCCGGGAAAGCAAGGAAAATAATCTCGAAAACCATTTCTTCAGACAAACCAATCTATGAACGATTCTGTGTACTAGGCGTCATCAGCATAGGTTGGACTTGCCTGAAGAACTAGTTTCGAAATGGACGGAATGGTTTTCCAAATTATTTTTTTTTCCAATTGAAGCATCTGCTACACACATCAACAATATAAATCTATTTCACACTTCTATCACTATCTTCACATTTCTCAGCTTCAGAATACATTCATTATACTTTTTAATATTCAACGCAGCTTCGAATCGAAGTCAAAATCAACCGAATCCAATCAAACCTTCATCATCATCATCATCATTCAGCCCTCTGTGTCCACTGCTGAACATAGGCCTCCCCAATCATTTTCCATTCCAATCTGTTTTGTGCTGTTTGTATCCAGTTGCTGCGGGCCCTCTTAATATCGTCCGACCAACGCGTAGGCGGTCTTCCTCTATTTCGCTTGTCCGTTCTAGGTCTCCACTCAAGAAGCCTCTTTTCCCATCGATCATCCCGCATCCGTGCAACGTGGCCAGGCCAGTTCCACTTAAGCTTTGCAATAGCTCCAACGACATCGCTGACAACGGGTCTTCCGCGCAAATCCTCGTTTCTTATGTGGTCCTTCAATGTCACACCAAGCATGGATCTCTCCATCTTCCTCTGTGTAACTCTTAGTTTTTTAGCTGTTGCTGTTGTTAGTGTTAGGGTTTCTGAGCCATATGTCATCACTGGTAGGATGCACTGATCGAAAACCCTTCTTTTTAGATTGACGGGAATATCACTCTTGAAAACGTCTTTAAGTCTTTCGAAAGCTGCCCATGAGAGAGTTAGCCTTCTCTTCATTTCACATTCTGTTTATCCCTTGAGATGCTGACCACATGACCAAAGTACACATATCTATCTACCATTTGAATTTCAGCTCCACCAATCTTCAAGCCACAGCTGGGAACAAGGTTTGTCATGAATTTTGTTTTTGCCATATTGATATTAAGACCGACTTTTCCACACACCTCTTGCAGGTCCTGCAACATTTGTCGCATTTCTTCTAGATTGTCCGAGAATAGCACTATGTCATCTGCAAAACGTAAGTTGTTTAGGTTCTTGCCATCTATGTTCAAACCTCTCTGACTCCGGCCAACTGTTTGAATGCACTCTCCATGACTGTAATAAACAGCTTTGGTGACATCGTGTCGCCTTGCCGAACACCACGTTCGATAGTTATGAGGTTGGTATTTTCATGTAGTTTTACAGTCATTGTTGCATTTTTGTAGATATTGTGGATGAGTTTGGTATATCGGTAGTCGACTCTACATTCCTGAAGTGCCTTCCACAATGCATTTAGCTCTATTGTATCGAAGGCTTTGTGGAAGTCCACGAATGTCATTACTAAAGCTCTGTTGTACTCGATTTTTTTTTCTATAAGTGTTTTGACGCTTTGAAGGTGGACATTCGTTCCAAATCCACGACGAAAGCCTGCCTGTTCCACAGGTTGGTAGAAATCCAATTTATTTTCCAGTCGGGTGGTTATAATTCGAGTAAACAGTTTATAAAGGTGACTTAAAAGGCTTATTGGTCGGTAGTTCTCTAGTTCTGCAATATCTCCCTTTTTGTGAAGCAGGACTACAATGGAATTATGCCAATTTTTTGGGACTTTACCTTTGAATAGACAGAGATTAAAAAGCTCTTTTATTTTTAGCAGTAGATGTTGGCCTCCTATTTTTACTGCGTCTGTAACTATGTTGTCTTCCCCTGGCGCTTTATTATTTTTTGTGTTTTTAATGCTAACTCTATTTCCTCTATGGTAATATCAGGAAGTTCTTCGGAACCTTGGTTGACAATGCCCCCTTTTGATGTCAAAATTTCGGGTTCAGGATTTACTTCGTCACTATCATCATACTGGCTTTTGTAGAGGAGTTTATAGAATTCCTCCACTATATTTAATATTTCCTTTCTATTGGTCGTAAGTTCTCCATCTTTGTTTCTCATTTTGCATATTTTTTTCCTTCCATTCGCAAGTTTTCTTTGGAGTACTTTCATGCTTTTGTTATTCTCTATGGTTCGTTCAATTTCTCTCACCTTGTATCTCCTTGTATCTCTTCTTATTGCTTTGGAGATTTGTCTGTTTATTTCCCTTAGCTCTTCCTCTGTGGTTGCTTCTTCACTTCTTTTGTTTCTTCTTTCTCGCATTGGTTCTTTAGTTTCTTCGCTTATCCTTTCGTCCTTTTCAGTAACTGAGGAATGTTTTTCTTGGCTTGTTGTCAGGGCCTTCACTATAGTGTCGTTTAAGGTGTTTATCTTTTCCTCTTCATTCACGTTTATATGTATTTCAGGTTCTTTTAATAGGTCGTAGATGCATTGTTGGAATTTATGAGTATCAAGTGGCGGATGAGAAGGTTTTTTATTTGACGTCTTGACCATTTTGTGTCGCTCCTTTTTTAAATTGAGGCGGACTTTTGCTCTTACCACACGGTGGTCACTGCCAGTGGTGAATTTATTTAGTACTGATACATCTTTGATGATATGTTTATTATCAGTTATTATAAAGTCGATCTCATTTTTAGTCAGACCGTTTTTTGGGGAAGAAACTGTTCATAAGGAATAGGTTGTTTTGTAGCAAAAACCCCCGAAGTGTCTCGCCGCGATCGTTTCTGCCCTCCGTACCAAACCACCCGAGCGAGGTCTCGGAAACATCAGCCTTTAGACCCACTTTAGCATCAAAGTCACCACACAGAATTGTGAAATGAGTTTTCCGGTCCTCCCAGGCCGACGAGGAAATAGATCTTTTTTATGAGGATGTGAGCCTACATCCTCATAAAAAAGATCTATTTTCTCGTCGGTGTGGGTACTAGTTGGTGCATATGCTTGGATGATTTTCAGACTATATCTTCTATTTAATCTAATAATTACATAAATGACTTCTGTTGATATTTTCTTAAATTACTCGATGTAGGGATCGTAACGTTTGTGGATAAGAAATCCAGTGCCGCTGATGGAACCGGCTTTCTCTCCTGCGTAGTAAAAGGTATGTCCTGACTTTAACTTCAATAGCTGTTCTCCGTTCCATCTGACTTCACAGAGACCGACGATGTCCCATTAAACACACCTCAGCTCTTCCTCCAGTTCGACCAAACGTTCCTCCGAAAGCAAGGATCGCGCATTGTATGTTCCAATGTACAGCGTCTGATACTCTGAAGTCTTTTTCGATGTTTCCAATTTTATGTCACCCCCAGAATCCGTGGGACAGACTGATTTGCTATCAGTGCGAGATTTTGAGCGCGTTACTCTACTCGCCTGGGGTACTGTAGTTTTATTTATTGGCATGTTTCATAGGGGTATTTGGCCATAAAACACCACGCTGGCCAGACGGCTTGGTGAGTTTTGAATATCAGCCGCCCACTGTGGGTCAGACGCTGTTTGTAGCCGCCCAATCTGGGTCAGACGCCGCAATGCTAGTTTTGGTCCGCCCCGGCTATTTGATTTCACCAGTATCGCCCATATCTGGGAGGCGTTCCCCTATCCGCCACCTGGGGAGGCGCCCGATGGGGGACCAGCAACCCCTCACGGGATAACCTTAGATAAGGGAAAAGAGAGGATATACCACAATGTGACTTGTTTTGCGACCTTTTGACATCAAAAAAATGGCCGTCACTGTGAAAAAGGTGATAATTTTTTAGATCGTGCGGAATTGATGGTCTTTCTTCACCAAATATTTTAAATTCAACTTTTGTTTATTGATTACTGCAGCAGATGTTAAATTCACAAAATTAGTAAGATCCGCAATGAAACGAATTATTACAAATTGACGGATGGTATTTTTTTGAGTCCAAACTGACTCCAAACAGGCCGCAATTTCGTCGTATGACGTTTGTTATAAGGGGTCACGAGTCCTCTTTCTTAATACGTCAATAAATCCAACGAAATTCGATTCATCATCAAAAGTGACAGTAGTGACAATGACGTGAGTGTCCGTGACAAAAAACCTCAATCCTTAACTGTCAAGACTGTTCCATTCAATGGTATTCGGAAAGCGCAAGTCATATTATGTACTTGAAAACAAAAATAAATATCTTTTAAATTCGGTGATAATTCAAATCGAGCTTTGAACTATCTAGAACTTCAAGTACTTTCTTCTCTATATGATGAACTCACACACTTCACACAAGGACCAAACAACTCCAAAAAATGAAAATCTCAAAAACAGTTGGTGGGTAAAATCAATTTTCATCTCTCAAAACCTCAAAAACAATGATAATTAATTATCCTATCGATATCGACCAGAAGGACTCCACAAAATAAAAAAATAACGTTCATATCGCCGATACGTTCTACGGCTACGTTTTGCCGAAACGCCGCGCGCTGATCGTCGATCAACGACTATGATCGGTAACACCAATTATTAGTATCAAATTTCAGCCGCGACCTCCAAGACGCGGTTTAATTTTCCAATTCGCTTCGCCTATGGCTACTGTACGATAGCTGTATATTTTTCGGCACTCGACAGGCTTTATCGTCATAAAGACAACTCCCTCCAGCATTTCCGTATCCTGACTGTGCATGAGGCGTGGATCAGAGCAGATGAAGCTTCGGAAAGGAGTTGCGAGCACTGGGGCGAGTTCTGGAGCAACAAAACCTACGAAAGAGGGTGGGACAGAATTGGATAAAGGAAAGACTCTGGAAGTCATTCTCTTGAAGAAATAGCAAAGGTGATGTGAAACTACGACCAGGCAAGCGTTCAACATGAGCGCCGCAGAGTACACAACAGCTAATCGAGGTACACTGTGGCTTCGAAAGGTTAGTGGTGGAGTTGGAGAAGGCAAAAGTGAAGTTGTAGGAGGAAAGCGCAGATGAGGTAGCGGAAGACAAGCAAGCAGGCGAATGGGATACAGTGCAACACCCAGAGCAAGAGCAGGAAGGTAGGTAGACAACAGGGGCAGGGAAAAAAGGCCGGTGAAAGAGAAAGAGCATCCAGCAGAGTGAATATGGACAAGATCAGTGGCCTTTTCAGGGGTATGATTTAGAAGGATCTTCTCGAGTCTCCGTGGCTCGAAAACGAGGTAGGGTAGTTGAGGATTTAGTAGCGGATCTGACAGCAATGTAGGGAAGGGAGAACGTATAAGCCCAATGGGGGAGGATGTGAATGTCCCATAATGATATAGGTTTTGTTGTTGTGTAGATAAGCCTATAAACCATATATTATGTGGTGGCGAACACCCCAGAGCATGATCCACGCTGTTCAGAGAAAGCACTCAGCTAGAGATCCAAAATATCCTGCCATGCATCTTTGAAGAGGAGGTTAGGGGGCATACAGCCTACCGATGGTGCCCACCTAAGTGATGTGATGGAATGCAGTGAGAGGCCGAGTGGCGTGTGAAGTGATGGTGAGAATGGTGACCGGGAATCATAGGAAAAAACACCCCTTTTGCGGGATACTCACGCCAAAAGCTAGCAGTTTGATGAATTTAATAAGTATGAAGCTGAGGAGGTAACAAAGTCGCAGGTGTGGCTGAAAAATAGCCTGAAGGGTGTTCTTCTAAAGTTTCTACAGTGGAATCAGATATTAACCTTTCTTTGGACCACCTTATACAATTGGATTTCTCAACAAGAAGAATTCCGAATCATGAAGCACACATCCACAGAGGAAGTACTACTTTCACTATAATAGTTGGCACACATAATTTCCATCTGGATGTTTCCCAAAGAGGACCCCAGGTTCAAGCAAAATAATATGTTATGCTCTACCCAGCGACGAATAACTGACAATATTGAAATGGGTTCAAACTTTCACCGTGATGAATGTCAAATCCGCAGTAACCGAAGTCACCCTGACATTAAATGTAGTATTTACCAAATTCCCAGTAAATTCCACCTTGAAGGAAGAAGATGATTTTTTTTACCACATCAACGAAATGAAACTCCAATAGTAAGAATTGGAAATCATGTATAAACCAAGTGGAGTGATGCTTATCGGACATGCAAATGAGTTTGAGAATACAAGTAAGACTGGAAAAGCTATGAATGTTTTCAAAAATGTAGGACAAACATCCTTTGAAGGTTACGAATGGACAATTTGCACAGATTTTGGGAATATGAGAAACATAAGGATAAGTAAGTCCTGGTGCCATCTCTGTTTCAAAAATCATCACACAGAGGTCGTATGTAGTGATCACCGATCAAAGAGCTCCAATCAAAATCCACGACGTCACAGAGTACATTATCTATCTCCGTCTGGCGTATTGACTGTGATAACTCTCTCTTTCGAGAGAGAGGGGAATTTAGCTCCGCCCCGTTTTCGATCATACAGTAAAATTAGGCGTTTCCTTTCTTATTAATTTAGTATATTTTTGGGTATTTCGGAATCCAAAAACAATTATTATTTTCATGTCATAGCTAGACTTAGATACAATCTTGATAAATATCACTCACCGTCAGATGAAATAGTCCTTGAATACGTTTCCAGATTTTCAAAATAACTGAAATATTCACAATGTAAGTTTTTTTTGAAAAAGAAAACCTATATAGAAAGGCAGATCAAAAGTTACATTACACGTAATTGTTATGCATGAAGCCCCGAAAAGTTGTGGGCTCTTTTGGATCATACATTCAGAATATATTTCGTTGAGTTTCGTGCCTCGGGTAATTTGAGTCAATGATATTTGAGCAAGTGACTGAGTGGATGCGTTTGAACATCTCTAGCAGCTAAATGTGCAGCTGTATGTTATCTCTTTGTTAAAATCAACTTGTTATTATGCCCTTCCAGGCGATGAGCTTTAGCATAAAAAGGAGACAAGCTTTGATGATTCTTGGATTATGCAAATCGTAATGACTTTGTAAGGTTTTCTGGAACTTATACAGATCGATGTAAGGAAAACTTATTTAAATGTAAAACGAACGCTTATCTGCCACTGCCTTCTCTTCTCATTCTCTTTCTATCATCAGCCTATTGGAGATTTCAAAAAGTCTGTCTCATAGAGCTGTTCGATTGCAGGTTCAAGAACTACGTGGTTCGAAAGTAAGTGTTACAACGTGAAACTGTAGATTCTTTATCAAAAAAGAAAAATATTTTTTCTTAGAAAAAATTTTCCGCGGACTTCCGATTTCGATATACAGGGTGTATTATAACTACGCCACTGGTTAATATTTTTAATCAATTTTTCAATAAAATAATCCTAACTAGTGAGTTTTGAGACTGTACCAAATCTGATAAAAATATTCCAAGTGGATTAGAAGTAATTGAACAAACATCTTTTATTTTTCATAACTTTGATACCCTGTATATCGAAAACGAAAGCCCGGGGAAAATTGATTGATAACGAATCTACAGTTTCATGTTGTAACACTCACTCTGTTACACCCTGTATACCGCTTTCAATTTTCGTCTCCACCCCAAGTGAAATGTATATTTCTAATATTTGTTATCTGCAAAACTCACCGTTCTTATTTTTTTTCCAGGGAGAAAATCCTTTGCGACTATATCATCCTTGTCTCTTCTTTCCCATAGGCTGTTCCACATGCAACCCTTAAACCTCAAAGGGATTGAGTATCTAGCCAACCGGGCCAAAGAATATCATTTTGCATCGTTTTTCAATTTGTCATCCTGTGTTAGCTACTGTTAGTTTATGTTCACCTGTATTGAGCGTTCGTTCACCACTATCTATGCCTCAATTTTTCATGAACATCAATTCTTTAGATATAATTATTCATAATGAATCTCCTGCGAGGATGACATTTACCATCTTAACGCTAATAGATTATGTTTGCTTGAACATCACGAGGTGTGACCTTAAACATGCTGTTTGATTTCTCCGCGAAATAGATAGTGGTCTATTCTGCATTGGGAGGATCAACATTCTTGATTTTTTTTCAATAAAAGTTCAAAAAAGTTTCACCCAAAAAATCTTGATCATTGCACTGAATAATAATATCTTACCAAAGGAAAATGTTTCTGAAAAACTGCAAGAAACCTTTATCGAATGCATGTTAGAGACATAGCAACATCAGGGGCTGTATTGATGCAGTTTGGGCACAATAAATCAGATTTTTGGTCAAAACACTGGCTTGTGAAAGGGAAATGGGAAAGTAATGGCGACTGATTCGTCGGCTAGCTATGGAGTTTGACTGTCTTCAGAAACGAAACGTCATACTGGAACGTTACTAAGAATTGCTTCCGGAGAACAAAGTTTTTGTCAAATATCGAGATCATCGCATTCATAAACAATTATTTTTTAGACAATTTTGGGGGCATTTTGAGACCTTCCTCATTTTCTGGGCCTTATCAGTAGACTCGCTGATTTTCAGTCTCGGGACTCTCGTCTAATCACTCCTCCAGAGGATGGGAGGACGGGTGATCTCTCGAGCCATCGTTCCACGTTCTAATGTATATTCGCAAACTGCGAAATCGGTTAGTGTAGATTCTACTCACGGAGAGTTATTCTCATCGACACAACTGAACTGCATCCTTATGACTGGCCAACGGCAAAAAGTAACTTTGACTCAGGCCATCCATAGCCATTATTCCAAAATTTGCATTCATTCGAGAAATGAAAATGTTTAGTAGATTTAGTATCCAGACTTCCGTCGTCAAAGACTCACAACAACTTCACTTTTGATAGTCCTCAAAGAAAAAACGTGAGTTGAAGTCAAACAGATCCAAGGATAAGTTCACTTCTGCCGTCATAAAATGTAGATATGCATTTCAACTTGCCAGACATACATGAAAAAAATCTCCAGAGTTTCATTTCTTTTTATGATTCGAAAAGGCTGGTTTGCCCTTGAATGGCTTTATTTGTATTCTTTTTCGATACAGACGTTAGTTTTATGCTTGTTAGACGACACTCATCCAGGATTTACTTCTATGTCATCACCAGCACAACTATAAGAAAATCTTGATCTGGGCTTCGCATAACAACATTATTATTTATTGATGACACGTGCAAATCGCACCATTTGTGTTTTTTTTTGCTACACCAGTGACACACTTTGAGGGCGGGGAAGAAATATTTTGTCCACGTGTATCCACAAATAAGAAAAGGAATACTTTCAATAATTTGTTTTAGCTTGAATATCAAAAGCATCGAAAAAGAAACTCGGCAACCATGCGCATGCGCACAGTTGAAGGAATTAATCATAGTTGTCCGGAGCCTTTTTGCAATAGGTCGTTTCTGCCCATTGGTGTTTCAAAATTACGAATCCGCGAATGGTGTTTCTCAATGCAAAAGAGAATCATGTCTTTTATTTTTACTGGAAAGTGGACAGTGACAAAAAATATATTGTTCACAGTTAGGGTTTTAAAACAAACACAGTTCACAAAAGTTCAACACAACAAACAGATATGTATTTAAGTTGACATTTGAGTGCGGGAAAAATTTACTTTGCGCATGCTCGCTAAAAATTTGTTTATTCATATTCCTGAGAATATTATAACATACTAGTATTTTCTGTGTTTTATAAAACTAAAAACTTTTTGTTCTTTTGGCCACCACGGCTAATCATACAAAAAAGTAGGTTAGTTATTCAGTGTACATGAAATTGATATGGTCCAACGATATCTGTTTTCAAACTGAACCAAGAAGGTGTTTAATTAGAGTCAGATAATTTGAGAATAATCCAACACAAGGAGGATTTCTTTGTGTTTCACTGGATGAGTGTGTCGTTCTGGGTGCCACTATATGATGGCACAGCCATCGAAAAATAATCGTGAAATGTGTGGTGAAGTTCATTTAGCCGTATTTCGAAATTTTATAAATTCATTTTTCCGTGATTTACCGACCAATCCACTTTTTTCCGTACTTTGCTCGATAATCTCCCTTCGTTTATAGAAAAACGTCACAAGTCAAATATCCAAGTTTTTCAGGACAGCGGTTTAAAAATTGAAGGAATTTTCGATATTATGTAGGAAAGAGCTGGAACGGTTGGGTTTTTGAAGTTCTTCTGTATTATTGTTTTAATTATCGCTATTATCTGACCAATGGAGTGATAAAATATGGATATTCTCATTTTAGTGTCCTCTTTTTGTCCATTTGTCTTTTTTTCTTAAAAATGATTTGATTATTATTAAGAAAAACACAACATAGGTGAAATTGTGACATTCTTCCACACATTATAGAAGTCGAAACCTTAGAATCTTACCGACCCTCTTCGGGTTTTGTCGTTATTACACAAACACACTGCGGGCACTGATTATAAAACTTTTCGAGTGATTATGTTTTTCCATGAAATGCACCAACGGACAGCAGGCTCACTCGGGTAATGGTTGGCAACTGACGTTCTTTCGCATGACCGATCACTTGATTTTGACAGTGGAAGAATGACATATGCGCCACCTACAGACTAATCATGAGAGTTGCAGATGTGACGATTTTTCATAAAAAAGTGTAAAACTAGATTTCAATTGAGGAGTTCATCTTAGTCTTGGGCGACGTGGATCTTAAAAATGCATATTCATCCAAGTAATGTCGGCAAGCATAGACAGAAAAAGGTCACCTTCAACATGAAAACAAAATGAAACGTACTGATCTGAATCAATCGATGAACAATATAACACTCACCCGGGGGCACTCCGCCCCCTAGCTCAGGCTGAATCACATTAGCTCCCCATCATGATAGTAATTCATCAATATCATTATGATCAATAATATAATCATAATCCATTTTTCGACGACTAGCTAGTGTCACATGAAATAAGTAGAGGCTTCCCCAGACGCCCAACTGCCGCTAAACAGTTGGCATCTCAACGAATTGAGCGAGGATGAGAGTCCGCATATTACTCTCAATCGAGCAGTATGTGAGATCCTTTACTTACATGTCCACAATCTCGAAGGGGCAGAGGATTTTCAAGCCCTTCGGCTAATCGGGCTACACAGACCGCTTCAGGTCACACAGACCACTACTATCACACAATAACACGTGGGCCCCCCTGACAATCACAAAAGAACTCATCATCAACCTCTCTCAAAAACCCCAGAAGCACACTTGTCACACTGACACTTATTCAGTTAGTAAACTACCTATCTGAAGTGTATGTGTTGAGCTCAGTATTTAACAAAACCTTATATTTGTTCTCATGCCCTGGGACCTGTCCAATGCTATACCGAGCGCCTTGACAATAATAAGGAGAACAAAGAAATATATTTACAATACAAGGATTTAATTCAAAGAAATATGGATATAATGAAAACTCAAATTAACCTGCTTTTACAAAAGTCTAATTTTTTAATCCTGAATGTATAACAAAGACTTGTCTTTTTTTTAAGATGTGACGTTCTTTCATGAATGGAGCGATCGGTCAAAAAACCTCGTGTTTTCTTCAAAATAATGCTTGCCGTGTATCAATTAATAATTCACTGATTACTTACTGAACGAAACAGTGTTTCTTGGTTTTCCATCAACTCAATCAACGAAATATCTAAACACACTAGCCGCGCGTATGCTAGATTCAAACACAGATTCAACAGAGCGCAGTAGTTCACCTATTGAAGTTGTGGAGTAAAAATTCACTTCCGACAATTGTCAGGATTTATTTGTAACAATAACAAATAGATAATTGACTGGTTCACCGAGCTCAGCTTCACTCTTGGCCAGAACAAACGCACCTGGAATTGGAAAGGAGGCTGAGTCACCTTCCTTATTGATGTTAACATACTTTGAGGTATTTGTCACGTTTAAAATATTTTTAATATGGATTAAACTGAAATCAAAATAAGAGAAATACTTCAATTGTAAAATCTATACTACTGTACAATGCCAGGGATATTACTTCCTCTAATGCGATTATCAACCTCCGAATACAATGCAAGTGAAATACAGACATTCCATTATATTATATTTGATCAATAGTTGGCCACCACACAAGAATTAGTGTAGCTTTCTACACATAATCTCAAAAATAAACAACAATATGGGGCGTCCCCCAAGGCGTCCCTAGGCTGCAGGACAACCATATAACTTGGCACAAATAGCTTTCTTCTTTAATCAATTTTAATATCAACTCACAGCTAATTACGTCAAGCCAATATGTGAAACCTACGCGTTATATGTTAAGTCTCTAACGCAAGACTCAAACAACAGCCGTGGCAAGTCGATATAGCCTTATGAATGATATTTAACTACTACTTGGAATCACTTCATTCACAAAAACCAAACTCCCATACCACAAGTATGATTATATTTCATACCAATGTAGTGAAACTACGCTATAGGAACAGTGAGCTGTAGCAGATCATTTAACAAGTGTCAAACTCTTTAGACTACTGACAGTCATTCCTCAATCTCCATCACTCAGAAAAAGGGGCGGCGGCAGATCGTTTCAACCTAATTCTTGATAGCTCAAGAATCAAACTCTTAAGACCGCTGGTAAGATAATTATCACCATAGTTTGCCAGAAGTGGCTGCAGAATAGAAAACAATAGCATTTCTCTTAATATGTTTAAAACGCGTAATATTAAATTAAGTAAGGTAACTTTGTGAGATCACTCACAAAAATCAGTAAAATAGGTATCTGGCTGATCATTACAAAACACGTTAGCAGCATAAGAGCCCATCCTCTGCACTCAAAATACCATCAAGAGGAATTTAGTTTTCAAATATCATTTTGACCACTGTCAAAAATGATTATCAAGGTAGAAAAGAATGATCAGAAAACACATAAAATTGTCACCACCAAAAATTTGTTGCTACAGAAGTGAAACCAAGAAAAATAAGCTTCTACTCGCCAACGTCTGTTCGCGTCAGTTGATTTTCAATCCCGAACCGTTTCATGATCTTTTAGATCGTTTTTTTGTTTTGAGCTTTTTCAAACCACGAGGTAGGATTTTCCCCCCCATTATTATATGGCTTAAAAACTCTCAAGTGAAACCGCGTTGTGATAAAGTAAATAGCCAGGTGGAAAAACATGACTTCCTAAGTAATAATTTACTATTGAGTTCTTGGGGCAGATCTTTTTTGTTCAAAGTTAGTCAGATATCTGGGACTTTCTGGTGGCACTCAGTCTGACTACCGTTGTGTAAAGAATCGTCTCACGGAATCCTCACAGATTCTTATCTGTTTTTGGAGTTTTGTTTTATCAGATTTTCAGAGGAACAAATCTTTGCTGGGTGGGAAAGTTTAGACAAAAAGTTCAAAACTGCATTTTCTGTAGGATTAGTTTATTTTATCTGGCATTCTCAAGGGAATTCCGGAAAACCTTACAGAGGGGCTTCTGGAGTTACTATGCGTATTTGTAACGTTTTATCTGATTTTCGCGCAGCAGGAGATCTGAGCAAGATTCCTTTTACAAATTTTCCGTGCCTCTCTCGTCTTATATCATAAGGACGCACACTGACCCCGTCGCGTCTGTTTTTCCGTATGATTTTCCCTCTAAGTCGACGGAAAACTCTTCTTTGACATTTCCGCCGTTTTGTGTTAAAATTCTGCTGTATAATCTGTCGCTACAACTTCGTTCACACGCTCCTTCACGCTACATTTTACTGATATTTCACTGCTGTTAAATCGCGTTTTTATTAACTGCTATTTTTCTACCGGAAGAGTTTGACTTATTTTTCTATTGGTTTTCTTTAATTTACTTTCATTTTATTGCATCCAGTCATATTTACTGGATATTTGGGACAAAGAGTTTGATTTATTCTCTATCAAAACCCGTGTATTCATTCAAAAGTTCTGTAGTTCCATTTTAGAAACAACGAACGCTTAGAGCTTCTCCACTATTTCGAAGCCAGCCGATAGACGATTTGTGCCCTGTACCACGTTAAATACAGGTGGTGGTTACCGAGTTTGGTGAAAATCCTCATCCTTCTTAAACATCGATACTGGAAAATCTTGGGGAGCGTCACAAAAGTCCCACGTACTGTTCTATTGTTGTTTATACAGGATGTCCAATCACTCACGCCGTTTTCAGCCGTGGTTCAAAGTCGGGATCATCGTGGCTTCACCGTTCACACGTTTTTTCAAAGCGGCCGTTTATTTATCATCACTCAGTGTGCCTTCCGGACCCAAGACAGCGCAGATTTCAATTTCAAAACTGAGGTGGGTGTTTCCTAAATCGTCTCATCTCTCCAAAGAGCGACCTCACAATTTGAACGAACTGAAGATCCTTAAGGAGAGGAAATCGCTGCCATTTCGATTGATACGTTCCAGAACATAGATGAAAACTTCAGAAATCGGCTGTATGATGTGATCTTGAAAAGTTAAGTGGATAAATCACTTTTCGTAAGGTGTGCTAATTTCTTTAATAGCCCTTAAAACTGTACTGCCTGTACCCATATTTAGAATGGTGGGTTGTCGATGGAATCTTGCTTGGTGCCTCTTTTCAGCGAGCTGTTCATGGACAATTTTTTAAATCCGAAACAGATTTCTACACTGAATTTTGGCATCAAAGAAGTATGTAGATGTCTGAATACGGATGGGACACTTCAAAGGATCCAGCTGCGAAAAGGCATAACTGATGATTTTGTTGAGCCTGCAGCGAATGACAAAATCAAAAATTAAGGCTTCTGCTACCAAAGATATACAAATAAGCCGATGGCATGCACAAGTTTCTAAATAAAGATCAGCCCTTAGCTCTGTTACAGCAAACTACTACTGTCGGAAAAAATCCTCATTATAATTGATTCGCTTCTTGCGAGAACCAAGAATAGTCTTTCGGAATAAAGATAAGAACAAATATTTTAACAAAATTTGAGAGTTATTGTTGAGAAATTATGGAAAGATCATAGGGGCTAAAATGACACTCACCATTATAAGCTGAAATATCTCAAACTCATCAGAAAACCATTCATGCTCCCAGTGCCCCAGATGTACTGCGCGAATAACTTGGTATAAATGCAATTTATGAATATAAGCAGATTTAAAAATTTGCTTAGCTCGATGATTCAACGTCAAAAAGTTTAAATTTTGTTCCGTCATAATTTGAAAATACATCAGAGTAATGGTATGATAGATATATAACAGCGTCGCGTTTAAAAAATGGAAAAATATTTTAACAAAAAATAACAATTATTGTCTCATCAACACAAAGACATCCAAAGTGGTTGGAATTCAGAACTGTTGGTCATAACAACCTTAAATATTCCAGTATCATGGTGAAAAAAAAACAAATCAAATACTGAGATTTTATTTATTCAGCTGGAGTAATCAGAATAGACTCAAACCCAAGTCAATAAAATCGATCTCCTCATATTTGGCAGTTCTAATCAATTTCAGAAGAAAAATTGGAATGAACTTTACGAACTTCCAGAAATTGTGAAATTGTTTCAGCACAGGAAGAATAAGAGCCTTGATAAATCTTGGGATAAACGAGCCGTTTATAATTTTTGCTGCCCTCTGGAAAATGTCCAGACCTAAAATGAGTGTATTGAGGAAGACTTGTTAGCTTTTTTTGTACTGACCTCTGGTTTCTCTTTTGACACGGCTTGGTGGCAATTCACCCTTTGAATCATCTTTTGTGTCTCCAGCGCCAAAAGTACCAAAGATGGAATGTTTGAGGCTATTGGAAATGTCTTTCAATAGGTCAATGAACTCATGTCCTAACTGAATGATTTTATTGCTGGCTACTAATAATTTATTGAAAATAGAATTTTGATAGTTCAATTCATAATCTCACCATCTTCAACTTTGGCCACTCCCACGGAGGTATTGTCTTGTTGGTATCCCTTTGATTCTGCCTCTTTGAATGTTGTGGTTTCGGTGAGTGGTTCAAGTGAAGTTTCCAGTTTTGTACCCCTGCTGTCCCCAGAAAGTGGCAGTACGTTTCCTTACGATGAACGTCATTGATTACTGTTAACATTTTGAAAAAATCTTACCGGAGGCCCACGAAAAAAGACTGATCACAAAGCTGATTATAAGAACCCTCATTTCTCAATATGTAGGACAAAATAGTTAAGTAAAATCATGTTCTTATAACAAATGTTGAACAAGTTAACTCGATAAAATTTTCAAAGCAATTTGTTCAAAGCAGTTTGAGCACGCACCGTTGATTTATCTTTCTACAGAAAACATATTTCCATGTTACGTAATTTACACAAATGA
This sequence comes from Orchestes rusci, assembly GCA_958502075.1. Lineage (NCBI taxonomy): Eukaryota > Metazoa > Arthropoda > Insecta > Coleoptera > Curculionidae > Orchestes > Orchestes rusci. Next base: position 15,232,211 of record OY293314.1, read on the forward strand.
GGTACATTAAACATGTTCAATGACCCACAAATTGTAAATTTTCGTCATCTAATGGAATACTGTGATGAAAGCGTGATGCTAAAATCATTTTTATCACACCATATTGAAATTTGAAAAAAATACGATATCAGTGTTTCCAAAGCAGCGTTGAGGTAAAACAGTGAATCGATGAGGGTAGCGAGTATTGCCTCGTTATCAAATCACACATTAAATTGTTGGACAGTGAAAAAAAAAACAGCTCATGATTCTGCGAAGGAATTGACTACATCTGATGAAGAAACTGGTATTTGCTCGTTTAATTGGAATCATCCAGTTTCATGTTACAGATCTTTCTAAACAAAGAGGGTACTCATGCAAGAATGGATTTTTTGCCTTTTTATCAAAAACCTTAGATTTTGATAACTCATGACATGAAAAATATTTCTCCTATTAGTCACAAGAATTTAAAACCACTTTTCAACAGTCTAGGGATATCGTGGAAGCTTTGAACAAAGTATCCACGGAATAGAATTATAATGTTGAAAGACTTCAGCCTGATCCATCATATGAAATGTATGTATTCTGTCTCCATTATCTTTATTGCTTTCTCTGAATGAAAAACAGATATGGCGAAAAACATATGCGGATATTTCCCTGTACGTAGGTTTTGTGTCATAAACCTGATCAGCGTCATGATGCTTATGGGAAAAATTTGGTACACATTGAACTCAATAGCTACGATTCTCTGTCCAATATGGATCTTCAGTTTTTCCAATTTGTGAGGACGATGCAAAAATTTTTCCTTGAAGTAGCTCCTTAGAAAAAAATTACAAATGTTAAATTTGGTGAATTCTCCTGAGTCCCGTTGAGAAAACGACCGCTCTCAAAAAACGAACAACAAAGTCGTGATGCTATCTACTCCAAACCATTGCTACGAATGTATATGGGGTGACTGACCACCGACCAGATACAATGAGTCCACTTCTAGGTTTCAATATCTACCACAGCGGATGTAGTCGCCCATCGTGGCTGCACTGCTTGTTTTGCCGCACCCTGTAGTTTGATCGTGTGTTACACCACGTAGTGCTATGAGAGGAATCCTTGTTTGTAACACAGAGTCCTGAAGGTTTATACCTGATAAAGGATTTTTGTGAATATCTTCTAAACCTGTAAAGATGCTTAAATGAACTTGGATACAGTTTGTGATAGTATGTATGGTATTTAATAGACAGAAATGAGAAAGGTTCTGCTCACGAAAGCAACAGGTCATTGAAGAGACATATTTAGAAAATATTCTCAAAAAAAAATAATTTGTGGACACATTTTCAAATGCGATGCGTTGTTTCGTCTCAACGAAGTACAAAGTACCTTGACCGCGTGAACATTTACGGATTTTAAAAAGGGTTTGTCAAAATTACTGCAAATCGACAACCAAAAATTAATGGAGATTTTTTCCAAGCCTTTCTCTCATTACTCAGCCATGAAGATCAAACAGTTCCGGCTCATTAACTGAGAAATATATGTACCAAGCTCATTCATATTATTCATTTATTTTATTTATTTATTCATTCATCAAGATGTAAACTACAGAACTCAGGAACTCCAGCTTGGTTGCGGTTTTGAAAGACTCAGGGGCAAGTCCAACAGATCTATGTCGTTGAAATATCTGTTAAAGTTTTACTGACATCTCTCGGAGAAATGTGGGTAGCCATAATTCGTTCGCAGCAATCTCCAGAAAGGTGCTTCTGACGTGTGCAACGGGATGAGTCATTGAAGTTAAGTCCTTGAAGCAGTTGATCGCTATCAACTAGATCGTCAACAAGTTTATAAAGAATAACCGGCCCAGCTGAAGCTCTTTATTTTTTCATTTTTTTTTTCAATCGGCAGACAGTTGTCATAGAATTCATACAAATATCAGCTTGTTTGAAATTGCAAAAAGAGTTTTGAACTCATAACAACTTTTGTGTCTCATGACGGGGACACCAGACTATAGAACAATACTCCCAGAAAATTGTAACAACAGGAAAAAAAGTGGTCCAAGATGATGTCGCTGAGGATCCACCGAAGAAATATTGACTTTTCTCGATTCTTCTCCACATAGTTTGACTTGTTGTTTTCTGTCGGTTATGAATGTCGTCACTTATTCCAATCTGCTGCAGTTTGCTCAGAAGGACTGTTTGTGATACACGATCTGACGCTTTCAGATCTGCGCTGATTGCATCCACCTGTAAGCCGTTTTGAGAATTTGTTGGTGAACGTCAAGATCTCCTGCAGTAGACAGACCTTTGAAAAACTCATGCCGCTGTTCATATGATGTGCTCATAGTACGAGATACGATATCAGAGTTATCTACCCTAATCTGTTGCAAATATATAGCTTGAATGTTGGATAATTTGTTCCAAAATGGGTTGCCTAGCAAAATCCGTGGCTTTACTTTTATACAGGGTAAGGTTAGGTTAGGTGGTTATACAGCAAAGTTCAAATCATGGCAAAGTTGACTATTTTGGTAGTCAATAGAATGCAGTGCTGGGTTCGGATACAGGTAAATCGTACTCGAGTATCGGATACGGATACTCTCTGAGTATCCGGATACTGGATACAATAAACTCGGATACCGCAGTCAAATTTAGTATCCGGATACTTTCTTCGGATATACGGAAACAGATACTTTCATTGTGAAGTGGTGCAGCAAGCAATAGTTCTCTGCCCGCTATGGCTAAAGGAAACATAATATCAAAGATTAACGAGGAACTGTATATTCTCATTGGTTTTAGTAATTATATTTAAACGAAGAACGAATAAAAACATTCACTATTTTTAAAGATAAGGGTAAAAATATAAAAACATAATATTATTTTTCAACAAATACACTTCATAATCTATAGTTTAGGATGAAAAAAGACAGCAATTAAAAAAAAAAAATAAATTGACGCATCTGAACACTTTTTTAAAAAAAGGAAGGTTTCCGATCTGATATTGAGTACAAGCCAACTTAAAGACTGTATAATGGTGATTGAAAAAAATAACTTTTTTTCATGCCAAATTTCAACTCATCAGGTAGTAGGGTTCTTCTGTTTTTTTTCTACCTCAACTTCGTCTAATGGGAAGTGAGAACAGTCAATTTATCAGTATCAAAAGACGCTCACGCGTGGTTAAAAACTCCTCTCTTCTGCTAGTCTAGTACTAGTACTAGTACAGTAAAAACATCAAAGTACAGAACTACAGACATCTCCACAGCAAAACGTAGACGACTGTTTGAAGTTTGGATTAAACTCAGAGCAGACTGGTACACAGAGACAAGTGACAGATATGATAGAGAGTACGTTTATATCAAGGATTATGATCATTGCGTTCACATCACCAGCTTCGAAGCGACTCATCATCATCTTTGCGATCCGATAAATTTTGATTCAGAATTGTATCCGAACGATAGAAATGTATCCGGATACTTATGAAGTATCCGGATACATAGATCTCAAGTACTCGATTATCGGATGCTGTGTCTTTCCAGGGGATACGGATACCGGATACTATGGTTTGCCAAGTACTCGAATACCGTCTTCGGATACCGAAATTGTATCCGGATACAGTATCCGGATACAGCCCAGCACTGATAGAATGCCGTTGGAAGAAACGTGTAGAACGATTTTCGTGTTTTCCTGGGTTTATAAGAAGTATGAAGTCCTTATCGATCTATCTGAAAAAAAAAAAATTGAAAATTTCAAATTTGCAAATTCAAAAACTGTTGGTTTTCATAGTAATAAACATTTTCTTGATTTCTTCCTGCTTTTAGTTGATTTGATGTTTCTTCATAGTGGTTAGCGGTCGAACTACTAACTTCAAAATAATGTCTAGTCATATCTCTTGCTCACTTTAATCATAAGATCTTTTTTTCAAACCTCTAGGACCTTTCCCTATCTGGATCAGCAATATCAACGACAATAATTTGGATTCTACTATAAAAACAGAAGTTTCACGAAAGTGTTCTACAAGCTCAAGGAATAGAATAGTGTGTATTGTCACGAGCAGGGGTTTAGTTCGAACGAACGAAAAGAATGAGTATCTTGGCTAGGTAGCAATAGGGCTGAGTTGGACTTGCATACTCTTTTAACTCTTTTTACTCCAAAACCTTTCGGGTCACATCTTCGGAGTAGATCAAGTAGCTCCGTAGTCACGTGACAGTAATCGGCTCCAACTCCGTTTTGCCAAGCAGAACAACATCCTCCTGCCAGCCCGGCTGAGGTAGAGGGAGGATGGTGTTCGTCGGGAAGACAAAATTGATGCTTGGCTTTCAAAACCTTGGATGATACCAAATCGTCAGACATAATGAGCAGTCTCTGTTTTTGATACCGTTCATCTGATGCAGGTCAAGTGAAAAAGGGCACTTGGTGGTAAGGCTTGTCGGTATCAGCGTGCTCTTACCAAACCAATTCAGATAATTTGAGATCAACAAGTGTAATAAATTTATCTGATGAGTATCTAGATCTTATGTTCTCAATCGTGGATTCTACCAGTTCATACGTATCGGGATTTGCCTTTGACGGAATATAGATAGAGCCCAGAATTAATGTTTTGCGATAACCAAGCTTGTGACATCGATTATCCTGGAAGTCTGGTCCAAAGATTGCCTTCAGTGTGACAAGTCTGCGTGAAAATAATGCAATCATTATTACATGACTTGATCGCCAGCGAAATGCTTCTCTAAACAGGTTTTAAAAATATTCACAATAATAAAGGACATCAGATCTTCACCTTCAAAACACTGTATCTAAGAAACGCAGAAGTTGTGAATTCTAGTTCATAATAAACTTTTATTTTTTCTTAGGGCATTGAATAAGTGGGTGAAATATTGACTTCTGATTCAAAGACGAATGTCTTGTTGAAGAGGGACGAACGACTCATCGTAAAAAAAATATGCTACGTATATGATGAAAAGAATGCCTGAAGCCAAATTTGGAGGTATGTTCTTGATTTCGAATTTCATACAGAATGAATTCAGGGGTCATGCCAATCTTTCTATCTCCATAGTAACAAAGAGGAATCGCAGCCTTCGTTCAAACTACATAACAATAAGAAAACAATATACATTGCTGTCACCACCATATGAGCACCTCTCAAATTCCTGATATCATCGTTTCTGAAAAAGTATTTTTGCAGAATCTATCCGTATTATTGAAGTCATGAGCAGCTGACGCTTTACATACGAAGACTGCACGTGACTTGATGGTCATATTATAAGATCCAATTTACACAATCCTTTGGAAGTCTGCGGGGTGCCGGAAAATAATTAAGTCATTTGATCATTTGAATGGATTAGTCCGACTCCTTCAATAGGACATGAAATCTCTCAAAGAAATTTCATTTGTAGAAGGTTACGTGAAGGCATGAATTGGGGTCGGTCAATAAATTGATACAAAGGAGATTGTTCGATGTCCGATGTCATGAATAAATCACCACGGATAAACTGTAAATACGGAAAAAGGGATCCGATCAATTTATATAAAATGATAAATAGGAACTTGTGAGGTATCAAAATGGAGGCTTCTGTGTGTTATACTTGATTAGAATGTGGGGTTTGTGGGTTGAAATGGTGGTTGATGAAAAATACCCTCTCCAATAAAAGATTTTCTCTGGATATCAGACACTTTTTTTTTATACAGGGTGAGGCACGAAAAACCTTCCACCCAGATTTTCTCTCAGGTTAAAATCGGTCGGTAACGTCAATTTTTGTTTTTCCAATACATTTTTGTCGTATTTTCAGCCCCTATCTGTTAACCTCTGAGTGGGGGCCACGGGTACCCACAAAAAACTCATAAAGATTAAAAAATCACAAATGAGAAGAAATTATATATACAGAGTGACCCATTTGACAGCGGGTCACTCACATAACATTTTTATTTATGAAGCGATTTTGATGATTTTTTTTAAGTGTGGAGAGTGGAAAGGTTTATTTTGAGGGAATACGTCGCCCAGTTTTTTCCAAAAATCAAGACCTACTAGAGCATATCTAGAGACTGAAAAATCAAGAAAACATTTTGGCGATTTTTTTAGAAAAAATCTGTCTACGCCATTGGATTCTTCATACCCTGAAATGGATCTATACCAAATTTCATGAAATAATATTAAGAATTAACGATTGATTTGTTTATGCACCAAGAAGTATTTTACCTCGGAACTCATGCGATAGCAAATCTATCAGAAAAAAAACATCAAGTATAAACATTTGATAGATATTCTCATGTCGAAATACAAAGGAAAAAAACAACCAAAACTAAAAAAAAAAAATTGAAAAAAAAATACTCACAGAAATTATATTTTTGAATTGAATATTTTTTTATGAAATTTGGTATTGACCCATTTCAGGACATGAAAAATCCAGTGACGTAGGCAGATTTTCTCCAAAAAAACCGCTAATATGTTTTCTGGATTTTTCAGCCTCTAAATATGCTCTAGTAGCCTTGGTTTTTGGAAAAAACTGGGCGACGCATGGCCTTGGAACACTCCTTTTCTCTGTCTATATTTCAAAATAAAATTCGTCAAAATCGATCAATAAATTAAAAAGTTATGAGAGTGGCCCGTTTTAAATGGGTCGCTCTCTTTAGTGATGATTTACTCTATCTCCTTCGAGAGGGTGATTTAGCTCCGCCCAGTGTTTGATTATACAGTGAAATTTGCGTTTTCTTTTTTATTTAGTATATTTTTGGGTATTTTGGGAAAAATGTTTCGCTGAAGACTTTCAAATATTGTCTTGAATACGTATATAAAATTTCCAGTTATTTGAAAATGTATGCAAATTGTTACTCACATGAGTGATGTTTAGCTTGCTCAAAGAACTCAATCGGTGTCTTTCGGAAAAATGACAACTATTTTCAAGTGGTGGGGATGGCCCACGTACAAAGACATTTTGGACATGTTCCAGGCATTAGCGAGGATCTTAGGTGAGACGAGGTGAGACGAGTTCGCTTCTTTCTGGTTGTGGTCAAAAGATTCACGAACTGCTGGGGATAGCAAAAAATGAGATCGGTCTTGAAAATACCTTCGGGACAGCAGCAGTCCTGTCGAGTTTTTGAATAATCTCATTGCTGAGAACGCCTCAGAATATTTTTCTTATTTTGGTATACAAAACGAACAGATGTAGTACATTTGTCATTGTTTTTTCAAAAAAAATCTTATCTGTGTTGTCAGTAGTCACTCTTGTCATTCAGTCAGTTCGTTCCTTCCACGATACACGTTCACGCCGATACCCATATGTGAAGTCATGATGGATTAAATAATTACTCCAAAATCAACTCTGAAATATCATAAACGCACAAAATCTCAACAAAATCACTATGTCAAATGCCAAATAATACCTTAATTGATGAAAGAAGAACAATAATTCCGCCTTTCTTCTGGGTAACGGCACGCGCGAATCGTATAAGTGAAATTTGAAAAGACAAATCGGCTTCCATCCTGGTCGTGATTTTTTATTGATTTTTTTGGTTTTCGACATTTTTTTCAGACTATTGTTTATGAGTACTATACAAACTATGTTAATTATGTCTCGGACTTTGGATTCAGGTGCTAGTGAGTGTAAAAATTCGGGACAATCCGGTGCTTAACATGATCTCAAGCTTTTCCTCCTTTGATTTAAATGAAGAAATGGAAATGAAAGCATTGGAATATACGTATTATACTTTGGCCAGGGTGAACATTTTTTTAAAGATCGGTAATAATTAATTTTTTGTTTTCACGAAACCATATTTTACTTGTTTTTTCCCGAGATTTCCTTTTGGTAGCGCATACCCATACTAACACATTCATGAGCCGCCACTTGAATCGGGGTCTTCCGCAGTGGCAACCAACGGAAAAAAAATGGAAATAAGCAGCAAGCTTTAATTTCATTGTCTCATATCACAACCAGAAGGAAGTGTCTCGTTGCAAAGAAATAAGCTCAGAAGTCTCATTGATCCCCATGTTGAGAGATTCAAGATAGATATGAATCTCTTCTCTTCTTCTTCAACAGCCGTTTTCTATCCACTCCTGGACGTAAGCCTCTTTCATATTTCTCCATGTTGTCCTATCCTGTGCAGTTTGGTACCACTTATTTCTCCCTTCTTCTTTAATGACATCAAGTAATCTTCCCACACTACGCTTTGACTGTTTTGGACGCAACTGTGTGAGTCTAACCGTCCATGAATATTGCGTGACTAAAACAATTACCGACATCGACATTGCTTAGTTAATCGGAAATTGTTCAAATGTTATTGATGAAACAGAAATAAAACTTTTCCCAAACAAACGAAAGTTTCGTAATTTGGAAAGTGATATCTCTCCAACAACCCACCCGATGTCACGTTTAACATAGCTTTTCATTCCGGAAACATTAACACATTATTTTCCAACAGTTTTATTGCATGTCTTTTTTGAATGGGTCGCAGTAACTCTATTTCAAGGACCTCTTCAACCTTCGGATTATTCACCAATAGAATAATAATGTCAGTCTACATTTTGGGAGTGAGAGCCTTGAAAACTTTGACGACGTACGAAACAAAATTCAAGTGCTCTGGAATGCTCAGCCTAAAGGAGACCCTCTCGGCCGTATCCTACTTATTTCGCAATAACTAAATAAATGTTCACTGACATGGGGGAATCAACTCAGGATCGTGATGACTATTCAAAACGTGTCCCAAGGCTCGACATAGGTCCGCGTATTGGTTTTACCGTGAGGGCTACTGGAATAGCTCATTGTTCGCAAGAAAAATTTGCTAATAAGACTTGATAATCATTTGACTGTCTAACTAATTGGTAATTAAATTCCCAAGTCTTGGCTGCAGTCTTTTGTCTCTTGGGAGTCTTTTGGGAGTTCTATGTGGAAATATTACCACATTCGAAGAAGATAAGTGCAAATACATGGAACCGACAGCCCTAGTCCAATTATTGCATCAGATGATTGTTTCAATACAAAAATATACAGTAATCGAAAGTGGATCGTATGTTGAGTGCTTGCTAATCAGGCATGCAGATAATACAGGAGCAGCCAGCCTCTACTGGAGAAATGTTTATTCGCAATTCCAGATTACAAAGGATTCAGTTTCTTTCATTCAGTCAACTTCCATATTTGTTTGCTCGTCCTTCTTGACTTCAAATAGTTAATATTCATAAGTTGTCGTGTTTCCTTACATAAATTTTCTGATGAGACCAAAGTAGCACTCATCTAAAAACTAAACATGTCTGTTGATCAGAATTGAGCGTCCATTACCCTGGATGAAATGATATTTTGAGCGTAAGTTCATCCGTTTGAGTGGATGAACTTAGTCTCAGTAGGCTCAATTTTTCATCCACTATAAGAATGAGGGACGCAAAATCCGTCTTTAATCATTCACACAGATATTATCAAGATGAGATCTTGAGTCCTTGAAGAAATGTTCTTAACAAGCATAGTGAAACAATACTTCATTCATTCTTGGTATAACTAGTTTTCGTGATTATCTTACGTACTCAAAATGTCAGAGATAAGTGTGGAACATATCTGAGAAGATTGGTAGTTTATCAAAGATTGATATTGCGTGTGTAACCCGTTAAACCTACAGATGACTGCAAGAAATCACACTAAAGCGTACACCTGTTTCACTTGAGAATTTGAGAATTGGGATTGAGGTATTGAACTACTTCCCTCAATGATAATAGCAGACTCTAAAGGATGAGGCGTATGTGGAAAAATTGACTTTCGAGATAATCGAGCCTAAAAATCGTTTCAAAACATTTTTGTTTAAGATGAGATTGAGAAATGATTTTTTTGTAATCATAGTCAGACTAGGCCTTTGACTGGACCCACAACACCTGTCGTGATCAAGGGAAACGTAGCTGGGTTGAACAGTAGGGAGACTCGGTAATGGGAACTCCAGTTTATTATCGTCTGTGGTACAGTCGATCTCCACCACCATGACAATAGGAAAAGCATGTTCTTTGAGGCTGAGGGGGGTTACACTACACAGGTTGAGAGGGGTTACACTTCTCACAATGGAGAGTAGTTGGCTAGGCCAACCACTATCGTCTTGCTGACTGTGTCTATTTATAGCAACAAAACTGCTTGCTTAGCGATTCCAGTAGTGGCAAGTTGTGTGCATTTACACCAATTATATCCACCTCCAATACTAATATGACAATAGTATTTTATTCATGAGTTGAACAGTGGAAACAAAATAAGAAAATATGCGTGAGGTTTTAAAAAAAAAATGATGGTACATAGGCACTCCATTCACTTGCTGGCATAGATAATAAAATGCTGTATAGAATGCAAAAAGAGTCAATGCACTTTACATTTAAGCTATACTATAAAAATATACTATCATTCATTTTCTCTAAACTTTTTTCTTGAAAATCTGTGTGAACCAAGGATTTTACATACCTTCTCAGAAAAAACCACAACAGGACAAATTTGGGAAGCGCGCTGGGCAGTACAAATCTATTCTGAGAGTCGGAAAAACTTTATTGGAAAAAGGCCAGAATGGTCAATAATCAAAAACCCACGAAAAAGTGTGTACCGGAGAACATCATTTTTATAAGGACTATTATTGCTCGTGGTACTAACCAACTTTTTCCCTTAGTAAAGTTAAATTCCAACTGATACGTAAATCCACCTTCAAAACAAATCTTTTCCTAACAACCATAAAGCTCATTATTCCAGATTTTAATTGGAAAATAAAACCATAGAAGCTCATTTTTAATAACACATGTTATGAAACACTAATCCGACATCCAACTGGATTTTAGTTCAGAGTTCTAGTAATTAATGGCGCCTTTTGATTTCACGTAACATATAATTTCAGATGCTGATTGAGGATATAAGTGTGTATAGTTGGGTCACTCTAAGTTTGAACACCAAGCTGGATTTGATTGTTTGGTGTTCTGCCTTACAGTGAGCGGACTTTACACCGCTACATCTAGGAAAGAAGAGCTCGGACCTTCATTAATACACCTCGTGACAATATATTGATATGGAACTGTTTTCAGATGAATTTTGCGAGGAGTTTCCGCACAACTTCATACCTACCCCCGGCTATTGGATTGAGTGTTCCAGACAGAAGATTACAACGGACACCATTTGGGATGAAAGCGAATCGGATCATGATAACGAGATACAGGAGGGAAATGAGGAGACCACTGATGGGACGGATCAAGAGAATGGGCATGGAATGAGAAGAAGAGATAGAAGTAAAAGTTACCGTTGGAACAAGCATTGAGTCACATGTTATGTTTTTCAGGCTGTAGTGATCTATACGAAGACGACGAAGAAGACGATTCAATGCCAAGAAAAAAAACAACCATCGAAGAGCAATGGGAAAAGAATCAAGGATTTGAATTAACGAGCGTCGAGCAAGAAACCTACGAGAGATATTTCTATGGAACTGAGCACTGGAATTATTTCACAAATGACGAGGATTTGGGACCTGTGATATTGTCCATAAAGCAAGAGACCTTAAACAATAGAGATCAGTTCCGGTAAGTTATCTCAAATTGTTGTACAAATTTACATATGCCAAGAAATTAGCATAGCCGAGCAAAGTATAGGCACGAGATCCAACTAGGACATGTATCAAATTTGCATGAGGTGTGGTGAAACTTCATTTTACGCTGGCGTTGCCAAAATTTGATGTGTTGGCTAGTTAATATGATATTGAGGCTGTTTTGATAAAGGGATGATTATAGGTGAGGCACGATAAACACCTAGGTTTGGTTCAAGGTAAAAATCGCTTAGACGACATGTCTTTCCTTTTGAGAAAAAACATTTTGGTCGTATTTTCACACCTACCAGTCAATACCTAAAAGGGTTATTAGCATGTGACGGCACTGTTGGATGCGCAATAACATAGGGTTGTTAGTGTATCGACAGTCTGATCCCATTTACAAAATCGTCCTTTGCTTGCAATCCGCCGTATCATTGAGAACATTCGAAAATAATTTTACCCTTGCTGACAACACACGAAGACCTCCAAATGCTAGAAATGTAGTGAATAATGCTGATGTAAGAGCCTGTGCGTCAGACGATCTCATCAATTCCTCGTTGTGCTCAATATTTTGGGCTTAAGAACACGAAAGCGGCGGATTTTGCAAAAATACTGGAATCTTCATCCGTATTTGATTGTTTTGACCCAAGAAGTTAAGCCACAGAAACATCGTCGACATCGAGAATTTGCTGCTTGGAGTTTCAAACAACCTGATAGGGATCGTAATTTTGCGAATAAATTATCTTTTCTCATGCAGCGCAGTTTTGACTCAGTGAATATGTTAACAAGCTAGATTTTCGATTGCGGTGGACAATCCAGAACGAAAGCACAAAGTAACCAAAAATGTGCTTCATTGAAGTCGCTCTTGTAGGGAATGGATATTTGGATGGTGTGTCATGTAAAACATTGAACGATTGTGAGGATCTACTCCGAACAACAGGCAATACAAAGAAAATAATATAGAGAAAAATGTTCCATGTTGGAACTGTTTTCCAGATTGTTTGAGATTGGCAAAACATTCCACAGTAAAGCTATATTATTCCCATGGTTGGTGGAGCGGTGCATCGCCTTGAGGTGCCACACTTTTGCTGTTTTTCAAAAAATATCATTCGAATTGAAGTATAGTTTTATTATCTTCGTCAACATCAATATCAAAACGTGAAAAGTGAAATGATCTAGACCAGATATTCGAAAATTTACGGTACTTTAATTTGAATGATGGATGAAAATGTACGAATTCCAGTTAATTTATCCATGGATAAATTCTATATCCATAATTCTTCATTCACTTGTCCCATATGGCAGGATATCCATGGTGGTTGTGTATGCCAAAAAACAACTTCGGAATTGCTATTTTCGGTTATTCCAAACACGAACAACTATAACATCATCACAGAATTCCGGGAAAATACAAATACTCACCTTATAGCTGCACTATAACATGACCTCAAAATATGTCAATTCACAATTATTATTGTTTGAGTAATCTATGTTCATTAGTGCTTGCTCATCGTGGCATTGTAGTGTGATGCAGAAAGTTTGGAGTTTGCAAACTTCAACACAAGTTGACACTGCACTGCATCGCTTCTGCCACAGCTCACGCCAATCCGAATGGTTTAATCCAAATTTATGGGTTCAATTTTTGTACAAATAAGCACTACTATAGCGCTAACCAAACTGGGAAGCTTTCAACAAAAAAAAATCTATGATCCAGTTTTGGGAGACCTCGGAAATAAATAAGGGAAATAAAAAAATTGACTCAAGTGAAAAAACAAACCAAACCGACGCTAACGAAATAGCGTGATCTGTTTATACAGGGTGACCCAGCTGTATCCGGCAATATTTAAAATTCAGATTCTATTCTACTTTTTAAAATGAACAATTTTTATTCCATGATCATTTTTCCGACTTCTTCTCAGTTTCTATATCTTGAAACATCTCCAAAGGTTTTTCAACATTTTTCTATTTAAAACAGTCAAATGCATTGATTTTTTTGAGAAAACTTATATCAGTTAGTTGACTTCTTACTTTTTATTTTATTCTGAAAAGACGACGAAATATTCTCTCGAACTATGACAAAAACCACTCAATCATTGAGGCTGTGTCCATTTTTGGAAGCTTGTGAAGGATTGTTTTTTTTTGCATGCATACTATCGTACCTGGAATAGACTCGTCAATTGCTGACACGATACAACAGTGAGGTGAATTGAATTGATGAATAAGAGCGCGGGTTGCATAACTAAGTGGGGTATTCCTTCATCTCGAATAAGCAATAACTGGTTGCATAAGTTTTCACAATCATTACTGTGATCATTTTGGTTCATATTTGAGCATTCAAATGCATACTGTCGTACCAGGAAGGGACTCGTCAATTGCCAAATTACTGTAAATTTGAGGCAAGTGCGACAGACAGAGATGTAAGGGGAGTTCCTTTCTTTGTTTTCTGTCTCATCCTCTGTCAAAGGGCGCTTTCGGCAACACTGATCCGAAATTCCCTATCATCAGTTGTAATCGTTTGTTTCTTTTTATTAACGTAATTGGATCACTATTTCCTTCTGGCAAATTGATGATAATGGAATGGCGGATCTGTTTTGAACATAATAGGTGTGTTTGTTATGCTCCACTAGGGCACCCCACTTAGTTATGCAACCCGCGCTGTTATTCATCAATCTAATTTGCCTCACTTTTGTGTCGTGTCAGGGCCTTTCCAGATCGTATTCATTTCAATGTCAGGATCTAAGGTGATGAGCTGCATTTGGTCACTTCATTCCTTGTAGATACATGTCTGTTGATTTCCGCGATATTATTTTGCGCAAATAGTACATTTTGTATCTACGGCGAAAAGTAGATGATTCTGACGAGGGTATAAGTATCAGGCCGAGCGAAGAGAGGGCAGATATTTGCCAAGTCAAAATTATATTTCGTCCGTGGTGCAAACAGTGCTTTTTGTACAACCAGTTTGGAATAAAAAAAAAGACAAAATCAAAAAAATCTATAAGAAATTGAAAAACCTCTCCATTTTGATTGTGACATCAGATTTGACAAGATGCAAAAAGGAGAGGTTATGTTATGTCTTGGAGATAGATCTTGTTTATTATTTTGACAGTCTGCTATAAAAACCGCCTCACTTTCGCGCCCAAGGGCGCGAAAGTACTTTTAGACTCGGCTGCCAAAATTAGAGACTTTCCGCCTGCTTTACATGCATTGAAAAGTGGACTTTACGTGTAGGTTGTACAAAGGGATTTAGGGATTCAAATTATTTATTATATAGCGGTTACTTATATGTTGTGCTACGACTCTGCATGGTCTATGCATACAAATACTATATTATAAATTATGTTCTCATCATAAATTCGTATTTTAATTTTGAATTGTGTGCGAGATCTTGGGTGCGGCATCTCTCCCACTGTTACCGGATAGATGACACAGTGGAGTGATGGTGATATGCCGCGTGTTTTTTGAAAAGTTCAGTTAATATCTTTGTCAATACCACGCAAATATTCACAAAAAGCAGTCGAGCTCCTTTAAGTGAGTAGAATCAGTGAATCCAGTTTCAACGAAAATGAAGGTACAGAATGTTTAGAACCGTATACCGAAACAACATCTCATTCTGATTGGGTGAGATGCCCAAGGTTAATTGATATGTAGAGGTTGCGCCGTAACTAGGGAATCGGAAATCCACGAACGATAAACCGAATCGATCCCGTCACCGAGCTCCATTATTGACATTCCTGTCATCGGTGTGTCATCTTGATGTCATGACATGTCCGTATTTCAGGGTCTTAAAACTTTTTTACCGAGTGTCGGCCGTTTCTAAACGTGTTTGAGAGTAAGTTATCATACAGCTTTTGGTATACAGTGAAATATCTTCTCATTATCAAGTGTGAACCTTATTCTTTCTTTTTTTTTAAATGTGTATTTGAATTTCAGAACCGGATCGGAGCCGACTGACGTCATTTTTGTCTGAATTCTGATTCGTCCGAAACCCGAACGTATAACGACCCAACCTTACTAACGAGTGTTCAATAAAAAATACGATCAAGTCACCTCTGGATTTCTTTTTCTGTCATGAACGTAGGTCGTGGCTAGTTCGTATGATCTGGCATCATGGCATCTGTGAGGGTTAGAATGTGGATGTCATGTCATAATTGCGATGTTTGCCAAGACATACGTTTTTTGAAACAATTGCAATCCATAGGTGACTTGATCGTATTTTTTATTGAACACTCTTTACTATCAATTAACCTTGTGAGATGCCCAGGATATCATAGCTGGAATTTTATGCGAGGAAAAGAAATGGGGATCAAAAATACAAAACGTGTCCTTACCGTTGTAAGCTTTCCGAGAGGAAAAGCCTCCCCGGGATTCCTGTCCTGTCTGTATACTTCGGCTCCTCTAGCCTTGGAGTTGGCCTTGAACCAGATCTGTGTGTTACTTGGGGGTTCTGCCGGTGTAGTCCGCCACTCGTCTCTGGATGGAAGATGCACCTCAAAACTTCTGTGAAGTCTGAGTTTTCCATCCGTGGCTGTCAGTCCCGCCGCCAGTAACGGTGTCTAGTGTGGCCAACCTCTGTGCCTCTGTTATTCCATACTTCCTGAGCGGACATCCTTACGTATGCTGTCATCGCTTCCCTGTTCATCCAGATTGCAAGCTCTGACAACGCAAGGAGAATGTCCAGTGCAGCACCTGGTGTAGTCCTCATTGCACCGGTTATGCTTTGACAGGCCATTCTTTCAAGTCTGGTTAGTCTGATTCCGTTAATGGCTTTCTCGGTGGCCGACCACCAGTCCACGGCTCCGTATGAGATCCTCGGTCTGATCACGGCTCGATAAAGCCGGTGAACGACGTGTGGTTTTAGCCACCGCCTACCCATCGCTCGGCGTGGCTGTGCCCTCTTTAACTGTCCTCTCAATATAGATTTTCCAGGTTAACTATCTGTCCAAGACTACCCCGAGGTACTTGACCTCCTGTTTCAGTGCCAGAGGCATCTTATACAGAATGGGTGGCTTGAACTTCTTGAGATTCTTCCTGTTTGTGGAAAGGATCAGTTCCGTTTTTGGAGGATTCACTGAGAGCCCCATCTCTTTACACTTTACCTCCAGAATTTTACACGCTGACCTCATACGCTCGCAGACGATTTCCAGATGTTAACCTCCCACAACTATTTGGAGAAACAAATACATGAGTACAGAGAGCAGAGTTGGAATCTACAAAACTTCTGAAAGACCATCAGTGATTACATATGCTGTAGAAACAATGGCGGAAAACAACACAAAAACGAAGAAATTAGAGATACCTGTCAGATCCGGTATGTTGTTAGATGGACCAGAGTAAGAAGAAGAGTTTGGAGAGAGAATGACCGACGACCGACTAGCAAAAATTGCCAAATATCAAAAACCCAACAGCTCCAGATGGCGATGGCGTGAAAGCTGGACATCAGCGTCCCAGGACTAAGAAGTTGATGAAAGACACAGTCATAACGTATGAGCGAGAAGAAAAAGAAACAAGGAATCTGCAAAATGATAGAGAAATTGTGGTAAAATATTATTAATCCGATAAGATAAGAACCAATTTTCTATTATAAATATAAATAATTGAAAAGGTACCCATAGGATTGGTGATTTTTATTATTGATTCATCTCTCAGGCCTCTACTTGAGAAATTGCATTACGTGAAGGCCGCAGTACAAATATTTAATCGAGACAACTGTCAGTTGAGCCACGAAAACATTCCATGGACGGTTGATCAAGACTGTTCTTGAGTTGTCGGTCACCTACTCAGTTCTTGGACCACTGGGCAGACCCATTTTACAGAAACGGACAAATTCGTACATTTTTTTAGGGCTTGTTTAAAAAAAAGTAGAAATTTAACAATTTCACAATCTTGAGTTTACAAGCTTCTAAAAATTGTCATAACTTCAAACATTGTCTAGTTGGTTTTTATCATGGTTCGAAAGAACATTTCGTCGTCTTTCAGAAAAAAGCAAAAAGTAGGTCTGGGATCTACCTATAAGCCAGAACAAAATCCAGTTGTAAGAATTTAGAAGAAAGATCGTCTTGGAAAAATTTTTCCGAACAACATTTTTGAATTATAACCTGGCCCACATCAATCAAAGAATCTCAAAGTTTTGAAATAGAACATTACCAAGGCCAGTCGACAAAAAGAGTTAACAAAATGTAGAAGCTACAAGTAATTTAAGAAAAGTTCCGGTAGAAATTTAGTTCCCTTCACCACTTCTTCTAGAGATGACAAAGGAAATTGAAAGTAAAACTATCAGAAATCGTATCAAATAAGGGTTGAACTTACAAGCTCAGACATAACATAAACGAAATGCAAAATAAGGTGAATTTAATGACCTTTTTCTTGAAGCGTATTGATCACTCTTTTTTTGGGGAATCCTCAACTCAATTCCAATTTTTCGTGAGCTCGTCGTCTCATCTACTTCTACTTAGTCTACATTTTCTATTTCTTCCAAATCCTATCAAATGGCCCGTTTGGTTGTCAGATTAAGCTGGAATTAGGTCAATTCCTTCCGACTCACACTGTATTACCGGAACAAATTCCGAGTTGACGAGTTTCCTCATTATCTTGATGAAATGATCCGTAGTATTTTAATGGGTAGGTAAAGCTCTCATTTTCTTTGAATTCACTTTTCCCTGCCAACCTGTCCCGATCATAATCTGTATAGCCATTTCAATAACGATCACTTTTATCAAAATTACAGTTCATTATGTCAATATGCTCTATCTATTGTCCCCCTTCCATTGTCTACTTCTTTCTTACATTCAAAATTGAAAGCGATCCATGGGGGAAGAAGCAGATCTAAATCGTTCATCAACAAGTCTTTTTTTACCACAGAACATTCATTTTTGGTTTTATTTTCGTCCAAATTGATCAAACGAGATAAATGAACTTACAAATTGAACCCCAGCTCATAGTTTGAAAAGTTGAGATGATCAGTAACGCACTAGGTGTAAAAGATCTCTCAGTTATTTTCACTTATAATCTTCCTAGAGCTCGAATTATCTCCGGAAATTTTGTCAAGTTGCGAATTTTCTTGAAAAATTCGCAACGCGAACAAATTTTCGGATTTTTAATTCGAGCTCGCGGAAGATTCGGCAAGAAAATTTCATGCCAAAACTATTTGAGAAGATTTAATAGTAGCGGCTGGATGTAGCTCCCATGCACCAACCACAGTGTGGGATTGTTAGGGAGAGTGGGGACGGCAACACTGTAATCATATGGGAGCTACATTCAGATGCAAAGCCAGGGAGATTTCCACTTATTAATCTTTCAGTCATGTGATTATGAGTAGGGTGATTTCCGATAAAATTAGGTCGTTGCCATAGCAACATGTTAAAATGCAAGCCTATGATTGGTTAGAATTGACTGGTAGGAAATTTTCAATAAAATCGACCAATAAAAACAATAGTAGTGGTAGAAAAAATCATATAAATTCCGCTGTGGTGAAGTGCTTTTCCTCCCTTGGTATGTGAATAGCTATTCCAGACTTCTGGGAATAAAGTGACCACACAATACCGGGACCAAAGCATAACTTTTTATCCCGGAAATAATATAGGCAAAAATCCCGGAACGAAATTGTGATAGTAATAATTGTGGAATACAATAAGAGTTTTGTGGTTTTGGTAGCGCTATCTCATGGTAAAAATGTAAGGCTGGATTAATTGACTACACAAAATCAGTAAACCCAACATAATAGAAATTCTCGGACGATATTTTTTTTAGCCAAACAAGGAAAAATGGTCACAATTTCGATATATAACGTTTATGTTTAAATCGCGAGTCCTCATACTTTTGTCAATAGAATAATAGACCGCAACGATTACTATGGTAACTAGTCAGACAGTGCATGGCCCCCCAAAAAAATCGCATACCAATTCTCTTAGTACTTACTTCATATTATTTCTACGTTTTGGTTGCGGAAGCACAAAAAATATCGTATACAGGGTCTTTCCTTCAGAGTGACGGATAGCTTTTCATGGAAAAGTTCTCGACCATGAACTACTTTTTTAAAATAGTGGCAGTTTTCCATCACTTTCGGGAGTAGCTACCAACTTCCTTATTCCAAAGGACAACACCAATTTTTCAACAAACTGCCTACCCAAATTACAGATCATTGTGATCAATTTCAAGAGTAACTGTACTAAAAAACTGACAGTCAAGGGGGGTGCTTTGACACTTTGTATCTCAAAGACTATAGATGTAAAAAAAATAAAATTTTCGGGGTATCTATGAAAAATGCTGGTCATTCAAATGATCTTGATCATTTTTCACAATTTTTCGTAAAAATCTACAGGTTCTTGACAAATTATGAAAAACAAAAAACTTCAGTTTTTCCAAAAAAACTGGGGTTTCTCAAATGGAATGCTCCATTTCTTATTTCAGATATTAATTCTTTACAAAATTTTCTTCCCATTGACATTACATTGTCCTTTACCTTAATTTGATAGTTCTCAAGTTATTCACATTTTAAAATTACTTTAATGAAAAAAATGTAAATGACATCAGTTTCAGATGAAAATGTATTATCAATCGAAATTTTTTTGTCTATAATCATTATCTAAATTGAAAAAGGGGCATCATTTAAAAACCATTTTTTTTAAACTGAAGTCTTTTGTTTTTTTTGTGGAGCACAATGTCATGTTTTTATAGACAAGCAAATTGAACATCATGTAAGCTCTAGATATTCAAACAGATTATAAGCACCAAAACTTCGTATGTGGACATTATTTATGGTGAAGTCAAACATCATAAAGATATTAAGTTTTGGGAAGACAGCACAATAACCCATTGATGATTAGATTGAAATAAACTAAAAAATAAAGACACATATTGAAAAATTTTGGTATAACTGAAAGAAGTACTTTCTCTTGATGATATTGATATACAAATCCCGTATTTTTCTCCTCCACCAACTTAACCAAACTACTTACCCCTATAACAAAACAATTTTATCGATAAAAATAAATTGCAGACTATCTTTCACTTGTTTTTCAGCATCTGATCTTCTAGTTATCAATCCTTTTCATAATCTTTGCCACTCTGGAAGTGCATTCACTCATAATATTGGGGATACAGTCTCCACTCTTCCTAAGCACTGGTTCTTACAGATACAATACAATCCAATAAATACCTACATCTATCGAGTAAGGCTGAGACAACAAAGTTTTGGTCTCGACAGAAGGGCCGTGGTCACGAAAATTCGTCAAAACCAAACGCTGTTATAACATGCCGCTTTGTCGGCAATTTTGTCATCTCATTCAATTATGCTTCTACAGAGATTGAGCAATAATTCAGCAGTTTCCAAGTATTTAAAATGATATTTTACCTTAGTTGTAAGTTTCATAAATGCCAAGATTTCAATGTCGACCACTTGAATGACACCAAACAAATTGAGCGAGCTTTGAATTTCATTTATTTTTCACAAATTCAGCAAGCACCCTGGAAAATTCCAGCACATTTTGGCAAACATGCATTTAAAAAATGATATTTACAAAGGAAAAATGAGAGGTCTATCTGCGAACCTTCTCCTAAGCCTGTATCTGTCTGGCAAGCACACGTTAATTATTATCTTTTTGCAGTAGAAGCGTGCTGCACATCTCGCCAGTTTTAATATGATGTTTAATATACAGCCCCTGCTCAACTAGTGAGAACTTTTTAGAGTATATTGGGTCATAGAGATATAGTTTAAAATGTGACACCGATGGCCGGATTCGCGTCATTTCCAGACTTGTTTCAAGAGGACAGAGTGTTGCAATGGTGTTTGAAGTTCTACAAAATAATCTAATTCATTTTCCTCTGTTATGAAAAATGCTTTCACCGATGTATTGATTCAATTCCTTCCCCCTCAGGCACCGTTGACATTTGGAGTATATGCTTCAATGATCAATCGGTTATACCGCATGAAAATCGGAAAGGGACTCAAGGTACTGTTTGTTCAATGGTATACTGCTGTTACGTCATACTTCTCGAATTTAGACGGCAATCTATAATCAATTCCACAATGCTTTTTTGGTACAACTAAACAGAGCAAGTTATTATTTCAAAACTGAGCTTGAAAAAGAAAGGGATGCTGGGAGGCCACTTTTGCGATCAATCTACAAGATACTGGAAATAGTCAACTACTGTGAATCGCAGAAGAGCATTGAACAAACTGTATATAAATTGACGAGCCTCTTAGACTTCTAGGGCTTGTCCACTCGATCAGGAAAAAAACGAAATAAAATCAGACAAAGATAGTAGTAATCTCAACAATACTTACCACAATTGAACCGGTCTTTCTAGCATTTGATCAAATTCAACAAAAGTTCTGCAAGTCAGGATCTGGAAGCCGCCGCTGCCCGTAAAAGTATTGTGCCAACAAAGCATTGTCGCTCGCCTCTCCATACAAAAGATGCATATTATCTGCACACGAGTTCAGCCAATCCTAAATTTATTTTATTTTACAAAAAGTCTTTCAGAGTCTGATCATGAATTGTTACTTCTAGTAAATTTTATTGTATTTTCATGTATCGCCATGATGATATCTTTTGGCTTTTGGTAAAGTATATCAGAAAATCAAGGTGGCCATTCTATTGCACCACGTCCTCAATCCATTATATTGGGTGTTATCACAAACAAATACCAGAACTATTATACCAAACTTAACACGCTTGGTGGAAACATTTCCGGTCTCAACAAGTCCGCTACGGGATTTCCTAATTGACTCAGCACGTCGATGGATACCTAGGGTGCACCGCCCGACTCAACACGTCGGGCGGTACCCTGAGCGCACCGCTCATCCCAACACATCGAGCGATACTCCTCTTTTTTGGTTCCGGCACGAAGGAGAGAAATCTGAAATCAGACACACTATGGTCCGAGACTATGGAGTAGTGTAGGGTTATGCCCACTAAAACTCTCCTCCGCATTGGGAGAAGTCCTTCACGCGATGTCTTGCGTGGACGGCACCGCACGGACCGTGCGGATTTTTGCCAAGTTCGAGCATAGTCAACAGAATCAGATGTTTCTTTTTTCAGAACATCTGTTGTTTGCCTCTTATTCCACCATGTTCTTCGCATAATTGAAAATTTCAAGTATGTACTTTCCAGGAACAGCAACTTTCATACTTCAAATTTCACTATCAATATCTACAAAACAACTGAACCGTACGACATGCCCGCCTGCTGCACGCATGACAGAAATGCCGCGCTTGCCGGTGCTTCCGCGGTAGCCATGGATGCCTCCCATGTCGTACGGACCGTGCGGCACCGTCCACGCAAGACATCGCGTTAGTGTCTCTCTCTCACTTAAATCCAGCTCTCTGGTACCGGGACACCTTCCGAAAGCCTTTTGGTGACGACGTAGAATCGCGGCAATATTCGTCCTGACCCTGTGTCTCCGCAATGGTGGCTACGAAAATGAACACAGAAAAAATAAAATCCCGAGCCACTACCAGAGGTGAGTACACGGTTGCGGCGTATTTGTCCTTTCTCCGCTCTCGCTGTGGTGTACTCTAGACCGGGGTCTAACTGGTTTTTTGTGTGGCCTGTAACCATAATCTTGAATTTCAGGGAGTTGAGATTAGGAGGGAGCGTTGGGGTCTAAGTCTAGTGAGAATTTTTCCTATTCACTGTCAAGAATAGGGGCACTGAAGGGCCTGCATTCCTTTCCCAACTTCTGCGTTGACGCGAGACTCAAACGCAGCCTGGCGTCTCTTTGTCCTGAAAGCGTTTGCTTTTGTCTGCTTTTTCTCAATCTTGTGGTTCGGTATACTCATGTACTCAGCTTGCGGGGTGGCCGTTTCCCCCTCAAACCACGCTTCGCGGTGGATTCACCGCTAGAGAGTCTCCCGAACGTGCAGTCTCTGCTGCTCTGTGCATCAGCACACTTAACGCAGCGATGTGCATGGTGACACCTGCCTTGGGTATGACCTCATCGCTGGCACCGGAAGCACTGCCGTGTTTCCGGTGACTTCTTTTTCAGTTCCACTTTGACATCAACGCCGAGAAGCTCCTTGATATCGAATATCCGCCTAGCGTAGGTTTTCACCAATACTAGGGGAATGACTTGCCGGGTTTTCCGGCTAGTCATGCGGAGCAGCTCAGCTTCGATGCCAAAGCGGGTGGCGAGCTCAGACCGCGCTGCAGCGAACGCTCCTCTGTTGATGATCTGATCCTCCCGTCGTCCCTCACAACGGAAGCCTTTGCATACGATATGCCGGCTTTGCACGCAACTCACTCCACAAGCTGGTTCCCTCCAAAACAATAGCGGTAGCACTCTTGGAAGCTGTTGTGCCAAGGTCCTTCGTGGTTACGGGTGGTCGAGGGTCGATTCCTCAGCCGGCGAAGAGGGGATCGCGACATTTTTCTGGATCTGGAGACCTGCCGTCACCGTCCCCGACGTTTCTCTTGACTACGGCATGGGGGTCATCAGAGTCCCTTGTATGGGTCCCTGAGACATGGTTCTTTGATCCCGATGGATTTGTCTTTGTCTTCTTTGGCGGCAAGGGGAGGAACGCGTCCTTCTCTCTTCCAGAGGCTGACGTTTGGACGTCCCCCAACCTGTACCTCCTCCTTTGAAGTAGGTGAAGGAATAGGTGACGGTGTGGCTTTGTTGGTTTGATCCGTCCGTATCGTGTTTGAAGTAGACTGTTTCTCCTTCTTCAAAGAAGAAGGGACAGATGGATGGGGACAGAGGGAACCACCTTTGGAAGCTGATCTCTGAGATACGCGATCTCGTCCTTCAGCTTGTCATTCGTGGAAGACAATAAGTATTCAAGCATACTGTCTTTTCTCTTGGGCTCCTCTTAGTATTCGTCGCGTCTTTTTACGAAGAGGGCGTCTACCTTCTCATGTCTCTGACGGAGCATTTCATGAGATTTGGAGAGTGTTTTCAACTCTTTCGCTAGTGTTTTTGCATCCATTGCTGACCAAAACTGATCAACCGTTTCAAAACAAAGCATTCCCAATATTCGCTTACGTTTCAACGTTTTCAGTGCAGTGGTGAGGCGTTGCCAAACTGGAATAATCGGTGGCGATTTTAGTCAAATTCTCTTTGAAAGTATTTTTCTGCAGTAAGAAAAGTATATAGCCGAACTTTTTCTCATGGAAATGTATGTAGATTTGGCAGACATCACGAGAACCGTGAACAAAACCTCCCTCTCACCCTTTTGTAGATGTTGAACTTGAACAGAGGCACTCATTACGGGTTCTAGTCTTTCAATTTCCTAAGGATGGAACCAAAGCCATAATAAAATTGAAATTAGGTAATCGAAACAGTATTTTTGTCCGCCTAACTGAAAGTGATGTGTTTATGTTCTTACATTGACTTTATGTTCCTATCATTCTTGTCACCTTTGGGGTTTTGAAAATATATCAAATTCAAAAGTTGCAATCCTGCTAACTTTGTATACATTTATATGCTGCTGATAAATAAAGACCAAATCACCGCTCAATACCAGGCTTTCGGAACGCGTTATCAAAGATATAATATGACCAATATTCGTCAGAATGTGTTATCGTCCAATTTCTCAGCTGTCCGCACCAAATCTTTTCACACAGGACAAAATCGATAGAAATAATGTTTGCGTTTTTTTCCACGTCTGCCAATGATGCTTCATATTGAGAGACACCTTAATGGAATTGTTGTTTTTTTTTGTGCAGTCACGTTCCGTTTTATGGGAGGTCACTGAATTCAATTAGTCGGGATGAGAAAATTGGAAAAATAAATTAGAGATCTACCAACTACCTGTGAATAGCAATTATACATTTCATTGAAGTGAGCACATGGTGATATCCAACCGGTCTTTTATTTTTGTCTCAATATTTTTCAAAATATATTTATGAGGTAAGCGCTTGTGGTCAGCGTATAAAATCCTGGAGGTTTAATACAAGGATATAGGACTCTGAGTGAATCACACTAGAACTGAGCCAATTCACTTCACAAATAGAAATTCAAGCCATTCATTTCGTATAAGATGCCGCTGGCACTTAGAAAGGAGGTCGAGTACCTTGAGGAAGTCTCAGAAAGTTGGTTAACGTGGTAACCCCGTGTTGTAGGGATAGTTGGAGAGTATAGCCACAAGATGGCTGCTGCGAGTAGCGGTGTGGTCTAAATGGGGTCTAAAACCACATGTCGGTCACTGGCTTAATTATGCCATTATCAGACCGAGGATCCAGAACATACCCATGCACTGCGGCTAAGAAAACCTGTAACGAACTCAAACTAACCAGGCCACAAATGATTGACTGTCTGAGTATAACCGGTGCAATGAAGACCACTCCTGTAGCTACACCGGACATCCGCGTGTGTCTCCGCACCAGTGGTTACGAAAATGAACACAGGTAAAATGAAACGCAGCCTGGCCTCTCTTTGTCCTGGATGCACTTGCTTTTGTCTGCTTTTTCCTTCAACGCCGAGAAGCTCCTTGATCTCAAATATCCGCCTAGCGTAGGTTTTCACAAATACTAGGGGTATGACTTGCCGGGTTTTCTGGCGTGTCATGCGGAACAGCCAGCTTCGATGCCAAAGCGAGTGGCGAGCTCAGACCGCGTTGGGAGGCAGTCCTCGTATGACTGCCTGCAGCGAACGCTCCTCTGCTGATGATGTGATCGTCACGTCTTCCCTCATAACGGAAGCCTTTGCATACGATATGCCGGCTGCTTGGAGCTTTGCACGCAACTCACTCCACAAGCGGGTTTCCTCTAAAACAATAGCGGGAGCTCTCTTGGAAGCTGTTGCGCCAAGGTCCTTCGTCCTAAACTGGACATCCGCTTGCGTTGCCAGGACTGGCCCTCTGAGCAAAGAGAGATCGTTTTCATATGTGTGGATGTCTGCTGAAGGAGTATGGAAGGACAGAGCACTGCATAGGCATAGAGGCTGCACACAATTTATCATCGTCTATTGTGAAGCGTTAGGAGACGTTACTGTCGGCGGCAGCGGGACTGACATCCCCGGATAAAAGGTTCAGACTTGAAAGAAGTTTTGAGGTACATCCAGGGACGAGTGGTGGACCACTCCGTCAAAACCACCAAGTAATACGCAAATCTGAATCACAAACGGTCCCGCAAGGCTAACACTGAGTCTACTGAGGTCGGAGTATACATAGATTGGACAGGAACGCGGAAAAAAAGCTTTTTCTCTCGGGAAACTCACAACGGTCTTCCAAGCAGAGGTATTTGTCATCCTGGGGTGGGGTAGCAACTAAGAAGGAATTGAAAAAAGGGGCAGAGGATAACATTTTTATCTATTCTGACAGCTAAGCGGACCTGAGTACAAACCAAGGATTAGCTGCTTGATGGGCAAAGAGTGCAGATATGCTTTGCATGCCATAGACGAACACTTATGTGTTCCGGGAGGAATATTCGTAAACAACGCCTAAGATCGCGAATAGGGTCTGACACGAGTGTAGCCAAAATCCACCTTGTGAATAGCAGACTATACGGCAAGTCCATCGTGTAAAGACGTCATGATTGCAAATTTTGAAAATGACATATAAATAGCACACGATATTTCGGAAACTACAAAAATGTGTTGAGACAATAATCCATCAGTTTCATGTATCTTTAGGAATTTTGTTGCCTTAATTCATACAATTATTTCAGGGAAATGTTTCAAGCATCAAACACAACTCAAATTAAAAACTTGAACTCATTATCCCGAAGTTGGCGAAAAAAAAAGAGATTCCTATTTCCAAATCCAATAGCTTTTTGGTCTTTGTCCTTCCAATTTATAAAGGATTATATAACCATGAGCATAAATTGGATATTCAGAGTTCAATAGATTTCTCATTATGTATAAATGTGAAAAAAAAATGTTTTGAATTTCTATTTATACACAGAATGACAATTTTAATTTTTTTGATCATGACTGTTGACTGACTGACTACACACGATGGAATTGCGATATCGATGTATCGTCTGGTATTTAAGGGATGGCTTTTGGCCACATTCGGGTCTGGCCCGATTCGCAATGCTGGTAGTTATTTACAAATACGCTACCGGTACATATTGGTGTTTTTGGAAACGAAAGAGTGAACTAGCCACTCAGACTGGGGTCTTCACCTTCCCCGATCCAGTAAGTTAAAGACCTACCTTCGAGGCTCTACACGAGTGAGCCTAGCAGAAAATAGAGGAAAACTAGAGGAATAACACGACATGTAGACAAGACAAAGGAGTGCAGAACCCAACAAACCAAGGACGGCCCAGTTGTCGAACACCGTAAGCATCCTGACAGGACATTGCTATGAAGCGGAAACATTTTTCCAGAAGAAATTGGGGTACCTGAGCTCTGATGGCCTGCTCCGCTTCACAATGGACATCAGATGGTTCGAGGGTATAGTAAGGGTTGACAGCGCGGTGTTGGTGAAAAGGGTCACTCTAATAGGCCTACCAGCTTGGTTTCCTCCTTCTCCCCTTATCAATACCATTACCTATTACTCTTCCGAAGCAATTCTATTAATATTGATTAGATCAAAGACCGTATACAAGCATATAGAGAGCTACAGACCAAAATGATCGATTCTGACGGAGGTCACGGTGAAGCATTTTATCGAAAATGGCATATTGAATGGGATATCATCTCAACCAAATAAAGCTGCCTGCATTCTGCATCAGCTCTGATAATATAACTATTCTGACCAATATCAATACATCATCAGGCCTCGTGTCCTTTGCTTTGCTATTTAGTAGCACGAGAAGTTCATATGTTAAGTTCCGAAAAAGGGGAAATAAGACTCCTTCCTGGCTGCCCATGGCTCAAAATAAAGAAAAATACCTATTTGTACCTACCTAACAAAAACTTGGTCCAAACTCTGAGAATTGGCAGTATTCTTATAGCTAGAGTTCCTAAGCATTTGTTAGTGTGTGATCATATCTCAAAAGTTGTCCCCCTCGATATCTTAATTGACGTGTCTCACCAAATTTCCATACTATCATCGGTTCAAGGAATAATAAAATTAATTCTGTTTGTTTGGCAACTTTTGTGAGGTTAGGAACTTCAATTTTGAAAAAAAAGTGATGTAGCGTATGGAGAATAACGTAAAGATTTAAAAAATGGCAAAATAAGTGGGGGTTGCTATTTGGAGGGATAGCTGCCCTGGGGGTGAGAGGGTTGATTCCAAGAAAATGGATATCTCAAAAGTTTCCCCCCTCGATATATAAATTGACGTGTCTCGCCAAATCTTCATACTATCATTGGTTCGGACACAATCAAATGCTGTTCCTTTTTAAAGTGTCACCCTGTATTTATAGCAAACGAAGACATTGTAAATAGATGCTTAGTCTCCAAGGCACAAGATTTCCAATTCATCATAATATTAATCTTGGAGGAATATCATGAAAAGAGTCGTCAACGTCAACGACTATTATTGACATGACAATCAGAGTAGCTAATAGTTTATTGAATTAAAAAGCCAAGAGGATTTTCCACAAAAAAAAAAAGAAATAATGACTCGGAAAAAATAAGCCCCTTGTAAATTTTTTGATGACTCGTCACAACTGTTTTTATTTGTGATTTTTGTGAATATTTATTTGTTGTACGGGATACGGTATTAGAAATATCCACACTAATCTTCCATTTGATGCAAATGAGGTTTGAATGTTAGGTTATTTGTTTAAAAATAGATTGCGAATGGGTCTAGCAGCTTTCAAATGCTTCTCTGTGGTACGACATCACCACTTTTTTAAGCAATAAAAAAATATGAGTCCGGTCCTGGAAAAGTAAAACTGGAACGAATTTAATCGCTTGAAGCGTTTTGAATCCACAGACAAAAAATCGAATTTTCCCAAACTTTCAACACTCGGTATTTTTTATCGAGGCGTTTGCGAACGCATGCTCGCAAAAAGTGATTTCTGATTATCCTACTATGCTCCATCTACCATGAGAAGCTGCGCACTTATTTCAGACTCACCCCTCACCCTGTAGATTAATTTTGATCCAGTGAAGTGGACCATCATATTTTCATGGCTCTTATAATAGAACAATTTATTCTGATCAATAAACAGTACATGTTTGTAAACTAGCATTATTCTTTGTTCCAGGATATTAGTAAGAGCAATAAGTTATACTGTCCACGGTTTGATACCCGCCAGCTGTGTTTTTGCCGACCGATATAACCGGGAAGAAGTGGTCCGATCTCTTGGCAAAGAAGTCAATATCAACCCCCCTTTAATCCTTGGCCAACTACCAGACACCCCCGAAGAGCTCCTCAAATTGGATCAGGTTTGTATTAAAACGTAGCTACGGCGAAATTGTGTATATAAACTTCTCTTTATGTCCTCATACGACTTTAATACCCCATAGAAAATTGTTGCACTCAATAGCTTAAGACGGAATGCGGTCAGGGACTATAAACCCTTTTAAGAATTTAGGTCGAAGCCAAGCGTAAATGGATTCCAGACAAACAAGACTTTTTTGAGAGGTTGTCTTAAGCTGAGCTGAGAGGCTTTTATTTTGGTGTCGTTTATTGACGAGTTGTGAAACTTTTATTTTCACACCCTGCCATAACATGCATTATTTTCCAGGTGTTTATCAAGTCGGAACTGAAGGTTGGAGTGATATACGTCAAAGAAGGACAGTACACTGAAGAAGAGATTCTAGACAATAATGACAACTCGATGCTTTTTGAGGAATTTTTGCAAATTTTAGGAGAAAAGGTCAGATTGCGGGGATTTGATAGATATAAAGGAGGTCTGGATACAGTGCATGACTTGACAGGTAATCCCCCCGGAAAGTTAATATGGGAAAAGTTTCCACAGAGAATTTTATATCTCAACGTTGTGGATGGTGTTTCTTTATTAGAAAAACTTTTCTATTGGGTCTGGAGAATAGCAGGAAACCCTTCTTTTTGTTCCTCTATAAAATCTTTATTTTGCAAACAACTTGTACAATTAACAATGTACAATACTTTCAAAGTTCAATTAAAAACCTCTAAAATTCCGTTCAATAGCTGATCGCCATATAGCAGCTCAATTCCAGAAACTAATTCAAGAGCTATTAAATGCTTCTGGTGCCAAGTTGTATTGATTGACGAATTTCTTGTCTTTTCAGGGTTATACTCGATATACACGAACTGGAGGAATATCGAAATAATGTTCCATGTCAGTACTTTACTGCCTTATGAGAAGCATGATCCACAGAAGCTACAAAGGAAACGACATATAGGAAACGATATTGTCTGTGTTGTGTTCCTTGAAGCTGATAATACTTCATTTTCGCCTGCTTGTATAAAGAGTCATTTTCTTCATACATTCATATTGGGTAAGTTGGATGTTCTGTTAGGATTTAGGATTTGAAAATCCTTTTACCTATTTTTGGAATGACTTGGGACTAAAGTGGTTTCTTCTAATTTTCCTTAATTCAATACAGGTCTATTCAGGGCAAATTTCTTCAGTCTGTCCAAGTTTGAAATTATTCCGCATGCTTCTGAAAATAGGTTCAGAGCTTCCGTATTAGTCCGTATGTAAATGATCATATTGATTACCTTGGAATCTGAAACTACCATAAATAATTCAGAGAAAACGTTCAAAAGTCGTACTCGAATCGATTTTAAGCAATCGATTACAGTTTCAAGATTAAGATGAAAAGCTCTATCATCTTTGTCTTCTTCCAATCATAATATGCTGTGAGGCACTCTTAGATTTCACGTTGAGAAATTGATTTCTTATATTGAACAAATCTGAGTCTTGCCAATTTCTTAACAGGTTCAACGTTACCAATAAGGTTGAAACAGACCTCGTTTCAACCTCATCCGTTCGCAGATCTGAGCAACAAGAGTGCTTTTACTGGAGACTTTGTTAATTTGCTCCAATTTCCTTGTGAAAAAAGTGATGCGACACTTTGAATTCCACAACCACAATCTTCATAGAAAGTACTGATTTTCTTCAAACAACAAGCCGTCACTACATTTTGTGCTGGACTGGGCATGACACCTTTCAATATCATAACATTTCTACAATATTTAGATCAACGAGGGGGTGTTTTCATTAAGTGTGCATTGATCTGAAAAGTAGAAACCCTAGTCTCAAACTGTAAAGCCTCATGGAACTGCTCCTTTACATGATTGAAGCCGCCACCAAGACTATTACATTTTCCCATATATTACAGCTTCCATGAACACAGAAAAAAACGTTTCTCAAAATGCATGGAAGCTGGGCAGCTTCTGAAAACAGTTATAAACCCCAAGATTCACTCCCGCTTCTCAATAGAGTACAAAATGTCTAGATATGCTACTATTCACATTCTCGAAAACCAGAATCAACCATAAATTCAAATCTTTTAACAGAGAGACTACAAAAACAAGAAAACAATGAGATTTCAGACGACGAAACATACAAAAAGAAATGGTCACATCAAATAAAGATTCAACGCTGATACTCTGTTGAAATTTCATGTATAATTTCTCCAATCCAAACTTTTAACGCGATGTTATGCTCGAGAGCTGAGAACTTTTCCAAAGCTGAACTTAATTTCCCATCTTCAAAACTTTGCATAAAGTGTGCACTTATTTTTATCCTGAAATAAATAGGAGTCAGTTTTATACAGATCAACTTCGACCTTGGACTGCGCCCCGAGTATGACTTCATACAGATTGCACTTTCAGTCACATCTGGAACTGAAACTTCACAGATTGTACAGAGCCAAGACCCCGTCCAAACACGACACGCCACGCCATGCCACGCGCAGTGGAAAAGTGATGTGCTCAATTTTTTTATTTGGATAACAGTGCTGCGTACCCACTAGAGCCACACCACGCCATTTCTAATGAAAAATAGATCCATTTTCTACGTTGCGTGCTGTGGCGTGTTGAGTGGTGGGTTTTAACTTTGTTGTTTCAAGCAAGGCCATCCTATTTTTTTCCCGATTTGCACTGCAGTCCTCCCCCCAACCTTGCTGGTCTAGAACTGTTTGGTCCCTTCATTTGAATTCAGTCATGAAAAGAGGTCCCTCATCGTGTGTTGCACCAAAAATGTCGTATCTTCTGCGAGCCAAGGCTTCACAGTCAAAGATATTGCATTTTCATTTTCTTCATCACATAGCCTGCAGCGTGTGTCACCATCTTATGTACCCAGTCTATGCATGCGTATTCTCAGCTATGCCTGCTCTCGACAACTAATCAGATTTGATGGTCCGTTCCAATCATACGTCCTATTCCTGAACTTTATCGACTATGGCATAACAAAAACGTTCTCAGTATTGAAACATCGCTCGAATATAAAGACTTCAGTTATCATAATCTTTTACTTGTTAACTAAAATGCAATAGAGTTTGCTGTAGAGTACGGTTACAATATACTCAACTATAGGAAAACTAGTTCAGACTATCTTTTGGCTGATTGTTCAAACGGTTTGAGCAACCAGCACAAAGCAAGAACTATTTTCTGTAAAGAGCAAATATTCCGAACTATTGAGATATTGTCCAACACCAGACGAAATGTTGGACTACACGCTCCAATGAATTACCTTACGATAACTTGGCTTCCTTATTTCCTGGAAGCGTCAGCGATCCCATAGGCCATAGATTATGCGACGAACTCACCGATAATAACCCGATAGTATAAAATAAATATAACGAATACATGGGACGACAACAGAATACGAGAAAAATATATCTGAGCGAAGAGAGATATGACAGAAATTCCATCAAATCAAAATTTATGCTGATATCAAAGAAATCCCTCGAAATTGTACATTTCGATATATTTCAAGCTAGTGGAGAAAACATTCTTGACAGTCGTCGACGCTTTTACAAAGAATGGTAATGCCTATTCAATATTGGGATCAAACGCAGTCAATTTTCTGAACTGATATCTGCTGTTCATTGTCTTCCATTAACTGTATAACAATTACTGTGGCAGATACATAATAAATAATTTGTATTGAATCACCAAGATTCTCTTGGTTTGTGAGATCAAGTCTCAAAGGTGTTCACACACCATTGGTTCTTAATGATGTAATTGGAACGATCACCTACTAAGATCACCAAAAAAAGAGAATCGGGGAAGAAAGAAAAACCTTTTCGACGGAGACCATTGTCACGTATGGTATCAGATTGGGCCTTCGACTGGAATCACACTTGTCGTGCTCTTCGCAGTAAAGGTTGAGCAGACCGGAAGGTATAACACTAATCACTTGAGGTCGGAAGCGTGGTCCATGCACCCGAACCCTTGCTAGACGCGACTATTTATAACAACAAAAGTGCTTATTCAGCGTGACCCTAAATTTGGGTTGTTCGTGGATTGGATTGGTGGTAAATGATTGGGTAGTGTTACACATCGTGTATTTGCATTTGCCTCCAATTCTAATATAACGGAAAAACGAGGTCAACTCTTGAAAGTCGATTCTTGACTCTCAAGCATGTCCATCTTGTTTTTTGTCCGTGGTCTTCATTTCCAGAGTTCAGAATCATTCTAGGATCTTAAATAATGACTACGTTTGAACGGTGAAGACCAAATATTTGGTACGATGACCAAATCCAAATCACGCGTACTTTTTAACTGATGTAAACAATGGTATTCGACACCAGTTGAAAAATTAGCGTGACGTCATATGGTGCGCGTTTCAAATATTTGATCCCTTACCGTATAAACGTAGTCAATGATTATAGATTTCTGAATGTCTGGGATTTTATGTGACTCTAGTTTCAAAATCATTTAAATGGATAAAATTCCGAACAAATCCTCAACATACTAGCTTTAAAGATTGACAAATATTAATTGATATTGTCCGCTGGAACTTGTTCCTTAAGCCGGGGTCCCAAGTATCCGATTTCCGATGGTACGGTGATCCGACGAGACTGCTATTGGTCAAAATCTTGATTAATGACAGATTTTATGGTGGCCCGCAACTAAGAAAGCATACATCAAGCGGCAACTGGATGAAGTCCAGAGGATGGAATGCATCAGTATAGCAGGCGCAGTACGGACCACACCAACGAGAGCGTTGGGGGTCCTGGTCCTGGACTTACCTCACTGCACCTGTTTGTATAGAGTGTTGCACTCGAACAGCATACCGTCTAAACTGTCTGGAACATCTGAAGCTGAGGAGTGAGGGTCATTTTGCCATAGTTACTTGACTTCTTCTGGAACCCCAACTAAACGATGGAGTGCTGCTAATGCACCACGACTACATGACTCCAATCTTTACTGCTGCTAGCTCGCCTGAGCTGATTATTCCCATACCGGAGGATTGCATGGATTGATCAGAACAGACCAGCTCAAATACTTGAAGGGTTGTGGGGGTGCACTGATTGTTCTTAGCTCTAAGCATCAGAGAGGCACAAGAGCAAGATTCTGCAAGAGCGAGAGGGACAACAAAATGACTTTCTCGCTGGGGATGCACCCTTCGATCCTTCAGGCAAAGATCTTTGCTATAACGCAATGTGCATATAACGTTCTTGAGAGCGGCACAAATCACAGAACTTTCAACAATTATTCAGATAAGTCTGCAGCATTAAAGACTGTTGTGAGAAAGGCAGTGGACTTGAAAGCTTTACTAGAATGCAAAGAGGTTCATCGCACAGGCTTATAGGACCCGAACTGATAATTGGCATCCCTAAAGCAAAAAGAATGGGCGAGGCTTGAAACTTCTACTCGGAAAAGCCACTCCATGCTGGAACAATATCCCAGGCACAATACCTGATACGGGCAGAACCAAAGAGCTCTTAAATTTGAGCAGGAAAGATCTCCATACTTTGGTCGGTCCATTAACTGGTCGCGACATAACTTTTCCTATTGGATATGAGGGAAAATAAAATATGAAGAAGGGAAAATTTCAGAAAAAGAATTTGCCTGTGGCGGTTAACTCTTCTATGATATTGAGTAAACTCCCCCTCAAAAACATTTCTCGCTGCGCTACTGGCTTAGACTACTTAGGTTGTACTGGTGAACAAAATATTTCTTCGCAGCTACTGGTCTGGGGGCTATGCACATTCTAGTCTCTACAGAAAGAGATTGTAGAATATATTTTATGGTACCGGTATCCACTTTGAACGGCGAATCAAGTTTCGCAAGTGCTTTCCCTAATCAATGACACTATCTTTTAGTGTACTTTGCCGAACTTCTCGATTCCATACATATTCAAATCGATTAAACCAATGTTGAGAGATTTATCAATCATTCTGTGATTTACCTAGGATGCTTCGTTTCGATGCGGAACTGATGGTCAGTCTGATAGAGATAAAGTGTCAACATCCGTGCAACCTCATAAGACTTTGTATCTTAAAAACACCAGTGTTATACTTTGCTCAAGAGTGTCACAGTTGCACTTTGCAAAACTTTATTCCCGAATCATACCATGATTAAAAAAAAAGTTTAATATGAATGTGTGAAACATTAAACAAAATGATCAGGTCCAACTGTCTTTTCTAGTTCGAACATCCCCACGAATTAAACGTAAACCCACACGCTACGAAGTATCCGTTGTTACAAGAGACGAAGTAGGGGCATACAAACCTTACCTTTGGGAACAAAGCCTCTTCGACAAAGGACCTATGTTTCGGGAATGGCTCCTAACAAAAATAGTGAATGGCGAGAGAGCTAGTTATTCGGCACCCAAATTCGCCAGAATGCAAGAACGCACAAGGTCACAGATGTTGGAGGACATCGTTGCCAACTTGGCGAATCATGCTGAGACTGGACAGATTCCTAAACCTTATCGGAGAGGTGAGTGAGAGGAAGAAGTGCAAAATGTTTGAAACAATATTCGATATAGGTTCATGGAGACCAATCGGACACATGAGACCATCTTCGCCTCTTTTGGACAGTGTTAGAGACCAGTTTGAAGATTACGATCAAATAGCAAAAGACTTCACCAAGGTTTTCCTCAATACAGGTAAGGTCAACGACTTCAGATAATTTTAATTTCATTTACACTTTGTATGATAACTGTTGGTCACGGTATACGTGACAGATATCCATTTAACTGGCAACTGCAATTTGTCATTTAAATACTGTTGATTTATATCTTGAGTAATTCCATTAATGCAACTCTATTTGTCCGTCTTATCACTGATTGAGAAATTTGTAATTTCTAAATTACTTGACATTTATAAGTTGCGTGTGAAGACGCTCCAAAAATCAACAGAACGTATCCACCTTTTCAGAAGAGAATTCTGCTACAAACGCGCAACTCTTCGACGTCACCTTCATGGTAGGACAAAGTAAACAAAAAGTGAAGTTGGTAGGAGTACGTGCAATTCTAGGGGTCCGAAGTAGAGTATTTCAAGAAATGCTTTATGGAATTCAAACAGGGTAAGCCTAGCAATTGAGTTGTCAATAAAATACATTGTAAAAAATTAATGGATGTCACAAACCGGATTCCAGTGTATAATTGAGATTGATGGTCCATATATTGACAGTAAATGGAAGGTCCTCTAATTTCCGTTTTAATATCATATCAGGAACAATAATATTTTGTACATACTATGTATCTGACGACAATCAATTCTTTGCTGGCTAAAAACTAGTGTCAGTTTTCTCCATGCAACATGTATTAGGATCTCTATACTGATTTTAATCATGTTGAGTCAAAATAGACAGATTCTCCCAAATGATCTCACTCACATTCCCACTTTTGTAGATTCGCGGTTTTTTTCACTTTCATCAACATGCAGGCAATCATCCTCTTTCTTTATTGTCCTACCTTGAAGTGTTTGCTGGTATCTTAAGAAAGAATGCAAGAAGTTCTTAGCTATTTTGACCTCGAAGTTATTAATTGAAAGACCCGAAGCTAATTACCAGTAACTGACTGCACCTGCGGTGATTTCACCAATCTTTTCCATTTCCGCTTTCTAAAATTCCTAAGAGGATCTGCCATTGAGTCGTCCTGGTGGCTACAGGAGTGATAAAAGGCTCTTCACCAACACCTTATATCCACCCTCATTCATCTTCATTACCTGGTGGCTCATTTGAAAACGTAGAACAATGTGGAATCGTTTCCCTTTTAAAAGCATCTTCATCTTTGATCCCCACAGTTTTGGATCCCCTCAAGTACCAGTGGCAGAACTACTATCTCGTCCAGTACCCACCTTGCTCAGTCCACAGCAAACAAGACCGAAGTCCAGTAATTTCCTGCAAGTGCCCGACATTGAAAGCCCCAGACCCAAAAGCGTGCCCAGCTCGCCAATGGTAAAGCGCGCCTTCACCAGACTTGGAACCATCACTGCCGGATGGGGAAGATCGATACGGAAGCACAATGCCCAAACTTTATCGGCTGATGATAAGAAAAAATGGGCTAGTAGCCAGGACTGTTCGAGTAATGCTGCTAAATGGTCCAAAGCATGTTGATTTTGTTGATCATTTCAGATAAGGAATCCAAGGAAAAGGATGGAAAGGAAAGGTGTCCAACCCAACTTCCTGTGCCAAGGTTAAGCGTGTGCGCAGACGCTCAGAAAGTGGACAGGGCTAAGCTTGCGCAGACTGAATTTTCTATTATAGAGTTTGATTCTGATACTTTTAGGATATTGTTGGATTATCTGCATACAGGTGATTATTGTTGATTAGGTATGGGATGAAATATAGTTATAAATTAATTTTGATGTAGGGTCTTGTCCACTTACTTGTTCAACGATACCAGGACTTATATGTGCGGCTGAACACTACGACTTACCTGATCTACTGCAAGCTTGCTTTCATCATGCTAAGCAATTTTTGCGGATTGATGTGGTGAGTCACATTAAATTTGCTAGTAAAAGTGTAACGCGGTCGTAGCTTACTTTTTTTTATATCTGAGAAGATTTAGTGGGTTCATTTAAAAAAGAAGTGTCCTCCTTCCCTCCTTCCCTCTTGTGGGTCTTGATATAATTAGAGAACTATCTCCATTTTGTGGTCAAGAAATTACGTCTCTGTTGCCAGGATCAAAAGGTCACAACTGATATGGGCTCATCTTTAAAGCATCAGACTGGTTTGTCACACTCTCTTGTCACATCCGATCATCAATATTAGGAGTGCGATTATCACTTTCACGTTTTTCTTTTTCTTGTCTTCGCAGTCAATTTTTGCTTGGATCTATAACACCTCAACCCAGAACTACAAAAAGAGAAAGCGGACCAGACTATTTTAGGTTTTAATAATTATTATTGAGCTTATTGCCTTCAGCTTGTTATTTTCAGAAAACATAGAAATTAGAGACATCATGATCGATGGTCTCGCGCAATACACAACAGTTCGCAATTTCCTTTACAGAAAGCAATGTTTTTCGACAAATAGGGGAACATTGTAAATGTGTTGTTTTATATCCTCTACAAATCCTGCTTGATCCAATGATCTAAAAGCAATTTTGTGTGGGAGATTTTCAATTTGATCAAGTTCTCCGGTAATCACATTATTGGATATCCAAAATAGTTGTAGCTTCTTGGATAATATCTTGTTTGAACAAGAGTATAGTTGAATAATATTATACTTAACATAGTAATAAGCTCATTTACTAATTTCCATCAATCTCTAGCTAGAAGTGTAGTACGACGATGGACTCATTTCCGCTTCTCAATTGCTCAGACCAATACTTATTACCAGTCTTCAGAGTAACAAAGTTATCACTATGCAGTGATTTTAACATTTTATAAAAGTAACATTTTATATAAGTATATGGCATTTGGACGAAGGAGTATGTCATAAACTGATATTTTATTGACAATTTGTTCAACTCAAAATCACAAGAAGTATTGTTTACATTTCGAAATAGAGGGTATAATGGAGGTGCATGGATTACAGGTCTGCTGCATGTTATGCTCCCTCGAAAACTACTACTGGCGATACACATCTGCCTCAGAATTAGTCAACATGATCTTAGCATTCGTCGAAACAAGAGCCTATGCACTGTTCCAATCATCGGAATTTCTCAACCTGAGTGAATCCATGGTCCAAATGATAATGTGCCGGTAAAGTGATCTATTTCAACCCCATTTGCGTAAAATGACACAATTCGCCATTTGCAGAAACCTGGAAATTCCGGAAATAAGAAAATTCGAATCGATGCTCTCGTGGGCTCGGCACAAAATCAAAACGAAGACCTCGAGCAAATTGGACGCCAAGTTGGAATTCAAGTGTATTATGGAGCGCTTGGCGAGAGACTTGAAACTGTATAGGATTACACCTCAAGAACTCATCAAGGTAATGACATTATTTATGTGTTAGCCCTGAGCGGGTCAATTTCCAACTGATAAGCTATAGCTCGAGTTACAGATTTTATCTAAAAATAACTTTCAGGTGGTTCTACCATCGAAAGCGATAAAGAACGAACGAATTCTTGAAACTTTGATGTTCCAAGCCAACTCGGGTATGTACAGAATTCAAGATTCCTACATACAGGAGTGTGCCCAAAGACTGCAAAAACAAGACTCTCGATTTTCGGAGTGGGAGTCGTTCGACTACAACTAGATTAGGCGACAATCACATTTCATTCACGAGGTAATCTTATCATAGCTCTCACCGTAACCCAAGTTTTCCCAATAAGTATTGAAACATGTGATATTATCTGTACCTGCTTTCTGTTCCAATACACCTTTTGCTCATTTGTTGCACAAAGAGACAAATATTTTTTTTTAGTATTCACATCTCTGTGGTGATGTGACACTGTCGAGAATCAATCTCATCACATTCGCTTGTATAGATTAAGAATTGAGAACAATTATTGGGAAAACAATATATTGTATAAATAATCATAAAAGTAGCTGATCTGTTTTTAAGGTAAGATACCGCTATCACCTGGGAAACAATCAATTTTGTTACAGTGCCGTAGGGGAAAAGTTTCCTTTGTACTTTCAGTTTAATATTCATTTTCACGTTTTGAAAATTAAACCAACAAAAATCTGACCGTTATTACTTAAACAACTTCACGGGCTTCTCCGCCATTGATCAAAATATAAAATGGATTGACAGAGTAGCTGGCTTGGTTCTCAAAATAACATCACGGTATTTAATCAATAATTGAAGCATTTATAGATATTGAATTTGTCCCCTCTTCTCTTAATGCCAGCCAAACTGCAAATTAATCGTGCTTACTCCCATTTATCCCAACCCATAGAACAAGGCTGATGGGATTTGGGGATTTTGCCTTTGTTCATCCATTTCAGGGTAAAGTCAAGTAGATCTTTTTTCCTCTTTTAAATATTTCGCTACCAGCAATCCCTAAAGGTTTGCTCCTCAGTTTGTGAGGATTTCACCGATGGTCTTTGGTAGAGGCTGGGGTTGGCCTTGTGAAAATTATATTATGTGAGTGATCTTATTCAGTGGGGTTGAAAAAATCCGTTATTATGAGGGATCGAATTGGACTAGGCTTATTTGCTCCAGTTTTCCAGACAAAGTTCGATAATAGGACCGGGTCGTATCGCAAATCGGATTCAGCCTAAACCCATTTCATAAACCACGATGGAGATGGCAACTTGGCTTGGCGATATAGAACGTGAAATATGAATCAACATTGTAACCAAGATTCTCATTTTTGATTGATGTTTTTTAATCAAATTTATTATCATTGAAGCTTAACATAAAAAATGTGCTATCCCCCCCAAATCTTCATCCATTTATCTAAGTGGTTATGTTCTGTCGTTTATGAGAATTGTAACGTGTGCTAAAATAAGAATATGTTTTTTTTGTCATTGAGATGATCGGTTTTTGTTTTTTTTTTTGGAAAGGCAAAAGAGTGGAATTCCATGTTGATCTCACAAAGCTGTGCTTGAATTTTCCTCGATGGTTGGGTCAAAAAACTTGATGCCTTCTCGGGTGATGATTGAGCTTTCAGCTTTCAGTGGAGCTTGTCTGCTTTGGTGGAAATCGGAAACTAGATTTTGTGACTGGAGGGGTCCTGGTTTCTGGTCTTGGAGACCTGTCTTATGGTGAGTTAATGTGAAGGTGTTTATTGTACGGCTGTAGTTCTTTGTTGTGGATGTCCGTGGCTAACAGAAATCTCCTTAACGTTTTTGAGGTAAAGCCCTTTGACACTGAGTAGGACTAGTTATTTTTTCTCAGTTTGGTGAGTTGGATGAGTCTGGGGTGTATTATTGGGTATCCATATCACTCTGGTTTTTGAAAGTTGGGGTTTTGTCACGAATTGTTCGCGAAGACATGACCTTTAATAGGGAGTTCATTATCTCAATTTCTGCGTTGAAGTTTGTTATTTGAGACTACCGTTTTCGACCTTGATGGTATTGAGTGCTGGTTTAAGTGATCGAATTGCCCAAAAGACATGCAGTGTAAATTCATCATTAGCGTTTGAGGTACTGATCAGAGGTGCCCTGTAATCCAAAAATTCATTTTCAACGTTGAATCATTTATTTAAATACCTTTCAGAACTTGCCGAAAATAGTTGACATGAAAGTTCCATACCAAGAGAATTACCCTACCCACAATAATTATAGATCATCAATTTAGAAATCAGAAAAAGTCATCATCGTTTCAATGGATTCTATTTTTTTTTAATTCTTGAAAATTGACCTCATTTCTTCAATCAACGCAAAGACGCACGACGTCTTAACGACTCCACAAGCTTGACAAATAAAATTTGGGTATCCACGAATAACATCACAAGCATTTTCACTGCACTACAATTTTTTTTGAATCATGCCACTTAAGGATGCCCTGAATTCATGAATAGCGTCTTCCTCTATTTCTGTCTTTGAAACGGTAACGGGTAAATGTTACCAAGTCTAAATTTATTATTTTGAATATTGAGAACCATTCATTTCCGAGATACCGTTCAAATTTGAAAGCTTTACTTTTTCCGTTCTACAATCTGATGTCCTGAAATCATGCAAACGACGTTTCGTTTTCGAGCAACCATCTTCAATTTTTTTTAAATTAATACGGACAAAACAAATCAAATATGCTTTATTGCCTGGATTTTTGATTTTATAATTATATTTTGTTTGTTACACAACCATGTTTCACTCGAATAGTGTTCCTTATATTTTTATCCATAAAATACATCACCAGGAAATGAAAAAAGATATGTTTACCTATCTATCGCATGATAGTTATAGTGATTATTGATGTCATTTTGGACAAGTGAAGTGTCAAATAACACACTAGTGTGTTATAATCATTATAACTCACGTTTCTGTGGCAACCAAACAAACATTAACCCATTTTGACCAAAATGAAAACATGTCACTGTCTAGTCATTCTGGTACTAAAACTTATATTCAATAATTATCTCATAAAAACGATTTCCTCCATTTGTTGGATAGAACATTGAATGGCACTCGTACGTTATGTTTCACAAGTCACTTGAGAATTTATAAAAAATTTTCTCGCCTGACTTATTTTCAACACAATGCACTAGTACCATAAAAAAACTATTTTTTGCCTCGTCTATTTGATACGCCTTTTAATGAATTGAAAATGTTTACGCATTTTAGACTAGGCATCTGATTCTAGAGTGGT
The DNA here is from genome assembly GCA_958502075.1 of Orchestes rusci. NCBI lineage: Eukaryota > Metazoa > Arthropoda > Insecta > Coleoptera > Curculionidae > Orchestes > Orchestes rusci. Next base: position 15,275,057 of record OY293314.1, read on the forward strand.
TCAATGCAAGTTTCGGGATATGATGAAATCAGAGTCGTACTTGTAATATTTTCTGATGAGAACGTTTTACCGGGTTGAAACTTGAAACGTAGCGTCGTCAAGATTTAACAAATGATTAAGGAAAAAAAACAGGTCAATATTTTTTTTTAAATTCATATTGATTGTGATGTAGCGAGAACGAAACGTTCCATGCATCATGTTGTGGAAGAAGGAAAAAAAAATGAAACTTTTTAATTTAAACTGTGTTTGAGACTGAATGGTTTTTGAAATTTTTAACAAAATTAATCTGGGATTTGAGCGATTTTCACAATTTAGACTGCATCACGCAAACCAATACATATTTTACAATACGTTGAACAGAACTTGGATGAGTATCAAAAACGGCACATTTTTCTGATTTCACACTAGCCTAGTTTACACCGACAACTTGGTCCGCGGACCAAGTACTTAATTCGAACTATATCAGAACCAAGAGTGAAAAGTCATTGATAAGACTTGATGATTGTTTCTCAGCTAAGTTATCTGTGATCTACTCCGCCGCAAACACAACCATCTTTTTGAGAGTTACAGGAGATCTTCGCCGATAAGTTCCCTCAGCTTGCTTTCAATAAAACTTCATTTATGGAAGTTGTCTTGAAAAGAGAAAATATTGATCGTTCTCCTTTTGAATGAACACCAACTTTTAGACATCCTCACCTCTAGTGGTGCTTAGTACCTATAATGTATGCAAATTATTTTTCCGGAGATTTTTGGTGGTTTAATGATATATAAAATCATTGTAGTCAAGTCTCTATGCTTTGAACAAGGAAATTATAATTAAGAAATGTATATGATTCTACGTACAGCAGGTTACAGCGGACCTTATTTTTAAATTATTCCAATGTCTAAGCTAAAGTGAAAAATGAATATAAATGACTCGTCGAGTCGGCGCTCAAACAGTCGTTTGTTAGACATCTTGTATAATGTGTTCTTGTATCATACAACTATATAGCTGTAATATAAAATGTATGTGTTCGATGTTATTATAAACAAGTAGAAAAAGAGGAAAAAGAAACAACTGCAGTGTTTCGAAGACTTGAATATATTTTAATTACCTAGATAGCATATGAAATGTTGAAATATTTTGATACTAAATTTCTTAAATATCTAAATATAAAATTCTAGTAGCATACTTGTCAGAATTGCCAAAATAACATGATGCATGTGACAGCTATTGGAACATTTTATTGAATTGACAATCATCATTTTAGTGACATTCTTGAAATTATTTATTGCAATATTAACAAGTATGTTGATCCTAGATTCTACTCAGTTCAGTTTTTCTCGAAAGGCTTATTAAAACATGACTTGGAACCAATCAAAATAGAAAGGTTGAAAAAATGTATAATATGTAATTTTGGGATCATAAATTGATCATCGAAACATTCAAAATGCATTTTTTTTATCAGCAACTGCTTATAAGTTCTGATGAAGGTGATCCCAAAGTTCTACTGATCTTCGCGTACCTACTTAAGTATTCAGAACACTTATACGTAGCACTCTCTTCATTCTTTCTTGCTTTGCAGCAGACTAAAATCAGAAAATATCAAGAAACTCACATGTAATAAGTGGTGACGTCCTCATTTGAATCAGTGAGAGTGGACCTCTTTCTCTTATCCCTTTCCAATACTTAACATCATCTGTGATCGTTAAAATGGTTTTATTGATTATAATAGGCCAAACATTAATAAATGTTTTCTTGTGAAATAGCGTCTGTACCACGAACGTTGAAGCTGGAAAACTCGTGTTTTTTTTCTAAAAATCTCTACCTCCCTTGTTTTTCAAATCATTTTTCTCGAAATGACAGCTCATATATAGTATGTTCTCACATTCGAATAAATTTGGGCGGTGTGTTGATTGTCCATAGATTTTCTTCCTTCCTCTTTTCCAAAGAGTTCTGGATGCTGCATGCTCCATGAATGATCTGACTACTGATCATGATCTTCAAAATAGATTTCATCGTTCAAAACCAAGAGTCAGCAGAAGTGAACAAAACACAAGTGATCCGAGTGAGCGGAACGATTGAAAAGGGTACATGTGCTGGTTTATTTAACGTGACCTTTCAATCATTCCAGTTTGTCTGTTCACGTGTGGTTGAATTAAGTGTAGTAGTAATATTCTACGAACCTGTATTTGGAGTTTTGAAGAAATGCAAACCGCAAGAAAAATGCAACTGAATATGGGGAGGAATCATTTTTTCTTTTAGTTCGCCCAGCAAGCTTCCCCATATAGATATACATGGTCCTGCAATAGTGCGTCAGGCATCCATAGCTCGTACAGCATTCAGGTGAGGAATTTCGTTCATGCGCAGACCTGTACTATTCATATGAGTGTATTTCAGGAAAATATTCCCGCAAATACAGAGTGGTCCAAAAAAAAGTGACGACATTTTTGTTTATTTTTTAAATGGGACATTCTGTATTTTTTTGGATATAAAGATTTGTTTCGGTGTTCTTTCTTATGTCCGAAGTTTTCATCTGATTCGCTTTGATAGTTTTCGAGAAAAAAGAAACTAAAAAAATCGTTTTGCAACCTTTCAAAAAATAATTTTAAAAATGGTCTTGGGTCTGTCTTTCCCCAGCTCTGCATCGACAATTTCAATACAGTGAGTCCGAAGATACTTCAACATCAAATGGTTTTCTTCTATTTTGTACAGGGTGTCCAAAATTTGATTACAAATGTGACAACTTTCGTTTTTCAAATGGCACACCCTGTATATTATTTCACAGTTAAATGCAGAATGAAGGTGCAAACACTTTTTCCCGTTTCACTTTGTTTTACTACGTGTACTCAGCAACTCACACTTCTTCAAACACTTTTTGTATTTACAAGTCTATATAAATTCTGAACTGTTAAAAAAATCATAAATATGTCAATTTTTATAAATAAAATACTATATTAAGTATGTACACAGAATAAAACTTAGTGGCTCTGGATGACGCGTATCGGGAAACTCAGCCGCATACATCCCACTTGCCAAAAAACACTTTTTCTCTCTTTTTTCCAATACAAAAATCATATCAATAAGCTCTTTTTTTGGAAAATTAATTTTCTCAACAAATTATTCGCCAATATCCTTTCACAACTAATGTTAAAACTATGTATTGTTTGTTAGATAAACAAAGCGTTTTCCATAGCAACCTAAAAAATGTTTGTTTTTTACTGATGGATGGACATAATTATGGTTTCTGGTGAATATCTTTTGAACGGTTGAGAATTTGAATAAATTTATAAATACAAAAAGTGTCTGCACCTACATTCTGCATTGAACGGTTGAATAATATACAGGGTGTACCTTTGAAAATCATGAGAAAAACCGCTTTGAAAGTTGTCACATCCGGAATCAAATTTTGGACACCCTGTACAAAATAGAAAAAAAACCATTTGATGCTGGAGCATCTTCGAACTCACTGTATTGGAATTGCCACTGCGGAGCTGGGAAAAACAGACTCAAGACCATCTTAAAAATCATCTTTTTAAAGGCTGCAAAACGATTTTTTTGTTTTTTTTCTCGAAAACTATCAAAGCAAATCAGATGAAAATTTCGGACATAGGAAAGAACACCGGAACAAATCTTTATATCCAAAAAAAATACAGGGTGTCCCATTTAAAAAAATAATAAAAATATCGTCACTTTTTCTTGGACCACTCTGTATTTGCGAAAATATTTTTCTGAGATACACTCATATGTATAGTATAGGTCTGCGCATGAACGAAATTCCTAACCTGGTTGGTATACGAGCTATGGATGCCTGACACACTATTGCAGGACCCTGTATAATATCTATGAGCTTCTCACACCACTTTGCCAATTTCTCGGCCGTAAAAAATCATTTTCAGTTCTTATTTCACGTAGCTCTCTTTTTTAAATGGAAAATCGAAATACAGTTTTGTAAAATGGTTCATCCTCTCAGCTTCTTGAAAACATGATTCGGTGACTGTAATAATCATTGTTCACAAACTATTCTACCTGTATCACCCATCGCCTAATCCAAGTACATTAAGCAAAAAGTGATCTCTTCCACTTGAAACACAATGGAGATAAGAATTTTCGAAAAAATCCTCGTTATTTCCGTTCATGTGGATTTTCTTCTACTGATTCCGCTTAGTGTTTCTGAAGGTAAAAAACCAAAAACAAACGTCATTCCAACGATCTACCTAATTATTAACAAATTAAAAAACTTTAATATGTGCCGAAAGGAAACGTGATAAAATATCACTAAGTATACGGCTTGTGTTTAATGTAATGTTACATTTGGTGCCCCTATAGTTTTTTGTCACGGATATACTTGACCTTTAATATAATACAGATAATTGTTGGTTTCAGAACCAGCAGGTTTATCACAATAGGCAAAATAGAGTGGAATTTTGATCTACGGAAAACATATCAAATGAATTACACTCAAAGTCACTGTTTTAATAAAGCCTTAGATATGTCGAAAACGTAGTATATTGAGTGTCTTATGTAACGTATATTAGCTATAAATCGACAGTTACTTCAATGGTTGTATGTATCTGTTTAGACAAGTCTGTATCGCCTTCAATGTTAAGAAACCGTTAAAAATAATTGTTGTCTGTTTAAAATGATTGTTTTATTGACATGTTCTTTTGTGACAAAATCTATACGTGTTATGATACTGTTCTTATGTTTATTCACTGAGTGTGAATACATTCAACATATTGTAAAGTGACTGTATAGAATACGTGAATCTGACAATGTCTTTAATTTCTCAGTGTAAACCAAATTCTATATTAAAAGTATGGTATTCTAAAATTGAATGATATTATTTTATATGTGTAAAAGTGTCACCTATAATCTAAATCTATTTTGATTCGCATGAATAATGATCAAAACAATTATAACAAACTGATGATATTTTGTCAAAACAGCACGGCGAATTCAAAAATAGATTTATCAAAATAAATAGGTTTTTGTAATAAAGTTTTATGGAAATCACTCGCGACTGTCTTTTAACTCCTAGAAGATCAACAAATTTGAACAACAGTGAAACAGGAACGTCCTTTTATTGATCGTTTATGAAAGTCAGAATAGACGCTTCAACTATGAAATATGCCGGAATCAGCCAAGGAAGAACCATAAGCTAGTCTGGCACCTATACTGAGTACAAATGATGAAAAAGAATGTTTGTAATAATATTCAATAGCCACAAAAAAGTTTCGTAAGAAGTCAACTTTCATTCCATTGATTTCACGTCATGCAAGTTTTTGAAATATTTTTGCACATAAATTCGTCAGATGGCACCGACTGTAGCTCTGTACCGGAATGGAATGAGACAGTCTCTAAACCTCAGGCTCAAAATACGATATCATAATCATCTGCAGATCCAACGAAGCAATTTTGGAGATAGGGAAGTTGGCTTAAATCGACCTATTTCGACTACAGGATTCCACCATCAAACGTTGTACATGTATTTGCCGGACATCCTGTATATTTATTGGAAATCACAATATAATTCCCAATAAATAATACAATAGTGAAAACTTATTTGCGGACCATCACGTCATGTCAACAGTGCACCCATGTATAATAATTATTGGAAGATAATTGTTGGACTTTCTGAATATCTGTGTTTGTGTTTTTGTTGATGTTTTGATGTTCTTGGGTATTTTTTGTGCGAATTTGTAAAAATGCACGAACACGTCGATTTTGTTTTTGAGGGGGACACTATCTGGCCGCTTGTCCGTTTCCACGAAAGCAGACGCTAAGGGAGGTGAGAAGTTTTTCGTGTCCCACCCTGTATGTATCTATAAATAACTTGATGTTTCAGACAATTCCTCTCAATTTACCTAGATGACACTCACAATGTTTTCTCGTTCAAAAAAATACACATTATCTTATCCAAAAATATAATCGGTCTAGTACTTCACCACAGCTTTGCCAGTATTTTTTCCATTCAACATATCGACAAATGCATTGATCATATTCGTAAAACCTTCAGTAACCGTTTCTTTGTATTTCAATTTTCCCTCCTTGATCCATTGGAGGTTCTGGTTGATACCCTCCATCCATCTGTGGTTCCATCTTGTCACCAAAAAGCCTTCCATTTTCAGTTGCCTGAAAACTACTGGATATTGAACGACCGTAGCCTTAGACGCTTCCTTGTCATTATATCCAGAAATAGAGCCACAAACAGATATCCTTCCAAAAAAGTTCATTTGGTAGAGAACTATAGAGCTGACTTCTCCACCAACGTTGTCGAAGTAACAGTCGACGCCATTCGGAGCAGCCTTTAGTAGTTCTTCTTTGACGTCTTGTGTTTTGTAGTTGATGAAATGATCAAAGCCAAGCTCTTCGGTTATCCACTTTCCTTTTTCGTCAGACCCAGCTATTCCTATCACCTTGCAGCCTAAAATCGCAAACGCGTCAAGTCGCCGCTCAGTTGCGTGTAAAAGTACCTTTAATTTTGGCAATCTGTCCTACATGACTGCCTACAGCCCCTGCGGCTCCGCTTACCACAACGGTCTCACCTGGTTTGGGTTGGCAAAGTTCCAAAAACCCAAAGTATGCTGTATTTCTGCAACATACAATCAATAGAATGTATTTTGAAAATTAGTCTGATCAGCTTACCCAGGCATTCCCAAAACACCCAAGGCAATTGACAAAGGTAAGTCTCCTAGGTCGGGTAATATAATCACAGGAGGCCTGCCAGTTGGATTATCATCATCGTCTCCAGCAATGGTATGAGTTCTCCATCCAAACTGAGCTACCACGTACTTTCCTACAGGATACTTCGGATGTCTACTCTCAATTATTTTGGCTACTTGTCCTCCTATCATGGTGGTGCCCAATGGTAGTCTGTACATGTATGCCCTCATGTAGGGGTCGACACTCAGGTATACTGCTTCAGCCAGGTACTCTTCACAAAAATAAGTTAGTCAACTACAAACTAGTACCAATATTAGCTTACCATTTTCTTTTAGTGGTGGAAGTACTTCCTCTTCGAGTTTAAAGTCAGATGCCTTAGGGAAACCATGGCTGCGCTTACGCAAAACAAAGCTTTTTGCCTTCATTTTCACAACTGAGATGATTAGTGGTTTTTTTCTGTTTAAGTATAGCGGTACAACACTCGATAGATAACTTTTATCAGCTCGATCGACCTTTGATGAATGCGTCATCAATAATTATTGTTATCAAAAGTAATTTAGAAAATATTTGATATCTTGGAGCAGAGCACCAAATCAGTTTGTTTTATCTAAACGCTATAATAAGTTTCCATTAGTTATGAACATATTGGTAAATAAGGCCTTGTGAATCACTTGAGCTTTGCACATGAGCCTCATTGTGAAATCAATACTATGATAAAGTAAGCGGCTTTTGTTGCTTTGAAGATCTACAAATCATCAATACAAACAAATCTCACATTCACCATAACATCGATAATATAATTCAAATAATTTCTAGTTTCCACGTGTAATGAAGAGAAACATTGAAGATCTATAGGGTTATTAAAGAAACAAAGGATCTTTATTTTCCAATTTATCAACTAAACCTTGACAACAGCTTTTCCGAAATTACCTCCTCGCAACATATCAGCAAACGCATTGAACATATTCTCAAACCCTTCATAAACTGTTTCTCTGTACTTCAATTTTCCTTCCTTGATCCACTTCAAGTTCTCAGTGAAAGATTCCATCCATCTATCTTTCCAGCGTATATTGAGGAACCCCTCCATATACAGCTGTTTACTGACAAAGTAACGTTGAATTGGAGGACCCAGACTCATCTCCTCATTATATCCAGAAATAGCTCCACAAGCACTTATCCGTCCAAAAACATTCATGTTTTCCAGAACAGCAATCAGTACATCACCCCCTACATTGTCAAAATACAAATCCACACCTTCTGGGGCCAGCTGTTTTAGCTTTTCATCCACTTGGTCAGTTTTATAGTTGATAAACTCATCAAAGCCTAGTTCTTTAGTCAACCATTTGCCTTTTTTGTCCGACCCAGCAATTCCTATGACCTTGCAGCCTAGAAACTTTTATTTATTTTAAATATTTCTCATTACCAGATAATACCTTTAAGTTTGGCAATTTGTCCCACATGGTTGCCTACTGCCCCTGCTGCGCCACTAACCACTAATGTTTGGCCGGATTTTGGGTCCAGTATATCCAATAGGCCAAAATAGGCTGAGTGGCTGCAGAGATCATTTTCTCATTGGTTAATTAGTTGATGAATACTAACCCTGGTGTTCCCAACACACCAATAGCAACAGACAATGGTAAATCTTCAAGCTTCTCATGTGGAATAAGAGTTACAGGTACTCCAGTAGTTGAGGGTTTTCCTCTGGATATGGTGTGAGTTCTCCATCCAAATTGGGCCATAACGTATTTGCCTTGTGGATAGTGGATATTTTTACTCTCTGTTATCCTGAATTTTTTGGTGCAATCTTCATAGCATAGGACAAAAATTATATCTTACTTTGCAACTTGCGATCCTATCATTGTTGATCCCAGAGGCAGCCTCTCTGCCATTTTCCTCATATAAGGATCCACACTAAGATAAACCGCCTCTGCCAAGAATTCTATAAAAAAAGTATAGGAAAGTGGAGAAATATTGATCAACTTATTACCTTCATCTTCAATAGCTGGCAATTCTTCTTGCACTAAACACAAGTCACCTGATTGTGGAAGCCCAACAAAGCGGCGTTCTATTTGGTAGATGCTCGCTGTAACCATTTTGCCGAGTGAATGGATTTGATTTCAATTATTCAATGCTCACGACGAATAAGATAAGATTCGATGATGCAACCTTTTTTTTAAGCAGTAACCTGTTGGTGGACCGTTATAATGTAAATTTCTCTAAAAAAAGTCCATGAAAATGTTTAATTATGATAGTCCGGTTCTGGAAGCAAATGAGGAAATAAATTTTTATCATAGGACAATGATCAGCTCAACTAAATATTTATTTACCAAGATTGCATCATGACCTGATATCAATCCGATAACATATTAATCCAAACAAGAATACTTTCTCTAGAAACCCAATTATTAAAAATTTAATTTGCATACTATTAGTGTTATCAAGGTAGTGAAGTAGGTAGTAAAGTAAGTAAATTTCTAGCATGTCGTTAAGTATTACTACAGAATCTGACCTTAGAATTGAGGAGTAAGTGACTCATCTGTCTAGTACTTCCATACATCAATCAGAAAGATGAGAAGATTCTGACGGCTTGGATTTGTATTAATCTGATCTGGCCTCAGTGACTTCCCTATGATGGTTTGTTTCAGGAGAATCAAACAGTCATCTGCTCTAAAGGGTGCAAATCAGCAGTGCCAAGTCGGATGAAAAGGGCAAGTGAATCTGACTCTGACATCCTTTCCATGAGCGAAATGGATCTTATTTCGTCCAGCAATTGATGATATATTTTGTGTTCTAGTATCATGGGTGGGTATCCGGGAAAATGAGAGAGATCTCTCGGATTCAGATAGAACATTGAAAAATAAGATGACAAGTTCCCGTAAACTTTTTTTCTAGAGGCCCTCTCTACGGAGATACGGGTCCCGAAAGGACGCAACTGGAAATAAATTTTTCTTGAATAACTTTTCAACCACCTAATATAATTTGACAAAAATTTAATATGATAAACAGTAAACATTTCCTTTTAAAAAAGGTACTGTCCTTGAAACATAATTAGCTTGTTTAGTTGACCAGGGGTGGAATATAGGTTATAAATTTTAATGCTTAAATTTTCATCACCCTCTATGATATTGAAAAAGAGAAATTAAGATAGCCTGAACCTTAGGCTACAAAAAAGGTACTCTTGTTCATTATCGATAAAATGAACCGTTTTCGAGAAAAAAAACATATTTTTATTTAAAAAACCTTCGAAAAAGCCAAAACGAAGTAGTGCCCTTGACGGAACTATTCGAAAAAATTTGAACCTATGTTTTCCTCGGAATGTTTATGAAAATTAATCTGGAAAAACAATGCAGAATTCGAAAAAACATAGGTTCACATGTTATTGTATAATTTCGTCAAGAGCACCACCCACTTCTTCGTGGCTTTTTCCGAGGTTTTTTTTCAATAAAATTGTCAGCCAGTATACCCTTTCAAATCATTTTTCTCCATTTGCTTCTAGTTTTGGACGTACCTACAACACACTGTGTTTAATTGCAACAATTAACCATGTATTATCATCTTTACTCCTTTCACATAATTTAAGAATATAATTCAATGAACTAGATCAAGCAAGGTTGAACTATCGGAACCCACATAAAACAAATAGTTGAGTACGCCAGTACAACAATAACATAATTAGTAAATATTCGGTATGTGGCTTCCGCAGGTCAGTGATTCATAAAATCATGAATCAGCACGTAGTAGAGAATCTCATTGCAATGTCAAGTTCAGCGTCATAACAGACTTCACTATTTATTGTGATGTGCGATGAGAATAAATCAGTATTCAACAACTACTCAAAACGTTGTTTTACTCAACAAATGTACTGTGCCCAAGCCCACTTGGCCATAGCAGAGAGTGAGGCTGCTCTCTGGCAGTAAACTCTATATTTTCCGCTGCTCAACCGAACCGAGTTGAGCAAGTGTAATCTACGAGCTAAACCTAGCTTGTACATTGGTCCTTCGAGCCGGATATATTGTACTTGTACATTGGTCCTTCGAGCAACCCTAAAACAGCAGCAACCCGCCTGCAGTCCAGCCAGTCCACAAGTCCACAGAGGCTCACTACAAATCCAGTCCACACAGGCTCACTACAAATCCAGTCCACAGAGGCCCAGTACAAATACAAACTACAAATCCAGTCCACAGAGGCTCACTATCCAAACTACAAATCCATTCCACAGAGGCTCACTATCCAAACTACAAATCCAGTCCATAGAGGCTCACTATACAAACTACAAATCCAGTCCACAGAGGCTCACTATACAAACTACAAATCCAGTCCACAGAGGCTCACTATCCAAACTACAAATCCAGTCCACAGAGGCTCACTATCCAAACTACGAATCCAGTCCATCAGAGGCTCGCTATTCAAGCATCCAAAAGTGAATCCAACATAAGGCAACCAATAAGCCACAATGGCAAACAAGAACGAACTTGATCGCCTAGCAGAAGAGCAAGAAAAGGTGGGGATGCAGATCGTCCAGATACTAATCAACAGCAAAAACGACTCACAAAACGAAAAAACGGATTACTACATACACAAACATTTATCCCACCTGGAGAGATTATGGCAGGATGCCCTCAAGAACGACAGAGCAATCAAAAGACTGAAGGATTCCTTCGACCATCCCTACAACACCAGGTCATACTTCCACTACATGGTTGCCGAATATGGCGAATGCTTGGACTACCTACGAACATGCCCAGAAGCCGAACAATTAAGCCCTACCATCAACAGCCAACAAAAGCGACTGAAAATACAAGAGTTCAGAATAGAACAACTAAAAGACCTTTTTACGGACATACAGTCAGAGTTGGAACTAGACAAAGGAGAGTATCGCTACAATTTCCTTATGGAAAGAGTTCACAAGCAGTGGGAGAGGATCCAGGACATCCACGAAGAAATCTTATTCTACGAAGAAAAACATGAAAATGCATATCTCGCTCATAACATGTACGAAGAAATCCGCAGACAATTTGATCAAGTTGTAAACGACCAAAACCAACCTACACTTCGTGATAATTCCAAAATAACGACCAAAACCAACCTACCTTTCCTGATACTTCCAAAAGCAACGACCAAAACCAGCCTACATTTTGTGGTACTTCCAAAACCAAGACCCATGAAAACTCTGCATTAACCAACACAAACGAACTAAACTACTTGGAAACACCGACCAAAGAAGAAACAAACAAGCCAATAGAACAGCTGGAAGCAATCGCAAGCAACCACTACTCAGCATGGGATCTGATTCAAAAAAGTGACGAGAACAAACTACTAGACAAGCTGTCAGACTTACCAGAAATATCCTGTCCAAGGGTAGAACGACAGTCAAGTTCAGTGAGTGAGGAAACAATTGTACACAATAATTGGATGGTTACGGCAAACCCCTCAGCAACACTCGCTATAATCTCTCCAGGCGCCCGGGAAGATGTTGTATTAAATACAACAGGAATGACTGCAACCGTTCCTGCTCTAGCCAGACACTCCGAAACATTGCCCATCATCTTCGATACCAGCCTGATTAATCATGATTCTCCGTACAAAGCCACCGAGCCCATACACTCCGAAACATTGCCCATCATCTTCGATACCAGCCTGATTAACCATGATTCTCCGTACAAAGCCACCGAGCCCATACACTCCAAGACATTGCCCATCATCTTCGATACCAGCCTGATTAACCATGATTCTCCGTACAAAGCCACCGAGCCCATACACTCCAAGACATTGCCCATCATCTTCGATACCAGCCTGATTAACCATGATTCTCCGTACAAAGCCGCCGAGCCCATACACTCCAAGACATTGCCCATCATCCTCAATACCAGCCCGATCAATCATGAACCTTCATATCAAGCCACCGAGCCGATACTCAGGCAAACAGATTGCTCTACAGAGCTAAGACAAGAAGAGAGGGACCTCAAAGATAGGATCCATGACACGGGATGGCGCAGCATTCATCAGCACGCAGTCATCATCAGCAGCATCACGGCAATAGCCATCCTCATTATGGTGACCCTAGGATGGCGTATTAGCTACAAAAATTTGGGCAACTGAGTACGAAGTGATTTTTTTCTGATACAAATCGAGATACTACAATACTACCATTGGCTCTTTTTGAGCTGCACCATTTAAAAGAAAGTCGTGCTAGCTACACCATCCATGCATAACTCAAGAACCGTTGGACAGATCCTTATGATTTTTGATTTGTTGGATTTGTCTCCGCAATAACAGAATGTCTATTAAAACATCGGAAAAAATCACGAATGAAAAACCATTCAACACAACAACGAAAGGGTGAGGGTGAGAGTAGGGTGTGCAATTTTGAAAATTGGGATTATCTTGGATTTGAAAGCGTTGTTTCCGGATCTGCTCCTCGCAGTTTTCTCCTCTATGGTGATACCTAAAATTCTTAATTCTTGGTTTACATCGATAATCCCTCAACCCTGGAGGCCCAGAAAACAACATTGTAGCCCAAAACGCTAAACTTCCTGTGGCTTCAAAGAGTGCACGGAAAATTCAGAAGAACGCTTACTTACTGTACGTTTGAGGTTGATTATTGAGGGCAAGTCACCCAAGGAACTGGAGGTGAAGTTCGTGGAAGCTTGGACAAGCTGCAAATGGTGGGAGAGATGTAGTCTTCTTTATCGAGTGCACTTTCCTAATTGGCGATTGCAGCAGTCTTCTTTTTTAATATTTAGGCACTCCTTATTTATAAGATTCAAAACTTACTCATAAAATTTTCCTTCGAATTCTCATTTCTAGTTGTGCCCACAAAAGTTAAGGTGGTGATCTCAAAATAGTATAGCCGTATTCTGTATAGGTAGCTAACGACGAGCTAACTCAACAATGACAAACTGGGTGGTATGAGTAGAGTTGCTTTTACCGCGATCAGATCGAAGATCTCATACGATGCCGTGGTCTATGGTGCCTGGGAGCCGGAGTATACAGACTGGACAGGAATACCGGAGAGGGTCTTCCCCTTCGGAAACTTACAACGGTCTTCCAAACAGAGGTGTTCGCTATCCTGGACGTAGCAACTAGGAAGGAGGTTCAAGGAGAGGCGAAAGATACCTCAGTTATCTATTTTTACAGCCAAACGGCAGTAAGGGCATTATGAAAACCAAGCATCAGCTGCTCGATGGTTCAAGAGTGGGGTGATGCTTTGCATGCCCTGGGCGACATTAAAAAAGTCAAACAGGTGTGAGTATCAAAAAATGTGCATTCTAGGAAACGAACGAGCGGATGATCTAGCCAGACTAGGGTCTTCATCGTCCCACCCCGGTTCAAAACTATACCTGGGTCTTAGCAACAGAATAAACCGATGCAAATCTTTTCTCCATCCTTTTTTGTCGATTTTAATAAATTCTAATCAGAATCAGTTCCATGTGTACAGGGTTATTGATTATAAATGCCCCCCCTCTAACTTTTTAATTTGACGGTTTAGAAAAAGGTGTTCCAAATAAAAGTTTCACGGTTGAAAATGAACTTTTTAAATAACCTGTTTCCACATATACAGGGTGCTCCAAAAAGTCTGGGCGAGGTCCAACTTTCTTATTTAAAATTGATACCCTATTTTTTTATTTGATATTTGGATTCTCCTTTTAACTCTAAACATTTTCTATGTTGCATACCCTTTACCTAAGTTCAATGTATAAAAAAATATTTGACATTTATTAATTGAATAATAATGATTTATCGTTGTGAAAATGTCAAAAATATATCTATGATTTCGAATTATTGAAACTCGTATTGACAAAAATGTCACGTCATTAAGAACTTTTTAAGTGTAAAAGTAGCAAAGTATAACATAATTCTGCATCTGATTCAAAAGATTTTTTTTATATGAGACGTTATTTTATTTTTTGTTCATTTTTTGGGTATCAATAAAACATCAGAGAAGTTTTGGTATATCCTACACACACAATTACGTCAATACTTCGAAACCATAGATATATTTCACTTTTTTATAACAATGAATTAGTATTATTCAATTTATAAAATATCAAATATCTTTTTATACATCAAACTTAGGTATAGGATATATACTACATAAAAAATGATTAAAATTTGAAGGAGAATCCAAACATCAAATGAAAAAATAGGATATCAATTTGAAATAAGAAAGTTACACCTCGCCCAGACTTTTTGGAACACCCTGTACATGTGAAAACGGATTTTTAAAAAATTTCATTTTCAACCATGAAACTTTCATTTGGAACACTTTTTTCTAAAACGTCAAATTAACAAGTTAGATGGGGGGGGGGCATTTATAATCAATAACCCTGTACATATCATTTCAGGGCGATACTGATCCACTCGATAAAAATCAGTTGGTTTTTGTATTTTTGCTTTTGCCTTTTTTTTTCAGTTTTTAAAGGCAGTGGATCTGTATTCAGAGCAGAAGACTTCAGGTTCAATTATAGCTAGTGAACCTGAGCCTTCATCCTCCAAACATTATCTCAGGTCATAGATCAATGAATCATTATTTGCGTCGTTTAGATAAGGCAAAATGTATTTGTTTTTATTTTTGATAACATACCTATAGTTGATAATAAATCATGATGAAAATAATCTCATTCCTATCAAATGCGATACTTTATCAATGAAAAACACAAATCTCTTGACTATTTGCAATGAATGCTAAAACATTTGTCTTAAGTGAGCGGATCTATGGCTTCCCCAAGTCATTTATTTTGACTTCGAACTCAAATAAGAAAAACTTCTACCACTGGCAGAAAATCGTAAGCTAAAATTTTAGTAGGCCGTACACGAATAACAAGCACCTCTTGTGAAGAATATCTGGCTGAAGCAGTATACCTAAGTGTCGACCCCTACATGAGAATATACTCCAAGAAAGTACCATTAGGCACCACCACGCAAGTGGCCAAAATAGTAGAGTTCCAGAAGTACCCTGTAGGAAAGTACGTGGTAGCACAGTACGAGTGGAGAACACATACTATTGCTGGAGACGATGATGATAATCCTTCTAGGCCTCCTGTTATTATACTACCAGGCCTTGGAGACTTGCTTTTGTCACCTAGTTTGGGTGTTTTGGGAATGACTGGGTAAGCTGGGTACTGATTGTATCTTGAAAGGATCACTGATTGTCATTGCATGTTGCAGAAACACAGCGTACTTTGGGTTTTTGAAAATCTGCCAACCAAAAGTAGGAGAAAACATGGTTAGTGAAGCTGTCGGGGCTGTAGGCAGTCATGTAGGACAAATTGCCAAGATTATAGGTAGGTATTTTTCTTGGCTACATATCGCAAACTAGAAACATGTTCAACTTTAGGCTTCAAGGTATTGGTAATAGGAATAGCTGGATCTGAAGAAAAAGGCTAATGGTTAACCAAAGAGCTGGGCTTTGACCATTTCATCAATTACAAAACCCAAGAAGTCAAAGATCAACTACTAAAGGCTGCTCCCATGGAGTGGACTGCTATTTCGACAATGTGGGCGGAGAAATCAGCTCTATATAGTTCTTTACCAAATGAACTTTTTTGGAAGGGTATCTGTTTGTGGCTCCATCTCCGGATATAATGAAAAAGACCATCCGGCGGAGGCCACTGTAGTTCAATCTGCGATAGTCTCCAAGCAGCTGACAGTCGAAGGGTTTATGACAATAAAATAGAACCACAGATGGATGGAGGGCATCAACGAAACTCTTCAATGTGTTAAGGACGGAAAATTAAAATAAAAAGAAACCGTGGCGGAGGGTTTTAATAATTTGATCAATGCATTTATTGATATGTTGAAAGGAGGAAATGGTGTTTAAGCTGTTGTGAAGGTTTATAGTACAGTTAATCCGTGCTTAAAATAGGGTCATCTGAGAATTTCGGAAAATACGCAAAAATCAGTTTTTAACTTGTGAAGGGGGTTCTCAATAGCTTAACTCTGAGTTATCGGGAAATTCAGAGGTGAGCTTACCACGCCTTCTTGAAAATAGAGCGCTTCTTTTCTCCGTTTTTATTTTAGACTCACGGCAAAATATCATAGAACCAAAATTGTTCGAATTCACATTCTCAATAACTTTTCTGTAGAACTTTTTTTTTCTAAAATCAGAAATGAAAAATCTACAGGGTGATTCCGTGGTGGAACGAAATCGTACAGGACGAAAGTTGTGCAGAATTGAACTCCCAGAAACCTTCAACATAAATGGAGAAAAGTTGCAGATAATGTAATTCTGCACTACTTTCGTCCCGTACGATTTTTTCTCTCATTCCATATTAATGAATCACCCTGTAGATTTTTTATTATTGATTTTAGAGAAAAAAGTTCTTGGGAATGTAATTCTGAACAAATTTGGTTTCATGATATTTTGTCGTAAGTCTAATAGAAACGGAGAAAACACAAGCGCCCTTATTTTCAAGATGACGCGGTAAGCTCACCTTCGATTTTCCCGAAAAAGCTATTGAATACTCCCTCCACATGCTGAAAAAAAGTTTCTGCGTATTTTCCAAAATTCTCAGGAGAAGCACGGATTTACTGTACTATTAGATAAATTCATACATGGTAGGGAAGAAGTGCATTTTTTGGAAATTAATACCAAAATCTATACAGCTGTGTATAAACTACATATACAGGGTGTTTGTAAAATGTCTTTACAAAATCTTACCACATATTCCTGAGGTCAAAATAAGCCGATTCAAAGCAACTAACCTAATCCGAAATAGCTGCGTTTCCAAGATGCTGGTCGGTAAAGTTGAACAATAAAAATCGAATTCTTTAAATTGTGTGGACTTTTTTCAACGTACTACTTTGAAAATTGGTACCTGGATGTTTTTTGGGATGCAAAACCTGAACATGTACACCTTTTCATTGTGGCTGTTAGAGGGCGCAGCAATCTCCAATTCAGATTTGTTAAATTGGCCAAAACTTTTTTCTGAGTATAGTTTTTCACTTTTTTTGTAATGCAAATGATCTTACACAGACGTTAGAAAAGTAATTTTTGGTATAATCTGCTTGAGCTATTTATGTTTTAATTGTTCGATGCCGCACAAGAATATTCAAATTCCTAACCTTTAAGATAAAATTTGGTAAGTGAATTAGTAGTTTTTTGATATTGTAGGTTGGCATATAGCTTTATGGGATAATGAGACCATATTAAAATTAAGATTAATATCAATCCATGGGTGTGGAAGTCGACAGATATTAATCTGAATTTTGATATGATTTTTTTGCCCAATAAAGCTATGTCTTCCTTTAATAAATATAATAAAAAAATTCAAATTCTACTAAGTCACTGGCCAAATTTCAGCGTTAAAGATAACAATTTTTCCAATTCAAAGTAATTTGAATATTCCGGTGCGGCATCGAACACTAAAAATCAAAATAAGTCAAAAACGGCTCACCTTAGCGAGTAATAACAAGAGCACATTTTATGACTTAAAGTGCGTAAATGATAGTTTTCTTGACAAAAAAAAGAGTTGAATCTACACTGGTAAAAAGGCTATGGCCATTTTTAATTACATAAATGCAGTGTACAGCGCCCCCTAACGACCACAATGAAATAGTGTCCATATTCAAGTTCCGCATCCCAAAAAACCCCTGGGTATCAATTTTTAAAATAGTACTTTAAAAAATGTTCACACATTTTGAAAAATTCGATCTTTATTTTTAAACTTTGCCACCCTGTATCTTGGAAACGGAGCAATTTCGGACTGAGGTAAGTTGCTTCAAATCGGCTAATCTCAGGAATATGTGGTGGCATTTTGTAAAGACCTTTCACAGACACCCTGTATATCAAGGTGACATCTTTCATTTTTTCTACACAGTGCTTCAACGCAAGTACAATTTTTATTCGCTGATGATGTATTCACTGCTGCGCACCTACGCCAAAAATGTACAAAGAACTTTTGGATATTTGCTGGTGTGCAGCATACCGAGGGGTTTTGCTTGATCAACAACGGCTCGACTATCCCTGATAACCTCGGGGGTTCTGGAACCTGGATTGGTGCCAAACAGGACGATTGCTCGGGTTCTCCTCAAAAAATCACTGCAAATTGGGAAGGCGTCAAAGAGGTAGGCTGGCATTGCGTCCAAATATTCCCCAAAAAGGGTTCCATGCTACCAGCACTAGGTACCTCCTGACGGGTCAGGGTAAGAACTGATGTCTATTCAATGAACAATTTACTATTAATAGTAAATTTACTTTTAATAGTGAATTGAATGATGACGCCTACTCATATTTTACTCCTTTACTTCAGAATGCCGATTCAACAATGGACAATTTGCATACATTTTCAAATGACTTGAGATTTTTTATACGTATTCTAGACAATATTTGAAAGTCATCAGCGAAGATTGTTTCTCGAAATACCCAAAAATATACTAAATAAATGAAAAAGAAAACGCGAATTTTACTGTATGATCGAAACGGAGCTAAATTACCCTCTCGAGAGAGAGGGAGAGAGAGAGAGAGAGCTATTACAGTCAATACGCCAGACGGAGAAAGATAATGTATCTTGTGACGTAGTTGATGTTGATTGGCGCTCTTTAATCGGTGATAACCACATTAATAGATACAAAATTCCTCGCAAAAATCGCCAAATTCTGTCACTTTTTTGACATTTTCTCAATTTTGATCAGCAAGGACTAATTTTATGACAAAAGTCGTTACGTACAATTTTAAAGTAAACAAAATTTGAAGAAAGAGCGAGATCAATTTGGTCTTTGTAGATGAAATAGTTTCTATGATACAGCAGTTTGAAGTTTTACATTTCTAAAAAAAAAGAAATTTTCCAGTTTTTATCAATATTTACCACTAATGACCCATCAAACGGTAAAAGTGATCATATACATTATTAATAAGGACAGGTGTCCAAAATTGATGAGGTCGATAACCAAATAATATTTGAAAAACGGTTTATGAAATAAACTACGACTGTTGAAAAAATTTTTTGTAATATGAAATACAGGAATATATTCAGTACTTATACAGGGTGTCCGGGAAAATGTGGGAGATCTCTCGGATTCTGATAGAATATTAAAAGATAAGATGACAAGTTCCCATAAATTTTTTTCCTACCGTTAGGTTCACAATTTCGTCAAGAGCACCACTTCGTCATGGCTTTTTTCGAGGTTTTGTTTAATAAAAATTGTTTTTTCTCGAAAATGGTTCATTTTATCGACAATGAATAAGAGTACCTTTTCTTTAGCTTAATGTTCAAGGTATCAAAATTTATTCTTTTTAACTCCTTATCATACAGGGTGTTGAAAATTTGAGCGTTAAAATGTACAATTTAGTCCGTCCCTGGTAAACTAAACAAGCTAATTATGTTTTAAGGGAAGTATTTTGAGAGGTCCTTACTACTGTTTATCATATTAAATTTTCATTGAATTATATTGAGTCGTTTGAAAGTTATTCAAGAAAAACCGATTTCCAGTGGGGTCCTTTAGGGGGCCGTATCTCCGTAGGGAGGGCCGCTGGGAAAAAAATTTATGGGAACTTGTCATCTTATTTTTTAATGTTCTATCTGAATCCGAGAGATCTCCCACATTTTCCCGGACACCCTGTATACGATTGCTCTTTTTAGTTTTTTAGTACATTTTTGATGGACCTCCAGATCCACAGTTCTACTTTTTGGGGCAGTTTGTCTCGTTAGTATTCCTTCATCGATCGGACCAGGCAGGTCAAAATCGATATCTGATACTAGATCATCGATGAGTGAGTGATTCATCAAAGTCGTCACAAGGTCTGGTATATTTTCACAAGATTGACCGCCACAGTGGCAGCAAACAGCCGAGCGTTTGAGTCCTGCTTTCCTACAACCGTAATTGTTGCATTTTTGCAGTTGCAGGAAATCATGTTTAGCAGGGGCTGAGGAGCTGGTGGTTTTATCATCACTTACGGAATGAGGCCTGGTGAACTTCGCATTCAGCCTCAATCGTGGAGATTCTTATCATTTCCCAGCCACTTCTGTATCCGGAAATAAACCAACAACAGAACTAAGAACATTAACAGAAAATCAATATTTCACTCTCTGCGAACCTACCAACAAGTAAAAAAATATATTTTTTTTCCAACCTACAACGCAGAGGGTTTTGAAAACATTTAATTTTACTTGTTGCAACTATTGATTTTAATAAAATATTATTTTCAATTCTGTTGTTGAAGAATCCCCTCGATTGGGTCTGGATGCGAAGTACACTACAAGGCCTTATCTCGCAACTGATGACGAAACCACCAGCTCCTCAGCCCCTGCTAAACATGATTTCCTGCAACTGCAAAAAAGGTTGTACCAACAATAATTATTGAAGGTTGTAGACAAGCAGGACTTAAATGTTGGGCTATTTACAGCCACTATAGCGGTCAATCTTGTGAAAATATACCAGACTGTGACGATCTTGATGAATCACTCACTCATCGATGATCCAGTATCAGATTACGATTTCGACCTGCCTGATCCGATCGATGAAGAAATACCAACTAAACAAACTGCCCCAAAAAGAAGTGATGTGGGTTTAGAGGACTAGTACATTACAAGAACTAAAAAGAGCAATCGAACATGAGTACTGAATATATTCAATAAAGTACTCCATACTACAAAAAGTTTTCGTAGTCGTAGTCTATTTCACGAACCCTTTTTTAAATATTTGCTTATCGACCTTATCAACTTTGGACAGCTAGTATTTATTGATACTGTATATGATCACTATTATCGTTAAATGGGTCTCTGGTGGTTAATAGGGAGTTTTTGAAGCTCTTATTTGAAATAACCGAATCGGTTATTAACCGATAACGTGTTACGTTATCTACGGAGCCTTAACGTTCGCTTAATAACCGTCGGTTATTTTCTCATGTTGTAATATTGATATACAGTATTATTTAATTATAACATAGAAATCGTGAAACATATACAAAGTACAATTTAAATTGTTAAAAATGACTACAGTTGCACTGGAATATTAAGATTCTTGTGTTTTTATGAAATATCCAACAGAAACTGATCCTATGTTTTACAGCTTGGCAACAGTGTAATTGATGTTGATGGAGATCAGCTGTATATCATTCCAGTCGGTGTTTTGCCCATGATACTCGTGGTTTTGCCTGAGTTACATTTAATTTAACTTCGAAGTGAAAATTTCCGCTTGTCAAACGGGAATTACGTACTACCATCCACATTGAATTTGGCGTAAAAGTAACTTTGAACACAAATTCATTGTAGATGGTAGCATATTATTATGATTCCCGTTTGCCAAGCGGACGTGAAATAAGATGTAAACCTTACATTTGTTGTCTGAATCTGGTCCAATTTGGACCAAAATATCTTCCATATTTCATAATTCGTGCTGCTCTGCTAGGAATTTGACGAAAATATCACAAAATCAATATCAAAACATCAAAAACCAAAAACACAACAAAGATCACTCTGATAACAGATGACATATTATGGTGATGGATGACACAACGTCAAACGTGCAATACGAGTTTCAAAATCTCTTTTTTGGGTCCTCTCCGTTATTAACGTTTTGTTTTCTGCGCATGCTTAGTATAGCGGGATACGTTATTAACGTTGAAATTATTAAGGGGTTCAAAAACTCCCTAATATTGAAAAAAACTTTTATTTTTTTTTAGAAATGTTAGACTTTAAACAGCTGTATCTTAGGAAGTATTTCATGTAAAAAACCAGATTAATCTTGTTTTTTTTTTAAATTTTGTCCACTTTAAAACTGTTTTTAACGACTTTCGCCATAAAATTAGTACTTGCTGGACAAAATTGAGAAAATGTCAAAAACGTGACAAAATTTAGCGGTTGTTGTAGAATTTAGCGATGATCCGGAGGGCTTCCAAGGTCGAAAACTCGGATTTGTCATCATCCCTTCATCAGATACAACATGTCAAAAAATCAGATTTACCTCATCTCATGCAAGGTAACACCCCTTTTTCAGTACGATTTTCATGTACTAATAGGGAACATACAGATATAGACTGACGATAGTACCTTGGACGTTCACGGAGAACCAGCTATGGGATCGTTTTGCAAAATTGCCCATTTACATAAGGCGTGATGCTCTTCCGTGTTTAGTAGATTGGATACCTACTGGTTTGAACACGATTATAATAATACTTGACTGGACTAAACAAAACTGGCGTTTTTGACAGATAACATAACTTCGGACATGCGCACTAAAAGTCAATCCACTGTGTTGGCTATTCTCGGCTAATATTGAGAGTGCACCATGCAAGACTACAGAACACTCTTGCAGAAACCGATGCTTTGCTCATTGAGGAGATCTTCAAGTCTTGAAAATCCAAGAAGAATCAAACCATTAACTTTAATACTATAGACTGGGCATCCCATTCATAAAATGGTATTGGTCTTGTCGCCAACATCACAATAACTGCGAAAGAGTCAACACTATGAGTGGAAAGATATATAACGAGGAATCCAAACCCATCGGGCAACACCGCATGAGAACATGTGATTCTTTTAAAACGTACGTCCGAATTCGATTTTTATCTGGAACCGCGGCGGCACATTTCGAGTTTCTACCGTTTTGTATGAAAAATATAAATGAATATTAATTTGGGTAGGTACGTATGTGGTTATTGTTATATGACAATATATCACATTTTTGACCTTCTGAATCAATAAAAATTCAAATTTTCATAACATCAAAAATTAAATCTCCTGCTGATCTTTCGACAATAATAAATTACGGTTCCGGATTTCAATTGTGGAATTTAACATGGAATATGGGATAGGTATATTATTATTAATCGCACAACCAAAATATTGCCGAAAGTTGAGGCACGTTCAATAATCTTATTATTAGGTGCTCTTAAAACGGTTGCAAGTTATACATACAAGAATACAAGGTAGATCAAAAAATATAAAAATTGTACAACTAAAGTACCACAATTTAAAAAGAATTCAGCAAAATGTCATGAAGAAAAGTTGTTCAGAATTAAAAGTTATGCAATAACAAAAATTAAGCGTCCTAGAAAAATTAGATTTATAATATTAAACTATAAAATAAAAAATGAACCCCTAAAATGAGACTTTTTCATATACCTTCATATTATCATTACCTATACTGATGTTTTATGATGTTAAAAAGATTTTTTGCGAAATTTTTAAGTTGTGTTTAATATAGTTGAAACAAACATAATTAAGTTTGTGATTCCGAGTAATTCCCTAGAAAATTCTCAAAAACTAGTTCACAAACAGGTTACAATTTTTATACTCAAGTTTTTGTTGATGCTGATAGACTTCGTGCGAAAATCATGGAGCTGAAGAAAGTAACAATTTTTTGTACAACCAACACGTAAACTCCACTTGTCAATGCATGTAAAGCAGGCGGAAAGTCCCTAATTTTGGCAGCCGGGCAACTGTCAAAATAATAAACAAAATCCATATACTTATAAATACAATATACCGCGGGCAGCTTGTCGGGACTCCCGCGAGGATGTTGAAACAGACATATACTTTTACACATAAGTCTGTCCTTGGTTAGGAGATTGAATGATGCGCAGAATCGATTTTCGAGAATTGTGATTCGCCGGCTGAAACATGGCGGAAACAGTGCTGCATGCTTAATATCAGCTGTTGTATCGACGTATTTTTAAATTTTTCGCGGGATTCCGAAAAAAAATGACGTGAATTCACATGTGGGGTGGGTGATAAATATTATGAGCATGAGTGGAAAATATGTTCATGAATTCATCTTATCTGATCCAGGATTTTGTGTTTAGGTGTGAGATTGCATAAGATTTAACATTTTTGTGCAACAAAATCCCTACAAAATATTATTTATTATTGATTCAAAAACGATTTGAATTAGTTTCGTGATTTGTTCTTGATTATACATTGAAATATTATAGTTAATTAATAGTTTTTGAAGCAATATAGGTATCACCAGAGATTGGTAAGGTTTTCCTGTATAAACTTTGTGTACCTAGGTAGGTATAATGTTTTTGTCATTATTATCGCTCATATTTATAACAGTTCGAGGTATTTGCGGTAGATATCTTAAATCAAGTGAGATTAATTCAGAGGTAGGTGGTAGGTGAATAGACGATAGAGAGTAGACCGATATCGGCGTTCTTCTAGTTTTGTAACAGAAGGATAGTAATACACAGAGATTTGGAAAATCAAACAGCTCTTTCTTGGTTTCCACCATATTTGTATTCATAAGTATGTTTTTCACTAATGAAATAAGGGTAAAATCCATCAATCAAGCTTTTAGAATATGCCATAATATATATAAATAAAACAAAAGCTCCCATAAGCGGGCAGTCACGGTTCCAGCTTTTTTGTTCGCTTATGGGAGGTGCCCGCTTAAGAGAAAATTTCATCGAATGTTCATATTATACTTATAAATAAAAGTATATACAAATGTGTTAAAACATAGATTTAAAATTGGTTCCAAGAAATTTGACCGTTAAAGGGAGATAATCGCTTATTAGAGCTGCCCGTCAAGGACTTTATTATAAAATCAAAAGAAAATAGTAATTTTCTGTGCGGTAGTGCAATCACACAGTTCATAGGTCTTACTAAACTTTCTAACTTTATACTTACTTCTCAGAGACACTTCGACAAACTGTTCCAGACCTTTCCAGTTTTCAAGTTTAAATTTAGTGAAATATCCATATAATATGTACCATTTTATAATATAGTCTTATTATAAAATGTATGTACTTATATGGAAATATCTATAGGTACAATTTTTGATGTATAACTGGTAGTGATCGACCGATATGACTTTTTTAGCCGATACCGATAATGTCCTGGCCGATACCGATATATATCGGCATATCGGCCTCTTGGTCATTATTATAGCACTCATTATTATTATTAATATTTATTGTGGACAAAACATGTTTTATATATCTTTAATCTAAATAGTTTAAATTTGTAAACTCAAATCATTTGTCGCGCAACGCAAGATGAAAACCTTAAAATAGAACTTTGACACCGTTAGTGTTAAAAAAAAAAACGTGTTTTTTATCAAAAAAAAAACGGGTCAATTTGGAAAAAATAATTTTTAATTTTTGTTTGCTGTTTTGTTAGTTATCCATTAACAACTCATTTACGTAATTTGCAATGATTCTTCGTTAAAAAATGGTTGAATATAAGGTCTGAGGACCATAGTGAGTTTTTCAAAATATGAATCTGAACAAAATTAGGTTTATTGATTTAGTTTCTGAAATAATATTTGGGTTTGATTTTTTTCAAGTTCTTTTATGTGTTGTTGTATTTGATGAAGGAAAAAAGTCGTTTTTTTTTTGCAGTGGGAAAAAAAACGTATTTTGTCGGAAGGAAAACAACGGAATTTTTTTCACTAGGCAGTAGCGCTGTAATACACGGTAATTTTCAGTATTGTGGGGATTCAATGAAATTATTCTTAATTTAAACTGTTTTTGTCCTAAATGATTCCTCTGTTTGAATAAAAATGTTTTAAAGCTTGCTTAAACATACAAACAAACAGGTGTTATTGGCGTCCCCTAAAAGTAAGAGCAATTCCGTGCTCAGATATGAATTTTGCATGTCAAACAGCCCTCATATACCAAATTAAGACAACCATGAATCAATAATGGCGTCTTTTCAACGTTCCCGTTCAATTCAGCCGGCTCTAGCTCCTTGTCCGTCTCCGTCGTGACAATTTGAAACCGAGCCAATAGGAAATGGTATTTCGCGCATGGGTAGTACATCGAAATCCTAACCAAGGATTGCCTTATGGGATTCTTCTGTATTCTCCTTCTCACTTCTTCGCGGGAAATCCCTCTCATTTGCCTTATGGGACGCACGCGGTATATTGTATTTATAAGTATATGACAAAATCCTACTCCCAAGCATTGAACTCGATACTACCGTACCTGGAAGGGACCCATCCGTGCTGTTTACATCGAGTTGACTGAGGACAAATTTTCGACTAGAAAGAGATAAAGACAGAAAGGGGTGTCTATCTTTGTCATATCTGCTGACATAATATATTAGCTGTGT
This sequence comes from Orchestes rusci, assembly GCA_958502075.1. Lineage (NCBI taxonomy): Eukaryota > Metazoa > Arthropoda > Insecta > Coleoptera > Curculionidae > Orchestes > Orchestes rusci. The sequence goes on from OY293314.1 coordinate 15,301,697, forward strand.
TTGTTATGCACCACTAGTGCACACTTTTTCACACTGCAACACTCAGTGTGGCTTTGTTTGTGAAATGTTTGTCTGTTTTTTATGATAGATTCTTAGTACGTTTAGTAAAGATATTCTATCCTAAAAACCAGACAAACATTTCACGAAGAAAGCCACACTGAGTGTTGCAGGTAATATTATGTTCAATCAATATGTAGCTTTCTATAGTTTGGGTGCCAAACAAAATGGATAATTTCTGCAGTGCATTTGGGTGTGGTAATAAATACACTCCAGAAAAGCAGATTTCATTTTTTGGCTAAGTGATATAACTCCAATTATTAAGGACAAGGGCATGCACCTTAAGTATACCTACACGAAATTGTCCTAGTTAAAAGGGCCCTACTCACACTCCTGCAGCAGGGGCGATCTAGGCCTGCCGCAGGAGAAACTTCCTTGTAAAGTATGTTTTGTTTTGAAAATGTGACAATTTCACATCCTGTTCGAGTTCGTTGGTACTACTAACATCATTTCCAAAGTTTGTTTTCTCATATCTTGCTTGAAATAATGATAGGAAGGTATGAAGGGGCCCTTACCGCCCTGCTTAGAAGGCGATCTAGGAAATTGCCCCTGCTGCAGGCGTGTGAGTAGAGCCCTTTAGGAATTGACGATGGTAAACACTCCAAGAAATGCAAAAGTTCTATTCGGACATTCCTCAAGCCCCCTATCAAAAAACACCATATTTATTAGTTTTAATGTGACCTCAAAAATAAAAGTATTTTCATTTTTATTTTAAGGTATTATAGTTTTCCAAGTTCATACCTTAATACCTTTACTTTACTCAATACACAGGTTAAACATAAAAATCACTCTGCACCTACTACCTACCCTGTATTTTCTCAACTATTTAATCGAATTACGGATCATCTAAGTATAATTCATTATTTACTAATTTGATTCTTATTTTGCATTTTTCCAGATAGTTATTTGAAATATATAGATCCATCATATCATGATAATTAAGACTACTAAGTAATTTAGTCATTTTTTCCAAGCAAATCAACCGCTTTTTCAATTTATCTTCAAACTATTTGAAAACCTCCGACTTCGCATAAGGGCAATGAGTGTGACAAAGATAGCATCCCCTTTTTAGTCCAATCAAAATATACCTATGCGCCAAAAAAATACGACTAAAATTGCCTCAGTTGTCGACACGACAGGGGCCCTTCCAGTTACGTAGTATCGAGTTCAATGCTCCCAAGACATAATATAACCTCTCTTTTTTTGCATAATGTCAAGTCCTATGTCAAAATCAAAATGGTGATTTTTTAATATTTCTTCTAGATTTTTCTGATTTTGTCTTTTTTACTGGTTGTACAAAAAGCACTGTTTGCACCACGGACGAAAGATGATTTTCGCAAAAACACCGCCAAGCAAGATTACAAGTTCATAGGGATGATGGTGGCAAACATTCACACGACAATTCAGTAAACACAATAATTGTTTTCAAATGAGACAATCAATGATGTAATAACTATCATTGGAAACAATTCACTACATAATACACACATGTATGCATTTTTTCACTTTCAAAAATCCGGTGAGTCATGATTGGCAAGCAATGCTACGTAAATAGCCTTGTGGGTTAAAATGAGCCGAACACAAAAAGGGAGTTTTGCCACGAAGTCGGTCCTCGTCAATTCCCACCAAAGAACACCAAATATTTCGCAGCTTAATTTCAATTCATCTTCACTGTGTATGAAATAATCGAGGAAATAATGGAATAAGTATTCAAGTAATATGAATATCCTTTCTTATTTGAGAACTAGGTATCAATACAATCGGTTTCTATTGCATAAAAAACTACCATTCAGGAATCCTTACGTTTACAGCTATTTATTCCAAATCAGTTTCATTTTATTTGTTGTTACCTATTCACGAATTAAAACAAACATCGAAACTTCCTAAAAATTGAAAAATCCTCATTTTCATGAATGAAATATGATGCCTACACCACTGGATCCCTCTCCAGTCAATACTCAATGCAAATTTGACACTTACCTGTGAAAAGTGATTTCTGGGTCCGAATGGTCCAGTTTTTGACACAGCAAGCACACTCTTTTCGGCGACGCAGATACAGTGAATTTCTCAGACATACGTCCAGATTTGGATGATGGTGCCATTATTTTTGAAGGATCTCTTCGCTAAAGCCTGATAGAACTCAATGAATCAAACTAAACAATTATATTACATCAAATTTATTCAAGATATAGTGATACATTTAGGACAATCTATACACTTATATAAAAGCTATAAATTATGAAAAAATCACAAACAGGGACACTTTCAGGAACCACCCCATCCCGCAGATCCATGCCTGACGACAGTCTTAAAAAACAAATATCTTATCGATTCAGATATGTTACCAAACGAACGGGAATATAGAAACAAATGTAATACTGACAATTTTGGCACATTCCCTTTTGGACAAAACGAACAGTCTTTACATAAATACATCTACATAGAGAGCATTAAATATCCACTCAACCCTTAAAACTGATAAAATAAATACAAATTAAGTTCCTTCACTTTTATATACATCTTAAGCTCAATTAATTAGCGAAGACCTGAAATGATTGGTAGAAATGTCTAGCTACCGTTTTTAATGGACTTTATCCTCAATTATCACAAATATAAAAAAATTCAACCCTGAATAGTGACAGTCAAAAATTCCTAGATTAGTTTCGTTTCTTAAATAAGTTTTTATCCGAAAATATATACACTAACTTGTCTACACTTGACAGTGAAACTATCGATTTTGATGTACTTAAGGTATAATGCTCAATTTGAGTTGGCTTCGATGAAACTGAGTTTCTTTTTTTAAGTAGAACACCTTCACATAAAATTGGTTCAGTGTATTAGTATTTCACGTTAAAAGAAGCATGCGCAACCTCCCATACACAAATCTTTTCAGACAAACAAAACATAAATGGCTACTTTGAACCATTTCCGTTCGAATAATTTAATATTCAACAGTATTTTAGCCATTATAAAGATCTAGTGGTTGTCCGCTCTAAATAGCTTAAAATACCAAAACTGTAGGTAATGGTAATGAGGAAATCATCCTTTGCCTTCAAGTTATTCTATATTATAGGATAGTGGTAAATACATAATATGCGTCAAACATATAATATCAAAAAATAGAAATTAATGTGATTGGTTGAGATCAATGAAGCACTTATAAACTGGAGTAAATATTTCAATTCGGAGTTTCAAAACGACTTCAAATCCAAAGTACTGAGTTTAAGTCAGTCTACGTCAACCGCCTTCTTTCACTTGTCAAGTAAACAAGGAAAAGTATTCGTAATTTGCAACGTACCATCACCAAAAGCAACTGTTTGAGATCAACATTTCAATGAGCAATCTATCGTCTTAATCTAGAGCAGCAAATTTCATTACCACCCCTTTATCTATCCAATACTGACAATGTGAATAAGTTTTATTACTCGCCACATCCTGTTCAACAATAAGCACATCTTTTCCTTCACTCTTTCGTTCCACCTTTCCATGCCAGACAAAATGATAAAACAATCCCTGCATAGCCGAAAAATACCGTCTCTGTTCCGGAGTCTTGGGCTCGTATCTGCCCAAAATAGCGTCAATATCGCTGTCGATATCGCTCAAACCGTTCCTAGTTTGATTGACTACGTAAAAACTGACCTCGGGCATTTCAGACCATATTTTGAAAAGTGGACAGGTTATTCTGATGTCTGTTACCATTGTGCTGAGTCCATAGTAAGTTGACGGGTACTTTTTCAATGTTTCATCTATGAGGTTTTGGGCACCAATGTACGATTCTTTTACGTGGTGTCGGACGATTCCCTCGGTCCAGTTCGTATTTTTCAAGAGGAGTTTTTCAGTGCTTCCAGCTTGGGCTGTAGAACCCATTACAAATTTGACAGGCATTCCGTTGGTAAAAATTTCGTGAGGAGCTTCTTTCAGGATTTGGCCGTCGATCACCTGAAACAAGTTTTTGTATAGCTTTCTGAGCATTTTACTTATAAAGAGTGCTACGCAGACTTTGATTTTGATTAAACACATCAATCACGGATTATTGCATAAAAATCATGAGTTCTATTTGGAAACTACAAATTCAGACACAGGATGTGAAGCAACATGAGGTTTGAAATTGTTGCTAACTCAATGGTCAGAGTGGTAGTAGGTACAGTGACTATATACAACACAGTGGCGACAAACGTGGATCCGGCGGCCATTTTTGGCCTCCATTATTTTTTGACGTAAGATGTGACATGGATGTGTAATGCTCAGTATATATTTTGATTTATTTATATTTGCCTACGAGATTTAGTTCTTGCCCTAAAGAATTTTTTTAGCGTTAATCGTGTATTTTCACTGTTTACTTCCTCACGTGAATTGGTGTGTTGTTTGACAACGGATCAATATTACTCCCTTTTCCTGAAACGTAGATAAATTGGAAGTTTCGAAAGTCTCACTTTGACAAAACGAGAAATTCCGGCGACCATTTTGGGCCTTATTTATCTTGTCATTGTCGCCACTGTCTTGTATATAGTCACTGTAGTAGTAGGTAGACTAGAAGATAAGCGCCACCCCTTTTGTAATTTTACCCGGTACAAAACACCAACTCCAAAAGGTTTTTGACAGAAAACGGGAGATTCGGGAGTTGAAGGTAAATAGTCGCAATAAATAACAGTAACATGAAAAAAATGTAAGTGACGTCAGGCACGCTATGATGGTTTCAATCATACAGGGTGTCCCTGAAATGACTGTACAACGTTTAACCACAAATTCCTTAACCAAAAATAAGGAGACCTAGGCAATCTTACCTATATCCAAAAATGCTTCGTCAAGCCTACAGAGACAGTTAAAGTTAAAAAAAAATGGTTTTTTCTACATTTTTCGAAAACGTGCGGATCGATTTTGATAATTTTTGGTACCTATAGTCTTTGACCATGAAACTACGATTTTTGTTTCTATAGCGACCGATTGTGATAAACCGGAAGTGTAATAAACGTGACGTCACATGCAGTATGCGGTTATTTGTTTTGTTTTTTTTTTTTTATTGACTTGTTGATAGTTTAGATGCTTTTATCTAATAGTTCAATGTATTGGGGAGTTTTTCTCTCTCCTGAGTAATTTCGCTGGGATGAGTGGTTGTGCCAGAAAAACAAATATTTTCAATTAGCTGCACAGATATCTTATTATTGATTTATTTTTTTCTAGCATAACTACTCATCCCAGCCAATTATTGAAGAGCGGAAAAAACGTTCTCACATACTACATTGTTAGGTAAAAACATCTGAGTTATCAGAAAGTCAATTCCATAAAAAATCAGTTGACTCATATGCAGCTTTATCTTTTGATTTTTATATGGATTTGACTTTCTGATATCTAAGACGTTTTTATCTAATAACGCAGTGTATGAGAAAGCTTTTTCCTCTCTGAAATTTGCTGGGATAAGTGGTTATGCTAGAAAAAAATGATTCAATAATTAAATATCTGTGTACCTAATAGAAAATATTTTTTTTCTGGCACAACCACTTATCCCAGCGAAATTTCTCAAGATAGAGAAAAACTACCCAATGCATTGAGCTATTAGATAGAAGCATCTGAATTACCAAGAAGTCAATTCCAAAAAATCAAAATAAATAACTAAATGTGATTAGTGATGCGACGAGCGAATATTACCGTCCGAATATTCCCATAAATTCCGTAACTTACGGTAATATTCGATCACCCTTAAAGGAATATTCGCTTTTGGGTAACAGATTACGGAAATATTACGGTTATATTACCAAGAACATTCAAGGAAAAGTCAATGAATGGGAAAGAATATTTATTCCTGTATTTTTTGTTGCCAAAAGTATGTTAGAAATGCTACCAGAATGCAGCAGTATTTGATTAAAGATCAAAAATGCCCAAAAAATGTCAAACAAAAATTTACAAAATATAATGCAGGTGAGGTGTTTTTTGTAATATTCTCTCATTATGAATATTATTCAATTTTTTATGAAATATACTCTACTATTCATAAATAATGTCTACATTCATTAAAAACGCAGTGTTTTTTTTTTGGAAAACGCTTATCAATTTTTATTTAAATATGTGTTTTTTTTTTAGTCTATTCATCTATACAGGGTCGCTCAAAAATAAGCTGCGACTTTTAAATTTAGGGATACGAGGTTATTTAAATTGGAAAAAAAATGTATAAGGTCAAGAATATGCTGTGAAGAAGTCCTCAATTTTCTTGTAGTTTTCGAGATATACTAAACAAAATAATCCTTTATTTTTTTTTCATCATTTCTATTGACTCTATTTCAAGGCTTATAGAAAAAAGAAAGGTACTTCATCGTATCTATTTTTCCTGCTTTATAATATGTGGATGCTGATATTCAAATTGTATTGCAACGTTTCCTCTTTCGGGTAACGCCATCAATTTTTTTTCTTAAAGGTGTTCATTATTTTTTGATTTTTTTTTTTGACTTTACGGGCAAACCTATTTCCTATGAATTTACTTCGAAAATTTCCTACCAGTCAATTCTAACCAATCATAGGCTTGCATTTTGTTATGTTGCTATGGCAACAACCTAATTTTATCGGAAATTTCCCTGCTCATAATCACGTGACTGGAAGAAATTCCCCTGGCTTTGCGCATCTGGATGTAGCTCCCATATGATTACAGTGTTGCCGTCCCCACTCTCCCTAACAATCCCAACCCAACCCAACTTTCACAGACAGAGATAAGGCAAACGGCAACACTGTGGTTGGTGCATGGGAGCTACATCCAGCCGCGAGTGCTTGACAGCTGTTAAAGACAAACATTTTTGATAAATGATTTATTTTCAACTTCCAATACAAAGTTACAATGTTATCATCAATTATGGACAAGATTGGTTATAACTTCCAAATGTTTTATAAAATCCTGATTCCCTTCTTTCTTCCTCAATGTCGAGTAGAGTAAGGAGCCGTTGGTTTCTTCCACTAAATGCGAGGTGAGTCCAGCCGCTACTATTAAATCTTCTCAAATAGTTCTGGCATGAAATTTTCTTGCCGAATCTCCCTAGAGCTCGAATTAATAATCCGGAAATTTGTTCTCGTTGCGAATTTTTCAAGAAAATTTCCCTCGGCTTGCGCCTCGGGAAAATTTTCAAAAAATCCGCAATTCGTCAAAATTTCCGGAAATAATTCGAGCTCCGGGGAGATTATAAGTGAAAATTGACGTATCCGGGCATTGAAAAAAACAATGAACCTCAAATGGCATAAAATTCAGACATTCGGTGGAGGAAAAGTAAAGAGCTTTTTCTCCGCCGGAGGAAAATGTTGAACATTGTCCGTTTTACTGACGTTTGAAGAAAAAATAGTTTCCACATCATGTATATTATTCAATAGATAATTACAAAATAGTTCGTTCTGAGTTCAATTCTAAAGATAAAATATTGAAATTTTGGTTGATTTTTGAACAAGGATGATAAATTACCCACAAACATAGTCTTTTGCTTAAAAAAAGTTAAATTTCCTAAAATTCTCATAAATTACGGAAAGTTCTCGTAATTTAATGAATATTACCGACCAAAAATAAATTACTGTAATTTTTACATCACTACATGTGATATCACGTTTATAACACTTAAGGGGATTCATCCGCTCGAACAAGCACTGCTAGCAATTGACAATCGTTGATGAATTTTCAAGATTCCCATTTGCTTATGCCTGCAAGGATATGACTTCTAATACTGTGATCAAATGTTTTGAACAACTATTCTCAGTATTTGGAATGCCCAGTTATGTCCATTCTGACCAGGGACAAAGTTTAATGTTCAACGAATTGCAGAATAACTTACATACAAGAGGTATAGCCACTAGTAGATGTACCCCATATAATCCTGAAGGAAATGGACAAATAGAACGTTACAATGGCATTATTTGGAAAACTGTCACCCTAGCTTTGAAGTCCAAAGACATGAACATCAATCAATGCGTAATGCTACCAGATGCTTTACATTCAATTCGTTCTCTTCTCTGTACAACAATCAACGGTACGCCGCATGAACGAATGTTTAATCATGCATGTACCAAGTCAACACTCGTTAATTCAATACCAACCTGGTTATCTAGTCCTGGACCAATCCTAATTCGGAAACATGTAAGATTAAACAAGTATGAACCTCTTGTAGAAAAAGCAGAACTGATAGAAGCTTATCCAGATTATTCATTAGTTAGACTGTCAGATAGAAGAGAAAAAAATATATCTCTCAAACATTTGGCTACACGAATGGATCTTCGACTTTTGGGAGAAACAACTATACCAACAACTGTAGATGCTGGAAAAGAGTATCATTCCTCAACTGAAGATCATGATTAATCAGCTCATTCTTCAAAACAATCAGAAACATTAGTCACTCAAGAAGACCCGCTGGAGGTCAATTGATGAAACCTCATCAGGTCAATTGAGTACAAGAACAGCAAGACAACGTCAACCTTCCAAGTACTTAGAGGATTATATAGCTTAAAAATACAAGACGTGGTAACTGTTGGGAAATTCCTGTATTGTTACCTGTCACTTGTTTGTCAATATCATAAGATCTTAGAGTTGTCATTTCATAGTATGCAGAATTTTTGCTTAATAATGCCTTTAATTTGTGAAGGCTTAGAAATCATTACAGGGAGCAAAGAACAGCACACCGCAGGCAGCTTTAGAGGTCAATCTAAACCTCCTGCCCATTGACTTGACCATTAAAAGCACTGGCGCAAAGGGAGCTCTCAGACTGAGGGAGGCCAAACAGGCAACAAGTGGGCACTCAACGGTGCTAAGGTAAATCTCAAAGGCAATGGGTAACCAAGAGGCGAAGCCGCTACAAACGTCAACAGACTACATGGTGACCAATAGCTTTTTTGAAAATACCTTCCAGAGAACACTGGAATCAAGACTTAATTATAAGGGAGGAAGAGATATCTATCTCTACAGACACAGCAAAGACAAATACAGGCACAGGAGCAGGGATATACTCAAAGGAACTTTATGTTTTTATGTTTATCCAAGAGTCTATCAAGCTTGAGAAAAGATGTGGCATTCTGCATGCAGAAATCATTGCCATTTGAGAAGCAGCCAACCTGCTGCAAAGACTGGACAACACCATAAAAGACGTCACAATCTTTGCAGACAGCAAAGCAGCATCGAGACTACTAGAATCAGATACAGTAAGGTCAAAGGTAGTGATGAGTTGCCGTGAAGCGTTTTCCTGGATCAGGAGCAAGAAGCTCGTTCTATGCTGGGTTTCTAGACATAGCAATATTCAAGGGAACATGACGGCAGATGGACTGGCGAAATTGGGACTAAGAAAGGACGAAGCCGAAATGGAAAACACATCGCTACCAACGATCAAACTTTTGAACGGTAGATTAAAACATGGTAAAGCTACACAGCGACAGGTGGAGCAATCGAAACGACTGCAACCCATCGAGAGCTCTGTGGCCAAACTTGCAATATGGAAAAAACAGGGAAATCACTTAAGCAGAGCAAATCCTCTGTGAGCACCCTTGTGGGAGTAATCTCAGGACACTGTTAAATCGGACCCATGCTAGGGCCTAGGGACTGATGATCTATGCAATAATATATGTTATATATTTTTGAAAAGGTGAAAAAAAGACAATCTTATGGACCATAAATATACAGGGTGTTCCATTCAAAAAAATAAAGTTGGGTTCGATAACTGTTTGACCTGACCCTGTATACTAATTCCGAAAAAAGAATCAAGTTCTACGGGAAAATTTATATAAAAAACAGTTTTCACATTTTCCATAACTTATCTGATGGTTTAGATACGAGGGGTACCTTAAAATGCAACATTTTCAGTTACACCCTTTATCTTGAAAACTAAAAGGGCTATGAAAATTTTGTTACCGGCATCTTCAGTTTCACGAAAAAGTAGCACACTGTCGCGAAAACCGCAACTTTCTTTCTATAAGAATAACGGAGATACCCCGCAAAAGTACCCAAAATGGGCCACCCTGTACATCATTTTATTCTGGGCACACCGTATATACTGGGTGTTCCTCCGTTTTTGCGAAATTTCGGTTTCTATCGAATATCTTCGGAAGTAATGGGAATATGTATTTCAAATGTCAAAATGACATTTTGTTGAGCATAAAAATGCGCAACTATGCATCCATTTAATCGACCCTGTATCTCTTATAATAACTGAGATCTGTGGCACTCTGTTTATCAAATTTCAACAAAATAACTTCACTATTTCAAAAGTTATTTGAAGAAATCATAAACTAAAATTTAACTTTCTCTTTCTCAATATCAACCTTCGGATAAAACAAATTAGGATCTATAGCAATATTTTCTTGCAAGGAATCTGTTCTTACTTTATGTCGCATCCATAACGGACCACCCTGTACAGTATTCTTTAATTAATCCATTAAAATATACTTATTTGGAATTGTCTATTCATCAGAATAGTTCCATGTAGGATACGATCGGACCTACAATATAACCTTTCCGATAAGGTTCGCGCTCGGATTTGTATCCTTAAGGATATGGAGCCGAGCGCTCGGTCCCCTATACACACCGTTAAAAAAAACTCCAGTCAAATCTGTCGATGATGAACATTTTTTCAGGGTGACCCGAAAACAAAATAAATGGTTCACACTGTGTGATTGTTGATACGAAAAAAAAACTTGTTTTCTCATGTATTGTGTTATCACCCTTTTCATTATTAAGGGGTTGTTCGTGGATACCCTAAATAACATCGCAAATCCAGTAAACTAAAGCAAAAAACTTTTTTGTGCTTCTTATCACAGGTTTTCAAAAATGTTTCTAACAAAATGCAGCATATTTAATAAAACGCAGTAAGAATGAAATAAATTGGTGAATATGGAAAAAAAATGGTACACTGAAGTGAGGAGTTGGAAATGTTAGTGAAACCTTATGAGTACTGCGTTACATACAAGTTTTTTTTTTCAAAAGCGCTTCACCCATTCAAGAATTTTTTTACCCTAAACTGTTATCACAGGTTTAATGCTACTAAGTTTGGTTTGGTCCTCCAGTCTCCATCAAAAAGCGTTATTCTATTCGATTCTACATAAAACCCGTGTGCACCAAATTAAGTTTCTCACGTCCAACAGGGTACTGACTGAGATATAACAAAAATACTATTCTTAGGGGCGAAATTCAAGGGGCTGTAACACAAAAAAAGTACCACTTGACAAAAAAAATGCGTTTCTACTAATTTCTTTCTAGAATCTCCTGTTTAAAGCTCTGGAATTTTTTCCGATTCGCTTCGTCTTTTACGATCAAAATTGCGACACGGTTGCTACGACTTATACATGCCAAATTTCAAACCAATTTTTTTTTTGTGTGAAGTACAAAAGATCAACAATAGAAAATTGGAACATACCATCCAATGATGTCTCTTCTCCGGATCCTCATCCTTTCCGGGCAAATCGGGTTGTGGTTTTCTCCAAGTGTCCTGAACAGATGTCACCAACTTTTTAGCATCCATTTTTCTCAAACATGCCACATCATCACACCCTACATCACTTAGGAAACTCTTGAAGTCATTTTCAGCTTCATGTCGTGATTTGTTGGGATAAACTGCACCGCCTGATGAGGCCCAAGCTCTAGAAAAGTACAAAGAATTTAATAGCTATTCACGTACCCAGGGATGAAAGTGTCTCTTTTCCTCCGGCGGATTATTTGATCCAAGGAGGAACAAGTACATTACCCAAGCGAAATGTGAATAGTTTTTTCGACTACCCTACTAGAAATAGTATAGTATTCAACGACTGGGAAATGGTGGATATTACTCAAGAGGATGAAGTTTGCGCTACGAGCCATAGGCGGGTAGCGTAATCATCTGAGCGAGTAATAGCCATTTCCCGCTAGTAGAATACTATACTTTTTCTATGATTATTCAATAATTGAAGCGAACTTTTTGATAGATTATTTCATTTGGACTACACGTTTTGACAACTACTGTATTCAAAGTGAGGTAAGGTTGTTAACACAATGACTCTAAAACAAGTATGGACTGTCAAATGGGCTGTTTCAAAATTATGGATTTGAAGGTTGATATTTTGTCGAATGTTCTGATTGGCTCTAAAACAGTGGAGTAATGACATTAGATCATTTTATTGGTTAAAAACAATTGGGTAATGAAAAAAAAAGTCACTGGTATGAGTTAGAAGTTACATTAACCAATAGAAAGTGGATGTACAGGGTGTTTTCTATCCTCTGTGACAAAATGAAAGGGGTGATTCTTCGCTTAATTTTAAGACGAAAATGTGGTATAACTTTTTTTCGAATTTCGCTTTGTTTCCAAAATACAGGGTGTTTTTTTTTTTTTTTATTAGTTTTTTATTTTTAATTTATCTTTTACTCGATTTTGTTGAAGTTTGGTAACGGTATTTATAGTGTTAACGGGCTCATTTTGCCATGAACAAATAAAAATTATCGAATACAGTGGCGTCCCGAGCGGCACTTCAACCAATATTATTGGGAAAAAAATGTACGCCACTGACTTTTTGTGTCATTTTCATTTTTTTCTCAGGTTATTCAACTAAAAACGCAACTTTTTGATCTCTTGAAGTTTTATCGTATGTTGCCTAATTTTTGAGATAAAAAATTAAATCTAGTAGAGTGAGTTATGACGCAAAAAGTAAAAAAGTATCGCTGATGTTGAATTTTCTAACAAATACAGCAATCAATTATAATCATTTAAATGGAGAATTCAAAAACACTACATAAATAAAAAAAAAATATATATAAAAATAAATAATAATAATTAAAAAAATTAAACACCCTATATTTTGGAAACAAAGCGAAATTCGAAAAAAAGTTATACCACATTTTCGTCTTAAAATTGAGCGAAGAATCACCCCTTTCATTTTGTCACAGAGGTAAGGAAACACCCTGTATAATGCATCTATTATTGAATAGTCTTAGAAAAATGTTATTTTTTATTCAAACGTCAGAAAAACGGACATTCCACTTTTCCTCTGGCGGAGGAAAAGTGACCACAGCCTACTATCCATGACAACGAAACACGTTTTCACGGAGCTCTTTTGAGTTTGAATTTTGAGTGCACTGCGTTTTAAAAAAAAGGGACACTAATTCAGAACCAACATTTTCATTATTTGATAAAACTAACTCAATAATTGCTCACAATCAGCTTTGATTTGAAAAAAATAATTCAAATGTTGACGGTGACAGTGAACAGTTTTCACAGCGACAGTGTTGCCTATTAGGGATTCATGCTAACCGATACGCCCCCTGGTGAAGAATTTCACTAGTATATTATATTATTATTTATAATTATTGTTCATGCTTTGACATTGTTTAAATTGTGGTTTTCGCAAAAATTTCCTGCGTCGTACACTCCATTTTCTACAAATCAATGATTAAGTTAGGTTGGTTTTCCTCAGCTTGTATATTGCCATTGTTGCAAATCTACACTGAATGACGTCAATATGATACTATTCGAACGTGCGCTGGCGCCGCCGCCCGAAACTATATTTATGGCAACTTTAAAACATTATTATTAGTGCATTCAAAAAGAGGCAAAAATGTTTCAATTTTTTTTTGCGTACAACCGCATGAGATGTTTATAAAATGAATGACAAGGTCTCTGGGCATTGGAAATTGGAAATTACAACATTTTTTATCAGGGCCGAATTTTTTTATTGCGAAATATGACATAAATATGTCAGTTCATTACTTTTACACACATACTTTTTTCAAAAACATTTTTGGACCTTTGGCTTCATTTCATACGCAGATAGTATAGCAAAATTAATTAAAATAAAAAAGTTTCTCGCTTACTGAAAATGGCTCTGCATAAAATTATAATGTTGAAGTTTTTGACAGTTTTACAAAAATATTAAATTTCTCGACTACCCCGGTTACCTTCTACCACAATTCCTTTGTCAAGTAAAAAAAAAAGTTCTTGATATCCGATTTTTTTGGGAGATATGACGAAGTATGTGTGGAAAAGTAGTGAAACTAGTGACTTTTCCTCCATATAAAATAATATACTATTCCACCCTCAACTGAGGAAGGAACATAGTTCTTTTCCTCCGTGGGAGAAGAATAAGGAATAGTATATTATTCAACGAGTGGCTTTTACTCACGCGGATGAAGTAGCGTAATCCTCTGAGTGAGTAATAGCCATTACCCGCGAGTAGCATACTATACTTTTTCTATGATTATTTAATAATTGAAGCCAACTGTGAAATATTTAATTTTATTTGCGAAGCACTTTGAAAACTATACTGTGCTGTAGAATAAAGTGAGGTTAGGTTAACACAATGACTATAAAACAAGAATGGACGGTCATATGGACTGTTTCAAAATGATGGATTTGAAGGTTGACGTATGTTGCCTTGTCAAATTTACACCACATTAACCAGTAGAAAGTGGAAGTATAATACATTTATTATTGATAGTCATAGAAAAAAAAATGCCAAAAAAGTGCTCACTGCAAAAGGAGGTGCATGGAGGTAGATTTTTTTTTAATACTAATGAAAAATGAGCTTACCGGGAGAAATATTTATCCTTAAGCTTGGGAATTGTGGCATTTGCCATAGTTGCCAGAGCTGTCACAATTGTGGCTCCCGCTTTATGTCCAAACAAGGTGACTTGCCTCTTGTCTCCACCAAAATGGTCGATGTTCAATTGAACCCATCGGAGCGCTTCTAGAATGTCACTTAGTGCGTAGTTGCCAGATGTGTGGGGGTAGTCTGACTTGCTCAAAATGTCTGTAAAATAGGTTCTGATCAAGTATAGGTTGAGAAAAATAGTTTCATGGAAACACCAATTCATATAAAATGGATTTAGAGAAAGAAAACGCGGATGAACAAAAAAAAAACCGAAAAGATATCCCACATTCAAGAACCAATTTTGGCATCAATGCAATGCGAATCGAGAATCATGCAAAACAGACAAAATCCACCGTTTTCAAAATGTCATAATAATCTCTTCGCAATATTGAATGGTATGAATAAAGCCAAGCAAATGCTTTTACTATAATACTATCTATGTCAGTTGCTTACAAAAAGTATAAGTCAATTTAAAAAAAAATGAGAAAAAACATTTTTGCTCATTCTTTATTCATACCACCAATTGTCCGACCGGTAAATTTTTCTCAAAATCTGACCGGCTTATGGGTAATATTTGCCGGGCTTTTGATGATAATACAGGGTGTCAATTTGAAAACTTCCATCCTGAATAACGGGTTCCCAAAAAAATTAAATGAAAAACGCTCGGACCTGTCGATTTTGGTTTCAAGGGGGAAAGAATTTGCGCCTATTTTGAACTTTGCAACATCACCCCCAAAATGATAAATGGAAAGAGGGGTCGAGCAATACCGAGTTTCAAGTCTCTGCTAGCATTTCTCTTGATATGACAGCTTGTCAAAAATGTGTTTTTATTTTTTTTTTCCTATACAATGAATAACTTACCGCGAGAGTTAACTTATCCAAACTAAGAGGATATGATGAGGGACAGAAGATCTTCAAAATGAGCTATTACTCAATCTTTTTAGGAAAAATGTATTTCACCTCATAAATTTTTTCGTGGTATAGCGACCGGCTGTAGTTAACCGGAATTTTTATAATAGTATATTGTACCACAAGCATACTTTCTCTACGATTGTCAATTAATACCACTATCGTGTAATCGATTAATCGATATTGGGTGTAAACGTAGCACACCGTAGGAAATGAAACCATTTCCCACGGGCTGCTATATAGGCCACGAGTAGGGAATGGTTTCATTTCCTACGGTTGCACAATGTGCTACGTTTCCTAATCGATGTCGATTGCTCAATAGTGACATTCCTTGACAGTCGTAGAAAAAAGAATTTATAAAATATGTAGTGATGTTTCATATTTTTTCATGGCATTGACTTTCTGATAGTTCAGATATTTTCATTTCATCTCTTGCCGGAAAAATCTTTTCTCGCACTTGTTGAGAAAATAGCTATTTCCGGCATAACCAGTCATCCCAGCAATTTTTTTTGAAGAGAGGGAAAATCACCTCAAGACTTTTTGTTAGATAAAAACAACTGAGTTACCAGAAAGTCCATGTTTAGTTTACTCTCATTTTATGGTCTAAGATTGAGTACTGAAAATGGACAATTTTTGAAAATATGAAAAATATACGGATTAGTAAGTACTGATGCCATTGATGTTTAAAAAATCAACCTACGACCTCTATTATTGTAGTAATCACCGATTAAAGAGCGCCAATCAACATCCACTACATCACAGAATTTCTATCTATCTCCGTCTGTCGTATTGACTATGACTCTCTCTCTCTCTCTCTCTCTCTCTCCCGGGAGGGTAATATGGCCCCACCCCGTTTGCGATCATACAGTGGAATTCGCGTCTTCTTTTTCATTTATTTAGTATATTTTTGGGTATTTCGGGAAAATTTTTTTGCTGGTGACTTTCAAATAATGTCTAGTATACGTATATACAATTTCGAATCATTTGAAAATGTATGCAAATTGTCCATTATCAAAACCTATTCGCAAAATTTTGCAAAATCTAAGAAAAACATTTTTTTTTTAAGCTTTGGCGCACTCTAGACTTAACGAAGCAGTTTTGGATAAAGGCTAACCTTGGCTCAAGCTTAACTCGACGTATATTGACAACAGCTATCATCAAACGATGTACAGGGTGATTCATTTTCAGCGACAGGGTGCCAGTTCTCGTAAACTATTCATCATAGAGACTAAGGAAAAGAATCAGGAGAATAATGTGCCCAAGTGCTGGAAATATATTTCCAGCTTCTAGGATCACCGCAAGTGGGCGTAACGATGTGTGAAAACAGAAAATCGACATATTTTCGAAATTTTTCCCAGTGAGATACCAAAAAAAAAGATTGAAACAGATTTTGGACGATATTTTCAACAAAATTGCTTCCCCCCCCAAGATGCAAACCCACTAAAAAGATGCCTCCATCGTGTTATTTGGATAATTTCCTATCACTTTCATGAAGATCATTTTTCTATATCTTTTGAAATAGAAGAGTTACGGAAACTTCATCATAAATCCCTCGAGGAATGCTTTTGAAACAGCCCCTGTAATTTTGAATGTGTCAAGAAGGTACACATCAGATTTGTTTTCATTCGTGATTAACATTTTCTTGAGTTGATGTTAAAAAGAAAAGCCTATAAGTGAGGATGCCAACTATTTTTCCTTTTTTTTTCTACGAGCAGCTACGCCAAAAATATTACGATGGACCAGTAGACACCTTATTTCAAAGATATTGAAAAAAAGCTGAATTAACCAAAAAAAAAACAAAAAACTACTGCAAATGCTCAAAATCACCACCGTCGGCAAGGCAATCCAAGCTTTTTGACACATTCAAAATAACAGCGACTGTTTTAAAAGTATTCCTCGAGGCTTACCACTCTTCTTTTCATGTTTAAACTGTCTTTCTTCTTTTTTCTATGTGAACCTCCGGCGTTCTTCTCTCTGTCGAATATATAGGGTCCGCCAAATATACAGTGGCCTATCAGAATATCCCGGGAAATAAAGCGATTGGGAATCTGATAATTTGTTGAGAGATTGTCGAAGATGCTATCTTCACCTCTACACCCTATATTATTACATTTTTGGATTCTACGTAAAATTCTAGGCAGATTTGATGTACGATGTCCTATACCCAAGTATAAGCGTTTTTGAAATTTTTTTCATGTAAAACATGCCGTTTGTAGGTTTCTATTTAAATGTAAATTTTTCGTATGAGAAAGCCTTTCTTATTTAATTTGTATTGAATTTCAACAGTGTTTCATATGCTCTACCTTACTGCAGCAGTTCGACGAACTACTCGACCAGAATTACGATTCGGTTTTAATTTGTTCTATTTTTTTTTCTGTGATCTACTTACTCAACAAATAAGCTTTATCCGCACTTTTATGAGTTGAGTTTTTTACAAATACATGATGTAGACGAAACGTTTTATGTTTGGATATTGCGCTCAGCAAAGACTTACCTATTCTTGACCATATGTTACGAACATATTCAAATAAGACTTACAAAAATAAGTACTCACCAAGAGCCAAGAATCCCAACGCTCCCATCCTGAAGTTGGGCCTCACAAATACAACATCCTTACTTCTGGCATATCGCGCTGAAGGCCTCATTTTTCCGGGAGAACCCCCAACAAAACTGTCCGCTCCAATCAGTACAATCACCGGCAACGGATTGTCATACCTCACGTAAGGAGTAACAATATCCAAAGTCAAACAATCTTCAACTCCAACCACAGTGCCATTTGGTAAAATTTGCAAACAAGGAGGCGTAGCATTGTGGGCTTTTAGAGTACCATTCCAGCACAGATCCAATTGGTTTAGAGGCTGAGCATACTTGAAACGCAAATCTCCCACTGGAGGTCTTGCATAGGGGATGCCTCTGAAAGCGAATGAGCTATCCTCCATTTTACCCTCAATTTTGCCACAACTTGAAGCGGTTTCTATGAACTTTCCATCTCTTATTGGAGGTGTTTTCAAGGTACTTCGTCCATCTCTTGTTGCCAAGATTATGATCAAAATGATCAACAGGAAGAACGCTATTGATCCTCCAATGGCGATTTTGTACTGTTTCGCCTTGTCCAGCCACGGAACTTCAATTTCTTCCTCTTTTTTGTCGTCAAGGGGAACTTCTTTCAATTCGCCGCTTTTATCATCCAAAGTTTCCATCGATGCTAGGCCAGGTTGAGTGAGGTTTTGGCTGTCTGGGGAACGGGTTATTCTATTGAATACATTGACCAAAGGAACTCGGATGGTTTCCAGGATCTTAAGGCGATCCTTAGGTTCTCCCGTCTTGTCGCCTGTAATTCATATTTTGAAGAATAATCGTCTATTATCACAAAGAAGTCCTTTAATCTACTGAAGAAAAGGAATGTAGATCCTTCCTTTTCTTCAATTAAATCATATTTTGACCATGCAGTGAAACAGATGTACTAACTACTAACCTTCTTCAACATCCCCACTTTTATTCTTCTTAAAAATATTTGGCAGCTTCAACTTGGCTCCCTTTTCAGTCTCCTCTTTCTTCTCCCCCTCTTGCTCTATAAGCTCCGTTCCTTCAGTCTGTTCCTCTTCCTTGCACTGCTCCTTTGACTTACTCCTAGTGAAAAAACCAGGCATCTGGATTCCTCCTATGGGGATTTTCTTCGGTTTCACCTCCATTCCTTCTTTAACAACTTTTTTCTCTTCGGAATTTTTCTGCTCGTTCTCTTCATTCAGAATCTTTTCACGTTCCTCCTCTTGAATGTTTTTTTTATCTTCTGACACTGCAGGAGGAGCAATGGTCTCCGGGGTTGGTTCTGTCGCCTCGCTCATTCTTAAATCAACAGAACGTCGAACATGAGAATAAAATCACCTGTGAATGTTGGACGGGAATTTTAAGTACCCGTATTGGAGAGGTCTTGATTATCACAGGTCAAAATTTAAATGTGTGGGAAATAGGCTGGTATGGTATTTATCTATCTATAATGATTCAGCTACAGTAATTGACCAACTTATACAGGGTGAGGAGAAATTACCATAGAAGTTGTAAGGTTCAAAAAAAATCTACATTTTTGTCATCTGTATCAAATTGGAGTCGGTCATAAAGTCATGACAGATCGATGTTGCATTTTTTCCAATACCTCCCCCTGATATTATTTCATCTTTCAATTTTTCCTGGCAAAAATTGTGATACAAATATTGTTCCTAAATTAAAACGTTATCGATATATCGCGTTTTGAACAACACATATTATGTTTATAAATAAATTTGTAACCTGATATATTATTTAAAGCAATCAATGGTTCATTCATATTTGGAACACTTGGCCAAGACGGATCTGTCTGTCGGGAAATAATAAATCATTAAAAAATCCAAAATAAGCAGAATGTATTCCGGAAAGTATCATTTTCACCATCTGTATCGCGACATGCAGTTCCCATTCCAATCTTCTTTCTTATAGAAACTCTAAAATATCTACACCAGAATAAATATTACACTAAATCTCAAAATACATACATGATAATATAACGAAAAATATAAATTTGACCACCGTAAAAATAATAGTTCATAGGTAACTTATCATTATCATGGATTCAAAAAATAAATGTGAATAACGTCCGAGACAAAAAGTTAAAACTATTTATTTTCTTTTCACTCCCGTCTTGACTAAAAAAGCCGGCTTTACAAATGCGCACAAATCCATTTTTATCGTGTGCCTGCCTTCCAGCGCGCGAATAAGTGGTCATAGGCGAGGGCGCTGGAGCAATACCCCCTGAAATATAACAGGGGGTATTGGCTGGAGTCGAAATTCACAGTATTGTCGTCTCCACAGATAATTCATTTCTCAACATATAGCAATAACATATTCATGATAGTCCAAGAAAATTTGAGTTAAATATATCAACCATCAAATGAAAATTTTATTGAATTATACAGGGTGTTACTTAATGATGCAAATTCGTGTCCCTGAATCAAATCCAAGTAGAAAAGGTTACGATCCTTTTGCCGAGTTTGTTGAATTTTGTAGGAGTTTTCCATTGTAACGAGGTGCTAAATTTGCACATGTTCTTGAAATTTCATTTTTGTTTTTAATTTTTTCAGATGAAGAAGCTAACACCTATATGCACCGTAGAAATCTAATCCGGATGAAGTCTTTATTGCGACTATATTCCAATTTTTGGATGCACCTAGCGCTTAAGCCTGAATCGGTCGCTTAACTCTGATCACCCGATTTTCTAGGCTTAATCGAAGAATTTCAACGAATTCTAACCTAATCTTTCATTTGTTTATGTTTTTCCTACAGATTTTGAGGTTTTGCGACTAAAGACAAAACAATGAGAGTAAAATATCAACGGAGGATTATTTAGATTTTTAAAAAATCATCGATTGGAGTAGGATTCTTTTCCAATTCCAATAGGTATAGTCAATGAGTACTACACAAAATAGATCTCAATATCAAGCAATATTTATTGCTCCACAATACACTCATAATAATGCGAATTGCTCAATAGAATATTGAATTGAATAGGTACCTATTTTTGTGGGTAGGTACAAAAAACAACAGTGTACCTATCACCACTCGGATATCTACCGCATATTTTACCTATGATTTTTTATCGTTCAATCGATCGACTCAATTTGGATTGGTGTTGAAAGTAGGTTACTACCTCTCTATATCCTGTAGAGGTATCTAATGGCTACCTATCTCAAAGTTTTGTCTTATTCCAATTCAATTCAAAATTTTAAATTTATGGGTAAACCCAGACTCCTATAAACAAATAGACTTGTTGATTTACTTTTTTTATTCAAGCTTTAGATACTAATCATCTCTACAAGATAAAGTGAAATAAAAACCTTTGAAACTGATGGTCTCATCACTTTTTATTTATTTTCCCAAAAGAGATTTTTTCATTCAATTTTCTTGACTTCATCCAAGTCCCAATTTATAACAGATATCCCGATAGAAGAAGGTTTGTGTTTTATCAACTATATAAGAATTGATCATTAATATAAGAAATTATTTTGATTATATTTGTTTTTCCTCTTTCCTTGAGTTGTCAAACGATGCGTTTTCCAAAAGTTGTACATATTTGTAATAATTTCAAAGTAGATAATGAGTTCGAGAATTATACAATATTGTCAATTTATCAATGGGCATTCCTCGGGGCATTCCTTACAAAATCATTTAATTAACCACTTATTTCTTCTAATATATATATTTTTTTGTGATGTAAAAAGTGATGTTTTTATTTATCATCAGGTGGATGGGATTGTTATTCTTGCTGTATTAGACTAGGTATACAGTATATAATAGTCACTCACTGTCATGAAATCTAAGCCCAAGGAAAAAGGAAAAGCAAATATAGAAATGATTCAAGAATAAAAGTTGATACCTACACCAAATATTGGATTTACAAGAAAAACCCCTTGGCTAATGTTTGCTAAACGTCATATCAGGCTTGCGGATGTTACTGATCCATATAGTTGCCCATTTTTCATTAAAACTTGCAAGCAAATAGAAAAACTCAAAACCAATCACGCAACATAAATTTCCAAATTGTTATTTATATATTTTTCTAGGTTATTTTGTGACGTTGTTAAAAGTCTTACCAGGGATTAACGATCCTTGCAGCGAATTCTTTGGTGCATACAAAACACCGCTTAATCTAACTTTGAAAATTAATCGACATTGGCTAAGCTCACGTACGGTGCATATACAGGGTGGTGCAACCAAGATGGGGTGGACGATTGTGGGAAAATGGTGAGAAATTTGAATAATTTTTTTTTTGTATATTATACAGTGTGACCCATTTGTTTTGGGAACACCCTGATAAAAAGTTTATTTCTTAACCGATTTGGTTCGTTTTTTTTTGGATTGTAGAGCTCGAAAAATTGTATATTCTTGGCAAAAAGTGACCTTCGCCATTTTGACTTCAAGGCCTACTATGTTAGTTTTTAAGAGCGAAATTTCAGGAAACCATATTAGCGATTTTTTTAGAAAAAATCTGTGTGCGCCACTGGATTCAGCATCCTTTAACGGGTCTATACAAATTTTCAACCGAAAATATCAAGTTGAAAAAAATTAAAAATTCGCACTTTAACAATCTTTGATTCTATCAAAACAAATAAAAATGCATTGAAGTTGATGGTGGTTTGGTAGAAGTTACAAATTTTTAGTTTTATGTCATTTTTATTTGTTTTGATAGAATCAAAGATTGTTAAAGTGCGAATTTTTAATTTTTTTCAACTTGATATTTTCGGTTGAAAATTTGTATAGACCCGTTTTAAAGGATGCTGAATCCAGTGGCGCACACAGATTTTTTCTAAAAAAATCGCTAATATGGTTTCCTAAAATTTTGCTCTTAAAAACTAACATAGTAGGCCTTGAAGTCAAAATGGCGAAGGTCACTTTTTGCCAAGAATATACAATTTTTCGAGCTCTACAATCCAAAAAAAAAAACGAACCAAATCGGTTAAGAAGTAAACTTTTTATCAGGGTGTTCCCAAAACAAATGGGTCACACTGTAGTTAGTCAAAAAGGCTATGTTTTAAAAATAGAGTCATAGTACAGGGTGTCCCAAAAAGTTTATGGCAAACCAAACTTGTATTTTTTTAAATGGAACCCCCTGTAGATTAATTGATATTTCAATTCTTTCTTCAATTTGGAACAAAAATTGTAATACAACTAATGTTCCTAAATTCAACCGTTATCGAGATATCGCGTTTTAAAAATGGCATTTTTGCAACTTTGACATGCTATAAAACTCAAACTATTCAAGTTAGAGAAAAATGGACTGCACATTCCTATCTTAATTTTTCAAGAGCTATTCGAGGAGATTGAATTCATTCTTGTGAAAAACATTCAAAATGTGCCGAAAAAAGTTGACGGTACCTTCTATCCAAATGACAGAAGAGCTCTTGACAAGTTAAGATAGGAAAGTGCAAACCATTTTCCTCTAACATGAATAGTTTGAATTTTTTAGCATGTCAAAGTTGCAAAAATGCCATTTTTAAAACGCGATATCTCGATAACGGTTGAATTTAATGACATTAGCTGTATCACAATTTTTGTTCAAAATTGAAGGAAGAATTGGAATATCAATTAATATACAGGGTGTTCCATTTAAAAAAATACAAGTTTGGTTTGCCATAGACTTTTTGGGACACCCTGTACTATGGCTATATTTTTAAAACATAGCCTTTTCGACTAACTATGATAAACAAAAAAAAATTATCCAAATCTCTCACCATTTTCCCACAATCGTCCACCCCATTTTGGTTGAACCACTTTATTGCATGTCAGAAAGTTGTTAAAATAAAACCAAGTCAACTTCATTCGTTGCAATGACGTGGTTTTCATTTTTTCCTTGATTTTTTCACACGAAAAAGATACGAAAAAATATCAAGACACAGAAAAGTTGTATTTTCAGTCGCTTCATCTGAATATGTAAAATATCAAATTTTCAGAAAAAGTAAGTTCCGACTATTTTTTATGGTAATACATCCGATTTCTGTTTTTTTTATAGAATGGATAGTCATCCTGCGCAAGGATGACACGCAAAATCGTGAAGCGTTCCACATTTTTTATTCAAATTATATTGTAATGGTACTGTTACTTTTTATAGCTATTTTGCTAAATAAAGACCATTATTATTATTATTATTATTATAGGATATAAAAGCCATGCGAACAAAAACATCTATGGAATATGAGATTTTGAAAAAAAATACAAAAGTCTACAAATTCGATGATTTTTCAAAACAGTCAATGCGAAAACTCCTTGAAAGTTATCTCTGACACAAAACTGAATCATGCAATTCCATGTTGCCAAGATGTGACATTTGGAAGAACTATATGTGAAAATGAAACAACTGTTTTTGCCGAATCAAATGTAAAATACTATACCATGTCATAAACGCGACATCATTTATTTTTGCCAAACTAACCCAATCTAACCCGTAGATTATACCATATCATCTAGAGCTGATGTCGCTCCATAACAGAAAACGACAAACGCCATCATTAACTCTAGTATTGACAGTGTCAATAATATGGTGGACTATGTCAGTAATAAATTTGTTTATTTTCATGTTAAAGAACGACCCATTCATACTCTTATGGGCTTAATAATTGAATAATATCTCTATCGCTGCCTCATTTTATTAAAAAATATAACATGTCACTGTGAAAATTACTAGACAATGTAGGGTCCTGCTTCCTGATTTCTTTACA
The DNA here is from genome assembly GCA_958502075.1 of Orchestes rusci. Classification (NCBI taxonomy): domain Eukaryota; kingdom Metazoa; phylum Arthropoda; class Insecta; order Coleoptera; family Curculionidae; genus Orchestes; species Orchestes rusci. Next base: position 15,326,467 of record OY293314.1, read on the forward strand.
AAGGTAATTGAAACAACATTTTTTGCGTTTTTTTTTTGTTAATTATGAATATTCCATAAATTTTTTTGCACAAACCTTCAAGATTCAAATAAATTCATTAGATACTGCAAAAATAAGGAGTGTTGTTACAAGTGTACTGCTGAGCATAAGGCTGAAAGCTGCAACGAGACATCTTTCAGATGTCGTAACGTAAGTGCGATCTACTGGGTTATCAAGACAAGTCTCACTCAGCCAGAAATCCAGATTGTGCAGCATATCAAAGAAAATTACAAAGAGTGAGGTTATCAACAAACTACAAAGAAACCAACGATTTTTTACAGCCAATCTAAAATCAGGGAAAACATCAAACACTGCAACACATCTCTCACGTGTAAGAGAGTTTAGTTTTGGACTCATTCATCAAAATCCACGTTCAATCCGTAATTCAGTTGAACTCTTGGAGGAACTGGTTTCAGAAAACACCAACACCAATATACTATGTTTCACTGAACACTGGCAAACTGACGCTCAGCTGAAAAACTATAACATGAGGGGTTTCAGATTAGCTACTAGCTTCTGCAGGAGTGAAAAAGACAAACATGGAAGCAGTGCTGTTTATATCAACAATAACATAAAATCGTCCACACGGGATTGGGATTGAAAATCATTTTGAATGTTGCGGTTGTGATTCAAAGATTCATCAAAACAAAATCCTGATTGTATCAATATATAGGCCCCCTAAAGGTGATGTAACTATCTTTATGGATAATATGGAACAGCTTCTCACTCTTTGCGGGTGATTCAGAGGTATACTTATGGTAGCTGGTGACTTCAACTTGGGCATGTTATCTCAGGAGAAGAACACACAAGAGTTCCTGTATCTCATTGGATCTTTCAACCTGAAGCAGTCCATTTTTGAACCCACGAGAATAACATCTGACAGTAAAAAGTGCATTGATAATATCTTCACGAACCATATGGACATATGCACATCACTTCTGCATACCCACATATCAGATCACACCGCCCAGAAACTACTTATTCACATTGAAGAAGTATCTTCAAGGAAATACAAGGTGCAGAGAAATTTTCTGGAATCCAATAAAGACAAGTTCAGGACCAATTTGATGAATATTAACTGGCAACATCTCTATCAACTTGAAACTTCGCAGGTGAATTCCCAGTGGGACGTCTTCTCCTCCATTATAGCAAGGGAATTAAATAACTGCTTTCCTTCAATAAAGAAGCAAATAAAAAACATGGGTAACAGTAAGTACTTTCAGAATATTCCGGAAATGAGGGAATGCAAAAAACAGCTAGACATACTTTACTCGCTGAAAAGGAGAAACAATGCATCTAAAGATCTGTACAATGAGAAGAGGAGAGAATACAACAAAACATTATTGAAACATAAATATAACAACTACTCCTGGAGATTGAAGAACTCTGATAATAAGAGTAAATATACATGGAAAATTGTGAAAGAAATAGTGGGAGAACATGGAAACAAGGACAGCACCATAGAATGTGATACCGATTCTTTGGTAAATAGGTTCAATGACCACACTCAATAGGAAAAAAGACCTTGATAGTATCGTAGATGTTTTTAACAACGCAGAGTCAACCCCCGAAGAAATTGATAGAGCCGGAGAAGTGTTTTTGTACTGGAACTGTACAAACTTCAGTCATCCGAAGGAAGCCCCAGTGACCAAAGATACTCTTGCTTTAATAAGTTGGTTGGTCGAACAAACAGCACTGTACTGTCAAAATTGCCTCCAACGTCCGTTGCAGCTCAGCAATATTGTCGGCGAACCTACCTGCGAGTACATGAAAAGGTATAGTGAAGTGATACAGAGTGACCACAATCAACAAACATAGAAGGTGACAAAAGGGATTGAAAAAATGTTCTAACTGAATATTAATTTTGCGGTATTACATAATTATCATAATAATACATATACAATTGAAAGAACTCACATGTACCTCATGAGGCAGACTAACCGTCAAATTTGATCGTTAAAAAAAATATCAATTGATCTAGTGGACAACCATCAAAATCGTAGTATTTGACAAGAAAGGGATGACTCGGTAGAATTGCGACTAAATTATAACACGATTATGTAGAATGTGTCAAGAATGGTTATGTTATGACTAATTCGTATTGACGTTTTCGAAAGATAACAATATTTCTCACGGCTTCTCTTGACCGAGTAAAGAACATGTGTTTCTGCAAAAGCCCAACTAAAACATTAATGACTCATCATGACGCGTGAGAGATTTTGTATGATTTCTTCGCAACATTATACTGATTCATCTCTGAATAGAATAGAGAAGTTTCGATTTTTATAAATAATGTCAGCTATGGTGAGGGATATCGAAGGACATTTATTCCCGAAGAAATATGCTGATTTGCTGCTTCTTTATTACACTGGTTTTTCGCACAGATTTGGAATACAGTTGAACTTCGATAACTCGGAGCGGTATTTGTCGAAAAATAAATTTGACTCATCGAAATTCCAACCAAACGAGAAAAGAATACATGTATCTTCCATAGGTACTACCTATTTGAAGAAAAATCAGTTCGAGTTATCGAAGTTCGACTGTATTCCAGATCGGTTTTCAAGTGGAACGCAATTTTGTAGGAAGGAGAGGATCACACGAAATCTCAAATATTTTAGGATGTGAATTCTAGAACTTTATTTTTTTCCCAGCACATATTTTGATCATCCCCAAATAATTATTTTTGCCACACATAAGACTACAAAGAGGAGGATTGTAATATCACATTTTGAATTATTGCTTAAATGTTCAAATCGAAGGAATTGTAGGGTTTTCCCAAGGGTTTTTCGTAAAGTTTTGTGCTGTTGAGTCAAATATTTTCTTAACTGTCAAATGTCAAAATTATTGACATAACTTACTTTTTTTTAGTGGCACACCCGAGGGCACACCCTATATATCATTACATATATAGAAAGGCGTCTTTTTTCTAATCACGAAAATATAGCACACATGACCACTAGTTAAGCGCAAATTGGTATAAATATGATTGAAGTTGTAATTTTTTAGCATGAAGATAGACGAGTTTATTCATTTGTTTCCAATAATTGTCAGGGTTGCAGTCGGTTGCACTCGAATTGTCAAATGTTATACGTGATTACTCTGTTCCTTTACACTAAGTTGGTGAAAATAAATAAATGTGTATACTTTTTGATTTGATTCACTAAAATGCTGTATTTACATAACAGAAAATCTTCTATATTTAAGTAAATATTCAGAACAAGAACTATAAAAGTTATTGGAAGCAAAATCAAACACACCTGTAAATTACAATTTTAATCAGATTTATACGAGATAAAGTGTGTAAATTGAGTAAGTAGTTGTAGAAGCTGTCTCCCAATAACTACATTCAAGTTTATAATATGTATTTATATTATAATTAACCAATCATTTTTTTAATAAAACTAAAGAATTCAACACTTGGTTACACGTACTTGGTCAATATGCGGCAAATTGGCGACATATTTCCACCTTCAAATCATTTTGAAACAACTGCCTTTCGCAAGACTGGGCGAACCTAACCTCACTTTGTCCTCCAGTTCACAAAATGATCAATCAATGGGTGTTATCCTTCACTAGTGCACACGAATTCACACTTTCTACACTACGGCATTTGTTATGCGGTAAGTGCAAACAGTGTACTTAGCGTGATTTTTATAGCAGTGTAGCAGGCACATCGCTGCACTAGTTACAGCAGGTCAAGAGAACTGAGAAGGTGTAACAAGTGAAGCGTAGTGTAGAAAACGATGGGGAGCCTATTTCGCGTATTTTTTAAGCAAAGCTTCTCTTAACCTAACCTAAAATAAAGATAAAAGAACATTTGGAGTGAAAAATCAGTGTAGATATGATTGTGAAATGTTTGTCTGTTTTTCTAGGTTATATAGAATAACTGCACTATGTACTAACGCGTTTGGTGAATTTCCTTTACACTGGTAGCCATAAGTTACACCAGCAATCGTACACCGAAATAATAAATCCACCTAATAATTGTGCAGTGTTATTTTGATATTGAATAATTTGCATAACTTGTTTATATTATTTTTCAATTGTCATAGAAAGAGTATAATTCTACAATTAATTCTAATAGCGGTTATTCGTCTGCGACTCGTAGCGCAAACTTCATCCTTGTGAGTAATAGCCATCATCACCCACTCGTTGACTAAATACTATTTTCTATAACTATTTAACAATGGGTTATACATACCATACATCCACTTTCTATTGGTTAATGTGAGTGACTCATTCGGTGAGTTTTTTTTATTAATCAATCAAGATTTTCAACCAATGAAAAACCTAAATCCATTATTTCCCTATTCAGGAGCCAACCAGAAAATTCGGCAAGATGGCGACATAGGTACCTAGGTTCTAGGTCAACTTACAAGTCGATCATTTTGAAACAGCTTATCTTACCAAGACTGTGCTTACCTAACCTCACCACTATCAAAATGGTCAATTGTGCAGTGCTATTTTGTTATTAATTGATTTGCATAACTAATTTCTATAATTTAATTTTAAAACATAGTCGAGTTTATAGTCATTGAAAAAGTATAGTATGTATTCTAGTGGCGAGTAATGGCTATTACTCACTCGAATGATGAGACTACTCGTAGTGCAAACTTCATGTTCGTAAGCAACAGCCATCATTAACCGCTCGTTGAATAATACTTACTTCTATTATTACATCAATTATCAATACAGGATCCCATCATATTGGTTGCAATTGCGGGTTATCTCGGTTATTACTAAAGATAGACGGTTTTGACGAGCCTGAGCTACTTCTCGTGAAACGGAAGATGCCATATACAAAAATGTCATAAGCCTCTCAGTCTCAAATTTTGAGTTACAGGGTGATTTTGAAAAAGATGCGTGTTAGGACCCTCGTAGCTCCGTTATTTGTTAACATCGGAAATATGGAAACGAGTTCTGATAGAACTCTTAACGCTGTGACTAGGTACACGCTAACTTGTACGTGAATCAGAAAGTTATGTACAGGGTGTCCCATTCTGAGTACTTTTGCGGGGTATCTCCGTTATTGTTATAGATAGAAAGTTGCGGTTTTCGCGACAGTGTGCTACTTTTTCGTGAAACTAAAGATGCGGTTGACAAAATTTTCATAGCCCTTTTAGTTTTTAAGATACAGGGCTAAACTAAAAATGTTGCATTTTAAGGTACCCCTCGTATCTAAACTATCAGATAAGTTATGGAAAATGTGAAAACTGCTTCTTATATAACTTTTCCCGTAGAACTCGATTCTGCCTTCGGAATTAGTATACAGGGTCAGGTCAAAATCGGACCCAACATTATTTTTTTAAATGGAACACCCTGTATATTTATAGTCCATAAGATTTGTCTTTTCTTTACCTTTTCAAAAATATATAAAAGTATGCACTTAAAAAAAAAATTTTAGCCTATAACTTTTTGACCTGACCCTGACCAGTTTTCATATTTTCCATAACTTATCTGATAGTTTAGATACGAGGGGTACCTTAAAATGCAACATTTTCAGTTTAGCCCTGTATCTTGAAAACGAAAAGGGCTATGAAAATTTTGGTAACGGCATCTTCAGTTTCACGAAAAAGTAGCACACTGTCGCGAAAACCGCAACTTTCTATCTATAAGAATAACGGAGATCCCCCGCAAAAGTACCCAAAATGGGACACCCTGTACACGCGAAACGTCATTGAAGCGATGACGTCATTTTATAGCCTGCCAAAACCAAATGTTAAAATCTGTTTTATATGGAGGCCTACAAGAATTTAATAAGTTACCAAAACATATCAAAGACTGTGATAAACTTCTTGATTTCACTAGACTATTAAGGGCACATATTGTCATGGAGTCATAATATTGTATATTTCTAGTTTTTATTTTCCCTTTTTGATATTTTGATGTTTCGATGTTTTTATTATTGATCAATGTTATATTTTTTTTTAACAATCAATCACTTGTGTATGTAATATCTACAATTTTAGCCATTTTTCATATTGTATGTTTATATTTATAGCCATATTGCTAAATAAAGAAATTATTATTATTATTATTATATCGATTTTATTCTCCATACACGCTAAAACGAAAATTCAAGATCGACATCGATCTATTGCAAGGATACAGGGTGTCCCTCGGGAACAAGCTCGATCTATATTATGAAAAACCTCGTGGAAAACATAGGACGATTTTGAAAATTTGGTAGTATATCTATTGTCTATTGTCTATTGGGGCACTCAAGCTAAAATATTTTCAAGATGGTGGCACTTCCGGTTATCGGAAGTTGTGAACTTGCTTATTTTAAATAGAACACCCTATATATGATTACATTTTTGGGCGTACAATATTACATTTTTGGACGTAAAATTCTAGGCAGATTCGTTTAAAGACTCAATGTAAATGTAAATATTTCGTATCAGAAAGCGTTTTCATTCAGTTTGTGTTGAATTCCTCATTCAAATTTGAAATGGACCTCCTTCAATAGATTTTATACAACAGTTCAATAACTATTGATATAACTATCAATATAGGGTGGTCAAAAAATAAGTTTAAAAACTGAATTGAGAGAACAGCCAAAAATCAATTTTTTGAAATGGAAACCCCCACATTTTATAATTTTAAGTTAACGAGCATTGAAAATGAAGGTAAGTTGGTTGTTCTTTAAAAAAAATGTATTTTTGAAAAAATGTTTTGCACTGGGTTTTGCCAGTTTATAAAATATTTTTCGATGTTTTTCGTTTGTGTAAGTAATTTCAGCGCTCCGGCATGATTCGTTTACGATTTGATGGTGAATAATCGTACACCACCTAAAAAGGTGTCTTATAAAATAGCGAAAAGATCATTACAAAATATACAAAAAATTGTACAGGGTGGGCATTTTATTGCCCTTACCTATACTTTCCGTTTCTCAGAAACTAACAACATTACAAAAAAACATGTTGATACAAATGTTTCTTCGTTCTAACAAGATTTTTTAATTATTTAAGTTTTATCTTTACAGGGTGTCCCAAAAGTGCGGCACCGATCGCAAAACCAGAAATTTAAATGGGACACTCAGTATATTTTATGATTCCTTGACAGAAATAATCGTAAGTTTCTTCAGAACTTCCTATTCAGATTTTGTGTCGTTTAGACAGAAACTGATATCATAGTTTTTTCTTTTACCTACCTATCGTAGATCGTTAGAAAGCAGTCTTGTCGAGCTATGATTCCAATTTTATCAAATTAATCTTGGCTACCAGCCTCACAACACGCTATTTGCTGGGGGAATGACTCGAATTTATACCAATTTCCTCCAAACTATTGAATACAAAGGGCATGTGTGCTATATTTTCGTGATCAGAAAAAAGATGTCTTTCTAAATAATAATATGTAATGATATAGGGTGTGCCATTATAAAAAAAGTAAGTTGTCAATAATTTTGACATTTGACAGTTAAGAAAATATTTGACACAATAGCACAAAACTTTATGAAAAACCCTACAATTCCTTTTTTGGTCGACCTTTTAGCTCAAAAAATAAACACCTACTTTACAGCCTTTTGAAAGTGTGACAAATTAAATTGAAAGCACTGTACACTACTTACAGCCATCAGCCACGAAGATTGCTAAAAACCGAACTGAAAAAAAAACATCAAATATGAAGATTCGCATGAACAAAACCCGAGAGAAAACCCTTACTAGTGTAGGATTTATTCAATAATTTTCCAAGTGTTAAACTAGATTGCAAAATTTTTGTCAAAAAATGCTTTTATCATGCACTCAAGCAGAGTTTACTAAATAACTATAAGTTGCGTCACTCCTCGTCGGCACTTTGATAAATAATGGGGCGGTTGTTCAATGCTACCGTCAAATAACGCAGCATTGACGGAGTTTGACTGATCCGATCGGGGTGAAAAGGAAGGGTCTTGGGAAGGGTAAAGCCGATTTCGCGCGCTTTGAGAGTGCGGTAACTAGTTTTTATGTAAATGGTCCACATCCAAAAAATGATGAACAAACATTGAAATATTGAACACAGAGGTTGAAGCGAAATAAAAATTTGGGTACTTAGTGCGAAAAGTAGGGATCATAACATGCAATAGGAAGAAACTACCCCATTTTCCAAAAATTCAGAGAGCCAAACGCTTCACATCACAATACACAACTGAACCCCAAAAAATCTTTTAAAATCAAAGCGCCCATTCAGGCTAATTGAACAACAGATTCATTCATAAAACCACAATAAACAGCCATTTAACGCCTTTTTTGATGGTAATTAGATGGGTGACAAATAGGCCTTTGTTAGATTAACTCCCACTTCGCCGAGGGACAATAGTTGAGAATATATTTAAATTTTGAATTAAACTCACCTTGAAATTATATTTAAAACCGGTGAGGGTAGTAACAAGCCCTTTTATCGATTTGTCTTTGAGGGAGTCAACACATGCGCTGGAAATTCAATTTTTCTGTATTTGCATTGATTTTATGAGGAAGTTTCATATTAAAACACCTTACCATTAATCTACTGTATGAAATGTTCAGTTTTGAGACTGTCTCAATGTGAAGTTATGGAAAAAACTTACCTTAAAATAGCGCGTCTCTTTTCACACTCACTGAACAAAAGAACACAAACAACAAACTAAACTAAAAGCCAAACAAAGCTTGACAATTTTGACATTTGATTGCGATGTTGCCGGTACATGAGTTATGTAAGGTTTACATTGAATTACACTCCGAAGTGGAACTGTCAAAGTTTCGCTTGGCAAACGTAATTCATACGCTAGTTACCACTACATTGAATTTATGTTGGAAGTCACGCTTACGCCAAATCCAATGTAAAGCCTGGTGTACATTATATTCAATAGGTGCATTTGTTATTTCGGTGTAGGATAGTGTAATGCAGATTGATTTTTGTAACTAATGGCTACCAGTGTAAAAGAAATTCACCAAACGCGTTAGTACGTTTAGTGCAAGGTTACTATATAATAGGTTGCCCAATAACTTTTCTTATTCACGCGTGACGTCATCTGTTGAGAGTCTCCATGCTTTAGCATAGGAACGGGACAGTTTTTGTGAATTTACTCGATAGTTTTTCAAGTTAGAGATATCAACCCAGGTATATTTATAATCAGGAAAAAATATCTTTTCAAATATCTAATAATATACAGGTATTGCCATTAAAAAATAAACATAAGTTGGACTTTTGTACAGATGTTTATTGTTTTCTCGACTACAAATTTTATGGCAGTCCACAAAAAATCGTTAATTTTTCATAGGTGATACGAATTTTCTTGAAGTTATTTTTTGGCAGCTTTTGGTACTTTGATCATTAGCCTAGTTTACATCGATAACTCGTTTAGTTCGGTCCGATAGGACCAAGTGGGTGGGGATAGTACGGTAGGACCAATGATTGCTTCTCGCCCGTTTACACTGTCTTGCAACGCGTGAACTAAATCTGTACGCCCGCAATTCGTCAAAGGTCAAAAATAAGTCGAAATTATTCATCAACACAATTCGTAACCAAAAAAAACATGAGTAAGTACGCTCGGATTGCCTTAGAAACTCAGAACCAACACAATTCACAATAATAACAATCAACATAACCTCATAATTTTGATCCAGATCGAACAGAATTTAGTTCGGTACACAAAAGCGGACCAGCTTAGTCCGCAACTGTTTACACCATTCGAACCAAATATTTGGTTCGGATGTAGTCCGAATTTGGTACTTGGTCCGCGGACCAAGTTGTCGGTATAAACTAGGCTATTGGTTCTTTGGTTATTTGGGTCTTTGGTACGTTGGTTCTCTGGTACTTTGTTACTTTGATTCCTTGATACTTTTTATTCTTTGGTAATTTGGTTATTCGGTGATTTGATTCTTTGGTACTTTGATTCTTTGGTTCTTTGATACTTTGTACTTTGGGTCTTTGGTACGTTGGTTCTTTGGTACTTTGATACTTGATTGGTTTTTTGCTACTTTGGTTCTTTGGTAATTCTATACTTTGGTTCTGTGGTACTCTGGCATGGTTCCTGGGTTTTGGTACGTTGCTTGTTTGGTACTTTGGTACTCTGACTCTTTGGTAATTTGGTACTTGATCGGTACTTTGGTACTTTTATTCCTTGCTTCTTGGATCGTTGGTACTTTGGTACTTTATTGGTTCTTGGGTATATTTTGGTTCTTTGGTTTACATTTATTCTTTGCTTCTAAGTATCTAATTACCAAAGAGCCAAAGTACCAGAGAAACAGAGTATCGAAAGAACCAAAGAATGAACCAAAGAACCAAAGAACCAAAGAAAGAACCAAAGAACCAAAGAAAGAACCAGAGAACCCAAGAACCAAGACACAAAAGAGCCAAACAACCAAAGAACCAAAGAACCAAAGGATCAAAGAAAGAACCAGAGAACCAAAGAACCAAAGAAAGAGCCAAAGAAGAAAAGAACCAAAGAACCAAAGAAAGAACCAAAGAACCAAAGAAGAAAAGAATCAAATAACCAAAGAACCAAAGAAAGAACCAAAGAAGAAAAGAACCAAAGAACCAAAGAAAGAACCAAAGAACCAAAGAGAGAACCAAAGAACCAAAGAAAGAACCCAAGAACCAAGACACAAAAGAGCCAAATATCCAATCAATCAAAGTACTACACAGTACCAAAGAACCAAAGTATCCGAGAACCAAAGTACCCAATAATGAATGTACGAAAGACTCAATCAAAGTACCAGGGGATTTAGGTACCAAAGTATGAAAGAACGAAAATAGCAAAGAATCAAAAAACCAACGAATGAAAGTACCAAAAAAACCAAAAAAGCTATAAGTACCAAAGAACGAAGGTTTCAAAGAGTCAAAGTACCAAAAAGGAACAAAGTATCGGAGAGTCAAAGAACCAATGAGACACAACAGAAAACGAGCTATTCTCTCACATTCTTTAACCAAAATCAGTCGCACAATCCCATTTATTTTCTGTAAAAATATGAATAACTTCCCTGTAGTACTAGTACTACCTATACTACATCGTAACATCCGCGTAATGAAGTTCCTTTTCAAAAAATAAATTGAAATTAACCAAAAAAGCAGTAACGACGCAAACTATCCACAAATAAAATGGGAAACACCATATACACTAGCCTAGTTTACATCAATAACTCGTTTAGTTCGGTCCGATAGGACCAAGCTGGTGGGGATAGTACGGTAGGACCAATGCTTTCTTCCTGCCCGTTTACACCGCCTTGCAACGCGTGGACTAAATGTGTACGCCCGCATTTCGTCATATGTCAAAAACAAGTCGAAATTATTTATTAACATAATTCGTAACCAAAAAAAACATAAGCAACTACGCTCAGAGTGCCTTAGAAACTCAAAACCAACACCATTGACAATAATAACAATCAACATAACCTCATAATTTTTATCCAGTTCGAACCAAATTTAGTTCGGTACACCTGCTGGCAAATACCGAACCAAGAGTGGACCAGCTTAGTCCGCAACTGTTTACACCACTTGAACCAAATATTTGGTTCGGATATAGTCCGAATTTGGTACTTGGTCCACGGACCAAGTTGTCGGTATAAACTAGGCTATTGGTTCGTTGGTTATTTGGGTCTTTGGTACGTTGGTTCTCTGGTAGTTTGTTACTTTGATTCCTTGATACTTTTATTCTTTGGTAATTTGGTTATTCGGTGAAAGAACCAAAGAAAGAACCATAGAACCAAAGAACCAAAGAAAGAACCAAAGAACCAAAGAAAGATCCAGAGAACCAAAGAACCCAAGAACCAAGACACAAAAGAGCCAAAGAACCAAAGAATCAAAGAAAGAACCAGAGAACCAAAGAAGAAAAGAACCAAAGAACCAAAGAAGAAAAGAACCAAAGAACCAAAGAACCAAAGAACCAAAGAAAGTATCAAAGAACCAAAGAACCAAAGAGAGAACCAAAGAAGAAAAGAACCAATAAAGAACCAAAGAACCCAAAAACCAAGACACAAAAGAGCCAAAGAACCAAAGTACCAAATATCCAATCAATCAAAGTACTACCAGTACCAAAGAACCAAAGTATCCGAGGACCAAAGTACCAAATAATGAATGTACCAAAGACTCAATCAAAGTACCAGGGGATTTGGGTACCAAAGTATGAAAGAACAAAAATACCAAAGAATCAAAAACCAACGAATCAAAGTACCAAAAAAACCAAAAAAGCAAAGTACCAAAAAACCAAAGTACCAAAGAACGAAGGTTTCAATGAGTCAAAGTACCAAAAAGGAACAAAGTATCGGAGAGTCAAAGAACCAATGAGACACAACAGAAAACGAGCTATTCTCTCACATTCTTTAACCAAAATCAGTCGCACAATCCTATTTATTTTCTGTAAAAATATGAATAACTTCCCTGTAGTACTACCTATACTACATCGTAACATCCGCGTCATGAAGTTCCTTTTCAAAAAATAAATTGAAATTAATCAAAAAAGCAGTAACGACGCAATCTATCCACAAATAAAATGGGAAACACCATATACACACTGTGTTCTGCTTCCGAAAATCTCAACAACTGACGTCACAGCTTCCCAAGGTTTCTCTTATATAGAAACCTTGACAGCTTCCAAGGTTAATTGATATCAATTAACCTTGGACAGCTTCCCCCTTCCGTCTGTCGCACCTTAAGTTACGAACGAGGCAACCTATTATACAGTAACCTTGCATTTAGTGAAGATATTCTTTCCTGAAAACCAGACAAACATCTCGCAAACAAAGCCACACTGAGTGTTGCAGTGTAGAGTGTAGAAAAGTGTGCACTAGTTTAGCATTACAAGCCTAGTTTACATCGATAACTCGTTTAGTTCGGTCCGATAGGACCAAGCTGGTGGGGATAGTACGGTAAGACCTTTGAATAAATTGTTTTCTTTATTCAAAGGGTAGGGCCAATGCTTGCTTCCTGAGCCGCTTTCCAGCTGCCCGTTTTGTGCACGCAATCGAGCATTTGTGCGCGCAAAAACACTAAACGCGTGTTCCAGCTGTATTGCGTTTGGAGCTCCGCGTTACCTTCCCCTTTCCCCTGAAGCACCACCCGGAAAATTTGGGCTTGAAGCGCAAAACTAGCCAAACGTCAAATCAGTCGAATGCTGTCATATTCAAAATCAAAACGTTGGCAAGTTTTATCTTTTTTGACTGGATCCGTGCTTAAACATACAAAATTTAGCTCAGAGTGTCTATAAACAATATTTTCACTATTTTTCACAATAATCACAATGTCGAGATGCCTTGGCTCGAACGTTGCAAACGGGAATCCTGTGTTACTACTCACAATGTATTTGGCGTAAGCATGACTTTGAACACAAATAGTGCAATGACGTGTTGAATTGAATATCCATAGAACGCCTGAGCATAAGGACAGCGGAGAAATTTGATAGCTTCATAAACCCACTGGATTTTCTATTTTTTTTTGCGGAATATTAAGATTGATAGATTATATTTTAATAATTTCATAATTTATTTACTGAGTCCAAAATAAGTGCGATGTTTGTCATGGTATAAAGAGTACAGTAGGGTACACTAGTACACTCAACAGTGACTATATAGTCCACAGTAGGGCGGACTGCGGAGATAACGTCCCGTTAAGAGAATAGAGCCGTGTTGAAAATCTGGGAAAATGTCAACCTTTTGTCGGTAGATTTGAAAAGCGTCAAGCGGTTCCTCTCAAATTTTCAGAAAGTGTATTCCAGGTTTCTATAATCATCTCATTCTCTCCCGCCACTCCAGTGGATCTCCACCTTCACAAAGTAAAAATAATTAATTGATTTTCTCAATCATGACCAAAAAAGGTGACTTTGGGCTCTTCATCTTTGATGATTTTCTCTGAAATTAAGAAATTTAAAATATATCATTATTGTAATAATATGTCGGAAGAATTCCTTAATTTTACCTATACAGGGTCGGTTGAATGGTAGCAAAGTTGGGCATTTTTATGCTGAAGAAAATGCCATTTTGAAATTTGAAAAATTCCGACTACCTCGGAGGATATTTGAAAAAAACCGAAATTTCGCAAAAACGTTTTTATTATTTCCTGCGTTTGTTTGCTAAGACATTTTAAAATAAATTACACTTTGTCGTTGCCAGTTTTTCTCCTCTAAAATAGGTATGGTGGTATCAAATTGAAAATCTGACGTTTCGTCTTCGTGTTGCCATCATCAAGATTATTTTTTTAAATACGGACCAGGATTTTTGTTTTATATTTAGTTATCTTTTGACGTCCCTAGGGCATTGAGGTATCGCAACAGTCGAAAAATATTCCCATCTAAAAAATAATACCAGAGAAAATTAGTCAGGCAACCCTTGTCTCTCTAAGACATAGTTTGGTTCATAAATCCATCTTTATCCGACAAGTTATTCTTATGAGAAAACCTGCACAACTAAACAGACCTAATTGACTGAACCAAAATCGAAATAACATACAATAATGACATGAAAAATGAAAAAAATACATATAAAAACTGAATCAATTTCTGCGAAAGTGTTCAAAAATATTGTCATTTCAACAAATAATCGAAAATAACAATAATAGGTGAATAATAATTGAAAATATTGAGGTTGCTACGGCAACCTATTACTCTACATCCTCATCAAATCACCTCAATGCCTCAAGGATGTCAAAAGATAACTTGAAATAAAATAAAAAATCCAGGTCCGTATTTAAAAAAATAAAGTTGATGATGGCAGCTCGAAGACGAAACGTCATATTTTGAATTGATTCCACCATCTTGTAGAGGAGACAAAGCGGCAATGACAAAGTGTAATTTATTTTGAAATGTCTTTTCAAACAATCGCAGGAAATAATAAAATCGTTTTTGCGAAATTTTGGTTTTTTTCGAATATCCTCCGAGGTAGTCGGAATTTTTCAAATTTCAAAATGGCATTCTCTTGAGCATAAAAAAAACCGTTTAACCGACCCTGTATCTCTTATAATAACTGAGATCCCCTTGTAATTCAGATTTTTCTTTGACCACCATCTGGAGAAGATGACCATTCAAAAAACTCACTGTCAGGATAAATGATACACCAGAACACCAGAAATAAAAAACATTCTATTTAACTTAAAAAATAATTTATTTTCTATTCTTGGCTCGCGTCAACATTTTCGGTCTGCAGACGTTTGAAGGTGGCCACTGGAACATAGGTAACCAAAGTGAACAGTTTGTTGACGGAATCTTCGTCGTCGTTCCTTCTGCGAGAAAGGCGTACTCTGACACGGAATGGGACGTTCCTGAAAAAAAAAAAGAAATAAATAAATTCCATGTCTCCATAGGTCTTCATATTGAAACATTTCTATTCTAGAATCGTTATGAATTTTATGATTTAAGTAGTTCTGTAAAATACAGGTTCATGGTTTTCCCGTATATTTTTGCACCCCTCCTAAAGTCTTTTTGAAAAGATATTAAAATAAGATAAACAGAAAAGTGTCATATTTTTCACGAACTTTGAGAATTTGTAGACTAAAATGTCAACAAAACAGCGACAGCAACAGAACAACCAGTATTTTCATCCTAAGTCGTGGCTTTTTCAATCAGTGTATCAACTCTAACTAATTTTCTAGACAATATAACCGAAGTGATCATTAGGTGTGTTTGCTATTTCGCAGAAGGATAGTGTAATGCAGATTGCTGGCTGGTGTAACTTATGGCTACCAGTGTGAAGGAGATTCACCAAACGCCTTAGTGCAAACCTGACAAACCAACCAACATTTTACAATCAGTTCACTCCAAATTTTCTTTTATCTTATTTTGAGCTGGGTTAAGAGAACCTTTGTTTACAAAATACACGAAATAGGCTCCCCACCGTATTCTGCACTACACTTCACTTGTTAAACCTCTTAACCTGGTGTTACTAGTGCAGTAATGTGCATCCTACACTGATATAACAAACACGCTACATTGTTTGCACTATCCGCGTAACAAACGCCGCAGTGTGGAAAAGTGTAAATTCGTGTGCACTTGTGGAGGATAACAAACACACTGATTATAATAACAAGGAGAAAGTCGAGAAAATGCATGGATTCTTGCAGGCATGTCCTTGAAGATGCCAATGAACATCTAGAATTTAACCGTAGTCGTATCTCTTCTACACTCTATTCACAACCAAAAGTCACCAATGTAAACAAATTACACGTGATCAAACAAAGGGACACGATTAAAAGGTCACTTTAGATAAACCAACACATGTGATCTGTTCAATCGTTTCTCTATGTCTAATCAAGTGTACTTTCTTTACTTTTGGTGTCTTATGGTTGTGAATAGACTGTAGTTTCCAAGATCCCAATGATGAGGCTGGAATTTGGGACACCCCGTACTTTCTTATGGATACGTTTCAATGAAAAGATGAAGAAAATCCTAGTTATTCAGAGTAAATTCAGACCGCTTATCCAGACAATAAAAAAATTATATTCAAAAAAAAACCTAAAAAACACACTTTCGCACTAAAAAGTGAGAAATATTTTTTAATTTAAGAGTAAAATGATTAACGAGAAAATGTATGTCATTGTGGTGGAAGCGTGGGGTGCTTTTGTAATATTTATACACTAACTCTGCATTTTGAAAAAGAAACTATTAAGAAATTATAGCAATTGATATCTAAGCACCCTACGTTTTTATCACAATGACATAAATTATCTCATTAATCATTTTATTCTTGAATTAAAAATCATTTTACACTTTTTAGTTCGAAAGCGTGATTTTTTTACTATGATTTTTGTAGCCCCTTAACAAAAAAAATCACCTTGGCAACGTTGCATATCAGACGGACGCTTTAAGAATTACCACCCCGTCCTTCAACCAATCTTTCACCACCTGTCAACGAAGCCAAATGTCACTAATGTCAAACAAATCAATAAAAACACAATTTTATTCAATTACAAATTTGAAATTACTGTCTACTTTTTAGCTTTCTTTTAATTAAAATTATTGTATTGTCATCGGTTCTTGACAAGTTTGCAAATTTTCGAATCAATCTGGGCTTTTGAAATAAGTAAAAATCGACTTCCAAGATTCAAACAACCAAAGTTACATACAGAGTGACCCTGATATAAAGCGTGTAAAAATACCAGAGTTCGAATAGCACACTCAAGGTTTAAAAAGATTAAAAATGCATACAACAACATGTTTGGAAATAGGTAAAGATCCATAGGGAGAGAGAGGAGGGAGAGAATGCTGGATAGTGGATAACCTGAACATACTTTTCATAATATGGTTGTGTTGTCGAGTCATTGAATAAAGATTAGTATCTTCAAAGGGGTTAACAACTACTCGCGATACATGTAAAAATTGTTATGTATCAAGTCGCATGACGGCGGCATTCCTAGCATTATATGACAATCATGACATTATGTTGGCATTCCGGGCATCATGTTTGCATTCCGCAGTGTAATACTGGTTTTACACTGGCAGTACGCGGCATTACATTGCATTATGTACAAATTACGCGTCAATACATTCGCATTTCATGGCATTACGGTTGAATGTTGTCTCTAAAGTTCGTAGAGCAACTCAGTGTTTATTTAGAAGTCGAAGAAGTATACACCCAGCCCCCTTATCCATCATAGTTGAATTCGAACTAGAGGTAGGTACCCAAGTGAAATAAAATCTCAAATTTTGTATGATACTTAGTGTTTGGAACTGAAGAATTTGGTATTATTGAAGGCAAAATGGAAGATGTTGAGAAAACAAAATTACACTCGAGATCGGGAATTTTCTGAAGTGGCATGACTGGCATGGCATACGATGATAATTTGCATTTTGGACATTGAAAGACTTCTAACAATAATGATCGACTTTAGTAAAGAATAATTATTTTTATAATGTTTTTTTTTTTAAACTGTTTCCTCAGTCTGACCAATTCATGAAAGTTTCTGCCTACTAGGCGTCATCAGCATGACTATGGGTCCGACTGAAGAGAACAGTTTTCCCGGGAGGATTATCCACGAACTCGTTGTAAGACCATATGATGGTGGATGTCTTTCACTTGAATGATGTGAATTTTACATCGAAGTGATTAATCTACCCGATAGATGGCGTTAGGTCTACAACATCCCACTAACATATTAGCAGCAGTTGCTCAAACACTGGCAAAGTCTCAACTTGGTATCTCAAAATCCAAGTGCCCTGTGGGTAAATTGGACAGAAAGTGTTGATTATCAGAGACCAGCCAACTATTCCATGTATAGAAAAACGTCAATATCTTTATAACCGTTAAAGATAACACCCCCAACCCTCATATATTTGAAATCAGGAAAGAATGTCTTAATGAACTAGAGGATAAAATAATACAGGGGTGTCTCATTGAAAAAGAGACCAGAAGCCACAATTTTTTTGACATCTGATGCCCAATTGTTTTTTTCAATAACGAATTCGGATGATTCAGAAAAAATACAACATTTTTGCAAATTTGAACCACTCTCTAGGGTATTAACGAAGATAGCTATTAGCCAAAATATACGTGAACACCCTGTACAAAAGCAGTTGATTATAGTCTCAAGAATAGTATGAATAAAGTAGAGTTCAAACTCAAGGATCTGAGTTTAACTTCATCATCTGATATCAGACAGTTTAATCCGGATGAATGTTCATTGTTCACTCGAATGAACTTCAACACTTATTATAACTGACGTATGTAAGCATTTTTAAAAAAGCACTGAACATGAATAAACAATTTGAATTTGAATGAATGCTCTCTTTCTTTTCATTCCACGTTCACACAACAAATACAAAATGGGAGAAAAATGAACGTTATCCTCTGTTTCGAATATGTCGGGGAACGAAGTTGTGCGCTTTGGAATTTGTTTTATTTATTGCTGAGATAATTGAAGGATGAAGTCCTTAATCAGAGCTTTCATAGTATTGTTCTATATTATTCACCGAGCTTGTGGTTCCAAAGACAAGAATAATTTTTGAAACACTTCAAGAACCGCAATTGATCATTCCACTTGAATACCATTTTTTCAAATAATAATAAGAATTCCACTGAAGGAGATGGAGGTTGGCGAGCGCGAGCGACTGAGGACTGATTCGAGTGGACGTATTTGTGTTCGTACCTTCCATTTTTTGTTCATTTTGGCGAACGAGTGAAAGATGGCGAATGAAAATATCCAACATCTCTGGATCGGTTCACTAATAAATTCATTCTTCACTTTTGATTAATTTTATGTCTAGTCAAGACGTTTCACTTTGAGTGAAAGATGCTGGATGAAAGGCAGAAATGAATGACCAGTGAACCGTCTGATATCACCTTTACATAATATAGACAAACTCAATCTTGTTTTCCAGAAAGGTGTTTCTCTAGCGAGAGCGATGAACCAGAGAAGCTGGATTACTACTGTAATAGGTACTTTATCTCGTACTTTACTTGTTGTTAGTTTTTATTGGGCATTTTTGTTGAATTGACACAAAAAAGCTAGTACAGCGGTTTCCAGGAATGATATTATTTGTTTGAAACACAAAAACTTTCGATAAATCAACGTCCGCTTGCTTCAAGAAATAAAGTGCTTGTGTTTGCTTGATATTATTATTAGTTTTGCGATGGCGAAAAAAAGACGAAACAAACTTTATTCCCTTGACTATAATAAGGCAGTAATCTCAAATAAAACTAATTTGGGGTCTTGTAAAGATTAGGCATCCATACAATAATGCATTTTTCCAATTTTTAAGCATAGTTTTGGGTTTAAAGAACTATTTCAACTAAAAAAAATGCTGGATGAAACACTTCTAACAAGGAAAAAAATTCCAGAATAAACTAATTTTTTTCCAGATTTCAATGCAACAACTCCCTAAAATGACAGCTTCGTCACATTGTTACAAGCTACATATTAGAACCAACATGCAATGTTGCCAAACGTATCCAAACTTCTTAAAAACCATGACTGCAATAGTTTTGCCTGTATAGTTTGATAGACTATGACAAACAAAAAACAATTTAACAGAAGATACTGAGAACGAGAACTATAAAAATGTAAAAGTTTCAAAAATTATATCCTTGGCTTATCTGATCAATCAAGTTTCTGAATCTTTGAGATGGTGACCCAAACTAACCAGAACTAACCCAATCCTCACCAAAACTAACCCAATATAACCCAAACTAACCAAATTTAATCAGAACTCACGAAAACTAACCAGAACTCACCCAATCTGTCCAAAACTAACCCAATCTAACCAAGACTAACCCAATCTGACCAAAAACTAAACGAATCCAATCGAACCAAAACTCACCGAAACTAACTCAAATTAACCAAAACTAAACCATTCCGACCAGAACTGACCCAATCTAACTAAAACTCACATAAATTAAACAGAACTAATCAAAACTAACCCAGTTTGGTCAAAATCAACCCAAACTAACCCAATCTAACCCAATCCAACCAAGACTTACCCAAGCTAATCAAATCAAACTTAAACTGACTCAATCTGATCAAAACTATCCCGGGAACTATCCCAATATTCATAACCAGAACTCACCCGAACTAACCAAAACTAGACCAATCTAACCACGACTGACGCAATCTAACAAAAACTCACCCAAACTAACAAAAACTAATCCAATCTAATCAAAACTAACCCTTCATCCGTTTCAGACAAAAATATGGAAAACACTTCTCACAGCATCCACTTGGCAACACAGCGCGTGTTTATCATTCTTGGTCTTCAATTAGTGAGTAGTGACTTGAAAATCTTGACATATTGACAGTATTGAAAATATCGACTTCGCGGCGATCAGTTTTGTAAATCAAATTTTCAAAATTTATTTATCCTGCACAACTATTTGTTTTAACTTCTTTAGTGGTTACGTGAGGAACTGTAGTACCTACATGAGAATAACAGAAATTGTCCATTTCAATGACCCACAACTGGAACAAATCGAGATTTTTGGAAAATGTTCGTATGAAGCAATGTGCCTAAAATAGTGTTTTTTCTACAAAAAAGTGATTCATCCAATATAGTTAAACGAAGAATAATTTACCAAATTCGCCTTCAAAAAGTACAAAATACGTGGATGCCTAATGTTTACAAGAACCCTAATTTGGAATAAGGTAGCAAGAAATCAAGTGGGTAGACAAATGAAAACAGTATAATGAAAAAAACCGATAGCAATATTCATGCATACAAGCAAACTAGTTACCTACACATTTAGACACTTCTCACATGTATGTATTTATTTTCTAATGTTATAAAAAACGAAACTAGTAGTAAATAAAATCAGCCCTTACCTGATACCCTTGGACCACAATTGCTTGTTCAATCTGGTATCAATCCTAACATCAGGAGTACCCATTTGTTTCAATGCAAATTTGCGGATTTCCTTGATGGCTCTGGGGGCCCTCTTTTTAAAACCGATTCCATGAAGTCTCTTGTGCAAATTCACAGTGTATTCTCTAGTCACGACTTCGTTGATGGCGGATTTGCCCTTTTTTTCACCCTTTTGCTTGGCCATTTTTAGCTGAAAAAATATAGCTACCTTAACCTCAAAGTCACTTTTCAAGACGATTTTTCACTGAATTCTCACTGATTTTGTGGAAATATTGATACAGGATGATATTGGGAAATATAAGGTTTCACTGTAAAGACTTTTGGGGATGAACGGGGTGGGTTTTAAGGGGATGATTTAAGATTTTTTTATTGAAGAATCTATTTACAAACCTTAGCAAACGAATCGGACAGATCGAAAGAACGTCAAACGTCAAAATTGTCAACATATGCGGTTTTTTGACAAATGTGTATAGGAATAACGCGGTTTCGTCTCTCAAAATCGTTAAGAATCTTTTAGTTGACGTTGCAGTTAACAGATGTCGCCGACAGTCCCAAAGAACTCTTTAGTCCAAGAGCCGATCCTATCAGATAACGAGATAGTGATAGTCATATAGGCATAGCCATTGAAAAGTGATTAAAATATACTGATATATTATATTCACTTTTCTATGGGCATAGCTGAAACTAGATACTGTTGACAAAGTTTACCAGATCTGAGCAAATTTTCAACAGCACATTTTGTCTCCTTCAACTTGAGTTTTTTTCATAGAGAATCTGAATAACCTCTCTCTTTTGATGTTTCGCTCAATCAAAAATTGTTGTTTTATATTACTGTGGTGATAGACTCTAGGAACGCTAGTCCAAAAAAGGTTATTATTCATTATTCTTGGTAATTATACTTTTTTTAAATTTTTTGACCCCTCCAAAGTAATTCCCGATATACTACTTGTGCCGGCGCATTTTCCAATCTTGGAAACGCATTTCTAAAATTAAGTTTCGCGCAGGTACCTACTACCTACGTTCTTGAACTTTTCCGGCGATGGAGGAGAAATGGGAGAATCATTGCAAACTTCCGCAGTTGACCTATATCCAGTTAGTAGATACCGTATTAACCGGATGTGTTTTGCGCAAAATTCACGAATGAGGTAAGGATGCGTGAGCATTAGGCGCATTATCATGAATGGTTTTGCGAAATATGTAAGCGTTTTCATGGAGTGTGGTATCATGAGACCATTCCAGTTTGGTCTGTCATTAACGTCACTTTCAGCCAATCGGCGAGCTGCAAGTGACGATAATGACAGACCAAACTGGAATGGTTTCATGATACCATACTCCATGAAAACGCTCTGTGTGTTTTTTCCGTGACTGTCCATAAGAATACCTCTGAAAATAAAGCGATTGGTATGCTTCAAATGAAATGATTCCAGTTATACCGGAAGTATATAGGTGTCAACTCGCTTGTTTTGAATACGATATATAATATTCCATAGGTAGTACGTCGAAAATGGGTCATCATTTATTTTGACCATGACAGCATCCCTCATAATTTGATTCTGATTATTCTTCTTGTAAAGCAGGACCAACTTTAGGAGACTGCGTTAAACTTTTTTCCTACAGCCGTGCGGAAAAATGAATTTTCCGCATCGATATCCGTGTGGAAAATCAGATTTCCCGCACCAGTGCGGAAAAATTTTTCCGCACGGATATGTCAAAATTAACAATATCATAAGCAAACAGCAACCAGGTTTCCAGGTTACTATGGTCGCTCAGTTACACATTTCGACATTTATTATTATTTATTTGTCATTAGTTGCATCAAAACAAAAGCACGTCTGTAGAAAAACTATTGTACCCAACACTTGCGGAAAATGTTTTTTTCTACGAGCGTGCGCGAAGTAACCACTTCGCACACTCATTGGCGTGAGCAAAGTAACCTTTTCCCGCACTCAAATGTCAACTCAAATAACTACCTACCAATTTGTTGTTTTAAACTTCGTTTCCATACCAACCAAACTGTAGATAATGCACTTTGTAATGCACAAAATAATGTTCGTGTTACTTTTCCCTTTTCAGTCAAAATCAAAATGAAACTCACAATTCTTTTTTTGCGTTAAAAACGCATTCGCCAGTAACGTAAACAAACAATAATAATGACGACTTCCAATCGGCATTTGTGAGTTGTTCTTGCTTGATTTCGGTGCAAACTACTGTGTTTATCGGAAATCTTCGAAAGATTTGAGCTGAATACTGGCATCAAAAAAACCTGATCATGTATACAAACAAACGGACAATCAAATTTATAAAAGTATAAACGATTAAACGAAGACTGACTGACGCAGCTGTCTAGAGTGTCATGTCAAATCAAAACAGTGTTGCCAATAGCAGGGAATAGGGCGACAAAAGAGGACATTTTATGAACAGTGATCGGACATGCCCTCGCATTTCAAATATAAAATAAATCAATTATGATTTTGATTATACCCATATTATCTAATTTCCAGCTGCCGCCACAGACTGTTCTTTCAAAATAAATATATTGTCAAGCATAAATAATCATTATTCTCAAGTTCTATGTTTTTAAGTGCGTTCAAATAATATATTATCTAAAGTTTTTCGTGTCTAATCTGTGAACGCTCGTAGAAAAAATATTGTTCCTAACAAGTTCGCAAAGTGTCTTTCCCGCCCTTAAAGCATATCCGAACTCCGCTTCGCGTCGTTCGTCAAACTGCTTTTGCGTGCGGGAAAGCATCACTTTGCGAACTTGTTAGGAAAATAACTATTGCGCCCTCGGCTGCTTCACCGAACTCCGCTACGCGTCGTTCGGTGAACGGCAGACTCGTGCGAAAAAACTAATTTTCCGCACTTGTTAGGTAACTAGCTATTATTTTATACTGTATCGTGAAGTATCATTTACCAAACCCAAAACCAGTCCGGTAAATGACAATTTACATCATCAGTGACTGTAAAAAAAATTACTTGACGACTGCAAAAATGAAATTTTTCATTATCGAAGACAGTGGAATTGCATTGGTAGAGCATGGTATGGCTGGCACCATCTCATGTTTTTTATTAATAACTTGACGTTTAATGTTGTCTATTACCCAAGTGGTGACATGGTTTGGCTGGCGCCATCTCATGGTAAGAATGTGAGGTGGACTGCCACTCCAAGTGTATGGTTTGACAAGAAAGCACTTTAAACCGATTAACAAAAATTATTATTACAACGTACGATACACAGTCGTTAAATGTCATTAAACTACTCGTCTAGAAATTCCAGACTCGGCTCCTCCGTCGCCTCGTTAATAAACATCTCGACTGGTAATTTAAAAAGTCAATTATCGCCTTAGTAACGTAAATTACTATCGATTAACTTCACTAAAACTTAATTTGAAAAAATCGTTACATTTGTAATTTTTTTCGAAGGGAGACTTTTTTCTGCCCATTGTGATGATGTTTTTTTCATTTGAAAAAAATGATATTTAACGATCGTTTCAAATCGATTTTCAATATTAATTCTAGTCACTCTGTATTAATTTATTGCCGAAAAGTCTACCGGGGTGGCTGCCGCTTTACGAGAAAAATAAGTAGAATCAGATATTGAGGTCGTGATCAGACCGAAGATCATGGCAAACGCTATATGAACAAAATTATCAGCCTCAATTTTGCCACAGGGTGTTTTGAAGACGGGACAAGGAACAACATTTTGATTCACCGTTGTATTTCACTTATTACTATACTTTAGAGGAATCGCAATAGATTTATCTACAAACTGGAACAAAAAAAAACATCAACAAAATTTTAGGGTGACGAGTGGCGGGATTTTGTGCCGTGGAGTAATGGGACTATTATAATCGCCAGAAACCAGAAACGTTTATTCCTAGTAATATATGGCGGATGCGCGGGACTTCTTAGTGATTCGGGTTTTTACCGTCTGTTGTAGAAACTACAAAATTTTATTTATATTTTGTTGTGGTTATAAATGATCTTTCTCAAATAGAGTGATATAAATATTCTAGTTTACTCTGTAAATATGTTTATTACTTATATGAAGGGATAATACAAATCAAACCTTTACTCTAACTTGAGTCTTGCATAATTATTAATTTACAGGGTGTGAATTTAGATTTTTTTTGTATATATTATAGTTTGTCAAAAAGGCTATGTTTCAAAAATATAGGGACACCTTGTACTATTACAAGGTGTCCCAAAAAGTTTGTGGCAAGCTGAACTTGTATTTTTTTAAATGGAAAACCCTTAATGTAAGAATTCTAATCATTTCTCCTATATAGTAAGATCATTTCAATATACGGTTTGTTGGGACCAAAACTTATAATAAAGGAATGGGAGGCGATCAAAGTTGAAAAAGGACTCAGTTGGGCCATTTTTTAGGCGAAATAGAAAAAGTATCGAAAAACCAACAGATCTATGAAACAATACTTATTCTCGAACACAATAATCACATACACTTGTTGTCAAGTTTTGCAAAAACGACCAGGACACATTTTTTTCAAATAGAACACCCTGTACATTATATCTCCACCTTGAAGATAACATCATTAGCTTTCCAAAAACACCATATATGCATACCTTTCTGATCAATAGCCGTTGTCAAGGACAGTCATTATTCTTTGAACATTTTTTCACGATACATTTTTAAAAGTAAAAATGTTGTATCTGGATGTCGAAAAAAAAACCAAGCCTTAGCAAGTTTTTGAAACTTTGTATTCGCGGTTGATTTCTGAAAAAACTATTGATCAGAAAGGTATGATATGTATAGTGTTTTTTGAAAGCTTATGATGTTATCTTCAACATGGACATATAATATACAGGGTGTTATATTTGGAAAAATTGTGTCCAGGTCGTGTTTGCAAAACTTGACCACCCTGTATAATAACAAATAATTTCAATCAAACTTTATGTGATTATTGTGTTCAAGGATAAGTAATGTTTTATGGGTCAGTTGGTTCTCCGATACTTTTTTCAGTTTCGCTAATTCGCTTGAAAAATGGATCAACTATGACGACTCCTTTTTCAACTTTGATTGCCTCCCATTAGTCCCATTTCTTCATTATAAGGTTTAGACCCAACAAACCTTTTATAAAAATGATCGTACGAGATAGGAGAAAAGATTAGAATACCTACATACAGGGTGTTCCATTAAAAAAAAAACAAGTTTAGTTCACCATAAACTTTTTGGGACACCCTGTACTATGACCATATTTTTAAAACATTACTTGTTTGATTAAGTAAAATCACCAAAAAATGTTGGTAGCTGGTTATGTTTCAGAGGGTTAAATGCAATGATGTGGCGAATAATAGATGTGTTTGTTATGCTCCACTAGTGCACACTTTTCTACACTACAACACTCAGTGTGGCTTTGTTTGTGAAATGTTTGTCTGTTTTTTAGGATAGAATATCTTTTCTAGTTTAGTGAAAATATTCTATCATAAAAAACAGACAAACATTTCACAAACAAAGCCACACTGAGTGTTGTAGTGTAGAAAAGTGTGCACTAGTGGAGCATAACAAACACAGCTAATATAAAACCATGTAGTTCCACTAGTTCGCCATGTTTTCATACGGAGTCTACCATGAAATCAACAAAAGATGTACTTACAATTATTTATTAATTATTTATCCTTCTTCATTTTATTCAGAGGATCCGTTTCTCAGCAGTATTTTCAATGAACTTCTAGCTTTTATGTTCTGATTGTTCTTTTTTATTCTGGAATAATTTACTTTTGAAAATTGAAGACGCGTGACCTCTAATGGACACTTATGTAAGAATAATCATCATAATTATATACATTCACAGCTGGAAGGTTTGTGTTCAGATTTTTAAAGTAGTAGCTAAGTAGCGCTCATCCAACCATCAAAGTATCTCGTTAATATTTTAGACATCTTTGGAGCCAATCTCCCATTGTTTTAGAGGTAATCTTCATAACTTAGTCAATTCTAACAGCAATAATAAAATTATGTTTTTCATTCTTTTTGCGTAAATATACAGTATGTCTGGCGATGATGCCAAGAGGACAAAAGGACCAACAATTTATTTTTTCGAGTAAATGTCATCTTCTACTATGTAAAAATGAAAATTACCGCGTTTGTGTTCTTAAAACTCAGGAACCGCCAAAAGTTATAAGATTAATCCGGGACAAGTCCAACGGCATGGTTTTATTCGTCAACTCATCATAGCTGATTTTGGAAAATTAAAATTTATATTCAAATTTTTGATATAAAATGAATTATTTGTCAGCATTCGTCATTTTCTTACAATTATTAACAATGCCATTAATTTCATTTGACGTTGAAGCATGTTCTATTGGTTAGTACAAATATCAAGCCGCGTTCACAGTAAATACATATTTGCGTTGTGTGGTGAATGGTAATGAGAAACGGTAAGAAGAATAGTAAGTAGTATACAGTCTTCGAAAAGTAGAAAAATTTATCATTTTCAAGGAGTCAAGTACCCATATTCAAAAGTGATTAGCAAAATGTAGTTTTTAAACATTTTACTACATAGTCTTGAATCTTGTACTCGCATCATAAATAATGTGGATGTGATATGCATAGATAAATGTAAACCTTGTTTCAAGAGCATACCTCTATCACCTCTACCGTTGTTTGAACCATATACCCACCAAACAAAAAATAAATAAGTATAGATGAGTCCAATGACCAACAAACCTTTCACAAAACCAATCCCAACCTCATCAAAAAGACACCCCGCGAATCTAGATAATTTCAAAAAACGCACACAATAAAATAATTTTGATATCTGCTTGTTCCTATGATTAATGTGTCTGTCCCTTTGCGAGAAGTCTTCAAGGGGGGTATCCCAAAGAGTAGTCAACCTGTGCTAATGTGTAAAACAAATCTGTGGGTTTTGTCCTTTTTGATACTTTTGACTTTACAGGGGTGGAGTTGATTTTGAGTTTCACCAAGTGTTCACTATAAAAATTCGTTTTTAGTGTGTAATTGTTTCGAGTGCTGATGCTGCGGAAAAATTTGGAAGGATATGATTGCAAAAACCTTTGCTTACCGTTGATCTATTATACAGTGCGGCTCTAAAAGGTCCCCCCCCCCCTTTTTTTTAATGGTTGCACCAAAAATTTTGAAACTTGGCATACTTTAATGGCTGTCGAAATACTACTTTTTGATGTTACTGACGTACTTTTAGTATTGCCTGGCGGCTGGGCGCCATTTTGGAACATTTTTTTAAATGGAAAGGGGGTCGTGTGACACATCATTCGAAAGGTCTTATCAAGTAGATTATTGTGGGAAAATTTCATAGGAATAAACGCATCCGTGCGGATATGACAGCCTGCCAAACTTTTAGTTTTTAAAAATGTCGTTTACATTAAGTTTCAATTTTTTAACGAGCTGACACATCAGATTCCGGAAAAATGATGGTGAACCTGAGCAAAACAGTACAGGTTACAAATAGGAATGCTGATACAAAGAGGATAAAGAATTTCAAGATAATAAAAAAAATTGGAAAGCATTTATTAGCATTATAATACTAAAATCTAAATTAAGATGGAGATACAGTTTCCGCACTACCTCGCCACAGCACTAAAGTTTAACCAAATGTGAAAATCTTGAAGCGATATGAGGCAGTTGTTTGATTATTGTGTTAATCAGGAAGTGTTACAAAAATGCCTAATTCGCGTCCCCTCGCAGAAAAAATTAAATCAATTTTTATTTATGGCGGAAATCGTAATTTCCATGAGACGGAAAGAATCTTCAATGAGCGCTTCCCGGACCTTCCGATATGCAGGAAATATCTTCGCGAGTTAGTGCGGAAATTTATCGACACTGGTAGTGTTCATAGCTTGAAGAATCAAGGGCGACCATCTATTTCGGAAGATAAACAAATTGCAATCATTGGTGAGATGGTGGAATCCTGAACAGTCGACTTCTCAGGTTGCAGACACTGTGATACTTCGTCTGCTTCTGTAAAACGATTGCCGAAAAAACAGAAATTTTATCCTTATAAATTTCAAATGGTGCACCAGTTGACTGAAGATGATCTTGACAGACGTGTGGAATTTTGCGCAATTATGACCGATAGAATAGCCCGAGAACCGAGATACTTTCAAAATATTTGTTTTAGTGACGAGTGTACAGTCTGTTCATGGCTTTCCTGCGGTTACGGCATACTTTTCCGTCTCTCTCTTACACATTGAAAAAAAAAACACGTACGTCTGGACGAGGGTCTTTCTGATCAATTTGACAAATGTCACATGTGTAGCGATCAATCTACGACATACTGCCAAACGTCAAATACTGTGACGTGACCGCAGGAAAGCCATGAACAGACTGTACTTTCTTTTTAAATGGCCGTGTACACAGGCAAAATGTTCGTTATTGGAGTGACGTAAATTCGCATATTTTTCGGGAAACCCACACGCAATATCCCGAAAAGGTTAACGTATAGGCTGGCATATTGGGGAACCATATTGTTGGTCCTGTTTTCATTCATGAAAATTTGACAAGGGACATGGATTTGAACTTGTTAGAAACTACAATAGCGCCTTTGATTGTACAAATACGTCAGAATAAACCCAATGAATTTGGCATGACACCAATTTTTCAACAGGACGGTGCGCCTCCCCATTTCAGCAGAAATGTAAGGCAGTATTTGGACATAACTTACCCCAATCGTTGGATTGGTCGTCGGGGTCCTACCGAATGGCCTGCCAGGTTGCCCGATTTAACACCATTGGACTTTTTTTTATGGGGATATTTAAAACAGAAAGAATATGCAACACAGCCAGACTATCTTTTAGATTTACAGCAAAGAATTACTGCTTTTTGTCAAAATATTAATGTCGATACTTTCGAAAAAGTCCGTCAGGAGTTCTCAGACAGATTATTTCATTGTTTGACCCCCAAACGAAGGACATTTTCAACATTTTTTACAATAAAAATTGAAGTTTTCTTTGTTCTTATTTCACGAATTTCTTTATCTTGTTAGTTTGACAGTCTGTCATATCCGCACGGATGCGTTTAATCCTATGAAATTTTCACACAATAATCTACTCGATAAGACCTTTCAAATGATGTGTCACACGACCCCCCTTTTCATTTAAAAAAATGTTTCAAAATGGCGCCCAGCCGCCATCTTGAATACTAAAAGGACGTCAGCAACATCAAAAAGTAGTATTTTAACAGCAATTAAAGTATGCCAAGTTTCAAAATTTTTGGTGCAAACATTAAAAAAAACTGTAATTCGACAAAACACCATTTCTTTGATCTCTATTGGGGACAACTCAGCGCTAACTCCTTTGGAATTGACTTTCACAAATCCTCCAGCATTTTATAGTTCATGTGGGTAGAACTGTTTTCCAGATTTTTTTCTCCGGATCTACAGGACGGCTCTGCTTGGTCATCTTGCCGCTTGGAATTTTAGTGAGGAGTTGGAAAATCAAAGTGTGTTTCTTGTTCTTGAGGTCCATTCAGAAGTTCATGTACAACCAACCATGGATAAAAGGGTCTGTAAAGGTAGTCCGACCCTAAAATTTTCCGGTGTTCCTGGGTATGCATTTCTAGACAGATTTTTATGTAGGTCTTAGCAAGGATGGCTTCTCAATAGGGTTTTCTGGTCAATGACCTCCCAAGCATATTACAGAAAATGTATAGTTTTACCTTCTTCAGTTATTTTGCTCGTAAGTGATCGATTTATTTTCTAAATAGTAAATCCACCTTACATTATCCTGCCCGTCCCTCGTTACAGTCGTAATCAAACTCTCAGCCACAGTCAGAATTCAGAAATGACGATGAAGCTTTGCGAAAATACCCGAAAAATACACAGCTACCGAGTGTAGCCGAACGCCTTAACGAATTGTAAAATTGAACCGCATCTTGAGTCATCTGCCGAAGCTAAAATTTGATATATATTGGCGTTATCGATTCTACCTGTTGATCGATCGACTATAAGGATGTTAAACGGAAAGCTTGGTACAGAACCGTAATCAATCTCGAGAGTTAGATCCATGTGAGTAGTGCCCTCCTTATACCGGTTTCGTCCCGAATTTGGACTCGACAGCATGGCACCACTCACATTAATGCAACTCTCGGCACAATACCCTAATCTGGAAATATGTGCAGCGGCAGTTTTGGATAACCACTGCCATCTATTGGCTCGCAAATCAGCGAACGCGAATAGATGTGGGATATGACGAGACCGCTATAAGATGGGCACTACTCACATGGATGTGATGTAATTGATGGCAGTGGTTGTCCAAAACAGTCATGCAAGCGGTGCTAAAGGCGCTTGAATCCTACAAGAACTGAATTGAATTTGACAATTTTTTTTAAAAGTGTATGTATCAATGTAGTAATTAAATGTACCGCCATTTTGTGGTACTTGAAGATATCGACTCAATATTCAAGGGTTATAAAGTAATCATCAGGATCTTCAAAATGAGATGTCACACGACCCTCAAAATGGCGCCCAGCCGCCATCTTGAGTACTAAAAGTACGTCAGTAACATCAAAAAGTAGTATTTCGACAGCAATTGAAGTATGCTAAGTGTAAAAATTTTTAGTGCACACATTAAAAAAAAAAGGGAGGGGGAGCTTTTAGAGCCTCACTGTATATCCTATTTTGGACAAACGTCCGAACATCTCACTTATGGACAAGATGAATGCAGAAAGGTGAAGAAACAAAAAGCAAAGGAGAATCTGATCTATAAGCATAAACTGCTAAGATCTTGTGTTCTGTGAATCCTTCACTTTTGAATTGGAGCATGTCTTTATATCGTTGTTTCAAAAAGTTATCCTCCACCACTGTATAATGTTAACTAAGGGACATAATGTCATATCAGCGTTATCTGAGCCCGGTTAAGAAATCCAAGGGTAGTTTTGGTACCGTTAAAAGCCAGGGTGGTGACTTTCGCAAAATAGGATCGAATATCAAATAAGCTTTATGCGGCGAATCTTGACGGGCGGTTAAGGAATCTTGGAATTTCTACCTAAATATACCCTTATGGGTTGGTTTATCACGAAAGTTGACATTTCAAGGGGCCGCATCAGTTTTGAATAAATGCATTGAAGAGATTGTAGATGAAAATAAATTTTCCACAATTCAGGAGGAAACAGAAAGCGCCATTGTGAGATCATTTAGGCGCCAAAAAATATCGTCGTCATCCCAAACCGGCTCTACAAGAACTAAAAATAAAATTTAATCATGCAGTCTACCTAAATTTATGATAGTTATTGAGAATGTTCTTAGAGACTTGAGATAAATGTGGAATAAAATTTATTGACTCTATTCTTCCACAAGTGATAGTGCAAGGTTTTTGTCTTCGATAAATTAACAAAACAAAAGTGTTCTGCCACAATCTATGGCAGACCTTTAAAACACATAAAAACCGTCAAGTTCACCCATAATATCCCTTGCATATGCAACGCCAACAAAAATAGAAACAGCAAACAAACCGCCTGTGTTTACTTTCTCGGCTTCTATTGCCCGCATCCAAATCTCGATTATTCGTAGCTTTTTTTTTGGTCGAACGCAGCGCTGATTCGGTCCGCACTCCGCGCGCGTATAACCTCCCCTCTTGCCCCACCCATCTCCCTGCTACTCGTATGTCTCGCAATGCGTGTCCTCCAAAAGTCCTCTACAGAGCTGGGTCAATGAATCCACAACAGAATTGGCCTTGAAATTTCGATGGTGCGCTGCGATCTTGCGCTGAGTTTACTTTAGACGCGACTGTGAATTTTGTTCCGGAATTCTTGGGCGTGAGGGAATGAAGACTTCGTTTATTAGTGTTAATTTGGATTGTGTGAGCTGCGACGAATCAACTTATGACGAATGGAATAATATTAAAGATAATAAACGTCACTTTAACGTTTACGACAAAGCAATGTCCAAAGCGTCCTAAGAATTTGGCCAATTTGGATCAATTTCCTTCGTTCATAAAGGAAAATTTTAATTGGAGTCTTCAGGGCTGGTATATAGTTTGCTCAATCTTTCTTCTGTCGTTTCAAGTAAAAAGACCTTTGAAAAAAAATCTTTGATAACTACATCGGGAATTTTTTTTAAAGAATATTTAAAAGGCTTGGGGATTTCATTCTGAATAAAAATAACCGTAATATGTAGTTACTATTATTATTTTGATGATTAAAACGTTGGTTTGTTTTTGTATTTTTTCAAATTGGAGTGTTTAAAAAAATATATTAGAAAATGTCTGTTCCATATTGACAATACCTAGAATTTCATATTTTTTGAAGAAGGATCAGTTTTAAACGGTATTTTTTCCCAGAGAAACTACTCTGAGTAGATATTTGATTTAAATAAACAATACAAAGACTAAAATACCTAACTTTTCAATGATGAACAATCGGATTTTTATTCAAAATGACCCCTTGTGGGACGCTCTGTATAAAATGTTCGAGAAATACTATACAAGGTGTTTCATTATACAGGGTGTTTCCTAACCTCTGTGACAAAGTGAAAGGTGTGATTCTTCGCTTAATTTTAAGACGAAAATGTGGTATAACTTTTTTTCGAATTTCGCTTTGTTTCCAAAATACAGGGTGTTTAATTTTTTTAATTATTATTATTTATTGTTATATACTTTTTTTTTATTTATTTAGTGTTTTTGAATTCTCCATTAAAATGATTATAATTGATTGCTGTATTTGTTAGAAAATTCAACATCAGCGATAAAATTACTTTTTCCGTCAAAACTCACTCAACTAGATTTAATTTTTTATCTCAAAAATTAGGCAAGATACGATAAAAATTCAAGAGATCAAAAAGTTGCGTTTTTAGTTGAATAACCTGAGAAAAAAATGAAAATGATACAAAAAGTCAGTGGCGTACATTTTTTTCCCAATAATATTGGTTGAAGTGCCGCTTGGGACGCCACTGTATTCGATAATTTTTATTTGTTCATGGCAAAATGAGCCCGTTATCACTATAAATACCGTTACCAAACTTCAACAAAATCGAGTAAAAGATAAATTAATTAATAATAAAAAACTAATCAAAAAAAAAATTAAACACCCTGTATTTTGGAAACAAAGCGAAGTTCGAAAAAAAGTTATACCACATTTTCGTCTTAAACTTAAGCGAAGAATCACCCCTTCCATTTTGTCACAGAGGTTAGGAAACACCCTGTATATGCGCATGCAGGACTCCAGGAAGTGGTAGCGCTCACCCTCTAGAATGCACCATTTTCGAAAGACATTTTGTTGATATTGAAAAAAAAATTTTTTTTTGCGAACCACTCCAAACCGTTTATCGTACAAAAAACAGGTTTTGTAAGCATTTTTTACTCCCAATAAGCTATGTTTTGTGTGTTTTTTTTTCAAGTCATAATTGGTGAAGGTTTTGAAGGGGTAGTGGGTGTTCTTCTCCCCAACTTCTACGCTACTGGAAAAAGTTCTGTTTTGGACACCCATTTGAACTGTTTTCTACACAAAAAAATGTACTCTTGGTCTAAATCAACTTTTATGTTGAGAAACCTAGTAAATTTTTTGAAATCACTTTTTTTCTTACTAATTAATCAAACAGAACAAATCACAAAACCAATCGTTACCTTCAGAATTGCTGAATAAAATAAAAAAAGAGATCACCCTTTATCTCGAAAATGGTGCATTTCAGAAGGAGGGTCGATAGAAACTTTTTTCATATTTCTGGACGAGTTATCACATCCTGAAGTTTTACGCATATATTATGAAACACCCTGTATACAAAAGACCTGATGAATCACCTAATTAATCAAAACAAACCTCTAAAAAAGGAAACTGATGAAAATCCTAAGATGAGGGATTCCTTACACTCAAAGTTTTTCACTCAATAATAATTGGGAATGATGTGTTTGTCAAAAATCAATTGAATTGCGCTTCCCTGAAGAGTAAACTAGGATAATTCATTCTGAAAAGGTTGAAGAATTGAGAAAACTATTCATGAGTTTATTGAAAATAGTCTGTCGCAAAATCAAACAAAAAATATTTCGAACAACCTTAACAATATTAACTGAAGAATATTCTCCAGGGTGTCTCCTTAATGATGCGTTTAAATTAAAAGACGAATTTTTCTGCTTGAAAATAGGAAGAAAAGTATCGTGAAAATCGATGAGCTCTGATTATGACAAATATTTCAAGCCATAATGTGTGCTATCTAAGAAGGAAAAAAATAAAAATGGAAATCACGGAACCGTTTATCGTACAAAAAACAGCTTTTGTGAGCATTTTTTACTCTCAATAAGCTATGTTTTGCGTGGATTAATTTTTTTTAAATATAAAAATGATAATTGGTGAAGGCTTGAAGGGGTAGTGGGTGTTCTTCTCCCCAACTTCTACGCTACTGGAAAAAGTTTTGTTTTGGACACCCATTCGAACTGTTTTCTACACAAAAAAAGGTACTCTTGGTCCAAATCAAGTTTTATGTTGAAAAACCTGGTTAATTTTTTGAAATTACTTTTCATTTTACATAATATTTTGTGGTATCATGAGCAAAATTCTCCTTTACAAAAATATAGGTATCGACATTCCTTTAACGATATCCATTTGAAAAGTTTTTGAAATTGATGAAATTGCCTTCATCAGACTTCTTTATTGTTTTTCTAATGGTGACTTTAAAATTCTCTTTTAAGTCAGGTTTCATCGAGGGTTTCATGATCAACTCTTGAACCT
The DNA here is from genome assembly GCA_958502075.1 of Orchestes rusci. Taxonomy (NCBI): domain Eukaryota; kingdom Metazoa; phylum Arthropoda; class Insecta; order Coleoptera; family Curculionidae; genus Orchestes; species Orchestes rusci. The sequence goes on from OY293314.1 coordinate 15,362,391, forward strand.
TGATCATATAACTTAGTTTCAAATTGTTTTTTTATCTATTTTTTTTTGAAATTTTAATGATTAGCACAACATAACGACTCGTCGATTGTATTTGTACATCAAGTGTACGTATTTTATTAAAAATGATCGATATTATTATTATCATGTCCTACCAACACCAAAGTATGTACGTAGTACTTAATTAGCATCTGTTTATTCAAAAATCCTTTTCTACACAGTGCGCATCCTCCACATACCTAAGCTTCTTTTTACTCGTTTTTTTTTTCCATTCATAAGTTGATTTTTGTTTAACGATTGTTCCCATATTTAAGGTCCATAATACATGTTTTTTGCTTTTCAAGAAACTGTATCAATTTCTGAAACTCTTTCGATCGACTTGAAAGCTTTAAGTGATTTTAACCTCGGGTGCATCGTATTTCAACTGACATTCTTTCCTTTATAAGCTTTTAATTAATAATAATAGCGAATTATCACAGCAAATGCCTGGAAAATCATTTGTTTTTACGAAAAAAGTGAAATACTATTCTGATAAAAAGGTTGTGGGCAATTTAAAACATTCAGGTTTCGCATCCTAAGAAACCCCGTATACCAATTTTCAAAGCGATACGTTGAAAAACATATATTTTGAAGAATTCTATTTCTGTTGATCAACTTTACCATGCACCCTGTATCTAAGAAACGTAGCAATTTCGGAATAAGTTACTTTGAATCGGCTGATTTTCACGTCAGGAATATGTGGCAAGATTTTGTAAAGACCTTATACGGTATATTGGATGGTTTTTTTAAATAATAATTGCCTCTGCTTTCTGAACTATATTTTTTTATATTATTATTTTATTGTTTTGTTCAGTGTCGTATTGCAATCTTGGCACCTATTCCGTACGTGATCATACTACTTTCTACAATTTTATTGTTGTAAAATCTATCTCTATTTTGGGTGCTCTAATTTTCCCTTGTAATTTCATATGAATTTTTCACTTCAGTTTATTTTTATTCCTATAAAACACCTTAGACAGACATAGAATCTTTATTGCTATACTTGTAAAAGCCTCATAACTTTTTTCACATAAACTTTCCTCATTTCAATGATTATTATTACCCTTGTTTAAAAAGACAAAACCTTTCATGATGAAAATATGATAAGGAATCTTATACCAAGAGTTCTTACAACAAGGATCATAGCGAAGCAGTAAAATATGAAAAATTTGTGACTATGCTTGAAGGGTGAAGTCAAACTTCTTTTGTTATAAATAACGCGTTTCGACTAAATTGTGATCACCAGGGCATGCAGGATTCCTATATCTTTTTGTTGCAGTAGGTCAAATAGAACACACTAACTTACACTTAGACTCAAACACTAAACACTACTCAATGCTTAAAACAACTACTTATAAAACCTATACTTGTAAGTTTTGAGTAGTGTTGGAGTGTAACTTATTGTGTTCTATTTGCCTATTCAAACCAAGAGGTTGCCTTGGTGATGACTGATGTCTAGTCAAAACGCCTCTTTTGGAGACTCCAGCTAACTTTGAATACAATATGGGGTTGGAAAAGGGATGAAAGATGCTTTGTTCAATTCTTCACTTGAAGAAAATTGCTTGTGCATGTGATGTGATACATGTGAACATAACGGGAGGAAATGTGTATCATAGTAATGAAAATTATGTGTGTGGGGTGAAAATATAAAAAAGTGTTTTACATGTATTTTCTACAAAATATCACTTTCTCATCAAAGTACAATAAAAGAAGTATCAGACTCAAGAAAGCTGATGAGTTAAAAATGTTCATTTGTCAGGTTTCCACTTTCCACATATTTGTATAACATTGTTTCCTCGGATATACGTTATTTTTTTATGAATATTATTTAATTACTCATTTCAAAAATGATCATGGAACTTTCCTAAGCAGAAAAAGACTATACAGCAATGACTCATTGCCACCTTTCAAAGCTGACACACCTCTGAATATTCAAATTTAACGGTTATAGCAACGTTAAAGTCAAAAGTCATCCGCTATAAAATGGAAAAAAAATATGAATTCATAACAGCAACAGCCACCCTTGCATGCCATGCAACAGGTGATTTGTCCCAAACCCAAAATAGCGGTGTGTCACCCCTAAATCATATCTCATCCCCGATCGTGCGTGGGAAAGTTCCTCGATAGCCGATTATACCTTTTATATCGACTTTTATTCGCGCCTTTTATATAAAACCTGCTGTATAAATTATGACAAAATCTGTACAGGTGTCCCCCCTGCGTCCGCGACGGGTTCCTTCTTTTGTTACCACAGGTACCGGATTTTATAAAGTGAAGGAATTGATAATTTTTGGTTACAATCATTTTGTATTGAAAACTGATATTGCTTCTGGTATTTGTTGTAGACTGGCAACAATAACTAAGATTTTCAGAAATCTGATGCGGATGTCTGCTCTGAAAAGTCAAAATTAGTTAGTCAGACATAGTGTAGTGACCCTGCGGGCGGTAACTATTGTCAAATGAAAATTTATTCTGCCCGCGTATCTGCGTCCCGTCTGCACTTTAAGTTGAATAAAAACTTTGGCGGTCCCTTTCATGCAATATAAATCTCAATGGGCGTGGAGAACGACTAGGCATTGTTTGTAAATTCTCCAATGGAAGCGGTACTTCCCTAGACCAAAGTTAATCGGCTGCTAAAGCCACTAGACATTGTTGCGCAAATTACACATTCATCTAATTCCCTGAAAGGGTCTTTTCTTATGGGGTGTTAATGCCTCAAAATATGTCACTGTTGCTCAGACGGGGATTAGGGGTATTATGGGCTTTTGAGAAGGTTTCGGTCAATGAGTACCCATCTCTAGAGATTGTCTAAATCACTGATGAATATCCAAATTCACCAGTCTTATTGAAAGTTGTCATTCAAACTGCTTTGTGTTGTAGTTTACGTGGCTGTACTATGACCGACCAGCAAATGATAGTAAAATGTAACTCTAGAAGTATCAGCTCGATGGTCGTACCCAGTCCCATTGCCAATGTATAAGTTTCATTCACCCCCGACAAATAGACACGCAGGGATATTGACACGTCAAAAACAGATCGTTTTCTGAAAAGGTTGTTTACACTCGTTGAGCAAATAAAGGGGGCGTATCGTTGTATTATTGCGGCAGTACTGAGTCTCTATGTACCTTCAGACATGAACAAAATAAACAGTAGTAACCGCAAAAAGTCAAAAAGTCTGGGTGTGATTCTGGGAATCAGTTGTAGACTATGGAGGGTATAGTGAGTAGTACCCAGGTGGCTTGTGAAACAGACGGGTGGTGGTTATTAGAAGTCCATAACTATTTATGCCTTAATTGTATGCAAATGGGAATTTGGTACCCACTGACACTTCTATTATAAATAAGTATTTATTATGAATGGGTGGCAGTACGCCATATATCAATACACTTGATCAAAAATCCCATTATTCTTTGACTGATTGTTATTTACTAAAATAATGATTGTTAAAATTTCAATTACTTAGTTTCTGATTATTCTTGTCTCAGTATCGTATTTGTGGCTCTCGACCTAAACAATGGTCAACATTTGAATGATTGTTACGGGTTACGGTAATCTGTTCGTAATGATTTGATCCTACCATTCATCACAATAAATAATTATACTTATATTGAATATTTATTAAGGACTTTAAGTGAGTACCACAATTTCAGGTACTACCTGAATTCAATGCAAGCTGAACAGTCGCTCTATTCAGATTTTATTCAGATTGCGAGATGTAGCGAGAAAATTCGACTCGATGAAGCGGTACGGCCGCTGGTGTCGGTACCGTCGTCGGGTTTTTTTACCCCGTTCCAACTTTGGCCTTGAGACAGGAGAGGGGCGCTGAGACGTAAGAAGGGGGAAGCCAGAAAAGCGGGCCTTTTTTGGCCGTTGTGTGAATTTGATTATCGTTTCGTTTTTCTGGCGTATAAAAGGAATGTTTGGTGGTACGCGGCGGAGGATGTCAGCGGCGTAGGGGACGAACGTTTAACATAAATTAATGCAGGTGCATTTTTCGGTAGGGCGTTCCATTAAGAAGGGTTGCGGCAGGTTGTTTCTTGGTATTAAACCTAGTTAAAAATGCCTTGGCTAAAAATATTTAACAGTCGGATGTCTAAATGGGTACGTTGAACTATTTGCGAGTTCAAATTTAAAAGCAAACACATTTGGAATGGGATGGCACACGGCGGACGCAAATAAATTACGAAATGTAAAATCGTTAAGACAAAAATGCTATGGCGACAAAAATAGAACTGTGGGGAAAGCGGCATCCAAAAGCCGGAATCCGTAAGCAGTACTGCGAAAACTATAACACAATAACAGAGCTGTCTATCTAAATTAAACACTGTGAATAACACAATCGGTCAACGACCCGCAATATTTGATCCGCTTATGAAGTGATGTGCTGCAATAACTGATAGTAATTTGGCCTGCCGAATTTGGTCGGAACGACTTTTCAATTGCGATAATGTATAGTGAACGGAGAGTAGATTAATGTCTAACGTATTCTGTATAGTCATTTGTATGAGAACAGGTTTAATGCATTCAAATAAATCTCAATTCATATTTCGTAGATGTAGCTGCAATTTGAATGGATTTATTTTTTTCAATACTATCAGTTATACCGTTGATTGAGAGCTTTCAAACACTGTATACATTTTTGATATTGCTAGATTGTCAGTACAAGCGAAATGGGAATTCATTATTTTATTGCGAAAAATATGAGATCAGAAATAAAGCTTTTCCCAATAAAAGGATGTTCGAATATCTTTCATGAATTGTTCAAAAATATCGAATAAAAACGTTATTACCAAAGCGAAACGGGAAAATGAACCCTACCGATGCTCGGGATTATCAGGAAACTAGGACCTGCTCATAAAGTATATTCAGTTATAGGTAGATATCTACTTTTAGTTTAACATCGAAAAGCTGCAAATAATTATCTCAATGCTCTGACCGCCGATATCGGTATCGATGAAAAACCAAGTCTGAATCCTACAGGGTGGCCCATCGAAAACGAAACGGCAATTATTTTGAGATTAACAACTCGAAATTCGGAACAAGTGATATTAATAACCATAACTTTTAGGTGATGGAAATCAATGAAAACTCAAGGAGGACTATGTCTACATAGTTCATTTCATTCTCAATTTCAACGAATGAGAGATTTTGAAATCCGTTGAAATTAGAAATTAAATTATATGGGCCAATTCTGTGCACATCTGTAAGCGAATATGTTACTTTCTCTAAGCTTATTGAATAGACAATTCACAATTCTGGGCATCCTATAGCCTGAGTCTCATAGAATCATATTCCAGAATCGTCCCATAAGCTTATAGAAAGTTGCAGATTCGCTTACAGAGGTGCACAGAATTGGCCCGTTGGCACTACCCCTTATAGTAATTTTTCTGAACAACTTTTCACATGATCATTTTTTAAAATTGGATGAAAAAATGACTGAAGCAAAGCAGTCTCTTTATAAAAAATGTCAAGTATGAACTTATTTTAAAGGGATTTCTAAAAAGTTTGCGAATTAATATTGTTTTGAAAAAATGAAGAATAAGAGCGATATTGGGAATTACATATTATCCTTTGATAAATACAACATAATATTTCGTAGTTTTTAGTTTTTTTATTAGATCTTATAGGCTGTGTCACTTTACTCAATAATCAAGCCAGGAAAAAAATTCTGTATACAATGGAGTCGATGCAAACTCATTAATTTTCGATTCGGCCTTGCATTTTCACATACAGGGTGGGTAAAAATCGCTTGGACACGTCAATTTTTGGATTTTGGGAAACACATTTTTGTGGTTTTTTCACCCCCTACCTGTTAACCCCTGAGCAGTGATCACAGGTACCCACAAAAAATTAATAAAAATAAATAAAAGATAAAACTTGAAACCTTGGGAATATATAATCTTGATCAAAATACCTATCAAAAGACGTATCACCCCACTTGGGAGTTGACAAGTGGGGGGTTAAAATACCAAAAAAATTTGTCTTCTAAAAAACAAAAATTGACATGTCCAAAGTCCAACCGATTTTTTATCAATCACTCAACACCTGAGAAACCACCTGGATGGGAAGTTTTCGTGTCCCACCCTGGATTCAAATAATCGTCCTACCTGTGTTTTTAAGTAAGATTCCAGCCAATTACTGCTTCAACCAGCTTGTTGAAGAGACTAGCAGCAAAAGTCAAAACCTTGTAGAAAACTACATCAAAACATATTTGGAACCATGTATTTTATTTTAGTGACTTTCACTTTCTCAAAGAATGAACTTTTTAAAAATAGTGCGAGTATTTCCGAAATAGTGAAGATTTGTCTAAAGGTTATTTACGTTCACATTTTCGATCTCTAAAATCCCCTCAGGATACATATTATATTTTTGGAATTAGTCAGCAATACATATATTATAGCCATTGGATGGATGGAAGGACTATTCCATAATTAGGACTTTCATTTGACGAAACAGGAATATAATATATAAGATTTACTGATGATAACATAATCTACACGAATGGAAGTATTGTTTAAGTGCACAATCGATCAATTTCATAAATAATGCCTAAACGGTTTTCTTCGTTGGGTTGCAAACGTTCTTGCGCATAAAAACATCGACATTATTTCAAGAAAAAACAAAAATAAAAATTCAAAACCCTGGCGGCGTAGCTTCGTAATGAAGGATTTTGGCAGGAAAGCTCATCTCAACATTTTTGGATCATCAATGAAAGATCCTGTATAATAATGATGACACGAAAAACACCGATCACTCGAGGAAAAAGTAAAAAAAAATTCCTTCGAGCCGGATTTGAACCAGCGACCTATGGATGTCTACATTTCAAATCCCAACTACAGTCCACCGCTCTACCAACTGAGCTATCGAAGGTATACAATAATAACGATTCAGAAATGATAAAAGTATGGGATTAGTGTTTAAAGGAATTGCAAATTATTTGTTTGTGCGTTTTTGATATCGGATCTTTAAATTTTTCAAAGTTTTATCAGCCATCCTATCTGAGTTTTTAGATATTCGTAATACATGGGTCGAATTCAACTTTTTTGGCACATTTTTGTGAGTGTAATAAGTAGGTATTATTTGAGGAAAAACCATATAGGTAGCTAGACCTAGATAATAATTATATCATGCGAAGTAATAGGTACATCAATGGTGACTGGTGACTATAGTTTGTCAGTTTTGTCATCATAATAATACTGGAACCAGAGAAATGGGAGACTGGAACCCGAACCGGATTAACGACAAACTACGTCCAGAAAGAGATTTTATTCTCTTTCTGCTTTTATGTCCAACAAAGGCAATGTTGCCGGATGGATTATTCAATCAGTAAATTGGATAAAGCCTTTCAATCAGGGGCGGCTCATCAATAAGTAGGATCACAAGCGTCTACAACCTGAAGGGTCACTTGTCACTTGTCATTTATTTTGTGGCACGACCCGCCATATTTGAATTTTATAGAGTTAGGATTTAGTATTTTGGGCTTGGGAATGGGAAGTTTTAGTTTCTCATCAGGATCCATATGATCCATGATACGAAATTCCAAATGCTTTCTAAATGTTTGAGTACCTAAAAATATGCAGAGGTTTGTTGGTTAGCAATAGGTAAACATTACAATTATTATTGTATATCATAATTGACGTGTTGTGTATAGATATTAGACACTTAAAGCACGTCCTGAATTTCAAACTGATCCGTATCCGCATCAATCTGCACATGCTCAGAATAGATGCGGGGGTTCCGATTCATTCCGTTGCATGTATAGTTGCGGGCCTTTCATCGTATCCGTATCTGAGAACGCATCTCAACTAATCGAAGATTTATAACAAAAGCTCTTCAAAACGGATAAACGAAAAATACACAAACATCCAAACCAAACCAAAAATATCAACAAAAATCAATATTCAGGGTTATTCACGTTATTCGACACGAAACATTATGGCCGAAGTATATGATTTTGAAAAAAGTTTTTTTTCTGGATGGGTAGAGACCCTTCAATGCTTCATTTTAAAAATATTTTCACGTTATGCTGGGTGTCCCCAAAACACGAAACGCATCAAAGTTTTATTTTTTTAAATGGAACCCCTTGTATATTAATTGATATTCCAATTCTTCCTTCAATTTTGAACAAAAATTGTGATACAACTAATGTTCCTGAATTCAACCGTTATCGAGATATCGCGTTTTAAAAATGGCATTTTTGCAACTTTGACATGCTATAAAATTCAAACTATTCAAGTTAGAGGAAAATGGTTTGCACTTTCCTGTCTTAACTTTTCAAGAGCTCTTCTGTCATTTGGATAGAAGGTATCGTCAACTGTCAACTTTTTTCGGCACATTTTGACATTTTTTCACAATAATGGATTTAATCTCCTTGAATAGCTCTTGAAAAGTTAAGATAGGAATGTGCAATCCATTTTTCTCTAACTTGAATAGTTTGAGTTTTATAGCATGTCAAAGTTGCAAAAATGCCATTTTTAAAACGCGATATCTCGATAACGGTTGAATTTAGGAACATTAGGTGTATCACAATTCTTGTTCCAAATTGAAGAAAGAATTAAAATATCAATTAATATACAGGGGGTTCCATTTAAAAAAATACAACTTTGATGCGTTTCGTATTTTCGGGACACCCTGTATAACATGAAAATATTTTTAAAATGTAGCATTAAAGGGTCCCTATCCATCCAGAAAAAAAACTTTTTCAAAATCATATACTTCGGCCATAATGTTTCGTGTCGAATAACGTGATAACCCTGTATAGGTTACAAAACGCGAAGTCTGACAACTTTGACGTTTCACCGATCCTTTTCATATACGTAGAACCGATCGCTGCTTAAGCGGGTTTTTATATGATTATAGTATGTCGATTCGTTTACGGATCCGAATACGGATACGTAAAAAAATGTTGGGTTTGCTTAAAGTGTCTATTGGGTCCTATGATTGAACGTTTACGTTAACTTAACATGTCCATTTCATCATGGTAACGCTGTTAGCAAATGGAACATTTACATTAGTAAACAATCCTAACAGACACGTTAAGTTAACGGAAACGTTCAATCATAACCCCCATTAGGTATGTGGTTTAAGTTTGGGTGGACTTTTTTATGAAAAGTTTATGGTTTCTTCAAGGAAAAATTTTTACCATTCGTCAAGATTTTCAGCATGATGTTTTTTGACATATGCTTATACGCAAATCATATATAATCGTTTGTACACGTTATTGCACTCGCTACCCTTAAAATCTTTAACGCTATATTGTTTTGATCCATTGTCTGCCAATTTTGTCCAGACCACTTACAAGAAAACACAAATAAAACAACTCGGCCTGTACAAAACTCGAAATCAAAACTAAAACAGCTGACTTTGTTGACGTCAGCCATCTTTGGCAGAAAGTAATTTGACAAGTGACCCTCAGGCCTCAGGTTGTAGACGCTTGTAGTAGGATCTTGCGCAAGTTCGTTTGGGAATCCAATCAAATCATATACAGGGTGTTTCCTAACCTCTGTGACAAAATGAAAGGGGTGATTCTTCGCTTAATTTTAAGACGAAAATGTGGTATAACTTTTTTTCGAATTTCGCTTTGTTTCCAAAATACAGGGTGTTTAATTTTTTTTTTATTAGTTTTTTATTTTTAATTAATTTATCTTTTACTCGGATTTGTTGAAGTTTGGTAACGGTATTTATAGTGATAACGGGCTTATTTTGCCATGAACAAATAAAAATTATCGAATACAGTGGCGTCCCGAGTGGCACTTCAACCAATATTATTGGGAAAAAAATGTACGCCACTGACTTTTTGTGTCATTTTCATTTTTTTCTCAGGTTATTCAACTAAAAACGCAACTTTTTGATCTCTTGAATTTTTATAGTATCTTGCCTAATTTTTGAGATAAAAAATTAAATCTAGTTGAGTGAGTTTTGACGCAAAAAGTAATTTTATCGCTGAAGTTGAATTTTCTAACAAATACAGCAAAATAAATTTAATAAATTATTAAATTATTAATTAAATAAAAATAAATTATTATAAAATTATAAAAAAATAAATTATTAATTGAATAAAATTAATAAATTTAATACAAAAAAATTAAACACCCTGTATTTTGGAAACAAAGCGAAATTCGAAAAAAAGTTATACCACATTTTCGTCTTAAAATTAAGCGAAGAATCACTCCTTTCATTTTGTCACAGAGGTTAGGAAACACCCTGTATATATTTTTTATCTATGAATCAAATAATGCATTTTCGCTATGGAAATTTGTCGGAAGTATTAGAAGAATCGCCCGATATACACACTAGGGGCAAGAAGCGTTTTTACTTTTTTAACTTTTTCAGATGTGTCTTAAACCTAGTACAATAATTATTGTGCTAAATGTACTGTTATTTTAGTTCAAAAGAAAGAGATCTAGTAAATTTTTGTCATTTTCCAGTACAATTGTCATCTGCGTAGTCAGTTGTCAGTTTTGTCATTGTCAGTCTGCGGTCTGTGTGTATTCATTCAAGATTAACAGTGTTGCCAGTGTTAGGGATTTCTCCCTACGAGTACGGATAATCATGCCATGTAGGTATATGCACGTGGTTGAGGAGTTTTCAAAACCAAGAAAATGTAGGGAAAATGAAGTCGAGTCAACTTCAGTGATTCAACTTGTTGATCAACACTGAGTGGGCCCATTTAGAGATACAGCGTCTTGACAAAATGTCGCTTCGAAAGACATTTAACAATTGGGTTTGTGTTTCAAAAAGAAGTTGATGATGGTCTCGGAAATTTGAAACGTCGGATATCAATTTCGACAACCATGTGTCATTCGTTTTCAATTATGGGTGCAAAGAATATAGATATGTAGATGATGTCCATATCTTCAACATTTTTCTAGAACAAATAAGAAATCTTCTGATTTGATACACATTTTGAGATTGCCGATTTAGCCATAAACCTATTGTACCTACCTTGAAACCTCAACTTCAGTTGTAAACTATTCTATATATATATTTACAGGGTCAAAAGTCCCGGAACGGACTCAAAAAATGTAAACGTGGCAACATTGCCGATATTACCATCGGATCAGGCATTTCCTAAAACCTCCAAGTATTAATTTTTACTGTTTTTTTTCTTCGAGCCGTTTGTGAAATACGAGACCGTTCAGGGACTTTTGAAAGTGCAAAGTTGCTGTTTTTCAAATAAAAATTTGATATTTGGAGGATTTAATAACCGAGGGCCGCTCAATTTATCGCAATAAAAATTGTATGGGCTTTACATAAAAAAAAAGTTGTTTACTTTACCTCAAAAAATTTAAACGAGGCAACATTGCCGATATTTCCATCGGATCAGGCATGTCCTAAAAGCACCAAGTACTAATTTTTACTTTTTTTTTCGAACCGTTTGTGAAATGATACCGGTTGAAATAATTTTCAAAAAGCTCTTATTCAATGGTTTCCAATAATAAATATATTTTCATTCAACTGTCTACATTGAGATAAATATTTTTGCAAAGGAATTAATTTGGTGAATTTGATTTTTGTTGATGAAAATATTTCAACGACGAGTTTTTAAAAAAAAAAAATGTCATTTTATTTGTCAAAACTTGATAAATCTCAATATAATTGACTTCAGTCTCATGTTATTTTCTCATTTTATGCCCACTTATTAACCAGTGAACCTTAGAATAAATATATTGCATCAAGTATATAAAAAAAGGACGATTTCGGACCCACATTGTTTTGACCTTTTTTCCTTAAAATTATTCAAAGATCACCCCCTTGAAGATTGGCATCTTATAATGAAACACTCTGTATATTAAATTAAATATAGGCTTTAGTTCTCACTCTCTTATTCTCTATATTCACTTGTTTGTATTCTTTAGTTCCGAAATATTATTGGTAATTGTTGTAAAGACAAACATTCATCCATAATCAAGCCTAATCTATGTCAAACAAAATCTTGACCCACATCAAAAATGGGAGCCAAAACGAGCAGCTATCAGCTATTCACATTTTAATAGTACACCTGCCTTTTAAAATTGCCTCTAAAATCAAGACAACTTAATGTGCAGGTGAACCCAAAAGAAAAATTAAATAAACGCTCAAAAAATAATATCTTGCATCATGCAGCATCCCCAAACCTAGTGCTTGCGTGCAACCAAACTCCATCAAGACCAGTTTGGTGGGTTTTTCTAATTCCACTAGGACGGGCACTAAATTTTGATAGTCCTATCACGAGGAATTTTATACTAGTCGAAAATTAGTGCGGCTTCTTGTATGGATTCTAATATTTAAATCAATTTGGACGCACCCAATATGTTTTCCTCGCACCCTTACCATTTCCTCCCCAAATGCCATGTGACCTAGATTCGTTGATTAAATTTATCGGAAAAGGGTTCCAATAGATTGAACAAAATTTGCCTGCCAACCCTTTTTTTGAAAAGGGTTCTTTTGGCAGGTGTGCAGGTTCTTTGTCTTATGCACTACTGACACAGAAATGGGGCAATTTTGGTTTTTTTGATTAGCGTATCTGAGAGGGTTCTTAAATCGGGTTCGATGTTAATGCTTCCCTTTTAAGATGGGTTTGAATAGTAGATTTTTTTATCTTGGAGCTACATCCTTCTTTTACGCTATATCTATGAATGTCTACTTCCACAGTAAGTACTTCTTATATGTATATATCTATATTTTAACAAATTATGTACATACATTGGCGTAGGTATAACTTGTGCTTCATTCACTTGTTTTCAATATTCCTCAATGTTAATTCATTTTCACTTGAATTGGGACGTATTGCAGCATCTTTCAAAAGATCCAGCAATAATATTCTATGTTCCATTTTCTAATCCACTTGTATTAGCAATAAAGGTAAAGAGTAGTAGTAGTAGACGCCTTATGCGCCACAAGGGATCAAAGAACCAAAGAGATAAATTATGTTCACCACATTTTTAAAATTCAGGATACTTGAGGAGGTGAATCCTTGATTTGGCTAAGATAACCGGATTTTAAGAACTACTGAATTCGTTCGATTCATGATGAATGGTCTCCTGATCCGTGGTATAGTCTCGGTTTTTGGAGATCCGCCGGTCAACTCGATTATTTATGGAAGCAAAAGGGCGGGAATTTTCTTTAAAGATTATGAAAGTAGTTGTCTTGCTTAATTTCCATCAAAGTCACTCCAAGAAAAGACGTTGGATGGTCTACTAGAAAATGGAACTAATTGAGATTTGAAGAATGTAGATAAAAGGACTAATTGAGGGGGGACCTTTATTTTCATTAAAAACTGTAATGAAATCTTTAATCTTACCTAATCGTCATAACGTCCCTTCTTCTTTCACACACGATTGGCTCACCCTGTAGCCAATCGTGTGGATGTTGTTGGTTTAGAGACGCGGATTTTTAAAATTCGTCGTTGAGGCATGGGATGGACAGAACATAAGGTTACAAACCTAAAATATTTTCAATTTATCCGCACCGCGAATACAGGGTGATTCATTTAAATATATATTTTGATGGAACCCTCGGTATATTATTACATATTTGAGTTCCTCGGTCAATATCAGTTATACATGCTAGGTACTCATGATTTCTTGAACGTTGCTCATCCGCGAATCGATATTTTTTGAAAAAGTTCATGTTATACAGACTGTGTAGGTATGGATAGGGTTAACAAAAGCACAACTCGATAAAAGATTTCATTTTTTGGAGAATACTCATTCTCGATAAAAATATTTGTTTGTAAAACAAATACGATACATAAAGAGAAGCTTTTGGTTTTCTATATTGGGTTTGAAAAAACTTATTTGAAAACCTGGATTTTTACCAAGAGTAAACCACCTATTCATAAGTTTTGAGCAGAATGTCATTTAGAAAAGTTATTTAGCATAACGTAACACCCTGTACTTCAACCTCTTGTGATGAATTGAATTGGAATTTTGCTTAAAAATAAAAATGAAGGTAGTATACTAGTATACTCTTGGAAGAAGTTCAGGATTTAGAAGTTTTTGCTAACCCTGTATAAGAAATCAAAATTTCGTCTTCGTGAATCGATTTTTTTCTGCAAGCAATTTGAGAATGAATTTTTTCCAAAAATTTTTATTTTTTTGAGCGTTTGTGCTCTTGTAAACCATATCCGGGATTCGTGGACAGTCTGTATACAGGGTGTCTCGGATAAAAGTAAATACATGGCATACTACATGGGCATATTGGAAACAATAAAAGATACGACGTTGCTCAAAGCTCAAATGGAAGAAAGTAGCGTATTTAAAAATTTTCCATATACGTCTGTTTTATTTTGAATCGATACCGTAATGTAGATACAGGGTAAAATGGATAATATACATTTTTGAAAAATCACAATATTTTACTAAGTATAGAAGCTAACAGTTTCAAATTTACATGATATGGCTAAGAGGATACTAAAACCGGAGTCAAAAAAAATTTAGCCCTACTTTGTTGCGTTAGGCTGAAGTCAACTTTTTTTTCATATGGACACCATATTTTCAAAAAGCATTTACGATGTGGATTTTGAAAATGAAGAAATTCAATATGGCTCCCATGAGAAAATCAAAAGTTGGCCTCGACCGGGCGCAACATAGTTGGCCTACAATTTTTTTGACGCCGTTTTTAAAATCGCCGTATTCTCTTACCCTTATCCTGAAAATTTGAAAATATTAGCTTTTATGATAAGCAAAATATTGTGGTTTTTCAAAAATGGACATTTTCCTTTTTCACCCTACTGTATGTACATAACGGTATCGATTGAAACTTTTTTTTTTTTAAATGGAACTGACTACTTTTTTTAGACTATCGAATGTAGAATTTCATTAGCTTCCTGACGATATATCGATGTTAGTATCTATCTCTGGTAGTTTCTTTCACTTCCACATTTTCCGATCAATTTGACGTTTGGAAATAAAACAATGAAGAATTAATATTATAAATATTTATTATGGATCTAAACATTACCCAAATCATGAACAGGAGATATAGAAAAAAAGCAGTATAATTTGTTATAACCAAATGGCGACCCCCTTATGCACTCTGAGAAAATGGATTCTTGATCCTATCCCTGTTTAACATTTCTGGAAAATGTTCGAAAAACGTTTCTTATTATATTTTTCATATTTCCTTGCGTCGTTCGTTGTTCGGTGTCTACTTTTTCCTTTACATACTCAACCAAAAATCAAGCGTCGTTATATCTGGAGACCTCGCTGGCCTCGTTGGTCTTGGTCTACCCTTCCTATCCACTTTTCATTAGAACTCACAAGATGGGCATGCATGGTGAGGAGGATCTTATTGGAAATACAATCATATAGACGAGACATCAGCGCCGTTTCCGGTAGAAAAAAATTTCCGGTTAAATTTTTCCAAATAATCTCATTGGAAGCCATTACTTTGAAACAATCCACAGGTTGTCAGGCCCTAACCATAAGCAGAAAGTGTTTGAATAATATTTCAAAAATAATTTAAAAATTTAGAGTTTTTCCAAATGGTCCAGACTTTTTTTGTCAGTGTATTATTTAGTGATAAGATCCTACATAAACATTCTAAATCATTTATTTTCTTTTAATTGTTTTTTTTTTCTTCTCTTCAAGTTGTGCCTTATTTGACACAATGCGGAAGTGGTTGTAGAAACCACTGGTGGCGAGGCTGATGATGTTCTGTTGATGCGATGTTGAAGGAATTGGTGAGATTTTTCCGGTCTCTAATTCCCCCTGTGAATCTGTGAGACGTCAATAAAACTAACATCTTTTTTATTTTCCGCTAATGGTTGGTCAGTTACATCGCTTGACATAAGATCTACATCACAGACCCCAATTAACTTAAAGCCTCACAATACCTTACCTCATCTAGTATCCTTCTGTCTTCGCAGAAAAGGAAGTGACGTAAGACTATGTGAGACGATTTCTAGTATCTGCAAGTGTTCTTTTGGTTTATTTTGTCTTTTTGTGTCTTTGTGACGAGTTGAAAGAACTACAGTGAAAATCAGCTTTTCCTCGATGCCTTCTTGGTAGAATGCTGCCTATTCCTGAGATCTTCCTTAACCTTTCTGCATCGCTCTGTGTGTTTAGAGCGGACGAAACCTGTTCCAAATTCTCAACAGCAGTTGGAGTTGTCGCTACCATTTTCAAAAAAGTCAAACAATGATTTTGGAGTGCATGGTCTAACATTCCTCTGTCTTTCTTCCTCTACTCTACGATTTGGGGGAAATCATTCCGCTTTGTAGTGCTATCAAATCTATTAGAAAACATAATGGAGGCTTGGACATCATCAATGCATTAGTCGTTTTTTCCTCGAGGGAGGTGGAAATGTATGACGGTTCCTTTCTTCAAATATTTTTGTAGCATTGAAGGAGCCTGTGTCTCTTCTTTTTCTAAAACCGTTTTCTTCAAACTGACTTTTTGCTATAATCATTCACCGTCCACATGGAAAAACTTTCGCGAAAACATCCAAATACCAAAACTCCATCTCCTTGAAATTTTTTTCATAAGACTTTAAACCCAGCATCCCGAGTAATACAAGTGAAAGAAAACCACCATGAATATCTCAACCCTTCTCAAGACGCCACCCCTGCACATTTAATCGAGACGCGTAATCTAAGAAGCAGCAGACATTTTCGCCGGGTTCCCACACAAGAAACAAAAACCAGGCACATACGGCTGTCTGGCTTTTTTAGAGAACCTGCCACATATAACGTAACCCTTTCGGCCCTTTTTTTGGTACCTAAATGGATTAATCGCTTGAAAGGTTGACTCTGGTTGGCGCTGCTATTTATAGAAAAGCAGCTTTGTTTGTATGAAAGTTCCAACTATTCGGAGTGTAGTTAATAATTGATGAAGCTGTGCGCATTGCCTTTTTACCCAAATTACGGTAATTCAGAATCAATATTCCGTGTTCCAATGTTGCTATTGCTATTTTACTGGACTGATCATTTGTGATTTCAGTTTCATGGGCGGCACATTGAGCATTCTTTTATTTTTTTTTAGTAATTTGTCTACTTATGATTGATCTTATATTTCGGAAAATTAATTATTTGTTTGAGTTTAAAGCAATCTTTGGTTACTTCTGGACAATTTTGTCCACCTTTGTAGCGATGGTTTCTTTGTCCTCCACCTACTTATAATGTGAAGGGTATTATTCTAATGCAGCGAAAAAACTGATTTTGAATTGTCTGAAAATTTGCACAAAATCAAAAAATTCCAGTCAATACAAACTTCAAAAATATCTTCAGTACGATGAACCCTATTGAAACGATTTTGAAAAGTGCGGGTCCAATGAATTGAAATAAAAAAAAGCTCACAATGTTTAAACAGTTTTGAAAAATCAAAGAAGTACGTAAGAGCGAAGCTAATTAGAAATTGAACTATCAAAACTTTTGCAAGTCGTCAAGTCGGGATATAAAAAAACAGAAAAATATCAAAAGCCACAAATTTTTTCAAAATAATCCCAAAACAAATAAGAAAATAAGTTAGATGAAGCTTATGCAAGTACAAAGACTATTATGGTAAAAAGGCTTCAAACTGTAAGAAATGTCCAAAACAAGTTGGTAAAAATCACATAAAAACTCCTAAGAAGTTGAAAAAACTCAGCCCAATCTTAAAACCATCACAAATATTGTGAAGGAAATAGACCATGCGCTTAAGGAATTATTAAAAACATTAAAATAACAAAGAATATGTGATACAAAAATCACCAATTAACAGTCTGGAAAATCATCCAAGCCGAGTTCGGAAAATCAGCAGGAACATAAATATTGAAAATCATCCATGACCATATATATATTTAATAGTATTCAAAATATTCCAGTTCGACTCACAGAAGCTGTATTAAAAAATTCCAAGTTATATTTTTATTGGAAATCATCTACTGATTCACAGTAGTGGAGAAATATTCTTTGAAAATGAAGTAGAGTAGACTGAGTGAATAACCAGGAAGAAATATAATTGTTATGCACAGTGCTTCTATACGTGAATGTGAATAAGAACCATTCACAATAAGGAAAAACGATAACAAAAGATCAAAAGAAATTCAGGGAAGAGGTATAAAGAGGTAAAAGTGCCCAAAGTTTATATGATCATTTATAAAAATAGCTTAAATGATGATTTCATGTTTTCAACTCGATTTTGACGATACTATTTTTATTTATTATTTTTTTACCTATTTATTATTCTTTCTTTTCCTGATTATATAATTTTTAATAATATTTTTTTTAGCTTTATCATTAGTGTTGTTTTTCACTTGTTATCATTTACGAATATAGTTTCTCAATAATAATTAACAACGCTTACATTACAGGATTTTTATGTTTCATTCATTTTTCAATATTTGAATTAGGTTTACGAAGTGTGAGGAAGTCTTTTGTAAATAGTGAAACCTTTAAAACTACCACATATATCTTAACTTTTCAATGGGGATATATTTTCTATTCACTATCGATTTTTCGAAAAAATTATTATGTCGAGGAAGCTGAATTAATAAATAAAAAATTTTCAAGAAAACCTGACAAAAAAACTAAAAGGTGCTTTACTTATGATCAAAAGTATAAAAGAAGTTTTTGAGGAAATTAAGTTTTTGAGCCACCCGCATAAACCGCAATGAAATGCTCTGCATCGTGGTGTAAGACGCATATTTTTTCATTGATTCGTTACAAAATTATGAGTGTCCAAACATAGGCGAAAATTTCGGGTGTACCGTTTTTTTTTTTTTGTTGAGTAGTTTAGTTAACGATGAGATAAAGTTAAGAAGGAGGGATCCGTTGAAAGTTGTTTATCAAATTTTAGGGTAGAGATAAGGAAACTTTTTTAGAAAATTCATTGCGGTAAAGGTAAAGACGTTTCATTAACCCTACCTCATTATAGCCTATTTCAAATAACTGTTGGGCATATTATAGTTAATAACTGAATTTGTTTCATAATGATCAACTGCTTCGAAATTTTCCGCTACTAAATATATTTCTACGCCACTGACCCTTATCGTGCAAACCACCACATTCGTATCCTCACCGTTAATGGAATATTCTATGATGGGGAATTTTTTATCACCTGACCGTTAATGGCAATTACCGACGTATAGATTTTTACTACAAAGACATACCATGCCATTTGCCGTGAACTGGCAATCATCGTTTAATAATTTAGTTGTTTTTCGAATTGCAATTCCTGTTCTTGTATGAACATTTAACAAGGGCAAAATAATTTATCGACTTCTGTTTATTGTATGAAAATTCAATTGACCATAAAGCACTACTAAAATAAAAGTCACAATAGCCAATGCTGGTCACTTCCGTAGAACTCCCAAGCTAAAAGTTCACTATCACTGCCCATAGCGAATGATTTACAGTGATCAGTGATTCCGGCTTTTCAAATTCCCCATCGTCAACTATCCAAAAGAGTATCAGATTGAGTCTTGAAAGGGGTTCTATAATTCAAAATGTACGTTGCCAAGCTGGGTTGTGGAAGTAACGTTGAAGCAAATCTCCTTCCCTGATTATTGCGCATTGATGAGTTTGCATGCTGTAATACTTCTCCTTAGGTAGAATTTTATGCTACAGCTGGTCGCTGTCAAAGAAATATTGCATCACTCTTGCCAAAAAAGGTGTAGATTTCATTGCCAGTATCAGCAAATTCTTCTTCTTCTTGCATCTTTTCCATAATACCTAGGCGGCAGAAAACACAAATCATCATCAACCAATCAGTTCCTATAAGGACCTTGAATGTAGATTGTCACAGCCCAGCGTATACTCCATAAGTTTTATCAACAAAACAAAAAACAACGTATATTCGAGTCAACATTGCCCTTCATATGGTCACCCCACTACTGAAGTCGAAGGAAAAATGGTAAAAAAGGTGAGTATAGTGGCATCTGGAAATGAATCTAGCTTCAAAAAGTTGGACAGCTTGCTGGTTTTGATAAGCTGATTGAAATTGGTAACGATGATGACATCGCCTCTTCTAAAGCTCATAACAGCGTTTTTGCTTCAAAAGGTGGTGAAGAACTCAAAATTGAATATGACAAACACCTTACTGAACTTACCTTATGTATTCATGGTACTATAGTCGATTAGGTATTGGAACCACATGTCTCCTTTAGTGTCGTCGTGGTTGTGTATGGGTACCTACTCTACAGTCTACAGCGTACTTGGTTTAAAAACTGAAGTCTTGTAACGACTGTAAGGCATTGCTGAACAGAAGGTACATACAGATTATTACCATACGTGCCATTTTACGACTGTCAGTTTACAGTGTTTTTTTTTGTGGCGTGAGTGATTTAATCTAATTTCAGTTCATGTAGAGCTAAATGCTTTTTTGTGTAGACAATTACCGGCCAAAACCAAATTTTTAATCTAGACCAAAACCGCCAAATCACTTCATGGTCTGGTGGCGATCTTCTGCCCATGATGCGGCTGGCCTACCATGACAGTCTGATGGAATGGGTTAGGTCAATTTCGAACTGTTAATTGTCCAATTTTGAGTTTACTTCAGTTGGTAGAGTATGAAAGTGGTTGGGTGTGGTTGACGATTAGTAAAAGAGTTCTTGATCCATATTGATGGACTTTGTTTCAACTTTTGAAAGAATATGCTAAATAGTCTTACATGTCTTTGTTCATCTTCCACTTTCTACCTGGACCAATTGCGATGCAAAAAAGATCAGACTGATGCACTTGTCTCAGCCCACTCATGTTTGCCTTGTCCAAATTGGCTAAAAAACCCGTTTGATGAGGGTTATCGATCTAACGGTACCCACAACAGCCATTATAGCGGTTAAGGGCGAAAAATCAGTTCGCAACTCTTTTCTGACCGTGAGAACCAGGAACCGAATGATGCAATTAAGGGTGGTTCTCATAATTAACGGTAACGGGACTGATGAGCGGGTTGCGAATTTGATACGGTATTTTAGGGGTTCGGTGATTGACTCGCCACTCCCATACCTGGTCGCTTAATTACTGTAAATTGGGTGGCAATGTTGTATTGCAAAATAGTACCATTCTATTATGTGATTAATGTATATACGAGGATGGTCAACAAAATTTTGTTGGAAAAGTGGCACGAATTGTTGTTCAAATCTGTTGGTGCCTTCAGTGGCGTACTATAATAATTTTAAATGACAGATGTGCCTTTATTGCGCTTTGAAGAGTTGGTGGTAATAGGTACTTTCTCAGAGAGAATTCCTAATTGATACGTTTTGGGACGTCAAAATTGTCAAGAGAGCACATCCAATGAATTCAATAACTCCTGACTAGTCCTGACAGATCAAGAATCACTTTTTAACTTGATTTAAGAACGAGAAGTTTATTTTTTTCTGAAATCTTCACATAATTTGATAATAAAGAAACAAACATTTTCAACGGAGAAGATAAGTTCATGAGGACATACCGTGTAGCGGATATCACAATAAAACCAGTTGGGATGCCGAAAAGCATACTTGGACTGGTATTGTACCATCTGAGTGTTTATTAAAGTGAAGGAATTAGAAGAATTAAATCGAGGTGTGTTTTTAAAGCCGTGTTTACGGTCTTCAGAATAGTCTGGTGAAATAATTCGTGCTCCGTCACTGAAATTACTGCTATAGACCAAGACCTTTCAGCGACCGCGATAAAAAATAGCATTTTAAAGGCCTTCACCGATCATGCAAATTGAATTTCACAATTCACAAGTTGAACGGGCGCCCGAAAAAGTATGTCAAACTGACCGGTTTTGCCAAGGTGAAGCAAATTGTATTTTGTGTTCGATTAAGTCAATGCCCCCCTACGCCAAATATTCGGTTTCTAATCTCCCTAGTCAGCATAGGGGCTCATAAATTCATTATAGGGATTGGGCTGAGTTTAAGTACAATTAAAAAAGTATTTTAGAGTTCAAGGCTCTCGCCGCTAATGACGATTCACGCCTCTGAAATCATCGGAGCTTTGTTAATGAGCTGATGATTTATTTTTGACAGGGCTTGGGCTTTTTTTTGGGAAAACCGAAAGTTGGAAAAGTGTTTTGATAATAGTCTAAGCATTTTGTACTCAAGTTTTTTTGATTTGAGATCTCATTTATTGCTTTGACTTTAACAATTTTGCGTTTCAATTTCATAGCAGATACTTTCGAGCTGTTGTTACCATATGTTTCAGTTACTTTTTATCCAACATTTTTTTGTTTCTAATTATTTTGTATTTTCTTTACTCTTAGATGAGAACTTGAATGAGTACTAGTGGTGCGAAAGATAGCTGCTTTGTGAAAAAATATCGTTTGAGTGGACAATAATTGTGATTATTTATGTACATGGTAACAATAACAACTTACGCCTGTGGATAGTTTTGGAGCTTGAATAATAAAACTCCAGCTTAAAAATAGTTTCTCGTCTAGTTTTTGATCATCAAAACTATTCATAGGCGTGACAAGTTGTTATTGTTACCATGACTACGATACGCGCATTGCATTACAAAGAGATCAAGAGGTTTGATTTTGAAAAATCTCGGATTATAATTCTGCATATTTTGGAATGACAAGTGTGACACATCATGATGTTCAGGAAGTCAGGAGCTATCCAAAAATGCATAAAAAAAGTTGGGTTTGTATTTGTAAAAAATTAAGTTGATGATGGTTGCGGAAAATCGAAACGTCGGATATAAATTCCGACCACCCTACCTTCAAGAGGAGAAAAAGTGGCCATGAAAATGTGCCTCTCGTTTTCAATAATTCCTTCAAACTAACTCAGGAGGAAATAAAAAAGAATTTTGAAAAAATTGATTTTTTCCGGATATCTCCGGAAGTGCTCCGAATTTTTAAAGTTTCTCAGCGGCATATTATTCAGTGCCAAAATGCGCAACTTTGCCTCCATTTAACCGACGCTGTATCTCTTATGGTTTAGGAATTAGCAATGCTATCCCATCGAATTTGTAACACCCTGTATATCTATCTATTATTTAATTTGATATTTTGAACAAAAGCTTATGATTTTGCTAGTTAAATCACTCATTTTGCGTTTATTTCACTTTTTCTCTCATTTACCTTGAAACATATCATTTTGTTAAACGTTCTGCATGCAGTGTGCATTATGAAATTACCCTGTATTACCGAAAACTAGCAATAAAAATCGATTTAAAAAACAATGTTATCAATAATAATAATGGGACTCCATTCGAGTAAGGTCAGTTTGTGCAATTTATAAATATTTTAATGTTTTGGCTTCTTGTTATCTTAATAAATTTGAGTTTTTTCTTTTTTGTTTTTAGATCATATTGTAGTTGTGTATATTCAAAGTGTTTTCGAAAGATTTCTTGTCCCTCTTTTCAGTTGTTTTTCAGTTTTTTAATGTTTTTGATCTGCTTAAGTCAATTTTATTTTTGCTTTTTTAACGGCCGGTTGCATTAAACTATGAACTGTAGTTCACTGTTGACCTGCAATCACGGACCTATATAAAAACTACCAAGTCCGTGTCTGCAGCTCAAAGTGTTTATGAAACCGGCCCTTGAAGTTCTTTTTTATTATGCTATTTCCATTTTTGTATTCACATCTTCCATCTATTGAAATATTTTCTCAAAAGGTTTTGTTTTCTATAATATGTATATGTCACAGTAAAACCTGGTAATCAGTAAAAGCTAACTGTTACTAGGAAAAGTGAGCTTTTCCTGATTTGGAAACATATAGCTAGTGAAAGTTGAATTCGATCGACTTCATCATACTTTTACCAGTAATTGTTAGCATTCACGTAACTATTTGCTACACTGAAAATTATTATCGAATTCACTGGACGTAATTATAAATATCGATTTTGGTCCGAGTTGGGATTCGCCGACAGATTAGACGCTCGGAAAAATACGAGAGTTATGAATCGCAGGTGTACAATGTGAACATTGCTAGATACCGCATTATAGAAAATAGGTATTCAAGTATTCTCAGTAGGGGTTAGTTTGGGTTTGGCAAAAATTTTGATGTCGCGTGAGCGACATCATTTAGTGCCCCGTGCACCTTGGATTAGTTTAAAGGCGGAAATAAGTTGTAAAAAGTACTTTTCCTAACTGCTTTCAGTAAAAGTTGATTTGATAAAGTTTCTCCAACATTCACTAGTAAAAGTGTACAATATTCTTCAAAATTTAACATTTCCTAACGGATCAAGTGCTTGCTAGCATCAACTCTAGTAAAAGCTAGCTTTCACTGAATTTCCAACATTTACTGTAACATATTATAATATGTATGTTATGTGTATGTGATAATAATTATTATTTAAAATGTTCATTTTTTTTCTAATTTTGGGGAAAATATTCACAATCCATGCAAGTACACATGTACCACTGCTCAAAAAAAATCAGAAGACCACTTGTTTGTAACTTTTATGTAAGGTTTACATTCAATTTGTTTTCGAATTGGAACGGGAATCATATGCCACCATCTACATCGAATTTGTGCTCAAAGTCACGCTAACGCCAAAATTAATGTGGATCGTACCATATGATTCCCGTTTGCATAGCGGAAATTTGACAGTTCCACTTCGAAATGAAATTGAATGCATGTAAACCAGGCATTATTGTGTAAATGATGGGACATTCAAATTCCTAAAGCTAGATCATGTCTATGTTATCTTATTAAATTAATGAACATGAGTATATTTTCAGGAATGTAAATGTCTCATTTGTATTTTATTTTTACAATAAATGTTATAGGGATACGATACGACTAAGTGTTCATCTCATTTGTTTCAGCAGTACGCTTGTCTCTTTTATACAAAATTTGCTTGAAAGTCTGAAATTTGGAACCGCTTTGTGACAAAGGAGCGATTTCCAATAATTACTGATCTTCATTACAGTATTTTGCCATTATTGTCAAACAAGAATTAGAAATTATCACCATTACATTACACACATCATTTTGTAAAACAACACAAGACGGGACGTAGAGATAAATTCAAAGAAGTATGGGCAGGAGCGTCATACTAAACGTAGACCGTAAATATTGGGTACCTGCAATTTGAAGCAGGTAGGTAATATGATTTAGTATGACGCTTGTGCCATATACTTCTTTGAATTTATCTCTACCTATGCGTAGTTCGCAACTATCCCACTGTTTCGGAATGCTAGCGCTGATTCAAAACCATAGCCGTATTCTTTCGATTCGGCTTTTATGATCCTGATTCATTGTCACATGATTCGTTATTTTGAGCATGTTACGTGGTCACGTGATTATCTGATCCAAACGCGTTTGGATCCGGGAATCAGTTGCGAAAGAAAGCGGCTCATCTATTGCATCAATTAAGGTTAGGTCAAGTCAGAACGCAGGTAGTTTGAACTAAGCTTCGAAATAATACCACAAAATTTATCCATCCATCTTTGTTTGCATACTGACGATCATGGCTAACGATCGGTGTTTTTCCATTTCACTTGGAGTTTGGCAAACTCCGCACGCGTGTATACAAGGCAAGATTAGATTCGGTTCGGTTCGACCTAATCGTTGTTTGAGTTATGCTTTACGAGACAGGATGAAATGGTTTCATTTGCCCATGCAAGTCTATCATGAAAGGACAATTCATTTTCCTAATTGAAGTTTAAGAACACATCCAGCTTGACTCTATAACATCCAGAATCAGAATAGAACAATCTAGTCTTAAGTTATTGATAACTACTGGTCGATATTCCAATAATGACTGATTCTACTTTATACTTCAACTTTCCCTCAATCATAATAGCAAATACCACGCCATTCTTCATAATTGAATGACGCCTGTCCTGTGCATGTCAAAACACTACAGTCAGTTTCGAATATACCTGACCCAGATCAGCTGAAATCCTACGCACACGAAACAAATGCAAAACAAACGCACAATTTGTGTTCCCAATTCGCGACTCGGTGAGATTTCTATCTGAAAAAGAGAATGTGTCACGAGTTCTACGAATGAGATCTCTTGCGGGCATAATGACGGGTTATTGTCCCCGACGTTTTGACTGCAGAGAAACCGGCCCAACTCTTTGAGATATGCCTTTTTGGACGCAAATTCCTACACACCCTCTTCCTGTTGACGTAAATAAATACACCAGGGGCGTTCCAATGAGCACGTATTTAAATTGTTTTGAATTATGATCTGTTGCAAGATTTACGGATTCACTTATTTTTGCTTGTTATGTTGCACGTACGTTGTAAACGATGATTCTAGTGACTCATCACTACATAACTACGAATGCATGAGACAACACGAATGCTGCAGTCAAGGTTTCATCATGGATCATTTGAGAACAACCAGTTCCCATCTAACAATGTATAGGGTAAAAGTTCTTAATTGACTTTCCAGACATTCCCTAATAGCCAAAATAGTACCCACATCAATTTCCTCCATAAAAAATCGTCCCATTAGAATTTTTTGGCAATGCATGCGGGACACCGTGTCACAGACAAAAAAGTGGGTGGCTGCCATAAATACGACGCAATGCCCTTCATAGGGGTGAGAGAATTGGTAACATTGACCTTGATCGTGGGACATCCATGAGAAATTCAATTAACACTAATCAGAATTTTATTCAAATATTTCTATAAATTGCCAAAAAACGCACTGGCCGAGGAATAATGTGGAAATTAATTCACTAAAACTACCGGAAACTGGGTGGCTTTATAGTTTAGTACTTCCGGTGGTGGTGTGCAGGGCCTGGACAAATATAAAATGTGGGTGTCTTTTGCACTTGCATGGGAAAATGATAACATCTAAGAAAACCCATTGTCTAGCTCCGACATTGACATTGTTGTTAAAAATTGTCTGACGAAACAATGCAATATAATCTTGCCAACCCCAAGTTAGGTTCTAATTCCTATCAAGAAGTAAGGAGGTTCTACATGCATTGTTCACTTTACCTTTGAACGAAGAATGCTTATCAAGTTTTAATTTTGAAAAACAACATTACAATGCGCATGTCGGATAGGGGGTTATTCTATTTGACGAAAAAGGTCATGTTCTCGTATATGGGAAAGTGTAGTTTCACGTTCAAAGCAGAACGAGTCCTCATCTTCGGTGCTTTCTATATCTCTGCCTCAGAGGTCAACTGTACCAAGTCCATGTGATATGAAAACATGCACTTCCAGCTACATTATATCTATTTTTTTGATTTTTGTATTATTTTAATAATCATTTGTGAATTCAAATGGAATGTTATCAGGACTGATTAGGTAGTTTGGGTTAGTTACGAAAAGTTACGTCGGAATCCAACAAGAACCAGCACGCTTTTTTTGAGAGTTGAGTTTGGCAGCTGGCTGTTCCATGGAATTCTGTGAATGAATTGTTCAAATCTGTTATTGAATCATAGAATTTATGGACCTACTAACAGAGGAAATAAACTGAAACTGCAATCTGGAATATGAAATGGATGATCTTGTATGAAAAATGGAAACCCATCTTATAATCTGGGTTAGCAACTATATTTGCGTATTTATGGAGTCCTTGGTGATATTTTAAGCCCTATGAAAACAACACTCAGATGTTGGCCCATCATGATCACTTTGGAGTCTACGAGAAACTTCTGAACAATAAGTGAACATGGAACTTACAGAACAGTTGTATGTTGTATGTATACCAGGAAATTCTGCTGGAATAGGTGATTGCTCACACTTAGACAAACATTCGTTTGTTGTCGCTAAAAACCTTTCTTGTTTTTCTTAAAAACAAAATAATTTGAACAATAAACATTCTGAATTTTGGTTTTCCAAAGACTTCAATTAAAACGCAGGATTAATCAGTGTCTTTCAGTTCCCGATATTTTCACTATCGTTTTCACAGCCTCGTTTCAGTCGTTTCGCGCCGTCGAAAATATGTCAAAAAAGTGAACACCCTCCACATATATTTGAACGAGTGTCAACGGCAGGTTCCACCCAAGCGTGGGTCCCAGTAATTTTAGAAACGGCACAAAAAAGTCGGAGTTTTGTTACACGCCATATCAAATTTCTAATGAACTTGTCTGACTTCGAACATGGCGCTCATTGTGCCATTTTGATACTTAAGTCAATAGAATCGACTTATCTGAGTTTGTTGACCTTATTTTGAACCAATACTGGTGAATATGTGTGATGCCTTTGCTGAGACTGATCTTGCGATTAATATAGTTAGTTGTTTATACTGCTGTGTAAATTCAATGAAACTCCATAAAAAATAATCAATTGTCATAAATTATTTTCCGATTTCAGTCAAGGTGTGACACCATACTGTTCCACATAACCATTAATAGACCCATCAAACACTTTGATTTACGAATTTCCTTGTACCTGCTATTTTCACAATGCTACAATAAAAACTTTATAGCTATCAATTCGTATGTTCTCATTTTACGATTGCATACAGGTGAATATCGAATAAGGGGTTCGACGGGGCACCTGCGGTTTTGAAAATGAGCCCTTTTCAACTTTTTTTGGAAATGATAATTTGATATTTTGACTTCTGTGCTGGTTGTTGCATGCAGTGCGAGAAATTGGACAGATGCAGGATGTTTTGAGTAGAAAAAACTGGAGCACTATCAATCTACACTTCCGAGAGCTCTAAGGAAGTGCTAAAAATAATAAAAAAGTTCACGATTAGATACACCATGGTATCAACGTACCAGGCAGATCAATCCTATCTATAGAACAATGGGCAATGACCAATGACCAAAGCTGACTATAGTGTTCTATATGGGCTTTAACACGCTAACCGCTAAAGTAGCATGAGACGTGCCACTCGTTTTACTTGTTGTCTACAAACAGAAAGCATGTTACTTACTTTTAACTTTGAAACTTATAGGTCAATCATGACAACATGTCGCCAATCTGGTAAGAAATCATTCATTCGTGCAGGTTTAAGAGTAAGTAGCATGCTGTATTAAATAATTGCACTGTATGTCTTTATGCCGTATTCAATCGCGGAAGATCATTTTTGGGAAAACACAAGGTCCATGCAAGATATAACCATTATTACAATAATGTATCATAACTTTGCGATATATGCAAGTTGTGTATATAGGTTAGTCGAGAGATCACGTATAATATAGAAATCACCGTTTAAGAGGGGAGTTATTATTTCGTTTTCGGGGGAAAAATTCAATTACGCACACCCAGTTCCTCATGGGATCCTCGGTAGTGTGAGACACCCATTTTGCCAATGTATACCTATTAAACTACACCTTAAAGTGACCCAAAGGCTTGCACTGCGGTTTGCTTACGCAATCCTATCATACCTTTATTTTGTTCTACCTCCATATTTACAGCTCCGTCTCTAAGAAGCTTGGAAGCTTTACCCCTGGAAGTGATTTAACTTGCTTTGGTATACTTTGGTCTGAGTTAACACTCTCCCTGGTGTTTTTCTCTTGTGGCGTTGGACACTTTACAGTTGGTAGCTCATTATGTGAAGAGGTGTTTCATCCTTTTTCCGACATCCTCTGCATCT
The DNA here is from genome assembly GCA_958502075.1 of Orchestes rusci. Taxonomy (NCBI): domain Eukaryota; kingdom Metazoa; phylum Arthropoda; class Insecta; order Coleoptera; family Curculionidae; genus Orchestes; species Orchestes rusci. The sequence goes on from OY293314.1 coordinate 15,391,773, forward strand.
GCATCTGCCATCCCCATCACGCTAAGGTGTTCTTTGAAGAGAGCATGTCCTGTAATGAGACCAGTTGCTTTCCTAAGTTGGGTCCTGATGTGAGTCTTTCCCTTGAATGCTTCATGCCTGAAATGCTCTCCTAGTGATTTTTGTATTGTGTTACAGTCCACTTCAAAGGATTTCTCCTGTACGATTCTCCACAGATCCCGCACATGGGCCATAAGCGCGGTTTTGATATTTGCAGTAGCGAATTGTGGTTTCCACATCGCTGCTTTGCCACTATTTTCTTCTTTTACCACGATAAGATTAATTTTGTTGGGAACTTCGGCTAAAGCCGTTACTCAGACACTCCAGTATACTGTCTTTGAATAGATTTTAAAAGCCTCTGGTGCCTGAATTGCTTGTGTATTGTGGGTAATGATTGAGAGTGTCTTCCTCGGAGAAGTTTGACTGCCAACTTTTCTGGTTCTTTAGCGTTTAGAGTGCACCACGGGGACGCGAGCTAGATTTGCATCCTACGAGGTTTAAGAAATCGCTTAACTACAATTTGCAAATAGCAAAAAGTCCCCGTGAGTTTCAAACTTCAAAACCCCCCTGAAACCGGGAATGCCTTGATCATATCGCCACGCAGCAGCTATTGTCTCGTTGCTATATTGAGCGCCACACACTTGGATAGCCCTTTGTACAATATACAATATAGGTTGTCATGCATCTTGAATATCATTCCTGTGGATCAGGTTGGATTTGGCTCAAACCTTAGCTGTTTGACCAAGTTCCTGCGGTCACTAATTTTATCGAGAAAGGATTACAACATGGCCAACAGCCGCCCACCATACAATTTGGAGAGGGATTGCTTGTAAAGTTGTTAGAGGTTACGCGATGTCCCAAAAATTCGCAGCTCATGAGCAATATGATATCAGACAGATTATTGTGAGCAAGGATTATTCAATACAGCCGGAAAAGAACGCTTAACAACGAAATGCCTCAGAGTTCCGTGATAGCCCCTTCACTTTTGAATTTACACATTGGGGATCTGCCACATACCATATCCAGGAATTTTGACTACGCAGACGTTCTCGTAATCGCCGTTCAGCGCAAAGTTCTTAACGCAGCAGAAGGCCTCTTAGCAGTCGACCTAACTTCCTTCAAAATGCTATTCCATATCGTGGGACTTGACCGAGGATCGATGGTCAGACTCAACCGACTTGACGGAGGCACATTTCCCAAGTCCAGCCCATCAACCGCACACCTGAAGCCATGAGTCTTTTTGAGGTTTAGTGTAAGCAGATCAGCATCAAACTACTAACTGTCCAACCTTTACGATGTCAGTACTAATGGTTTCCTTCAGGACCGCCACATTTTGCTCGTGCCACAAGATCGTGGTATCATCCGCAAATAGGGTGAAATCACCCCTGAAATGTATAGACACCAGGTCGTTGTTATACAAGAGGAACAGAATCGGTCCCAAAACTGACCCCTGAGGAACACCATGGTTCACAGTATCAAAGTTTGAGTATGAGAAGCCAATCAATACTTTCTGCTTGCGATCGTAAAAGAATGATTCAAACTACTTCAGAGCCACTCCATGCAAACCGTTAACTGAAAGCTTCTGTACCAGTAAAGGAACCACCATCATCAACTCCAAGGTACACCTTTTCCAGGAACCGGAACACAGCATCCATTTTTCCTAATTTGGATTGATATCCAAATTTGGTGGAAGTCACCCAACTCCCTATCATTGTGTGATGGAGTCACCAAAGCATTGTTGATAGAAGATGGACAGCTGCCGTCAATCCATGATTCATTTATGGCTTCTGCGAGAAATACTTATTTTAAACATCTGGATTTGGCAAATCGTGATTTATGGAATAAGTTTCGCCTGCTCATTCACAATGGAACATGTTTCTCTGGAAAAAAATGCTAAACGATGTTGATAATGAAGCTTCTTGGCTAGTTTGAGTAGCTTGTGGTGACGAGCTTTATGCTTGGGCTTGAGAGGAATATTGAACCTGGAAACTATGGCTTCATGGTCAGAAAGTCCTGCACTATAAACCAGCGTCTCAACAGTGGCTGGAGTTATTTATTAAAGAACGGGAACTTTATGAAATTTTAGTTGGATATGAGACATGCATGGAAAGACTGAATGAATCTAAGATAGTGAGGATTTTTGAGCAGAGGAAGCACTAAAGAAGTTAAAATCATTACATGAAATTTTCCTTTCTTTTGATGGAAGGCTCTCTAGCAAGTTTAGCAGGCCATTAGAAAACAACAGCACATCTGAAGTGCAGATAACAAAAAGATTTAGACTCTATTGAAAACCAACGAGAGTTCGAAGAGCTGTCTGCAAGGTGATCGTACTTGGTTATCGGCGATAAGCCCTCATTCAAGGATATAATTTTCAGCCAGTGCTCTGTGATTGCCACCAATTGGGAGAACCCTGATTCTTCCAAATACAAGCACAACTCGCACATACTAAACCGGCCGTCAATATTTGGGGAGTCCATTTCCTCGGAACACGTCATGACATTTGAAAATTCTTTTTCGATGGACTTCCAGAAAAGTACTTAAGGTGACCCTCTCTGGACTTCTGGAGGTAAATAGTCCCTCGCTAAGCCACAGCATCCCTAGGAAGGCCCAAGAATGCTGGGAAGAGTCTGATAGAATCTGTACGGGTCATGGCTGATGCAATGACTTATTTTAAAGGCAACAAATAAGCCTTTCCCTCCAATACGACACCATGCAGACGATTCGCCGTATTCGAGCACATCTAGAACCACTTGCCGACTTTGTGAAACTTCCTCCTGAGGCTGTCCATTGACTTAACAACCCGAATATTGTGCTATGAGGTTTCATCATCCCTGTCTCCAAAAGTCTATAGTTTTATTATTATAATAGAATTATAGCTGTGATACAAATCTTCACCCCTTAGTTATTATATTTGTCTAAACTTTGAGGTTGTTAGTTTATTAGTAAGTTATATTTTATAGTGTTTCATGTGAATTTTATGTTTGTGTAGAGCGCCATACGCGAAATAAATAGAGGCCTCTTTGGGCTTTGTCGAGTTTCAAGTTACACGTATACGTATTTCGCCGTCATATGGCATCATCAGACCTGTGGATTGTGGTCAAAGACTTTCTTGCTTTTTTGACTTGATCCAAGAAATACTCCCATTAGTCCCATCAAAGAAAATTGCTAACGAAATGGACGAAAATTTATATCACTTAAAAAAAAATTAATACACACAAATCATTTTAAAGTCCAAAGAAACAATAAGTCTGAGTTTGTTGACCCTGTTTTCAACTAGTGGCAACAAATATATGGCCTTATCTTTGCAACTCGAGTTTTTAGAAAATTCTGTAGTTTCGTAAACATGCTGGTTATAAACATTTTATCAGCGAATGATGGCCTAGATTCCGGCTCGAATGTTAGATTAATACATTAATCCTTCACTATTATATGGTGTTTAATTTTGAATTTTGCAATATTTTGAATCGTGATGTATGATAAACTGCAATTAATTTCGTCAGCCCTATGTTTACAAAGTGTCAATTCATACAGTTTTTTAAATTCTTGTGCCAATAAATTCCTCTTGTACATAATAATGTAGAATGTAGATAATGTGTATGCGGCACATATCCAATCCATCTATTCCTTAACGAATAAAAAATTGGCAAATAACCATTGTACATACACTTCTCTTTTCCAGGTGCAAATGCAGTGAATCAAGTTCAAGCTCAATGTCAATCCTATAAATGCAAATCAAATGGCAAAAAATGGATGGGAATCTACACTGCATGCAAAAAGGTCGCATCAAGGGCCCAGAATGTACAAAAAGTTCGCATTGTCTAGCAAAGTCCGTTATAAAAATGCATAATAAATAGACAAACTGGCGAATAAAGGGTAGATGTGCATTGTAAACCCAAACTTGTCTTACCGGCTCTACGAAGACGGTTTTTCGGACACTAGAAGAAATAATGAGGGTAGAATGAAATATGTTTTTCTTTTTTGGACGCATGAGGGTCACTTATGTATTTGATTTGGTTATCGCGTGCAGAGTCAGAGTTTATCTCGTAGGCTGGATAAGAGTTTAACTATTAAGCCTGGGTGTCTAGTTCAGACTCCATACAGACTTAATCGAGCAGATACTGATTCTTTATTATCCTTTCAGCAACTCAACCAACAAATATTGAAATTATTTGAAAAAAAGTATCTTTTGTGATTCGATTAATATGCATCAGCAATGTCAGTAAACAGACGTAACTTGGAAAGATTGTCAAGTCCCTTTTTTTTGGATCACCTAATATTTAGTTTGCAAAATTTAGTTGGAGCTGAGAAACAACTGACTCTCGTTTCATGACTGTCTCAGCTCATTAATTGTCTGCGTATATAAAGTATCCATTTTTCATATACCGCGTTTAGAGAATGTCTCCAACATAACCAATAATTCTTATTTTCTAATAATAATTTCATAACGCAGGTTTGTTTGTCTCTTTTCACCGCTTCCAAATTTCAATTGACGAAAGGTTCAATTCACCTTATCTAAAAATTATTGCCATTGCTCCAATTCCAGTCTATTGACTCCGAACAATCTTATCAAATCTCCCGAGCGAACAAATAAAATCTTATCAATCTCGTCGCAAATAATTGAAATAACCGCGTGTCTCGCCACGCTACAAAACCGTTTACCTAAATTGCTAGACAAACCTTACGAAACGCACCTGAGTGTTGTTACAAAATGCAAAATTTTCGATTAGATAATGAGCCTTGAATTTTTATTTTTTCAGCAGCGTTGATTGTTGCCTTGTGCTAATTTCCGTCCATTGATATTTGCTTTTTCATTGGCATTTATACAAGGTGGACCATGTTTATCATCCCTTCAACGCCAATCTTGCAACATGAAACCAGTCAAAAACATGACCTTTTCGCCTATAGAATCCACCTGTTGATCAAACGTAACCCAATACTTTCTCGAAAAAAAAATCTCTCAAATCTCCCCCATAGCAGGTTCCTGCCTAGATTGAATTTATCTGGCTGATTTATAGCGAACCCAGGCCTTAAATTTCGGTACTCATGGCATTTTAATCGGACCCAGTCTGGCCGGTGTTGCCAAAATGTCGGAAAACAAGGCAGCAGCGTTGCCTATTGAGATACACTGGCTCAATATATTTCGGCTTGAGTCGAGGTCACTAAACCTAGCCAAGGCCGAAAATACACATACGAGAGGAAGTTTGTGATGAGAATGTGAAAATATGAAGCCATTTGGATTAAGATTTTTGAAGAATCTACAATCATTTTTATATAAACATTGTTTTGTACCTGAATGTCCTTTGCTGTAAATTACATAGTGACTGTCCCAGCTCCAAAAATATTTTTTTTACCTTATTGTCCATCATTTACCTACGAAACATTCATGTGTTGTTAGTTTCAATAACGTTTTTAGTTTTTCCTAAAAGATGACAAGTAGGTTGGTGTTTTTCACTTTTTTTACGAACACGATAATGTGAAGATTTTCGACATAATTATTTTTATCACTTACTTAATAACATACGACATTTTTATGTTTCACGACGTTTCAGTTATTATGATCTTTGATCATCATCAGGTTATTAGGTGTATCTCGTGAAAGAACGTCATTCAGATGTTGCACAGACAAAAATATAGAAAAGGATTCGCAATGCATTTTCTATATCTCTCCAAAAAACCTAGTTCCAAAATATTGTACACTATGGATACATAAAAAATTGCAAAAAACACAATCTTTTTAATTTTTTCAAGAGTGTTACCCTGAAATACCTGCTAAAATATAAACCTCATGTATGAAATAACACAGTTACGACGCATTATTTTTATCTCTGATATCTGACACACTGTATAATAGCTCCTGTATGTGAGGCGGAAGAGAAAGTTTTTGGAAAAATCAAGCCATATGTCTATCACGGTAATAATTTCACGTGTGAAATATTACTATTTACCACCAATTTTTTGGCCAATAAAATCAAAATTCAACTCCGAACTTTCTAGTGAACGAGATACATTGATTTAATTAAAACTTGCATTTTTTGAAGTAAAGTTTTAAAGCTCGCCACCCAGAACTTTTTTCTGATTTATATTCAAACTTAGCGCTTTATATACGGTTCTTCGACGCTCTAAGTATACACAAGAAATATTGAGTACATAGAAAACAATTCTTTAATTTTTTACGCATTTTGTCACAATGGTTGGTCAAGTGTAAATATCCATTTTCGTCACCCTCTTTGAGAACCATCAATTTTCTTTTCAAATACATAATAACATTAATTCTAATAATTTTTTTAGCGTGTATGTTGACCTCCATATTTTAATCTTGTTAATAATTCACGTATTATGATTTTCTAAAATACGATCGATAACGCACTTACCGATCAAATAGTATCTATAATTGGGTGAATTCTCACCAAAATTCCGATTTGTCAACATCACATACTTTATTCGTGATTTCAATAGCTTTTATGATTTGATATTCAATAAATTCCTGTCTATTCTCAAGATCTATCTCCAAAAAGTTCCTGTTCCTTAGGATCAAGGAACTTGATACCTATGCCAAATATGAAGTTGTGAGACTAGATCGTAACACTAACAGTAGTAGTCAGACGATGTTGAATATGTTTTGATTATTTTCGCAATCCTAGTTCATCAAATATTAATACAGCCGCTAGCTAAAGTTCTGTGTTTTTTCCTAGGCTCACGGCATATTTTTTTCTAAAGTTAATTTGAATGTATAAAATACAAGATTTTCGCAGGTAGACCGCCAAATTATGGTCAGTTTTCTTTTGAGTTTTTTACATGGAGATTACATACAGAGTTATGAGAAGTTACCAGAACGGTCGATTATTTCAAAAGATACACGGCTAAGAAAAAATGTGGAAGATCTCTCGGATTCAGATAGAACATTGAAAAATCAGATGACAAGTTCCCGTAAACTTTTTTTCTAGAGGCCTTCTCTACGGAGATACGGGCCCCGAAAGGACGCCACTGGAAATCAATTTTTCTTGAATAACTTTTTAACCACTTTATATAATTTGATGAAAATTTAATATGATAAACAGTAATCATTACCTCTTAAAATAATGCCCTTAAAACATAATTAGCTTGTTTGGTTTACCAGGGGTGGACTAGGTTGTACATTTCAATGCTTACATTTTCAACACCCTGTATGATAAAAACAAGCTAATCATGTTTTAAGGGCAGTATTTTAAGAGGTAACTGTTCATCATATTAAATTTTCATCAAATTATATCAAGTGGTTAAAGATCAGTTATTTAAGAAAAATTGATTTCCAGTGGCGTCCTTTCGGGACCCGTATCTCCGTAGAAAGAGCCCCTAGGAAAAAAGTTTACGGGAACATATGATTTTTCAATGTTCTATCTGAATCCGAGAGTTCATTTTTTCCTGGACGCCCTGTATAAAAGTTATGAGGCTTTCAAAAATCAACATATCTGTAATAAATTGGAATATACAGGGTCGGGCATAAAGTTATGGCATTTTATAAATGACATTTTTGCATCTTTGACATGCTATAAAACTCAAACGGTTCAAGATAGAGAAAAACGGTCTGCACTTTCTAGTCTTACTTTTTCAAGAGCTATCTGGGGGCATAAAATTGATTCTTATCACAAAGTGTCAAAATGTGTCTAAAAAAGTTGACAATACCTTCTATCCAAATGACAGTATAGCTTTTGAAAAGTTAAGATATATGACAAATAAATAACAAAACCTGGTCGTAGATTGGTGTAATAGGATATTTGAACGTAATTTTTAATTGTTATCAACTTTTCCTTGTAACGATTTTCGATTTTGTCAAAAATAAAGGTACTTTACTCTTGAGCAAAATTTATATTTTTCAACTTCTCTCGTATACGGCTCACAATATTTCATATTTGATGGTCGTATTTCAGGTTCAAGACTGTGCAGAACTTTTTACAAAGAATAACTTTTTTTGATAAAATTGATAATAAGAAACTTTTGGACCCTCTACTTATATTTCTCAAATAACATATCGCAGAAAAACCTCATGGACCTAAAAAAAATACAGAAACCTACTCAGCGTATGGACTCAGGGTGTCCCAGCAAGGGTGGCCACCGGCCATATCTCGGAAACTACTGGACCTAAAAGTTCAGGAAAAAAAATATGATCACTAAAGTGGCCACGAGAAAATGCTGGAAAATATTTTTAACTTCGAAATTTTGCCGCTAGCGCAATCAAAGCTTAAATATTAAAATTAGAAATTTCTCCGGAGATTCTCAGATTGAGGTATATCTTTATCAACATGGTTAGAAAACCTAGACAATTTCACGTCTTTTTGGTACAGGGCTCATTGGCGTACCGATCTTCGTGTGAGTAGGGGAAGGTAGTGAAAGTGTAATTGTTCAAGTGGCTGTAACTTATAAACGACTTGTCCGATTTTGTTGCGTATAGGCTTGTTTGGAAGATAAATGTGAGTTCTTTCGTATATCGTATCCAGTGATGCGTGATTGTCTCCAGAAAAGTTGCTAGAAGGGGTAACTTGAATTAAAAACGGTGTTTTTCATTTTACCGCAAAAATTTAAATGGTATGGTATAATTCTGATAATAATAACTATTCCAAATTATGTAAAATCTAATGTTTTGAGGTTTTCAAGATTTTTTTTTTTTTTTTTTTTTTTTTTTTTTTTTTTTTTTTTTCAAGGTTTTTTCTTGTAAATTTAATCTTCATTTCGCCTTCTAGCAACTTTTCTGGAGACAATCACGCATCACTGGATACGATATACGAAAGTACTCACATTTATCTTCCAAACAAGCCTATATACGCAACAAAATTGGACAAGTCGTTCATAAGTTACAGCCACTTGAACAATTACACTTTCACTACCTTCTCCTACTCACACGAAGATCGGTACGCCAATGAGCCCTGTACCAAAAAGACGTGAAATTGTCTAGGTTTTCTAACCATGTTGATAAAGATATACCTCAATCTGAGAATTTCCGGAGAAATTTCGAATTTTAATATTTAAGCTTTGATTGCGCCCCCTAGCGGCAAAATTTCGAAGTTATAAATATTTCCCAGCATTTTTTCGTGGCCACTTTAGTGATAATTTTTTTTTTCCTGAACTGTTAGGTCCAGTAGTTTCTGAGATATGGCCGGTGGCCACCCTTGCTGGGACACCCTGTATAGAACTCTACAAATTCTCAACCTTAGAAACACTTATTATTATTATTGTTTCATCTTCCAAGATCTAGAAGTTATTGGTCAATGCTGTTAGTATTTATTATATCCGACCGAAGCTTCGGCTGCGGCTTCGGCTTCGGCCTAAGAAAGCACATTCGGCCGCACATTCGGCTTCGGCCAAAATCGGCCGAAGGATTTTGCCGAAGCCGAATGGTTTTGTCCAGCTAACCAAATGCCGAATTCACCGCGGAACGCGTGGTTTCTGCGCACGATTTTGAAGATTAGTGAGGTTGACGTTTATTGTTAACAATTTAGTTGTGTTTCGTTATGTTGTCTGTTGTCATTGTTGACAACAATATATAAAAATTAATTTCTAGTTAAGTCAAGTCAATTTTTTGCAATTTAATATTCTAAAATCTGATGAAACATGAACATGAAACTATGAAACCTTTGGCTTCGGCTTCGGCCGAAGGTTAAGACAGGAGCCGAACAATCGGCTTCGGCTTCGGCTTCGGCTTCGGCCAAAATTATCATTGCTCAAAAAAATCTTGATCAGTAAAATTTCTCTTTTACTTTCTTTAATTAGAAATGCAAATTTGTGGATTGTAATTTTTATACTTGACATTTAAAAGAATTTTATGTAAATGCAGAGCAAAGGATAGGCAGACATATTATGATGGTTACAGCAGTGTATATACCTATCAATTAATTTTTTGTATTATTTTCTGAGTTCTAGAAGCAACAATCCCACTCACGGTTTAACCAATCTAATATCATTTCCAAACTGTAATGTGATGAATAAATAATTCGAATTTGAATAAACGATTCAGGTCTCGAATTCCTTTGATTCACATTTGGTCAAAAAGAATACATTACCATTACTTAACATTGACTTTTATGCGGCTTTTTGCACAATATCCTACTATGTAATTCATTCTTTATCTATTAGGAAGGATATTGTATTAGCACGGACTTTAATATAAATGTATTACATATGATGGAACAGATAACAATCAACATTATTCGTTTTGTACATAAGATGGGCTGATGAAGAAGTATCGTATGTTTGGGCCACCCAACCATTGGGACTCTCCTTCGCGAATATTCTAGAGCAGCAAGGTGCGCGTTACTGGAAATGGAAAAACCCATTAACCAAAGTAGAACAGAATTTACAATTATGTAATTCGAATTCGATGATTGTCAATTTGATAAAAGCTAGATTTGTGAAAAAATTGTCGAAAATAGAAATTTTATAGCAGAAGAGTTCAGAAGGATCTTTAATTGTCCAGTGAAATAGCTGATCCATCACATTTGGTCCCTCGGGCCGGATATTGTGCCTGGAAGATAAGTAGGAATCGCACACACAGTTATTTTTGGACAACCAATTATATTGAATTTTGGATATCGATTGGATTCATTTGGAGCACGATTCAGAAACAGAAACTGGGAGGTGAAGGCTAAGATTTTGGCGGGTACTACTTTTCTTTTCTTTGTATCATTTTTTTGCTGTTTTTTAATGATATCAATCCAATCTCGCTAAGCATGTGGATTGTTTTTGATTTTATTTTTTTGTTCACAAGATGGCTACCGAATTGAATGAACAAGAAAAGTTAATTAGATCTCGGGGAACCTGCAAAGGGTATTTGACAATCTTTCAAAAATACTTGAAAGTTGTCGAGGCAAAGCCTGTTTCGGTAATTTGCTTGAAATGCATAGAATTTCGAAAGTCCAGGAGGTGTATAGTAAGTTTGTTGCATTTCAAGATCAAATTGGAATGTTGATAGCCGAAAATTGTTCTGATAAAGAGCCAGAAAAAGGGCTTATTTTGAAAGCCAATATTTTAATTTAGTAGTCATTGCTAAGACTTTCTCAAAAATTGGTAGGTAATGAACAAAATAGAGATAGAGATAGTGTGAGCAATATTTCTTTATTTATTTCGGTAAAATTACCTACGATTGCATTACTCAAGTTTAGCGGTAATTATAATATATGGCTAGAATTTCGAAATATTTTTACCAGTGTGATACATGAAAATAGTTATCAAATCGTTGGAATTTTGTAATGATAACTATACTGTATCGCTTGTACAACGTTGTGGGAGAGTTACAATAATCAGAGATTATTGATTAATAGGCATATGAAATCTTTGTTTAACTAATAAATAGAAGTTGGGTCACTCGCGCGAATCGTCAAAACAACCATCCCCTTACACCGCCTTTTCATTTAACTGAAACCAGTGAAACGGCACCAACCCGACCGTAACAGTGTACCGCGTAGTGGAGCGTGGAGTTAACTTGATCTTATTTATAATTATTAATTTGAAAGACACAGAAGTTTTTTAGTGTTGGGTAACGTTGTTTGTTTAGCCTATCAATTTTAAGATGCCCAAAAGATCTCAGCTATACTTATATTTTGTGCTTTATTACCCTTGCTTACCCTGCTCTTTTTTTGCGGCGCCGGCACGCCATTGATCTGGGGTTCTCAAAGGGCCGACAACAAGTGACCCAACCTCTTTTATATTAAGTAAACTTTGACTATAATGAATCAATTGGTTTCTACTGAGTTGGACTCTGTGACACTTCTTGTATGGAAACAACATTTTGTTCATTTGGCAAAACATGGATCTGTGGGGACAGAGGTTGACAACAGTACTGATAATTTTACTTAGATAGTTTGAAAGAATCTTTGAAAAGAGAAGCAGAGTTATTAGAAACTTCAGAACAGCTTGACAAATGTGGGGAACATGAAGGTACACAAAATAATAATAAGCGGGTAAAAATTGTGAAATGTTGACAATGCCTAAAAAGCTTAACATGTCAACAAGCAGGACCTACTATACGCAATTGTGGTTACCCAGTCTATTGAACATTGGAGTCCTATCATTGTATCAAAGCCAATTTTTGATTTGTCTGAGATGCTTGCTGGAAAGATACCTAGAAGCCATTGTTACGGACTACGAAAACAATTTGGCCGAAAAATCTCTGTGTAAAAAGACACAAAAAAAGTCTGAGGAAACAAAGAAGACTGGACCTTGAGGAGTAACTGGACATGATTCCAATGTAGAACAAGAAACGCCGAAAGTCATTCAATTGCTACTCTTCCAGCAAATCCCTTTCGTTCGCTTTTGAAAAACTATCTGTACAGTCTTATTTTTCTCTTTAAAAAAAAGGCATACAGAACAAGGATTTCATAATCATTATTAGTATCAAAACTTCTCTTGATCAAGCATTATTTTTGATTATCAAATTGAAGGTGTTTCCCTTGAAATAAAATCACAGATTTCAGATCTAGGCATAATATTTGACGGGAAACTACTTTTGTCCCACATACTAATCCAATAATTTTCCAGCAATCATGGTACAATTTTTAGTTTCGTCAGATCAAGACTCGAATACGGTTCGTAGGTCTGGAGTCCTGAATTCCTGAATGTAAATGCTGTCGCTGTCGAGGCGGTCTATCCTCAGCGTAGCATGGATAGACGTGCATGGAACCAGAGTAGGAGCAAAGCAAGAGCAATGTAAAGTGAATGCTCGATTCGTCTGTTGTTCTGTTCGGCTGCATCAGAGCAACTTCGTACTATAGAGCTGAGTGCAATTATTTTGGAACTGTCATACATGGTCGGCTCTTTGCATTTTGCATTTCAAACTGTTTATACTATGCCTTTTGCTAAATTGATAAAGGGAAAATATTTAAAAAAAAATCATTCTTCATCGAAATTTGAAGCTCGTCATCTAGCATCTGCAAACTTAGGTAAGACGAAGAAGTTTTGTCAGATGGGGCGCTCATCAGTATCCTTATGTCTAAGTGACATTCAATTTCACTTCGAAGTGGAAGTGACCGATTTACGCTTGGCAAACGGGAATCATATGCTACCATCCACATTGAATTTGGCGTAAGCGTGACTTTGAACACAATACATCACGTGACGCGGAAACTATTTTGAACTTCACAACCAAAAACACTCATCAGCAGAACCGTCGTTTGAGTAAAGGATACAACAGCAGAACCAAAGAGCAGTTTCACCAGTAATGTTTTTCCTGTGATCGGTGATTTTGTAGAGTACGACTACGTGTTAAAGAATTGACTGTGGCAAAAGAATTTGTAAGTGATTTTTTGCCTGAAATGTATTTGTATGTTCTTGATGGTATTAGATCTTTTGATTGTTAATGGGATATTTTGACATGTCCAGAATAAGTTGGGTTATTCTCATTTTGTGTTTTTCGTTGCCGACACTCACAGCGCATGCGTGAGCCGGTGTGGCATCTGTCCGTACCATAAAGAAGAGATGCCGTACTTTTTGGTTTTTGGTGCGGAGAGATGCCCAATAAATAACTGAATTACATTTTCAGATCAACTATGCCGAAAAAATCAATTCGATAGACATCGAATAAACCAAGAGCTTCTTTCCATACCCATGCAGAGGGAGAGTTCCCAGAAAAACGTTTTTTAAACATTTTTTAGAGTGCTTACTTGATTTTTTGCAATTTTTGTGGCATCTATTCGTACTTTTCTTTAGAGAAGCCTCCCAGATTAACAAAATTGCCCTGCCTTCTCGATTGCGCCTGCCTACGGCAGTCATAACAAAGAACACGTGATCAGACAAAACGAAACGATTAAACAGGTCACGTACAGACGGCGTTTTCACGTGACATGTTCAATCGTTCCGCATTGTCTGATCACGCGTAGTTTGTTTACTTCAACGCTGTGTTGAAATAAGATACACTACACAATTTTATCATATGTACCTGAAAAAAAAACGTTTATGATTACAAAAATAAACAATGCACTGCACACATTTCTAGTCTGGATGAAAGGAGATTTCTTAACGAGTTGACATAAAATAAATTGTTGTGAATATCCAAAGAGTCAAAAATAGATATTATCAATATATATGTTCTAACATACTTTGAAAATAATAACAATCAAAACGAGCCCTTGTGAAAAAAAAATCTATGTCTATGAAGTTATTGCATGGTTTCCTGAATTAGAAACGCTCGTAAGAATTCGTCATTCCATATCGAATTTTAAAGATCTGGTTACGAAAATTTAATGTTTTGTAGGTAATGTAGCGGGGGTCAAGAATCTCGAATCGAAAAATCCATGAGAAAGTTTAGAAATATTGATGTTATTTTAGGAACAAACCATACTGTGACCGACGTTTTTTATGTTGAGATTGCAACTGTACTGAAGATATGTGGGTATGACATGCAGCTTGATCGTCCAGAAACGCAAATTTGCAACGGTATCTATTACTGAATTAACTTTTCCAAAACGAAAATCGCATTTTCATCACCATTCATGCCATAACACGATATTCGACATCATTTATTACCTAAAAAGCTTGCTTGAAAACTATTCTCTTTTCACATTAGGCTTCAAAGAAATGTCAGGAAGAAGAATAAGAGGCAGGTTATTCAAAGACAATCATCTCATCATGCGCAAAAAATTAGAAGAATGAAAATTATTCAGATTATATTCAATAAATGTCAAACTTTATTCTTCTTCGAAATTTCTGATGCTTTGAAGCTCTGAAGTATTATTCGTGTTCTAATTTCACGTTTGAAACATTTTCATACCTACCTATACCTACTTAGAAATCTCACTTGGCGAATATTATACTCTTGTCAATATCTTTTCACTATTAGGCAATTTGACCCGTATTGTACTTCATGGAATTTTTTTCGATGAGTGCTTTTTCATTTTACTGTTTTTTTATTTTCAAGAGTTGTTTCTAAATAACATTGCTTAGGTATTTGTTATCCACAGTAAAGATCACTTACTCCATGGACCAGCCCATTGCAGCTTTGGAGATTCTCATCCTTTTTATTAGGTTGATTTTCAAAACATTTTTATTGTTTTTGTTTTTGTTGAAGTGATGTTTACTTTAATAGCGGATTATTGTCTACTACACTGTAGTTATTGACAAATTCTTTTTCTACTCAGAGGACCTCAATGCTTAACGTTTCGAGTATAAAGAATATTCTGATTTCAGTGATTTTTTCCATTCAATTACCCATTGGTAGGTGTGCTACCAAGGGTCATATATTCAAAACCGTTCGAGAATTATTATTCATGTGCGAAAGTGAGCGGAATTCTCACAAAAATATTTTTTTGCAAATTTCACCCGGATTTGTACCCCATTTATGCGAATTTTTACAACTTTCGTACACGAATTATGCTCGAACGTTTTCAAAAATACGACTGCCAGCTTAAGTTGTTTTCATCTGTTTTCAATCAATATCTTTTAGATAAAAATAAAACAACTTTCGAGTCCCTTCTAGGTTTACATTAATTTCATTATTATTAGAAGGCAAGGAACAAGCATCATGAGGCATTGAAGAAACTAACAGAAATCAGAAAATCCCAAAATCATGATAGTATCGCACTAGTCCAGCATATGGAAGAAAAAACTGCACTGCACACTTAACCACTAACCCATTCAGAAAGATTGATTAGGACAGCCAAAAAAAAAGCAGAACAGAACATGGGTCCATTGGGTCTGTTCCAACCCGACCCTTGGATCCTCGTCGTTGTATAAATTCCGTTCCAGCCGCGTATGAATGATTTCTTGCATCATCCAGGTAAGCGTTCCAACCTAACTTGAAACCGTTCGGGAATCGGTTCCTGGACGATTTTTGCGATACTTACTTTTTTTCTGAATCCGTTCCAACTAGGTGCGATTCTGGGATCGTAATGGAAATTATGTTAATCTAGACCATGCGCGATAGTTCAATTCTAACTGTTCTAATAACTGTTACGGATTACGGAACGGTGCCAATTATGTGGGTTGGAACAACCTATTGATTATGGCTGTAGCAACTGTCCACATTGTTCAACACATGGACGTATAACGTCTATGGTTCAACATCTTCACAGACACCGGAACATTGTAACAGTACTCAAGCAGTACGAAAGAAAAAAATAGATAACCACACATAGGTATAACCAAACCACAAGCAAAAAGAGCTCAGTTAGAAACTAAGATGTGGTGTTTGAGAGAAGAAAGCTGCCTCCTGTTTTAGATTTCCAACAATCTCTGATGTATCATCCCCAGCATACATATGGTTCGCCAGTAACCATCCCTAGGGCGTAATTCGCATCAGGTGGCCATTTTCCCATAACCCTTTCGACCTAGATCTTCTAATGAGGGTTCGCACAGATTGATCAGCCAGGTAAATTTTAACGAAAAAAATAATGGGGTTAATTGCCCAAGATCTTCCGTCGTCGCTATCGGCCACATGCTGGTAGTTTGCATAAGGGGTGCTGAATTGTCGAAAATATTGTTTTAAGTACTGTTAGGTAACCCTATATTCGACACAGATGGTCACTGTGGTACTGTTACGACTGTTTTTGCTACAATTTAAAATGCATCAATGGATTTTGATGTTCGACATATGGGGTTGTAGAAAAAAATGAGGCTGTACCTCCTAAATGTCTTCTCAGTTACTTAATGCTACTCCCGTACCAAAGCCTGATGAGAATCAGTCAATTAGAGTAGGTTCCTTTTTCTAAGTCAAATTTGGCCCTTCAAATCGACTTCCGCCTATTTTCGCAGCTGTTTTTGCCATTTCTATTTTCGGACTGCTGGTGCGAAAGCCATTAAAAGTCACCCCCTATATTTTACACATGACGGCAAACATCGTCGCCCTAATGACAGTCGAAAAAACGGCGAAATTAATACTTTTGGGGTGGAAATTCTAATTTCGATGAGTCACACTGGACAGTATAGACAAAAACCATCAATTAAAGGATAAGTTGTTTTGTGGGATTTCAAATATCTCCGAGGACTTGAATCCAGATGTGTTTTTTCATGCCAACATATAATTATTTTATGCCTTGCATATATTATGGATTCCATTGAAAAAAATTGTGCTGCCGTCTGCATAAAATATTTCGCTTATATTAGACATTCAAATTGTCGAATTAAAAATAAAAATAATCAAGATCTCTCTATTTATGACAAAAAATATTTTAAATTTTATTGAAATAGTTCACGTTCATGTTTGAGGTTCCCCAAAGCGGGTTGCCTTTCAAATAAATCGATGAGTTCCCGGCATTTTTTCATAACCCATTCCATTTTTCGCACTTATATTATACATGCTCTAAACACTCGTTCTCACTGTGCGCAACAGAACAACACATTCTCTTTGAGCATCTCTAGGTTAACCGACAAGCGCCGGAAAACGTTTTGCGCGTTCTGTTTGATTCGGCGCAACTAGGGTATCCAAATTTCGGGATTTCGGGATTTTTAATCTACATCCCGGGATCCCGGGATAAATCTCGAGATCCCGGAAAAAATTGAGAAATAATTTGTAGGGTTATAACAATTACATAATATTTTTTAACTATTTCAGTAAAAGAACTTATACCCACTGTAAGATAATGTGTATTGTATCGTAACCAATACAAGTGTTACAATGCGATATGTTAAAAACGACATAATTTTTTTTAACGTCTTGGTAACGTGATAAATTCCCGGGATGACATGTTTTACGATTTTATTCACAGTTCAATTAAATTATCCCTGTATATTGCAGTTATCCTGCATCTTTTAGCATGGGAACCTCAATGTAATCGTGAAATGTGTCCCCCCGTGAAATTATCACGTCATCAAAGTGTAAACAAAATGAAGCCATTAACGTATCGCTTTGTAACACAAAAATTCATCCTTGAAGTGTTTCACGTCGCCAAAATGTAAAAAAAAATATTTGACACACCGCATTGTACCATTTTAAAAAAATGAACCCTGTATAATACCTGACATAACATTTCGGGATAAAATCGGGATCTCTTTCGTGATTTCGGGATGGAAATATGTTCGGGGTCCCGAGATCCCGGAATCCCAAATCCCGGGATTGGAAACCCTAGTCGCAATGTCCTTACTAGAATAATTTGTTGCAAGTGAAGACGCTCTTTATAAACCTGGTGAAAATTATCAATATTTTCTCGCAGGCCCCAGCGGGACAATAATTCCTTGGCCCGCAAATGGGATAATCGCATTAATCACTAATTCAATAAATTATTATTCAGATTTATTCATGGTCCTAGTGGGACATAAGACCAATATTTGTTTGGATGAGTAGTTCAATAATAATTATGAGAACAATGGTTGATTAAATTGTATCTTGCATTCTTCACAAAATAAAATATTAGGAAGCTGTTAATGTATCATTTACTATGGACATGAAATATGCACTTTTCCAAACTTCTATTCAGATCTACCACATTTAAATAAGTAAACTTAAAAATTCAAAAATCCCTATTAAGAAAATGAAAACACGGAGATTGGAGAAATTAACGTTGATTAAAAATTTAAACACCCTCACTAAACCCCTCAAAAAGTTTTCAAAAATTAGAAAAATATTATGATAATAAAAAAACTACAATATTTTTTCCATAATAATAATTTATATGATACCAACTACAAACGTCTGGTCAATTTATGCACATCAATCTATTTTTCAACTTCACTTCTGTTGACATTACATTTTGAAAAAGCAATAAATACGTACGATAGAAATTCGAGTTTTCCAAAAAACAAAACCCTTGTTAGTTTCACATTCTTTTTTTTAAGCTTGAAAGAAAAAAAAAATAACTTGATAGAGACTAGGATTATGAACAATTGCCAAATCACATTTCTGTCAGGTGTTACAAAAATGTATGTTAATCTCAACAAAAATTGCTTTCATTGATATTTTGAATTGAAATGTAACTCAAGACTTGCAGCGTCATAGAATAATAAAAACTTGAGAAGTTAAAACAAAATAAATGAACATAATTAAGAAGAAGCATCCATCTAACTGCAATTGGGTTCACATTAAATTTTGAAAGCAAATTGGATAAGGATTAGATTTTTCCTAAAAAATCGTAAAATCGGTTTTTGCTTAACATTATTTTTCTATTTTAAAGCTTTAAGCATAAAAAAAAGCAAGCTAACGGGTAGCTGCAAATTAATCAATTGAATAATAGTAATTTGGAATGATTTTAGTTTCTATATAGTTAGCTTCACAATTGCTTTAAAAATATAAAAATAATAAAAAATTACGAAGTCAAGACAGTAATAAAACTCATTCCATTTGCTCGGAGGAAATTAATCTGAATAAACCCTGTATCTCTTTTAATTCAATTTTTCGGAATAGACAACTTGTCTATTCCGAAAGATTGAATTGAGTCGTGATATTTTTGTAAAAGGAATCTGCTGATATCTTGTATCCCATTCTTTTTGGGACACCCTGTATAATGTAATCCTGTGAAAACATTGGTTGACCTCATCCAATATCCGGCTAACATATTTTTAGCGCACACGGATTAAGGTGAGGATTTTAGCAGACAATTTTATTCTACTGAGGGTGTTTTAATCCGGGGCTGAATTACTACGGGCGACGAGGCTGAAATCTCTGTTGTTATGTGTGTGTTATTTGCGAATTATTATCACTGACTTAGCGAAACAAATAAATAGTTGTTTGATCGGTTAGTAACAAATTAATGCACACTTACGAACTAAAAATTCAGGTTTTCACATCTTCAAGAAACTAATCCTTGCAGGAATTGGGGTGTTACTTGATGACTTCATTGTTGTGTTCTTATATGATATCAAAACTGCTCCAAGACAAAGTTACCAAAACGTCCAGAGAACTTGATGTTTTCTTATCTACCTTTCACCTTACCTATGTTCCGAGCTATATTCGTAACAAGTGCAATCATTTATGAAGTGAAACTACTGCGGCGTTGTGATAATTTGTCGACAAAGGAGAGTAAATTGGAAAAAGTTTTCAGATTTCGTTACAGAGAGAGAAAAAAAGATATACCTAACGTATTATGTATACGTATATATACAGAAAAATACTTGGAACTCGATCTTTACTCACTTCAAATGCCCAAATTGATTCGAAACTTTGCACACTTGTCAAGAAACGATGACAATACAATAATTTCAATTGAAAAAGAGCTAAAAAGTAGTTATTAGTTTTAAAATAAAGAAAATCGTGGGTTAGTCGAATTATCTGACAGCTTAATTGTCAAATTGAATGAAGGCTGGTTGGCGTTGCCAAGGTAATTTTCATGTCAAGGCTGTGTGCTATGATATTCTTGAGCCATCTTATGTAAGTATATCTTAACTATTAAAATATTATAAAAATTAATATTTCTAAGCCTACTGGGCCAACAAATTAAAAATACATACATCGTAGTCAAAATGAGAAAGAGACCGAATAGGTATTTGTTACAAGAAAATTGTACTGTATATATGTTTTGAAATTATCCCTCTCTCTCTCTCTTTCTCTTTCCCTCATTCTGTAGTTTGGAAAAAGTTTCGCCTCTGCTACGAGTACGATGCTGCACATGATTTTTTTGTCAGTGCCACTTTCTGTTTTGTCTATTTATTCCTTGTATATCATATAATAATAGCAATCTTCTGATAAAGTAAACCGAATCTAAAATCGGCCTATGCATGTAAACAAAAATCTAATCGAAAGATCCAAAAAAATAGGTTTGTTACCTGCTATAGTTTTGATGGGACATTGATACTTTTCAAATTTTCCTCAGTCATACATGATTTTTTAACTTTTTGAGATATCGATATGGATTTTAAGGCAATATTCGTAGAAAACTCCTTATTCTTGAAAGGGGAAAGTTTGTATAAAAACTAAACTAGGCGGGAATAATGACAGTTGTCAGAATTAAAACCCCCTTTTGATTTATCTCTTCGAAATTGTTAAATCTATGGGACAAAGAGGTGATTATATCGAAAAAAACGGTTTCAAATATATTCCATAACTCTCAAGACTTCCATAATTATTTTTATTTCATTATTTTGACAAATTGCATTGTTCGCGCCTAGTTAAGTGAGAACTGACTATATATAACGTAACCATGCTATACAGTTCTGAAAACCAAATTTTATAGCTCAATTTTTCAAACCTTAAGTAAATGATCATTTACCATTTCGCAAGTTTTATGGTTAAGAGAAAAACACAAAATAAAATCATACCCACACAATAATATGATTCACAAATGTCTATTGCCTGGTCGTAATAGTACTCAGGTACTAAAGCATAAAAAATCAAAATCAACAAATAATAAATAATGATTTCAAAGACAATGTTACTATATATTTATTGTGCCCCATAAAAAGTGATTTGATCACTAAAAAGCAAAGGAAATATAAACCAGAATCAAAGTTTACTAATATACATAGTAAACTTTGCCAGAATAGAACGGGTTTTAATAATAAGGTTTGCAGACATTTCAAACACGTTGAGAACAATCCCACTACCAGATGTGCCTGAAATCCAAAAATACATTTTTATGAGAGCTTTTGTGCAACTCCAGCGCATCATTACGTGAATAATTATAAAAAAAAACTCCAGATACACCCCTGATTCCTTCGGGGTGCAACGAACCCTAGGCTAATCTCAGATACGTTGCGAGGCGTCTTATCTAAATATTTGGCTTTTCCGGGATATTTTTAAATTTCCGACCGAGTACTATCATCCCCACAAAGATCGTACTGTTTCGTACAGACAGCATTTTAATAAGCCATACAATAGGGTCCTTTGTAAGGAGACACCCCTTGTAATTTGCACACCACAGGGGGTGAATAAGTGGCGGATCCTCCAATTTGAGTCGATGGTTCCATAAAATTGGCAGCAATTTCAGCCATAAACCGAAAGGGGTTTATGACAGGGTTTTTGATTGCGTCGTTTTGCCAACATTTTTTTATAGGAGCCAAAGGGTTTTATGGCTTTGCTAAAAAATAATGGTACTATTCAAGTCAGGTACCTGTCATAGAGTCTAGACATTTACTGTCCAATCCAAACAAAATCTTAGTCACATATTTGGCTACATGTGTCATAATATGGAAATATGAGCTCGAGTTTCACATATGTGAATTATTTTATGGAAAAATACTGAGGTGCCGACTGACTTATGACTATGAGGGTTGGAGTCTGGGAAAATGTCTGTTTACGACTCAAAAAAAGGGTTTATTTTGCTGAATTCTCCGGATGGTCAAGGTACAATGCAGTGCAATTTTATGGTAGGAGGGTTTTTGACCATGTCCAATTTGTGTTGATAGTTTTTATGGGGGTGCTATGGTGAGTTTGGTATTGTGGTTTGCAATTCAATGGTGAATTACGTAAGAGGTTGTCGGTGATTTTGTGAAGGGTTCTTTATAAGGTTGAGAATATTGCACTAAGAAAAATTACACAGGAAATAATAGGATTTTGAGAATGGCTATTATAACGCTGGCCTTTGCTTATGGCATGGCAAAATTTACTTTTATTAGAAATAGAGTACAATGAAATCAGATCTTATCGAGTTCAGTTGAGGTCAAAGTTCTTCTATGCCTTATCTACTTCATTTTCAAGAAAATCCTTATTGGGGATATTTCTCAGCTTATTATATTTTTTTGACGTCATATTATATCATATATTATTATAAAGAAATATTCGGCAAAATATCCTGACAGGGATCTAAATTTATTCATAAATACATGAATTTAGTGAAAAAGATTAATGCTTCATTAGTCAAATTAATGTCTCATTTTAATCACTTTTTGGAAAAAGTAATTAAAAAAATACGAAAAAGAAAAATGACATGAGTCAATGTCGTGTCTAAAAATTAAGTTTTGAGGTATAATATCCTAGTTAATTACTTGTAGAGATGCAGATATTCTGAATGTTCAAATTAAAATTTTAAATTGACCATGAAACGTTTAACAGTTTTAAAGAAGTTGAAAACATGAAAAATGTTGGGATGTTTATAAGTAAGAGGGATTTTTTTTTACAGAGTTAAGTAACCTCTAATTTCATTATTACCTAATATTATCTCACTAAAGCAGCAATGTGGAATGTCATGTAAGTAGAAAATATTTTTGTCATCTCATTTTGAAACATTAGGAGATAAAATACACGTATCTTGGAAACGACGTACAGAGTGTCCACATTTTTTGTCTTTACGATGTTCCTACTTCAGACAACCGATTCAAATTCGCCCTGGACCCGTATTCTTGAATATCTGGGAGGAGAACTTTTGCGGGAGGTGGGCGTGACCTCACAATCCGATTACCAAATTTTGTTGTTGAAGTCGATTTTGTGTGCTGTTTATATGATGGATGTAGATGATTTCAATCATATTATATGATCTAGAAGATGTAGAAGACACTTCAAAGTGGATGGAAATAAAAAGGATGATTCCTGGGAACATTTCCGGGAGTGCTCCCGTCACAGACATTCAAGAATAAGGGGCCTGTTGTATCGAAAACGAAGTAAAATATGAAAATTTTGTTTTTGGCATTGTTCGTTTCTCTGTTTTTCTACTACATTACTAGAAAATGTTATTATCCCCCCTCAACTGAGGAAGGAAGATAGTTCTTTTTCTTCCCGGCAGGAAACATCCGCTGAGGGATGAAAAAACTATAATATTATACATTTCTCTGGAGAAAAGTGCTTTTTCCTCGCTTGGATTTCTAATGCCCTCCGATTCGCGTTGGCCATCAAATAATCCCCGGGAGGAAACGAGGCACTTTCTTCCCTTGGTATGTAAATGGCTATTCCTTATCTTCAGTCATAAGGGAAAAACAGGTGGTATCTGTTTCCCCCTTGTGACTGAAAATAGGCCAGGTGAGGAAACTTGAGGAGGTGATTGTATGTGTTGAAATAATGGTGGCATAGACTTAAAATAACAAGACAAGTAACTAAACAAATATTGCTAACCCCAACATTTCCCTCATGAAGCTATTTACTTTATTTCAGCGCCGTTGTCATGTGCTCTTAATGTTCTAGAGCTTTATGAAAAATACCGGCAAAAATAATTTAATTCAACTACCAAATCATCAATCTTAAACACCTATAATTCCGTATTCTCAGTTTTCCGTCACAAATGACTTTTCTGTCGTTTAAAAACATTGTTGAAGGTGAACATTTGTATGAAGCTCTACATTACATGATGAAATGTGGCAACATCCGGTCGCAACTTTGAGGACGGACCGGCTGACGCATTGTTTACAAACGTCCGCTTAAGTGAGTTTAATGCGTTTATAGTTTGCTTATTTCTCAATTATTCAGAAAAAGTCTTGCTCTGTCTGTTCTAAATTGCGGGATATAGTGTTTAATTGATAAACAATGCCTAAAAAGTGTGTAGTGTGTGGCCAGAGAAAAAAAAACAGGCGAAAATCGGGCGTTTCACCGGTAAGTAGAGCTTATTTCTCAATTATTCAGAAAAAGTCTTGCTCTGTCTGTTCTAAATTGCGGGATTTAGTGTTTAATTGATAAACAGTGCCTAAAAAGTGTGTAGTGTGTGGCCAGAAAAAAAAACAGGCGAAAATCGGGCGTTTCACCGGTAAGTAAACAAAAACAAAATTGGCCTATCATCATTGTGTTGGAACCAAAACATTCAATGCTAAAGGTATAGGCGTTACGTGTCTTGTTATTTTAAGTCTATGAATGGTGGTAAATTATATAATAAAAATTCCAAATCTCAATATTTCCCGGGTCACAAGCAGTGAAAAATCATCTTTTTGTCTTGACATTATTCTGATAATTATCGAATTAAAAGGAAATTTGGTACAGAGTTTCAGCTTGTTCATCTGTAACGGTAACGTTGTCTCTCTACTCTGCCCCTTGAGGGCACTGTACCTGAAATTCAAAATTCATATTTCGCACTTTTGAAGATTAGGAAAGACTAGACAAAAATGTACTCTTTGTACGGGTCGATAAATCACACCGTTTGGCCGCAAATCGACATTGAAGTAACTATTGTTAAAGAAAAATTGCTTTGCATGACATGATAACAACTAAAATTCAATACAAAAACAACATAAAACAATACAAAAACGACAAAAAACACAAATCGTTATTATATGTTTTTGTTGTTGATTTTGTATTGTTTTTTTATTCATTTAAACTCTTATAGAACACCAAAGGAAATTACAGAATAAGAGTTGTTGTTGCATTTGTTGTTTTCAGTTATTCGTGTTGTTTTATGTTGTTTTTGTGTTTTATTTTGTTTGTTGATATCATTCACATATAAGTTTCTTTTTCAAATGAAGTTCTTCAATTTTGATTTGCGACCAAACGGTAAGATTTATCGAGCCCTACTAATAGTACATTATTTATCTAGTCTTCCTTATTTTTTATTTTTGAAAAATCTATCGAGATAAAAAAGATATGCGAAATATGAACTTTGAATATCAGGTAAAGCTCCCTCTAGGAGGAGAGTAGAGAATCATTTTTTTCACAGACCGTTACAGATGATGATGAACAAGCTGAAACTGGGTACCAAATTTGATTTTGAGCCGATGAGAAATAATCGGAATCTACAATGACGTTAAGAAAAAAAAAGATCTTTGACTGCCTGCAACTTGAAAAATATTGAGATTTCGAATTTTTCATATATGACTCAACACCCTTATTTTATAACAATCAACACCCAAAGTTTCCCGACGTGGTTCGTGGACATTCATTCATTATAACTCAGGACAAGTTTTCCTGCTTGAAAATAGAAAGAAAACTTCGGATAACATGTGTCCGGAAATGCTTCGTTACAGAGATACAGGATCTTCAAGATTTATTTTTGTTTTTTCCAAAAATATTTTCAGCAATGTCGATATTTTGATGAAAATTGGTGTTTTGGGGTCTCTTGTTATGAGAAAACCGAATTTGGAGAGAGCGCTACCTACACTTATTTGTCCTGTTATGAACCGTCATAGATTTTTTGTATGTACTTGACTTGCATTATGGTTTTAAGTAAAAAAACTGATTTCTTCACCAATTTTGCAAAAAATGCAAAAAATGAAAGTCGTTATGTGCAACCATTTTCGAGATATTTGGATTTTGAATAATGAACTGGATAATGGATACACTTGATTTGGAAATCATGACGAAACAGGGTGTTAAATTTCTATTTCAAAAAAAATTTCAAGATTACTTTCTTTGCTTCAAAATGAAGAGACACTTCCTATAAATATGTGGAAATGGTTCGTTAAAGAGTTACAGAGAGTTAGAGGGTGTTGAATTTTTTTTTTCAAATTTTTTGTCATAAGTAATAATATTTGGATAAAGTTGTTGTTTACACCACACACTGGTTGAATTTAACCTTTTTTATTGGAAATATTAAATTATCATACAAAATACTGTATAACTTCTAACAGGTTACCATCGCCATGATTTCAAAATCACATGTAGGTATTCCTCTTTTTCAAATCCAAATAACTCTAAAATGGTTGCCCGTATCGACTTTTAAGAAGTATATATGTTTTTGTGAAAAAATGTCAAATATATTTATTTTTTTGCTCAAAAAGGTGATACAGAAACGTCCAAAGATGTTATGCCTGTACATAACAGAAAAAAATTGGAGAAAAATAAATGTAGGTGGCACCCTCTACAAGTTGGAGTCATTCCAAGATCAAATTCGAATTTCGCGTGACAAGAAACCCTTAAAGACAAATTTTCATAAAAATATCAACATCGGTTACAATATTTATTTAGAAATAACAAAAATAAAAATGAAATTTTGACACCCTGTAGGTCTGTAACGAAGCATTTCCGGATTAATGTTTGGAAAGCTTTTTTCTTAATTTTGAGCGGGGAAACTCGTTTTCAATATCAATGAAACACCCTGTATAGTGCCAATCTAATGAATATTTTGTCTAGAATTATTAATTTTAAAAACCCTTAAAAAAAACTGAAATCTATTGTTTTTTATGATTTGCGAACACTGTATAGATTATTGTGTGTGTGTTAGTCCCTGTGATACGAAGCATCATCCCCCTTGACTGTCAATTTTCTTCTTATAAATATAACCGAAAGTGGCAGAAAGTTGCCTTAAAAAAAAGTAGATCATGCTCGAGAAGCTTTGTGTTAATTTTTATTAGCGTATCATTTCTACTTTCCCTTTTAAGGCTAATTGTCCATTTAAAAAAAAGACCCTGTGTAAATAGCAGTAGCCAGTACCCTGAAAATGTGATCCTGCATCAGTTATTAAAGAATAATGGTGCATATATGATTAGAACTTAATTCCACTTGTCAGTTTGGGTGTTCGTGGTATTTTTTTGTTCAAACATGATTTAGTGCCTTTTTGTCACATTTAAAAAAATGGTCAACTTATATTCAAATCGTCAGGACACGCAGACTAACAAAAATATGCATTGAAGTTTTTGAATTAACGCACCAGAACTTCTTTGATAACTAATGCAGGATCCAGGATCACACCCTAAGGGTACTGCTATTGCATTTTCCACAACTTAACTCAAGTATTTCCGGACCCATGTATGTTCATAGGAACTTTCTTTACATAATAAGCTGAGAAGTCGACCCCTTGAACAGTTCCTCATCTTTTTGGGACACACTGTAAAAACGTGACATTTGTATTGCATCCATTATTATCTTTGATATACCTACTAAAGGTACGTACACATCAACAATCTATAATAATATATACCTATAAAGGGTGTTTGAAAAACATGTTGCCAAACTTCAAGGGGTTATACCTTACGCACAACAATTCGATAGACCTCAAATTGTCCAGTCCGAAAGTGGATATCAAAAGAGATACAGGGTGTCAAAGTTGAATTTTAGTTTTTGATTTTTTCAAATAACTTTTGCAATAATCAAGTTATTTTGATGAAATTTGGTATACGAGGATTGTTTAACATGCGAAATTCAAATCCAAATCTGACCTTGATTTGGCTCCTACTTGTAGAGGGCGTCACTTACACACCTTTTAACTCATTCAAATAGCAATAACTTTTTTGAATGCACTCGTACTTTCTTTTTTATCGAAAATTTGATTTTCCCGGCATATTTACATAAAAAAGGTATACCTTGTGAGAGTGGCTAGGAGAATCCTTTCCAAGATATTCGCACTGAAAGTAATCCATGCAGTGTGATTTTAAATGGAAATGTTTGAGAATAGACATAGGTGGCGCTGAAAACGACGTTATCATGCTCATTTAGACATTTGTTCCAATATTTTTTATCAACAAAAAAAAAAACTTGATTTTGTATTTTTTTAATTTTTTTGTTATTTTTCATTTTTATTTTTTTTTCCATAAGAAATATTGGACGTTTGACCAACTGACAAAATTAACATGAGAACGCCGTTTTCAAAGCCACCCAAGTTTATTTTCAAAATTTGCCACTTAAAACCACATTGCATGAATTACTTTAAGTGCAAATAGGTATCTTGAAAAGGGTCACTTCTAACTACTCTTACAAAGTATACCTTTCTTATGTGAATATGACGGAAAAATCAATTTTCCGATAAAAAAAAAAGTACGAGTACAAAAAAGTTAAGGGTATTTGAATGAGTTAAAAGGTGTGTAAGTGGCGCCCCCTACACAAGTAAGAGCCATATCAAGGTCAGATTTGAATTTCGCATGTCAAACAATCCTCATGTACCAAGCTTCATCAAAATAACTTCATTATTTCAACAGTTATTTAAAAAAATCAAAAATTAACATTTAACTTTGATATCCTGTATCTCTCTGTCAATATCAGCTTTCGGTATAGGCAAGTTGGGTTCTATAGTAATACTTTTGTATAAGAAATAACCCCTTGGAGTTTGGCAACATTTTTTTGAAACACCCTGTTGAGACAGCAGAGTAGCAATGGCAGGGACCGAGGAAGGGCATTTGGGGTCAAGGTGATCAAAAATAAAATTTTGAAAAAAAAAGAGTAAATGAAAGTGACAGCAATCTTACTCTTGAAAAATACTTGGAAGTGGAAAAGCTAAATCTCAAACCTCGCAACTCTCCCACTCAAACACAATTTTTGTATCGCTCAAATAGGTAGTTTTGCTGCATAGAACACTTCCGGAAAAATAATTTGTCTCAAAAGACTCCATTTATTATTATTCAGAATGACGTAACAGTCGAAACACGAACAATAGAAAACATTCATACAAAGGTAACTCAAGACCACGGAAACGCCGAGAATTCCACTATAATTTCTATCCAGCACAAAAATTAAGCACTCGCTTAAAAAAAAGTATTCCACAGAACCCAGCCTCACAATTATTTCAAATCACAGAATGCATGTAATCGTTTGTAAAATGATGCGGCCAACGATAAAACACTTCAAAAAATCCACAAAATCACGGCAACATCAAAAAAAATATTCTGGATAATTCAGCGTAATATTCAAGAACAACGCCTAGCTATCAAGCAACACTACCAAAACACAAAACACGGTTTTCCTAAAAGTAAGCGCAGAACCACGGATACACGTAAAAAGAACCCACAAGATCACTGATCAACCTAAACCGAAACCATCTCCGACCCATCTTGTCAGCAGGACAACTGATCGCTGAATCCTGCGAGTTTGAGTTGCGGAACGCGATTCGCAAAACTCGTTCGTGTTGCCTCGGGTTTTTGCACACGATCTGAGGTCGTACCCCCTGCATATTTATGAATGGATAATTGGCGACAAAACGCCTTGTCTATGGTCAGGGAACAACAACATTGCCGACGGGCAATGTCCTTAGGGTAGGTCGCCAACATAGCGGTATTTCGCGTACTACTATTTTCGCGAACTTGCGGCCAGTACGTCGTGTTTTGGAGCGCCTCTGAGTGCTTGGAATAGCTTCGGCCAAATGTGAGTTTGTTGCTTTTATATGCATGGTATCATTGCATAGGATGTCGACTTGCAAAAATAGTAAGTGGTACTCACTTGCTAGTGCTTTTTGCATGATTAATACCATAATAAAAATTGATTTATGCTGAACCTGCCTCACATTTTGCAGTTTTCCTTTGATGTTACAATTTCAGCTTCAAAAATTTAAAATTGATTGCTCCTTTTCCAGCCGTCTATCTCCACCCCCGCTCCAAATACATAACGAACCAAGTACGACCTATGACTTTTCGAAAAAAAAAAGTACTTACCTACAAACCCTTTTCAACTTTTCGTTTTTCACTCCTCAAAATCATCTGACTGAAAGATGAGAGTGTCTGTCTGTCTTGCTCTTGGCCTAAGTTTACTAATATTGTATTAGTAAACTTTGTCTTGGCGATATATATATTCCCAATGCATATTATTCATATTTGGTAATTTATCAAGTGTAGCGTCACTGACTTGCTGGGGATAGATCCCGCCGTTTAAACAAGAGATCCTACATAAATAAAACATGGCTTGTCATATAGTATTACAGAATAATAGGTATAGTGAGGAAATCTGAAAAATAGTTCATACAAACATGGGTCCGCAAATGATCCGTTTTCATGATACGGGGTGTTTAAACTCTTTTGTTTTTGATAGTTTACTGTACATTTTTCGAAAATCTTTTGAGATCACTTTTGGTACACGCAAATAATCAAGGGCATCAATATGTGTGAAATTATTGTTTTTTGAAGCACTTACATCAGTGGCGTTCGTTCTAGTTAGTAGTTCATCATGTTCAGCGAAACAAATTGTACCACACTTCTTAAAAAAAATATATGTATTGAGGTTGGTTGAATAAAAGAAAAAAAGGTAGAAGCATGCCACAGGTCGTTTTTCTAGCTCTTATTTTCCATATACATAAACGAAATTTGGGCTAGTTTTATCTTAAACTCGCATGTAGGTACCTCCATCACAATAAGCCGTTGAAAAATCTTTTAGGAATATGTGCCTATATTTATGTACAGGGTGTTCCATATAAGCGATTTACGAAAAAAAGTTGAACATAATTGGTATTGGTATGGGTGAGGGGCCAAACCACTGCCCGGCGAGTAGGCCTTAAAGGTCCTTTTCGCCAACCCCAGGACCATTGCAGTTCTAACTAGGTTGATGATGGAGTGGAGTGGAGAACATCACCTATAGTTATGAGTTAAACATAAAGTCATACTGTCGTATTGTTCTTGATAGAACTTTATTGTTATAACATTGAGCAAAAATGAAAGGAGTGATTCCTGAGACCAATCTGAGAAAAGAAGGCTCGAAAACGCATGTTTTTTTTTCAAAAATTGTTATCTTTCTCCGCCCTCAACGCCACAGGACACAATATTTTTTATCTATTAGTCTCAAAATTAGTCCCTTATATATTACAACAACGCTGCCAAATTTCAAATAAGTCGGTCAAAATTTACATGGATTATTAAAAAAAAATGTATTAAAAAAAAACTTTGCCGTCCTGCATCAAAGAAACGATGCGTTTTTGGACCTATGTTTATTCAGACTTTTTCTCTTAGAATGACCTCAGAAATCAATCCTTTCATTTTTGCCCAATGTTTTCAAGCACCCTGTATATTTTACATACGGTGTATCCACTCTGAAGTCGCCCACCCTGTATTAGGTATCGATGATTTTTTGTTTAAAACACACATTCTGGGATTTGATTAACATCTTTACTGTGTGAACTAGGTGAATTAGAACGTACAGGAAGACTCAATGAGCAGTATAAGTATTATATTAACAAATTAACAAAAAAAAATAACCAAAACTGTAACATTTTTTTTTTTTTTTAAATGTGAACAGGGAGGGTTTTGATCAATCTGATTGAGATTCCGTTGACAGTTTTTTTCTAAAAAATCCCCTGATACGATTTTCTAAAATTTGACCCACTTTGAACCCCCATAATGACCCAAAAGTACGTCCCTGGAACTGATTTGGTATAATGTTCAAAAAGTGTTTGACGAGACCTAACAAACAAAAAATAAATGAAAATCGGTTAATAAACAAAAATGTTACAGGGGTGGGACACTTCAGAGTGGACACCCTGTATACAGGATGCTCAGTTTTTCCTGGACTGTACCCAACTATTCAAAATTGAACGGAACACCCTGTATATTATTTCAGAAATGAATTCTGCATAAAAGATGATGGTAACTTTCTTCAGGATGTCCTATACATATCTCCAATAGTTTGGAATTTATAGTGTCTTTTTTTCGAAAAAATCGCATTTATTTGAAGTAGTAAAAAAATATATAGGTTCATGTTCATAGTATTTCGTGACTCTACAGACAATACTATAATATACAGGGTTAGGACAAATTTCTAGAACGGTCGATTATTTCAAAAGATACACGAGTTAGAACAAACTATCTCATATAAAAGTTGTGGAGTTTTTAAAAATCTACACATCCGTCATAAATTGGAATATACAGAGTTGACCATGAGGTTATGGCAGATCAAAGTTGCATTTTTCAAATGGAACCCCCTGTATATTAATGGAATTTTTGATTCTTTCTTCAATTCTGAGCAAAAATTGTGATACACATTTTGTTTCTGAATTCAACTGTTATCGAGATATCGCGATTTAAAAATGACATTTTTGCACTTTTGACATGCTATAAAACTCAAGCGGTTCAAGATAAAGAAAAATGGTATACACTTTTTCACCGTAACTTTTCAAAAGCTATTCTGTCATTTGAATAAAAGGTACAGTCAACTGTCAATTATTTTGGACACATTTTTGCATTTTTTGATAAAAAATAATTTAATGTCGTTGGAAAGCTCTTGAAAAGTTGAGACTAGAAAGTGCAGACCGTCCTTCTCTATTTCAAATATCCTATAGCAAGTTACATTTATTTTTTATGTAGAGTTCACTTCTAAAAAAATATCCATTCAATTTTGAAAAGTTGAGTCCAGCTCAGGGAAAACTGAGCACTATGTATAAGCCAAATATATAGCAAAAATGTTCCTTTGAAAACAATAGGATTTTTTATTCAATTTGTTTTCGCAAATCGCATATCACACGAGATAAGAGAGTAGAGGATCTTATATGGGACATATTTCAAAATTCCTGACAACTTTTGGCAATTTATAGGGTAATCATGATTTTTTTGGTTTAAGTAGGACGGGTAACTTTCCACTATAACAGCGTCAAACAAGGAACAATTTATCTTCAACAGCGGTGACATATTATTTATTATTTAGCAACTTAAAGCTATTATTACGACCCACTCAAAACTTGTAAATAGATGTATTGAACTCTTATCAGTAAGTTTTGTTGAATCTTCACATCCTATGGTTGTTATGCATTCTTGTTTATTGTGATATATGAATGCCAGTGGTGTTGTGGAGTCGAAATCAGTTTGCAAAGAAAGTGGAAATTACATTATTTTATTTTACTTTCCAAGGGATTCCAAATTGTTCAAATTTCCAATTCATACCAAATTTTATACTAAAGACGTCAAAAAATGTCCAGTTAATTTAGTGGAAAATTACACTTGACAATAAAATAGTATCCTTGCAATTCTACACCACTGGTCCCTCATTAAACAAACTAGTACTGCTGATCCGACACATGAAAGTTCAAGGGACTCGCGACTTCCCCATGGACTTTGCTTGTTGGTTTTAATTGTGTGCAATTTATTCATATTTGTGGCGTTATTTTTGTCTCAACCTCACTCAACTTTTTTTGAATTCTTCCACGATAATTTTCAAGTAAATATGAGATGTCCTCGTGAATGTCTACGGCAAACAATGCATTTTGCAGCCTTCGAATTCTATTTTGCTGTTTAGATTTGCTGATTGATTGAATGGTAAAGTGCTCATGAATTGATTGGGCTCCACCAAATCCCAGTTTTCGTTAATAATATTGACTTCAAAAAAATCTTTAATAAATTGAACTATGATGATGTCTGGTTGTTCTCAGGATGTTGAATCACAGGACATAATACAGTTGATCTTAGAATCTGCAGTGTATTTTACGCCAGTCTTCTTTTGGTCGGTTGATTGTTTCTAAAATCTTTTTCTTCTATTGATTGCCTTGTAGAATAACTCCTCCAAGCATCATATTATCATTCCATATTTTAAGTTTTTTAATATTTCGTTATTTATATCCATCAAGATTGATTTTTGACTTTTTCGATTAGGATTTTTCCAATCATTGGATTGTTTGATGAGTTTTGGGAATTGATTCCTTCAGAAATATCTTTATCTACACTGTTGTCCGAATAAATTTGGAACATAATTTGATCCTTGATAACTTTTTTTTGTATTATCGATTTTGATGATTTTTGGATATGATATTGGTTAATATGTATTGGATGTTCCTCCAAAATTAAGCTCTCTAATTTTGGCCAGGACCGGACTTACGACGTTTTTATGGAATTGGTACATTCAAAATTGGTGCAGAAAAAAACTGCTCTATGTACTTACAGACCAATAACTGATATATTTTTTGAGAAGGGCACTTGTGGGAAAAAGGTATCTTGAAATATCAATGTTTTAGAACCATAACCAAAGAATCGATGTTTTTTTTGTCTGATGGTGCTTGTCGGCGTTAAAACTATTTCGCTTCACTTTCATTTCTTTCTTGAAACTCCATAGCAACGTGAATGTTTTGTTTGAAAAATTCCAATATTTTTGAGATTCTAGAATTCCAGAATTTGTATTTGATTTTAGATTTTAGATTAGTAGTAGATGGGTGCACAAAAATGTCGCGACCCTTCAACTTTTCGAGTCAAATTCAATAAAATTTATTAAATCAAAAAATAATGCAGGGTGGAGAAAAAGTCTGGAATATTGCTAATATCTTCCAACCCGCTAACATTTTTTTGATAAAAAATTTGGCTACCTGCTACCTGCATAACTTTCAACAAGGAATAAGATGAAAATAATTTCGTTTACAAAAATATACAGGGTGAGTCAACAATGTGACAAGCTTTTTTATTTTGAATGTATTACCCTGTATATTTTTATGAATATCGATAGATCTTATTGGAACAATTTGAAGGATAAAAAGCTTTTTCTGTTTATCTGTCAAAATGACCTATTTAAAGTTTTTTAGTTCGGAAGTAAGGCAACTGGTTGTCATGATCAATGATTACTAAAGCTGTACTGTCAGTAAGATTCTTTCAATTTTATTTTTGTTAGAAATAGCAAAAAAATGCAATTATTAGAATGTTTGTTCCTCGGTTTGCTCTTACCTATCAAAAATTAAAAATTAGATGGTGCGTCAATTTCTGGACCAAACTATCCCGAATCGGTGGATAGGAAGAAGAGGTGCAATTGAGTGGCCCGCTAGATCCTCTTACCTCAACCCTCTAGACTTCTATTTGTGGGGGCATTTGAATAATAAAGTTGATGAGGATAATAGGCCCAAAAATACTGTTCAGTTGAATGATCGAATTAATACTGTTATTTATTAAATTCATTGGGATTCTTTTAATAATGTTTTGCAAGGATTTAGGGATAGGCTTGGATATTGTTTAGCAAATCATGGCAAATAATTTGAACATTTAATAAAATAGCCGATTTTATTTTTAGTAATAATTCATCAATTTTCTTTTTATCGTGGTTAGTTTAAAAAACCAAATAATGGTAATTATTGTTCAGGTTGTTTAACTGCTTTTTATTTACTTTTTTTTGTTCTGAATTGTCTATGTACTTAATACATTTCAAGTCACCCTGTAGAAGCACAAATATGTTGTGATTGTTACATTTTGACTTAATTCAATTGATTTCTGCGTAAAAATTCATGAATGCGTTTTTTGTTAATCAAATTGGTGTAACTCTGTCCTTTTGAGAGATAAACAAATAAAATCCTGTTTCACTAAAATTGTTTCAAAAAGATCTATCAATATCCAATATACAGGTTGATCCATTTAAAATGAAAAAGTTGATCATATTTTTGACGCACCATATACAGGGTGCCACAGATTCGAGTGCATGCATGGGGATCTCAGTTATTAAAAGAGATACAGGGTCGGTTGAATGGTTGCAAAGTTGCACATTTTTATGCTCAATAAAATGCCGTTTTGAAATTTAAAAAATGTCGACTACTTCCGAAGATATTCGAAAAAAATTGAAATTTCGCAAAAAAGTTATTATTATTTCCTGATTTTATTTGGGAAGATATTGTAAAATATTACACTTTCTCATTGCCACTTTTTCTCCTCAACAAGATGGCGGTATCAAATTAAAAATCTGACGTTTCGTCTTTGAGCGGCCATCATCAAGTTCATTTTTTTAAATACGGACCTGGATTTTTTATTTTATTTTTAATTATCTTTTGACGTTCTTAATGTATTGAGGTATCGCAATCGTCGAAGAAAATACTCATTAAAAAAATAATACCAGAGAAAATTAGCTAGGCAACCTTTTTCTCCCTAGCTCATAGTTTGGTTCAATAATCCATCTTTATTCGACACGTTATTCTTATGAGAGAACATGCACAACGAAACAAGCCTAATTGACCGAACCAAAATCGAAATAACATCCAATAACGATATAAATTTGATGAAATTTAATTTAATCCACAAATGATATGGAAAATAAAAAAAACATATAAAAATCTGGATTGATTTCTGCAAGTGTTCAAGCATATTGCCATTTTAACAAAATTTTGAAAATAACAATAATAGGTGAAAAATAATTGAAAATATTGAAGTTGCTAAGGCAACCCATTGCTCTACACCCTCATCTGACTACCTCAATGCCTCAAGGACGTCGAAAGATAACTAAAAATAAAATAAAAAATCCAGGTCCGTATTTAAAAAAATGAACTTGATGATGGCCGCTCAAAGACGAAACGTCAGATTTTCAATTTGATACCGCCGTCTTGTAGAGGAGAAAAAGTGGCAATGAGAAAGTGTGATTCATTTTACAATATCTTCTCAAATAAACTCAGGAAATAATAATAACTTTTTTGCGAAATTTCGGTTTTTTCCGGATATCTTCGGAAGTAGTCGGAATTTTTCAAATTTCGAAACGGCATTTTGTTGAGCATAAAAATGCGCAACTTTGCAACTATTTAATCGACCCTGTATCTCTCATAATAACTGAGATTCCCATGCATGCACTCGAATCTGTGGCACCCTGTATAGTTTTGAAAACGAGATTATTTTCATCCTATTCCTCATTAAAAATCATGTGGGCAGGCAAACTTTTATCAAAAAAATGCTAGCAGTTTGAAAGATATTAGCATTATCCACCCTGTAAAATAAAAAATAATAATTAATTGAATAATTTAATTCTTTCAACTTTTGAAAATTTTAAAATGTCAAATATTCGACAAATCTTCAACAAACAAATAACGTTGTTATGATGGAGTTTCAGGAAACCCTGATCAAAGTGAAGTGTAATGGTCTCAATGCCGACAAGCACCATCATGCAAAGAAAAGATCATCCCTTGGGTTATGGTCCTGAGGTTCTTATTTCCAGGATAACTTTCCCCACAAATTATACAAATGCTCTTTTAAAAAAATACATCTGCTAGTGTAGGGAAGTTCGTTTTTGCAACGAGCATAAATGCAAAAATTTCATAAAATCGTCGTGAGTCCGGTCCTGGCCAAAATTCGAAATTGCAATTCTGGAGTAACATTAAGTTAGAACATAATTTGGCCCACAGTGTATAATTTTGGTCTCACTTTTTTTTCAAAGTTGCTTCGATTCGTTTTTGAGTTTCTGACCGATTTTTACAATTATACAGGATGTTTTAGAAAAAGTGAGATCACTAACGGATGCCCCCAAAGAAATGCCCTTGAAATCTGTTTTTAATGGATGTCTTTCGATGTTTCTGAAATAGTTTGATCTGATTTATTTTAGGTACCGGGTGTCCCCACTCAGCTGGTCAAAACTAATGGAGTTTATTGAGGAACCATAGAGAGGTAGTTAGAGATATAACACCGATAGTCACAAGCGCGTCGTTTCCAAAATACCTAATAGGGGGTGTGTTAAATTATCGAGATAAAAAAAATTGTACACCCTCTGTTTTCAAGTTTTTTTCCGGTAAAAAACGGTTTGGAGGACACTAATGGTTTTTATTTTTTACTCGAAATCCGTGCGGCGTCGACGGTTAGAAAATTGGTATTCAAAATACAGCACACATGTTCTACTCCGGCCCTGGTCGAGTTTATAGGTGTCACATCTCAAAGTACTTTTCTCTATATTTTGCTCCGTTAATAAGCTTTGACCACCATTTTGTCCTAATGATTAGAAGTCTTATTGGTGTTTTTGAGCTCTCCAATTATTTACGTAGTACTCTAGTAAATTTCTGAGGGCATCAAACACACCACGACGATTCGAGCATTCGAGCGGCACTGGTTTCAAGATGTCGCATTTGATTCAACGAATATCAAACCAGCTTGTTGTAGATTCGTTGATTTTGACGGTGATGACCGAGTGGTTAGTTTTACCCTCTGTGGTTCACTTAGCCCATTTGGACGGTATACGAAGTTAAAAGTGAGCATCATCGTGTTGAAGCTAATCCAACCCTGTCAAACAAAAGAAGAGAAATTGCTTTCAAAGATACAATCCAATCACAAAAGGTCCTGCATCTTTTGGGGACCACAACAAATAAAAAAAATACATCACTTATGTTCACCTGTAAAGTGGAGTTCTTAGAGATCCGTTCTGTAGCCACGACACGCGGACCTTTAGAACGCGGCTGACTCAACCTAATGACAGTTGACAAGAAACATATGAACTCAAGTCGATTTGAAAACTTGTCGGCTTTACAAGACATCTGGATCCGATATGATACCAGAATTTACTGAATCGACCTTGAAGTCGGCTGGTTTTGTGAAACGGTATTCACATGCGTCTCCATGACCGTTTTGAAAACGATTTGAGTTCATTCATGGAAACGTATAGTGCAACTCTCGCCAAGAAAGTGAACAAATTTGGTATTTTGATCCAAGAGGATTATAACATTTTCCAGGACATATTAGGGTATCCTGAAATACCTTTTTCCCGATATAAGTAAAAAGTATATTTCACAACGTAAAATTGGAAACGTTATCATCGGGCATAATTTGGGCATACTCCTCTTCACCTCTCCAAATCTGACGTCAATTATTTGGTATTATTTTTACATAATATATCTTTTTCTACTCTAATGTGAAAGAAAGAGAAAAATGATCAAAAATGCGAGAACACGAACCTAATTCTACCGGCTGAACTCATGCAGGTTTAATCCTCAGGCATTTTATTATTTTATGAGCATATTTTAGTTTTTGATTAATGTGAACAAAATCACAACCAATGGGCATTTTTCAATTTGTTATTAGTTTAAATTTGAGAGCCGGTTGATACAGGGAAATGCCCTTCGCAATGTTTGTCATACGATTATTGGGGTCCTTGATGGAGCCGAACAAACAACTTGTCTATCTCGATTTTTCTAAATGACAAGGATGCGTAACGCAAAATATTGCTGTTTGTGTATTGCAAAAGTCAGTTTATTGCTAATTATCGGTCGATATAGTCTTTTGAGTGCTTTGGTTAGATATAAAAGGTAAAGTTGTATATTCAATTTGGCAACTATGTAGTTTTTACTTATTTTTGTCATTTCTTTGAATTTCGGATTATTGTCAGAATTTTTTAAGAACAGAAAATCAAATTACTTTACTCATTGACAAAACTAATATCTATTATTTTCAGGAATTTCACTTTCTAATTTTATTCTTTAAAATTTATTTTTTTTACAAAGATTCAGTATTTGTCGATTTTTTTGCACTGTTCTCGCTTACCAAAGCTTAAATTGAGTAAGAGTGTCAGAGCACGTAATTTTAATTCTCCTAACAAAACACAAACTGATTATGATTTTATGAAAAAAAGGGAAGAAAATGAAAATACGGGATGTTCTGAATTGAGTACCAAGATTTCAAGGGCATAATCACCAGCCAAAGATAAGAAAATTGCTCATAAAAACGTGCGTCCTAACTTGATTTATTTTCGATATACAGGGTGTCAAAGTTTTTAGGAAAAAAATTTTTGTATCCAGCTTCGTTTTCAAGATAAAGTTAAAAACCGTTTCATTGCTAGTACTTTGACACGTTGGCTGTGGACCTTATCAAAGCAGGGAGACGGTTTTTAATTGTTATCTTGAAAACGAAGCTAAATACAGAGAAGAATGAAAAGACAAAAAAGCAACATTCTTTTATAAATTCTACAAAAAAGCAGTGGCGTTCGATAATTTTACCTATGAATATCAATTAGACTACTCTATGGTACGCCAATGGAATAAATGATTCTATGTTAATCACACTAAAAGATTACCCTTATGACGACAAATGTAATACAAAAAATGGGTTCTTATCAACAACTCAATAGTCTTTCAGCGGATTTCGACAACATTTCGTACGAGATAAAAAACCGATTATTTCTAAACTCCGGGTACTTACTTGTAGGAAACGGTTTTTGATAAACTAACTTGATATGAAAAAAATCAAAATCTTCAAAAAAGCAGTGGCGTACCATGTTTTTACCTATTAATATCAATTAGATGAACCTCTGGGACGCCACTGGAATGAATGATTTCATTTAAATAACACAATAAAGTAACCCTTTCGATGACAAATAATCGTGTCACATGTTCTCAAAATCAGCTAAAAGGTTTTTGAGTACCTAATTAATAAAAAAACGATGTAACACCCTTTATTAGGAAAACGAGGCTAGTTAGGACATATGTTTATATGACAAAAGACTTCATTTTTAGCTGGTGAATATGCCTTAAAATTAGATTTTGTAACACCCTGTATTGTGGGAAGTGGAATTCTCTTGCTCTTTACAAAAGATTGATTCAAGATAATTGTTTTTTTTTTTATTTCAAAGTCTATACATACCTACTAATGAATATTTTGAAAAATCGATGGTTGTTGGATTTTTAGTTTTGCACAAAGATTTTTGATTTTAAAATATCAAAAAATTTTAACAGAAAATGAGGACAATCAAGAATCCCAAAATATTATGTAGGTATCTATCTCACCATCAATAAAGATAATAAAACTCACCGGATTGTCAACTTTTCATGTGAAATCTAATTTTTTGATAAATAAAATAATGGAATGCCGAAAATTAGTTTCTTGACAAAAAAATGTTTTTTTAAAAGTTCGCACTTTCAGATTCTAATTTAAAAATATAATCGATGTTTAATAATTTTCTGATTTTGAAAATTGAAAGGTCCTAGTATTTTAGCTGTTGAGGTACGAACTTTGAGAATACAAATTCTATTTTTATTTTTTCTCAAAACTCTGAAGCATACCTACGACAAAATCAACAGGTAATTTTTTGAAGATCTTATCAAATTATATTGGATCTTATTGCAAATGTCCAAAAAATCGATAGTTTTGGGAATTTTATGAAAAATCAACTCAAGATTTTTAAAAACTATTCATAATGGGAATCTTAAAAATACTCCCAACATTTTTTACTGAAGACGAAACTGTTCCAAATAAATTTTTACGCTAACCAATTGGAATTCAAAAACTCGTTACATATTGAATGAAAATTAGAAAAAATCTTCTTGATTAATTTTTTTTTTCATATTTCACTTTTTTCTATAACAACAGAACAGATATAGATTCTAAATTCGCAAGAAATAGTTTGATATTTGAGTTTTCTAATATTTTTTTACATAAACTATCCCAGTTCCAACATGGTGGATTGTACATTTTTTTTGTTGAGTACTTTATACTGAACCTATAGGTAGATTTCCACCTACTAAACAATGAAATTTCACTAGAAAACTTCCACCCGTAACAAAAAAGGGTGACTCCAACCCCATAATACATCTGTTTTCAGTTATAAATTGCGTGGGCCAAATCTACCCTCACGCATAATTCACCCTCATACGCATAATTTCATCTTCACGCAACTATTTGCATGACTTCCGACCGTTTTATTTGAGCGCCGGTAAAAAGCCAAAAATTGCATTTCCGATCGTTCCACCTGTAATTACATACCTTATGTATGTGTCCCATTTGAATGGCGCAATGATTAATTTTCGCCCGGAAAATCAATATCGGGAAAACAAAATATTATCATTTGGACGATACATACAAACCGCCCACAAAGCGAAAAATAATTTGTTGGTTTATTGATTGCCCATTATGTTTTTGTAGGATAGTGACAAATTGAGCTTCGGTTATATTTTAACAGATAAATCTTGAATCCAAATATTTCTCACACTATTATCCCCAATCCTATCATTACTGACTCAATTTTGATTTGTGTATCGGCTCCAGGCGGTAATAAAACAAAATTGGGGTGGATTCAAATTTGTATCTACGGCCCTATTGATCCCTTTAACTACATCGAAATGTCCATAGGAGAAAGTGAAACGGATCAAAAAGACATTATGGATTTTTTCTAACATTTTGTGCGTCATCAAATTGCCCCTTTCCCGTATAAATAGTCCATCGAAATTATTCATCAATACTCAACCAGAAATCTCCCAAAATAACATGCCAAAACTATTAACCCAAATTGCTGTCCATACACGAAAAAAAGCTTTTTACTGGGAATAGACAATTTCCCCTTCGATGCTAATTTATGAAATAGTAAATAGGGTGCTTGTCGATAATGACGATTTTCGTATTGGTTCCGGGGCACGCAAAATTGTTAATGTTAATAATTGATGGGGACAGGGGAGCTTAACAAGGAAAAAGGAGGTGTAATTTGCTTTCTACCGTTAAAAGGGTTGTTGAGAAACAGGAATTATATATTATTATATTCAGGTGATTGGAAATATATCTATCGAAATTTCTGAAGGCAAAAAAAAACATCAATTACGTCAAGAAAAGTCTTACAAATCTCTCTTTCTAATTTGATTTGATTCAAATATAAACAAGTTATATTTGACGATGGAATTTAGATCATGGACAATTGGTTTATTTAATTTTTTTGAACACCATCGGGAATAAATGAACCAATTCGATCCTCAACTGTTCACATTTCCAAGTCGATGTGGTGGAATGTTTTTTTATTCATATCATCATTGGGTTAGATACCGTTTATTTGCTGAATACGTTTTTGGTTTGAGACGAACGTTTGACCAATTTTATAGTAAACGAAGTACCTAATCTGTCAGAATGATTATTTATCAAACCAATAATATGACAATAAATATCGATCTTCTGGTCTTCCATCCAACGTCATCAACTTATTCCTGACGTAGTGAAGAGTCCGACATCTTCACGAATAAACAGAAACCACTTTTTTTT
This sequence comes from Orchestes rusci, assembly GCA_958502075.1. Lineage (NCBI taxonomy): Eukaryota > Metazoa > Arthropoda > Insecta > Coleoptera > Curculionidae > Orchestes > Orchestes rusci. The sequence continues at coordinate 15,434,811 of OY293314.1, forward strand.
TAGATGTTTTTTTTGGCAAAACCCCTTCCGTGAGCACATAAAAAAATAGAAAATATTTTTTTTACTTAAAGACATAATACAGGTACGCATGTTGAGAATGTAGTGGGTGATAATAAGTTCAGGTGGCGTTCTCTACATCAATATATCGACGTTATTTCAAATATTATTTGAAAAAAACAAAAATAAAAATTGAACTTTAACAGTTTGAGAAGTTTCTTCTTAGTTTTGATCAGGGAAATTCCACACTACTGATGAATGATGACACCTTGTATTCTGATCTAAGGTGACATACCAAAATTTCAATAGACTATTTATCGATATCATATTATTCATCACATAAATAAACTAAATAATTTTCTACAGAACCAAAAAAATTCATACAATAATAAATAAGCAGATGAAACAAGAAACGAAATACAATGATTATCAAAACAGGCAAAATAGAGAAAATAGATTGTAAAGTTGATACATTTATTTTTTAACAAAACCAATCAATAAAATGAATAAAGAAATAAAACTAGAAGGTGAAAAACTAATCAATAAACTTTACATAGGCAGCAATAAGAAACGAAGTGAGTAAAGAGTAAAGATGAAGAACAGAAAACAATAAAGTGATAATAAAATTGATCAGGTTTTGATTCAAAATCATTTCGGCGATCTCGGTAATTGTGTGATAAGCTCATGGTGGAAAGTCATAGGGATAAGAAAAAATTCGAAATCTCAATATTTTTCAAGTTACAGGCAGTCAAAGTTTTTTTTTCTTGTCCGTGATATATTCCGATAATTTATTATCAAATCAAAATGAAATCTGGCACATAGTTCAACCCTGTTAGTTCATCTGTAACGTTCTGTGAAAAAAATGTTTCTCTACTCTGCCCCTAGAGGGGTGCTTTACCTGAAATCCAAATTTCATATTTGGCATATCTTTTTTGTTTCGACAGATTACCCAAAAACAAATACGCCGTTTTGAAGATTGGGAAAGACTAAAAATAAAAAATGTACTCTGTATAGGTACCTAGATAATTCTCAAAAACAAAGACAAAACGCAAAATCAACAACAAAATCATAATAAAACGACTTGTGTTTTTGTCATTTTTGTGGTGGTTTTTGTGTTAATCTTTGTTGTTCGTGCGTTGTTTTATGTAGTTTTTGTGTTGTATTTTGTTTGTAATTATGTCATTCAAAGCAATTGTTTTTCACACGAGTTATTTCAAAGTCGATTTGCGGCCAAACGGCATATATTTTCTGAACGGCTAGAGATAGGCATAGATTATTTCATACAAACTAACCTTTAGTTTTGGTGAATAATAAAAATCCGTAATGATATACAGGGTGCTCTATTTAACATTTTCGACTTATTGGTGACTTAATATGTCCTCAATGGGTTCAACTTCTGACACTACCCTGTATAATTGCCAGTCATTCTAACATACTGGATTGATATATTATAGTTTTGTGTGTAGGAAAAAATTGACAGAGTCACGAAATACTATGCAACTATATATTTTTTCACTACCTAAAATAAATGCGTTTTTTGAAAAAAAAAACGCCATTATAGCCCAAGCTATTGGAGATACGTATAGGACATCCTATAGAAAGTTTCCTTCATTTTCCATGTGGAATTCATTTCTGCAATAATATACAGGGTGCTCTATTTAATTTTGAAAAGTTGGGTCTAGCTCAAGGAAAACTGAGCAACTTGTATTATGTAAAATAAATACAACAATAAAGTTTCTTTAAAAACAATAAAACTTTATATTTAACATTTTTTTTGTCGCATATCTTACGAGATAAGGTAGTAGAGGATCTTATCTGGGACACCCTGTACATGTGTTGAGTCATATTGCGAAATTAACCTTTCTACAAAATGCCTAGGGATTTTATAAAAGTCAGAAAAACGCAAGTGAACGTTTGGGTTACTTTTGTTTTTTTTTTTTGGGTTAGGTTATAAGAGTTTGCCCTGTACTGCGAATTTTCCTTTTGCATTGCCTACACTCGGATGCCGAATTGCCCATTGTGCTCTCTTTCTTTTAGAGGTGGTACCTCGGTCACTTTGTCGCCAAATAAATGCTTCAAAATGTAAATTTTTTGGTTACTTTGATAAGCCCCTGTAATCTGTAATGACTTCATGAAAATACCTTTAAAATGAGGTATCGCTTGACTCCTCATGCCATTTATAATTTTGAAGACCCTTATTATCACCGCCGTTGGGCTTTGCCCTTCATGCGGTGAAAATGCCAAAAAAAATGGTTCTCCCTTAAATCAAAAATTGATGAGTGCGAGGGTTTTTTCTCAAATGCCTCGGAGCGCCCAAAATTAGCTCTCTTTCCTTTTCAAATGACCACCCTGTATTTATTCTTTAGTTTTACTTGTTTGACAAAACTGATGCAGGATCAAAGTTTCATCATTTCGCACTATTTCACTCTATCCTTTATTCCAATTATTTGACAATTATTTCAATTCGTCACTTATGAATATTTAGTTCGTTATTCCCAATATATAGAAGAATTTTAATTGTAGGCTCTTAGCAAAAAAACTTCAATGCTGCATTAATTGCGATGATTATTTTGATCTTGTCAAATTGGCAAATCGCACGCCACTGGCATTGGCAATAGCGTGATCAAATATACACAAGCTGAAATACTCAATTAAAAGTACAAAACCAAAGGGCTCCACCCTGCGTTTGATAAATGTCGAGGTAGATCTACGCACGAGGGATAAAAATGCGTATTTGGGTATATGGGAAGGACAGGCAATTTTAATAGTGCCGATTGGGTATGATAAGGTGTTTTGGCCAGAGGACCCCTCGAGTTTTGCCCTTTTTTTAGTGCGTCCAAACACGCGAAAAGGGGAGATTAGAAAATAACATACTAATAAGTTTGGCAGTTGCCGAATTCTATTTTACTAAGCATGGGAATTTGATTGATACCGTGACTAGTGATGAATTGAGTTTCTACACAAAAATTCTTCTAATCAATTGTATATACATATGTATTATGCACCGCATTATTAAAGATGACCCCTCTAATCTAAAGCCACGCTCCTGTCCAATGCCAAATTTTGCAATTCAAATGACCCACTGGATGCTGGCCACCTTTCACCCTTTAACCCAATACACACGACTTTGCGCTGAAAAACCATCCCTCTGAGATAAAAAGGGGATTTGCGCTTCCCTTGCGCACAGGCCAGGCCCCCCAAGGAAGAATCGCCAATAATGTGGAGGTTTTGTGACGCATGCTGTTCTCCATTATAGACGCGTCCAACAAGTTTAATTTATTCCCCCGTCAAAATGGAAGGTATTTTCGACATTACAATATCCCGGGGAAAATTATTACCAAACAAGTTACCGAACGCCGACGATTTTTTTCCTCACGGCTGAATAATAATGAGGAGGTTCGTGTTGGCCGGCCCACGCTCAGGATTTAATCGCTCCGAATTTTTAGGCCTATCTGGTTTTATTGAGCGAGCGGACCTATAATTATTAAAGGGATAGCCTTGATATGTAATTGTTTATTGGTTGGATTTTGAAATGGAATTTGATTAATCCTAGTTTACTCTGAGGGTTAGGATTTGATATAAACATTAGGTTCCGCAGCAAACTGATGGTTTTGGAAAATTCATTTTTGTACTCTCCTTTGAATTCAATTTGGAACGACAAATCTTGTTTTGTTACTTCCTTTCTCAAACGAACAAAACAAAAAAATTTCGGATAAGGCAAATTGTGACAGGGTTGAGAAGAAGATACTATAATTCACCATACATATTCATTCAGATTTTTCTACACAAACTTTGCAATAAGTTCACACCCTTTACCCTAGTACTCTATACGTTAATGAATTTAGATGGATCCCACCAGCAGTACTCATATTGAATAGGCAAAAGAAAACAAAACTGTTTAGTTGGGAGTACTCTATGATAAATTCATTGTCACTATATCTCAACAAGCTTCCGTACATTCTGTCTTCACATAAAAATATAGTAGAAAGTAAAAGTGATTATATAAACGTTTGATGGTATCTGTTTGTTTTTTCTTCCAAATCCCACGATCATGGTTGTTCCGATTGTTATCAAGTTATTGCTTTAAATACACTTAGAATTGTTACAATAAATTCATACCCCCTCTCATTCATCGTCTATATAGAGTTATGCTTTGAAAAAAGAAAGAAAAGTGAGTTATCGAAGGAAGTATGTTTATTAAGACGGCCATTCACTTCCAAATGAGTACGTCCTTATAAATAGTCGGTAATACAGACCGTGAATGGCTGGCTTTAACCTCCACATTGTAACTATACTATGAGGTAGATAGTGATAATAAGTAAGTACAATAAATTCAGTGGTAGTAGTAGTACAGAAATGAAAATTGAATAGGTCACGTCAAGGTTCTTATATAGTCAAAGCTTTTACTTACATTTCTTGAGATAAATGTGAACACTTCAGAACTGACAAAGAAGGTATTATAGTAAAAGCATTTACTATTCTTTATTCACGCCTGCCAATGAACAGTATAGGTACAAAGTTTATGGACAGCCTAAATTTGATGAGATTTCACTCCTGCATCAGTAAACAAAGAAGTAATGGTTCTTTTTGGAACTTCAATCCCTTTGTTCATTTTACGTGTCCTGAAGATTTTTTTTTTATTTGGTTAGTGCACATTTAAATAAAGTGAAAAAAACTTTTTTTCTATGTTATTTCTTCCAAGTTCAAAATTTTATAGATAGACTATTATTATTCCAATTACTTATAGTGATTTTTTTTTTACAATATTTCAATAAATAGATTTCACCGCTACCGCTCTTTCGAATGGTGTGTTGGCAAAAATTACACATAGAAAATTCTATTTTCAACCTTTTTTAATGTGAAAAGTACACTAAAACAATATTTGAAAAGAAGCATCGAAAATAATTGTTTGAAGTTTTCAAATGAAAATGCGAGCTCAAATTTTTAACAAACGTCCATTGGGTTGTCGGACTCACTAAATTTTCTAAAAAATATTTAGAAAAAAGAATCTGATGAATAATGGAATAAACTAGTGGCTTTCAAAAAGTTGTGTCTTGGACCGTGGGGAGGGTGACGAATGAATGAAAAAGAATTTAACATTTAAAGGGGACAAAATATTAGATATTTATCAAATGTGAGACTTCATGAAAAATGTGTCTAATGACTCACTTGCCCCAGAGTATGAGGTAAGTGAAACACCTATGGATGACAAGTAATAGTAAACACATATTGTGACTTTCTCTTCTTCTGACATTATTGCTGCCATTGCTGACGCACTTTCAAGTTTCCTCTTTTTGAAGTGAAACTTCTTTTGCGGCGTTCTGATATTTGGTGGACAATGGGGAGTGAATTGGAAAAAATGAAAGGTTTTGAGATTCCGTTACAAGATAGAAAAAAAAAGATATATAGTAGTGATAAGGACAAAGAGAGCTATACAGGGTGCCTCCGAATAAGTCGGCACTATTGCTTACTTCTTTATTATTGAAGATACGAGGTCGTTTGAATGAGAGAACTAGTAGTATTTTTTCTGCGGATTAACTTTATGCTGACAAAAAACAATTGAACAACGCGTCCTCGATTAACTTCAAAAAACGTATTTTTTTAGAATGGGACACTGTGTATATTTTTATCATGATGATAAGCTACTCTTTTCTGAACATAGGTTATTATGAATTTTTTGCTGAAACCAAAAATAACGGAGTTATGCCTTTTTTGATTTTCTGGAAACCTGTGATTATTATTTGATAATATACTTGAACCGTTACTATGTAAGTATATTTGATAGTTATTCATCCAGCACATGGTGTCATTATCGATGGACAAGTTAAGTGTCAAATAATACACTACTGTGTTATAATCCATAAATCACTATTTACTAGTGAGTTATGAATTATAACTCACGTTCCCGTGGCAAACAAACAAACAACTTATCATGTTTCCGTGGCAATCAAACCAACAATAACTTATTGTGACCAAAATGTAAACATGTCACTGTCTAGTTATTTTGACACTGAAATTTATATTCAATAATTATTATCTCTTAAAAAAACGATTCCCTTCATATGTTGGATAAAACATTGTATGCCATTCGTGCATCATGTTTCCCAAGTCACTTGAGAATGTTGTAAATCTTTCTCGCGTGACTGAATTTCAACATAATGCACTAGTACCATAAATAATTAGTATGGTACTAGTGCGTTGTGTTGAAAATAAGTCACGCGAGAAAGATTTGTACAATGATTTTGATGAATTCTCAAGTGACTTGTGGAACATAACGCACGAGTGCAATACAATGTTTCATCCAACAAATGGAGGAGATTGTTTTTAGATAATTATTGAATATAAGTTTTAGTTTCAGAAAGACTAGACAGTGACATGTTAACATTTTGGTGAAAATAGGTTATTGTTTGTTTGGTTGCCAAGGGAACGTGATAGGTTGTTTGTTTGTTTGCCATGGAAACGTGAGTTATAATTCATAACTCACTAGTGACAAGCGAGTTATGGATTATAACTTATAACACATTAGTGTGTTATTTGACATTTTACTTGTCTAAAATGACATCAATATTGACACCTATAACTATCATGCGTTAGATAAACTATTAAAATATTATCAAATAGTACATTTTGTATCAAGGGCGGAAAGTAGATGATTTTGACGAGGGTATAAGTAGCAGCACGAGCGAAGCGAGGGCAGATATCAGCCGAGTCAAAATCATCTTTCGTCCGTGGTGCAAACAGTGCTTTTTGAACAACCAGTTTGTAATCATTTGAAAAAGAATAATTATGAAAATCAAAAATAACTAATCGACACACTGCACTACACAAGTCAGACAACTGACAAGTGACAACTGTCAATCATGGTTACAATAGGTGTGTTCCCATATTCTTTTGTGGTGCGGATTCATTGTCACCAAGATTGTCACGTGATAAGTTCCCTTTAGTATGCTAGGCTGTCACGTGGTTATTAGATTCAGAGGCGTTGGGATCCAAGGAACCGTTGCTAAGCGACCTACTTTTGCGCCCGCGGGCGCGAAAGTACTTTTAGGCTCGGCTGCCAAAATAAACGACTTTCCGCCTGCTTTGCATGCATTGAAAAGTGGACTTTACTTGTAGGTTGTACAAAAAATAATATTTCTGAGCCTAACTGGGCTAAAAAATTAAAAATAGATATAACGCTGTGAGAATGAGAAAGAGAGATATACCAAACAGAAACTTGGAACTCGATTTTTCCCACATCAAATGCCCAAATTGATTCGAAAATCTGCACACATGTCAAGAACCGATAACAATACACAAATTTCATTGAAAAAGAACTAAAAAGTTATCAATAATTTTTAATTAAACAAAATCGTGGTTTTCTTGAATTATCTGACTTTGCTTGTCAGATGGTGAATGAAGAATGAAGGACTGGTTGACGAGACTATTATTCTTAAACTTGAACCCTCGTCTGGTATGCAACTTTGCCAAGGTAATTTTCTTGTAAAGGGGCTAGATCAATTATAGTTAAAAAAAACAAAAAAACACGCTTTAGAACTGAAAGGGCTTGTATATGGACTACGATTCAACTAAGAACTTCACACCGAAGATGTCTTCGTCTCTCTCACGCTTTATGAGGCTCCCACGCAGCCTGAGGGAGAGGGAAGACATGGGCGGTGTATAGTTCTTAGTTGAATCGTACTCCATAGTTTGTAAGGTTGTAACGGAATCTTGGAACTCCACTTCAAATGCCCAGATTGTTACAGTAACACTAATTGAAGCACCAACCGATGATAGTGTAGATAATAAACAGACCTCTGTTTCTCGCTCTCAACTCAAATTTCTTTCATTCTGTAGTTTGGAAGAAGTTTCACTTCTTCTACGTGTACGATGCTGCACATGTTTTTTTTTAATTTCCATCTGTTTGCTTCTTTCCATCTTTCCTGCTTCCCTGATTAATTGTCTAGTTGAAATTCATTTTGACTAATTTAACTTGAACTGTTTTTTCCTTTGACTCACACGCTCCAACGTGACCTCAGAAATTAAAAAAATAAATCCAACTAGAGCAAATGCCGCAGAAAAAGGTTTCATGTTACGGCCACAAAACCTAGCAGATAAAAGATTAACCAAAGTAATCAAAAACCAAGTAGAAAAACTTGAAAGAGGTCCTGACAAAGAGAACTTTCGGGTATAGATGAAGAAAAATAGGAAGAATGCGAGTCATATACTTTGATGTTGTGATATTGAATTATAGTAAGTAGATATAACAGTAAAGAGAAAACAAATACTAGGAAGTCGTCAGTCTTCTCATAGATAGCCCCTTATCGATAAATCCAATGAGGCCTAGACATATTTTTATTTGATTTATAGTAAAAAGAGAAGGCTAGAGTCGATAGAAGCCAATGAAGAGATAAAATTCATGTTGGACTTCATCAAAACTGACTTCTGTCTAACCAAAAACGAGCTAGCTAAAGATAAAGGAGATCCCTCCAAGATTGAATATCAGCTTGGTGATACTAATTCAAAAATCTTTTGAACTTGTCTTTGGTAATAAAAATCTTGGTTCAAAAAAGGTGAACATTTTCTATAACCTTATATTCTTTTGTCTAACAATGTGGTAATAAAATGGAATGGCATCATCATTAAAAGCTACAGTCCGTCAATAAATAATTCACCTATAGGACAAAGACAAATTCAACCGTCCCCCACTATCACAGTCCATTATTGGCCATTTTTCTATTATTTGCGGCCCGATAATGAAGGAAACATGTCCGAATAGCGTCAGAGTATACATACAGGAACAATGCAATATCATTAGACATGTCTATCGATAGTGAATACCGGCACGCTAAGTTAAGCAGATTATCAAAAAGCTTGGTCTAGGGCACTCTATGGTATGCCCATTTGGCGATAGCAGTCTATGAACAGCTAACCCATTTCTGGTGATTATCTATTAAAAATGTATAAGTATGGACTTTGTGCAACACGGAATGGAAAAATGATGGCATGTGTGTGGTTGCTGATGGATAATTTGGTTTTCGATAGAGTATTGATTCGGTTGATGGTGAAATGAACATTTATTTGTATGGGAATGAAATAGCAAAAGCAGTTAATTTGATTGGACACTCCAATAATGTAACGAGATCTGGGTGTTTCAAAAACATGTTGCCAAACTTTAAGGGGTTATATTACACAAAAATATAATAGAACCCAACTATTCCGAAAGTTGATATTGACAGAGATACAGGGTATCAAAGTTAAATTTTGATTATTGATTTTTCTAAATAACTTTTTTTGATAATGAAGTTATTTTGATGCAATTTGATACATAAGGATTGTTTGACATGCGAAATTCAAATCTGACCTTGATATGGCTCTTACTTGTAGGGGGCGCTACTTACACACCTTTTACCTCATTCAAACATCCATAACTTTTTTGTATGCACTCGTTCTTTTTTTTTTATTGGAAAATTGATTTTTCCGTCATATTTACAAAAGAAAGGTAGGTATCCTATGTAAGAGTAGCTAGAAGTATGCCTTTTCCAGATATTTGCATTAAAAGTAATACATGCAATGTGGTTTTAAATGGCGAATTTTGGAAATAAACGTGGGTGTCTTTGAAAATGGCGTCATGATAATTCTGACAGTTGTATCAATGTCCAATGTTTTTCATGGAAAAAAACCAAAAAATAAAAAACAACAAAAAGTTTAAAAAAAAATCAAAATTAAATTTATATTTTTTTTTTAATAAAAGATATTGAAACTGATGTCAAAATTAGCATGATATCGCCGTCTTCAGCGCCACCTTTGTGTATTTTCAAAATTTTCCATCTAAAACCACACTGCATGGATTACTTTGAGTACAAACATCTTGGAGAAGGTCTCCGCATGGCACTAGTCGATTCAGTTGTGAACTCTATGTCAGTCATCAAAAAAATATAAAGGTGGCTCCATAAGATTGTTAGATCAAAAGTCGAGTTATAACTGAAAAACCAAAAGAGTTTGCGGTGTGCGTATGCCATCAGTCAATGGAGCAGTAAGACACAAAGTTTAAAAAAAGAGGAAAATCAACACTCAATATGCTCATCAGCAAGAATCTGATGTGATGATATTTAACCAACCGCAGTATGATCTGGTCAATGACCTCTTAAACATATTTCCGAAAATAAATAGATTTTTTTTTTCAATTACTTTACTCGTAAATAATCAGCCTTATTTCAAAATACACCTTGATTGAACGCAATTCGAAAATTTCCCTGGGATGCTGGCCGGAGTTGTCCTTAGGGCGATAAAGCTTGGCGAAAATACCCGAAAAATACACAGCTACCGAGCGTAGCCCAACGCCTAAACAAATTGGAAAATAAAACCGCGTCTTTGTTCACCCAGAAGCGGCTTGACTTTGATATTGGCGTCATCGATCCTAGCCGTTGATCGATCGGTGTTTCGGCAAAACGTATCGGCTGTAACTTAATTTTTTTCATTTTGTGAGATAGATTTGGCGGCGCTGGAGTTGGTCGATCGGGTCGATATCCATAGTCGACAGTGAACATAATTAAAGTTGGGTGAGTTTGAGTCAGGTTGAGTTAGTTCATGTCAAGTTGGGTTAGGGGAATTGAAGAAAATATCCCCATGAACCACTGCCGGGAATTGAAAACAGATTTCGCCTTAGTGATTCCCATAACAAGACCACACAAAGTTTTTCTGTTATGTCCTGGAAAAATCGTTACTTAAGTAATCATCAAGCTTGTTAGACTGATAGTGGAGGATTCTTCTTTTCCTCCCAGAGTCGCAGTTGTCAACGAAGGACTTCTCACCACCCTTATGGTACGTCCAAATATTGCTTTGTTCTTTTTTATAAGCCTCCCACTGCTTCTTCAATTGATCGATCCCTTGACTAAGTACTAAGTTCAATAAGTGTTTCTTTCTTCGTTTTGGAGTGCTTCCGTTCTTTGAAATACTGTTTGATGCATACATTGTGACACCTCACTCAGGTCAATCCATAGGGCTTTGTGTATCTGTCTGTTTCTCATCTGCATTCACGATGTCGCAGGTCGCAGTGATCCATCACCCACTGATTCGATCTTTTGGATGTGTGCTTTTGCTGAATGTCCCAAAAAGGTGTAAGCTTATTTTAACTTAATATTCATGTTTTTCTAGCTAGCCTTGCATCGCATAAGATCTCATGTCTTTTTCAATTGATCCCCATTCAATTTCAAGGTAATTGATACTTTTGCGCCATTCAATGATTTAATGAGACTTCAACCAGAGGACTGTTTTCTTGCAGTTTCGAGTGTTTTCTTTTATGCAAGTCAGCTACCGCTTCTTTTACTGTGATTCTGACAAATCATCCTGATTCTCTTGTTAATTTTCAGTAACGCTTTGTATTTGGCACATTATTCTTTTGATAGCAACATCAATCAGAACTTGAATCCAGTACGACAGTTAAAATGACAATTTACCTCCTTCCTTTAATTGAAGAAAAACCCAAGTTCACATTCATCAGCAACCTGGAAAAATGTTGGTAGTTTTAGCATTGGTACAAGAGGAATCTTAAAGATCTGAAAATAGTGATGTTTATGAGATTAATAGAAGAGGAAAGTCATTATTGGAAGCAGTTTTCTGTAAGTCCTATACTGATCACACCAACAGTATCGAAATAACTTACATCAAAGGCTATTTTCCCCAGAAGCCATTTGACCAAGCTTATAAATACTCTGGTACTCCGTTCTTACCTCACCTACTAAATAACATGATCTAATAGAGTCATGCACCTCCCAAATTATCCCGTATCCCCTGTTAAAGTATTTAACCTCACGTGTCCAGGTCACACACGACATCTAATTGACCACTCAAAATCACCTCATCTCAATTGCAAAATTCTGCATAATCTCAAAGGGGTTGTTTTATTAGAATTTCAAATAACAAGAACAAAACAATTCAACCTGTTGGTCACGTGTGGTCACTTGACCCTCCTCATCTCAATTGCATATGCTGAATTTTTGCATAATTTTGAAGGGGGTAGCAGTGGTCATCTCAAAGGGGATGAGCGCAATTAACATCATTTATTCACCCTGTACATGGCGTGATTTGAAAAAATTAACATCCTTTTCCGTGGCGTTTATATAGTAACCTGCTTTCAATTTCCTTTTGATATGCATAATTTGTTGCATATTTCCTTTGCTAAATCTATGATTTTACAAAATTTTGTCATTGTGTAGTGGACAAGTGAATGAGTGCAAAGCAAGTAAGTTCTGTTTAGTTTAAAGGTTTTGCAGCGGAAGTGCGTAGTGATAAGGGCAAGGTTGATATTTTTGTTATCATGGTGGAATTTTTGGCATATTTCCAATTTTATAATGTGGAATCAACATGATAAACCGTTATTATTGATAAAACTGGTAAAAATGTTGTACAATTCTTTCCAGGAGAAACATCATTGATCTTTTCAATCTATTTCTGACCATCTAATTTTTTTTTACATCACGATACTTTGAGGTCATAGTTAGTTGATGAACCATTGAATGTTTGGATATAAAAAACGTCTAGAACATGACTCACGACGTCCAAGCCAAACCTGCAGACCCACATGCGCAGCGCACTTGCGCCACGCAATCTGCACTGAGTCGATCTCGAAGCATCCAAACAAAAATCCTCCAATTAGACAAATTTAACGCAACCTCCCCAACAATCCGTGCGCAGCGGACCAACGCATACGCGACTGCAACCTCATTCTACGTCGCGCAACTAAAAATGCAACAGTCACATTGCCCTAGGAGTGAAACACATTGCTAAAAAAAGAGGAGAAACGTATAGGCACTTGGATCCCCACCCCGAAATACACCCCCCTTGCCCTTCTTTGCGATTTTCTACGGATAGCCGACGCGCACTGTGCATGCGGATCGCCAGTGCGTTTTGAAACTGCGTAACGCGAGAAACGCATTTTTTGACTGTTTTTCGCTTTCCGATTTTGAGGTCTTGCTTGACTTTGACCTCTTGGCCTGCGCTCGTTATAGTCGCTCATGGATTTTTTCCTGTGAATTATTTTTCGAAAACGGATCGGCTTCGTTCGTGTTTACATTCTGATGTAAGTTTTTTTTTCAAGTAATTATTAATCAATTGAAATTTAGTTAATAACTTATAAAATATATTCGCAAATTAAAAAAAGTATAAAAGAATATTGCTAGGTTTTTTTTGTATCACTTTGAAATAATTTAAATATATTTTTTTGTACTTATGGTAGATATCAGGCTAGTGGTAAAATAATTAATTTTCAACTGGAGTTGCTTCAAATGCAAGAATCCAGTTGGTTATACGCAGCGCACATCCGCTCAGTAATTCATAAGAATAATATTATTTTACTGCTTATCGTTCTCTTCTACTTTCCATAGTTTTTGAATATGAAAAAGATAATTTTATTGCTGATGTTTACTATTAAAAAAAAAATCTTTATCAGAAAGGAATACTTAAGATGTGTATACAGCATATTTACAGTCTTCTTATTTTATTTTCAAAATATAATCAATGTTTCTAAAAAAAATGATCAAAACTGAATCACTATAATTAAAGTTGCATTATAGGAGAGTGATTTTTTAAATATACCAACATTTGCTAAAGTACATGATATTTATCTCATCATTACTTGCTAATTTATTATATGTTTTATCATTTTTCGTAACAAATATGCAACTTTCATGGTATTCAAGGCTCAATAACTTGCTTTTGAGATGATAAATCACTTTTTAAAAATAAGTAAACACCCTGTATGGAACTTTGGTCTACGCAGCGCGCATCAATTCTGAAAATCGTATTCGTATTATTAAATGCTTATATTTTCTAATGGTTTTTATAGTTTGGCTTAATTGAGACCAGTTGGTCCAAATAACGAAAACAAATAACACTTTATTGATTTTTATAAAATCGTTCATGACTGTAGCAAATAGGATTTTCCTCATCGAACAAGAGAGAATAATGTACAGGGTGTCTGTTTTTATTCTACTCAATAGGTATCTCAGTTAATTTTGGTTTTACAAAAATTTATGAATGAGCAAATTTGCATTATTGTTCATGGACATTCTGAATCCGATACTAAGAAATACAAAAATACATCGAAAACCTGAAAAATTTACACAACATGGTATTTTTCAAATGGGACACCCTGCATATTTTTGTTCAAAATGATAGATCTTTTTTTCTTTTGATTCCAAATATACCATATGTGTTGTTATTTTGTTTTGAGTCGTTTTTACATTATGTACTTTGATCTGGGTTGCTAAGATACGGTAGAATCCAGATCAACGTAATGTGATTTTTATGAGACTCAACGGCTCAACCAAATACCATCACAGATGCTATATCTGGAATCAGAGGAAAAAAAATCTTTATTTCTAGCGAATGATATACGGGGTATCTCATTTAAAAAATACCATGTTGTGTGGAATTTTTAGGTTTTTGATGCATTTTTGCATTTTGTTAGTATCGGTTTCTTAATGTTTATGAAAAATTCTATTGAGTGAAATATAAACAATCACCCTGTTCAATTATTCACTTTAGGGTAAAGTTATCGTTACTGCATATAAAAATTCGAAATATAAAAACTTCCATGATTTAAAGTACAACAACAAACGATCTCAAAGAGTTACCCAGAAAATTGGAATATATGAACCGAATCTAATCACTTTTCAGTGGAATGTGTTATTCTATGGATGCAAGCCTTTCTCCTAAATTCACCATTCCACCTGTTACACTTTAAATTGACATCCCCTGTCAAAACAAGCCCCCGAAAATCAGACCTAATATATGGACCACTTTCGAAATCCTATAAATCAATCGGATCGACCCCTCGTTACCGTAACAATAGCTTTCGCTAATACGGCTTTTGTCCCAAAAATTGATCTATTTCGTACCTGTTAGGTAAACAATTTTAATATGATTAAGTTGTGGGACATCGCGTTATTGAAACATCATTAGGCTAATGAGAACCTGATGCGCAAAATTCTAGTCTTGTTCTACATGTTTGTCTAGATCTAGAGTCGTTGTTAACCCACTATGACCCCTAGTGAGAAATCTAAAAAACTGGTTACTCAAGGGGTGGTAATTTGCATGACAATACACTTTCAGAGCCTTGCATCTTTTATCATATTGCGTTGGACTTTTTATGCTTTTAAAATGTTCTCGCCGCCTCAAATAAAACGCAATCCTTTCCCATTGTCCCACCACCCGCAATAAACATTTCAAGCCGACAATAAAAAAGATAAAAATCATGACCGCAAATTTTTCTATGCCCATCTCTATCCCCCACTCTTTGGAGGCATAGAGCAGGTAGAACGAGGGGTAGGAGGCGGGAACAAGGGTAGTTTTGTGAATTGACATCGCGGATCTAGCGCATAGTAAAGATAGGTTTTGTGAAGGGTAGTTGCGTGGTGGTGCGATTTTATCAGTATTTGTGCTTGTGATAAAATGTTTTACTTCTAACGGATTCTTTACACTGATTTTCAAGTCCAATGAGGTATACTTAGTTACATCTTCAGTTAATAATAATATTTTGCCAAAACCAATCAATTTGAAACCACTTAAGCCTACGACGTCAAAAGTTCAATGACAAACACCTTTCCTATACAAGCTTTTAAAATATCAATTTGCAACAATCACACTTCTGAAATTTGGAAAAAATTGCCGTCATTATAATCTCATTAAGCAATCTAAACACAATACATATTTGTTGCAGTATGATTAACTTTTATCTTATCCAAACCATATTATTCCTTTGCAGATATTGACAGTAGCTTGAACCACATCCGAAAATGACTCAATCGCAGCAGTACTGCCTGCGATGGAACAATCACAGGTCAAACCTTTTGTCTGTGTTTGACGAATTGCTCCAAAATGAATCTTTCACTGATGTCACTTTGGTTTGTGAAAGAGGCAGTCCTCTCAAGGCCCATAGAATGGTACTGGCTGCCTGCTCCCCATATTTCCAGAATATATTCACTGACTTGCCTTGTAAACATCCTGTTGTGGTCCTGAAAGATGTCAAGTATTGCGAAATCAAAGCCATACTTGAATACATGTACAGAGGAGAGGTGAATGTAGCTCAAGACCAGCTGGCCGCTCTTTTGAAAGTGGCTGAAGCTTTGAAAGTCAAGGGACTAGTAGAAGAAAACAGGTATGTCACTTGTTGATACTTCTTGAATTACTAGATTTTACTAATAAATAACTTATAGGGGCTACAAGGTTGAACGTGAAGAATCATCTCAACCCTTGGATCATTCTCCTTCAGTGTCCACCTCTGTACCTCATAACCCAGTGCATAGTAGCAGCAGCAGCCCTCCACACTCCACCAATATGATGTACAAGAGCCCTTACAGCCCTTATGATAGAAAACCGCATGACAATGGCAGACTGAACATGCCAATTTGGGCCGTACCTGGAATGCCTTTACCTCCACACACTGCTGCTGTACCCAGTCAAACTCACCCTCATGCCGCTGCTACTGCAGCTGCCGCCATGTTGAGTAGTGCTTATGAAGCTGTCAGTAGTGACATGTCCCCATTAAAGAGAAAGAAGTTGAGTAGTTTGCTCATGCAAAGAGACACTCCCATATTGAGGACAGTGCTTGGACAAGGCCAGGCTGACTCTGCTCAACCTGTCAGCTTGGTATGTCACCCCGATAGTGCTGAGATGCCTAGCAGTGAAGACCGGCTTGTCAAGGTAAGACTTGCATAGTTGAAAACATTGTGTGATGTTAACAGCGAATTTATTTCAGCACATGAAAAACGAGCCTTCAGAAGATGCGCAATCCCCCTACACTGACTTCACAGAACGCATGAATGACGAAGAAGAAAAGTCCAAACTTGCCATCCCCTCCTCCTCTCCCCAGTCATTCAGTCATGACATGCGTCCTAGCATGACTTCGGGAATTGCCACCTACGTGCCCTCACAAAAGCCTGAATGGAAACGCTATAAACAATACACCAGAAATGACATTATGTCTGCCATTGAAGCGGTTAGGAATGGGATGTCTGCATTGCAAGCGGCCCGAAAGTATGGTGTTCCCAGCAGAACTTTATACGACAAGGTCAAAAAACTGGGCATCACAACAAGTCGACCTTTCAAGAGAGGTTCTAATGGAAGCTCATCATTCTCGTACAGTTCAGGCAGTCCCTTTGGAGGACATTTGAGTGAAGGTGATGAGACGATGAACAACAATACCGCCATGTTAGAGGCTAGTACATTTTTGCAACATGCCCTTGATAGAACAGGGGATGAGCGTGCAGCCCTTGTGGCTGCAATGGCCGCAGCCGAAGCAGCACATGCTGTAGCCTCGTCAGGACATAGTCCTAACATGCAGGCTAGAAGTCCAAGTCCCAGTCCTACTATGTTGAAATATATGAGGCATAGTAGCTTGACACCCTCGCCTGCTCCTGGAAGTGAACATCACCACAGTGACCAAACGAATGGCAGCTCAGAAAGGGATAGAGATGATGATGAAGACCAAGTTGAGGATTTATCTATCAACAGGAAGCACGAAGTGATGGAGAGTAGGGTTATTATGCCACCCATGAATCAGGCGGCTATCCGGAAAAAAGAGGAGATGCTCATTGACTCGATCAAGGAAGATATGAGACGGGAAATGACCAGTGCTGACTAGAAGGAACACTCGTTTGATATTTGTGCAATATATACATAGAACTGTGGTGGACATATTCCGTACTCACTTTAGAATACTGTTAACTGTTAAGTTAGAGAGTGCCTGTTTGATTTAGCTCATAGTACTCAAGTATGCCGACCAAAATGCTCACACTTTGCTACCAGATAAATGTTAAAAGTTCCCCGAGAACTGGCAACTCATAAGACTGATAGAATACTAAACGTTATTTTTCTTTGAGACTGACATAGGATGAAAAGCAATTGTATAAAATAGTGGTCGCATGCTTGAGATTAAGTTTGTTAATGGGGAACCAATTTGGGTTTGTTGAACTTAAAAAGATGTAAATATGGGGCTGGTTTACCCCTATATGTTGCTGTAAGGCTTTAAGCCTGTAAAAATCTGTACAATTTGAAAATGTGATTAAATTGCGAAAAGGTTTGGGGATATATTAGATTTAGGGTAAATGTGTGTGCTCACTTTTGCTCACTTGTTGCCAGTTGTACAGTGGTTGCCATAATTTCATGTTACCACCTTTTCAATTTATTGTTACATTGTTGAGACTGACATAGTTTTGTTAAAAGCAGCGGTGTAGTGGACCAATTAATGATATTTCTTGTGACAATTGTGCCTTCACCTGTCGATTTTGAATCAAAGACCTATTATGTATGTTATGATTGACATTCCAGTAGTTTATATTATGTCTAGACACGTAGTGGTATTTGACTGCAATACAACTTGGACTTTTGCACACACTGAATTTATTGTATATCTATGACATTTGCCATTTTAGTTAAGACTGATTATATATTATTTGTTATAAAAATAATTTGTTGTCGAGTATTTTTAGAATTTGTTATGGGTTATATACAGATCTCTTAATTAACAACTTTGTCTACATTTAGTAATGGAGTTAACTATGTAATGGTACTCCGTATCCGATCTACCTCATCGAATTATGTTTAGTTTTGCGAGCATTTATTTTATATATTTTGTACAGGGTGTGAAAAACACAATATGCTTGTGAACATCGGAATAATTTTTGCACCGAAAATATATAGTCGATATGCATTAATGTATATTTAGAGACAAAATTGAAAATAGATATTTTTACTTCGAATAATTTTTTTAATAAATTAACTCCAATTAAATCAAATAAGGTATTCCATGACTAAGACTGAGAGACTAAAAAAAATGAGAGATTATTATCAAATATACTGGGCGTCTCATGAGTCATGGTCCAAACTCAAAGAAGCGATAGAAGAGTCCATTTCTGATCAAAAAGTTCCCATAACAAATAGGCTTTCCGAATTCCGACAATTCTCTGGTAATTTTATTTTGTCTGATTTTCATAAGAACTTTATTTTATTAGCTGAAAAAACTGAGGACCACTTGTATTAGACCAGTTCTGAGGATGGTTCACTTGAACTGGGTTCAAAGATGCACAGTACCGAGTGCGCCACTATTAATGTCTCTCGGCGCTATCTCGGAAAGCATTGGCCATATAGCCTGCGGAAAAAAAAATGAACAGAGGCCATGAAAAATTTTTGGTTTGTAGAATGATCGCTTGAGTGCGAACCTGCTATGGTGATTCGAAAAATGCAATTTATGCAAAATTCTGCCTAGATAAGAGGTATTATTGCATCAAACTCATCAACAGTTTTCGGTTTTTTTTGTTCGACCATCTTGCCCTAAAACTGCCAAAATAGAAGGGGAAGTTTTGATCTGTTTTTATCCAAATGTTGATAACCATCTACTGCATGGTAATCGGAATCAAACGAAGAGCGTTCGTCATTCTATATTCTACCTCATGAACAATAATCATTATAATTATGCATTTGACATTATTATTTCAAAAATCTACTTGACGGTATGGTGACGTTCCGTGAAATGCGAATCAATGAAAATTCCAACGTTGCTTATGAAATTGAACTTGAGAATCTAGAATCAGGTAAAAAAAGCTGCAATGAGAATAATTTCATAGAAAGCCTAACAACTCAATCAGTAGAAGTAACATACAATTACCACTGACTACTGACAAGTTACAGAGATTGTTCAAAATGATCACCAAAAGGCTGATGCTGATGGTTGACTCTTATAAGTTATTTGCCTCGAAAAATTCTTTTGACGTTCTTTAAAGAAGAATCCCACGAAGAATCAGAAGAAAGTGAAATTTGTTGAGGCCTGGTGATCGTGGAGACCAAACTGTGAACAATCATTTCCTCTTCCAATATACTGATGGTTCAGAAAGTCTAAAGTACCTAATATTAAAATGAGCCGATCTTCCATAATCCATATCGTGCATAAGCTAATATTCGAGTCTAAGTTGTAGTGCCTCATCAAGTAGATCCGATCCAATAAATGAGTGGAGTCATTAAATACCGATCAATTACACCGATTAATTTTATAATATCGCTTTGAAAATTTGTAGGAGGAAAACTTCCCAGCCATTTTCACAATACCAAGCAAAAATAACTAGATTAAATGACCTAATTCCCGGATTGCCTGTGACTAAATTACATACCCAAAGTTTGAATCTTTGAGGATTTTTAACATGACAATCATCACAATACGTGATTTAACATATTTGGATTTTTTTTTACAAAAAATTAGTTTCTTGAGAAAAAACAAGCGTGAAAAAAGATTTTTAGAATTGATTTCCTCCTGAAATATAATAGATAATAAGTTTGCATGTCCGCCAATGGGTTGAAAATTCTGTCTCATTTAAACCTTATCAACCCTTTGGAGATTTTGGCATTTTAAAAAAGTCTGCTAAAAAACAAGAGATAATCCAAAGGGCGATGGAACGATGCATGCTTGAAGCTTGAAATATCGCTAAAAGACAAAATCAGAGTCACCGAGATAAGACGGAAAACGAAAGTCAGGGACATTGTGCAGAAGATAGCAAAGATGAAATGGCGATGGACTCGCCACATAGCCAGATACAATGACAACACATGGACACGAAAAATCCCAGAATGGATACCAAGGGAGACAACAAGAAGCATGGGAAGACCCCAAAAAAGATGGGTGGACGAAATAAGGACAGAGGGATAAAATTAGGAAAGACCTACATCCAAGATTGGATGGACAGAGGTTGACAAAGAAGAATCCTTTAGAACGCCTGGTGCATCTGAGATATTGTTTTTTTTTCAAAATTTAAAACCTCACTTGCAAAGCCTGTACCTACTTTCTCAGGAATGCAACTTGGTATACTTATAGGTAAGTTGCGTTCATCAATCATCATGATACTTTGGGTTCCCCTACATGCTCCTGCTCTGTGTTGGTTCTTATGCGAAACACCCTGTATGTTAAAGTGGGTCTTCACTAGCAACACACGTTTCTAAATGAACCAAAAGCGCATGCTTTGAGCCGAATGCAAGAAACATTCGCGCGCAGGTGTCCTGACGGACTGCTTTTCCGCTTCAAATTCCAATAAGGCTTTGGTCAGAGCGTCGACCAGTCTGTCGGGTCGATGAAGTATCAGGGACTGCCTTATCTCCTGATCCCGAAGACCATCCAAAAACTCCAAAAAGGCTTGTACTGCCAGCCTCTCCATCTTATTTTCTGGCGTGGTTGGGTAAAAGCCAGTCTTGCCAGGCGAGCAACATCCGCTTCAAACTCCTGCATGGTTTCGTTGGACTTTTGGATACGGTTCTTCAACTGGGAATGGTAGACATGCTCCAAATGAGTTTGACCATACCGCAGCTCCAGATGTTCAGCGTCTGCAGGATTTCCGTCGCCTCCCTTCGTATTGCCAGGGCTTTTTCCGGTCCAGTCCATCCATTTGACCTTGCTGCTGACTCGAACTGGCGATGGTTATTGTTCCAGGACAGCTTGCCATCAAACTGCGGGGCTTTCATGTGGATTCGGATGGTATCAGCCTTCATTTTAGTACTTGTCCCTTGGCTCCCAATTGTTATCTCCGGTTGTTTCATAACTGTGGCGACTTGCCTTCTCACCTCGTCGATTTCGTCCTCCAGGACCTTTGCAGTCCAAGTTATTTCTCCAGATTTCCGATTTCATGAGCCTTCAAACAATTGTAGTTGTGCGCCAGTTGTTCCTTGATTTTCTCTATAGCTCTGGAAGATTCTACAAACTTCTCTTCCAACTTCCTGGAGTTCATTTTCAATTTATCTTCCAATTTACCTTCTAATTTTTTGGAGTTCTCTTCCATAGCTCTAGAAGATTCTTCAAGCTTCTCTTCCATAGCTCTGGAAGATTATTCAAACTTTTATCCAATTTTCTCGAATTCTCGTCCAGCCTCCTCGACAATTTTTCCACTGCGTTTGATTCAGGAATCTGGAATTGGAACTTATCAGGATCTGATGGCAATGGAGCTTTCTTCCCGCTTGTATCCAAATCAGACTTCTCCAGCTCCCTGTAGGTCATGGAATTGACTATAAAATTCGAAAAATTGCACTTTAAAATATGCATATCAAGATCACTGATAAGTAGATATGCTCTGTAGTTTTGTGGCGCATCCATGATTTACCTGATTTTTTTGGGTATTTCGTCACACCCTATCAAAAAACAATCAAACTAGTGAATATACCGGATCTTCTATATTGCCTGAAAAAAATTCTATAAGTAAAGAATAAAACCTATCAATATCAAACGTTTCGGAGGCGAATCTGCTTCCGTCGTCAGTGGAACCTAAAAAAGAAACTATTAATTCAAATTCAAAAAAATTATTCTACGTTTTTTTATGATTTCGCAGTAAAAATTGTGTTTTTTTTTGTGTTTTTGGCACAGAATGTCACTTTTACTGACATTGAAGTGTTTAGTGTTGATTGTTTAACATGTTCAGTATTTTTAATTCATTTTTTTGGGCTATGTTCAATTTCTTAATAAAGGTAACCATGTATTACTTAGATTTACAGAGCAAGTTGCTACACATTCGTAAGAATTTAACATTATAGGTACATGCACTTTCTTATTTAAGTTAACGTTTTTTAGATCATGGTTCTTTTGTTAAGATTTTTGAATTATCCCAATCTTTTAATATAATAATATAAAAATGAGTACCGATTTCTTCTGGAAGATCAATAACTTGAGAACGGCTGGGGCAATTTGAGTCATTTTTTTTTAAATTGTTCTTCAAAGTCTTGCTTTTATGGCGAGAAAAGCTGGAAAATCCCCCGAAAAAACCTGAAAACACAACTTTTTATTTGGGATGTCACATGTCACCTTTCCGTGACAAAACAAACTAATGTCATTTTCAATGAGTAAATTCAATAGGCGCGTTCGAATTTCCGCTCTAACTCACCTAATGATATTGATGTCAATTCAAATTATAGACCTGAGAAATGAAACTCTAAACTCCACAGCTTAGCAGTGGCGGCCATTTTCAATGTCAAGACAAAAAAGACATTATGAGAGAAGAGTATTTCTATTTTTTCCCATAAAGGGATCTTGTGTTCGTCTGTTAGAATATCTACCCGTTAATGCGAGTTACAGACAAAGTCCAGATTCCATTTTCAGAGTTTATTCTACGTCCATAAAAAAATTAAAACTAAAACAGAATCATAGGGGACTGATAAAGCAACGTTGCCATAATGTTAAAATAGGTGTGTTCAGTGAACGTTAACGTAAAACTAAAACAGTGATGATGCTGATTCTATCCAGGCTTTTATCTTATCTATATATAAATTTGAATCCCGTTTTTCTTGGTCACTTCATCACTTGAGAACGGCTGAAGCAATTTAATGTTCTTTGAAATATGAGGAGTGATCCCAGCAAACATGCCATCCCGGCAATGTAACTCTATAGTAACGGCATTGCCTGCAATTCTCATTGGCAATGTACAGGCAGTTATCACCTGAGGAGTATCAATTTGGCACGCCGGCCGTCATTTGGCCGCAAGGCATTTTGCCATGATGGATAATTGATGGCAAATCACTATTTCACCATCAAACGTCAAGGAGTGATAAAAAAACACTACCAATTCAGTGCATTATATTTATTGGCATATTTCAGTTCTGGTTCTGATATAAAAAAAAAATGTGGTTAGGATAACAATAACCGGGACAATATCTAAAACTAAATGCAATTTATTGTCTTTTTCTGTTTGTGCGTCCTCCTATGCGAGGCCCTTAAAGATAACGTGAAATTGTTGACTGGAAGTGGATTAGCCTTGAGTGAGTCTGCAATCTGCAATAAAAAAATGGAGATTTCATGTTTGAGTGCTTGAATAGCACATTTTAGCAATGTATGTTGAGCTGATAAACGCCTTCCTATGCTTCATTCACCATTGTTGATATAAGTACAGTACTTTCATCAAGTATCAGAAAATGATAGGTACAAAATCAACTGATGCATTTCTAAGAAATAGTAAGATATAAAACGTAGCATTCTTACCACAAATAAGTCGAACCATACCACTAAAAGCATATGAAAGGGTGGCTTTTTATTCCGTCTTGCCTATTGTCCAGTTTTGATTACACCTTTAAATGTTGATAAACTGAGCCATTCGTGTCCAATGAGTTCGGACATAACCCTTTTTTTGTAGCATGTGCATATGTAGCTTCTTGTGTTCTTTCCCCAATAAGTCTTAGAACGTAATCAAATGCACGAATAACCACCTGTACTGTGAATGAATTTGTTTCAATTCAATACGAACTTATTTTTGTTCCACACTCACTGCACAAATCCACAAATAAACATGTTTTTGAACTGAAACGAACAAATGTAGTAATTTGAGATTCCTAGTGAAACACACTGATGATTTTAGAAGCACTTTTAATGGCGTGAAAGCATGAAAAAAAGGGCACACAAACTTGGTGATGAAATATCGGTTAACAATTATTGCTTGACAATTTCTAACTCGTGACATGACAGTATTTTAACATCTATCAAATGTCAAACCTAAGGGTTTGTCTACACATATTTAGGGACTCCATAATGCACTGTACACACTATGAGTGCATATTCCTAAGAATTGCTGAGATGCACCCAAAACCGCGAAATCCCAAATCTGCGAAAACGCAAAACCGCGAAAATCGATATGGGACTTGGCATGTTTCAGAGTGCTTTATTAGAAAGAGAGATAAATATGTGACTCGAAGATTTAAATGATTTTCTTACCGCTTACCCATGTTTTCCTTGATGAACGTCCATAACCAAACACTTGTTTAATTTTCATCATAATACCTGATAATAACAATAATAAGAGTAATTTTTCAGTTTACCGACTATTGCAATTTTTATTTTCTTTTTGCATTACCTTTATTTAGACCCTTCTAGAAGGTGTTTGCAACCATGAAAAATGTCAAAAAGAAATAATAGTTTTTTAATGTTTATAAACATTTGCGCAGCATGTGAATATATAAATCTTTTTCTGGATGTTCTTGAGAATCAGTAAGTAGATATTTTAATCCTTTAATCGATCTTAGCACAAGATAAGTTGGGCAGGAGCGTTACTTTTTAAACGATATTTAAGAGAACATCCACCGGCTACGCTGGGCAGGAGCGGACCTTTTTACTCGGGCAGGAGCAGCCATATGGGCAGGAGCTTTACTTTTTAAACGATATCAGGAGAATTAAACACTGTTACACCCGCTTCATTATAATATGAGTTCAGTTTCATTCTAATTATTGTTCTACTCTTTCAAATACTAGTTTTGTTTCAACCTGTCAACAGCTGACATGCGTTTCGTTTCACTCGGATTAACGAGGATCACGTAAGTTCAATCGATCGTGCACATCATTCAGGTTAAATATTTATCCTTCTCGTTGATCTTCTCTTTCCAACTCACGTTCTCAAAAATGGTAAATACGAACTAACGAGCATTCACGAAGGCGAACGAAGTGTTCGTATACGTGGGTTTTCGCGATTTTGGTTTTCCGCATACGTGGGTTTTCGCGGTTATGGTGTTATCCCGAATTGCTCTGCCAAAAACAAATACCGGGATCCGGGATCTGCGTCTGCGCATTTGTCAAATGTCAATTGTAAACTGAAAATATTGGCATCGTTTTAGTCTAAAAGTACAATTCATGGATTAAATATAACGTATCGTTTCCTATTTACTCAATGATTGATAATAAAGCTTTACATGAAGATCACCAGTTAACATGTGATTGAACATTGCTGTATGCAAGGCTATTAAAAGGCATTGGCTATTGTATAAAGAAAATGTAACTTGGCTTCACAGGCATATTGAAAATTGGAAATTTGCCTTTTTATGGGTAATGTGCCAGTACCTTTTCTTTATTTGACAAACAATGCATGTTTGCAGTTGTTATTATTTTGCAAATAATGCACATCAATAATTTGCCATCATGATGCCAACGATGCCATCATTAAATATGTACCTTGCCGACCAAAGGTGTTTGCTGGGATGTTATGAAAAGAAAAATTGGAAAATGTCCCTTGAGAACCCGAAAACAAAACTTCCCTTCCTAGTGAGGGTATGTTTGCATCGTTTTATTATTTGCCAATGGATTTTGTTCAAATAAGTATGTGGGTTCTAATTTGTTGTTTGATCAAAAATTGACCAAGTGCGGTTATGTTTGCCCAATTTTGTTATTTTCCAAAAGATTTTGTTCAAATTAAATAATAATATCGCAGGTTCTATTTGGGAATTGTTCGAAACATTAAAAAAAAATTACATGGTGAGGTTATGTTTGCATATAGTTTTGTTATTTTCCAAAAGATTTTTTTTAAATCAGATATTGTAGGTTCTATTTAGGATTTGATCAAAAATTTTTATGAAACATTACATACATAGTGAGGTTATGTTTGCATAGTTTTGTGATTTTCCAAAAGATTTTGTTCAAATAATCATGTAGGCTCTAATTTGGGGTTTGGTCAAGAAATTTAACAAAAATTGGCAAAGTGAGGTTATGTTTGCGTAATTTTGCTATTTTCCAAAGGATTTAGTGCAAATCAGATAATATATCGTAGGTTCTATTTGAAATTTCATGTTTTTTTTTTTTAAATGACAAAGTGAGGTTATGTTCGAAAAGTTTTGTTATTTTAGTAAGGATTTTGTTCAAATAAGATATGAAGGTTTTAATTTGAGGTTTGATTTTAGAAATTTACCAAAAATCGTCCAAGTGAAGTTATGTTTGCAAAATTTTGTAATTTTCCAAAGGATTTTGGTCAAATTAAATTATAGAGGTCAAATTTGGGATTTGATCATTTTTTTTTCAAAAATATGAGGTTATATTTGCTCAATTTTGTTATTTTTCAAAGGATTTTGTCCAAATTAGATATGTAAGTTCTATTTGGGATTTGAAGTGTTGTAACAATAGATACGTTTTCAGTTTAAACATTTAAAAATGAAGTACGCTAGAAATGTTGTCAGATATTTTACATATCATCCTAACTGGAAAATCGCTGTGAGGATTCTTATTATTTTTTATATGTTTGTTATGTCTGCGCCCCGAATAACAGAATAATTATTGAAACATCGAAAAACTAAAAAAAAAGAAAATTGTGAAACAAATTCATTTAGAACAACATTAATTATTGATTATGAGGCAGTATGGAATTTGCCGGGTCAGCTAGTTTATTCTACGATTATTATCAAATGCGTGTTGACAAAATCCCGATCAATGAAATTCCCTTTTTTTCATGTATGATTTATGTTTTTCAATTCTCTTTTTTAAGGGTCGTGAGGTCTCTCCAATATAAAATGTATTACATTCACAAGGAATTTTATAAATTACATTTTTAGTGGGCTCATTAATATTAGTAGGTCTAGTATTTGTAAAATTAGCTTATTATGTTTTAAGGGAAGTATTTTGAGAGGTCCTTACTACTGTTTATCATATTAAATTTTCATTGAATTATATTGAGTCGTTTAAAAGTTATTCAAGAAAAACCGATTTCCAGTGGGGTCCTTTAGGGGGCCGTATCTCCGTAGGGAGGGCCGCTAGGAAAAAAATTTATGGGAACTTGTCATCTTATTTTTCAATGTTCTATCTGAATCCAAGAGATCTCCCACATTTTCCCGGACACCCTGTATAGAAAAAATATCATCTACATATCTCCACCAAATCATTGGTTTGTATCTATATGTTTCCACATGGATTGTTTCAAAATGTCCCATGAAAATATTACTTAAAAGTGGAGATAAAGGAGAACCCATTGCCATTCCAAAGTCTTGTTGATAAAATTCATTATTATATTGAAAATATGTTGTTTTAACACAAAATGTTAAAAGTTCTAGAATATCCAAGACTGTTCTTTCTTTTAAATGTGTATAATTTTCAAATTTATCTTTTATGATCATCAATGTCTTATCAACAGGTACATTAGTGAAAAGACTTACTACATCAAAACTTACAAGAAGATTATTGGGATTATAATTGATGTTTGATAATTTCTCTAAGAAATGTTGTGAATTTTTAATGTATGATTGTGTGTTGCCTGCTACAGGAGTGAGTATGTTTGGTAAAAATTTGGCTAATGTATGAGTTGGTGAGTTAATACTACTGACTATTTGTCCTAATGGTATATTCTGTTTATGTATTTTAAGCACACCGTAAAAATGTGGTGCTTTACTATTATGTGGTGTCAGTTTAGATCTTTCATTATCTGAAAACAATATTTTATTTTTTCTGAGTTTCGAATATATTTGTCTTTCAAAACGTTCTGTTGGATCTTTAGTCAGTTTTGTGTAATTTCCATCATTTATTAGAGACATTATTTTATTTTCATAGGTTGTGTTATCTTAAATTACTGTTGCATTACCTTTATCTGCAGGAAGTATTTTTATACTATGATCTTACTTCAAATTTGTTATTGCTAAACGTTCTGCATGATTGATATTTTGTTTAATATTATAAGATTTATTTAAAATCAATTTTGATCTGATTCTAAATTCCTCTTGTTGTTCGTCTGGTGAATTTTGTGTTGTTGCTTCTATGGATGATATAATATCTAATTTATTTATAATTTTTGGTGTAACAGCAAAATTCAAACCTTTTGATAAAACATTTTTTTCATCATTTGAGAGAATTCTATCAGATAAATTGATAACTGTTTTTTCATTCATTCATGTCATTGTTTGTAGTTTGTTCTGTATTATGATTTAAACTTTCATTAATCACTTTATTAAATTTATTGACTTGAATATTTTTTTGTTGAGAGAAATATAATTGAAAACTATTATCTAAACAATGACATATATGATCAAAGTCACTTTTTGCTAAATTTTTCGAATTAATGGTACTTTACTCTTGAACAATATTTATATTTTTTGACCCACCGTGTATGCTGTTTGACTTGCAACCATTCTAATTGCACCCAGTAATAAGATTATCGAACATGCACCAGCTTTCGGCAATATTTGAATTTAAGTTGTGCAATAAACAAAAAAAATTTTTGCAAACTCAAATGACCACACTGTAGAGTAAACTTGCGATCATGACTCATGAGAGAAAACCAGAATTTAGAGCATTTTTGAAATTTTTAAATAATAAAAAATATGATAATATCTATCATGTTGAAATGCATTTCAGGGATGCCGCTTGGACATTCTCATCACCTACTTGATTCAAAACAACTTATAACGATCAAGACCCAGATGATTTAAAAAAATAGATAAATAAAGGCCTTTTATTATTATTATTGTAAAATTGTATATTTTGTTTGTCTTCAGTATTTATTTAATGTGACGAATATATAACCAATTTTCATAACATAAAGAAAACAAATTATACCAAGAGTTTTGAGAGCTTTTTATCTATCATAAATAGTTATCTTGTTATGTTTAGATCAAGCTACGTGATTGCGCATTTCGGGTAAAAATGGATTCTTATCGTCATTTTCCCTGCCACGACCCTTCATATCGTATTTTAGACATTTTCGAAAGTCTAGTTTTCGCAAAGCTACTTGATACACACAAAAGTTGAAACCTCTGTTACTGTTACCAATTGAACAATACAATAACAAACATCGTTGGCTCTTATGGCCTACTGCAAAATTTTGATTGCGAATTATGAAACCCGGGATTATTGTCGTGCATGGTTTATCAAAATAGACTCATACTATATTATATTTTAGAAAAATTTGTTAAACGGAAATTCAATTTTTCAATAAATATATAGGGTGTCCCATTTAAAAAAACTCAACATTGGTCAATATTTCAAAGACAATAATATTTGTATAAAAACTGAATACGCCACTAGATTTTACGTAAACATTTCTTTGAAGCCCGTTTTCATATTTCGCATTAGTTATAACTTATAACACATAGCTCAGGTACGAGGGTGGTCCAAAAATGAACCTTTTTCAAAATCCCCCTGTAGCTCAAAAACTAAAATGTTTTTGAGATTTTTGTTTATGGCACATTTCGTTTAACAAAAAAGTACCTATCAGGTTCGTGACAACCGCAAGGTTCTATCTTTAGTGAAAACCGAGATAACCTGGAATTCCAACCAAAATGGGACACCCCGTATAAATAATCTCAATCATCAGTCTCTATATTCGCCGTGATAGATCTATTTGAAAAAATATAGTGGATTATACCTATGCTTAGGAGCTTGAGGGTATCGGAATGATTATTGTGTCAGTTCCTTCTTCCACCTTGACTGGACGTTTCTGTTTTTTTTTTATTTTCTGAGAGGTGTGCCCGGTGGTACATACTCGAATGTCCATCCCGTGTATATCACGATATGGATTTTCAGATATGTTATACGATTTGATTTTACCTAGTGTAGTGAGACATTCGCCACCCGACATGCGGGACTATCTGGGCGCATTCGCCATGAATTTCTTATCATACATACCTATAACCAGTGCTATCCGCTGTATTATAACTATGGAGTTTACAGTAAAACAGGATTATATTTCATTTTTTTGTTTGTTCACTCTCGCTTATCAACTTTGATCCTTCCAAATAAAACTCACATATTTTTCCCGTTCTCGTTCAGTTCCCGACTACAACTTCGTGATTCTTGGCATAGATCACAAAAAAATAGTTTTCCACTCGGAATAATGGGTTAAAAATGATAATAACAACACGCATTTGTTAGTGCAATTATTATTATTTGGTTCCGCTTCTATCCCTCCTCCGTGAAGCACAATTCAGAACCGTATTAAAAAAAAAATCAAATGGATTTATTTGTG
The DNA here is from genome assembly GCA_958502075.1 of Orchestes rusci. Classification (NCBI taxonomy): domain Eukaryota; kingdom Metazoa; phylum Arthropoda; class Insecta; order Coleoptera; family Curculionidae; genus Orchestes; species Orchestes rusci. Next base: position 15,465,506 of record OY293314.1, read on the forward strand.
ACGATCTTGAGAGACACTGAATTCTATTTAGGCTTCTGCAACATAGGTAAAAATTATGGAGAACTGTGACTAGGAGAGTAATGCATAAAAGTGGTCTAGGTTTCAAATCGTAATTCAGCTTCAATTGTTACCCCCAGATGGCGAAGAGTCGTTAGCGATTTCATGTCAAACAAAAATGTTACCTAGGTCACATAATTGAAACAACTTTATGAATACTCAAATCAAAATGCAACAATTTTTATTAGATAGGTTGCATCAAAACTCCCACTATTTGATGATTATAGGTATCATGAATATATTTCTTGTTATACATTATTCTGGAATTTCTAGAATTTCCATATTTTTTTCTTTGATTACATTGATTGATAGAGTAACTGAGTGACGTCATTGACAACAGTCATCATTGAACAAACCATGGGCTTGAAACACGATGCTGCGACGACTCAACCTCATTTTTTTCCTTATAGTGAATGCATCGCATGTGAAACGTGAAGTGGAAATTTGGAAAAAGTGAATGAAAATCTGAAAATGTGAAAAAGTATATTTCTGACAAGCATTGAACTCCATACTACCTGGAACGGACCTGCTTATTATTGAGAGTGAAGCAGGTAGAGATCAACGATTATAAACTACACAGGATTGCTCAGTTTGCCGAATCTGTCTGGCAAGGTCAAACTCGCTGTGACGTCACCACTGATGCTGGGGCGACTGCCAGCCACGTGGTAACACCGGTTCCCGTTCGATCACCGAAGTGAAGCAACGTCGGGCATGGGTAGTAATTGGATGGGTGACCGCTTGGGAACTCCACAGGCAGTTCGCCGTCTACATACCTGACTAGATTGACAGCAGTTTAATAATCTGAGAAGAACTTAATCAATAACTCATGCTGTAAATCTCTTTCATAGTCACTAACTGTAAAATGGTCGAAGCAAACTGTCGAATAATCTATATTAAACTTGTCTTTTCTTCTGCAGCGATGCACCCACTCTTTTTGTATTGTAGATGACACTAAATCCTCGCCATTTGGAAAAGAATGGAATACTTTGCTTGAGCATTGCTTTTTAAGAGCTAATTGATTGTTTTTGCACACAGCAACGGCACATATTCTCCCAGGCATAATGAACTAAAATAATGTTTACCACTGGAGTCAATTATTATTAAACAAGAAGCCTATTTGCTCAGAGAGTAGTGCCCATTTAATTTACCTTCGTGTGAACAAAATGCTCCTTCTTGTGCTAAATCGAATTATTGCTACACACCCTCAATCGTTAACACAACGAAACGAATAAAATATGTATTTGTATATTTTCGGCAACTCAAACTACATTAAAAGTACTTGCTAAAAACAGAAACTATTGGACAAATTCACAACACAAGACACACCTTAGACTATAATTTATAGTCGAGACACGTCACGATCAACGGCTAAATGAAAATAAACCATTGACCTCTAAGTTGGTTAGAGGTCAATGAAATAGACAAACCAATGGTGACGTCACAAAAACTGCCAAACGTACGTTAAATGGAACTGAGCAATCCTGTGTAGTTTATAATCGTTGGGTAGAGATAGCGTTAGTTACGGATACCTATCTCTTTCTAACTCATTGACCTATATTCATGGAGTAGAGAGAGATAGCGATAGTTACGGATACCTATCTCTTTCTAACTCATAACAGGAATGACACACTTCGATTCGTTGTCAACAACGACCGGGTCCATTCCAGGTACGTAGTATGGAGTTCAATGCTGACAAGCAATAAACGTTACCATGACAATAGCCTAGTTTACACCGAAAGCTCGTTTAGTTCGGTCCGATAGGACCAAGTGGGTGGGGATAGTACGGTAGGACCAATGCTTGCTTCTTGTCCGTTTACACCGCCTTGCAACGCGTGAACTAAATGAGTACGCGCGCTATTCGTCAAACGTCAAAAACAAGTCGAAATTATTTATCAACACAATTCGTAATCAAAAAAAACATAAGTGAGTACGCTCAGATTGCCTTGAGAAACTCAGAACCATCACAATTGACGATAATAACAATCAACATAACCTCATAATTTTGATCTAGATCGAACCAAACTTAGTTCGGTACACCTGCTGGCAAGTACCGAACCAAGAGCGGACCAGCTTAGTTCGCAACTGTTTACACCATTCGAACCAAATGTTTGGTTCTGATATAGTTCGAATTTAGTACTTGGTCCGCGGACCAAGTTGTTGGTGTAAACTAGGCTATTGAATAGATAAAAGCAACGACCTTATTCGACGTCGTTGGATAAAAGCGCTACCAGCATTGAACTCCACACTACGTACCTGGAACGGACCCGCTTATTATCGTGAGTGAAGCAAGTAGAGATAGCGATAGTTACGGATATCTATCTCTTTCCAACTCAGTGGTCTATATGGACAGAAATCACAATAATACATAAATTTTATATTTATTAGACATGTTTGAGGAAAATATTGTATTATTGCTTTGATTACAGAAATTGAAAAGACATTTACCATTCACGTCCCAGATTTATTTTAATCAGGGATAAAAAATGAATATACTCAGACTTTGAACTGAATAAATTGAGTAGATTTGTTACTTGGTACTTTTCTCGCAGAAAAATAGTAGTTCAGTAGACTAAACTCACGATGGGTGATTTTAATTCTGTCCCGAACTGTACCATATAAAAAAAAATGATTAGATTATAAATAAAGAAAATAAATAGAGTAATTATTAATTTATATAAAGGTAGGCACAATAAATATTCCCCTTATTTCTAACTTTGGAATAAATCCAGTATAAAAAAGACTTTAAATAATTTTCCATTGCGATGGAAACACAACTTTACTCATCAGATTTTGATGAGGAAATCATATCTTCGAAAAAAAAACTACCTATCACCTTATTCACTGTATGAGTTATAATTTGTGAAGAAAAAAAAATGTAGCCATTTTTTCATGCGCCTACATGAAAACCCAACTTTTTGTTTTATCATGCTTCACATCACATAACATGATATCTACTTAATTATAGCATTGTAACTTGAACAATTTTTTTTATGATTGTTTTAACTTTTAGCCGTGAAAACACCATCTTTCATCTTGCAAATTTTTACATCCCCGACTGCAACACAATAGATCACCATATTTTTTCAGTCTTTTTCACCTTCTCCGATAAAACCTTATCTAAAAGAAAACAGCACACAAGATGTACAATATTTTTTTACTACTATAATAACATGTATTTTCAACACTATTGACTTTCAACACCAGTGAAATAACACGCCAAACTACCACTTAATCCTCACAAAACCGTTTTTTTTGCCCCTTAATCATAACCTCAATACCCGGTCATGAGTTCGACAAGGATAGGTATCCGTAACACAGGCTATCTCTGTCTAACAAAAAATTACATACTTTGACGCTTCGTCGACAACGGCCGGGGCCTTTCCAGGTACGTAGTATGGGGTTCAATGGCTACCAGCAACAGCCATTGTGTATTAGATATATGGCAACAGCGCCCCCAAATGAACTAAGCAAAAAGAGGGACAAAATTTCAGGGATACTCGTATGTCGATTCGTCTCCTAGTTATAGTCCTCCATAGTGAAAATATAATCTATCTAAAAACCTAACCTATTTAATATATTAGGTACCTAAGTGGCAGCATGGTTTAACTGACTTTATATAGTAATTAAACGACAAACATCTTTGAATCTTCGTCATCGTCGCCACCATGCGCGTTGTTATGAAGTTTGCGGGTGACCACATTTGGTCACCAGCAAATCACATAAAAACGTGCTTGGTGCCCTCGATGACGTAGATTCAAAGTTGTTTGGCGTTTACCATTGATAGACTGATGTGGCTCTATTCAAATAATGGGTCGCTATTTGCAGAGCCGTCTTTATTGTAATACAAGCCATGAAGTGATGACAAGTAATGACGTGCAACGTCGCAATTTGGACCACCGTTGACGTTAATCGGTGGTCGAAATTTTGCATTGATTGAAGGTGTTTTCTTGTGGTGGTGAGCTCGAGTTTCGCTCCGAGCGCAAAATTATCCATTTAAGCGCGTACAATTTTTGGCGCTCCGAGTATTCAGAGCGAATACTCGATACGATTACGAGTTACGGAAAATGTTCAATAAAACAGTAACTTATATTATCGCAACAGGAATGATGTTTATCAAAATTATAACATTGTTAGCTAAAACAGTGTAGACGTTCATGGTAGCTTCACCATTTGGTCACTTCTAAGAGGTTGTCAGATTATTGCCTGTATTAGATATGAACGGTAAAGAATTACATGATGCGGTATTGGAAACTATAAATTATGTTCAGCAAATTGGGTTCAAAGTTTGGTGTGTGATGACCGATGATAATCGAACCAACCAGAATATGTTCGAACAGTTTTCAGAAACAGAGACTTTCATAATAAATCCCCAATATCCAAACGAAAAGATTTTTTTCTTATTCGATGTGGTTCATATTTATAAAAACATACGTAACAATTGGATAAATCTCAGAGACCCACCAAAAACGTTTATATATCCTGCTCCAGATAATCTCAATAATGTGAAAACAGCATGTTTTGATTTTCTTTGTTCGATATATAATTCAGAATATGTGATCAAGTGACAAAGCGATCTCATAAACTGAATTACAAAACTTTATACCCAAACAAGTTTGAGCGGCAAAATGTAACGTTAGTAGAAAATGTCTTCCATGAATGCACCATTGCTGGTTTAAAAAGTTTCAACCCCTCCTGTGAAGGAACATCAACTTTATATTAGAAAGTGGTGGAATATAGTCAACGTAAAAAATAAATTGAAAGAAAAACTTAAACGGAATGAATATTCCACACCTATTGACTCTATCAATGATTTCAAAATAAGCTTTTTGAAAGATTTTCTAATATTGCTAAACAAATGACATCATGGGCCAGACATGATTGGTTTGACACATCATACTTACATGGCTATTAAACGCAGTACGACAGTATTTATAGAAATTGTGGACTACAGTTTTAAATTATTTGATATAGACTACGTTCTTACTGGTAAATTTCAAAGTGATTATTTGGAAAGACGGTTTGGACGCTACAGGAACTTGTCAGGCTGCAGCTATAATGTATCATATAATCAAATTTTAGAATCTGAGAAAAGAATTAGAATTCCAAATTTATTTAAGAACGATACCAACGTTGATGAATTGAGTAAATTAAAACATTGTTTGACTGCAGATGAAATCCTAGATGAAATAGTCGATATGAATGATTTTTGGTTCATTTTCAAAACCACTTTTTTAGCAGGTTATAAATTTGACCATTCTACACAGCTTTATGTTTGTGGGTATGTCGCTCACTCATTCCATAGATCAAAAAATATAAAATGTCCTGAGTGTAAAGGATTAGTGGTGAAATCCAAAGGTGATGAGATGGTTGCAGATACATATTTTTCATTTTTACAAAAGGGTGGATTATGTACTGCGACAGATGAAATTCGCTACATATATTTTCATCGTTGTGCATTATCCGAGTACCTACATTATCAATTCAAAAGAATTAGAGACAAATTTTTTGCTGAAGAAAAATCATAATAACCTTCTTAGCAAGAGAGGCTTTGCTATTACTAGCTTGGAGGATGATAGCTTTTATATAGATTTAAAAAAAATCTGTTCCTGTGGAACATTAGCCTAGTTTACACCGATTACTCGTTTAGTTCGGTCCGATAGGACCAAGTGGGTGGGAATAGTACGGTAGGACCAATGCTTGCTTCTCGCCCGTTTACACCGTCTTGCAACGCGTGAACTAAATGAGTACGCGCGCAATTCGCCAAATGTCAAAAACAAGTCGAAATTATTTATCAACACGATTCGTGACCAAAAAACACATAAGTGAGTACGCTCAGATTGCCTTAGCAACTCAGAACCAACACAATTCACAATAATAACAATCAACATAACCTCATAATTTTGAACAGATCGAACCAAATTTAGTTCGGGACACCTGCTGGCGAATACCGAACCAAGAGTGGACCAGCTTGATCCGCAACTGTTTACATCATTCGAACCAAATATTTGGTTCTGATATAGTTCGAATTTAGTACTTGGTCCGCGGACCAAGTTGTCGGTGTAAACTAGACTATTGTGTCGGAAGATATATTTCAGGGCAGCTTTAATAATAAGCAATATTGTACTTAACAATTACACCAAAAACAAAAACAATATTCAACAAAGTTCAGGGTCTCTAACTAAAAAACGAAAATTATCCACAGTCAAATAAACGTAAAAATTGTGTTAATACAGTTAGGTTAAGATATGTATTATATTATTGTTGCGATAATATATAAGTTATTCTTTCAAGTTACTGTTTTATTGAACATTTTTCGTAACTCGTAATCGTAAAATACCTTCATTTTCAAAAGGTGAGTTCGAGTATTCGCTCTGAACACTCGGAGCGCCAAAAGTTGTACGCGCTCAAATGGACAATTTCGCGCTCGGAGCGAATACTCGAACTCACCTGAAGAAAACACCTTCAACCAATGCAATTTCGACCACCGTTTAACGTCATCGGTGGTCCAATATTGCGACGTTGCAATTGTTGACTTCATGGCTTGTATTACAATATAGACGGCTCTGCTATTTGCAATTATTTTTATCTGATCACCCAATCATCAGAGCTTGAGCTCGAAATCAACCAGCAAACGGATGAAGCGAGAAGTCTGCTTCATTTTTCCCAAATCTGCAAAAAATAAAAAAGTCGGAATTTCAACAACTATAAAATGTATCTTGGCAACAGCGCTTCCTAAATGTTCCTTCTGTCCACTAGTGTAGATAAACCGCCACACCACGTCTGCGGTGGCTCAGGCTAAAACACCAATAAAGACATCTGCAAGCTGCAAGAGTTACACAGTTCGACCAAAGATGCCGCCAACCAGTGAAACAACGAAACTTCTGTGATCATACGATATTCAATGTCTTATGACGTCACAACATCACCCGATATTCTTCAAAGTGTCAATCCGATTATCCGATTCGTCAGTGTGAATGTGGTGATTTTTCTAGTGAAAATAGTGCGAAAAACTAGTGGGATAGAGTTTCTCAAAACGGAAAAATGGCCGAAAATATCGGCAATTTCAATGCGCCAAGCGACCTGGGCATAATGGGTGATTTAGAAGAGATTGACGGTAAGAATTATTGTACCTATTATTGTTTCATCTGTTGTTGTTTATATTAAGATTATTGCCCATTAAATAATTTGTTTTATTGATTTATGTAATGTTTTGATTTGATAGAAGATAAGGATAAAATCAGACAAAATTAGGTACTATCTATATTTTTTACGGAAGGTTTTGATAATATGTAAAATTATTGTAGGACCTAGTAAGTCTTATGTAAAAACTCTACACTCTACCAAAGTTTACTAATATACAATTAGTAAACTTTGACTGCAAATTGACTCTACACTGTATGTACCCACGATACTATAACTAAGACTAAGTAGGTAGGTATCATGGTATGAACCTATGCAATATTGTAATATAGGTATTGCCGAGGGTATTGCGGTAATGTTCTATGCCTCGTTCTATGCTATGAACAAAAGTTGTGATGGTAATTCAATCTTTGATAAGATTCTTTGATTGGATTATTTCAATGCCATTGCGGCTTTGGTATTGAGGATGATGCATGATGCAAAATGACCTGGAAATACGGGTTTTTAATTAAATATCTAGATTTAATCTCAATTATTGTTTTAGATGAGCTTGTGTATTATAAACATCTGAGTTTTAATGCGTAGATAAATTGATACTTAAGCCTGATGGTTTATACAACAAATTCATAAGCATAAGCATGACTTAATATGTTCTTATGTAAGTCAAAAGCACAGTCGTAAGTCGTAAATCATCCTACTAAAACACACAAGATAAGCTCACTAGCTGGGCGAAATTCAGATTCGCGCATGGTGACCATTTGGGCCACCTTGCACAGGAAAGATATGGGAAAATAGCTGTTAAAAACATAACCTAACAATGGGCATCGAACAACCTATGCATTTCAAATGGGCGGTCACGGTCACCGGGAAGCTGCCACCGGGAAGCGTATTGGCATTCCTTACTACGCTACAGAGCATAGATGAGCTGTATCGCAGTAAAGTATGGCTGGACTGGGACTGGGCGCACAATTTGTTCAGCCATTGTTTACTACGGTACAGATCGAGGTACAGATCAAATGCGCTGTATGGAAGAAAAGTATATGGTACGAATGGATTTGTTCACTCCATTCATTGATTATTATCGTTCACTACTATACAGGGTTTTTCATCCACTTAATACTCCGCACGTCAATATATCGGAAACGAATAGGAATATTTGATTTCTGTAAAAAGTAGTCAATGTATGGGATCGAGTAGTTATTTTTCACAGTTAAAAAAATTCGACGCCTACCTAAGAGTAAAGCGTCGCGACGCATCGAAAATATTAATCGATTGCAGGGACTTTGAAATTACGTGCATGCAAAAGTACGTGTTATTTATAAACTTTTTTGTTATTCAGTCGAACTCATTTATTCTACACAGTTTGGAGATATACAGTGTGTCCAAGATAAGGATGTCTATCATGGGGATCTTGAAAACCGTGAGAGATACAAGGTCGGTTAAATGGAGGCAAAGTTGCGTATTTTGATGCTTAACAAAATGCCGTTTTAAAAGCCAAGAAATTCCGACTAAGTCCGAAATTATCCGAAAAAAACCGAAATTTTTCAAAATTGTTTTCATTTTTTTTTTACCACATTTGAAGAGATATTTTGAAATGAATGGAACTTCTTTATCGCCACTTTTTGCCCTTTACAAGATAGCGTTATTAAATTGAAGAACCGACGATTCGCCTAAGGGCAGCATCATCAACTTTGTTTTTTTTAAATACGGTCCTGGATTTTTTAATACGGATTTCAAGAGCCTCTTATGTTCCTAAACCAACGAGGTATCGCACTAATTAAAAAAGAGGTGGTTGTTTTTAATCCTTTAAAAAATGTATTTTTTGTCTCTCTCTAACACATGAGTTCTTATGGAAAAATCCATCAACATAATTTTTTTGAATAATTGCGATGCATTGTTGCTTTAGGAACATAAGAGGCCCTCAAAATCCGTCATAAAAAATCCAGGACCGTATTTAAAAAAACAAAGTTGATGATGGCTGCTCATAGACGAAACGTCGGTTCTTCAATTCAATAACGCTATCTTGTAATGGGCAAAAAGTGGCAATGAAGTAGTTCCATTTATTTCAAAATATCTCTTCAAATGTGGTCAGAAAAAAATGAAAACAATTTCGAAAAATGTTGGTCTTTTTTCGGATATTTCGGACGTAGTCGGAATTTCTTGGCTATTAAAACGGCACTTTGTTAAGCATCAAAATACGCAACTTTGCCTCCATTTAACCGACCTTGTATCTCTCACGGTTTTCAAGATCCCCATGATAGACATCCTTATCTTGGACACACTGTATTTCTCAAAACTGAGTAGAATAAATGAGTTCGACTGAATAACAAAAAAGTTTATAAATAACTCGTACTTTTGCATGCGCGTAATTTCAAAGTCCCTGCAATCGATTAATATTTTCGATGCGTTGCGACGCTTTACTCTTGGTAGGCGTCGAATTTTTTTTAACTGTGAAAAATAACTACTCGACCCCATACATTGACTACTTTTTACAGAAATCAAATATTCCTATTCGTTTCCGAGATATTGACGTGCGGAGTTTTAAGTGAAAAGCCCTGTATATAATGGAAATTAATTACATACAAATGTATATGAAAATTATCTATTATAAAGGTGAATCTATATATAATTTTGATGTGATGATGTGTATAATGGCTTCACAGAGCCACATTCTGTGGTGCTACCCAATGATAGGCAGCAATTCTAAAGACGCATTCCTGAACTAAATCCAAGTAGAAAAGGTCTTATTGGAAAAACTATTGTCATTGTGTCTTGAATATAAATATTCTGCTTTTCGAGATACAGGTTTATAGAAAAATCGGACTTATTATTATTAGAATTTTCTTGACAGCCTATAATTTTTCATGTGGTCAAAAAGTAGATTTTTTTCTAACCCTCCAACAACACTATCACTATCTATCATTGAGTAAAACTTTGTATAGGCTCATTAGGAGCACGCCAAAACATGCGGATTCAATTTAATAGCGTAGAACTCAATGTTTCGAATTAAAATACTCACATTATCATTACGAGTGAAAATAATACTATCCTATTCTCAACAGTACACAATTTATTTACAGTTTACAGGCATAGTTTGGGTTAGTCTTAAAAAGTGGACTCTATATCCTCATTTTGTCAAATTGTGTGATCATGTGACGGAAAGGTTACGTAGTTAGTACGTGATATTGAACAGTTTTGAATTTCGGTAAACGATAAAGTCCAATAAAATTTTAAGTTGAAAAAAAAATGGGCAAGATGTATTTTTCAAAGTTTATCAACGACGGCCTCCTGAGTAATCGGAAATTTTTCCCGTGCGGTTTTTGTGCAATAGGGGTGGTTCTTTTGAATTGTGCTACAGCAAAATGATTATACTGAAATCGTACATGAGAAAACTCTTCATAACTTTACCTCATGATTTTTTTTTAAATTTTATCATTTCCGGACTTAGCGGCCGCTGCATGAGCCGTATTTGGGGTGATTTCAAAAAGTTAGTTTGCCCTCTATTGATTCATAATGAAAGCGGTTCATAATAAATGGACAAGCAACTTCTCCTCATGGACTTTGTCACTTGATTATTTTTGAAGATAGCCCAGTTCATGGAATTGGAGTTGTTTCGTTATTGTTGTCTAGTTCTGTAAATTTGCAAAATTGAAGATGTTCGTGATAAAATTACATATACTGTGACCGGCTTAGATATCATTTGTGATTTTTTCGTGATTTCGATTTGTGAGTGGGCGCACATGGCTCCATTCCACCGCGATCACTAGAATAGAATAGAATAGAATAGAATAGAATAATTTATTAACGAACAAGTCATTTTACAAAGCAATTTATGCTAATATTGTATCAATTAATGTAGTAAGATGTATCAAAAAACAATAAATATTACAAATTTGCCTATATTCTAAGATAAAAATACAAAAAAGGAAGGTACAGGTTAACAATATCACAGAGTTACATAAGATAATCAATTGAATTCATATAGATACATTAAGTTTTCTCTTCAAGCCCGCTGCGCTAATAGAGAACAAATCTAAGTCACTCGATAGTTTGTTGGCAGCTCTAGCCATTCTGGACAGAGGATTGAAGTATCCATAATTCGTGGAGTGAAAGTCAACCCAGAACTACTCACTCTGTCTCAGCCTCCTAGCTGTCCTGAGACCAAATGATGACAACAATTCAGAAGAGTCTATGAGGCCGTTCAATATCTTGTGTATGAAACAAATATCAAATGTATCTCTCCTTTTTTGGAGAGTATCTAGGTTCAAGATGTCATGAAGTTCATTGAAGTTTATCTCAACAGTTCGAATATTAAATTTAAAAGCAATCAGTCTCAGAAACTTCCTCTGAACTCTCTCAAGGTCAGCCTTATGAACCTTATAGTATGGTGACCAAACAACACGCATATTCGAGAATGGATCTCACAACCGAGCAATAGACACTCTTCAAAATGCCAACACTATCAAAGTCTTTCAACGTTCGATAAACAAAACCCAACAGTTTAAATGCACGATTTACTGTCACATTTATGTGATGATTGAAATTCAATTCACTATCAAACCACACTCCCAGATCCTTAACAAGATCAACTCTTAAGATTTGGCAGTTGTTTATTTTATACGGAAAATGTATAGGATACTTGATTCTAGAAAAGGTGACAATTCTGCATTTATCAATATTTAGATCCAACTTGTTTTTTTGACACCATTCTTTCAAAGAATTCAGGTCATCTTGCAACTGAACACAATCCTCATAGCATTCAACTTTCTTGAAAAATTTCCCATCATTTGCATAGGTCAATGAAATAGCAGATTTGAGCGAATCACAGATGTCATTTATGAAAATATTAAAGAATAGAGGTGACAGATGTCCACCCTGCGGTACACCTGAGCATATTACAATTTCAGAAGAAACAGAATCACCCAACTTCACTGCTTGGGACCGATTGTAGAGGTAACTTTGTGTCCATTTAAGAAATGATGAGTGTAGACCTACTGCTTGAAGTTTTGCACTAGTAGGTCTATTGTGGCTCAATATGGAGCACAGTTATTTTGAATTCAGAGTTTTGATTTTTTGGAAAACGTTCAAACATGTTGTTTTTATCTGTGGATGCGATTTATTTAATGACAGTTTCATGTATACAGGGTCAACCAAAAATAAGTTACGACCATTACTTTCTTTGTTTCGAATGAAAACATGTATTTTTTTATTTCATATTTGAATTCTGCGTGAATTCTGAGTATATGTTATGCAATATACCCCATACCTATATCTAACCGTTTTTGAGAAAATGGCATTTTAAATCCATAATTTTGATCATTCTAAAACTGGTTGATGTTTCTATTGGTTGAAAAATTGATGAATTTTCATTCAGCAACGTGAATAAGTGGAACTTACTCCGATAGAGATTTCCTGATTTCAAATATATAAGAGTTGGGGGTGTTATCTGTAACGGTTATAAGGATATCAACGTTTTTCAATACATAGAATAGTTGGCTGATGGTCTCTTCCAATCAAGCATCCTTCTGTCCAATCTATATTATTATTATTCCTTGTATAGAAAAACGTTAAAATCTTTATAACCGTTAGAGATAAAACCCCCAACACTTGCATTTGAAATCTAGGAAAAATTGATTCTCCATCGAACTATGGGATCAAATACAGGGTGTCCTCAAAAATGAAGAAGTCTGAATTTTTTTGACTTCTGATACTCAATTGTTTTTTCTGATAACAAATTTTGATAATTCAGAAAAATTACTACAATTATGCTAATTTGAACCACTCTCCAGGGTTATTATTAACGAAGATAGCAATTGGCCAAAATATACGAGAACACTCTGTACAATATACGTCTAACCCTTACTATTTTGTTGTAGCACATTCCAAAATAACCACCCCTTTTGCTCAAAATCCGCAGGAGGAAAATTTTAGATTTTGCTAATTTTACACTCAGTAGGCAGTTACTGACAAATTCTGAAGAAAATCAGCTTTCCCGTTTTTTTTTCACGTTAGAATTTCATTGGATTATTATTGTTTACCGACATTCTCAGCTGTTCAATACTATGTACTAACTACGTTACTTTTCCGTCACATGAATTTTACGAAATGAAGATAGAGTCGACTTTATAAGACCAACTCAAACTATCCCTCTACGCTGTAAAAATTAATTCTACTGGGGGGAAAAGCATAGTTTTATTTTTACGCATAATGATGATGTAAGTAGGTATTTAAATCCTAAACATTGAATTTCACGCTATTAAATTAAATCCGCATGAATGGTGTGCTTCTGATAAGCCTCTACAGGGTTTTAATCAATGATAGGGCATAGTTACAGAGACGCATTTTTTAACCAATTTCAGATAATCATGTGTCCTAAATAGTCTGGTTTTCAAGATACAGTGTGTTGGATGTCTACTTTTTGACCACATGAAAAATAATTGAGCGTGAAGGAAAGTCAAAGATATCATGTCCATAACAACAAATAGGTATAGCAACGAGCGAAGTTGACTCGATTTACTGATAATAAATCCGATTTTTTTCTAAACCTGTATTTCGAAAGCCAGAATATTCTTTTTCAAGACACAATTAATGACGGTAGGTTAGCCTATAAGACCTTTTCTGATTTTCTACTTGAATTTGGTTGAGGAATGCGTCGTGTTTGGGATTACGGCCTTTTATTGAGTAACACCCTGTGTAGACGCAGATTATTGTTGTTGAAACATTTTTTAGTTCTTATTTGCGAAATTAAAAATGGCTCCGTGAAGCCATCGCACACATCGTCTCATTAATATGATATAGTAGGATTTTTCAAGATTCACCTTTATAATAGATAATTTTTATTCACATATGTATGTATCAATTTTCTTTATATATCGTACCTAGTAAACGATAATAATTAATGAATTGAGTGAACAAATCCATTCCCACCATAAATGTACCTATTGATTGCATGTAGCGCATTTGGTCTGTACCGTAGTAAACAATGGCTGAACAAATTGTGCGCCCAGTCCAGCCATACTTTACTGCGATACAGCTCATGTATGCTCTGTAGCGTAGTAAGGAATGCCAATACGCCACCGGGAAGCATATTATAGGCAAAATATCATAGGTATATGCTGTTGCTAATAGGATGTGGCTCTTGCCCACACGGTCAAGGCAAAACGTACAACTGATTAGCAATTGGCGACAGTTTTCAATCGAATCAATTATGCAAACACACATTATAATATGTTATTTTGAGTTTTCCTACCCATCGATATAGTTTTATTATTTATTTTGAGCAAAATTAAACACCTCTTGAAAAGCGAGATTTATGTAACTGTTATCAATATAACGTTATAAACGTGTTTCAGGTAGGTATATTATATTTATAAGTTGAAACAATACTTTTCAAAAAAATATGTGTGTCTAAATACAAAAAAACGTCTTCAACACGTATGTATAGCAACTGATGTGTTGAAGCACAACAGGTTTTTGATCGGTCCAAAACGTCTAAATAAACTAAAATATTCATGCCTACAGGAGTTTAGATTTTAGAAAGAAAAAATTAGACTGGTGGGCGTTCAAAGTGGAGCGCTGATTTGTAAGTAGGTTTTGTACTGATTGTACTGACGTTGTTAATCGCGTGTATTTTGTTACTAGGAGCTACACAATTTGCCTTAATTTTTTTGACTGCGGTCATTTTTTATGAATAAATCTTATTTCTACATCTTTTTTGTAGAGAGAGGTATACTTTCTCAACAACGCTAGAGGCAACCGTTTCCGAAAAATCTACAAATTTCTGCATCGAGGACGCGCAGCGCTGTACTTAAATAATAAAAAAAACATTTTCGGACCTATGTTCATACGAAAAAAAAACTATTTTTTAATGAAAAATCACCACTGTCATTGTTTTACGATTGTTCGTGGATGCCTCGAGGGATGCCTTGTATAATAATGTACAATGTTTGTTTTTTTTTGGTTTTATTCAACCTATTCTAAAACCGGCTCCACACTATGTGGCCAACGGGCCGATATCAGTATACATAAGGCAACCTGTTGTAGGTATACTGATTATTAATGATCTTGATAACAGGTTGCTCCACTTCGCCTGAGGTTAGAGAACGGAGGGAGGAGAATATGACGTCATCTGTTTCTAGCGTCTACAGTACACTGAATCCTGTCATTCGATTGCATTGGTCTGCATCGTATCGTGTCATGTGTCATTCACAAGGTTGCCAGAAGTACTATTTTAAAGTTTTAACAGGAGATCTACTGATTTCGACCATGGGTTTCTGTTCTACTGTTTTTGATAGGGATCATCTAGCAACACTGGAAACGGATAACGTCATGACTGTAAAAGTGAGGCAACCTATTGTATACTAATGTATGATGATGATATGCAGATGAGCCACACTGGTTATGATATCTAACTGAAATTTGAACTTTAAGGCGCACCGCGCCTACTACCTATTCGCAAAGAATTCCAATTCTCGATATTTTGCTTCGTGTCACAGACATCGAAAAAAGTTGTTCTAGATTGTATTCTTACCCCGAATTCCAAGTTTCATAATTTTTATTCGGTGATTGATTTAATCTAACGAAAAAATAAAATTTATATTTCACTCTTGAAACTTGGTATCCAGGGTAAGAATATAATTCAGAACAACCTTTTTGGATATCTTTGAAGTGAAGCAAAATATCGAGAATTGGCACTCTTTGCGAAGACGCGCCACAGTAGGTGGGGTCTGAAATCAAATTTTAGTACCTATATCATGAATAGCGGATCATATGTCAGTATGATTGTACAAAATTTCGATTTCGAACGCCAACAAGAGAGGAAGGCCTGTCGAGCTCATTTGAACTAACAAACTGATCCAGATTAATGATTTTGTTTTGTTTTTTTTTATTATTTTTTTTTTAAATTTTTTTTTAAAGGAAAATGTATCCCCTTTTAAAATATATAAAAATAAATATACCAATACATTTGATTTTTTTGGAAAAAACCCAAAAACATTGTCCAGTTAACGCCATCTAGCGGCGACGGCGAAGGTCAAAAATTCAAAACCAAAAAAGTTTTTTTAAGTGCAGATCATGCTCTTTCATATGAGACCAAGATCGCGTCAATCGGTTGGGTTGTTTCAAAGTTATGAGCATTCTTGCGTTGTAAGGTTTGACAGCTGATACCTGCCTTATTTGACATGTTAAGAAAAAAATTCAAAAAACAAATTTGAAGGAAATCTCTCAAGGAATCCATAGCGGTACTCATTTGTATTTGTTTGTATTCAAAAATCACGAAAAAACAGCGATTTTGTGTTTTGATAGCACCGTTACGCCATCTTGTGGTCTCTCGGATGCCTAGTTTCTGAGATCTGGCACCTTGCCATTCTTAAATAGACACCCTGTACATAAGGTGGACTTCTATATTATCGATTTTACGTGAAAAAAATGTTTATAGAAATGTCTGCATCTCGGTCTGCATGTTGCGAAACCTAAAATGCAACCATTAGATGACAAATTTTGTCAGTCATATACGAGGTTTGCCCAAAAATCATGATCTTCGCTCAAGAGTGAAGTACCTTTATTTGTGACAAAATCAAGAATCGCTATTGAGAAAACTTGTTCAGAATTGAAAACTACGTTCAAATATACAATTACACCTATCCACGATGAAAATCAGGTTTTGTTATTTTTGTCAATTTTTTCAAGTTTGATTCATGAGGAAAACTATTTTGTCTTATTCATTTATTCAATAAACAGTCCATTGAGAACTATGAATTTTACAATTGTTGACGTGTTCAATGAAATATCTTCTAATTTTTAACTTCATCAAACCAGGCATTTTTTTGAACATAAACAAAATATTTGAATGTAGGTATTACTTTGCATAGTTAATAACTCACCGAGGGGGGTGGAGGGGAATACAAAAACTAGACACTCAATTACTACCACTAAGTAGAATAAATCCATAAAAAAAAAGAAGACGAGACCTCACAATCCTCTAAAGCTATATAACTTCAATTAAAAAAAATATGTACGACCTTGTCAAACATTTTATTTTTGCCCATAGACAATAATAAACGAAAAAGAGAGTTATGTGAAAGTGAATACTTACCTTTACCTACCGTAGTGTGATATTCGATTAATAAAAATGAAATGTATTCAATGCGAAACGGATGGATCAATGTCTGTTTCAAAATTGCATTTTAGAAATGGGTCGCAAAACAAGGTACTGTTTGTTCATTGCTTTTTTGCGGTTACGTCATACTCCTCTGCCTCTCTCGTACACATTTACAAAGATGTCACGTATGTCTGGACGCTGGTCGTTTGGATCAATTTGACAAATTTCACGTCTAGAGCGATCAATCTACGACATACTGGCAAACGTCAAATACTGTGACGTAACCGCAGAAAAGCAGTGAACAAGCTGTAAACACATTGCTGTGAATTAGGCTTTCAGTGGCTCAACGGCCAAAACAAGTTGAGAGGTAGATTAAGGTTCGTTAATAACAATAGCTATGTCAAATACCTAGTTTAAATTCGCAACTCGCAATTCCGATGCTATGAGTAGGTCTTTTGAATTCTGATCCACTGTGCGACCTTCGGAACGCGTCCAGTTTTCGTGATCTTCAACAGAAAATTTAGATACTTCGCTCGATGGTACACTGAGAATAAGTAACATTTTGTTTCTGCGGTCGATTTTTCTGTACTACAGGGTGTCCCGTTATACTTTAGCCATTGGATAACTTTCTTATTATTGATCGTAGAGAAACGTTTAAATCAACAAAGTTGAAGTGAATCTCACGAGCATTTAGAATCCTTGTCGAAAAACCCAAAATCGAATCGAAAATAGGAAATTTTGACAGATTATTGAGTTTTTAAAATGGGACACCCTGTATATTTTATCACAGTTAGATGGAGAATTGTCTCCTGGACCCGTATTCCGTGTACCTGTGGAATTCTAGCAACATGTCGCTTTCCCATCATTTTACACAGAGAGCGACGTGTTGCTATGGAATTCCACAGTACACGGAATCCCGCCCCTGATTC
The DNA here is from genome assembly GCA_958502075.1 of Orchestes rusci. Classification (NCBI taxonomy): domain Eukaryota; kingdom Metazoa; phylum Arthropoda; class Insecta; order Coleoptera; family Curculionidae; genus Orchestes; species Orchestes rusci. Next base: position 15,483,731 of record OY293314.1, read on the forward strand.
CAAATATACAGGGTCCTTCATTAGTGCGTCGGGCAATCCTAGCGTGGTTATTTACAAAAGTAAAAAAAAAAGTTTCATACAAAAGTTGTAGAATGTGACTTTATGCATATTTTAAAAATATTTTCAAACATACAGGGTGGTCCAAAAAGTGTGACGTCATCAAATATATTTTTTTTTAAATGGCACACCCTGTATTTTTTGGCACATTTAGGTTGCTTTTGGTGTTCTCTCTTATGTGCCAAAATATTTTTATATTTGCTTTGATACTTTATGAGCAATAAATAAAACAAGATGAAAATATCGTTTTGCATGCTTGGAAAAAATAGAAAAAAAATCTTATTTAGATCTGTTTTGTTCCAGCTAAATGGTATGAACAGTAATGCTAGAGGTCTAATAAAACTCTGACAATAAACAGATTTCTCTTATTTTATAGAGGGTGTTCAAAATTTGGTTACAAAAATGGCAACTTTCAAATCAGTTTTTTTATTTCAGTATTTAATGCAGAATTTAATTGCAAGCAAATTTTGTTATAACGAATGTATCAAAATTCTCAATCGTTTTAGAGATATTTACCAAAACCCATAAATATCACCATAAAACTAGAAAAGTATTGGGAAAATATCATAGACAGCCATGGAAAAACAGTTTGTAGATGTTTATTTATCACTTTACAGACTAATAGGAACAATATTAACAATTCATTTTAACAAATGTTCAAAATTCCTCCATTTTGCTGCAAACATTTGTTAATTCGTACGTGTAAGCTCTTATTCACATCGTCCAACATCGCTGGTGTAATTGTCGCAAATGCGTTAATTATTCTCTGCCGCATGTCCTCCCTGGTAGTTGGCCGTTCCTTATAAACTAGATTTTTTACATACCCCCACAGAAAAAAATCTAATTTGGTTAGGTCGGGCGACCTCGGAGGCCATCGAACTGGCCCTCCTCTTCCAATCCAGCGATTTCCGTACATATTATCCAACTCTGCCCTGACCTGTTGCGCATAATGTGCTGGAGCTCCATCTTGTTGGAACCACATTTGTGCCTGCATATTTGGTCGTAAATCAGCAAGTAATACAGGTAAATCGTTTCTCAAGAATTCAAGATAAATTTGACCTGTAAGGTGACCGTCAAAAAAATGAGGACCGATCACATTACCACCAATCACTCCTCCCCAAACATTTATCAACCAACGATGTTGGTAGTTCATTTCACGAAAGATGTGTGGATTTTCGGCCGCATAATAATGAAAATTGTGTCTGTTTACGCATCCGTTGTTGTGGAATGTCGCCTCATCAGTAAAGAACACCGACATAAAAAAACGTGGATTTTCTCGAAGACGTGCTCGAGCCCAATCGCAAAATTGTACCCTGCACCTAAAGTCATTTTCAGTCAGAGCCTGGTGTAGCTGAATATGATATGCATGAAAACGATGCATTTTTAAAATTCGCTGAACTGAACTTTCACTAATTTCAACCTCTTCTCCCACGGCTGCCTGGCTTATGTTTGGATTTTCAGTAACTGTCAACAAAACTGCTAGTTGCTTTTCCTCATTTGTAGCCGGTTTTGTTCTTTCTACCTTTTTATAGTCCACACTCCCTGTCTCGATAAAACGCTCAAGCAATCTAGTAAAGCTTAGGGGATCTGGATGACGCCTTTCCGGAAACTTAGTCGCGTAAACTTTACTGGCCAGTAAACAATTTTTGTTGCAATTCCCCAACACAAATACCATATCAATTAACTCTTCCCTTGAAAATTTCATTTTTAAAAAACTAATACTCCAGAAAAGAGCTAAATGAGATACAAAAATGATTACAAGAAACTAGAAATGTTAAAATCATTTGTTTTTGAAGTGCACCAATTGTTTTTCCAAAGGTTGCTAAGATACTATTTCAATCCTGAGGAATTCATGGCTGTCTTGATAATTTCCCAATACTTTTCTAGTTTTATGGTGATATTTATGGGTTTTGGTAAATATCTCTAAAACGATTGAAAATTTTGATACATTCGTTATAACAAAATTTGCTTGCAATTAAATTCTGCATTGAATACTGAAATAAAATACAGGGTGTGCCATTTAAAAATACTAAGAAAAACTGATTTGAAAGTTGCCATTTTTGTAACCAAATTTTGAACACCCTGTATAAAATAAGAGAAATCTGTTTATTGTCAGAGTATTATTAGACCTCTAGCATTACTGTTCATACCATTTAGCTGGAACAAAACAGATCTAAATAAGATTTTTTTTCTATTTTTTCCAAGCATGCAAAACGATATTTTCATCTTGTTTTATTTATTGCTCATAAAGTATCAAAGCAAATAAAAAAATATTTTGGCACATAAGAGAGAACACCAAAAGCAACCTAAATGTGCCAAAAAATACAGGGTGTGCCATTTAAAAAAAAATATATTTGATGACGTCACACTTTTTGGACCACCCTGTATGTTTGAAAATATTTTTAAAATATGCATAAAGTCACATTCTACAACTTTTGTATGAAACTTTTTTTTTTACTTTTGTAAATAACCGTGCTAGGATTGCCCGACGCACTAATGAAGGACCCTGTATATAGTTTGTGGGGTCTATTTTCAATGGTTCAAATTTTATAGCCACTTCAATATATCAATGTTCCATGGGTAGTTGAATATATCCATGGCAATTCCAATATTAGTAAGCTGGCCAGTTGTCAAAATTCCCCTTTGTTTTCGAAAACATTTTGCGATGAGGTTCACCGAAGAAGACAAATTCAGAATTGTTGAGATATTTCTTCGCTGCAATCAAAATATTTGTCGGTTCAATACACTATCCTCAGCGGAAGAGACGAGGATAGATAAATGTTCAGCCTTAGAACATAGAACCCAATGTTCAGCCAATTTGACGGGCCTTCCCCTCTTGTTGGATATGAATATTTTGGTAGAACGACTAGAATTATTAGTATCATTTACATATCTATCTACCCTACCCCAGAATTTTACACTGATCTAATCAACTGAATGAGCAAAACGCTGCACACGACCGAAAAATGTAAATAAACTCGGCTTGTTGGCTTTTGCGCACTTCAACCAAATAATCTCATTATGACGAGCTGTGGTCAGGACCGAACTTATAATATATTATATTTTTCAGATTTTCAGGGAACCTAATAATAATTTTTATTTTTGATTAACCAATGAACTTGTTAAAAATATGTGTATACTTTTTGATAAACGAATTGTGATTTTTATGCAAAATTGAAGAATCAAAGAGTAGTAACTACATTTAAGTATACCAGTTGATATAACTTATCTATTATTCGCACAATCAATAATTGTAAGGATAGGATTATTTGTCCAGATCACTTGATATATACCTAAGCCAAAATATAATTTTAATAAATAAACGAAAACCGATGTAGTACGGGACTGTTTCACTTAACCGTCAGAGTAAACATCTGGGTGCCTATTCTGGGACCGATAGAACGGTCATATCGAGAGAAAGAGAGAGACAGTAAACGGAGAATTATACGGAGGTGACCGTTTATCTCTCTCGTATGACCGTTCTATCGTTCCCAGAATCGGTACTCTGGGCGGATCGATAGATTGAATTCTACTACGCATGATGAACATTCCCCAGCTCTACTGGAAAATGACCGTGAATCAGACGCAGAAACACGTATTTTGGCCCATGCCTCGCCACATTTGCTTCAGATGACGGATTCATTATGCTTATCCATTGGTTTTTGATTAGTGGTGTCACCACAGTAAACTTGTTTGAATTATTTCAACGTTGTCATGTAGGTATATGACGATGACCACAGTTTATTCAACATTCGTTGATATGACGGTCATCATATACTGGTCATTGATGAATCTTGCTTCGATAAATGAGTTTTCCAGCGCGCTGAAAAATTGGAATAAATATACGGGTTTACATTGAAGGAAGTTCACCAACTGAAAACCTTTAAAAGATGGCCAATGAAAAAAAAACATATCGTTATTTCCAAATGGGAAATTGAACATAGTAATTAAGTAATTGTTTTACAATTTAATAACGCAATTAGCATCTTACAAACGTTACTATTTCGCATTCATGTTCTCCTTTGAATTTACACGAGTAAGTAGAAATATACCAACTTATTCTCCTTGATTAGAAACAATGAAGGTCTGTAACCACTGTTTGGCATAAAATCGTTAGTGATAGATTGAACAAATTTTTTTGTGAAATACATCAATGTGATTAGAGATTCTGTTATTCAAAAGAGGTAAGCTTCTTCTCATCTCTCTTACCTCGCCAATGTTTTAAACATTCACAGAAAAAATATTGAACGTATTTCAATAGAAAGATACCTCTGTACCACCTCAAGGTACAAGGTGAGATTTTGAATTGTGAAAGTGTGTGTTAATTCGTGAAGAGTTTTCGTTTTTTTAATGATCATTCTACAAGTTCACTTGAATTTCATTGAAGATAGAAGTGATGTCAGAGAAGAAACCTCGACACGTATTCAAACATTCAATACTTTTATCTTTTGCAGAAATCCTAAAAACTGATCTTATTCTCAAAACCGAACTCTTCGAAGATGGTGGCCTCCTGTCTCAGCTCGACGAACTCCCCATGGACTTTGACTTGGACAGCATCGAAAACTCCACACTGCTCGATCCTCAAGTTTTATCCCCCAGTGAAAGTTCGTTTTCCAGTGACTTTACTCAAGTGTCTCCCTCTTATCAACCTCCCATTCAATACACTGTACCTCAAAACACTTCACCCCCTCCAACACAGACAGTACTTCTATCCAGTAGCCCTGCGCAACAGACTCATGTAGTTTACAGTGCTGTTCCTATACAGAGTAACATTATTGTTCAGCCTCCCAAGAAGAAGCAGAAAAGTCAGAAACCGGTTATTGTACAGAATATCATGGGACGTGATCCTGTGGTACTACAGGCAAAGTTGATAACAACAGAAAATATGGTGAATACGCCGACTGTTATGTACACCACTTCAAGTCCCACCACATCTTTACATACTCTTTTGAGCACGCCTCAGCTTTTGACGACTACTCTTATGCTTGATTCTGAAAATAAGGTAGCAATCAATCGGCTGAGCAGTGGTAAAGAACCTAAAGTTAAAGAGGTGAAAAGGAGTGCTCATAACGCTATTGAGAGGAAGTACAGAACAAGTATTAACGACAAAATTGTCGAACTTAAAAACATAGTAGTAGGAGAGGAGGCCAAGCTTAACAAGTCTGCCATTTTGCGCAAAACAATAGACTACATAAGGTTTCTGCAAAATTCCAACAACCGTCTTAAAGAGGAAAATATGGCTTTGAAGATGTCGGCCACTCAGAATACGCTGAAGAATCTCTTGACAAATAATGTGAAATATGCCCCAGATGACACTCCACCTCATTCTGATGTTTCTTCTGATCATTCTCTGCCCAGCAGTCCTGAGTATAGTCAGAATGCCAAGTATGAGAGTGATGATGAGGTGGTTCCGATTTCGAAGGGTATGCTGGATCATTCCAGACTTACTCTATGTATGTTTATGCTAGTGATGGTAGCATTTAACCCATTTAGCTTTGCTATGAGTAAGATTCCCACTACGGATAGTGGTAGTATTCCTGGAGGAAGGACGATTTTAGCATGTGAGTATAAGGGGAGGTTGCTGAATAATAAATGACTCTTATTGGCACATTTCCAGGGAGTGAACAACAGACTGTATCACTTTCTCTAAGCTCAATTGTTCTTTGGTTGTTGAATATGCTGATACTTGGATTTTGCCTTATAAAAATGTTTGTCCATGGTGATCCAATCATTTCACCAAAGTCGAAAGAGGCTCAAATATACCGGGTTCATAGGAAACAAGCTGATATGTATCTTTTAGAGGTAAGTTGAAATAAATTACAACGCCACTAAGCTGTTAAGGGGATTCATCTGGTTTGAAATTTTACTCAATGCAAGCATTTTTTATGGAATGCGTCATTTTTCTATTACATCACCTTTTGGGACAGTTCAAGTTTTATTAGGTAGGTAAGATATCAAACTGGGCAACCCAATAACTATTTTTGAAAAAAAAACGTCAACAAAAACGTAGAGTGAACCTTCTATATGTTATTTGTTCGGTTGGTAATACCTTCCACAAAATCTCATGTAATTCATAATAAATTGCCACCGTCTTCGAACAAAATTTATACGCGTCTCTTTTGAGGCGTAATGTTTACTTAGTTTGGTTGCCGGTGTGATGAATACCTACTGTCTGTTTTTATCACGTCAGCCCGCGGGCTGACGTAATGAAAACTTATTTTGCTAGCAGTGCTTTTTGGAGCGGATGAATACCCTCAAAAAAGTTCTCAGTAACAAACTTTGTTGCAAAAAAAATCGGTTGTAGGGTGTCCTGGAACAGGAATATTTGTTTTTGATGAATCTGTCGCGAAAAATATAAATTTGGATTTGGTGAAGCCTCCTCTGGTAAAAAAAGAGAGAAACATTTTTTCAACAGAACGTTTATGATAAACAAGCTGAAATTCTGTACCGTTCCATTTTGAGTCGATAAGAAATATTCAGAATATATCAATAACAAGAAAAGCGGTTGTGAGACTCACCCTCAAATGTTACATGGATCCTGATCACAACTGCCGAACCTCAAGCCTCTGTCATTCCTGTTGATATGCTTTCTTGCCCATTGGACTCTTCTTCCACAACTTTGGTTCTGATTGATCTAGTACTAACATTAACTTGATAGGTTTGTTCCAACCCGACCGAGAACCTTACTTGGAACGATCCTCGTCGTGCGGATATAAACAGGGGTACTTGGGTGTCCTGATTGGATTGAGATGGCGCTCGCACGATGGAGAAAATGTACGGATTGGTTTTATCGTGATCGCAGACTTGTTTAGATTTTAATAGGAAATAATCTGGATTTCAAAGTGGTTTTGGTTTATTGGTGTTGAAGGATTTTTTATTGTACTTTTTTGGACTTGAAACGGGGTTAGGTTCATTGTATCTTTGATTTTTCCAGGTTATTTCGAGTTCTTCCTGATTCTATTGGGTTCTTTCGAGTAGTTTCGGGTTCCTTCGGGTGCTCTCAATACTCCCTAGAAGGTTCTTTCGAATTTTTTTGGGTTCTTTGGTTCTTTAGTTCTTTCGGGTTCTTTCGAATTATTTCGTATTCTCTCGGGTTATTTCGGATTCTTTGATGTTCTGGTACTTTCGGGGTCTATCGGGCTGTTTCGGTTTCTTTGGTTCGTTCGGGTTCTTTGGGCTTCTTTCGTGTTCTTTCGGAATCTTTGTTTATCTGGTTCTTTCGAGGTCTATCGGGTTATTTCGGATTCTTCTGGGTTCTATCGAGCTCTTTGGAGTTTCTCCGGGTTCTTTCAAGTTCTCTCAGATTCTCTGGTTCTCTGGTCTATCGGGTTGTTTCGGTTTTTTTTTTAATCTTTGGTTCTTTCGGGTTCTTTGTTATTCTTTCGGGTTCGTTGGGGCTCTTCCGAGTAGGAACGAACTCAAAAGAACCCGAAGGATCCCAAAGAACCTGGAAGAACACAAAGAACCAGAGAATAAAATAACACGAAAGAGCCCGAACGAACTCTAAAGAACCTCAAAGAACACGGAGGAACTATAGAACCCGAAACAACCCGATAGACCCCGTGAGAATCAGAGAATCAAAGAATCCGAAACAACTTGAAAGAACCAAACAACCCGGAAGAACTGAAAGGAAGCCGAGACAACCCGAAAGAATCAGAGAAAACTGTGAAGAACCGAACGAACTCGAAAGAACCTGAAAACACATACTATAGACGATAGACATGCGAATAATCGTCTGCAATTTCGACATACATTTGCATCGTACGATCAGAAAGCGATTCGTCCGACCGACAGATCCCCATAAATCTCAGCACTTGGCTCAGTCTATTTTCAGTTTGATCGATAACTTTCTGCAAGGATTTCCTTTCCAAAATTCAACCTTGAGAAGCTGTGGACGCTCTTTTTCAACATCTATCCTTCAAGCGTTCCCTAGAACTGGTCCTTTAAACATCTGTATCTTCTCTGAAAAAAAAACAGGTATTGACATGACCAAAAAAAAACAATATGTTGAGAAAAGATACAATGGGGCTAGATTTTGCCGCTCAATTTTTCCACAGGGTATCAAAAAATTGCAGTATTTTCTTCAAACATCTGTATCTTCTCTTAAGAAGCAGATATTGACATGACCAATAAACATTTTGTCAAGAAAAGATCATATAATAATAATAATAATAATAATAATAATACATTTATTACCAACCCAATTTTACATTCACATGTTACCATAACTCAAAGAATAACAGTAGGATTGATAAAGGCAACATGGTAGGTAACAAGTACCGATTCTTCCCCATGTGCTGTACAAATAGTATCTATAATAAACTTATCTTAGCAAAGAAAATACATACTTATGAGAATCAACATATTTTAATACAATAAATAACAAATCAGGACCTTAATTTAAGAACACTGAGACCTGAACAATTTTTCTTTACATTTTGTTTTGAAATATTTAATTGAAAAACTCAAATCGTAAGTACCTAGTTCGGAGCAAGTGGCAATATTATATGAAAAAGACCTTCGAAATATAGACTTCCTATGCCTGGGAATAACTAAATGATTACGATGGCGTAGATTCAGGTTATGAATGTCTGTTCGATATGAGAGTCGATCATGTAAATACGTTGGTATCCCGGTTTTCAAGATCTTGAAGTAAAGACATGCCTTGTGAAGTTTTCTTCTGTTGTCCATATTTAACCAACTTGCATCGCACAGCTTATCCGATATCCTGTTTGGCCTTCGAATACCATAGATCAGTCTTAGACAGCTATTTTGGGCTTTCTGGATCCTTTGTTTGTCATTTGCATCCAAGCAGGGCCCATACACTACATCACAGTGGTTGAAATGTGATAGTACCAGCGTCTCACATAGTTCCTTTTTTATTTTTTTATCAAGAAATCTCCTTTGAGAGTAAATAAGTTTTAATGCAAAATATGCTTTTTTTAGAATACTTGTTATGTGCTCCTTGAAGCGGATGTTCTGATCTAATATCAACCCTAAGTTCTTACAAGTATCAGTGAACTGAATTGGTACAGAACCAATTTTGAGATCGAGCTCACTATGAACGATTCTCCTAAACTTTCTTGGTCCAAATAGCATAGCACATGTCTTATTCGTGTTAAGACTAAGTAGGTGGTCCTGAGATGTTTTTAGGATCGCTTCCAAATCTCTGTTGAGATTATTCGACACTACGCGAGTGTCAGCCTTATCGAAAGAAAGGTAGAGCTGTGTGTCGTCAGCATACATATGGTAGTCACAAAATTTCAAAGAGGCTCCGAATCCCGATGTGTATATCGTGAACAGCAATGGCCCGAGAATGCTACCTTGTGGTACTCCCTGAGTTACGGTCAGTTCTGATGATAAGTAATTATTAATTTTGACTTGTTGTCTTCTATCTTCCAAAAATGACTTGATCACTGCAATGGCTTTCTGGTCAAAGCCTGTATAGTGAAGAATAGACATCAGCAACTCATGATTGACAAGATCGAAAGCTTTGGAATAATCAAGCAAAATTAGAGCACACATCTTATTGCATTCAAGAGAATGTAATATATCGTCTAACACACATGATAGAGCAGTTGCACACGAATATCCTTTAAGCTTGGTGAGAAATTCACGCATTTGCGTTTCCAGTATTTTCTCCAAAATTTTTGAGATAGTAGGCAGGATACTTATACATATCATAATAGACATCCTTATCTTGGACACACTGTATTCACCGATTTTCAAAATTGGTTTATGTCAATCTTGTTCGGATCTCTTTTTATTCGAGACACAAACCTAAAACCACCGTTTTTTATGATATTAAGAAAATGCTCTATTTTATGAATCAGTATGGTTCGGGATTTTGCCTATTGTCTACTATTTTTGGAACTTTCAAATGCCATTGTTTTTAAATATTTTTTCAACTGAATTGTATCTGTTTCTAGGGAGAAAAATGTAAAGCGAAACAAGAACTTCTCCGAGCACTTCAAGCTTATGGAATAACACTACCAACAAGTCGCCTGGAATTATTCCTTTGCTTCTTTTGGCAAGTTTTCAGACAATTTATGCATCGAATCTGGATTGGACGCTATTTATCCAGACATGCCGGTGGAATCTTTGTTGATGGGTAATTATTCCATTCGAAAATTGTGAATTTCATCCATCGCTGATAGGTGATACAAAATAAAATCATCTTCACTGATGTTGCAATTTTATATTGTTCGCCTCTTATTAGGTTGGTAGCATGGACAATGATGCCGTGTGATGATCTATTTTGTAGTTGTGAAAATTATACCTGTATTACAATACTTTTATTACAATCTGGCAGCAGTTTCCGATAAAGCAACGAGTGTTCAATAAAAAATACAGTCAGCACACCTTGTTTGTGCCAATTGTTTTTCGTGGATTGCATATCATTTTTATCAAGAACTAGATTAAATTCTCGAAAAATGATGTCATTCAGTGACAATAATTGTGACAGTAGACATCAAACCATACGAACTTATCCACAACTTACGTTCATGATAGAAAAAAAAAAACCACAGCCACCGACGACCGTACTTTTATTGAACACCCTTTATAATCATCTGTTCGATGAGGTGTTTTTTTTTTTGTATCAGCTATATGTTAGGGTAATGATAATAATGAGGATATAATCTTCCACACAGGATAACAAGGTTCGAATGTCAATCATCCTGCAAAGAACTGGCCTTAGTTTTCAATGACCTGCATAAAGTACAACTAATGCAAGGTCCAGAAGAAGCTTGTCATCTATTTGGTCTCACAACGGCTTTGAATGCTCTCAATTTGGCAGAAGCTGCCAAGGGCATGATAAAGGCTGAGGATATGATTGATATTTACATCGGCGTAGCTTTGCGGGTCAAGGCTAGTCTTCCAGGATTTTTGCATATCATCTCTAGGTAAGTCTTTGAGTTGTATTTGTGTGTAGCAATTCCAGTTATATCATATGAATATGAGAAATACACATAGTCCGGTCAGTAATCCAAGGTCAGAATCGGCGTTTCCAGGACAAAAATGTAGACGTTTTTTTCGCACTGGTTCTGTTATGTTTTTTGGTCTGCTGAATCCGAATCTGAGGTTTGCTACCCCGCCAGGTATTGGCTTCACAACGGAAATTGCTAAAAACCTTGAAATTTCGGAACTTTTTAAGTGTTTTAAGTATAATTCGAAAACTAAGCGTTTTTTGATAAACTCTGGACATTCCATGACGTCGAAAGATCTGGTAAAAATAGTGGCATCTCGCTTGATTCAAAAAGTTAAAAACATTATTTTAAGCTCGCGCTTTATACACCTCCAAAATCAATTATTTCATAAACACCTGGTTATATCCAAGGAGTGAACGTGGGTGGGGTCCATACACATATTTTTAAAATGTTTAAGTCCTGAACACATTTTTGGAAAAAATCACCAGGACACGTAAACTGACAAATGGATTGAAATGGTAAGGTCCTAAACGAGAGCGGCTCCTCCACAGGGTCATTTGGTCAATTACCTCCCAAACATATTTCAGAAAATAAATAGTTTCACCTACTTCAATTATGTTACAATTATTATCAATTTGATTTCAAAATACACCTTATATTGTTTTGACTGTCCCTCGTAATAGTCGTGATTAAATGCGCAGGCATAGTCAGAATTCAGAAATACGACTTGGGCCCGTCCAGTATAGCATAAATAAACAGTATTGTGTGAATCGAACATGTCAATGTGAATATGGGGGGAAAGGGGAAAAGCAAGCTCCTGGTTTGCCATATTTACTTCTTTGAAATACCTTTCACCAGATTTTCTGTCACCAATTCAATAACAACCACTTGAAGTTCACTATCATCAAATAAATGTATTTCGCTTCAATATTTAAGGAGAGTGTAGCCTTTTTTTCATCGCTATTATTACTTGTCGTTGAATAATCGAACGATTTTCCTTGATCTCTTACACTTAAAAGTTGATGAGAGGAATTCTTCTCACAAACGGCAACGTTGGGCATCAATCGAGCTATTTGGAATGCGTTGCCATAACTTTAATAGATGCTTCAAAGTGACGGTTGTTGTCATTTTCCAGTTGAAATTGATTTATTTGTGCTCGGGAAGAGGATTTGGTGTGGCAATTATACCAAAAAAGTGCTGTGTTTGTGGAGCTTCTTCATGGACGGTTGGATTGTAGAGATCTTATCACAAATGTGTCAAAATAATATTACATAAATATAAACAGAAACAGAATGTTATCGACTCAAACAAATCGTGTACGTTCGGGCTGCTAAACTTGTTCTAGTGGTTCAATGTTCGATGATTATATTCATCTTTGGCTTGGGCTGGTGTTCGGAGTTTCTATTATGGCGATAAGGCTTGACGAAAAATTCACAGAGTAGCCTTGATCACTAATGCAGTATCAAAGTTTCATCAAATGTTAGACATGATCATGAGTGTATATGGACCTCACGCACGTTTGCCAATTCCTAAGCTGGTATCTTAGGAATTAGGAATTAGGTAGACAGGAAGTGATTGATTTTGGAGGTGTTTCCACTTTTTGAAAGTCAAGAGATGCCTTTTTTTCTATGTTAATTGTACCTTGGAAATGATTTTTTCACAAAATATACACAGTGAATTTTAAAATTAAACCACACAAAAATGTTTTACATATCACCGCCAACGAATACGCGAAGTGACGGATTATCCGTATACAGGGTGTTTCCTAACCTCTGTGACAAAATTAAAGGGGTGATTCTTCGCTTAATTTTAAGACGAAAATGTGGTATAACTTTTTTTCGAATTTCGCTTTGTTTCCAAAATACAGGGTGTTCAATTTTTTTTTTTGATTAGTTTTTTATTTTTAATTAATTTATCTTTTTCTCGATTTTGTTGAAGTTTGGTAACGGTATTTATAGTGATAACGGGCTCATTTTGCATGAACAAATAAAAATTATCGAATACAGTGGCGTCCCGAGCGGCACTTCAAGCAATATTATTGGGAAAAAAATGTACGCCACTGACTTTTTGTGTCATTTTCATTTTTTTCTCAGGTTATTCAACTAAAAACGCAACTTTTTGATCTCTTGAATTTTTATCGTATCTTGCCTAATTTTTGATTGGTAAACTCAGCCATTATGAAGAGAACGTAATTTATTACGAATAAATTGGAAAACAATAGTTACTTAAATACATTATTGGAAACTTTCATACAGTAGGCAAATGTCATGAAGAAAACAAATAATGTGGTTGCCATGGATCGAAGCAAAAAGCCTACTTTGCATCATATTGTTATTTTTGTGTAGTCCAGAGACATGCAATAAAGTGGTTTATCTCAAAAATTACGCAAGATACTATAAAAATTCAAGAGATCAAAAAGTTGCGTTTTTAGTTGAATAACCTGAGAAAAAAATGAAAATGACACAAAAAGTCAGTGGCGTACATTTTTTCCCAATAATATTGGTTGAAGTGCCGCTCGGGACGCCACTGTATTCGATAATTTTTATTTGTTCATGACAAAATGAGCCCGTTATCACTATAAATACCGTTACCAAACTTCAACAAAATCGAGTAAAAGATAAATTAATTAAAAATAAAAAACGAATCAAAAAAAAAAAATTAAACACCCTGTATTTTGGAAACAAAGCGAAATTCGAAAAAAAGTTATACCACATTTTCGTCTTAAAATTAAGCGAAGAATCACCCCTTTCATTTTGTCACAGAGGTTAGGAAACACCCTGTATACATGGTGTCCGGTAATTATATGGCATAATTTCAGGAACGTATAGGGGAGGTCAAAATAACCCCAGTTTGCCATGAATCTTTTTTTCTAAAGTGCCTCCTAACGGAGATACAGAGCCCTAAGCACCTCTTTTGATGAGAAAAGGAGTATTTGAAAAAGTACTTTCCCCCACAATCTCAAATATTGACTATACTATATTTTTATGAGTCTTTATGGCTTACACAACATACTATAATCTCATCAAATTATATAAGACGGTTCGAAAGTTACAGCAGATACATTAAATCGATGGGTACCCCTTTAGGACTCTGTATCTCCGTTAGGATGCGCTTTAGAGAAAAAAGTTTTATGACAAACTGGTGTTGTTTTGACCTTCCCTATACGCTCCCAAAATTATGACAGATACTTACCAAACACCCAATATACAGGGTGTCTTTATGTGAGGTTAGTTTGAAATAGTAGAATAATAATTTTATCATTGGTAGATTGGTTTTCTTCAGGTGATTTTAAGTAATGAACTGTCGTGTTTCATTTTATTGATGATAAAATGTCGTTAATGCAGAAAATTAAGCAAGTGAAAAGTGCCAACGACTGCAAAAATAAGTGAGTTCAAGAAAGGTGGTCGCCCAGTGCATGAACTTGTCATACGACAAACCAGTAAATACAGAAATGGAGAAGTTCATCGAAACTTTCGTTAAAGTATGTACGATTTAGCTGACTGGATATGTGGTTGTGGTTTGTCGAACATGTTCTGTTTTACAGTTTCGTTTGTTTATCATTTTTTAATGAATCGTCCGACCCGTTATGGTGCAAAACCGGTGTTAAAGACTTGAAAAAGCAAATAAAAAAACATGCTTCTTCTGCAGATCACATTGAGTACCCGGTAAAATATGCAACCGTTGGAAGTACTGATATTCGCACCCATCAGGATTTCAATGAAAATGTTTAGAAAAATCGTTATATTTTGAACAAAATTATAGATTGTGTTGAATTTGTGCTGGCACTACCTGGCCATGATGAAGCGCATTTTATCGAAGGTTTTTCTAGGACTTATACAGTGTGTCTGCTTAAGTTGGCCACATATGGGAAACTTTTTTATTATTAATTTTAGGAAAAAAAGTTATTCTTTATAAAAAGTTCAGCATGTTCCAAAACCTAAAATGCAACCATCAGATATTACATTTTTTCAGTCGTATACGAGGTTTGTCAAAAAATATGAATTTCACTCAAGAGTAAAATTTGACAATATCGAAAATTGTTATAAAGAAAAATAAACACTACCATTAAAATGATTGTTTTTTTCTTTTTTAAATTTATTAAATTTTATAAATAAATTAATATTAAACAGTAATCTCTTATTTTAATTATTGGACATTTAAATCAATGCATTAATTCAAATGAAAAAATGTAATATCTGATGGTTGCATTTTAGGTTTTGGAACATGCAGAACTTTTTATAAAGAATAACTTTTTTTCCTAAAATTAATAATAAAAAAGTTTCCCATATGTGGCCAACTTAAGCAGACACACTGTAGATGTCTGTATAGTCCCGTATTTTTAAAAAGGGTCCCGTCTACCCGAGGCATAACCGAATTGTCTCGTATTTTGTAATATTGAATGGCCGGCGAATCGCTGGCGATTCGCGGAGGGCAAATCTTACAAAAAAAAATTGCCTGCGGCGTAAATTTGGCTGCAAAGCAAACC
Source organism: Orchestes rusci (assembly GCA_958502075.1). NCBI lineage: Eukaryota > Metazoa > Arthropoda > Insecta > Coleoptera > Curculionidae > Orchestes > Orchestes rusci. The sequence continues at coordinate 15,499,202 of OY293314.1, forward strand.
GCTTTTTCAAACCTGATCTTTCAACCTCCCAAAAAAAGTTCTCACGAGCATCCACTGGTCTTAAATGCACCATCATTTCCTTGATCACTGATGCAGAATCAAAGTTTCATCAAATGTTAGACATGATCATGAGTGTATATTATGGACCTCACGCACGTTTGCCAATTCCTAAGATACCAGGTAGACAGGAAGTAATTGATTTTGGAGGTGTTTCCACTTTTTGAAAGTCAAGAGATGCCATTTTTTCTATGTTAATTTTACCTGGGAAATGATTTTTTCACAAAATATACACAGTGATGGGCTAAAATATCGAACAAATTCATTTTAAATTCAGGGGCTTGATTTTTTGAAAAACGCTCGCACATGTTGATTTTCATTTTTGCATGCGTTTTTTTATTTGGCAAATTCATGTATTCAGTTTCTCAAAAATGTCAAAAAAAGTAAGTAAATGTCAATTATTGAAAGGTTGATGATTTTTTCAAATGGAACACCCTGTATATTATTTCAAATTTTTGTTGACCTTTTTATTCTGTTTTCAAATATATATATATACACGTCCCAACGATAGAGTAAAGCAGGTTTTATCATATAGGATATGAAAAATATCAATATCAATATGCGTCACAGGTTAGGGGTGTAAATAGCGCACATTCTGAAAATATTTGGAAACATACAGGGTGCGTCACAAAAGTATGGCACGAAAAAGTATGATTTTTTTAAATGGAACCCCCTGTATATTAATTGATATTTCAATTCTTTCTTCAATTTGGAACAAAAATTGTGATAGAACTAATGTTCCTAAATTCAACCGTTATCGAGATATCGCGTTTTAAAAATGGCATTTTTGCAACTTTGACATGCTATAAAACTCAAACTATTCAAGTTAGAGAAAAATGGATTGCACATTCCTATCTTTACTTTTCAAGAGCTATTCAAGAAGATTAAATCCATTATTGTGAAAAAAAGTCAAAATGTGCCGAAAAAAGTTGACAGTTGACGTTACCTTCTATCCAAATGAGAAGAGCTCTTGAAAAGTTAAGATAGGAAAGTGCAAACCATTTTCCTCTAACTTGAATAGTTTGAGTTTTAAGCATGTCAAAGTTGCAAAAATGCCATTTTTAAAACGCGATATCTCGATAACGGTTGAATTTAGGTAGGTGAATTAGTTGTATCACAATTTTTGTTCCAAATTGAAGAAAGAATTGAAATATCAATTAATATACAGGGGGTTCCATTTAAAAAAATCATACTTTTTCGTGCCATACTTTTGTGACGCACCCTGTATGTTTCCAAATATTTTCAGAATGTGCGCTATTTACACCCCTAACCTGTGACGCATATTGATATTGATATTTTCCATATCCTATATGATAAAACCTACTTTACTCTATCGTTGGGACACCCTGTATATATAAGCAGGTGGACAGTAGTAGTTATATATTATAGTAAACAAGGTGTTTATTAATTGAATGCCGACACTTGAGGGTGATAATCCTTTGATGATTTCGAGACAAAAAGTTCTCATGGACATAGGTCCGCAAGAGCCAAGATTTCAAGATACAGGGTGTTGATATTTAAAAAAATATATTTTTTTATCATCACGTTGATACAATTCCAGTTATCTTTTTGAAATTTGATACACGTCTTCCATGCATCAATATGCATGGGAATGTTAGAGAGGGCGCCACTGATCTAAAAATATTGGAAGACACAGCAGGGTGGTAGTAGATTTTATTTTTTTTAACGCAAACCATGCGCCGGACGAAAAAAAATCAAGAGAGCAAATTGGCTCAGAAATAATTATAGATTTTAATTTTAATTTCGAGAGGAAGCAGTGGCGTACAAATCTTTTCTCCAAAAATATTGAGTGCAAAACCCGTACGGACGCCACTGGTAAAAATAATAAAATTGTTTTTACATCACAAAATGCATATTGATTCATAGAAGATGTGTACCAAATTTCATGAAGATATATCAAATAGTATGAAAGTAATTATAAAAAAATAATTTTCTGTATCTTGAAAATTACCCTGTATATACGGGGTGTTTATTAATTGAATGCCGATACTTAAGGGTGATAATCCTTGGATGATTTTAAGACAAAAAGTTCATATGGACATAGGTCCGCAAGAACATAGATTTTAAGATACAGGGTTTTGAAATTTAAAAAAAAATCTTTTTTTATCATCACTTTGATGCTATTCCAGATATCTTTTTGAAATTTGGTACACGTCTTCTATGCATCAGAATGCATTGGAATGTTAGAGAGGGCGCCACTGATTTGAAAATATTGGATGACACAGCAGGGTGTCAAATTGCATTGACACTTTTTTATTTTGTTAAGCGAAAACCATGCGCCGGACGGAAAAAAATCAAGAGAACAGGGTGTTTATTAATTGAATGCCGATACTTAGGGGTGATAATCCTTGGTAATTTTGGGACAAAAAGTTCATGTCGACATGGGTCCGCAAAAGCCTAGATTTTTAGATACGGGGTGTTGAAATTAAAAAAAAAAAAAAAAAATATCATTACTTTGATACTATTCTAGATATATTTTTGAAATTTGGTACACGTCATCTATGCATCAATATGCATGAGAATGTTGGAGAGGGCGCCACTGATTTAAAAATATTGGAAGACATAGCAGGGTGTCAATGCCTCGGTCAATGCAATTAAGTAGATTTTATTTTTTTAAGCGAAAACCATGCACCGGATGAAAAAAAATAACGAGAACAAATTGGCTCAGAAATAAATAGAAATTTCAAAAATAATTTTTATTTTGAAAGGAAGCAGTGGCGTACAAGTTTTTTCTCAAAAAATATTGAGTGCGAAACCCGTACGGACGCCACTGGTTAAAATAATAAAATTGTTCGTACATCACAAAATGCATATTGATGCATAGAAGACGTGTACCAAATTTCATAAAGATATCTGGAATAGTCTCAAAGTAACTATAAAAAATCATTTAGTTTTTAAAATTACAACACTGTATCTTGAAAATTAGGCTCTTGCGGACCTATGTCCATATGAACTTTTTGCCTTAAAATCATTCAAGGATTATCACCCTTAAGTATCGGCATCCAATTTATAAACACCCTGTATATTATATATTTTTTGTTTTTGTTCCTTTTGAAAAAATCATCAACCTGTCAATATTTGACATTTACTTACTTTTTTTGACATTTTTGCGTACAGATTCTAGAAGTTCATGAAAAACCATGAAAGTTTTGTATTTACCTTATTTCAATATATTGTTAAATAAACTTTCTAGGTGGGATCGGTTTCGTTCTCAAGTATACATGTCCAGGTACTTATACTATATGAGAGAGAATTTATTTTTTTATAATAGAAATTGTGTAGACCTAAATCAAAGTCTATAATCGACTTTGCCTATATTTTAGTATTTTAAAGTTTTTTTTTGTTGAATGCTGTTGGTGATATGTCGGTGGTGTTGGATGTTTGATATTTTTTATGATTGACAATTCTCGTTTATGCAAAAAATGTAAGTACAAATATGACTTGGTAGTTAGTAGGTATTCTATCAAAAAGCTCCTCTTTTCTCTCTCATATAGTATGAGTACCTGAAGATGTTCCCTTGACAACGAAACCGGTCGTACATTCAAATAAAGGTAATTTAGGGACTAACTAGTCAAAAAAGGATTTCCTTTCACCCCCCTTCGATCTTCTTTTTTTCAAATGGAAACATCTATTTTTTAATTAATTTTGTAATTCTGCGTGGAATTCGAAGTTCATTTAATATCATACGGTTTTTGAGAAAATGGCTCTATAAATCCATAATATTTGTATTAAAAAAAAAGGTTAATGTTCTTATTTGTTCAATAATACAATTGAATGTAGAATCAGTCACGTAAACAAGTAGTAGTAACTGAGCAACTGCAAAAACAGAATCGCGTAGTTGCTTATTTCTATATTCACAGCATTTTTATAAAATGTATAAATAATAAACGAAATAAATAAATCATATTCATGCTGGCACATTGGCTAAGAAGTTGTCGGACTTCTAATCCGTCGATCCTCGGTTCAAATCTAACACATCTTGAAAAATAAACCAGAATAAAATGTGACGCCTCTGTAAAACCAGAAGTCAGTTGAAAAAAATTACAGATACTACCTGGGACTTGCGAAGCTGGCTTCAACAAACTCTTGCGACACAATCCCAATGCGGCTCAAGTGGTTGTTCACTCCTTATGGTTACAACTTTTTCCTTAGCTTCAAATTTTCTGAACAACAATACAAACCAAAAAGCTTGCCTTTCAGTAGACTGGGCGACAATGTGGATCCTTTGATTCAGCTTATGAAGGTAGGCTGGTAAAACCTGTATTCTTGATACTATGGATTGTCACAGGTTTACCATGAACACCTTCTGGAAAAAGCTCTCTCCATTTTGGTCGCCCCAGGACAAAAAAGCGAGTTCAGTCAGGATAAAAGGACGGATTTGAATGATGCTTTGACTTATTTGGACTTGCTGAATGACAACACCAACGTAGATGCTTTTGCAGTGTTCAAATTGGGAGGAATTTGTAAGTTGCTTATAAACCGATTTATAAGAAGGAAGCTAATAGTGTCGACATTCAGCCTACAAAGACAACGTGGCTGAATGGTGGGCAACCTTCGTCTCCATTGCCTGTTTGTGGCTGCTTCAAGAGGACGATAAAGCAGAAAAGCTCCACAAAAGATTGGAGAACATCCCTGAGACTCTGTCAACTTTGAATGACCCACTTCCAAAAGCCATCTTTGCTGCTTATCTAGCCCGAAGAGGTTATTTGACTAGTAACTTGATTAACGAAAGTCACATTCAGAAACAATGCAACTTGGCTAGTCAACTGTTGAGTGACAGTTTGACTTACACTAGTTGCAAGAAAGAGGACCATTTGACACTGGTGAGTGATAAAATAAATTTACATGATTTAATTATCCATAGTCTGGAGTAAGTCTAGTGACGTCAGTGCATTGTAGTTGCATTGCATGAATGTGTGCACTGTGCAGTGTTTCTTCAGTGCATCTGAAGTTGCTGAGGCAAGTCATCATTTTTTCATCTTATTGTCACATATTTATTGTAACGGCTTTTTATTTCTACTCAATACATAGGTACTTGTTTTCTTGTCTCACGGTAACAAGAAAAATACAAAACAAAAACAACATAAAATAACACAACAACAACAACAACAGAAACAAGAATTCGTTTTTTCATCTTTTTATTGTTGTTTTTGTGTTGCCTTTGCATCTTTTCTGTCATTGTTTTTGTTGATGGTTGCTCGTTTTTTGGTTGCTTGTTGTTTTATGTGGTTCTTGTGTTGTATTTTTCTTTTTAGCCAATAATATACAGGGTGTTCCATTTAAAAAAATATAATCATCATTTTTTTCAATTTTATAAAGTCGATTTTTTATTTCCGCTATCACTAAAAGATTCTACATGAAAAAACCTAAAATGTTTGTATTTTAAGTTCTTTTGTACCACTCAGAATAAGAGCTGTAGGAGAGGGGCAAAATATAATAGATAACCCTGTACATACATTATTTGTCTAGTCAATATTCGAAGGTCACTGAGTATATGATAGAATGTCACTAGGAATTGTGTTCAATGATGTAGTATAGTCGGTTTTCTTCTACTTTTTTTGTCGCGAAAATATCCATCGGTACCGCGAACTCCGTTTTTTTTTTACTTTCGTTCACGAGGTAAGACTCTTCGCCGTTTCAACTTTCGAAATTCTCCCAAGTTCATGGAGTACAGTTTATTCAAATCAACAGGCTGAGGTTGGTCCTCGCCACGATAGTTGATCGACTTTGTGGAAAAGGGACCGACTTTCGAGGATAATCTTCCTTTCTTTCTTCCAATTCCGGGATTTTCATTAGGTACCATAAATTCAGGAGATTCGAACACTTTCCGGGAAAGATAATTTTCCATGAGTCTTCAAAACTGCGTTTCTATTGTCAAAGTTTTCATTCACAGTCATTAAGAAAGTTACGTTCTGTTCAAAAAAGTCCTCTGTACTTGTCCCGATATTTTTCTCGAGAAACCCATCGCTGAATGCCTGGATTATTTTCGCCACTGACTAAAGGCCATCGAATAGGCGCGTGTGCCCCATACCATATACATCCATGTGGTGGCGTCCGAGCTGTTGGGAAAAATCATTTTTCTATGACTATTCAATAAAAGATGTATTATACATCCACTTTCTATTGGTTAATGTTACTCGTTACTCATACCAGTGACTTGTTTTTCATCACTTAATTGTTTTTAATCAATGAAATGATCTAATCTCATTACTCCACTGCGTTTTGTAGCAAATGAGATCATTCGACAAAATGCCAACCTTCAAATACACCTGAAACAGCCCATTTGACCGTCCATACTTGTTTTATAGTCATGCTCATTGTCACATTGTGTTAACAACCTAACCTCACTTTAAGTAAAGTAGTTCTCAAAAAATGCCGTCCAAATGAAATTGAATATTTCAAAGTTCGCTTCAATTATTGGATAATCATAGAAAAAGTATTGTATTCTACTCGCGGGAAATGGATATTACTCACTCAGATGATTACGGTACTCGCAAACTTCATCCTCGTGAGTAATATCCACCATTCCTCGCTAGTTGAATAATATACTATTACCAAACCCGATGATATGACCCTAAGAACACGAAGCGCCTCACACTCATCATTCAATAGGCATAGAAAAAGTATAGTATTCTACTCACAGTGCATCTTCATCCTTGTGAGTGTTAGACATCATTACCCGCTCGTTGAATAATATATTATTATCTCAAAGGAAAAGATCGATTTTTTTCTATAAACGGAGTTCCATAGAAAATGAATAAAATACGTCGAAACTCTTAGAGTCAAGACAATATAGAAATTCAATGACAAGATGTCCGAAAGGTCTAAAAAACAATCTAAAAACTTCATCAAAAATTTCGAAATATCGTTAAAAATTGCCTAAATCAAGTATGTAAAAAGTCGTTATTTCTTAAACTTGAAATCCCAGTAATGCCCAGTAATTGATAATAGACACTTAAAGCTAACCGGTCATTTTAATACGTATCCGTAATCCGTATACGTATACCTATTGCAACCAAGTACGTTAATGGGAAAATAAGCTCCAATAGACACTCATCAACTTAAATGTATACTTAACCTTCAAATGTCATATAATCATGTAACTAGATTTGTTATTTAGGATAGATTACAGACTTTGACATCGTCAAAAAAAAAAATAAGTGAATGGTAGTTAGAAAATCAGGTACAAACACTTCAATTCACGTGAATATTTTTGACTTTGACAGATCCGTTTCCGGATAACTATACAAAAAGGGTACGTATCGAGACAGCGCATGCGCGGATCGATACGGATACAGATACGGTTGAATTTTTTACTTGGCTTGAAGTGTCTATTTGTATTACAAAAAGACCGCAAAAACATCATGAAAAATTTCGAAATTTCGTATAAAATGTGGCAGCTCCGTGTAGAACTCTTTGTGAATTTTACGAGAATTCTCATGAACAATCTCGTAATAGCTTCTTTGGAAAGGTCGTAGTTCGGTGAACAATGATGAAGTTTCATTTTGAAATTGATTTATGTAAGCTGTGCCCAATAACCTTTATTTCAGGAGTTATCAAAAAATGATAGATGGAAAAGTGGTGTTTTTGCAACAGATTTTTGGAATTCAATCAACTTAAGACTTTTATCAACCTTGAACAACCAAGAAATTGTAACTAAGAATTTACTGATCCATTTTCTCCTTATCACAGATTTTTCTGATTCGTTTTCCCGTTATTAATGGAGTAATTCACTTTTTCCCGTAACTCGCTTGATTACTGCTCGAAACGGTCATTCATGTTTTGCAATCAAACAATTATCTAACCTCACTAGCTGCGCACCACCTAAAAATCCGTCGAGACCCGGAAATTAACTGTTGAAGTGGAAGTGGAATGCTCACCGACGAGTGTACGCGAAACTTGCTTTTTCTCCCGACCAGTTTTTTTCCCTATTTTGAACCTTTTCACCACGAGATGGGACTTTTCACCCGTCCTTATTTTGATGAAATGCCCTCAATTATTTTTTTTATCTTCCATCTTTAAGTTAGTTCCGGGGAAAATATTACAGAGATGCATCCGGAGTTACTACACGTACTCGTAACGTTTAATTCATTTTACTCGCCGGGAATCAGACAGCCGAACAGCCGATGTCTGGGCGATTTTTTTTTACATTTCTCTCACCTCTACCTACATTGTCAGTAAGCAAACTGATCCCATCGCGTCGGCTTTTCCCGTATCATTTTTCTCTATACCGTCGAAAAAATTTGCTTGCTCATTTCCGCTGTTGTGTTTTCTTCTAATTTCTGCTGGTGAACCCGCCGAATAAACACTTTATACCCACGCCGCTACTTCACACTTATTTTTCTGTTAAGTCAAATTGGCATTGGCCCTTTACCACGTAAATACAAAGGGTGGCTCGAGTTATGGAAAACACGATTGTCGAAAATAGCCGGAAAATTCTCGGGGAGGCTCAAAATTTTATCATTCCTCAATCGTCGCTCTGTATTGTGAGCTGTTCTACGTTGTTGTTCATGTTCACAATAAATACGTGATAAACATAGCAGTGTTCCCTGCCTCCGGCATTCAACGTCGGGAAAATCCCAGCAAGTCGGTCAAGTCAAAATACTTAATTTTCAGTAACACCGGAACAGTGAACGATGTCTTCTACTCTATGTATTGATGAATATTTAAGAATTGTGCTGTGAAATGATCTTGTTAAGTTTTGGATGCCTGGTTTTGATGACAGTAACCATATTCCAACATTTCCAGCTTTCTCAGCTAGTCGTCTGTGACTGGCTTTTGGAAACACGCACTTCTTTATGGGAAGACAGTGTGGACAACGGAGCAAAGCCTCCTGCATCCAACAGCTGTCTCACAGCCATGAACAAAGATATCGCCTCTCTGCGTAGACTCACGGAACATTTACCGGTAATTTTCTCAATCTATAAACGTCATAGACTCATATTTGTGTAGTTTGCACTATCCAGAGTATTCTTGTATGAAGCCACATTGCGTCTTGTTGCTGGAGCTGCTCCTGGTCGCACTCAACAACTGTTGGATCGAAGTTTGAGACACAGACATGCAACTAGATCTATGATTTGTGGAAAAGGTGAGTTTAAAGTTTAATTTTGTAACGGTGCGAACCTTTCTCAGGAGATAAAGGTAACCAGGAAATGGGCAGCGACAGGCAACACGCGGCAGCTCTCTATATGGCCTGTAAACATCTTCCTGGTCAGTTGCTGTCCAGTCCGGGAGAAAGGGTAGGAATGTTGGTTGAAGCTGCAAAGACGCTGGAGAGAATTGGGGATCAAAAACAGTTGAAGGACTGTTATAAATTGATGAAAACGTTGGGAACGAATGCTGTTATTACAAATTAGAGTAGATGTTACTAGTTTCAAAATATTGTACAAACATTTAATGAGGATTTAATTATTTTTGCGTCTGTTTTTTATGAAATATATTTTTTATTTTTATCCCGGCTTTATTGTTCCTTTCAGGTAATTACCTACCACAGATTTATTTTTTTATTTTAAACAAAATTATAGAATGTTCTCAGTGGGGAATTAACATTTGAAAGCGCCCATAGACATGTGATATTTTTGTGTCCAAAATTGCTATGTGAAATGCAATTTTCATTTTACTGTACTCATTACCGTAATTGAAAAATGGGAAATAGTAAAATCAAATTTAGTCTAAGTCTAAGATGCCTAAAAAAGTCCTGTCCAGGCCATGGTTAATTATAGAAGTTTAAACAAACTTGAACTCAAATAAAGTTAACATAACGGTAGTAAATTATAATGCATTGTTAACAAATAATTACGTGGTTGATAAAAGAGTTGGAAAAAACAACAAATAATATACCACACAGATAAAATGTAACATAACCAATGATCTAATAACTATAGATGACACATTTCTTTCATAAAATGTGAAAAACTGTGTGGCCAACATCGAACATAGAAGAGACGTGAGGAGGAGTTGAGCGGGGCACTGAGTGGGGATACGTTTGCACCTCACTGGAATGTGCTTCGGTTACTACACGCGAAGCTGTCAGTGGCGTAACTATTTTACAGAATTCTTAAATTCTTATTTACTGCAAGCTTGACACTTGCGAGTCATTTCAATATACCATAAAACTAAATAATGAAGCACTACAAACTAAACCAGAATAAAAACCCAATAAACATTCACAAAATAAACACCAAACCCCACTCAAAAAACAAGAGACTCCAATGAGACGAAATATGAATGAAACGTGTAGATATGATCCGATCGATAGGGGCGGACCCAATTTTGGTGCGTTGCCGTACTTAAGCTTTTTTAATTTTCAGAAGAAAATACTGTTTTTTCCAAATCCTAAATACCTAAAGAAATCTTGAAGAGATGTTTCAATTTAAACAAAAAGGTTACCATTAACTCATTTGATTAAATTCTTACATGAAATGGTTTGAAAAATGATTCAAACAATGTTTTGATCTTTTTTGCTGCGTAGTAATACTTTTAATAGAGTAAGTTTGGCAAACAACGTGGTGAGAGAAACTCTGCACCCGAGTGCACAGTTCGACGTTGTCCTCATGTTTATTTCGCTATGTTTCATGTCGTATAGTTATTAGATCATTGAACATAACATATCAGTATAACATTAAGGAACAAATTTGTCTTCTGGGAACTCCCCAATACTATAATATGACCTCGTGAGCAGAAACGTTTTGACTTTATTGCTAAACAGTTTGCATCCCCTAGTTTCTCGTAAATACAGGGTGTTTCCTAACCTCTGTGACAAAATGAAAGGGGTGATTCTTCGCTTGATTTTAAGACGAAAATGTGGTATAACTTTTTTTCGAATTTCGCTTTGTTTCCAAAATACAGGGTGTTTAATTTTTTTTTTTTATTAGTTTTTTATTTTTAATTAATTTATCTTTTACTCGATTTTGTTGAAGTTTGGTAACGGTATTTATAGTGATAACGGGCTCATTTTGCCATGAACAAATAAAAATTATCGAATACAGTGGCGTCCCGAGCGGCACTTCAACAAATATTATTGGGAAAAAAATGTACGCCACTGACATTTTGTGTCATTTTCATTTTTTTCTCAGGTTATTCAACCAAAAACGCAACTTTTTGATCTCTTAAATTTTTATCGTATCTTGCGTAATTTTTGAGATACCCAACTTTATTGCATGTCTCTGGACTACACAAAAATAACAATATGATTGCTTCGATCCATGGCAACCACATTATTTGTTTTCTTCATGACATTTGCCTACTGTATGAAAGTTTTCAATAATGTATTTAAGTAACTATTGTTTTTCAATTTATTCGTAATAAATTACATTCTCTTCATAATGGCTGAGTTTACCAATCAAGAAATGGCTCAAATGCATTTTATGTACGGTTTAGCGGATGGAAATGCCCGAGATGCGAGACGTTTGTATGCAGAACGTTTTCCTAATAGACAAGTACCATGTTCGGCAACATTTACAAGGTTACATCTCCGGTTAGAGGAAACAGGTAGTTTTACAAAATGCCAAATAGGCGGCCGACCACTTACGGTTAGGACCGCCCAACTTGAGGAAGAAGTCTTGATCATGGTAGAAGAATCTCCAAACATGAGTACTAGGAAAATTGGAAGTGAATTAAATGTGAGTCACAAAACAGTCTGGAGTATCTTGAAAGACTATTTACTCTATCCTTACCACATACAAAGAGTACAAGCTTTGTTGTCCAGAGATTTTCCAGCTCGCGTTGATTTTTGTAACTGGTTTCAAGAAATTTCTTTACGAGTACCTCATTTTTCGGCAAAAGTACTATTTACCGATGAAGCCAATTTTTCTAGAGATGGAATAATGAATTTTCACAACAACCATGTTTGGGCAGAAGAGAATCCTCATGCTATCGTCGAATGACATCACCAGTATACATTTTCATTTAATATTTGGGCAGGGTTTATTGGAGATGTCTTAGTTGGACCGTATTTTTTCCCAAATCGACTTACTGGTGAGGTCTATTACAACTTCCTTAGAGATGAATTACCCGAATTGATGGAAGCAGTGCCATTAAGAACGCGATCTCTAATGTGGTTCATGCATGACGGCGCTTCCCTCACTTTGCAATTTGTGTTCGAAATTATTTAGATCAGCAATATCCTGATCGTTGGATCGGCAGAGGAGGACCTCACCCATGGCCACCACGTTCATCGGATCTGAATCCATTAGATTTTTATTTTTGGGGACATCTTAAGCAACCTATTGTTTATAGCACTCCCATTCAATCCGAAGAAGACCTACGAATGCGTATTATTAATGGATTCAATACGATTTCCGCCAGTCCCGAAATTTTCCGTGTGGTGAGAGATAACTTAGCACGTCGTGTACATGGATGTTTACTGGCTCGTGGAGGACATTTTCAGCAGTTTATTTAACTTTTTTTATTTATTTATAATCCAATTAATAGGGGAAAAGAGTAAGACAAAAAATCGGGTAGTTCTGAAAATTGAATATGTTGTTTAAAATGGTTGTTTATTGATGAGTCCGAAGAGGCCACAAAAATTTTGGCTCCGCGGGCGCCGCCATTATGAAGAAACTACCATTTTTTGCACTTTTCTCAGTTTATGGCCCATATCTCATTCCCTGTGCGTTTTTTGTCATTTGATGAAGTATAAAAAGTTGTAGAAGATAAAATGTACTACAACATTTATTTATAAAGTTTTTCTGTATGATCAATAATAACGTAGCTACGACAAACTAAAAAATTGCGAAATTTTTGTATTTTGTGAGATTTCATGTTTTTTCACGTAGCACTTGATGCCCGATTTTCGACATCCACATGCTCCCAAGCACCCACTAATGCATTTGCAAGAAATTTTTTGGAGGATGCTAGAAGGAGCGGCATCTTTTTGCGTTCCGATGGGCTCCAGCGACCTGTCGCCTCTCTTCGCTCCCCAATTTATGGGATTTTTGTAGATTCCCATCCACGCCATCACCTAAAATCAAAAGTATAAGCTAGACATGCAGACAATAATGTGTGATTTTTACCTGGTGATACGCTCTGAAGGAGTGGAATTTTGCCGCGTCTGATGTTGGTGGATGCTTGGCCAAATTGAGGTTGGTGTTGTTCCTTAAATTTAGTGTGTCGGAGAATATCGATCGTCATACTATTGTTATCCCCGCCTTAGAGGGCTACCAAAATCTTCTCTCCAGCTTCAGCGATCGCATTTGAAGTTGCATTTGGCTTCCAAAATAATATAATAAAAATAATTTAGTGGATGTGCATGCAACGGTGTAAAATCAAAGAAACTTGAAATTTTACCAAATACAATAAAGTCGTCATTTTTTAGCGCGTCGTAGCTACGTTATTATTGATCATACAGAAAAACTTTATATATAAATTTTGTAGTAAATTTTATCTTCTACAACTTTTTATACTACATCAAATGACAAAAAACGCATAGGGAATGAGATATGTGCCATAAACTGAGAAAAGTGCCAAAAAATGGTAGTTTCTTCATAATGGCGGCGCCCGCGGAGCCAAAATTTTTGTGGCCTCTTCGGATTCTTCAATAAACAACCATTTTAAATAACATATCCAAAATCCACAACTACCCGAATTTTTGTCTTACTCCCCCCTGTTTTCAACCTCTATTAATAATAATTGTATTATTAGTGTTTTTGAATTCTCCATTAAAATGATTATAATCGATTGCTGTATTTGTTAGAAAATTCAACATCAGCGATAAAATTACTTTTTGCGTCAAAACTCACTCAACTAGATTTAATTTTTTATCTCAAAAATTAGGCAAGGTACGATAAAAATTCAAGAGATCAAAAAGTTGCGTTTTTAGTTGAATAACCTGAGAAAAAAATGAAAATGACATAAACAAGAACAGATGCAACTACAAACGTTTTGTTGTGATGCCATCATCGGTTATAAACAACACGACCCCAGGTCAGGTCATTCGATACATTTGCCTATGTCCTGAATCATATTATATCTATCCTTGCTATGTACATCCGATTAAACAGAACGATGTAGAATGCCACATTTTACAAAGGAATGCACGACGCCCGTATTCGAAATGATAAGACTACGGTGGGGAGCGCTTATTGGAGAAACGGCTGAGAAGAGCATAGTCGCCATACTATTTTCAAAAATGTCTCGAATTGATCAGACCGGTAAAAAATGAAATATGTCGAAGATCTCTTTAAAAACATCACGGTATTCTCAAGTTACCTCTCAAGTTACGAAAATAACAAAATAAGTTTTTTTTCTGATTTTATGATACCATTTGTTGGAACGTACTCTTATTCTTGTTCAAATAAATGTCCTTTAACTTTAAGCTCTACATTTCGGTTAATGTTTTGAAAACAGATAGGTATATCATTTAAAGAAATGAAAATTGAATATCCAATTTTCTCAAGAATATTTAAAGGTGAACCCAGCAATATCCAGTCACATTTTTGAGCCACTCTTTAAAGTGTGCTTTGTTTTTTGAGAAGGAAATCAAATCAAATTAATCATACGTTTATTTAGCTGGTGCTATAAAAAAGTACAAATTTGGAAATAATATTATATTCGTTAAGATAAAAAAAATAATAATTAAACTAAACAGATTACAAACAACAAAATATAACATGAGTGTACAGTATAGTATAAAATATAAAATATAAATGGATCACCAGTAAGTTACATTTTTGATACAATTTTGATACATGTATTCTAAGCAGTCTTTTGAATGGATTAAGCGTAAAAAGTCATGTTTTTCATGTTATTGCGAAGGTTTAACGTCTTTTCCGTTTTTTTATGCAACTTGAACCAAATTAACCCAATCAATCTTGTTGATTTTATGAACTGCCGATGAAAACATGATATTTAAAATACGCCAGGAGCTGTATGACATTATCTGCGATTCTGATTTTTTTTCATGGACTCTTATTCAAACCTTTTTTGATTATGTGCCATACTCCAAATTTTTTTTCTCAAGGAAATGTTCACTCATTTTTTATGAATAATATGATATTTAGTTTCGAATAAAGTCATTATTTTCGTTTTCGATATAACAACATAATCTCTCTCGCACCACCGCTTAACTAGATGAAGATCGGTATTAATCATGTTGGAAATTTCTGAAGTGTCTTTACCAGTCCACAGGAATGTTGAGTCATCAGCCAAATAACCTGATTTCTCCCGATATGTTCAATTTGGTCAGGTCATTTATGTAAACCAGAAACAGTATTGGACCAAGTACTGACCCCTATGGCACCCCACACTTCACAGCCTGAAAGCACATAATATGCGCAACGATAAAAACGCTAACCGCGTACGAGGTGATTCAAAATCGCGTGTGGAGTGGAAAAAAACTGGAAAATGGAACATTATTCGCTCGACATCCACCTTGTAGAACATCGAACTCATGCCTTGATCTTCAGCTTCATCCTAGAGGAGACCTTCAAAATTGATATAAGCAGATATGAAGCGGAACAAGATTTGCACTTTTTTTCTGGTACGAACGGTGACTTCTGAGATTTTTTTTTTATCATGACTTTAATTCAATTTGTACAAATATATTATATTATAATACAACTATTAGTTCTGCTGTGTTCGTCCAGAGTTGGCTCCGTCGATGATGTGAGAAATAGAGAGGCTTCTAGAGGGTGGCAGCCGGTGTGTGGAGGGGGGTGGCCAGGACGGCCTCGTCAATTTCGTCTCCAGGTAGCAGGAATTGGTAAGTAGGGTTCGTTCTGGATCCAGAGGTCGTTGCAATTAGATTGCTGGTAGACAGCTTAGCCTTTCCAAAGTGGTTGGATACCAGATCCATCAGGTGGCTTTCAATTGGAATATGCTGTGTGAAGTTGGCTATGAGGATGTTTCGTACGAACCACGGTGCTTTAGCTATGGTGCGCATCACCCGGTTCTCGAATTGTTTTAGCCTCTTGCGATGGTTGGGGGCGGCAGTGTACCATGTTGGTGATGCGTAGGTTAGGATGGGCCTAATGTAAGTATAGTACATCCTGACTTTGGTGTGCACATAGAGGTTTTTGCACTTCAGCATAGGGAAAATGCGCCTCATCTGGCCTGCGGCTCTTTGGGTGGTTTTCTTGATGTGGGCTCTGAAGTTCAATGTTTTGTCAAATATGACCCCAAGGTACTTGATTTCGTTCCTCCATTGTATTCTGGTGTCCTTCCATGTTAGGTAGTTGGATTTCATGAAATGTTTCTTTCTTTTGGAAAAGCGAATGGCTGAAGTCTTGTCCGGGTTGATCAGGATTTTCCATTTGTCGGTCCATTCCTCCAATTTCTCAATGTGTCGTTGTAGCTGAACGCGGATGTTCCTGGCTATTCTTGATGAGGCAGTAATGGCAGTGTCGTCTGCGAACAGCAGAAGATTTGTCATCTTATCTGTCGGGATGTCGGCAGTGTACATCGTGAACAACAGGGGTGCCAATGGGGAATCTTGGGGAACTCCTGCGAGAATGGGCCTGGTGGACGAATTGGAGTCGTCGGCATGAACGTGGAATTGTCTGTCTGAAATAAAACTCTTAATAAGTCTGACCAGATAATTCGGTATTTTGTTGGATATTAGTTTGTTGATGAGTCCCTCATGCCACACCCTGTCGAAGGCCTTGGAAATGTCCAGGAATAAGGCTCCTGTGTTGAGGTGACGGTTGGCCGCAGATTGGACTATGTGTGAGCCTAGTAGCTTGGTGGGTCGCAGAATGTCCTGATCGAAACCCGAACTGTGCGTCGGGTATGATGATTTGCTGATCGGCTGCTTGCTGGAGTTCCTCCCTGATGACTCGTTCTGCAACCTTCGACAGGGCTGGCAAGAGGCTGATAGGTCTAAAATCTCCTGGTTTGTTTCCTGGTGTTCCTGGTTTTCTGATAAGGATAATTCTGGCTTACTTCCAGCTTTTTGGAAAATGTTGGAGGTCCAGAATAGCTTGTATGATCGATGTTAGGTCGATTAGCCTGGATCAGGGGAGTTTTTGTGGTGATAAGTTTGTGATGCCATCTGCTCCTGGAGCTCTTTTGATTTTTTGGGTTGTGGCTATTCCTGTCACCAGTTCCAGACTAATCCTGGGTGGAGGGTCGAAGTTGGCTTGGGAGACAAAGTGTGAGGTGTTGTAGCTGAGTATCTCCTCCTCAAATCCAGGATTTGTTGTGGGATTGTTGGCAAACTGATTTTCAAAATGATCAGCTAGCATCTCGACTTTTTCTCCAGGATTGGAGAGAATCAGTCCATCTGTAGAGTTAATATTTGGAAGAGATTGGCTGCCTCCTTCAATCATCTTCCTTGTTAAGTTGAACAGAGTCTTGGGGTTTTCATCCTCGTTGATGTTATCCATCCGTATTTCCCATAACTCGTTGGCCCTGTCCTTGAAACATTTTTTAACGTCATTGTTGGCCCTGAACCATTTACGGCGGATATAGGGGTCGTCAGTTCGTATGGCTACTCGTCTATTTCTATGATCAGTTTCCATAGCACGTTGTTTTTAGGGGGAGGTTTATTGCAGGAGTAAATGGTAGCTTTCTCAACTGCATCTTGTATGGTGGTGGTGGATGTTGTTACCGCCTTTTCCAGTTCCTCGATGTTTGTAATTGCGGGGAGCTGGGGTGCGTTGTCCATTATTTTTGAAAATGTTTGCCAGTTTGTCACTTTTTTGAATATTTTTCTTTGCTGATTTGTTGGCCTCCAGTTCACATCCAGGTACACCGGAAGATGATCGGATGATAAGTCCTCGACTGCTATAGCCTGGCTGTGATGGATGTTGTTGGTCAGGAACAGATCCAGGATTTCTATTTTTCCCTATTGGGCTAATGTGAGTGGGGCTGTCGGGAGCCACGATGTTGAAGGGTACTTCCTCGGCAGCAGCAGCCATTGTTCGCCCTTTAGAATTTGTTCAACTTCTGAGATGATCTATCTAAAGATAAAAGTATAATCTGGAATCGTTTCAAGGCAAGTCACTTTAGTCCATGCCATCCATATGGTTTGGACAAAGAACTACTTTGAGCTTGGAAAACTGGTATGCAATATGCATGTTTTCTTTAACAATACTTCTAGCCTCTAGGTAGAGCTCAACAGAGACCTACCTCGACCTTCAGGTCTTTTTTGCAATCCCTTACATTACCTCTGGATCCATTTCGAGCCGTTTGAGATGAGGTATAGCGTACCTCAACTCAAACGACTCGAAATGATCACTTTCCAAAATCTTCATAACTACAGGCACTACTTTTCCGAATGATTTTCACTATTATTGTGTGAGAGAATTGGAACAGCCACTGATGCACTAACAGTATACGATTGTCGATGAAAAAATTTTGAAATTTTATACAGCATCTTCAAAATGTTGAAATATCATTTTCTGTTTCAAGAGTTAAGTACCCATCATATTCAAAAGTTTTCAGCAAAATATAACATGGATATTTTATTAGTATGCAAAATGTTATCCATATAGCAAGAGATACAAATTGAAATTACTTCAATAGAGAATAAACAGTACCCAGCACGTCCAATGGTTGTTTTTTTTGCGACGTACTGGAAATTAGGTTTTTGGACTGTTTTTTAATGAAATTTTTCGTTGTGCGGAGGCAACCCGAAGGAAGAAAGGGGGTTCCTCTTCAACTGTGCAGTGAGGATTCCGGTGAATGCAAGATTTGGGACTACTAAAATTTTTAAAAGTCAATTTTTGCCAAACATTTTTGAATATGGGTAAACTGTTTTCTGAAAAAAAAAATGACTTTTCAACTTTTCGAAGAAGATAAAATTTTGATTTTTTAAAACAAGCAATCGTATTTTTTCAACAATCAACAACTTTTATAAAAAATGACAAGAAATGAAACTTTTGGTTCATTTCACATATTGAATACCACATTGCCGGACATGCTGTATAATATTATACAGTGCGGCTCCAAAAGATCCCCCCTTGTAATTCGGCGGTTGAAATCAGTGTCAAAAAGGGCCTTCAAGATAAGGTATTATCCCCTTTTCCATTTGATTTTTTCATTCAAAATGGCGCTCAGCTGTCATTTTGTCATTTTGAGTACGTCAAAAAATGCAGAGCATCTTCACACATCGTGTGGCCAAATTTCGTTCTCATATATCAAACGGTTCAAAAGTTAAAAGGGGGGGACCATTTTGAGCTGCACTGTACGTATATCTGTGAGTGGTGCCATCTCTGATTAATAAACAATATTAATCTGAGGGTGCCATGCTGTCTGGATGAGGCACGACTCACATGAATGTAGCTCTCGGCATTTACACGGTTCTGTACCAATCCTTCCGTTTAACATCGTAGATAACCGGTAAATAATGTCTTTTTATTACTGTTCTAGGTTGTTCCAGAGTATGAGCATATCAGCATTTGCTCCCATTTTTCGATTTCTGCTTTGATGTAGGTATGTTTTTGAGTACCCGCGAAAGGGTAACGATCCTACTGGCAACTCTAGAACTTTTTCCCTGCTTTTCATTCCTTTGAATAACCGAGAGCCCTGCTGGTACCGAAATGAGGCCCCTGTTTTATTTCCTTTTGCCAGCTAGGTACTTTCGGAGTAACATGTGACAGAGAAGGTAGTTATTCCTTACGTTCAATTTCGAATTATTTGTGGCATTTTATTGCTATAGCCTCAATCAGGAACCTCACAAATGATCACGATCATGTACCATCGTGCCCATAAAAAACTAGGACAGCAAATAAATTATAGCCTCATTTTCAGAGGTTAACGGGGGCATATTTGTACGAAATTTTGTTTCATAATACGTCAACTCTGGCTGTTAGTCAAACTGACATCGATATTAATTTGATGGAGATGATTTCCTGATAGACCAGAGGACTTGGGTTCAAATCCCGCCTGGTGCCAACTTTTCTCATTCCGCTTTCTGTCTCTACGCCACGAAAACCCCCTTCTTGATTCATGATTTGGACAATAAATAAACTCTCCTTACATTTTTTATTGTTCTTGTTTTTTTGGGCACCATGGTACTTCTAGAAATGACAATCTCAAGTCAAAATGAGTACACAGGTATCATACTGTAGGTATCATTAGTCAATATGTCATTTTTTTTCGGATAATTTTTTCAAAATTTTCAGAGGCACACATTTACAATAAAATGATAAATATGTAAAATGAAACATCAAAACAATAAGTAGATCATGGCAAATGCAAATATCCCATCTTCTCCATCATACAGATCGGTCACGTTCACATCCAGATCTACAGGTAAGTGTTCTTGTGCATTTAAACCTGATAAACAGACTGTTTCCCAACCACTCAGCTGCTCAGCTATAGAATGTCATTCAATTATCGATAATAGCTATATAATGTGTGTAGTATTTGGTATTTGGCGAATGAAACGTGACAAGTTGCCAAGTCTGATTAATAGCCCAGAAAATTGACAGGAACGTATTCGGAAATTTTGATTCCGATTCTGAGTTTTGAGAAAAACGCCTCATGAACTCTTGAATAAAAAGTGAATACATTGACGACTTACGAAAATCTACTCATCTTAACGTCTTGATAAATAGGTTGGCAAAAATTCACAGAACAAATAAAAAATGATGCCTCTTTTTTTACTAATTGTTTTTGTTCCATACATTTCCAAAGTGGGAATCATAAACTATTATTCTGCTTTTTCACATTGGTTTTCTTAACTTTCGAGGTAGTTCTTGAACTGGCAAGACCAATTTGTCAAGTTTTGTCTGCGTTCTTTTTATAAATTACTAAAATATCGAATCTGACTTGGTTATCAGATTTTAAGCGTTATATCCCAAGTAGCGAGAATAGTTTTCATAATAATATATGCAAATTTGAAACGCTCCGAGCTCGACCGATACGTCACTGCACTCGTCGTATCTAACCGGGTGTTGAGTGAACACTGAACCTGAACAGTATCATCGGTCAAGCGTTGTTTTCAACTGTTAGTTTAGAATATTTTTCTGTCCTCATTACACATTTTTTATTACAAATAATCAGCAGAACCGCAGAACGATAGAATTATGACCAAAACAACGAACTATCCAATAAATCAATTTCAAACCTACTCCTGCCGTTGCTCAACCGGTAGCCGGTATTGAGGCGAGACATGCAGTGACTCCACAGCGACGCTAAAAGTTATTCACGTTACCAAGACGGTAAATGACTTTTTAAATAACAAGTCGCAAGACGTTTATGGAGATGGACGAAGCGACGAAGGGAACGGAATTTCTAGACGAGTAGTCTAATACGTGTATCATACTTACATTGTTTTGTTTCATACGATGACAATTTTTTCAATCGATTAAAGAGAAAAAGTGCTTTCTTATTGTCAAAGCACTTATTGATAGGGCGGTCCGGTGGGGGCAGTCCGTCTCACATTCTTTCCATGAGATGGCGCCAGCCAAACCATGTCACCTCTTGGGTAATACAGAATGGTTACTAATGTTTGCAACATTGTATGTCAAGTTATCAATTGAAACCATGAGATGGCGCCAGTTAAACCATGCTACCATTCAGGTAATATACAGTGTGACCCATTTGTTTTGGGAACACCCTGATTAAAAGTTTATTTCTTAACCGATTTGGTTCGTTTTTTTTTTGGATTGTAGAGCTCGAAAAATTGTATATTCTTGGCAAAAAGTGACCTTCGCCATTTTGACTTCAAGGCCTACTATGTTAGTTTTTAAGAGCAAAATTTCAGGAAACCATATTAGCGATTTTTTTAGAAAAAATCTGTGTGCGCCACTGGATTCAGCATCCTTTAAAACGGGTCTATACAAATTTTCAACCGAAAATATCAAGTTGAAAAAAATTAAAAATTCGCACTTTAACAATCTTTGATTCTATCAAAACAAATAAAAATGACATAAAACTAAAAATTTGTAACTTCTACCAAACCACCATCAACTTCAATGCATTTATCATTTCTTTGATATTTTCGGGTGAAAATTTGTATAGACCCGTTTTAAAGGATGCTGAATCCAGTGGCGCACACAGATTTTTTCTAAAAAAATCGCTAATATGGTTTCCTGAAATGTTGCTCTTAAAAACTAACATAGTAGGCCTTGAAGTCAAAATGGCGAAGGTCACTTTTTGCCAAGAATATACAATTTTTCGAGCTCTACAATCCAAAAAAAAACGAACCAAATCGGTTAAGAAATAAACTTTTTATCAGGGTTTTCCCAAAACAAATGGGTCACACTGTAGATAGGTTACTTCTGTTACCAATATGTTATGTCAAGTTATTGATTAAAACCATGAGATGGCGCCAGCCAAACCATGCTACCAATGCAATTTCACAGTCTCTGATGATGCAAAGTGTAATTATTAGCGAAGTAGTGAAATGAATTTTTATTACAGTCTCTGATGATGTAGAGTGTCATTTAACGGACTGGTAAATATAATTTGCTGTAAATTGTTGTTGAAGTTATAGTTTGCTGTGTATCGTTGTGCCAAGAAAGTATTGCGGAAATTAGATTGTCGTCTAAATTCGAAAATTTCAAAATGGTCGATATAATTGTCAAAACCTGACATTTTTCAAAATTGATTGAGGGCGAGTGACTTTGGCGTCCAGCTGTGTCAAGACATAGGTGAAACTTTTGTTAATGTGTAAGAGACAGACAGAAAAGTATGACGCAACCGCAAAATAGCTATGAACAAACAATAGATACGTCCTGATGCTTATAAGGAATATGAATATAATTGCGCAGAGACAACAATTTGTTATTTCATTATTTTTGAACATACAACTAAATAATATTCTACCATGATACTAAAACACAAAAAAGATATGATCAATTACTGGGCGAAATTAGAACCAAACCTCGCATGTTGTCACCGCGAGCCGAAAGTGAGGTTGGATTCAAAACATCAATAACGTTACCTTATAGTTACCATTTGCTGGTCCAAATTTGAACTGGCTCACGCATGACGTCCCCGCGTGACATTGATTGTATAGGTAGGTCACGTCAGCGAAACCTGCGCGTGAGCATATCTTGTTTGTTATAGTATCATGATATTCCACTGTTCATAGTTGCTGTGTACAGGGCGGTTCATTATATTTGATTACATTTCAATCAGCTGTGACTCTTTTGATTTTGAAGGTACCGAAACGAAACAAATAAGTACCGTATTGTATAGTGATCTAACAAGTTCTTTCATGTTTAAAAAATTAAACAGAAGACCAACTGTCTCGGAGGGAAGTACAATATACCTGGGTCATATCGTGTCGGCTGAAGTAGTAGCCGTTGCATGACCAGCAAAAGGTGGAGGCAGTTAAGGAGTGGCCAGTACCAAAGAACATCCACGAGCTAAGAAGTTTCCTGGGTCTGTGCACGAACTTCCGGCGTTATGTCCAGGGATTTGCGAACATCGTCCGGCCTCTCCACAGGCTCACAGAGGCACAGAGGCACAGCGACGCTTCCACTGGGACGAGGATTGTCGAGAGGCCTCTGACACTCCTAAACAAGCACTTGCCAGCGCGCCCATCCCAGGCTACACACTGCCCGAGGGGATCTTCATCCTGGATATAGATGCCATCAATGTAAGACCTGGTGCAGTGCTGTCCCAGATCCAGCAGGGACATGAAAGGGTGATCGGCTATTTCAGCAAAACCTTGTCGAAACCGGAACGGAACTACTGCGTCACGAGAAAGGAACTACTGGCAGTAGTCAAAGAAGTAGAACCTTTCTACAGGTACCTCTACGGAAAAAAGTTTCTGCTGAGAACCGACCACGCCGCGCTCAAATGGCTCCTACAGTTCAAGAATCCGCAGGGTCAAGTTGCTCGTTGGATTGAAAGACTTCAAGAGATCAACTTTGATACGGAACATCGAGCTGGATCCAGCCACAACAACGCTGATGCCCTGTCCAGGAGACCTTGTCCAGAACAAAGGAAGCACTGTCAAAGAGCCGAGGAATAGGGAGCGAGCACTTGCAGGACGACTGTGGTGGATGATTCCTGGCAGACGAGGTCACTTTGAGAGGACCAGGGAAAGGATTCAGATCTGAAGCTGATCATCAGATGAAAACTGGCAGTCCAACGACCAACTTGGTGAGGTGTCGCGCGATTCTTCTCCAACGTGAAGTCCTACTGGGCTCAGTGGAACTCTATGAAGATTCTGAATGGCACAGAAGATCGGGAGCAGACAGTGGTTCCCCGAAGCCGACAGACAGAATTGATGAGGGAAGTCCACGATGGCGTCACGCGTGGGCATCTAGGAGTGAAGAAAACGCTGGGAAAACTGTCAAGCCAATGGGAAGGAATGGTGCAGACAATGTGCCGCATGTGCGGAAAGTAACGGACCCCAGAAACGGCCAAAACCTCCTATGCGCCAAAACAACGCAACGTGGAAAGCCCCTTTCCAAAGATCGCAATCGACGTGGCTGGACCGTTCCCTGTGTCGAACAAAGAAAATAAATACATCTAGGTCGCCATGGATTACTTCAGCAAGTGGGCTGAAGCGTTTGCCTTGACAACACTGGCGTAGCCACGGAGGGGGTTTTGGGTGTGGTGCCCTTGATCAGAAAGAAAGTACAATTGAAAAACACATTTGAATTCAAATGATGAAATAATTGCAATCTCTTGAAAAATTCATGAAGTGGCAACGCCGCATTCCAGCAAAGCTAAATTCCAATCATAAGCAATGTTTGTTTGGTTGCCCATCTACTCGCTTAATAGCGGTTATCTAGAAGTAACTAATTCAAACAGTTGGTAAACCTGAGGCTGAACAATAAGTATATGGCTGAACATTGATGACAAATTATAATTGTACGCCGGTGGTGTGGTGTACCGTGTTTTGTGTTTGATTGTCGTTAACTCCATATTTGATAACATTATATAAAGTGAAGAGTAAGAACACAATCAGTAATACAATATAGGTATAGCAGGTGAGTAAATTTGTTTGGTTTATGTGAAAATGTGTTGCTTTCTGTTCAGCGAATGAATTTCTTAACGTTTCATTGTCGACTGTGACCCCCGCATGGTACATTGAAAATGTTATGAGTCATGGATTTGAGGGGAAATTGATTAATAAGGATGAGAAATTCCTCACAATTTTCCTCCTGCGGTGCGCTTTGCCTGTGGCGCTCCATCTATCCGAACCCAAAACCACCCCCTTATAAATGTCTGGTCACGCCACTGTTTGCCAAACCAGGAGGCGGCTACCGTTGCCGACGTCTTGATTAAGGAATGGTTTTGCCGTTTTGGTTTCGGTGTCCCGTTGGAGCTGCATTTGGACCAGGGCAGGAACTTCGAATCGACGTTATTCCAGAACGTCTGCGATGTCCTGAAAATCAAGAAGACAAGGACAACGGCGTTGCACCCACAATCGGATGGCATGGTGGAGCCAATGAACCGAACCATCAATCGACACTTGGCCAAAGTTGTTTCTGACCATCAAGAAGACTGGGATCAACATCTCCACCTGTTCCTCATGGCGTACAGGTCAGCAGTTCATGAATCGATGGGCGAAACACCTGCCAAGATCATCATGGGTCGTGAACTCCGGCTGCCCTGCGACTTGAAGTTTGGCTGTCCACCTGGTGAGGGAGGATGTCGCTGGGGAAGACTACGCAAGTGATCTTTGTAGAAAGATGGACGATATCCATATCCATAAACATGCACTTTGTATGCTTAGTCGGACTCGACCAGCGACAAGATGAAAGAGGCGTACGACGTGAAGGCCGGAGAAGGAGGGTTCCAGGTTGGGGATTTGGTTTGGCTTCACAACCCACAGAGGTGACATGGCTTCTCCCCAAAACTGCAAAGTTCTTGAGAGGGGCTGTATTATATTCTGGAGCGAATCAATATGACGTCGCCTACCGGGTAAAGAAACCACCACGAGGGAAGTCGAGGGCTGTTCATTTCAACCGTTTGGCCTTGTATGCATGCCGGAGATCATCAGGAGGCTGAAGTGAGGCAAATCATGTCCTTATATTCCAACGGCCATAAAGTCCTGAATGACGTCGTTCGAGAACAGCAGCTGAATTTGTTAAACGCACCGGCCGAGTACGCGTTAGCTCACTCGGTCACTGAAGACCTCAGCATGAGGACTAGACTTGCTGCTGCATTCAAGGGAAAATTCGGACAAATGGACCATCTGCGACGACAAAGGGCAGAAGTTGGGAAGACGCCTCAAGTCACGACAGGGACACGATACCTGTTTTACCTGGTGACAAAGAAGCTTCCACAACATCGGACCAGCTATAGTGATGTTTGGAGGGCACTTCATAAGCTGAGAAGCTTGATGCTGTCACAGGACCTGACCCATCTGGCAATTCCGAAGATGACGAACGACCAACTGGACTGGAGAGAAGTAAGGAGCATGCTGGGGGTGATTCTCAAAGAAAGCGGCATTGACATCCTGGTATGCTATCTTTCCCGGAGGACGAACCAGAGGACAGTGGACTGCTACTTCCATAAGACATCAGGCTGCCGGTTTTGGGACAGTTGCCGATACCGTCATAGAGCCATTTCGAAAAAGAATGCTTCAAGGAGGGGGCAATGTAGCGGAAACGATTATTGTCCCATCCATTCGGGATTCCAGCACACTGCAGTCAATATGGAATTCACTACATGTTTTCCGGAGAGCCGCATTCCTGCGCGATGAGTCATGCTGTTTGTTCCGGTCTATACTTCTATATTCTTCTATATTCCAGAATTTAGGGATTAGCGGTTACATTGTTAACAGTAGAAAAGTCTAGTTTTCTACTTTAAAATGACATATTTCCAAGCATGTTGAGCATTGTAAAATTAAATTGTTTGCTGACGATACAATGTTGTACTTGTGTGGGACTGATATGGATGTGATGCTGAAGTATATCAATGGTGACCTTGCAAGTTTGGATAATTGGCTTTCAAACAACAATATGGCACTGAATGCAAGCAAATGCAAATTTGTTGTATTTGGAACTTCTGGAATGATCAACAAACTTGAAGGGAGAAGTATCAGCATATATTTAAATGGCCAATACATCGAAAGGACAAGAGTGATAAAATATTTGGGAGTAATGCTAGACGAATATTTTAACTTCAACAGTCATATTGATTATATCTGTGCTAAAATGTCCCGGAAAGTTTATTTTTTACAAAGAATTGGTAAGCAGTTATCCCTCTACACCAAAATACTACTGTACAAATCCATCATAGCACCACATCTGGAATACTGCTCCAGCATATTGTATAACTTGACACAGGACAAATTTAAACAACTTCAAATGATCCAGAATCGTGCAATGAGAATTATACTGTCTTGTAGCAGATATACTCCAATCGAACTGATGCTCAATACTCTGGGTATTATGGATGTTAAGCAAACAATTAATCTTCGCTCATATGTATTTATATATAAAATGAAACATGGACTGGTACCTCAATATCTGTGTAAAGAATTGAAATATGTTTGTGATGTCCATGGATATAAAACACGCAGTGCTGCAACAGATTTTTATGTCACTACAAGCCGCTCAAACAAAAAGCATGGTAGCATCTTTTATAAAGGACTTTCTGAGTTCAACAAACTTCCCATCGACATCAGAAACTCTACTAGTGTGGGTGTATTTAAAAATAGTTTAAGGAGGTATGTTTCTGATCCTAATAAGTAGCCTGTGATCCACATTTATAGTTTTAGATACCTGTTTTCGTTTTTCATAGTTGATCCTTGTTCAAGTGTGTCGCCCTCATTCACCTATTCTTTGTACTACTGTTTGTATTATATAACACTTTTTATTATTTATTATTTTCTATGTACTTGTATAGCATTTTTGCTAATAAACGCTTTATTTATTTATTTTATTTTATTTTTGTTCTAGTACTTCACTCTATTCTAGTTATTTTTCAAAAAAACTTTGTCGTTTCAAGCAAAAAAACAAAAGAACACCTAGAAAAAACTGCTGATATATTTATCACAATTTTTGTAATTTTGGACGGATAACGATGAAGAATAAAAATAAGTATAATACACAGGAGCTGCTTAAAAAATATAAAATTGTTATTTTTTGTTTAAAAGTATCCTAAGATAGATATCTTTTTCCAAAATGTCATTCCTGGTAAAATTTTGAAAATGCAATTTTCCTTAAGAAACTTTGAGTAGGATTTACAGGGATAGTCAAAAGAGTGTAGGTTTCTCTGAAGTATTTTTTTCTCTGACACAAAATAACAATTTTCTATTTTTTAACCAGCCCTGTATTACACTCATCTTTCTTTTCATTGTTTTTCGTCCAAAATTAACAAAATAATAATAAATATCACCAGTTTCCTCAAGCTAATTAACACATTTTATTTTATTTTTTTGTCTCCCTGTAATTCTTGATTTTTTTTTTGACAGATGTTATTTTTAGACCTAGCAAAAACTTTTATCAAGAATGACTTTTTGTCGTATCTTTAAAGTTCTAGTCCATTTGTAACATTTATCCGGGGACATACTAGTATACAGGGTGCCGGATAAAAGTAACCACATGGCACCATATACTGGAATCGGTAATAGATCCGACGGCTACGTTACGTCAATGGAAGAAGCGTATTTGTATGCTCTAAAATATCCTACAATGTTTTATTTTAAATCGATACCGCGTAGTGTTGATAGATACATGGTGAAAAAGAAAATGTACATTCTGAAAAAACCACAATATTTTGCTTGCTTATTATAAATTCAAATGTATAGGCTCTAAATTTGTTAAAGGATAGGACGATTCTAAAAACGCCGTCTAAAAAATTGTAGGCCTACTGTGTTGCATATCCAGCCATAGTCAAGTCTGTTTTTCTTATGGAAGACTAATTTTCAAAAAGCGTTTTCAATAAAGGACTTTGAAAATGAAGAATTCGATATGGCACCCATAAGAAAAACAAAACTTGATCTCGACCGGGCGGAAAATATTAGGCCTTAAATTTGTTTGATGCTGTTTTCAGAATCTTCGTATCCTCTCCTCTTACCCATATCCTAAAAATTAGAAAATGTTTGCTTTTAAAATAACAAAAACATTGTGATTTTTCAAAAATTGACATTTTCCTTTTTCACCCTGTATCAACATATGAAGGTATCGATTCAAAATAAAACCAAATTAGATTATTTTTGGGCGTACAAATACACGACTTCTTCCATTCAAGCGACGTCGTATCCTTCACCGTTTCCGAAATCCCAATGTAGTTACTCTTATCTGGGACACCCTGTTTGAGGCAAAATTGCACCTTACCCGTCCGTATCAAATCTCTCGTCACTCTCGCTCATGATATATTCCTGGATCGATGGCTCTAACCCCTCTCCAGTTCAAACCAGAAAAGAGGCGCCGAAATTCGGCGCTCTGATAGAGCGCTTACTTTTACCTTCCCAAGTTTGACATTGATCAATCAATAATTTGTCTCTGTTTTGCTTCCTGGGATGACTCCTAAATTTTAAGTGCTCTTCTAGTGCACGTGTGTGAATTTTTGAGTAGAAAAATCATCACAGACGTGATTTTTATGAGTGCGTTATTGAGGTCCAAGTACAGTGAGGGGCTTGGAGAGATTCTGTGGAGGGCTGTTGGCAGGTATTTCTTGTTGAATAATACTAACTTCGTAAACAACTAGTAGTGTAGAAGCAACTCCATCATTTTTAACGGGAGAGAAAGTAAGTGTTCCAAAAATACCTTGTCCTGCAAACAGAGCTGTCGCAAGTTCTTTCAACGTGTAATTCAATTACAATTATGACAAAAGTGATCCGACTACCAATCACCAAAACCATTCACAAAATGAACTACAATTGCCAATTATGATTAAAAGTAATAATTATTGATTCTTCACAAAATCACCGGATGCCGATTACTGGTTTCAATTCGATTATTTTTTGATGATCGGATCACTTTTTTAAAAGTTGCATGAATTACCTAAAAAGTGATTGAATTACTCATATCCTGAGTGAATTACAAATTTGGGCAATTTAATAAAAATATGAAGAAAAAAAACTGGTATTAATCATAGAAATGTTTAAAAAATTGAGCAGTGTAATACCGTTATGACAAAACAAAAATATATGACGTCATAATAATATATTCACCAGGTTGATACTTTTGAATATATTTTTTAAATGGCTCCTCACATAAATAAGTACAGGAGCTAGAGCGAAAATATTGAATTGATCGATTATGTGTGTCAAAATTTTCAAATCTTCCTGATTTAAATCAATTATTTACAAACATACATCATAACATACCCAAACTTTTTACTTCAATAACATGTCACTCTGTCGTATAGTTTTGTCAAAACAAATATTACACTGTTCAATTTTTTAAACATTAATACCAGTTTTTTTCGAACCAGCGTACAACTGTAAAACAAACCTCGTATTTTGTAATCAGGGGAGCAGACACCCAAACTAATATATTCTCTTATTGTATACTATTTTTGACCGCAAGAACAATATCATATACAGGGTGTCCCATCAAGGGTGGCCACCGGCCATATCTCGGAAACTACTGGACCTAAAAGTTCAGGAAAAAAAATATGATCACTAAAGTGGCCACGAGAAAATGCTGGAAAATATTTTTAACTTCGAAATTTTGCCGCTAGGGGGCGCAATCAAAGCTTAATTATTAAAATTCGAAATTTCTCGGGAAATTCTCAGATTGAGGTATATCTTTATCAACATGGTTAGAGAACCTAGACAATTTCACGTCTTTTTGGTACAGGGCTCATTGGCGTACCGATCTTCGTGTGAGTAGGGGAAGGTAGTGAAAGTGTGATTGTTCAAGTGGCTGTAACTTATAAACGACTTGTCCGATTTTGTTGCGTATAGGCTTGTTTGGAAGATAAATGTGAGTACTTTCGTATATCGTATCCAGTGATGCGTGATTGTCTCCAGAAAAGTTGCTAGAAGGGGTAACTTGAATTAAAAACAGTGTTTTTCATTTTACCGCAAAAATTTAAATGGTATGGTATAATTCTGATAATAATAACTAGTCCAAATTATGTAAAATTTAATGTTTTAAGGTTTTTAAGTTTTTTTTTTTTTTTTTTTTTTTTAAGGTTTTTTCATGTAAATTTAATCTTCATTTCGATTCTGTTATCAGAATTATACCGTACCATTTAAATTTTTGCGGTGAAACGAAAATAACAGTTTTTAATTCAAATTACGCCTTCTAGCAACTTTTCTGGAGACAATCACGCATCACTGGATACGATATACGAAAGTACTCACATTTATCTTCCAAACAAGCCTATACGCAACAAAATCGGACAAGTCGTTTATAAGTTACAGCCACTTGAACAATTACACTTTCACTACCTTCCCCTACTCACACGAAGATCGGTACGCCAATGAGCCCTGTACCAAAAAGACGTGAAATTGTCTAGGTTTTCTAACCATGTTGATAAAGATATACCTACCTCAATCTGAGAATTTCCGGAGAGATTTCGAATTTTAATATTTAAGCTTTGATTGCGCCCCCTAGCGGAAAAATTTCGAAGTTATAAATATTTCCCAGCATTTTCTCGTGGCCACTTTAGTGATAATTTTTTTTTTCCTGAACTTTTAGGTCCAGTAGTTTCTGAGATATGGCCGGTGGCCACCCTTGCTGGGACACCCTGTATACCTGTTGGTATTTTGTCCTGAAAAAAAGTAATATAGTAATTCTTCATCTAAAGTAATAATTGAATTACTCTGAAAATAATTGAATTACCGAAACCAATTACAATGATTAGGTACTTTATCTCAGTAATTGGAAAAACAATCACAATAACTTCTTGCATGAAGTAATTCAATCAAAGTTGTTCATAATTACCAAAAAGTAATTAAATTACATTTTTTAATTATTGTAATTCAATTTACCGACAGCTCTGCCTTCGAATTTATTTTCCCATTAATAATAGCAAAGATCTGATTAATGTTTTTTGTTACAGTCGATCAGTATTATATTATTTTGGGTAACTGTCAAGTCGAAATCAATTTTTCATCACAAAAATATCTCCCTGCCTCCTGACATGACTTATTTTCAACATAAAACACTGGTACCATTAATAACTATTCTCACAAAAATAATAGCTATCACATCAATAATGAACTACACATTCATATTCTCCTTACAAATTCTCCTATTCCCTTCCTGTCTCGCATATTCCTGAGGTAAACCCAGTTGCGCAAGTCGCAAACTTCACAGTCGGCACATTTTCAGGTTTATTTATTTTTTATTCATTCAGTACAGTATTCAAGTTCAAGCTTCAAGCCTAGATCTCTGTATATTTATTCGGAAATAAAACCGGCAATAATTGTTTCATTACAAGAAAAAATCCACCAGTGAATATGGGATTGTGGAGAAAATATCCCAGAGTACCTTCAGTTAGTGATCTTCAAGGTATGATCTTTTAAACTAAAAATATTCATCAACTGGCTTAAATTGAGGACAGTTAATACAAATGGATTTTTGCTAGGTTCTTATGCTTTTAGGGCGATTTCTCAAGTCACTTAAGTGTCTATACGTTTAAAAAACGTATTTGAACTTCCTCAATGTATTTCGCCGGCTTGTTATTGATTGATGGAAGATTCCAGGGATAGTCAGGATTATTGTGTAATAAATTGCGGTTGATCGATGCTGGATCTAAGTAATTGATTTCTAATCAATCGTCGTTGGTGTCGATGGATCGTTATCGTTTATTTATTTTAGGAATATCTTTCAGTATGTGGGTGTCCCGAACGCGCCAATAAAAAAATGACGGTTCTGCTATTTTAGCATTATTTGCGAAATTTTTTCGCATAGGAGATACGTTCTGTTGCTTATGAGAAATATGAATCTGCCTGCACAGAGAGAAAAAATGTTTTTTTCAGTATTTTTGAAAATGAGAAAAAAAAATTGCGAGATTTGGGGGGAAAAGGGTTGTTTTCTCAAGATAGTTTCTAGTTTTGGTAAGATTGGGTCCGTTTTTTTGATTTGGCAAACGAGAAAATATTCAAAATATTCAAGCTATGATTGAGTGAATGCGCTACGTTATTTGGGAGTCTGAACTCTTAAAAATGTCTACAGGGTGTCCGGTAAGTATATGGCATAATTTCGGGAGCTTATAGGAGAGGTCAAATTAACCTCAGTTTGTCATGAAACTTACATTTTTTAGCTATAACTTTTGAACCGGCGGCTACAGATGACTTTAGGGACAGTATTTTCTTCAATTTTTCCATAAAGATTCACTAAGAACTCAACTTATTAACAATATTTTACCTTCTATACGTGAGGATCAATCGAAATAAAGAACCAATATTTGTTAGAACTTAGAACACATTTGTAAGCTAAAATATCGATTAAATCTATGTATGTACAGGGGTGCGTTCACAATTGTCGGGCGATCGCACGGCGACGCTCTGACCTTTCCCGGCTGTTCACAATTCTCGCCGAGTAAGATTCACACTCATTCACAATTCGGGTAAATATTCTCCGGGCGATCAACTTTTCAACCCACTTTTTAACTGGTGAAGATTTGTCGCGCCTGCGTTGTGTGTACAAACGTGTGATCCTAACCAAAAACCAAAAACAACAAACTACACGGCTGATACATTAGGGCTTGTGATAATTTAATTAAAAAATGAATATTATGTCGTCAGAATCGCACAATCTTGTCGTAGGTGCGGATACCAATTATGTCAGACGATGGAAAAATGATATTAAACCGAATCGAAGGTAAAAAATTGTAAGCTAAAAAAACATCATTGTCAATTAACATTTTTCCAGACAATGCTCTAATTTCCCTGTGACAATGGCAAATGAGAATGAGAGGCGCTATCTGACGACGAATCACTGTCCTGGAATGCCGGGATCCATATTTTACATTTATTCCTTATTCCACACGCTTATAACTTCTTAGAAAGACAGTATAAAATGAAAGCTTAGAAAGTACAGCTATGGTGGTATTATTTAGTGTTTTTGTAAAATGGTTGTATTATTATTCAATGACCGTAACAGTCATAATATAACACTTTCAAATTTTAAAGGTAATGATAAACCTTAACAAGGCGAACAATCGTGAACGAGGATTATTTACCATACGTCATCTACTCAGATGAAACTGACATTTGACGAAAGTTCCAGGTTAATAATTGTGAACGCACCCAGAGTACAGGATTTATGTTCGACGACATGTTTTTTTCGACAGTTTGTTAGATGTAGCTCGTCAAGGTGATACAGCGTTGCCAGTGGTTCTTCGGATTATCCAGAGAAGATGATATTCAATTATGGGATAGTTTGGGTTAGTTTTGGTTAGTTTGGGTTAGTTTGTGTTTGGTAAAAAAATTTGATGTCGCGTAACGCGACATCACCAGAGAACTCTGACATCACTCTCTACAATTGTAGATGAATATCCGGCAACGCTGCAATTAAAATCTTGATTTTCATGAGAAATAATTTTTATTTTTTGACTCAAATTGTGTGTTTACCGCAATTTTTTTTTCTTTAATGTAGGTACTTATTTAGACGTATATTTGAGGGTGACGCTTTTGTTTTTCTAAAAATCCACTGTCCGTAAAGTCATCTCGGCTTGTAGGTATAACTTGAAACTTGATGAAATTTTAGTATGTTGTGTTAGCCATAAAGACTCATGAAACCATAGTATAGTCAATATTTGAAATTGTAGGGGGAACCAGGAATGGACTGGCCATCAAACCTTTTGTGTCCAATTTTGGACAGGTTTTGTTCTACAGCGCTGAAAACTACTTTTTCAAATACTTTGACCTTTTTCATCAGAAAAGGTGCTCATCTTTTGTCCCGATAAAACTAACCGTTTTCGAGAAAAATTGGTTTTTATTTTACAGGTTATTATAATACACTAGAATCGAGACCAGAATACTATGGCGAAGACACCAGTTGTTGGTATTTCTGGTATTGAAAAATTTTTCGACACTCTCGATTGATTGCCTTGTAATAGAATTAGTGAAAAATTGAAAAAAAAACAAAATAAAAATTTACAAAAAAATGCCAGTAAATTTCTTTATATTTCTTTCATTATTATTTTTTTTTAATTTGACAAATTCTAGTACAGTCAATCACTCTGAGAGTGTCAAAAAATGTTCAATATCAACAATAACAACAACTGGTGTCTCGCCTTAGTATTTTAGTGTATTATTGCAATAACCTGTAAAACAAAAACCTATTTTTCTCAAAAATGGTTAGTTTTATCGGAACAAAATAACACCTTTTTTCATGAGAAAAGGTCAGAGTATTTGAAAAAGTAGTTTTCAGCTCTGTAAAATGAGATCTGACAAAAATTGGGTCCAAAAGGTTTGGTGGCCGGTCCATTCCTGGTTCTCGAATTTACCATGGTTTTATGAGTCTTTGTGGCCTACACAACATACTAAAATTTCATCAAACTATACAAGCCGATTCAAAAGTTAGAGCTAAAGAATGAAATCGATGGGTACCCCTTTAGGGCTCTGTATCTCCGTTAGGAGACGCTTTAGGCGAAAAAGTTTTATGACAAACTGGGATTATTTTGACCTCCCCTATATTACGCTCCCCAAATAATGCTGTATACTTACCGGACTTACTGTATAAAGGCAAATTTGCTAATAATTGTGTATTGGGAAAAAAACGTTTTGTAAACTCTCAAAAATTACAATTGATATTCAACGATCCATGGCTTTGGGCTTTATCTTTATTATCATTCACTTCACAGAATCGAGGATGGAGGTCCTGATGGTTACTATCTAGACCCTTATTCTCGATTCACACCCCTCCACTTGACATTTATTTGGAGGTGAATCTCACCACCGCTTGTGAAGTTAAAAAAAGACGCAAAATGTTTTCCCCTCACAACAAAAAACGACCGGTTCGAGCGTTGTTTTTTTTTTAGGGGTGCGCCGAATCATCGATTCGGCTTCGGTATTCAGCCGCTTCGGCCTAATTTTATAATATTCGGTGTAGGTCGAAGCGGTTGTCCGATTCGGCCGCAGTGTCGCGGCGAGAATTTCTTGTTTTTGTTTTGTTTTCCAAACACGTTTTGTACGTGAAAAAAACAAAAAGTAAATTGTGGCAATGTTTTGACGCTATTGCATAATTATTTTATTTTTATAAAATGTTGCTAGAATAACAGATATGTTGTTTTAATATGACAATTCTGTTTTGTTTGTGTTTCTGGTTATTATGTCCTACCCGAGGTCCTACCAATGCATAAATATTTTATTTTCATAAAATGTTGTTAGAATAACAGTTTTTTTTTTATTATGAGAATTCTGTTTTGTTTGTTGTTGGGAATATAATATGATTAATGATTGATATAATGAGTCATGAAATCCCCTTCTATTTTCTTCTTGTCTTCCTAAAATATGGGAAGTAAAACAATATAGCTGCGATTCGGCCGAAGCTTCGGTCGAACCACTGTGAAGTTCAGATCGATTCGGTATTCGGCCGAATCTAAAAAAAGCCGCTTCGGCGCATCCCTAGTTTTTTTTGGGTGGATACTTTTCGCTGGGACACCCTGTATAATCATATCAATTCAAATCCGACTACTTGCCGGTGTGTGTGTTGATGTTGATCGGATTAGCTTCATATTATTCAACTACCGTGACTTTTTGAAAAACATTTCGCAAAAAAACTTTTCAAGAAAAACAGCTTATCATGCTTCTTGGGTACCAAATTGAAGTTTGAAAAAGGGTACAAAATATTTTGTATAAAAATTCTATACCCCAAATCCAAACTAAGTCAAAAATGATAAGTTCTTTACATTAAAGGAACTTTTCAAGTGAAACTAATAGTATATTATTCGACGAGCGGGAAATGGTGGATATTACTCAAGAGGATGAAGTTTGCGCTATGAGCCGTAGGGAAGTAGCGTAATCAACTGAGTGAGTAATATCCATTTTCCGCGAGCAGAATACTATACTTTTTCTATGATTATTCAATTATTGAAGCGAACTTTGAAATATTCAATGAGATTAGATCATTTCATTGGTTAAAAACAATTGAGTAATGAAAAAAAAGCTACTGGTATGAGTATGGCTGCTATGACACCCAAGTTATTTGTTTATGGGTGTTCATTGACACTTAAGTTCTTTTTTATTTCCGAACATTCTGTTTGGATGTGCGGGGTAACGACTTTGTTTGTTCCAAAACCCGTTGTCAAGGGTTGTTTTTACGACGGGCGACTTGTCAGTATTATTGAATTGTAAAATTATCCAATTGAATCTTTGACTATATACTTGTCGAAGGATTTTTTGTTGTGGATGCTTTTTTGGACTTGAATTGTGGTTAGGTTCTTTGGGGTTCTTTAGGGTTCTTTTGGTTCTTAGAGATTTCTTCGGGTTTTTTTCATAATCTTAAGGGTTTCCGGGTTCTTTGGGGTTCTTTCGAGTGCTTTCCGGTTCTTTGGGGTTCTGTCGAGTTCTTTTGGGCTCGTTCGAGTTCCTTGGGGTTCTTTGAGGTTCTGTCGGTTTTTTCCGGGTTCTTTTGGATTCATTCGGGTTCTATGGGATTCTTTCTGATTCTTGGGGTTCTTTCGAGTTTTTTCAGCTTCTTCCGGGTTCTTTCGGGTTCTGTATGTGGATTCTGCTGTTCTTTGATTCTTTATGTTTCGTTGGGGCTCCTTGATGTTCTTTGGGGATCTTTCGGGTTCTTTTGGATTCCTTTAAGTTCTTCCGAGTTCTTACAGGTTTTTTGGGGTTCGTTTTTTAATCCATTCGGGTTTTTTTGAGTTCATTCGGGTTCTCTCGGTCTCTCCGGGTTCTTTGGTTTCTTGGTTACTTAGTTTTAGCCAGGGTTGTAGCTGTTTAAGTTTAAGAAGACTCACATCAGATAATTGCGCTCATGCTCATATTGCTCACAAGTGTTTTTTAAGTAAAATGATGTAACAGTAATTTGGATTTGAGGCATAAGGACAAAAAGGTTCTTGTAAACATCAGGCATCCACGTATTTTTTACTTTTCAAAGGCGAATTTGGAAAATTATCCTTCGTTTAACTATTCTAAAGAGAAAAAATGCTGGATGTAGAAAAAACACTATTCTAGGCACATTGTTTCATACGAACATTTTCCAAAAATCTTGATTCGTTCCTGTTGTGGGTCATTGAAATGGACTATTTCTGTTGTTCTCATGTACTACAGTTCCTCACGTAACCACTAAAGAAGTTAAAACATATAGTTAAGCAGGAAAAATAAATTTTAAAAATTTGATTCACAGAACATCCCGGGCGGCGAACTCGATATTATCAATAACAACTGTCAAGATTGTCAAGACACTAGACACTACTTACTAAATAAGAACCGAGAGAGAAAAATACGCGCTGTGGCCAAGTTTTCCTTTTTCATTTATTTTGCTTTTTCGTTTTGGCGCCATTTTATTCAGAAGTCCATCATGCCGCCATATCTAAAATATCGTTTAGAAAGTAACGCCCCATATGGCTGCTCCTGCCCGAGTAAAAAGGCACGCTCCTGCCCAGCGTAGCCGGTGGATGTTCTATTGAATATCGTTTAAAAAGTAACGCTCCTGCCCATATGGCTGCTTCTGCCCGAGTAAAAAGGTACGCTCCTGCCCAGCGTAGCCGGTGGATGTTCTCTTGAAAATCGTTTAAAAAGTAACGCTTCTGCCCATATGATTGTTTTTTCATTTTTTGTTTTAAGAAGTTTGGGTAAGTTTGGCAACATTGCCTGTTTGTTCTATAATATGTAGCTTGTATGGATTGTAAAAATGTGACAAAGCTGTCATTTAAGGGAGTTTTTCTCACTGAATCCTGATAAAATTTTAATTTGTTATGGGATTATTTTTTTTGTTAAAAGCTGTTCATCCAGCATTTTTTTAGTTGAAATTGTTCTATAAACCCAAAACTATGCTCAAAAATTGAAAAAAATCACTAATGTGTGGATGCCTAATGTATCTTCACCATAAAAAAATAATATGAAGCGAACTGTTTTTTACGACTGTACGGTAATATCACTATTGTGATTGTGCAATCGATAGCTGCATCCTTTCGAATCGATTTTTCTGATTATGTTTCATTGTCTCATGATTCGTTCTTTTGAGTTGTCACGTGATTATTTGATCCAAACGCGTTTTGATTCGAGAATCAGTTGCGAAAGAAAGCGACTGATATCGATTCGTAAATGTAGTACATTGTAGAGCTGAACGGAATTTTCCCATTTTCCCATTTTCCACTAGTTGCTAAGCAACGAGTGCGTAATGAGCATGGAACTGCCATATGAACTGGCACATCCGCCAAAACAAAAAGTAAGAATCGATATCAATTACACAATAGTAATATTAATTAACAGTCGTAGAAAAAGTATAGTGTGAAACTCGCATGCAATGATCATTTCCTACGAGTATGAAGCGATTCATACGATGCTTGTTGTACAATATACTTTTTTTATATGAATCGATGTTTTTTAGTTTAATCTGTTTTCATATGTATTGTATTTTTTTAATAATAATATTCCAGATAGATGTATTCTGAACATAATATTTTATTTGAAGTTTTAACACATTACACAACGCAACTTGACTACTGTCACACTTAGCTTGTGTGATACTTAACAAAATTTGTGAGACATAACTGAACACCAACTCAACTGACATTTCATTTTTAAAAAACAAATCAAACAAATAATGCATCGGCAAGACTCAATAATAATAATTGTATTTTAATGACTTGATTCAATTTTACTTTTCAAAAAGGGAAACAGAGAAGGGAAAATAATTTTTATAAACATTTTTAAATCAAATGTTTATAAAAATTATTTTCCCTTCTCTGTTTCCCTTTTTGAAAAGTAAAATTGAATCAAGTCATTAAAAGACAATTATTATTATTGAGTCTTGCAAAAATCAACGTTTAAAAAAAAAACATGTGATTAAAATAGAGATTCAGATCACTGATGAAAATCGCGATTTAATCCTTTTTTAAATTTTTGTTTATTTGTTTTTGATTCTTATTATAAGGCCAATTTCGCTTTGTCAATAAGTATGTTTGAACTTGGACTATAAAGCTTATTTTGATTTGATATGATTTGAAATTATTGATTTGAATCAATTGATTTGAATTAACGCAAACCCTGCAAGAACATTCATTTGAAAAAGTTGTTAAGAATCCATCAAGTACTCCACATGCCGATTTTGTAGCCACTCAGATAAAGAGAATTGAAACTCATATTTTACTTTTTTCTATTAAAAGAAATCGATAATGATGATTTTATATTAAAATTTATTCACCTAACCTGAACTACATAGGTTTGATGTCAACTCAGTCGAATTTCTTATGAAATAAAACACTCAAGACATATAAATTGGATTTTTTTTTTCATCTGATTTGATAGAAAATCGGCATGTGGAGTCCTTGATGGATTCTAAAAGTTTTCCAATAACATTTTTCGATATCTTGTCAAATTAACCCACTTTTTGACATCAAAATGAACTTTTTCGAAAAATCTTGCCAAACCGAGTGGCGGCTCGTGATGTGTATGTATGGGCATTTTATAATAAGTCTATAAAATGGTATGGGTATGGGTGTGCGCTACCAAAAAAAATCTCAGGAAAAAATACGGCGCATTCACCATCTCATCAAAATAATGGATAATTGGTTTAAGGTTTGTGACTCAATTGAAATAAGATCCAAACAAAATCGCGATGAACCCGGTGTATTTATCACTCCAGCAAAAAAAAAACAAGTAAGTATAGTATTGTTTCGTGGAAACAAAAATCAATTATAACCTACCAACAAAAAAAATAAAAAGTTCATACGTCGGTTTTTAAGATAAAATTGAAGGAGGAAAAGTTTGAAATTATGTTTTGCGCCGAATTTTCACTTTCACCAGCAAACTAGCAACTTCCGAAGCGTGAACAGCGTCAGCCCAAGACAAAATTTATAGTACTTGTACACGTAAACAACAAATAAATATTGAGTCTAACAAAAAAAATCACCAAAGATAATAATAGTAT
Source organism: Orchestes rusci (assembly GCA_958502075.1). Classification (NCBI taxonomy): domain Eukaryota; kingdom Metazoa; phylum Arthropoda; class Insecta; order Coleoptera; family Curculionidae; genus Orchestes; species Orchestes rusci. The sequence continues at coordinate 15,540,097 of OY293314.1, forward strand.
GTATATTATCATTTTATATGGAGGAAAAGTGATAAAATATTATTTTTATTTTCATTTCATTTTTTGCCAGCAGTGCGCGCGCACGAGCGCTTTTAATGACAAGCCGCCCCCTAGTAGGCACGAGACGATCATCGGATAGTCAATAATGACTACTTTGCTGTACTTCACCTACACTGAGAAAAAGTGTTTCTGCAAGCAAATAGTCATGTTGCTCAAGATCTTTCAGGTAGATAACTTTAGCGGACAACAGTCAAATAGGTACACTATTGATGCCCGTATGCACAGGTTCATCTTGAGATGTAAGTGGCGCTTGTGCTTCAGTTTTCGTTAACAAATGTGTCATCTTGAGCATGATTCGATTCATATACCTAACTTACATCTCCTTGTGAAATAGATATTGATAAAGATACCTATAACTAAACTAAACAGTGAATAGTCGTATAAATGATTATACAGGGTGATTTTTAAGTTGGAACTATCCGAGGTACTATCATTTTATCACTGTATAGAATGCAAGAAAATAAGCGAAGATTTTTCGTACTATTTTTTTTTTTCAATTCAATACAAATCCTGTTCGATCGCTACTAATAGATTTTTTAAAAAAACTTTTACATAAAAAAATGTAATCTTATGGTCAAAAGACGTGCCTCAAGTTTTGTGAAAATATCTGGAGTGACAGTGATGACAAAAAAGGCATTTTTTTATAAAATCTTCAACGTAAACGAAGCATTTTCGGACATATATAATTTTATTCGGGAAATTTTCTTATTTTCTTGCATTCTCTACAGTGTTAAAAGGAAAGTACCAACTTAAATATCACCCAGTATGTATTCTCAAGAGTAAAGGTACAACCATTTTCATGGTCAAAAAATGAGATTGAAAATCAAATTGAGAAAACTGGCAAAAAACATTTTTTTCCAATGAAAACCCCCAAACTATTGTGTGAAAAATACCTAAATAAATTCAACAAAAATTGAAATACTTTGTCATAGGAAAAATTTACATTGAAATTTGAGCCTATAGAGATTACAGTGGGATCCCCTTTATAATAAGAGATACAGGGTCGGTAAATGGAGACAAAGTTGCGCATTTTTATGTTCAACAAAATGTCTGACTACTTCCGAAGATATTCGAAAAAAAAAAGAATATTTGCAAATACGTTTTTATTATCTCTTGAGTTTGTTTGAAAAGGTATTTAAAAATGAATTGCACTTTGCCATTTCCTCTACTAGATGGCGGTATCAAACTGAAAATCTCACGATTCGTCTTCGAGCGGTCATCATTAACTTTATTTTTTCAAATACGAACCTGGTTTTTTCATTACATTCTCAGTGATCTTCTGACGTCCTTGGGGCATTGAGATATCGCAGCGCAGATTATTTTCGCAGACAACCCTTGTACCTCTAACACATAATTTCATTCATAAATCCATCTTTATTCGATACGTTATTCTTATGAGAAAACTTGCACAACTACACAAAACTAATTGACTGAGCCAAAATAGAAATAACAAGCCAATAACAAACCAATAATAAATGTGATATCATTCAGTTAAATCTACAAAATATGGAGAATAAAAAATCTAGGTCCTTATTTAAAAAAATAAAGTTTATGATGGCCGCTCAAAGCCGAAACGTCAGATTTCCAATTTGATCTTGAAGAGGAGAAAAAATGGAAATGACAAACTCTAATTGATTTTAAAATATCAAACTCAACTCAAAAAACTAAATATTATAAAAATATTCAAAACGTATTGGCAAAAATTCGTTTCTTTTTCGAATATCATGGGAAAAATGACGTTCGTTTCCAACTGTCTACTCACTCTACCAGTAAACAGTTGGAAACGAACGTCATTTTTGATTTTAAAAACTTGAATATTTCAAAAACGTTTATAATTACGTACATGCCATAGTACATCAAAATATGCCTAGAATTTTACGTGGATTCCAAAAATAAATTAATTATGTATAGGGTGTTCTTTCCAAAATAAGCAAATTGACACCTCCCGGTATAAAATTGGAATATTGTAAAATTTTCAAATTCTTCCTATAGTTTTCCATCGTGGGACATCCTGTATATTTTGGTCCCACCACAATATGTATACAGGGTGTCTCACGGTGACCGTCCATTAGAATATCTCGGGAAATAAAGCAATTGGGATTCTGAAAATCTGTATGGTGGGATATTCATAGATGTTCTTTTCAAATGAAATAAAAGCAACGTTTCACGACTTCCTGTTATACCGGAAGTAGGTGTCAACTCGCTTATTTTAAATGGAACACCCTATATCTTATTACATTTTTGAATTGTACCTAAAATTCTAGGTAGATTTCATGTATCATGTCCTATACCCAAGTATGAGCGTTTTTGAAATATTTTAGTTTTTATGTCAAAAATGACCTTTGAAGGCTCCTATTTAAATGTGAATTTCACCTATAAGAAAGCCTTCATTATTTAATTTGTATTGGATTTCTTGTTGAAAAGGACCTACTTTGATAGATTTTTCACAGCAATATGAAAACTATTATTACAGGGTGGGCCAAAAATAGGATCAAAAATTAAATTCAGAAAACGGCCAAAAATCTATTTTTTCAAATGGAAACCCCCAATTTTTATAATTTTATCTTATTGTGCATTCAAAATAAAGGTGAGTTTGTAAAATATTGTCCTCTCCAAAAATTCTTTTTTTTATTATTTTTTTGAATTTTTGGAATGAACAATATTAGTTCACTTCACTCAATTGATTTGACCAACTGTGAAGTTTTGAAAATAAATGCATGATCTATTTTTTTCTACAAAATAGTTACTACTTTCGGATAAAAGTTGGTATAACCAATGGTGTGGACAGATTTTTCTTTAAAAATCGCTAATTTGGTTTTGCCAAAATTTTGCTTCTGAGAACTGACAAAGAAGGCTTTGGACTTTGTATGAGCGAGGTCATTTTTGGCGAAAAGATACAGTTTGTCAAGCTCTATAATTTAAAAAAAAACTCGAGTCAAATCGGTCGAATGTCGATGAATAATTTTTTTTTCAGGACCCGTAAACAAATGGGCCACACTGTATATTATATACGTTGGTATTTGCGCTCTTCAAGTCTCGTGTAAATTACATTACGTTGATCTGGATTCTACCGTATTAGTCCAGGAGGCAGTGAATTTTTTTTTGACTTATTTTCCCAGTCGCTGTATTTGACTAAATCTCTTCTTTTAGTGACAAAAAACAAGAATTTTTTAGTGTGGCTTTGTGGAATGTGACTTTGAACTTAAATAGCGCAAAATCGGCTGAACCAACAACCAACATAATATATAAGGATATATTTTGAATCAGAAGAAAAAGATCTTTCATTTTTGCTAAAAATATACAGGGTGCTCAATTTAAAAAAATATAACTTCAGCAATTTCTTCAAAGTTGTAGAGTCGATTTTTTATTTACGCTATCACCAAAAGATACTACGTGGAAAAACCTAAAACTTTTGTGATTAATAGTATATTATTCAATGAGCATGTAATGACAGCTATTACTCACGAGGATGAAGTTTGCGAAACGAGCCGGAGGCGAGTGTTGCAATCATACGAGTGAGTAATTGTCATTACATGCGAGTAGAATACTATACTTTTTCTACGGCCTTTATACCGGGTGTCCAAAAAAATCTGCACATAATTTGAAAAGTAAGATCATGTGACAACCAAACCCGTGAGTGATGACCCGTGAGTAATGAATCATTACTCACGGGGTAAGTAATAGGTATTATTATCTATTCAAAATGCGTGAGTAATAAGCCTATTATTTAACGGTCATAGACCCGTGAGTAATGACCCGTGAGTAATGAATCATTACTCTCGGGGTAAGTAATAGGTATTATTATCTATTCAAAATGCGTGAGTAATAAGCCTATTATTAAACGGTCGTAGAAAAAGACTTTTTTCTACCACTCATAATAAGATCTGTGGGTGGGGGTCAAAATAAAATGAATAACCCTGTACATACTAATTCTAACGTTACATTTTATGATGTGTAATAAAAAAAGAGTATAGCATGAATGGAAAACATTTCATTACCCTCTATCGATAAACATGTTGTTGATTTGATGGAACGTTTATAGAGCAATATCATAATGTAGCATGTAGGCAATTAAGTTAAATCACCGTTAAATACTTAACAGATTGCGATTAAAACGAAAATAGGTAGTGACGTATTGCTATTTTTGCAATGAGTATTTTCGTGATTAATTTAGCGTTCTTTTTGATCAAATTCAACTTTTAACTTTGAATAAACGAAATAAACATTTTATTTTAAACGGAAAGGTTGGTATACTGAACATTTTATTAATTGTTAAACTAATTTGAATAAAAGTTCTGACTGAAAAAACAAATTTGGTCCTCTGTTCATGGATTTTCCAAATTGTTCTTGGTGTAAATTTTATTATTCCTCTCAATTTCACCTGCTGGCCTGTTCTTATTTGATGATCTACCTCATCCCGTTTGAGATTCACAATTTTATCCACTTCATAATTGTTATTGTTTATATCCACTTATTATCGTATTTTCATCGTATACTGCGTGCCCAAGTACCAGGGATGATAAAAAATGCCGCGTTGAAATGTAAAAAGTTCTTAGTAGTTCCTGACCTGAGATATCCAGAAAAAAAAACGGAAAAAACGAAGCTTGGATTTTTTTTCTGAGTTTATTTCAAAAGATTTTTGAAAATAAATAAGTTAAATAAAACTTTCTCATAGCCACTTTTTCCCCTCTTTCAGATGACGTTATTAAATTTTAGGTCCGACGTTCCGTCTTCGGGCCAGATCCCTGTATGTATTGTATTGTAAAACATGTTTTTTGCTGTATTCAATCATCTTTTGACCGAGATTCTCAAGGTGATTAAACCCACTCAAGTAACAGGGAAAATAAAAAACGTAAAAAAACCGTCAGTTTTTGAAAGATAATTTGTCAATTATACCTACGTGTACCTACTTAGTTCGTTTGTTTTGGCTCATATTTATCTTTGATAAGACATTTTTAAATTTACCGCAAAAAATACATATATTGATCGTTTGGATTTTTAATCTGTGATGATAGTCTTTGAGAAAAAAACAGTGGTGGGAAGCAGTCAAAATGAAAGGCCTACGATGCGTGAGTTCTCATATATTGTTGAATCGAGCTTTCGGAACTGATTCCGTCCTTCTTCAGGATGACCATAAGTATTTTAAGAAACATGGAAATAAGTATAGGTGTACATAATTTTAATCAATATTTCTACTCAATTTAAAAAATAAAGATACTTTCCATTTTTCAAAAGGCTCACACTTTATTATGTATAGAAGCACTAAAAATAAAGGTAAAATTCAACCGCTTTTATCTCAAAAACGGCCGAAGATAGATCTATCTTTTACAGATTTAACTAATAATTCAACATGGAATCTGAAAATGAAATAGAATACAGGATGTCCCATGTAAAATTCAAAGTTGGATACTGTGGTCAGCTTTGGGACACCCCGTATAAACGATACTGCTAGAATTAAAATAAAATTTAATATAAACCAAACAACTTTTGCACACAATTTTTTTTTGTACCGCACCTTGCATAAAATGTGTTGGAGGGGAGTCAAAATAGAGTAAATTTTGTATTTTTCACAAAATTTAACAGCTTTTATCTCGGAGACGGCAAAAGATAATGAATATCTACCTATCACAGATTTGACTTAGAATTCAATGTAGAATCCAAAAACGAAATAAAATACACGGCGTCCCATTTGAAATTTCAAAGTTGGGTGCAATGGACAGTATCTGGGACACCCTGTATAAATGATATTGCCCAATTTAAAAAATTGAGTATAAACCAAACAACTTTTGTATCAAACTTTTTTTTGTACACCTTGTTAAAAATGAGTAAGAGGGGGAGTCAATATATAGTGAATCACCCTGTACTTGAAACATAAATAAATGAACTCATGCCAATTTTATCGTTCTGTTGTAAGAACAGAGCAGTTACGCCGGAAAACCCATACCATCAATTCCTAGTATTTGGTTTTATCAATGTGCAAGGGATTCTTGAAAACTTCAAATTTCCAATCAATTTAAATTGGTCGTACTTTCCCACTAGTTCCCACAATCCAAACCCCATTATGTTGTAAGTTGGATCCTTCACACTACATTGTTTTTCGTTTGTCAGGAGGTGCGAGGTACAGGAAAATCATATGAGATTGTCTTGACAGTTGATTCAAACTTAACAGCAAACCCAGCAACAATTTTGATAATCGTTCTAAATGTTCTGTTGATCATAAAATAACTAACCATTGTTATGTATCGCCTCGATTCTCTTTCGAAGCTACTTTCGAGACGCGTGCTGGATATATCGACAATTTAAAAACAATCAGATCATCTCATCCGGCACCGTCTTCGCTTTCTTGATTTATCAAAAACAAACTGTACAATGACCCCTTGGAACTAAGCCCCGAAATCTTATCAAAACCTTATCAATATATTTGACTATGACCCAGTGGGGTTGTTGTATTGATTTGATGTCTTGCATGAGAGAGCTCAGTTTAAACCCATCATTGAACTATCATAATCTTGTACCCTCAGAAGATATCGCCGTGTTTACGTTTCTCAGGCCGGCTTCACGGGTTCAGTTTGTGACGTTTGAGAAAAATGAGCCTGAGGGGGTTCAATAGTATTCCCGAGGAGCCGCCGCGGTTCTTGAAGAGGGGATTGAGCGACTTTTCGATTAAAGGTAAAGTGATTGATTTTGTGAAGGGTTGAGTCTAATTCCCTTTCAAATAGTTTATTCTGTACTTATAAAGTTCTAGAAAAAAATCTGTTGGGATGAAGGGTAATTCAAACTAGTTTTCAAATTAAAGAAAATGATTGCCATGAAAAAAGAGGGTTCTCTTTTGATAAGCAAATTAAAATGAAAAAAAAATGCTGAAATCAAATCTCAGAATTGTCACTTGGGACCTTATTAGTCCTTGACCATTACTAATAAATATTTTAATAACAAACCTTGACTTATTTTGCATGTATATATTGTATATTGTAAACTAATGAGAACACAAGCGAAAAAAATCGTTATCAAGTGAATTAACTTAATTATCAACAAAATGCAAACAGAGAGATTGTGGTCTGTTTACTTTTTTCATTATGATATTTGCATGAATTTTTATCATTTGATATATTATACCAGAAATAACGAGATTATTTCAATAAGGATTTGAAAATGTGATTTTTTTTCTTTTCTCTCTATGATTGCGCGAATGTGAATTTCTAGGAAGATTATTTCGAGTCGCCCTGGCGAACGCAACTTCACAACCATGAAGGTATCTCTCAAAATGGTGACACAAAATCGATTTGGGATCACTTATAAGTAAATCGAAAAACAAAAAGACCACGATTTAACACAGACAACATCGCATCTGAACTTTAGAGCTTCTGATTTCAATAGAATATAATGGTGGAGGAGACATAATGATTCGGAAGAAATAAATAAAGGAGGTTTTGGGTGATACGAAACCCCCCGTGGCTATGTCCCTGACCCCAGTCCATATCTTCCAATATGGTAATTTGAATGTGGTTTCCTTTGCCCCATTTTATGCCCGTCCAGACATAGAAAGAAACTATGATGATGTTTTTAAAGGGTATTGCTGTTATGGATTAGCCTCCAAGGTCATCAGATAATAATCGAAAAGATTGAATAGAACACTTGGAAGAGCCGTTAGGGTTAGATTAAATCTTTTGAAGACTTTGGAACAATAATAATTATCTTCTAGAGGAATGTCGTGTAATTTTTGAACAATCAATTTAATTTGAGCCGGTGCACATTCATTACTAATAGAAATACTAAAAAATTTAGTCGACTAATATCGTAATCATCAATAACCGTTTTTTTTAGGTGTGGGAAACTTCACTTACCCCCTCATCCCCAGCCACCTTAAGTAAATAATCTTAAATGACAAACCCTTATTTGCGGTACCTTATCTGAAAGCTGAAAGCTGTTGGAAAAAACTTTCCAAGGGTACCATTCTAAGGAGATTTCAAGAGCTTTAATTTGAGGTATCACAAAAAGGGGTTTGTGATACCTGGGTGGCGATTATCGAGTTTTTCTCCAGATAATGTAGTAGAGAATCTGAAAATACTAGAGAATTTTGACAGATTTTCTAATACATTCTCTCGAGAAAAACTCGGGGTTGCCATTTGAAGATGCTCATTGATAATTTTTGAATTGTCACCCTGTATAACGTATTTATAAAAGAAAACAATTAAAAATCTTATAAATTAGGTTATATGTGATCACCATTTCGTCCAGAATTTCTTCTTATGACCTTTAAAAAAATTCAGAATTACGTTGAGTAGACGCGACCGTTGAACTATTTCAAATATACAGGGTGTCCACTAAGCACCGGTTAACTACAAATTCCTTAACCAAAAATTAGGTGATCTATGCAAACTTACCTATATCCAAAATTGCTTCGATAAGTCTACAGAGGGCGTCAAAGATTCAAAAAAAAATTGGTTTTTTCTACATTTTTCAAAAACGTGCAAATCAATTTTGATAATTTTTTGTAGGTAGTATTGGACCAAGAAATAACCGGAAGTGTTATATAGGTGACGTCATATGTAGTTATTTCTTTTGATTTTTTTTGGCATAGATTTTTTGATAATTCAGATATTATTATCTAAAAGTATAATGTATTGGGGAGTTTTCTTTATCTTGAAAAATTTTGCCAAGATAAGTGGTTGTGCCAAAAAAATCTTTTTTTCAACTAGCTTCACATATATATACTTCACTATTGATTTTTTTTTTTAGCATAACCACTTATACCAGTTTATTTTTTCAAGAGAGGAAAAAACTTTCTTACACACTGGGTTATTACATGAGAACATCTGAATCAACAAAAGGTCAATTCCATACAAAATCAGTGACGTCATTTGCATTTTTATGGAATTGTCTTTGTGATAATTCAGATGTCTTCATCTAATAACCCAATGTGTAAGAAAGTTTTTTCCTCTCTTGAAAAAATTTGCTGGGATAAGTAGTAAGGCTAGAAAAAAATAAATCAATAATAAAATATCTGTGTACCTAATTGAAATTTTTTCTACAGCCGTGCGGAAAATTCAATTTTGCGCACCGATATCCGTGTGGAAAATCAGATTTTCCGCACCAGTGCGGAAAAATTAACAATATCATAAGCAAACAGCAACCAGGATTCCAGGTAACTATGGTCGCTTAGTTACACATTTCGACATTCATTATTATTTATTTGTCATTAGTTGCATCAGAAACTTTTAAATTACGAATTATATCCTTATTTCCGCACGTCTGTAGAAAAACTATTGTACCTAACACTTGCGGAAAATGTTTTTCCGCCCTCGGCTGCTTCACCGAACTCCGCTACGCGTCGGTCGGTGAACGGCAGACTCGTGCGGAAAAACTAATTTTCCGCACTTGTTAGGTGAATAGCTATTTTCTGGCACAACCACTTATCCCAGCGAAATGTCTCAGGAGAGAGAAAAACTCCCCAATACATAGTACTATCAGATAAAAGCATCTGAATTATCAAAAAGTCAATACAAAAAAATGTTTAAAGAAATAACATGTGAAGTCACCTTTATAACACTTCCGATCAATCACAACCTAGAAACAAAAAACGTAATTTCATGGTACAAGACTAGATACCAAAAATTATCAAAATCGATTTGTACGTTTTTGAAAATTGGAGCAATTTTGGATATAGGTAAGTTTGCCTAGATCGCCTTATTTTTGGTCAAGGAATTTGTGGTTAAGCGTTGTACGCTCAGATTAATAAAAAAGTTATTAATCTGAGGTTGTACGGGTGTCCCATTTTGGGTTCTTTTGCGGGGTATCTCCGTTATTCTTATAGATAGAAAGTTGCGGTTTTCGCGACAGTGTGCTACTTTTTCGTGAAACTAAAGATGCCGTTAACATAATTTTCATAGCCCTTTTAGTTTTTAAGATACAGGGCCAAACTGAAAATGTTGCATTTTAAGGTACCCTTCGTATCTAAACTATCAGATAAGTTATGGAAAATGTGAAAACTGTTTCTTTTAAACTTTTTCCGTAAAACTCGATTCTGCCTTCGGAATTAGTATACAGGGTCAGGTCAAAAAGTTATCGGACCCAACTTTATTTTTTTAAATGGAACACCCTGTATATTTATAGTCCATAAGATTTGTCTTTTCTTCACATTTTCAAAAATATATAAAAGTATGCACTTGTAAAAAAAAAGTTTTTAGCCTATAACTTTTTGACCTGACCCTGTATACAAATTCCGAAGGCAAAATCGAAAGTTATATACTTTTCCCGTGGAACTCGATTCTGCCTTCGGAATTTCTATACAGGGTCAGGTCAAAAGGTTATAGGCTAAAATTTTTTTTTTTTTAAAAGTGCATACTCTTATATATTTTTGAAAAGGTAAAGAAAAGACAAATCTTATGGACTATAAATATACAGGGTGTTCCATTTAAAAAAATAAAGTTGGGTCCGATAACTTTTTGACCTGACCCTGTATACTAATTCCGAAGGCAGAATCGAGTTCTACGGGAAAAGTTATGTAAGAAACAGTTTTCACATTTTCCATAACTTATCTGATAGTTTAGATACGAGGGGTACTTAAAAATGCAACATTTTCAGTCTAGCCCTGTATCTTGAAAACGAAAAAGGCTATGAAAATTTTGTTAACGGCATCTTCAGTTTCACGAAAAAGTAGCACACTGTCGTGAAAACCGCAACTTTCTATCTATAAGAATAACGGAGATACCCCGCAAAAGTACCCAAAATGGGACACCCTGTACAGTAATTTCAAGGACACCCTGTAAAATTAAAAATGTATAGGTATGTATAGCAAGATTTGTTCTTAGAAAGTGATTTATTTAAACAACGCGTAATTGTCGTTTTATCATAAAAATTCAACAGATTTTTGAATCTGACCTACAGAAAAATAGAAAGTATAAGAAACGAGCTGAGGTATTTGCTTAATTGGAACACTGGACAGATGATAAAAATGATTTGAGCCTACAAACTACACTCCTGCACAAAAAAAAATCGGACAAAACAATTTTGTTGAAATTCAATCTTGAACAACTTTTCCTTTTTTGCATGAATTATCATTTTTTGTCTACTTGTGGGCACTATTATCTAATTTTTCTTTAATATGCAGCTTGTAGAAATTTCGGGACTTGGATCAAAGTAGAACCTTCAGTTACATTTCGCTCGAAATTTCAGAACGCAATACTTGATAAATTTTGTATTTTTTTAAAGAATAAATCAAAAAAAGAAATGTTGAGAAAAGATGTGGCTTAAGAAAATAATATTCAAAGATTCGTCATAAAATTTAGGGCGAAATGCAACTATTTTGGCTCTACTTTGTGTAACATCAAGAAATTTTGCATGCTTGGTATTAGAGGAGGATCACGATAATATTGCCTACAACTTGACAAAAAAAAATGAGAAGATTATTCTGGATCATTTTTCTTTTGTTCAGGAGCAATGGAGAAACGGCAACAGGAATACATAAACAGAAATGGAACAAATCAAAGAAATAAGGAAGTCTGGTTTTTTCATCAATCACTTCTTGTGGTTGTGGTGGACGCGCCACAAAAATGTTGTTTTCAAAAGACTGATAATTATTGATTATGACACACTTGTATCTTCTTTGATAGTTTACTTGTCTAAAATGACATTAAAAAAGACAGTCTCAACAGGCATAATCTGCTGGATAAAACATTGCAAGCCACTCGTGTGTTATGTGTCCTAAGTCACTGAGAATAATTTCTCACGTGACTTATTTTCAACAACTAACACACTAGTACCTTAAATAGCCATCATTTTGTCTGTTTTGTTGAGGAAAAATAATTATTATTGATTAACAAATTAATAATTCATGACAGTCCCAAAGATGCTGTTATCAAGTTCCTTGATTTTATTCAAACAGAGACAAAATCAAAGTTCATATCAACAAATTATGTGAAACTATTGAATGCAATGAAGTATTTCCCAGAATTGTTGTTTGTACAGGGTGATTCATTTTCAGCGAAAGGGGGCCAGTTCTCGTAAACAATTCATCATAGAGAGCCAGGAAAAAAATCTGTTAAGTAATGTGCCCAAGACAAAATGCTGGAAATATATTTCAAGCTTTCAGGATCGCCGCAAGGGGGCGTAACGGTACTTTGAAAACAGAAAATCGATACATTTTCGTATTTTTTTCACTTATAATCTCCCTAGAGCTCGAATTATTTCCGGAAATTTCCGGATTTTTAATTCGAGCTCGCGGGAGATTCGGCAAGAATATTTCATGCCAAAACTATTTGAGAAGATTTAATAGTAGCGGCTGGATGTAGCTCCCATGCACCAGTTGGGTTGGGATTGTTAGGGAGAGTGGGGACGGCAACACTGTAATCATATGAGAGCTACATCCAGATGCAAAGCCAGGGAGATTTCCACTTATTAATCTTTCAGTCACGTGATTATGAGTAGGGTGATTTCCCATAAAATTAGGTCGTTGCCATAGCAACATGTTAAAATGCAAGCCTATGATTGGTTAGAATTGACTGGTAGGAAATTCTCACTTATAATCTCCCCGGAGCTCGAATAATTTCCGGAAATTTTGTCGAGTTGCGAATTTTCTTGAAAAATTCGCAACGAGAACAAATTTCCGGATTATTAATTCGAGCTCTAGGGAGATTCGGCAAGAAAATTTCATGCCAAAACTATTTGAGAAGATTTAATAGTAGCGGCTGGACTCACCTCGCATTTAGTGGAAGAAACCAACGGCTCCTTACTCTACTCGCCATTGAGGAAGAAAGAAGGGAATCAGGATTTTATAAAACATTTGGAAGTTATAACCAATCTTGTCCATAATTGATAACATTGCAACTTTGTATTGGAAGTTGAAAATAAATCATTTATCAAAAATATTTGTCTTTAACAGCTGTCAAGCACTCGCGGGTGGATGTAGCTCCCATGCACCAACCACAGTGTTGCCGTTTGCCTTATCTCTGTCTGTGAAAGTTGGGTTGGGTTGGGATTGTTAGGGAGAGTGGGGACGGCAACACTGTAATCATATGGGAGCTACATCCAGTACATCCAGATGCGCAAAGCCAAAGCCAAGGAAATTTCCACTTATTAATCTTTCAGTCACGTGATTATGAGCAGGGAAATTTCCGATAAAATCAGGTCGTTGCCATAGCAACATAACAAAATGCAAGCCTATGATTGGTTAGAATTGACTGGTAGGAAATTTTCTACAAAATTGTCCCCCGACACTTCTCTCTAAGTTGTCAAATAAGACAGCTACAAGCCGTCAAACTTGATGTCACCAAATTAACCATAACTTCGAAATTCCTCAACCGATTTGACTGTTCTTGAGCTCATTATAAAGAGGAATTACTACTTTTCCAGGTGCATTTACTCGGGGTCGATTTTATTCTCTCAAGCCGACCATACAACATGAATTGTGAACGTCCATAGACGTATGACCAAGTATACGTCTATGTGAACGTCAAACATGAATTCGAGTTTTTTCGAAATTTTCAAACGCAAACCCACTGAATAGATGCCTCCATCATGTTATTTGGATAACTTCCTACCACTTTCATAAAGGTAATTTTTCTATATCTTTTGAAATAGAAGAGTTACGGGGACTTCATCAGGAATCCGTCGAGGAATATTTTTGAAACAGCCCATGTAGATTTGAATGTGTCAAAAAGATAGGAGTGTCTTGCTCGAGGGTGGGGATTTTGAGCATTGGCACTTGTTTTTCTGTTTTTTTTTTAGCTGATTTCATTTTTTTTAAATATTTTTGGAATAAGCTATTCGCTGGTCCACCGTATTATTTTTGGCAAGTGGTGCACTGCATTCTACATGTCATCTGCTGGTAGAAAAAAAAAAACAAAAAATAGTTGGCATCCTCACTCATAGGCTTTTCTCTTCAACATCAACTGAAGAAAATGTTAAACGCGAATCAAAACAAATCTTATGTGTATCTGTTGGACTCATTCAAATTTATAGGGGCTGTTTCAAAAGTATTCCTCGCGTGATTCCTGATGAAGTTTCCGTAACTCTTCTATTTCAAAATATATAGAAAAATTATCTATATGAAAGTGACAGAAAATTATCCAAATAACATGATGGAGGCATCCATTTAGTGGGTTCACATTTGAAAATTTCGAAAAAACCGCAAATACAGGTTTGACTTTCACAATTCATGTTGTGTGGTCTGCTAAAGCAGATAAAATCGACCTCGAGTACATGCACCAGAAAGAGCAGATTTTTTTCTTGAAAACGAGCTAAAGAACAGTCGAATCGGTCAAGGGATTTCAAAGTTATAGGCAATTTAGTGACATCAAGTTTGACGGCTTGTAGCTGTCTTATTTGACAACTTAGAAAGAAGTGTCGGGGGCAATCTTGTAGAGAATATCGTCTTGAATCCGTTTCCATATTCTATTTCATATCAAAGTAGACAATTTCGAAAATTTGTTCATTTTCTGTTATCACAGTACCCCTTGCGGCGATCCTAGAAGCTGGAAATATATTTCCAGCATTTTCTCTTAGGCACATTACAGATTTTTTCCCTGAGTCTCTAGGATGAATAGTTTATTAGAACTGGCACCCTGTCGCTGAAAATGAATCACCCTGTACGTAATAGGTAGGTGTAAGACTAGAATTTTCTGAAAAATCCAGAGTGTTGTTAAAATAACAAAGTTGGTATCAGCGAATGCTACCTGACACACAATGTATAAAATATTACTGCTGGAAAAAACTGTAAATCCAAAAATATCAACCGACGACGTGTCCGAGCATTTTTTAGAAAACGTCCCCATTCATCAGTAGTTATCGAATCTATTCCATTTTACTGTTTCACACTGTACAATCTTTTAGTCATTTCATGATTCACAAGTTACTCCTTTTCTACCGCACATGCTGCAAAATAATGTTCTCATGCCATTAACATGTGAAAACGCGCCGAATGTTGCGTGTTCGCATTTTTCCTGTATAATATCCGAGTTGAGTTGCCAAAAATAATTTTCACGTTCCAAAAATACATACATTGTATCAATGAACTTTGATAATGTGGATGATCATCCAATATTAGTAGTTATCACCAGTCAATAAATGTTCAGTCCAATCTTCCGCATTATATGAATCTTCTCATAAATGATGATGTATTAACTATATTTTGTGGATTTCCCACACTTTAAGGATTGATAAAACTGCTAAATGATGTCTTTTTCCGTTGGAAATAACTGTAGGTACCTTCTTGATTCAATAACTTTCACTATTTTTTTATACCAACCAATGAGCTGGGTGGGAATCTCGTGTCATACTCCATTATATCATCAATTACCATCTTTATCAGATAATAAGATCTCATTTTTCAGTGTCGCCCAATATCTAATTTATTTCAATAAACACTTGTATTCCTGCAAATTTCCCATTTAAAATGACTAATCAAACACGAGATATGTGCATGTGCTTAATCTGTTTATTATCGTTAAGCGCAATTTTCTAATTGTTTTATAATGTTTTTGAGTCAATGCAATGGTTTGATAATATGGAATTTTATTGTGTTTATTTTATCAACACGGAAATTTTGATTGATTCTGTTGAATTATGTTCGATAGAAATTCATTGTTTATCGCATTGAAATTTGCACACAATTGCCATCTCTCACGTACTGCAATTAATTAAGGATTTAGGAAATCCCAATTTCTTGTTTTTGTGAGATGGACTTCATATCTTAATCAGAATCAAACTTTTTTGTGATTTTATCACGTTCAATAAAAATTTCTTGACAACAGATTTTAGAAAATTACCACGAGCTGTTTAGAAGATATTGATGGATATAAAATGGATTATTCCGAATGATGAGTTATAACTACGACAAGGAATTTTTATTTGTCTTGAAAAATTTCTATTTATTCATCAATATTCCTCAGAGTCCTTATGCTAGTAAGTAAGAGAGAGCTCCTATAGGGACATTCTCATGACATATTGTGAAAATCGTATTCCTGGCTTCAGCGATCAATAACAATAATGTTATAATATGCATAATGTTGCCAGTTTTTGACGGACACATTTGAACTAAAAAAACATACTAGCTTAGCTTAGCGATACAATAAATAATAAAATCGGTATTTTATAGTCAACAACTATGTATAACAACATTAAGTTATATGTATCTGCCTCTTTGATAGATCTACATTGCTGTCTTTGTCCTTTATGTGGGGGTGCAATCATTTGTACTTTTTCATACAGCAAATTTAGAAAAGAATTTTCATATAATCGGGAGTGTTGCATGAAGTGGTCTTTAGTCAATGTTCCAACCTGTTCTTCAGAATCTTCCAAATCATTGTTTAAAATATTCCAAACTGGCATGCTACATGCCAAGGCAATGATAACAGGACCTGATACGGGCAGAACCAAAGAGCTCTTAAATATGAGCAGAAAAGACCTCCGCAGTCCGCACAATGGTCGGTCTATCAACTGGTCACATGAACCTGAAGGGTCACCTCCACAGGATCGGAATCGGGGAAGATTCAGACTGCAGGTGGTGCCTTGAAGACGTAGAGACCGCAGCACACATCCTAATGGAATGTCCGGCTCTTCGTAGAACTAGGATGGAATACTTCGGAGCTGAACTCACAACGCTCCAGGAATTGGAAGGGATCTACTTGGGGGACCTGCTGAGCTTCGCTATAGCGTCGTGCTTCAATAATCTTACTTCTATCAATTGTGGGTTGCAACTTGCAACGGGCCCATGCAGGAGGCCTAAGCTGGTTTTGGCGTGAGCCACCCACTCAAACACCTACATCACCTACATCTACATCTACATATTCCAAACCATAACTTCATCGTCTTCCATTGCACCAGACTCCTCATAAATACGATTGATGGGAATATGAAGATTTCGCTCCCCTTTCTAGATCGTTTTCTATCAAACCTTCCACAATAATCAGTATAATGTACTTAACGCATTGTGTTTAGAGGTTATTAGTAAGGTGATATGGAAGAACACTCTGTGCGACTGTCACCTTTTGTGTAATATTGTGATAATGTAAATATTGTTAGATATTGCCGCCCAGATGTGAAAACTTTCTATCTTAAAAATCACCATTTTCAGGAGATGAAAAAACTCATATTTTTATCTATACAATGTTCAATGTTTCAGTTCAGATTTTGATGAGTGGTGCCAAAAGTGGGTGCCAAGAATAATTGGGTATGCCTATTTTGATAAAAACGCAAATATTTTGGGAAAAATATGAGATACGAGAATTTAATTCAATAAAAATGTTGATGGTTTTGATGAGATAGTGATTATAATTTCTATGTATGATAGATTTGTAGCTTGTCAAAAGATTTTTAATTTTTTTTTAGGCACTGTCACTAAATCGAGATACAAGGGCGACGATATTGCACGATAAATGATTTATTATTATTATTATTGTTCTCATTGTTTAGTCTCACATTCACTCTATGTGGTAAAAGGTAATGAGGGCTTTCGCAAAACTCACACCTTGTTGACTATTTCATAATTTTCCTTACCATCCGACATGTTTCAAGGATCATTAATTTCATCTTGTCCAATATTAGTTGGAGTGATATAATGTATTTTTTGAATCTGCGGGTAACTCAGGGCCCCCCTCGAGTAAGGGAACAACGCTCCCTCGAACTTGATAGAAGGGAGAATATTTTCTCCATCCCTCCCCTGCCCAGACTTTCGCTATTCTTGAAACATGGGAGGCTGCACGTTGAGTGGAACTATCAAATTTCCGCTTGCTAAACGGAAATCATGTGCTACCATCTACATTGTATTTGTGTTCAAAGTAACGCTCACGCCAAATTCAATGTCGATGGAAGCATATGTTCCCGTTCGCCATGCAGAAATTTGACAGTTTCACTTAGAAATGAGATTGAGGGCATGATACAGATTTATATCAAAAATCAGGAGAACATTTCTGATCCCACTTTCAAGAATAGGCACAAATTATTTTTAAGAGAACCACGCCTCCTGGTTTTGATCCCAGGGAGCATTGTTCCCCAACTCGAGGATCGGGGTGGAATGAGGCCAGTGACTGAGATGACTACGGGGAGAATGAGGACTTCTTCCATTTTCCACATTGATTTTATTTCTTCAGCTAGGTCCGTGTATTTTCGTATTTTCTCTGTTATTGTCTTCTGTATGTTGTGATCCAGAGGGTGTGTAGCGTTTCGATTTTGTTGATTTTGTCTATTAGTGTTATGTCTGGTCTATTGTTTATAGTTGTTTTATCACTTATAATTCCTAGGTCCCAGTATATTTTTTAATTTTGGTGTGTACCTATTTGTAGTACGGCTCTTCGATGGTTTCAATGTTATGTTTGTGGAGTAGGTATTTATGGAGGATCTTGTCTGTCAGATTTTGCCTGTTTGGGTATTTTGTCTGTGCTAAGCTAGTTCATTTGATTTACACATATAACAGTTTACAGTTATCATTTTGTATGTTAGTTTTTGTGATGTGGTTTCTAATAGCGAGAATAGTTTGGGGTAGAGTGAGTATTGATTTTGTTTCTCAATTTTCCATAATTTGTTTCAGAAACCAGGATGTTCAGATCGATTTAATAGATTTCTAGGATGCGAAGCAGCCATTATTATTATTATTATAATGTAACATGTCAATGAGACATTCTCTCGACTTTTCTCGATTCTCTCTGTTTCACTAAGTACAATATTTCTCAAGAGAGCGATGCACATTCCCTCACTTTCAAGAATATTGAATTATCATAATTCATGTGAATGACTTGCGCAGTACGTCACTTTTTTTAGAGAACCTTCGCATAGGAACTTTCTCTTTATGTCAAGCAGAAGGGCCAGATGATATTATACGAACTTTCGCCATGGCTCTGTACTGTTCTAGCGATGTGGTCTCTATCGCCTCCATCGTGGCAAACCTTTTCTCATGAACCTTTTTAGTTTTGGAAACAGGACAAATTCAAGAATCAGCAAATATCGCCTAACTTCTAGGTAAAATTCCATATTGAGCATACACTATTCTGACATGGGGGTCTTGGCTTCTCTGCTAGCTTTTATTGAAATACCCAAAAATCTACTTTAGTAGTAATTCGACGATTGTTCAAGACAATTCTTCGTTTTCATGGGTGGTGGTCATCTAAGACATCGTCGATCATCAACATCGTCATCAAGTGATGCTGGATCTTCTACACGGAGTTCCCATTCCAGCAGTCTTTAAATAATGATTGCTTACTCCATTTTAAAAGTGAATACTTCGAAACCTTCCTTATCTGTTTTCCATAAAGATCCATGAGAAAAACGTTTCCTGCTTCTGCATATAGTCATATGGTTTGCATGGTGTCAAAATTATCATTTCAAAGTCACCTATGTTTTAAACATCCGCTATTTGTTGAAGTTTTGAGGTTAAAATAGTGGAGATTTGCAAAAAAATGCAATAGGCCATTTTAGAAACCTGTCAATATAACGTCAAAATTGACAGCTTATACCGTAAAACCCTATTAAAAAAAAAAAATGTTATTAAAACATCAAGAAAAAAGGGTTGATATACTTTTGTTGTTCACAATCAAAATTTTGTATCAACCTAATCGAAATTTCTGGGCTTCCAGCTTCTAACCTCGCGAGATAATCATTTCGAAGCTTTTCAGGATCAGAATCTCAACAAACCACACTTGGCATTTTGAAAATTGTCTCAGAAAGGAAAGGACAAATAGTGACAATTAGAGGTTAATGTTTGTTTACGGTACAATCAGCTGACTCTTAGGTTATGTTCTGGAATGGCCTATTTAATGAATTGGTATGAGAAAAAACTCAAAAGAGGAAACAATGCTAATGGAATCATAATAGATTAGTAGTGGGGCACCCTGTAGGACTTTGCTTTATACGCATGACAAACAAAATCATTGTAATTATCTCCAAATTTGAGGGTTTTGTTTACAATCTTCCATACTCGACATACGAGTAGATATAGCGTTTGCATCTCGTATCTTATCTGGCACATCTCAAATAAACATTTTTTATTGTATGGTGCACCTTGAACAATAATGCGCACCACATGGCAAACGCACCACGCATCAGTCATGCACAGGTGTGCTGATCTCGAACTTTGTCCTTAATTAATCTACATGGATTCGCGGAGTTGAAACAAACAATCGGTAGTCGCGACTCTGGTAAATTTAGATTAGTTCACCATTTTTATTAATAGTTGTCCGTTTTCCGCCTGTTTAAGTCAGTGTAAAGTCTACTTCACGGTGACAATGAAGTCGGTGCATTGGATGCACGAATTAAAAGGTAATTCCTGTCAAAACCCAAATTTGATTACAAATATAGATTACTTCCCCCACCACTGGAAACGGAGGATGTTTGGGAGTATCAGTGATTTGGGTTTGGGTTAGTTTTTTTGAGACACTTGTTGTGATGAGTATAAAGTGCCTAAGTGAAAATGCCACCGTTTCAACATTTGAAAAAAATTTTGGACGATAAGGTTTTGGAACTTGATGGGGGTGAGTCAAGCTCAAGGACCCACTGTATTTTTGAATGGATGTTTGGTTGCTTATATAGAGTCATTCCAGTTCACTTAATGAACACATCGCCCTATAAAAAAAAAACTAATTAACAAAACTATATTGTAACTGTTTTGTTGACAACATGCATTGGTCATCATGAAATATTTCATATGGATTCTGATAAGAGATGATAATGTTCAGTATATGCGATACAATACTGTAATGGTTTTTAAAGAGCTTTTATCTGAAATGCTGCTATTGTCGATTGGGTTTTTTAAAAAATCAAGAATTATATTTGCATATCACAGATGCACCTCTTGATTTTTATAAATTGGGAATTGAGGCTTCAATTTGGCCGTTGTGTGATTTTTTTAAGAAAACCTCTTGTGGTGGGATATTAAATTTTCTCTCGTCCTGTTTCTAGCAACAAAAGAGACGAGCACATCATCATAGTTCTTTAGTTAGGATAATTAAGTATATCTGGACCTGTTACATTTTGGGGTAATTTGACAAACTCTTCAATTTACCATTCAAGGACTTGGTTTCTTAAGTAGATCATCTTAAAATATGATCTATCCGCAAGAAGCTGCTTTACTGTAGAGAGGTCAGAACAATCTTGGTCTATTTTCATGTGAATTGGTCGATTAGGTATCCAATTTATTTGTTTTTCAAGTTAAAGCTTGACTGGTGTTTTGCAGTCAATTCTCCGTTGGTACTTCGTAATAATGTTATGTTGTTTTTTGCCTCCAAGGTCAACCAGACCTCACTGCAGTATTGTTAGGTATTTGCTGGTGGAGCTGGTCCAAAAAAGAAAAAGTAAAAACAAATTCGAATAAGCTACACTGCCGCTGATATAAAGAATTTATGAGGAAGTCACGAGTGTTCTTTGTACACGAGGTGAAGAATGTCAAGAAGTTAATTGTGGTACTGTTAAACATTTATCTTTCTGTACCATTAGTACCAACCTTCCATTTGAAAAAAAAGACCAGATGATTAGTCACCACAATATGTAAATTGATTAATTAGTTTCAATAATTAGAAAAGTGGGTAGATGAATTTGATTGTCCCATATAAGATCCTCTATTTACTCCCTTATCTCGAAAGATATGCGATCTACGAAAAAAAAATATATATAAAATCTTTTTGTTTTTAAAGACTTAATTGTTATACAGGGTGTTCAGATATTCAATAGACAACGGTTGAATGGTAATAGTTTACGCATTTTTATGAAACCTGAGATGGGGACGTACAGCTTAGTTTTCAAGATACAGGGTGTCAAACTTTTATTTTTCATTTCGATTTGTGTCAATTATTAAATCCAAACTCGTTCACTGTTTTGATATCACCAGAGTAGAGGGCGCGACCGATGGCACATCGAGCTCATCTGAATTATCCAGTTTGATGCATCGATGTGAATATTGGAAAAATCGAACAAACAACATTTTTTACTCAAAAAAGGTGTACTTTGTTCAAGTAGTACCCGTTTTCGTGATAGCCTTCATTGAAGTTCCCAATGCAACGGAAATTGTAAAAAAATGAATGAAAGTATAATCGGTAATTCCGTAAGAATTAATGTCAGGACCAAAAAATAGATTTTTAACATAGTCAATTTTCAAATTATTATTATAGGCAAAAGGAAAACAACTTGCAAAATAATCTTGAATTGTGGAACAAAATCATAGAGGAACACGGAATAAAAATAAATGAGAACAAAACCAAAGTAATGACAATAGGAGAAAAAAGAGAAGAATTGACAATTGAAATTGAGGGAACAGAAATAGAACAAGTGAATTCATTCCAATACCTCGGAGTGAACATAGACTAGAAGGGTACACAGGAAATCGAAATAAATAACAGAATAGAAAAAACAATGAAACTATAATACTCGATGAACAATACATTTATAAATAACTAGCTGACCCGGCAAATTTCATACTGCCTCATAATGTCATTTTTGTCTTGATATTGAAAATGGCCGCCACTGCTATGCTGTAGACTTAAGGCTCTTTCATTTCTCGGGTCTATGATTTGAATTGACATCAATATCATTAGGTGAGTTCGAGTTTCCGCTCTTCGTTCTCAGAATGTTTAGAGCGAAAACTCGAACGCGCCTATTGAATTTACTCATTGACATTGACATTAGTTTGTTTTGTCACGGAAAGGTGACATGTGACATCCCGAATGAAAAGTTGTGTTTTCAGGTTTTTTCGGAGGATTTTCCAGCTTTTCTCGCCATTAAAACAATCCCAAGACTTTAAGGAACAATTAAAAAAAAAATGACTCAAATTGCCCCAGCCGTTCTCAAGTTATTGATCCTACAGAAGAAATCGGTACTCATTTTTATATATTAAGATAAGGAAATCTCTAGAGAAACAAAAACGAAAATATTCAAAACAGTTTATCGACCTGTACTAACCTACGGTTGCGAAACATGGGTCCTTACAGAACGTCAGAAAAGTAGAAAAGTAGAAAAGTAGAAATGAAATACCTGAGAAGAGTGAAGGGAGTAACCAAGAGGGACAGATTGAGAAACACAAAAATAAGAGAAGACCCACAAGTAAAATTGATACTCATTTATCGTCACAGATTTTGATTGTTTACCAAAAATGGTTAGTTTGTATGAAATAGTCTACCTTACTCTAGCCGTTTGAATAATACAGGGTGTTACAAATTCGGGTGTATGCATTGGGATCTTGTAAACCGTAAGGGATACAAGGTCCATGCTTGCTGTACAACTATTGTAATATCACTATTGTACATTGAAGAACTGAACAGAAATAAAACTATTTCTCACTAGTTGCTAGGCAACGAGTGGGAAATGAACATGGACTGGCACCTCCACCGAAAGAAAAATTAAGAATCGATATTTATTTCATAATAATGATATTAATCAACATTCGTAGAAAAAGTATAGTGCAAAACTCGCTTGTTTTACACTATACTATTGCCCACAATAATAATATAAATGATATTGATTAGTGCTAGAATAATGACCAAGAGGCCGATATACAGGGTGTCTCAGAAAGAATGGGACATACGGTAACAGCTGATTTCTCACATAAAAATGTTGCGATCGCCCCGAACTTGTATGTCTCGAAAGTTGATATTAACAGATATACGGGGTGTCAAACTTGAATTTTTTATTTTTGATTTCTTCAAATAACTATTGAAATAATCAAGTTATATTCATGAAATTTGATATATGGGGGTTGTTTGACGTGCAAAATTCATATCTGGCCTTGGTATGGCTCTTACATGTAGGGGGCGCCACTTACACATCTTTCCACTCATTCGGATAGTCATAACTTTTTTGTACGCACTCGAACATTTTTTTTGTAAAAAATGGATTTCTCCGTCATTTTTACGGTAAAAAAAGGTATACTTTGTAAAATCGGTTGAGAGGAACCTTTTTCAAAACATTTGCACTTATAGTAATCCATGCTAGGGCCTATGTGGTTTTGAATGGAAAATCTTAAAAATGAACATAGTGGGCATCGAAAACGCCGCCGTTGTCACGGTAATTTTGACAATTTTATCGTTGTTTTTTATTAAAAAAAAAATATAGAAAATTATCTTTTTTTTTGTAAAAAAATATAAAATTAGGTAGATTATTCTTTTTTTAATCAGGATACATAAAGCATGGATTACTTCAAGTTGAAATACCTTGAAAATAGTTACTCCTAGCCACTTCTACAAAGTATACCTTTTTCATGTAAATATACAGGGTGTTTATTAATTGAATGCCGATACTTAACGGTGATAATCCTTGGATGATTTCAAGACAAAAAGTTCATATGGACATAGGTCCGCAAGAGCATAGATTTTAAGATACAGGGTGTTGAAATTAAAAGAAAAAAATCTTTTTTTTATCATCACTTTGATACTATTCCAGATATTTTTTTGAAATTTGGTACACTCTTCTATGAATCAAAATGCATGGGAATGTTGGAGAGGGTGCCACTGATTTAAAAATATTGGATGACACAGCAGGGTGTCAATGCAATCAAGTAGATTTTTATTTTTTTAAGCGAAGACCATGCGCCGGATGGAAAAAAATCAAGAAAACAAATTGACTCAGAATAAAATAGAGATTTTAAAAATGATTTTTATTTTGGAAGGAAGCAGTGGCGTACAAGTTTTTTCTTCAAAAATATTGAGTGCAAAGCCCGTACGGACGCCACTGGTGAAAATAATGAAATTGTTTGTACATCACAAAATGCATATTGAGGCCTAGAAGACGTGTACCAAATTTCATAAAGATATCTGGAATAGTATCAAAGTAATTATAAAAAAATCATATATTTTTTAATATTTCAACACCCTGTATCTTGAAAATTAAGCTCTTGCGGACCTATGTTCATATGAACTTTTTGTCTGAAAATCATCCAAGGATTATCACCCTCAAGTATCGGCATTCAATTAATAAACACCCTGTATAATGGCAAAATGTATTTTTCAATTGAAGCTATTTGTGCATGAAGGTGTTAACTAGCAAATGCTGTATTTCGAGAAAAAATAAGTTAAAGTTTAATGACTGGAAATTTTTGAGTATTGATTTGAATCGAGATTCACAAACACAGTGCTTTTGTGGAACAATCCAAAAATGTTTTGCTTTAGTAAGCCTACATTTTTTTTTCAAAAGTGTTAACTTTTAATGGTGTAATGAAAGTTAACACCTTTTCGCGTCTGTAGAATTTGGAAATGGGAGGATAACTTTTTTTATTTCAGTGTTTTGAGGTTACTATGCACATCTATTGACAAAAGACTCCACAAACTAAAAGAAACAGATGATAACACCTTTTTGCATTCAAAAACTCAAAAAACCCGAATTTGTTAGTCAACACCTTCATGCACTAATAGCTTCAATTTAAAAAAAGTTTACGAGAGCGTACAAAAAAGTTATGACTATTTCAATGAGTGAAAAGGTACGTAAGTGGCAAGAACAATTCCGTGCTCAGATTTGAATTTTGCATGTCAAACCACCCTCATAATATACCAAATTTCATCAATATAACTTGATTATTTTGAAAGTTATTTAAATAAATCAAACATTAAAATTCAACTGTTAATATCAACTTTCGGGATAGAGAAGTTCGGGGAGATCGCAATATTTTTGTGTGAGGAATCTTCTGTTACCTGTATATCGGTATTGGCTAGGGGCCTATCGATATCGGCCGATTATCGGTATATAGGTTAAAAAAGTCATATCGGTCGATCACTAAAATAAAGTTCCTTCAAAAACAATAAGGCTTTATAACTTTTTTTCGTAAATCGCATATCTCACGAGATAAGGGAGTAGAAGATCTTGTATCGGACACCCTGTACAAAAGGTTAGAGAATTTGATAAGAATTTTCCCTATGAGATTATTGTATTCGAAGAATGATTTACAGGAAAATGCGAGCTGAAAATAACAAGTATGAGAATATTTTCGGTGTGTAAAGGTTTTAATTGGTTTTTCAAGGGGAATTGGATTGTAGTGTGAATTCAAAAAAAAAGTTGAGAAAAGTGTGTTGATATAAAATTGAAGGAATATTTTCAGCACTTCAGTTCAATAGCCCAAATTGTGTAGAATGTTTTTATATCATCTACAAAATCGAACTGATAAGTTTATAATTTGTCACTTTTTATTTAATCAACGCTCATACCAAGCTGTTTGGAACGATTACAGATTTTATTATTGATCGAAACGTTTTGTGTTTGTGTATACCATATCAAAGAATCCCTGCCACTACTTGCATCAAAATACAAACCATCAACCTATATAATCATTCATCTAATTCTAAGGTCAAAGCAAAATCTCAACCGCTTATTTTTAACTTCCACGTTCCAGAATCCGCTATTTATGTTTTCATCTGAACATTAGCTGAAAATCACGCCTGAGACCGGTGGTCTCCTCTACTAATGACGTCAAACGGTGACCTCAGATTCCGCATTTTCTGGCCCTCAAGATAAGACAAAGAGAAAAAATTCTTCAAGCGTAAAGTTCTTATCGATTCTCTGTAGAGTAATGAGAACAAAGCTATAACATGAATGGATGCTAATCATGTTAAATATTCTCACTAGAGGTCCTGAGGGTCAGAATAACAACTCCATTTTAATATAAATCTTACTTCTGTGAAAGTTGAACTTTGGCGTCTCACCCGGCAAATTGCAAAAATGACACGTTAATAAAGATAATAAGTAGGTAATAAGTTTGATGTTTTTCAGATCAAAATATATCATATTATTATGCTGTTCTCTTATTTTACTGTGCGGCGAAACCTGATCAAGTAGTACTTATCAGCATATCGAAACAGTCTTCAATCTCAGGAAGAGAAATCTATTTATAGATTTATATCTCTTGAAATCCAAGTCAGTTGATGTACTAACATATATGTATTAACATCTGAGATCTGAACTATTTTCTTTCATATTATTGAAATACGATTTAGATAAACACGTAATTTTTTTAATAGGTATTGTGCCCTTTCGGCTTCAAAATGACCATTTCTCATGATCAATCTCTACATATCTCGTCTCATCAGTCAATTTCGCAGTAAACATTTCTTAATCCTGATAAAGCTGCTATTCAAAACATATTGACCATATACAACCGATAACCAGTGACCCCTGTAAAGTACTTTGTCCATTAAAGAACGACAACCGGAGCACTCTTTATCCAGTATTGTGTGGAATACTGTCCAGATTATATCTTAGTGATGAATCATTAGTTTTTGAAAATGAAGACCGAACATCTTATCACTGTTTCTCCTCCCGCAGATGTAGTCTCTTCCACCGGCAGTATGATTGTGATCTCAAACAGATTGCCATTCGTACTTCAAAAGAACAAAGAGGGCAAATGGATAAGGAAGGCAAGGTATAATATGAAACTAGCATATTCAATACCTAATTGAATAATGATTTTCCAGTGCTGGAGGCTTGGTAACAGCAGTGGCTCCTGTGGTGATAAACGGAAATGGCTTCTGGGTCGGATGGCCGGGTGTTCATTTGGAGGACCCCAACGAACCAATTCCTGAGAGTGATCCAGATGATATGACCCCCACTGCCGGACTCAAGTCGAATAAGGTAATCTGTCCTCATTTATCAATCTCATTACTCAAATTGGTACCATTAAGGTGGTAGCAGTTCAAATCGACCCGGTCATTTTTGATTCATACTACAACGGCTGTTGTAACGCGACATTCTGGCCACTTTTCCACTCCATGCCTGATCGTGCGAGTTTTAAACGGGATCACTGGAAAAACTATGTTTTGGCCAATAAGGAATTTGCGGAGTGTACAATGAATGCACTAAGACAACTTCCTAGAAATTCCGAATCACCACTTTTATGGGTCCACGACTACCATTTGATGCTGGCGGCGAATTGGATTCGGCAGTATGCTGAAGAAGAAGGTATTCCCTGCAAGCTGGGATTCTTCCTTCACATACCTTTTCCCCCATGGGACATATTCAGATTGTTTCCATGGTCTGATGAAATTTTGCAGGGTATGTTAGCCTGCGATATGGTGGGCTTCCACATCACAGACTATTGTCTGAACTTTGTTGATTGTTGTCAACGAAACCTGGGCTGTAGAGTGGACAGGAAGAATCTCCTTGTAGAACACGGAGGCAGAACAGTACGTGTGAGGCCACTTCCAATTGGTATACCCTTTGAACGTTTTGTGGAACTGGCCCAGAAAGCCCCTAAAGTGATCGCAACCAACCAAAAAGTCATTTTGGGTGTAGATAGACTGGATTATACCAAAGGCCTTGTACATCGTCTGCTGGCTTTCGAAAAGTTACTAGAGAAACATCCAGAGCACCTCGAGAAGGTGTCCCTAATGCAGATATCAGTACCATCAAGGACCGACGTCAAAGAATATCAAGAGCTCAAAGAAGAGATGGATCAGTTAGTCGGTAGGATTAACGGTAGATTCACAACAGCAAACTGGTCGCCTATTAGATACATCTATGGCAGTATTTCTCAAAACGAACTGGCTGGATTCTACAGGGACGCTGCAGTTGGACTCGTCACACCTCTAAGAGATGGGATGAATTTAGTTGCTAAGGAATTCGTCGCGTGCCAGATAAATGTTCCGCCAGGAGTTCTCATTGTGTCGCCTTTTGCGGGCGCTGGTGAAACAATGCACGAAGCACTTATTTGTAATCCCTATGAAATTGACGATGCTTCAGAGGTGATCCATAGAGCACTCACGATGCCCGAAGACGAGAGGATTTTGAGAATGAACTACTTGAGACGAAGAGAGAAGTTGAACGACGTCAACTATTGGACAAAGAGCTTTTTAAGTGCAATGGGCTCCTTGCAAACTCAAGATGGTGTGGATGAAGTTGGCTCCGTTTCCATGCCTGCGGTGACTCTGGATGACTTCGATGAATATTTGTCGAAATACATCGGCAATACACTTAAACTGGCCTTGCTGTTGGACTATGATGGTACTTTAGCACCAATTGCTCCACATCCTGACCTAGCCATTATTCCTGCCGAGACTAAAAAAGTCTTGGAAAGATTATCCAATCTGTCGGACGTGTACATTGCTATTGTCAGCGGTAGAAATGTTGACAATGTAAAACAGATGGTATGTGTTTACTGATAATTGGCATGTTTTAGAACCATGTTATTTCAGGTTGGCATTGAAGGAATTACCTATGCAGGAAACCACGGTCTGGAAATTCTTCACCCCGATGGATCCAAGTTTGTGCACCCCATGCCAACAGAGTTCCATGCCAAAGTAGGCGAACTGATGAGAAATTTGCAGGAGCAGGTATGCAGAGATGGGGCATGGGTCGAAAACAAAGGGGCATTGTTGACCTTTCATTTTAGGGAGACTCCGATTCATTTGAGGTAATTGACAAATCTGTTGAAATTGAATGATAAATTTATGATTCCAGGGCGGAACTGGAACAAAAGGCCAGAACAATGATTGAGGAGGCCGGTTTCACTGTGGGCAAGGCACACTGTGCTATTGAGGCAAAGCCGCCAGTAGAATGGAACAAAGGAAGAGCCTCCATTTACATTCTTAGAACAGCATTTGGAGTGGACTGGAGTGAAAGAATACGGATCATTTATGTCGGTGATGATGCAACTGATGAAGATGCCATGCTGGTGAGTGTTATTTTTTCGTTCTGATAAATACTGAATATGTAATAATTGCAGGCTCTGAAAGGTATGGCAGCAACTTTCAGAGTAACTTCATCACATATAGTCAAGACATCGGCTGAAAGACGTTTGCCTTCAACCGATGCAGTCTTGACAATGCTCAAGTGGATTGAAAGACATATGAGCAGAAGGAAGCCATCTGTTGACTACAGAAAAAACTCCCTCGGCAGGGCCGCCTCGTCAGCATCAGCCGTGCAGATCGAAATGTCAATGCAAGTTCCTTCAGGATCTAGTCCCCCTTCCCCCAATAAATCAGCTTCCAGACTGTCGCCCGGCTCTAAAACCAGTTCTGATTCCAATTGATTTTGTGATAGGTATATATGGGGAAATCCACCGGTAACAGATTCTTTTGTTGTAAAAAGAAACGACTGCGTTATTCTTGTCAGAATATCATTTCAGTTTCTAGCGGATTTCTTCACCTGTATATAAGTGTTCTTAGGCTATGATGGATGATTTCCGGATATTTGTTGTCTCTTACAAAGCTCGCATTTGTCAGATAAGCGAGTCTTCAATTCGTCTAGACTGATTCGATTGTGTTTCCTGCACAAAATAGAAGTTTGCGCCATACATATTTATTTTTTTAGATACTTTCTAGTTTTACATTTTTTTTGTACACTCGATGATGTTCACCGACCAAAAGTCCAAGATATTTTGTTTTGTACAACTCATATACACTATTCGTAAGGCTTTATAGACGTATAAATGTAATATTGACGTAATAAATTATTTAACAACCATTTTTCACGTCTACACCCCAACCTTTGTTTATAAGTGAAATAAAATTATATCTTGTTCCTGGGTTTATTTTCTCATCACCCCTCGTAGACTAACAGACA
Organism: Orchestes rusci; assembly: GCA_958502075.1. Taxonomy (NCBI): domain Eukaryota; kingdom Metazoa; phylum Arthropoda; class Insecta; order Coleoptera; family Curculionidae; genus Orchestes; species Orchestes rusci. The sequence continues at coordinate 15,570,613 of OY293314.1, forward strand.
TGCGCAAGCGTCAGCCTATCGCAATAGTACTCGCCGTTAGTGACCAGAGGAAACAATTGATCCCGTGTAGCCGAGAGTGCCCGAGTGTCGAATTTCAACGGCTGTGTATGTTGCGCGCGAGATAATTGAATACATAGTATTATATTATGGAATGATATACTTTAAAAAATATGCAGCGGTTCGTCGGTTATCATTTCAGTCATTATTGTAAATCATAATTTATGTGCTGTGTTTGGGTATTATGAGGATTCAAGCCCGTTACCCATACAAAACACATACATTATGATTTACAATAATAATTGAGATAATAACCAAGTGCTAACCGACGAACCGCTGCATACAACGCGACGCCAATCTGATTCGGGAGAACTCGGCTAGATGGAATCATTTGTTGCCTCTGGTCTCTAACGGCGAGTCGCAATAGTAACATTATCAGCTGACTTTTGATTATTTCTAGCATAGATTCCAGTCCAGTCAGTCGTAGTAGTAACCCAACCGTATAAGAGTGAGGTCGTTCCATCAACATTCACAAAATGTCTCAGGGTAATGTCATATTATGTGTCAAAACAAATATTTCACTTAATTTTAATCTATTTTATGATAGGTTGCACATGTGCGCACAAACAGTTCGATGATTACGAAGCATTTTTAACTGAGTAAGTAGAGGTTGGACTTAGAACATTGAACGACTAGAAGTATAAACAAACATTGTTGTGTGAGTAAAACATGTCACAAACATGGGGGGAAAGGGGAAAAGCCAGATGCTTGTTTGCCATATTATACTTTCTTGAAATTCCTTTCATCAGATTTTCTGCCACCAATTGTCAATAGTAATGACTTGAAGTTCACTAATATCAAATAAATGCATATCTCTTTAATATTCTAGGCTCCTGATTTTTTATCGCTATTAACATTTGTTGTTGAATGCTCAAACGGTTTTCATGAATTTTTTGTATCCGTCTGAGGCAGCTGTAGAGCGAATTGAATAGCTCAACAGCTTTCACTGCCGGTCCCAAGCCCGGGTAAAGGTGTAGAGGAGAAGAGTTGAAGCCAGTTCCCTCTCCCTGCCCCAGCGAATATAAATGCGCGTTTTTTTACATCGACCGATGCTTTTTAGTATCGGCCCAACGTCGACAGCCGGCATCGGGCCGGAACGTATGTTCCTCCGGTCGACAGCTGAGCCACAGTTCTTGAGACTTACATGCATATCCGACCATAGCTCCGCGTCGCGGCATCGATGCGAAGTTTGAGCATCGGCGTTACGACTATTATCGTTGTTTGAGTACTACTATACTCAAACAACGCTATTATTGAATGGCAGAGCGTATTTTTTATTAGTTAATGATAACGTTCTGCCAAGCGTTTTGCTTGTGATACATTCATGAAAATGGCGATGAACAAGCTAGTAAAACCTACAGTGGCGACAAACGTGGACCCGGCGGCCATTTTGGCCTTCATTATTTTTTGACGTAAGATGTGACATGGATGCGTAATGCTCAGTATATATTTTGATTTATTTATATTTGCCTACGAGATTTAGTACTTGCACTAAAGAATTTTTTTAGCGTTGATCGTGTATTTTCACTGTTTATTTCCTCACGTGAATTGGTGTGTTGTTTGACAACGGATCAATATTACTCCCTTTTCCTGAAACGTAGATAAATTGGAAGTTTCGAAAGTCTCACTTTGACAAGACGAGTAATTCCGGCGGCCATTTTCGGCATTATTTATCTTGTCATTGTCGCCACTGTCTTGTATACAGTGTGTCCAAGATAAGGATGCACAGGATGGAGATCTCGGAAACTATAAAAGATACAGTGTCGGTTGAATTAGACAAAAATTGCGCATTTTGATACCCAACAAAGTCCCGTTTTAGAAATTTGAAAATTCCAAGCCGTTTCGGAAATATCCGATAAAAACCGAAATATTGCGATTTCGTTTTTATTTTTTTAAAAGCTATTTTGGAAGATATGAAAAAACCGAATACACTTTTTCATTGTCACTTTTCAAGCCCTACAAAACAGCCTTGAAAGACTTTCCGTACGACGTTCCGTTTTGGAGAAACCATCATCAACTTAGTTTTTTTAAATACGGTCCTGGATTTTTTATGACGAATTTTTAAAGCCTCTTATGTTCCTAAACCAACGATGTATCGCACTTATTGAAAAAGAGGTGTTTGTTTTTAATCCTATTAAAAATGTATTTTTTGACTCTCTCTAACACATGAGTTCTTATGGAAAAATCCATCAATATAATTTTTTTGAATAATTGCGATACATTGTTGGTTTAGGAACATAAGAGGCTCTTAAAATCCGTCATAAAAAATCCAGGACCGTATTTAAAAAAACAAAGTTGATGATGGTTTCTCCGAAACGAAACGTCGTACGGAAAATCTCTCAAGGCTGTTTTGTAGAGCTTGAAAAGTGACAATGAAAAAGTGTTTTTGGTTTTTTCATATCTTTCAAAATAGCTTGAAAAAAAATAAAAACGAAATCGCAATATTTCGGTTTTTCGGATATTTCCGGAACGGCTTGGAATTTTCGAATTTGTAAAACGAGAACTTGTTGGGTATCAAAATGCGCAATTGTTGTCCAATTTAACCGACACTGTATCTCTTATAGTTTCCGAGATCCCCATGCTTTGGGACACACTGTATAGTCACTGTAGTAATACCTATCCTGAGTAGTTTTGACGTTGAGCCATAAACGAAAGATCGTCTAAAAAGATTTATTTTTCCAATGTTTTGGTCAAAATCAGAACACAAATATGCTAATATGCACAAAAGCTTGTATTCAACATATTAAAAGTAAAACATGGGTACACTAGTGGTCAGATAAATAGCACATTCCTAAAACTTGATGAAACTTTGATCCTGCATCGGTGATCAATCCATTTGTTGGTTTAGCTATTTGTTACGTTTTAAAAAGGGCTAGAAATCTGAATTTTTTCTGTGTAACTTTCGATAAAAATGGCTAGCGTCATTCGAAAGAGGGGCACAATTCATGTACTTCTTTGAAATTTCACTAAAATTTAACAAAGAAGTGTCCATGAAATTTTGAATTTGACAAAAATAACTGATTTTTGTAAATTTTTGAAGAAATCATGAGAAATGGGTCAATTCCAAGTTTAAAATTACACAGCTTTTAACCACTTTTCAAACGTGACAGGAGGACCCTGAACCAATTTTTGAAAAAAATCACCAGAACACGTAAAGTGACAAAATAAAAATGATCCAATATTTTTGGTGAAAATGAGCATGAAGTTCACTCAATTGTTCAGTACACTCATTTTTTACCAAGAATTCATCAACACAAAAAAAATATGGCATTCAAAACCTAACCTTTCTGCCTCCACATCTATTGCCTCCAGCATTGCCTTGCCAAGATTTAATGAGGATCTCAATATCTTTAATAATTTGGAATTGTGATTTTTACGTTAGGCTGCTGTAATAACAAAGAAAAACTGCTATGTTCCTACCCATAACTTATATATGGTTTGTTTTCAAGAAAAAGATGATATTTTACTAAAAAACAATTCCTTATAGGACTACGGTACCTCGGACATATCTGGATAACTCTTCTGAAACAAAAGATAATCATTTTTTATTCCAATTTGTATTTTGCGATGTTTTTTTAAGACGGGCTCAACTTCAAAATTTTAGGATATAGTCTAGTAAATGCATGCATATTTAAAACTACCGATTTCGTAACAAAACTGAGGAAGTTTTTTTCTCAACGGTTTTATAAGTTTTCGAGGGTGCTTAATCCGAATGTATGGTTTGCTGCCCTCTAGGAGCTCGGCTTCATGGTCAAAAACGCAAGAAATATGATTTTTTTGAAACTTATTTCAGTTTTTTGCTTGTATCTCAAAAACCGTATGTTTTTTGGAAATGAGCCATCCATACAAAATTAATGTAAATTAAATTTCCTACCAAATGAAATACTCAGCTGTTATTTTCTGAGAGGCGATATACGCGCTAGAGCATGCCAAAGAACGATTTCTTGTTATTTTTACAAAACTTCAGAAACACCTTCTTACAAGTCGGTAAATATACAAGTATCAATAAAAAAGTTAATTTCACGTGAAAAAACATTTTAGTCGGCACCAGCAACACTACATGCCCTCTCTCCCCGCCCCACTCTTAAACCGCCGGCGCCGCCTATTTTTGCTTTGTGGTATGCGTGCAGCGTGCGTTACCCATTCAAATTAGTGATAATCCCGTCACGTCTTTCAATCATTTTGTGATAAACTTATACAGGGTGTCCGGAAATTACGCGTCAGGATTTTGGTGGGCGATTCTACATGAAAAATTAATGCAACCAACTTCTATACAATTTTTTCAAAAACTTCAAAAATTTTTTCAAAGTACGAATTTTTAATTATTTAAGGTACGGTTAATGTTTAAAGTCGTTTTTCTCGGAAACCGTTAATTCTACGATGATGCAACACGAGCACCTTTTTAAAAAATATTTTGATGCTCTTTAGTAATTTGACATCCAAATTTATAAAAAGATTAAAACAAAAAAGTTCTAAGTAATTTTCCTAAGGTGAAGGACAGCTTCAGCCTTTTGTCATTGACGACTAGCGTCAAATTAATAGGGTGAATACAAAGAAACACTAGTGACATGCATGCAAAATTTGGCGAAAATCATTACACTAGAAAAAAAGTTATGAAAAAAAATAAGAAAAAAAAAATTTTTTTTTAAGACCCTGTATCTTCCTTAATTTTGAGTTTTTGAAAAAATTGTATAGAAGTTTGTTGCATTAATTTTTCATGTAGAATCGCCCACCAAAATCCTGACGCGTAATTTCCGGACACCCTGTATATACAGAGTGCTAACGCGAAAACTAGAACCTCTCATCGTTGATTGAATACCTGTACTTATTCAATCAACGCTCTCATAACTTTGTCATTTTTCAAGTTACGAGAAATAGTGTGGAGATAAATGTTGCAGGTATCATCAAATAGCTTTATCAAAAAAAAATTGTAGTTCGCGGTCCAAAGATATGAAGTAACATACGTTTTTTCAAATGGAACTCCCTGTATATAATTATATGTTCAAAAACAGATTATTTGTCTGATTTTAAAAATATATGGTTTTATGCCTTTCTGATGAGCCGTTACGGAAATATTTGACTTTTGCATTGAGAATATTTTGAATCAACCGATAAATAACCTAACGACTTGGAAAGCATCCGTCATCATCACGATACACTTACAAAAAAAAACAATGTATGCGGAAATGGGGCATAGGACTATCAGAATGAAATAGGAGGGTATAAACGATTTTAAAAATGACGCTAGAAAAAAACTAGAAGCTTGAAAGAGAGACCAGAGCAATGAAATCCTGTAATGAGTGTGATTCTTGGAAGGTGAAGATCAAGGAACTATCTGCGAAGGTAACCGAAGACACATAGGCTAAATGAGAGAACTTCAGATTGTCAACCAAAAATAGGAGAAAACCCTTGCGGGCCCTGAAGAAGCTGTCTAATGATCATCTTGCCGTTGATACTTCGTCGCCTGAAGTACCTTCACTCATATACCTATTCCAGTCCTACATTCAAACAGGAGTAGCTTGGAGTGCTATCAAGAACAAACTGAGGATTTTGAGTGATTGGACGGGAAGAGCGCAGAATGGATATTCCGGAACTTTTGACTTACTTTCTTACTTTTTTTGAGAGAAGTGAATATTGCAAACTTTTTTTCATGATGCATACTCTCACGTGTAATAAGGGTTTGAAAACACATATTTCTCGTTTGTGTGGATATACAAAAATAGTATATTATTCAACGAGCGGGAAATGTAGGTTATTACTCACGAGGATGAAGTTTGCTGAGTAATCATCTGAGTGAGTAATATCCATTTCCCGCGAGTAGAATACTAAACTTTTTCTATGATTATCAATAATTATTGAAGCGAACTTTGAAATATTCAATTACATTTGGACGGCACTTTTCGAGAACTAGTTCACCTAAAGTGAGGTTAGGTTGTCAACACAATGTGACGATGACTATAAAACAAGTATGGACGGTCAAATGGGCTGTTTCAAAATGATGTTTTTGAAAGTTGACATTTTGACGAATGTTCTGATTGGCTCTAAAACAGTGGAGCAATGAGATAAGATCATTTTCATTGGTTGAAAACAATTGAGTAATGAAAAAAAAGTCACCGGTTAGAGTAACGAGTTACATTAACCAATAGAAAGTGGATGTATAATACATTTATTATTGAATAGTCATAAAAAAAAATATTGTTTTTCTCTGATCTGTAGCGTGATTACCTCTCATCAGAAAATCAAAGGTGACTAGTGCATTTTGTTGAAAATGGTATGTTCTTTATTTTGTATATATTGCTCATCTTCTAAGAACGTACAGTTTTTGAAATATAAGCATATGAATCTGAAAAAAGTCCATAAAACTCTGATTTTTTGCGTTTTTGGCATGAAGCCTACAAGGCAGCAGACTATAAATTCGGTCACAGCAGCCCCAAAATCACAACAACCGTTAAGAAAAAAACTTTCGCAATTTTGTTTTGGTCAAAATACCGATTAATTGGGATAATATACGATACTTTTAACACAATTCGAAAGAAAAAAGATGATTTAACTTATGCTGCAGTTTACATTGCCCCTTAAAAATACGACAAACAATTTTTTTTTGTTACGCGAAACTGATATTCGACACACAAAATATCTTCTTGATAAAGAAGTTTACTACATCAAGTGTATTACTTGTTGATCTCGCAATACCAAGAAAAAAAGACTCAATAATAATTATTATTATCATATTTATCAGTGACCTTGTATATTACCGTGATGTGTGAAATAAAATCTCAATTGAATCGACAATAGCTTTTACTAAATTGGAGATTTCAAATAATTGGCGACCAAGAATCACATTTTATTCATATCTATCTATATCTGTATTACTATTATGCACCAACATCGTAGCACACCATTCCACAAATAATATGCAAGTCGAAATCACCACATCAAAAGCTTTGTCCCAACTCCAGAAGAAATGACGTACCATGCCGATAAAATGTGTAACTGCAATTTTTGCAGGAACTGGTCGACCGATGAACTTTGTGCATGCGAAGGCTGCTCCACAAGCTGCCGCAGCCTTTCCCATTGGTCAATAAATATCAAGTGCTTTATGCAATGCTCTGCCGATGTCGGCGATGCGTTACCAAACCGACAATCATTTTGAAACGTTTCGATCAAGCGTTTGTCGAAAAACCTGAAGATAATTTGCAAAGGCCCGGATAATCATTACGATTCCGCGGTACATGGAATATACAGGCCTCACCAATAAAATAAACGAAGTTGCCAACAAATTACAAAATGCCCAAATAGACATCGTAGTTTTAACAGAGACGAAAAAGAAAGGAAAGGGGTCGGAAAACTGGGGTAGTTACGACCACTTCTACAACGGAGTACCCAAGGAAAGCAGAGCTAGAGCCAAGCAGGGAGTATCCATAATAGTCCACAGGAGAATAAGAAAGTATAACTTCAGATGGGAATCGATTAACGAAAGGATGATAAAGATGCATTTAAAAATATCAGGGAATATATCATGAATGATGGCGAACTAGTCTACAATAAATACTCATTCTATGAACAACTAGACGAAAAAATAGTAAAAATAGGATCGTCAAGAGAAATAACACTTCCAGGAGACTCTAACGGTAGAACAGGAAGAGAACAGAAGGACCTGGTAGTTCCTAGCTGTAGGAGTACAGAGAGGTGCCTCATGTGGAAGTGATCACTACTTTTTAAAAGGAGAAATAGTGTCAACAATAACAGCAAAAGGCAATAGGAAAAACCATACTGGTGGGACGAAGAAATTGAACACGAAATAGATAAAAAAAGGAAAAGGTACCACGTAAATTTTAAGTTCGAAAAATATGGAAGACGAGATAAAATACGAAGAATCACAAAAAATACGGAACAAACAATGTGGAAAGAAGAAAAATAAATGAAAAAGGGTTTATTCAAGACTCAATACGTACATACATTGGAGAAAGAAAGAGTCCAAAAAGTTGGAAATTTCTCAAAAGTATAACAGGAGGCTGAACACCCCAAAAATGGAACAAATACTTTGAAGATATGCAGACAGAAGAAAGGCTTCGATTTGAAGACATCCAAAATGAAAATAAGGGTATATTTATACAAGGATCCCCAATTAGAATAACTTTGGCAGAGGTCAAAGAAGTGTGTGAGAACTTCAAAAACGGAAAAGCCCCAGGACCGGGTGATATTGCTAATGAACTTTTGAAATACGTCACAGATAAACTATACGAGCTATTAAGCAACGTATTCCAAAGGTGCCTCAACAGGCACGAAGTATACATAGAATGGAAGACATCACACCTATCGACGATATACAAGAAGGGAGACAAGAATAGCAGCGATCACTATCGGGGAATAGCCGTCACAAGCGCTTAAAGTAGAGTATATGGGAAAATCTTGAAGAACAGGCGATAAAAAAAATATACCGATATGGAGGCAGAAGAACAAGCAGGCATCCGAGCAGGGAGATCCACAGTCGCCCATCTGTTTACGCCAACTCAAATTTGATAAAAAAAACAAGCAGCACGGAATCAAGAGGTACAGTGGAAAGCATATGAATTCGCACACACAGTTATTTTTTGACAACCCTCGTAATATGCATAAGTGAAATAAACCAACACACATGTATTGTGATCTGCGTTTCATTATCTCCGATCACGTGTCGTTTGTTTACTTCGATGATTTTTGGTTTTAAACCATGAATAACAAAAACTATCAAGCCACTGCACATCTTACATACCTACTAGCCAATAATTCAATTGCCCTTCGCCCTTCGCAACACTGAATAATACATTTGAGCTGAAATAATCAATCTCAGAACCAAAAATGCTTTTTTGATTACTTATGACTTGTCATTTTGACAAAAGTGTGGGTTACTATGCATTGATTAATGACACCATTAATCAATGTTACTATGACCGTTGTTTGAACCTATAATCAAACAACGCTATGACAAAGTTTGGCATTTTACGAGGGTTGTTCAAAATATTGTGTGCGAATTCAAATGCTTTCCACTGTACATCTTTTGTTCGTTGATCTGAAAAAGGCCTATGACAGTATACCCTTGGTAAGGCTTTGGGAGGCTCTTCAACATAGCAACATAAATATGGAGTTGATGACAGCTGTGAAGTCTTTATACGCGGGGTTCACATCCAGAGTCAAAACCAACAAAGGATTAACATCTGGATTCACTGTCACCAAGGATTTTAAACAGGGTTGCTGTATATCTCCAACGCTATTCAAAATTCACTTGGCAGTACGCGCTGGAGACATAGAAACGGAGATTCAATAGCATGGGCATGCCAGTGGATGATGACACGGCATTATACAGGGTGTCTCACGGTGACCGTCCATTAGAATATCTCGGGAAATAAAGTGATTGGGATTTTGTAAATTTGTATGGTAGAGACTACAAGAATTCTCTCTTCAAATGAATTAGTAGCTACGTTCCGCGACTTCCGGTTATACCGGAGTAGGTGTCAAATCACTTGTTTTACATGGAACACCTTATATATTATTTCAGAACTCTAGGCAGTATCATGTCCTATACCTAGGTATACGAGTTTTAGAAATATTTGAGTTTTTTTCTTAAACATGGCGTTTGTAGGCTTCAGTTTGAATGTAAATTTTACCTTAAAGAGAGACTTTATTACTTGATTTGTGTTGGATTCCTTGTTGAAAGAGACCTGCTTTAAAAGATTTGTAACAATATTTCACTAACCATATCAATTCAGGGTGGTCAAAAAACACGATTAAAAATGAAATCAGGAAAACAGCCAAAAATCTACTTTTTCAAATGAAGACCACCAAATTTTATGATTTCATCTGGTATAAAATATAGGTAGAAAAAATCATTCGACTTTTCTGGATTGGACAATGCTATACAAACTTACCTTCATTTCCAATGCTACCTAGGATGAAGTGATGGAATTTGATGGTTTCCATTTGGAAAAAAAATGATTCTTTTGCACTTCTCTCGATTTTATTTATGACCTTATTTTTTGACCACCCTGGCTAGAGGTTAGATTAGATTCACGATTTACATCTTCACCCAAAAACATATTGAAGGTACCTACAAAATGCTTCAAACCTTGCTCTACTCCTGGACTACGATGGCACCCTGACCCCCCTGGTGGCTCATCCAGACCTAGCAGTAATCCCTCTTGAAACCAAGAAAATCCTAGAAGAAATCTCAGCAATCCCCAATATCTTCGTAGCCATGATTTCAGGACGGGCGCCTGGAAATGTCAAAGAAAAAGTGGGCATAAACGCCTTCACCTATGCGGGAAACCATGGCCTAGAAGTAATCTACCCCGATGGCACCGTTTACAATCATCAGCTCCCTTCCACATTCAACCAACAAGTGCAAGATCTAATCTCGTCTTTGGAGAAGAAAGTTGTGCACGATGGTGCATGGATAGAGAACAAAGGGGCATCTCTGTCATTCCACTTCCGAGGAGTTCCGGAGAAGATGCAGCCCGAAATGGAACAAAAAGCTTGGGAACTAGTTGAAGCTGCTGGTTTCAAAGCGGTTAGAGGTCATCTGGTTGTAGAGGCCAGGCCTAAGGTTGATTGGAATAAGGGCAAAGTTGCGGTTATGCTGTTAGATCAGAGGTATGGCTTGAACGAGTGGCAAGGAAAGATCAAGGTGATTTTCGCAGGGGATGATGTTACTGATGAAGATGCTATGCTGGTAAGTGTTTGTTATGTTGTACGGATATGAAGTCAGTGATTGATTCTAGGCACTCAAAGGAAATGCGGCCACATTCAGGATTGCAGCAAATGCTGATGTCCAGACTCATGCAGCTAGATTGTTATCAAATACCCAGTCTGTCGTTGGTGTTCTGAAGTTGATTTTGAAATTATTTAAGAAATAGGCTTCGGATCTGGATTCCGTGATTTTGCTTTTAACAAATAGAATCAGCAGACGTTACTCCTGCAAACTTGGATTTATTGTTGGCGTACTTTTTCTATCTACTCCATGGAAGACTGTTTATCTGGTCTGAAAGACTTTGCAGGGTTGGATTATGAAGAGTTTTGGTTCCATGATACAAACTTCTTTCTCAACGTTGTGGATTGTTGTCACATACAATGAACAATCTGCATAGATTTTCAAATGACTTGAAATTTTATATACATACAGTGTGACCCATCTGTTTTCGGGTCACCCAGATCATTGAATGACGGGTTTGGCGCGGGTTTTATTTTAATTGTAGAGCTTGGCAAACTGTACCTTGCACATGTGCGCACAAACAGTTCGATGATTACGAAGCATTTTTAACTGAAGGGAAAAAGCCAGCTGCTTGTTTGCCATATTTACTGTCTTGAAATTCCTTTTTGTACAACCTACACGTAAAGTCCACTTTTCAAAGCAGGCAAAGCAGGCGGAAACTCGCTAATTTTGGCAGCCGGGCCTAAAAGTACTTTCGCGCCCGCGGGCGCAAAAGTAGGTCGCTTAGCAACGGTTCCTTGGATCCCAACGCCTCTGAATCTAATAACCACGTGACAGTCTAGCATATCAAAAGGAACTTAACACGTGACAATCTCGGTGACAATGAATGCGCACCACAAAAGAATACAGGAACACACCTATTGTAACCATACCATGATTGACAGTTGTCACTCGTCAGTTGTATGTTGTCTGACTTGTCAGCAGTGTAGTGCAGTGATGCAGTGTATCGGATCGACTATTTATTTTTGATTTTCACAATGATTATTCAAATGATTACAAACTGGTTGTACAAAAAGCACTGTTTGCATCACGGACGAAAGATGATTTTGACTCGGCTAATATCTGCCCTCGCTTCGCTCGTGCTGCTACTTAGGTATACCCTCGTCAAAATCATCTACTTTCCGCCCTTGATAAAAAATGTACTATTAGCCAGATTTTCTTATTTGAAGTTCACTAAATCGAATAAATGCATTTCTCTTCAATATTCTTGGCCCCTAATTTTGCATCGCTATTACTATTTGTCGTTGATTACTCGAACGGTTTTCCTAATTTTTTTGTATCCGCCTGACGCAGCTATAGGGCGAATTGAGTAGGTCGACAGTTTTCACCGCCGGTCCCAAGTCCGGGTAAAGGAGGAGGGTGGTAGCGGTAGGCAAGTTTCCTGTCCTACGGAGAAAACATACCTGGTAAAAACCTGATCAATCGCTTCGGAACAGAACGGAAAATAAAGGTGAACCAAGCTAAGGAAACGGACAACGATATGCGGTACATACAGGCCTCACCTATAAAATAAACGAATTGAAAAATCTCCAAATAGACATCGAATAACTGGGTGGGCAAGTACGTACCTGGTTTGTTTTTAAAAGGACGTGTTGCAGATAGCTCCGATACTAAACTCAATTCCGGGAAGTGTCGAGTTCTAGAAGTAACACAAGTATATACGCAAATTAGACAGTGTCAAGCGTAAGCCATTAGAAAATCAACAGAAAGGTACAAAGCATTAATTATTGAGACAAAACGTAAACCCCGTATCACACTAAGAGTGAGGTTAACGGATTACTGTCTCACACTACCGCGGTGTGACAGTGTTGTCGGTTTGGAGCTTGAGCACTCCACGAACAACAGGGACGGATTAAGGGAAAAATGGACTCCGACGATTATTCAACAGATGATGGAAAACGAAGAAGAGAAGGTGATGATATAACTGAGAACGCTAATAAAAACAAGAAATGTATGAGGAGCCCGGATCAAGTTGCTAGAAGAGAAGAGAGAATGGAGATGGTTATCCAAATGATACAAAACTTAACCACGGAGATGAAAGAACTACGAAAAGAACAAAGAGACTTCAAAGAAGAAATACTGACTCTGAGAACAGAGAATGAAAACATTAAAAAAGAAAATCAAGCAATGAAGATGGAAATCGGAAACATAAATCAAAAATTGGATGCAATGGAAAAGGAAAAAAGAAGAAATAATATTGTAATCAAGGGGATAAAAATAGCAGGAAAACCAGGAGAAGAACAAAAAACCGAGGTATCAAAATTTATTACGGAGAAATTAGAAGTTAGAGTGGACATTAAAAATGTATACAAAATCGGGGAAAAAATGTGGCTGGTCGAACTCAACAATAAAAACGATAAGCTAACAATCATGAAAAACAAACAGAAGCTGAGAAAACTTGAGTACCCTATACATATAGATGATGACATGACGAAAGATGAGAGAAGTATACAATCCAAAATCAGGAACAAGGCTAAATTAGAAAAGGAAAGAGGACAAAATGTGAAAATTGGCTTTCAAAAAATTATCATAAACAATGAAGAATGGAAATGGAACAACGAACAACAAAATTTTACAAGGATGGTGAAAGTACAACCAAAAACTTAAAAAACAATAAAACAAGCACGAGACAAAATGGTAAAACGACAAAGGATTTCGAAATGGACATTGATAAGGAGAACCGAAAAGAAAAGTTGAACAAAAATAAGGAAGAATTTGAAAATTGGAGGATAGGAACATGGAACATAAAAACAATTCAAGGAAAACAGGACGAACTAGAGACAGAATTTGAAAGAGCAAATTTGGACATACTGACATTAACAGAAAGAAAAAAGAAAGGTAATGGAGATATCATAATGCAAAATGAACATGTACTCATATACAGTGGTGTATCTAAAGAGGAGCGTGCAAGAGCAGGAGTCAGATGTATAGTTCATAAAAATATGAAGAAAAATCTACAGAAATGGACGGCTGTGTCTGAAAGAATTTTAGTAGTTGAACTCAAGAATGAAAATGGGAACACAAGAACCATAGTGGCAGTATATGGACCAAACGAAGATGAGGCAACAAGAAAAAAAGACCTGTTCTGGGAGGAGTTGACAAAAACTATGGAAACACTGAAGGGAGAGATCTATCTAACAGGTGACTTCAACAGCAGAGTAGGGAGAAAAGATGAAAATTACCCAACAGTGATTGGCCAATATGGACAAGATACAAGAAACAACAATGGCAAACGGTTGCTTGACTTCTGTGTGATGCATGACCTAGTCATTACAAATACACTCTTCCAGCACAAAGATATACACAAATACACAAGAGAAGTTATTTCCAGAAAAGAGAGATCAATTATTGACTATGTGGTTGTAGAGCAGAAAAACAAACCAAATATAATAGACACACGAGTGAAGAGAGGACCAGAAATCGGAAGCGACCACTTCTTGGTAATAACAAAGATTAGAGGAAGACAAGAATACCGTAAAAAAATAGAGAAAAATCATACAAACCTGAAACCAAAACATGAAAAAATCAAAGCCTACAAACTGACAGAAAAAGAAGTGGCAGAAAAATATGCACAAGAAATTTCCAAAAAATGTGAGAGATTAAGAGAGCATATACATCTACGAACTATTCAGGAGATGTGGATTAATTTCAAACAAATTATAATGGAAACAGCTACTGAGACGTGTGGAATCAGCAGAATACTAACTAAACAAAAACAAACGGCATGGTGGAACAATGAAATCAAAGAGCAGATAAAGAAAAAGAAGGAAGCCTGGAAGAACTACCTCAAGGTGAAAACGACAGAAAAATATGAAATATATACAGAGGAAAGAAAAAAGGTAAAAAATATGAGAAAAAGAAAAAATGGGAAAAATTTGGACAAAAAATCGAAAATGCGGCGAAGGGAAACCAAAAGCTCTTCTACAATATAGTGAAATCATGCAGAGGCGAACCCAAAGGACAAAAAACATTCAACATAAAAAGTAAGAAGGAGGAAATATTAACAGATGAACAAGGAATCATGCAGAGATGGGTCGAATACTTTAAAGAATTGCTAGAGGCAAACAAAAATACAGAAGCAACAGAAGGGATAGAAGAGGAAACAATAAGTTCGACTTGGGAGACGCAAGATGAACACATAACATTTGAGGAACTTGAAAAGGCAATAAGGGAACTTAAAAATAGAAAAGCACCAGGAACCGACAACATTACAAGCGAAATGATAAAATACATGGGTGACGAAGGAAAAGAAATATTACTGGTAATCTACAATCAAATATGGAAAGAAGAAGAGCTACCGGAAGAATGGAAAACATCACTCATCGTGCCTATTTATAAAAAAGGAAATAAGCAAGACTGTAATAACTAGAGAGGAATAACAGTTATCTGCACAGCAATGAAAATATTGGAAAAAATTATAAACAGTAAAATGAGCAACATTATAGAGAATTCAATGCACGAAGCACAAAGTGCATTTCGGAAAGGAAGAAGTACAGAGGACCATATATTCACAGTGAGACAAATCACAGAAAAGAGAATGGAACAAGGAAAAAATACTTACCTGGCTTTCATAGATTTGGAAAAAGCTTTCGATAAAATACAAAGGAGTAAATTGTGGGACATATTAAGAAAGAAAGAAGTTCAACCAAAGGTAATAAGACTGATAAAGAAAATGTATGGAAACAACAAAAACTCCGTAATCAGCCAAGGCAGACGCTCAAACTGTTTCAAAATTGAAGAGGGCCTAAGACAAGGAGGTGGATTAAGCCCAGTCTTATTTACCATATATATGGATGAAATAATAAGAAGGTGTACAATCAGGACAAAAAAACTGCAAGTAGGCTACAGAAACATGCAAAATATACAAATATCAGAGGCAGCTTTTGCAGACGACATTGTATTATTTGCAGAAAATGAAAGAGACCTTAACAGTAACATCAACATATGGAGTCAGGTGACAAAAGAATATGGAATGCAAATCAACAAAACCAAAACAAAAGTTATGATAGTTGGAAAAAACATTCATCAAATGAACATTCAAGTGGAAGGAGAGAGAATAGAGCAGGTCAAAACTTATAAATACTTAGGGGTGGAACTGGACCAATTAGGAACAGCAGAACCAGAAGTCAACAGACGAATAGAGACCTCAACAAAACTTTACTATGCAATAAACAAAAAAATAATATACAGAAAAGAAATATCCAAAAACACAAAGATGAAAGTATTCAAAACTATCTACAGACCAGTACTGACATATGGATGTGAATCATGGATACTATCTCAGAGACAAGAAAGCAAAATACAGGCCATGGAAATGAAATACTTAAGAAGAGTAATGGGGGTAACAAGGATGGACAAGATCAAGAACAACGACATCAGGGAAAAAATGGATATAGAATCAATCCTAGAATTTATTGAAAAGAGAAAATTGAGTTGGTGGGGACATTTACAAAGAATGGGGAGCAATAGGCAGGTGAAACAAATCTGGGAAGCCAGAGCGGGAGGAAGAAGGATGAGAGGAAGACCAAAAAAAACATGGAACCAGACTGTAGGGGATGCACTGGAGAAAAGAGAAAAATCATGGAATGAGGCTAAAGCATTGACCAGAAATAAGAAGGAATGGGCCAGATTCGTGCACAATTAATGTAAATTGAGAAAAAAAAAATGTGGACATGTATACACCCGACACCATTTCAAATGGTACAGTATGGGGTTTTTTGATAATATATATATATATAACTGGGTGGGCTACGACCACTTCTACCGCGGAGTACCCAAGAAATTCAGAGCTAAGCAGGGAGTATCCATAATAATCCACAGGAGAATGAGAAAGTATATCATCGATCTACAAAAGGATGATAAAGATGGAAAATATCAGGATATTCTGGGAATATATCGTGGGCATACTGCCAAAAGTGACCAAGTCAAATTTTCTTGATTTCGAGTTAATATGTCCAAGAGTCCAAGTGTACTTGAAGTATCACCCGAATATTTGGAACAAGTGACCAAGTCAAAATATACTCACCGGCCACGCTCCTCCACAATAGATTCCGGACAAGAATTTGAGTCAAATAATTGATATCCCTATAACTTTTTCATTTGTTGTCCGATTTTGCTAGAATTTGTACCAAAGCGTAGCCCTATGGCTTGAGGTATTACCCTTGATTTTGGTTTTGGAAAAATAACTACTTATCCCAGCTATTTTTTTCAAGAGATACCTACATCATGCATTATTAGTTAAAAACATCTGAATTATCAGAAAGTCAATTCCATAAAAAATCAGTTGAGTCAAATGACTCATATGCAGCGAAATCTCTAAAGAAAGAGACAAACTTCCATGCATTGAAATAATAGATAAAAGCATCGGAATGATCAAAAATTCCAAAAAAAATAAAAACAAATAACTACATGTGACGTCACGTCACACTTCCGGTTAATTACAACCGGTCGGTATAAAAACGAGAAACGTAATTTCATGTTACAAGACTAGGTACCAAAAATTATTGAAATCGATATGCACGTTTTCGAAAAATGTAGGAAAAACCATTTTTTTTTTTGAATATTTGACGCCCTCTGTAGGCTCAACGAAGCATTTTTGGATAAAGGTAAGTTTGCCTAGATCAACATTTTGAGACTTTTTCAGTTGAACATTCAATGTCTTGGGTAATTTTTTGGGCAGCATGGTCGGTTACTCTGGGCATTTTTGTTCTCTTGCCGAGTGCTGATGATCATCTGTTAGTTCAGTCTGGTACTGTTTGGACATTTCATTTGCGCAGACGGGCTCTCTTTACCTGCATGCCCGCCCCCGCATTTGGGACAGCAGAGTTTGTAGTTGCAGTGTTTTGAAACATGTCCAAAACTAGAACACTTAAAACAAATTGCCAAGTTTAGATACTCTTGTACGTACTTCTGTTTCTTAAGGAACCATTTTATTATCTTGGCTGGAGCTTGTAGTACCCTGTTTTCCTTGTGGGGGTTTCTGCAGGGTTTTTTGGTTATCACTTTAAGTTGATTTTTAATGTCTTGCCCTAGGTCTATCTCCACTTTATTCTATACTATTCTATTTATTCAATCTAATTATTTCATTGATACATTTTTCATTGTCAATGCCCTTCTCAATTCCTGTTACCATGAATATTGGATCAGGGTTCTCTACTACTTTCACTTTCATGGCGGTGCTATTTTTCTTGTCTGCGTCAGTTTGTCTTGTTGTTTGCTATGGCTCTCCAGAGAAATATAGCCATTTTTAAAAGTCTGATGTTTTGGAAGTCTCCAACTACTTCTTTTATGGAAACTATTTGTCTAAATTTATTTAGTGCTTCTCGGAAATCAGTTATATCATCCACTGTGATGATGATTTCCAGTTTTTGAACTACTTTCAGTGTGATCCTTCTTGGAGTTGGTTGGTGTTCATGTTTTGTGGTTTTACCTCGTTAGCAGCTGCTTTGGCAAATGTTTTTGGTATGTGGCCCATCAGATGCACCAGTGCAATGGATATTTCCAATAATTTTCTTTTTCTCTAGTTGGCCGACTTGATGTATCAAAAGTGTTAGGGTTTTATGTATTTTAAAAGTGATCCAAGGTCCAGATGTTCTTTTTCCAGATCTACTCCAGCTGCTAGTTTGTTATCAACGTTTTTTATTTAGTCCAGGGCTTCAAAAACTTCTGGGATCATCTCCATGTGGTTTGTTTGACATACACACATGAGGTCATCCATTTTTAGAGCAGACTATACTTCCGTGCCTCTTTCACATTGTTTCTTCAAATTTCTTTCCAGTCCAGGTGTTTTTTCAGATCTAGGTCTTTCATCGCGAGTCGAATCCTCATCACCGATCTGTGTGACGTCATTCTCTGGCAACTGCTTAGGTGTACGTAGGATCATAGTTTTTCGAATTTTGAAAACATCATCTTCCTCCTGAAACTTATTGGTAGACCCCTGTAGACATGGTATATTATCATTATCCGATATAGCGTCTCGCTGATAACTTGCCGGTATGTTTATATTAGAAATTCCAATGATTGAACTTATATCTGACTGGGTCAGTTTATCAGCTGTATTGCTTGAAAAACTACGGGATATTTTCTGATGTGGTTAGTTTTTCACTGCGGGAGCTAGATTTTGCCGCTCAATTTTTCCACAGGTGTCAGAATCAGAATCAGAATCAGAATAAGCTTTATTATCAAAAAACCAATGGTTTAACAGACAAAGCACAGTATAATATTCTAAAAATAAAATCACAAAAAACAAAAAGGAGACTAAAAGTACAATAAATAGAAAAAAATAAAGAAAAAAGTAAAGAAGTGTGGAGAACTTAAGGGTGAAGAAGTAGATTCTGTTCCTCCTTGTACAATGACCTAGCCATCAGTATTTTGTACAGGAATATCTGATTGGCTCGAATTATTCTTGTCCGGAATTTATTGTCGGGGAGTGTATGGAACATAGAGAGCACAAGATTTTAAAGTCAATGGAATTAATGAATGAACCGGAGGCTTATGCTCGGTCTATTTTTTTTATAGTCAATGACAAGATTATAATGATTGAGTAAAAAGAATCATCTTCCACACAGGCACAAGTGATCATGTTGATAAAACTCAAACTCAATAGTAAATGTCTACATATTTCATATAATCTGTAAACAAAAATGTGGTGGGTATTTTTCTCGAAATTCTAGAGAAAAATCAAAACAATTGATAATCTTCAACATCAATTATCTAGAAAGAATGTTTTTTGACTTGATCACTTTTGGCAGTACACCCACGATATGTCATTGATCATGACGAGTAGTCTACAATAAAGCCTCATTCTATGAAAAACTAAACTAGGAGTCTTTAACGGCAGAACAGGAAGAAAACAGAAGGTTCGGTAGGGAGAAAGTATGGAGAAGAAGTGGTCAACGATAATGGAAGACGGTTGATAGAAATATGCGAACAAAATAAGCTAACCATTCTTATTGGGCATTTTCAACACCGCGACATCCATAAATACACCTGGACACAGCCAACAAGGAATCTTAAAAGCGTTACCTATTGACTTCATAATAATAAAACAAAAATCCAGACTGGAGTTTCTAGATGTATAGGTGCCTCATGTGGAAGTGATCACTACCTAGGAAAGAGAAAATGGTGTCACAAATAAGAACAAAAGAAGAACCAGACAATTCGAAAAGGTGGGATGAAATAACAAACGGGGAAACCCGAAAGGATTTAGTCAGCAGCCTCGATTATGAAAAATACTATACAACTCTAGACTAGACTAGACTAGACTAGGAAAATTCAAAATACAGAATTCACAAACACAAAAGAAGAATACGAACATATAAAAAAAGAGTATCTCATCAGCGGCAGGGAAAGCATTGGGTTATGAAGAAAAACGAGGAAAGCAGAAAAAACCATACTGGTGGGACGAAGAAATTGAACACGAGATTGATGAAAAAAGGAAAAGGTACCACGTATATTTGAGTTCGAAAACTATGGAAGACAAGATAAAATACAAAGAATCACAAAAAAAGTATAGTTAAAAATATGTGAAAAGAAGAAAAATAAATGAGAAAAAACGTGTTCAAGACTCAATACAGACATTGGAGGAGCTATTAAGAAATGTATTCCAAAGGTGCCAACAGGTACGAAGTACCCATAGAATGGAAGGCCGAGGATCTCATACGGATCCGTGGTCTGGTGGCCGGCAACCGATAAGACCACTTATGTACTCAAGCTAGACCGACTGCAAAGGATGGCTTGTTTGGGTACAACAGGCGCAATGAGGACAACTCCTGGAGCAGCACTGAACATCCTCCTTGGACTGCCAGAGCTAGGACTCTGGGTGAAGAGGGAAGCGATGGCCTCCCATAGTAGGATGGTTGCCCAGAAGACATGGAGGAACATGGGAATGGAAGTTGGCCACACCAGGATATCATCACTGGTGCGGTGCGAGTTACCGCTTCTATCGGCCGGGTTGACACCCACGGATGGTCGCCTCAGACTCCGAAGGAGCTTTGAGGTGCACATACCGACGAGGGAAGAGTGGCTGACCAAACCGATGGAGACGCCTGGCAACACTCAAGTCTGGTTCACAGATGGCTCCAAGGCTGAACGCACGGGTTCGACTGGAGCCGGAGTTTTCAGGGCTGACAGGAACTGGCGAAGTTTTTCCCCTTGGAGGACTTGCAACAGTCTTCCAGGCGGAAATATTCGCTATCCTAGAAGTTGCCTCTAGAGACGAGGTAAAAAGAGGATTGGAGAATAACATTGTTATCTACTCCGACAGTCCAGCGGCACTCAAAGCAATCACCAAACCAAGGATAAGCTGTCCACTGGTCCAAGAGTGTAGGGATGCGCTACAAGTGCTGGGTGAGAACAAGAGGGTCAAACTAGTATGGGTCCCAGGGCACGCGGGGATCACCGGCAATGAGCAAGCGGACAAGCTGGCCAAACGAGGATCCGCCACGCGACTGTCCGGACCGGAACCATTTCTAGGCCTTAGTAAACAACTAATCTCACGCACTCCCAACGAATGGGCATGTGAGAGGACATTTGAGAACTGGAACAGTAACCCATTACACAGGCAGGCCAAAGAGACGATATCAGAACCTCACAGGCCAAGGACGGCCCAATTGCTGAACAAGAGCAGGAAGGCACTGAGCACCATCGTTGGCATTCTGACAGGTCATTGCAGGCTCAACAGACACCTGCATTTGTTAGGAATAAGCGAATCTTCCCTATGTCCCCACTGCAGAAGGGCGGAATAAACCTCATACCACCTGCTGGGAGTTTGCGACAGAGGGGTCGCTTGAGAAGGAAGGTCCTAGGAACAGCCACCATCCCCAGGGCAGAGTTGGGGTACCTGAGCTGGGAAAGTCTGTTCCTATTCGCGACGGAAACGGGCCGGTTTGAGTAGCTGGGTTGGTCAAGCGGGGATGGAAAAGGACCACTAGGCCTACTCGCCAGGCAAAACAAGTAGGCTTAAGAGCACCGAAATGCACAGTTGACCACCTGGTTACGCTAACTCAAATTTGGAAAAAAAAGCAGAACGAAATCAAGGGGAACATGACAGTATACTCTTAGTAAAGCTTTGATAGGCTCTTCAACATAGCAACATAAACATGGAGTTGATTAAAGCTGCGAAGTCTTTATACGCGGAGTCCACATCCAAAGTTAAAACCAACAAATGATTTACATTCACTGCCACCAAAGGGCTCAAACAGGGTTGCTGTATATCTCCAACGCTATTCAAAATTCACTTGCTTATGCTTACGCGCAGAAGACATGGATGCTCTTTTCAGATGAAATAGTAGCTACGTTGCGCGACATCCGGTTATACCGGAAGTAGATGTCAACTCACTTGTTTTCAATAGAGCACCCTATATATTATAACATTTTTGGATTCTACGTGAAATTCTAGACAGTATCATGTCCTATACCTAAGTATACAAGTTCTAGAAATATTTGTTCTTGAAAATTACGTTTGTAGGCTCCAGTCTAAAAAATGTAAATTTTACCTACAAGAGAGACTATTATTCAATTTGTGCTGGATTCCTTATTGACAGAGACTTGCTTCAAAAGATTTTTTACAATATTTTTATAACCATCAATACAGGGTGGACAATGTTTTACAAACTTGCCTTCATTTTCAATGCTACTTGAGATGAAATGGAATTTGGTGGATTCCATTTGAAAAAAATGATTCTTTTGCACTTTTCTTCATTTTATTTATGATCTTATTTTTTGACCACCCTCTGAAAATTTGGATCTTTTCCAATATAATGCTGTCATGGTGCCTCAAGAACAAATTTGTGGTTGCGGACGTAATTTTCATCAGACGATTGATTTAATAGAGATGAAAATTGGAATTTTCTCTTGAATCTCGGTATCCCGGGTAGGAAAATGATTGTGATAACTTTTTCTCATATCTTTGACTTTGACGCGAAGCAAAATATCGAGAATTGCCCCTTTTTGAAAAGACGTATAGTAGAGGGGGTCTTGATATCAAATTCAAGTTGAATAACATCTAGTTCTCTGTACAGGGGTGTATTCATCTTATCTGCGACACACTGTATGCAGGATGGACCAAATATAATGTGACATAAGAAAGCAGCACATTCCTAATACAAAAATGGTGCGAACGACCCGAACTTGTCTATTCTAAAAGTTGATATCAAGAGAGATACAGAAGGTCAGAGTTGAATTTTATTTTTTGATTTTTTCAAATAACTTTTGAAATATTCAAGTTATTGTGATGAAATTTGGTATATCTGTGTTGTTTGACATGGACAATTCTTATCTGGCTTTGGTATGGCTCTTACATGTAGGGGGTGTAACTTACACATCTTTCCACTCACGCCGTTTACTTCAATATCCCCCTTGACTCTTCTTTCAGAAACGTCAAATAAAAAATATAAGGGGGTGTCAATATATAAAGAAAAACCCTGTACAAAAAAGTTATGACTATTTGAATGAGTGGAAAGTTGTGTACGTGGCACCCCCTACCAGTGAGAGCAATTCCTCAGATTTGAAAATAGCATGTCAGACAACCCCCATATAACAAATTCCATCAATATAACCTGATTATTTCGAAAGTTATTTAAATAAATCAAAAATTAAAATTGTACTCTGACATAATTTTATTTGTTATCGTGCTGTAGATTGTGTATTGCAATTATTATACCAAAAAAGTGCTGTGTTTGTGGTTCGTTTGTACATATAGATCGTATCACAAATAAATTGAAATAACTCAACATAAACATTGTCAAATGAAACACTTTTACTAGCTGGATTTCAACCCATGAAGTTCGAGTATCAAGCCCAAAAAAACGAGAACGAGGCCACCGCAAGAAACCATGGTTGTCAATCTTGATGTGATTTCGTTGACAAAACTATTTTCTTTACGTAGAAAACTTAAATTCATGATTGTAATAAATGAGTTTCTACTTATTTGAACACAGTTTTTTCTGTAGAAGTCGATTAGCATGTAATCTTGATAGAAAGAAATTCTTGAGACTTGTGATCTCTGTTTTATATTAGTTCAAACGATGCAAACGTCACAACATCCCGTTTGAAGTTCATATCAGATACAAATATTATTGACTCAAACAAATCGACAACGGTCGGGGTGTTATGCTTATTCTAGTCATTCAGAGTTCTAAGAGGTTTGATTAGATTTACAATCTATTTATTTACACTTTAACCAAAAAACGTATTGAAGATACCTAGAAAATGCTCCAAACCTTGCTCTACTCCTGGACTACGATGGCACCCTCACCTCCCTGGAGGCCCATCCAGACCAAGCGGTGATCCCTCCCGAAACCAAGAAAATCCTAGAAGAAATCTCAACAATTCCCAACATCTTCGTAGCTATGATTTCAGGACGGGCGCCTGGAGATGTCAAAGAAAAAGTGGGCATAAACGCCTTGACCTGTGCAGGAAATCATGGCCTACAAGTAATCTACCCCGATGGTACCGTTTACAATCACCAGCTCCCTACCACATTCAACCAACAATTACAAATTCTAATCTCGTCTTTGGAGAAGGAAGTGGTGCACGATGGTGCCTGGATAGAGAACAAAGGGGCATCACTGTCATTCCACTCCCGAGGAGTTCCAGAGAAGATGCAGCCCGAAATGGATCAAAAAGCTTGGGAACTAGTTGAAGCTGCTGGTTTCAGAGCTGTTAGAGGACATTTGGTTGTAGAGGCCAGGCCTAAGGTTGATTGGAATAAGGGCAACGTTGCGGTTATGCTTTTAGATCAGAAGTATGGCTCGAACGAGTGGCAAGGAAAGATCAAGGTGGTTTTCGCAGGGGATGATGTTACTGATGAAGATGCTATGCTGGTGAGTGTTTGTTATGTTGTACGGATATGTCAGTGATTGATTCTAGGCACTCAAAGGAAATGCGGCCACATTCAGGATTGCATCAAATGCTGATGTCCAGACTAATGCAGTTAGATTGTTATCAAACATCCAGTCTTTCGTTGGTGTTCTTAAGTTGATTTTGAAACTATTCAAGAAGTAGGCTTCGGATCTGGATTTCGTGATTTTGCTTTTAACAAATAGAATCAGCCGGAGTTATTCCTGACGTACTTTTTCTTTCTACCCCATGGAAGACTGTTTATCTGGTCTGAAGAAACTTTACAGGGTTGGATTATGACGAGTTTTGGTTCCATGATGCAAACTGCTTCCTCAACGTTGTGGATTGTTGTCACATACAATGAACAAGTCGCATAGATTTTCGAATGACTTGAAATTTTATAGAGTATGTCCGCGGATGCGGTTAACAAGAGGTGAAATGGACCAAAAATTGGAAGATACGAAAAAAAGTCATTCCTGATAAACAAGTCTGCTTGTCGAAAAAATAAGAGATACAATAGGAAAATTTAATTTTATTCTTGGCGTCTCAAAATTGTAAAAACATAAAATGAAACAATGACTGTCTATCATTGTTTTGCTTTTTAACGTAAAATGATAAAAAACTTGCTCCAAATTTAGTCATAACCCTGTTTCCGAGTGATTTAAGTGATTTCGAGTTGTGAGTGGGCACATGGCACAATTCCACCGCGATCACTTCTATTGTGACTCACATGATTCCCAGGTTATTCACCCATGAGGCCCAGTCCTTTGAACAGACTGATAGCCGCTCTGGGTGAGGCATTATTTAGATCAATTGCAGTAATCCGAGGGCTACCGAAGACATTTTGTCGAAGACGAGCAATCGCCGGGCACTCACCGAGAATGTGTCTGGCTGTCTCCTCCATCTCTAGGCACAGTCTGCATTCAGTGTCCTCAGTGAGCTCCATTCTGTGCATAGGCATTCTTAACAGGCAGTGACCGGTACATAAACCCACCGCTACTCAGATTTCCTGTCTGTTGAGTTCCAGGATTTCTCTAGCGCGTTTCTTGTGTGGTTCAAAGATAAATTCTTTTGAGTGTCGCATGCCTGGCGGGTTCCTCCAGTATTGTATAAACTGCTTGTCCATCCATGTGAATATCTCTGCAGCCGCACCAATATATGCAATACCTGGTGCCGGCTCTGGCCCCATGAAGTCTTTGGTCGCCGCTTCGCGTGCTAGTCGGTCTGCAACTTCATTTTCTTCGTGTCCAGGGTGGCCAAGAATTCATACCAGTTTTACATTGTTAGCTATGCTGAGCTTGTTCAGTGCATTCTGGTAGCCCTCTACAGTCCTCGAAGAGTTCTTGTAGGATTCAAGCGCCCTTAGCGCAGCTTGACTGTCTGAGAATATTTTTATTGTGGTAGCCGTCCAATCGTGGTCGAGCATTCATTGAGCGCTAAGTTCAATAGCTGATACTTCAGCGTGGAATATTGTAGCTAGTTCTTCCAGGCTGTGTTATATTTTAACTTTTTCCTGTCTACAATAGGCTCCAGATCCTACGCTAAAGGACGTTTCTGATCCGTCCGTGTACCAGCAGGTGTCGGCTCTTTTTAGGCTGAAAAGGTCCGGTGCCCACTCTTACCGGAGAGGGATGACATAGTTTTTCCTGCTGGTGGTCTTGGTGACATCAGAGAAAGCACCTAGAGTACGGTGGTCCTCCAATTCTCTGATTAGTCGGTTGGGTGTTACTGTGTCTGCCCTACTACCTCTGTGGTTAGCTATGATTTTGAACGTTGCCCTTCTTGCCTCCTTTTTGAGCACAATGTGCAGAGAAGGAAGATTTAGCAGTCATTCAAGCGCTGCGGACGGTGTGGTGCTGGTCGCTCCACAGATGGCCAAGCTGGCTTGACGCTGTAGACTTGTTAGTATGGCTCTGGATGTGCTTTGATTGCCCTTTACATCCCCCTTTTCCCGAACTTATACTGAAGAAAATTTGAATGCATAGAAAATTGAAAAAAAAAACAATTTTTCAAGTTCGAATTTTGCTACTTCCATATCATGATTTTTATACATGATAACCTGATGTTGTTTTAAGTATAAAAGTCATGATATGGAAGTAGTAAAATGCGGACTTGCAAAAATGCAAAACAGTTATTTTTTGTGTATTTTTTTATATAGATTCAAATTTTCTTTAGTAAGTTCGGGATCAGTGTGAGGACTAAATTTGGAACAACTTTTTTATTCATAATTTCACGTGCTAAGGACAAAAATTAGCTGTATGCTTTCTATTGATTTTATGTTTATGCATTTTTGAGACGCCCTCTATAGTAAAAATTAGTTTTCTCATCGAAGGTCCTATTTTTTCGGCAAGGAGACTTTTTTATGAAGAATGACTTCTTTTCGTCCATTTCATAATCGCATCCGCGGACATACTGTATACATACAGTGTGTCCCATTTGTTTTCCGGTCACCCGGAAAAAAAGTTCATTGATTGACCGATTTGGCTCGGTTTTTTTTTTAATTGTAGAGCTTGGCAAAATTGACCTCGCTCATGAAAAATCCAAGGCACAATCTGCCAGTGCCAGTGCCAAATTTTGATAAACGATAAGCGATTAAAAAAAAACTATGCACGCCCCTGGATTCGCCATCTCTCAAAACGGGCCTATACCAAATTTCACCGAAAAAATTGTATTTATTTATTCATTTTTTTCTCATGTCTGCGCCTGTGTTGAGATCACTTTATAGTAAATACCGAATGTAATTTTCAATATTCGCAAAAGGAATGGATGGGTGTATTGAAGAAAATGGTGGCCTTGTGGAAATTACCAGATTTTAGTTGATTCCTCATGACCAAATGTGAAATTTCGAAAACAAATAAATAATCAATTTTTTTCTACAAAATAATTACTACTTGCTTCTTTCTGGTAGAAATTGGTATAGGACCGTTTTGAGGGATGCCGAATCCAGTGGAGGACATAGATTTTGTCTAAAAAATCGCTTATGTGGGGTTCCAAAAAAAAAATTACCCAAAAATAAACTAGATAAATAATAAAGAAAACGCAACTTTCACTTTATTATGATTCAGAACGGGGCGGTGCTATACACTCATCTCTCACTCTCTCTTTCTCATTAGAGTAATATACTCCAGACGAGGATAAAAAATGTATTCTGTGACGTCAGGGGTCGTCGTGGATGTTGAATGGCGCTCTTTAATCGGTGATCACTGGATAATTTATTTTTCTACGAGCGTGCGCAAAGTAACCACTTCGCACACTTATTTGCGTGTGCAAAGTAACCTTTTCCCGCACTCAAATGTCAACTCAAATAACTACCTACCAATTTGTTGTTTTAAACTTCGTTTCCATACCAACCAAACTGTAGATAATGCACTTTGTAATGCACAAAATAATGTTCTTGTTACTTTTCCCTTTTCAGTCAAAATCAAAATGAAACACACAATTCTTTTTTTGCGTTAAAAACGCATTCGCCAGTAACGTAAACAAACATTGATAATGACGACTTACAATTGGCATTTGTGACTTGTTCTTGCTTGATTTCGGTGCAAACTACTGTGTTTATCGGAAATCTTCGAATGATTTGAGCTGAAGACTGGCATCAAAAAAACCTGATCATGTATACAAACAAACGGACAATCAAATTTATAAAAGTATAAAACGATTAAACGAAGACTGACTGACGCTGACGCAGCGACAAAAGAGGAAATTTTATGAACAGTGATCGGACATGCCCTTGCATTTTAAATATAAAATAAATCAATTATAATTGATTTATTTTATATTTGAAATGCAAGGGCATGTCCGATCACTTGACTGTTCATAAAATTTCCACTTTTGTCGCCTTATTCCCTGCTATTGGCAACACTGTTTCGATTTGACATGACACTCTAGACAGCTGCGTCATTAAGATCAGTCAGTCTTCGTTTAATCGTTTATACTTTTATACATTTGATTGTCCGTTTGTTTGTATACATGATCAGGTTTTTTTGATGCCAGTCTTCAGGTCAAATCTTTCGAAGATTTCCGATAAACACAGTAGTTTGCACCGAAATCAAGCAAGAACAACTCACAAATGCCGATTGAAAGTCATCATTATCAATGTTTGTTTACGCTACTGGCGAATGCGTTTTTAACGCAGAAAAAGAATTGTGTGTTTCATTTTGATTTTGACTGAAAAGGGAAAAGTAACAAGAACATTATTTTGTGCATTACAAAGTGCATTATCCACAGTTTGGTTGGTATGGAAACGAAGTTTAAAACAACAAATTGGTAGGTAGTTATTTGAGTTGACATTTGAGTGCGGGAAAAATTTTTCCCGCACTAGTGCGGGAAAAGGTTACTTTGCACACGCAAATGAGTGTGCGAAGTGGCTACTTTGCGCACGCTCGTAGAAAAATAACTATTTGTGGACAACGTGATGATGAGACAACAGACTTCAGCGTCAACATTACCTCTGGAAAAAGTCATCGAATGAGCATCGTTTTCTCTTAAATATTTGTCAAATTTCAATCAGTATAAAAGTGTGATAAACCAATAAGCATTTGATACAGTCCACTAGTTTGCCACTCGTCGTTTTGGTTTATTGGCATTCCGGAGAGGATAGCCGCAACATTTTGGTCCATTCAGAGCCGGATTGATTGAAGAACGAAAAATATTCCATGAATGTGTGACATGTTTTCGAAATTGTCATAGAATGATAATTCCTATTATGGGTGATTCACCAAAAAAGCGAGTTTCTTCATCTCCACCATTCTATACGTTACAGGAGTGGATTACGCCAGACCTTTTCAAATCAATGAACGACAGGGACGCGGCTGCAGAATAACTAAGGCGTACGTTGCAGTATTCATTTGTTTTGCCACTCGGGCTTTGCAGCTCGTGAGTGATTTGACAACAGAGGCTTTTTTAGCTACGCTCAAACGTTTTATAGGCTGCCTCGGAAAACCCTCTCGAATATATTAAGACAATGGTGTCAATTTTCAGGGCGCGTACAATGAATTAGTGAAATTGGGTTCATTCCTGAACGACGATGCGACTACCTCAGTTGAAGACATTGATAATGAAGGCATCTCATGGTCGTTAATTCCGGCTTGTTCCCCGCATTTTGGTGGATTGTGGGGATCGGGCCTGAAGGCAGTCAAATACCATCTTAAAACTCACGTCAAATGAGCCATCTGTCATGTGATCACTGTGACATGACATCTTTGACTCCATCCCACTTTTTGGTCGGACGGTTCATGGAATCTGTGCCCCCGACAAAGACTTCTCTGAAATATCAGCTAATTTGAAGCATTTTTAACGGTTACAACAAATGAAGCAACATTTTTGGGCCAGATGGTTGCTGGAGTATATATTGGAGCTGCAGAAGCGGCAGAAATGGGTCAGACAACAGGGACAGCTCCAACAAGATGACTTGGTGTTGATCAAGGAGGACAACCTGCTACCAACTCAAATGGTTATTGGGCAGAGTACAGGAAACTCATCCAGGAAAAGACGGAGTAGCAAGAGTTGCTAACATCAAAACCAAACATGGGAAGATGAAGCTATCATTCTCTAAGATTTGTCCCTTGCCAAAGCATACAACAGATGAAAGTTACCTGATACTTTCAAGGTGGGGTAAGATGGATAATTATTTTGTGAACAACGTGATGATGAGACAACAGACGTCATCGTCAACATAATTTTTTTAAAAAGTCATCGAATGAGCAACGTGTCTCTTAAATATTTGTTAAATTTCAATCAATATAAAAGTGTGATAAACCAAGAAGCATTTGATAAGGTCCACCAGTTTGCCACTCGTCGTTTTGGTTTATTGGCATTCCGGATAGGATAGCCGCAACAATCACTACATCAATAGAAACTGTACCTTTTTTTCAATAATTTTTTAAGCAGGGAGTTCAAGATATAAAAAGGCGAATTTATTTGCTTGCGTGGAAGTATATGCTTCCAAAATCTTGTTGAAAATTGGTGGGACTCAACATCCATAGAAACACTTTCTTTTCACCAGTGGCGTTCGTATAAGCATGATATTGAGTCCTCTATATAAAAATGAAAATCTGTATGTTTATGTTCTTATAACTCACGAACGACAGATAGAAGTTGGATGAGGATTTGCATAGTCATCAGTTTATTCAGGGAAGAGTCCAAAGGCATGGTTTTTTCGTCAACTCATAGCTGATTTTGAAAAATTAAGATTCATATTTAAATTTTTGATGAAAAATCAGCATTTGTCATATTCTTTCATCAATTGATGACAGTGATTTTTCAATTTTAAGTTGGGGCATGTTCTATTGGTACGTAACAAAAATAAAGTCGCGTTTATATTTAATAAATATTTGCGTTGTGTGGTGAATGTAAATGAGAAACGGTAAGTAGAATAGCAATTTTGTATTAGATGAATGTTTGAGAACATATTATTTGTAACATAACCTTTTGTTTCATAAAAACTATTGAATCGGAAGTTTGTTATTTTATATCAACTCACAGACAGGCGACCGGAGTCACTTTTTAGAAATTATTTCTTGACTTTCTTTTCTCCAACGAACAGTTTCCGAGGAAAAAGCATTCATGAGTACATACAGTGTGTCTCAGATTAACTGTCCAAATCAAATCAAATCAAATCAAATCAAATTGTTTATTCATGTTCAGTGCACTTTTAAAAAATGCTTACATAGGTCAGTCCAAAAAGGTGTATTAGACCTGGATGTATAAATTCCGCCTCAATCTCAAACTGTGATGTTCTGGAGAGTGTTCTGTCTCTGTGAAGCCTAGGGAACGGCAAATTATTTTCGAATATTTTCATAAGTCGGGAGATAATACCAAAAATATTTATCTTCGGGGACTGATACACTACGCAACTGTGAAACAACGCCGTGCTTGAGAAATTCATAAAAAAAAACAAAAACTAGATCGATTAAATATTACTTGACCACTACGAGTATGTATTGTGTTTAATACAATGATTTTTGTGGTGTTTTGATACTCTAAGTGAATAACGTATACTTAACTACAGCCATCCCTTATCAAAACATAACTTAATTACACGTTTAATCTTCTGCAAATGTTCTTCAGACCACGGTAAAATTCCATCCCCAATTGTCTCTAAGTCCTCCGCTTTTTGAAACTTCGTATCAAACATAGGAAATAACATCCATAAGGTATGCCAAAGTTCGTAATTTTTCACCATCATAGCGACTTCTTTGTCGTAACAAGGTCTGGTGTATTTGGAGGTATCCATGTCAAATCGCTTCAACAGATAGATGAATTGTTCATAATAGTAGTCCAGCAGATGGTCCACAGATTTTTCGAAGTTTTCCTGATGAATACTAGATAAAAGAAAAAACGCGACATCGTTGAGGGGACTGCCATATTCACAAAATTGGAAATCCAATAGAATTGCATGAATTGGTTTGCCATGTTCGTTGTACTTGATCAGGATATTGTTGACCTGAAAAGGTTGCGGAATTCATTGGAACATTTATCCACATCTTTGTATATAAAATAATTAAATTAGTTATTTGAGATACCAGTGTGTTATATTGAAAATAAGCCACGCAAGAGAGATTAATATATATTTTCAAGTGACTTGGGAGACATACACACGAGTGGCATACAATGTCTGATCCAACAAGTGCATGGAAGAAATCGTTTTGTCATGAGATAATGATATATTAATGAGCTTTGTGATCAAATCAAAGCTCAGTACCTATAAATGTCATAATGACGACAGTTACTTTTTTACATTTTGGTCAAGGTAGGTTGTTTGTTTGGGTGTCACAGAAACGTGGGTTATAATCCATAACTCACGAGTAACTATGGAGTTATGGATCATAAGACTCCAGTGTGTTATTTGATAGTTTACTTGTGTAAATTGACATCAATAATGACAGTCATATGCATGCAATTGGAATCATGGAATCTACATGGAAAAATGATATGAAATGAACATATTATTGACTCATCATGCATCATTAATGGGCAAGCTGAGTGAAGAAAACAGTAAAAGTCGTCGAGATTTTGAAAAGGAAAAACAAATCTCTTCCTTGTAGACTCTGGACAATGCATTGTTGCATACTTCATGCAAGGTTCCAGTTACAGTCACAATCATAGATCATGGATCTCTGAATCGCCTCTTCACGGTTCCTTTCAAACCAATGTCAATTGATGACCAAGGGCACGGACTGAATATGGAAGGCTATGAAAACCTATTTTCGATACTGAGTATATACCTATACGTATTCCGCAAATGATGGAAAGTGGTGTACTAACTTTTAAACACTTACCCAACAGTCAAAATGAATCATAGTCCCCCAGTCGGGACTTATATTTTTTTTATATCTGTTCTCACAAGCACATTCCACAGTTTCTACTTCTTTCTCAGTAAATCCCATCTGCTTGATGTAATGAGAAATGTTGCGTTTTACCTTGAAGATGTTTTGACAATATCATACATTTTTCAATTTGTAAAAACATACAATATCAACTAAATCTTCGGATGGCAAAAAGCTAAAGAAGTTTGATGCGAAATGTTTCTCGAACGTCGCATTATTTTGAAATCTTATGGCTAGACTAGATGTGTGGAACTTAGCCAATGAATGTAAAACAAACTTTGATTCTTCTAGTCCTAGTCCTCTGCGTTTCTCACCTAGCACATATCCTACGAACAGTTCATAATATTAGTATTGTAAAATAACTTGAATGCATGAGTAGATTCATTTACCAACACTTTTTAAGTTTTCCATCAAAATAATCGCATTTTCATCCACAATCTTATCGGTTAAGCTCAAGCGTCCTCCATGAAAAGTTGATGAGAAATCAGCGCCCTCCTTTATGCCTTTATTTTTCATAAATGTGTCCAGTATGGGCAATATTTTCTCGTAATACAGAAACTCGTTTCTAAATGAGCAAATTATTATTGAACGATGAAAAGAAGGCATTGATGGGATACTCTTACTTGAATGAAATTTCGGAGTTAAATATTTTCTGAGTTCTCTCACAGATTGGAAGAAGTTTGCATACAGTGTCCAAGTTGCGTTCTTTGCCTGACTTTTTGTCCCTTATTTTGAACAGGATCCTGCCAAAAAAATCCAAGTTATTCTGAGAAGGGCTCTTTTTATGAATCAAACTTACTACAGGGTGTTTCAAAAACATGTTGCCAAACTTTAAGGGGTTATACCTTAGACAAAATAATTTTGATAGACCCCAAATTGTCTAGTCCGAAAGTTGATATGAAAAGAGATACAGGGTGTCAAAGTTGAATTTTAGTTTTTGATTTTTTCAAATAACTAATGACATAGGTGGCGCTGAAAACGGCGTTATCATGCTAATTTTGAAATTTGTTTCGACATTTTATATTTAAAAAAAAATTGAACTTCATTTTGTATTTTTTATTTTTTTTTTATTTTTTTGTAGTCTTTTATTTTTATTTTTTTTTTCATCAGAAACATTGGACATTAAAACAACTGTCAAAATCATCATGACAACGCCGTTTTCAAAGCCAGCCACGTATATTTTCAAAATTTGCCATTTTAAAACACATTACATGTATTACTTTACGTTTAAGAGCAAATATCTTGAAAAGGGTTACTCCCATGATACTTAAACAAACTGGATATGATCTCGCGCAGGTTTCGCTGACGTCATTGCGTGTCCGATCCTCAAAATTCATAGGTTTCCTAGGTAACTCGGTTACCATGATACTGAAACAAACAAGATACACTCTCGCCTCAAGGTTTCTATATAAGAGGTTGCCTCACTTTTACGGTCATGACGTCATTTGTGTCTACTGTAGAACCATTTCATCAAAAAATCAAGAATGTCATTCATCAATATCATAAACTCACTATTTATTTCCAGGTGGACGAGACATTTTTTGCTGTCGATGGTTTTTCTTTTGTGAAATCATCCATTTACGTTTTGAAAACTGTTTATACTTAAGTGTCTTATCCTTGGATTTGTCTATCAAATATAGTGTTTTGAAGGTAGGTGTGTCTAGAAATGATCATAATAGAGTTTGTTTACATGTCTTCAACTTTTTATTCTATTCTACCTAAATTATAATATCAATAGTAGATTTCTCAGTATATTTAGGCAGGACTAATATAAAATAATAGTTAAAAAGTTGTGGAAATCTGAGGGTTGATGTTTTGAATATACATATAGAAAATACTCACATTTGGAACAGTATTTTCGCTTCCTTGACCAATAATATACAATAATAATGTCCCAAAAGATAATTTCACACCTCTATCAATATTTTATATCGATTTAAATGATAAAATTAGCAAGAAATTCAACGTTTTATCAATCATTGATCGAATGACAGTAATAGCACATGACACGACATGATGCAGTCCGATTCAATTGCATGACAGGAATGACACTCAAATGACAGAACGCGTACTGTTTCGGACCGCTATCCACAAATGACGTCATATTTCCCGCCTTCCGTCTTTACCACAGGCGAAGTGAGGCAACCTCTTGTATACTGATCTTGCTCTCGCCTATGGAGGACTGTTATAACTAGGAGACGAATCGCAATGCATTGAAAGTGGTCCAGTTTTCCAATCGTAATTCGGGTTCTAAATGTTACCGCTAGATGTCTAAGTGTCGCAAGTGAGGTCATGCATTTGAAGATTATTTATTTTTTTACGCGCGCAGACACTTGAAATGCATGAACGATCGTTTCAAATGATGCCCATATGAAACCTTTAATATTGATATAGACGTGGGGACCGGCCTCACGCGATAGAAAAAGATAGACTTATGCGAAAACCAAGCGAAAACTATACAGTACAGCGGGATCGTCTATCTCATCCTGGAATCAAGCGTCGCTCGTTGTTTAAATGGGACGGTTCCCATATAGAGTTAATAGATATATGACTCTCGCACATCCCACTTCAGAAGTCATCACGTGACCTACCTCAAATCTGAACAATCAATGTCACGCGGGGACGTCATGCGTGAGCCAGTTCAAATTTTGAACAGCGAATGTTAACTAGGTAACGTTATGAATGTTTGAAATCCAACCTCACTTTTGGCTCGCAGTGAGGACATGCGCGGCTTGGTTCTAATTTCGTCCAACAATTGATCATATCTTGTGTGTTTCAGTATCATTGGTTACTCCTAGCTACTCTTGCAAAAAATACGTTTCTTTTGTGAATATGACGGAAAAATCGATTTTTCGATAAAAAAAGAAAGTACGAGTGTATACAAGAAAGTTATGGCTATTTGGATGAGTTAAAAGGTGTGTTAGTGGCGCCCTCTTCAAGTTGCAGCCATGTCAAGGTCAGATTTAAATTTCGCATGTCAAACAATAATCTTGTACCAAACTTCATGAAAATAACTTCATTATTTCAAAAGTTATTTAAAAAAATCAAAAATTAAAATTTAATTTTGATACCCTGTATCTCTGTCAATATCAACTTTCGGAATAGGCAAGTTGGGTTCTTTAGTAATATTTTTGTGCAAGGTATAACCCTTTAAAGTTTGGCAACATGTTTGTAAAACACCCCGTATTATAGTTCACGATACGTATCGTGCTATACAGGGTGTTTATTGATTGAATGTCGATACTGAAGAGTGATAATCCTTGAATGATTTTAAGACAAAAAGTTCATATGGACATTGGTTCACAAGAGCCTAATTTTCAATATACAGGGTGTTGAAGTTTAAAAGAATAAATGATTTTTTTATAATTACTTTGATAATATTCCAGATATCTTTATGAAATTTGGTACACGTCTTCTATGCATCAATATGAATTTTGTGATGTACAAACAATTTTATTATTTTTACCATTGGCGTACGTACGGGTTTTGCACTCAATATTTTTGGAGAAAAAACTTGTACGCCACTGCTTCCTTCCAAAATAAAAATAATTTTTATCTACAACTGTCAAAAAATAGTTGTTTTATGCAACCATCTAGAGATATAAAATGTTCCACATATTACAGGGCCTGAGAGAAACCCGTGGATCATAGTTCTTTATCCACGGACAGGTTCTTTTTTCACGGGCAGTGGGCCAATCATAAGCGAGTATCACCAGTAACGCGTGGGTCAAAGTTCTTTATCCACGGGCAGGTTCTTTATTCACGGGCAGTGGGCCTAAACACAACTATTTTTGGCTTTATTTAGTGACTTTTTTTTCCAAATTTTTTGACAGTTGTAGATAAAACATTGTATTTGACTCGCATATAATGAACACATTACACTCGAATAAAATTAATAATACTCGCCTTCGGCTCGTGATATAAATTTTAATCTCGTGTGATATTTGGCCCATTATATGCTCGTTAAATAAAATACTATTGAAATCTTTATTTATTTCTGAATCAATTTGTTCCAGTGATTTTTTTTTCGTCCGACGCATGGTTTTTGCTTCAAAAAAATAATTGACACCCTGCTGTATCTTCCAATATTTTTAAATCAGTGGCGCCCTCTCTAACGTTCCCATGCATATTGATGCATAGTGGACATGTACCAAATTCCAAAAAGATATCTGGAATAGTATCAAAATAATGATAAAAAAAGATTTTTTTTTATAATTTCAACACCCTCCCAGCTAACAATTTCTTGTTCTATAAATGTCGTGAGAACGTTTTTAGAACTAATTTTTATAGAGCAATATTTTTCTAAGAACATTTTTAAAACGTTCTGACAACTCTTAAACAATCAAAATGGGCACCATACTATACAGCTTTTTACTTCTATAAAATGTTGTGTAAAGCCTCCGCAAAACAATTATAGAATTGTTGCATAAACGTTCTTAGAGCTTTTAAAGAACATTTGTATTACCGTAACAGAGCAAAAGCTCTTGTAGAATACAACTACTAAAGAACTCTAATACAATTATGGATAGAATCGCAAAATGTCTCATTATGCAACAATTTTAATGCATTGTGTGATATTTAAAGAACATTTGAACTGTTTAGTGATGTATTTTAGAAGCAAATTGATTCTGTAACAAAACATGACGATGAAAGATGCTGGCTTCATGATAATTAACCTACTCTGTAGAAATAGGAATATGGGTATATACTTAATAATTTACTGAGTTGGTTATTTGCAGTCACTTAAGCCGTAAATTAACTTGCGGAAGAAGATTTATTGTGAAACATATATTACATTATGGGAATTTTTTGATGCTCCCTCCGTTTGGCCTAAATTTCCACTATGACTAAAAGTTTATGAAAAAAATGTTTTCTAAAAATTCGTGAATTTACCCCTAAATTTTATATGAAATAATCAGACACACTATCGTGGTCGATATTATTCAGATTATTTCATTTGGTATTATTGCTTATGCTTTCAAATCTGTTTTATTTTATTTCTAGACAATATGGCCGCAGAAAAGAATGGAATCTTTGTATTATTAATACTATCCAATATGGATTCCAACTAATACGACATGTTTGTGTCTTTTGCAATGATTATAGAGCAATGCCATTCCATTCAGTGTTGTCATATCTTGAAATATTTCATGAACAATGAGACTGGCTTATTAAGAATCTTTAATCAATTTTACGAAAAAAAAAATTATTTAAACTAAAAGACGTCTCTGTTACGAGCCACAAAAGATGTTTTGACTTAAAATGTATGGAAAATACTAGAGTTTTGGGAACTATGTATTAGTGCCCCCGTTTATTGTGTGTATTATGTTTATTTCTTTTTTAGTTAACAAGGATCTATCAAATTATTTTTTACTTTTCCGCATTATCCTGGTGACTCTAATGAAATCATTTCAAAAACCATATGTCAGAGGGGTTCTTTTATCTAATAAAATGCTAAAGGTTTTCGTAAATGTTGTTACTTTTCGAAAACGCTCCACTTTTTCACCTTTCTCCATTAAAATAAAAATGAATGAGACATTTTAAAGCAAGATAAAGTCACAAACTCCATAAAAGTTTAATAATCTAAAACATATGGCATGACGTCGTTGTTATAGTAGTTCTATAGTGGTTTTCATAGAACAAAATATTTGTATTTATGCCTATTTATTCTATAAAGGTTTCATAACACCTGAATTGGAATAGTTTGTGACTGCGTTAAAGAAGCGCCAGTTTACCTTATTCGATAACTGCTTCCATGTCAGTTATTTGCTCTCCGCAGCAGAATTGTATCAGTAGGAACCCTTTGTACAATAATTCTATAAGAAAACTACATGAGACATTACAGAACAGTTGTATAAGAGTTTCACTGGACATAATATAGTTCCAATAAGATATTATTGTGCATCGCTTTTAGAGCAATTTGATTGTGTAAGCACAGTGGTTGCAAAAAAGTGTTATCATGCAGCACTTATAGAACTATATTGGAACATATTCTGTAACTGCTCTATAATTATGCTGCAAAAACGTTCTTACGATAGGTTAAAACAACAAATTAGTTGCTGAGAGCAAAATAGTGTCATATTCGTCCACTATACAACAATTTACTGTACTATACGCAACTATAGAACATTAACAGAACATAAATATCCTATAACTCCAAATCTATAGGACTATTTTGCTAGCTGGGCCTATATTTCAAAATCTAGGCTCTTGCGGACCTATGTCCGTATGAACTTTTTGCCTTAAAATCCATCAAGAATTATCACCCTTTAAGTATCGGCATTTAATTAATAAACACCCTGTATTCATAGTCACAGAACACTCACCTATACAAAGTTTAGAAGACAAACTGACGTATGAAGTTTCACGGAACAATGCGCCACGGAATGCAGTGGATGGGAATCGAACTATCAGACTTGGATAATGTAATATTATGAGTGTAGGTGGCGCCCTCTACAAGTTAGAGCCAAACTGAGATAAAATTAGAATTCCGCATAAAAAGAAACCCTCAAATACCGATTTTTATGGAAATATAGACATTGGTTCAAATATTATTTAGAAAAAACAAAAATAAAAATAAAACTTTAACACCCTGTAGCTTTGTAACGAAGCATTTCCGGACACACCTTTATATGAAGTTTTCTTATTATTTTTAAGTGGGGAAACTCACCCAGAATTGTTTCGCAATATTAATGAAACACCCTGTATATTAAACAGATTTCTAAACTTGAAAAAACTGTCTTTATTTGTTGAATAAAGACAAAAACTATGAACAAATGTAGTTTTTTCGGTTTTCTCTTAAAAGTCTGGAACCATCTGGGGATGGAGCCAGTGTGGGCCTACCTAGTGGATTCTATGCTGCGGAGCGCTGACCCTATGTGATGGTGACTATGGGAAAATGCCACTGTCTCCAGTGGTCTGGGGAGGAGGTGCATATGACTACATGTGGACTAGGACGGCTGTTACAAACCTCCTCAAGGAACACTTCCAGGGCCGTGCGAAGGTAAAACTGCGCCCGGGGCGAACTCTAGGATCGGCGCTAGGGTTGCCACCTTTTCAATTGGTCAGAAAGCGCCGCAGGGGAAACATTTTCTGGTTGTATTTCCCCTCCTTTATGATTAATTTTCCCTCATTTCTAGTAGGGGAAGTTCATTTAATGTTGATATGTACGTTTTTTGGCGCCCCTCCACTTGTGGCGCTCGAGGCGGGCGCCCCCTTCGCCCCCCCCTTCGCACGGTGCTGAACACTTCATCTGTTTCTTCCCCTTTGTTCGCCCTTTTCAGGATGCACTTAGCTTCACTGTTTGATGTGCTTCAATGTGGTCTGGGCAAAATCCCATTTGCTCATCTGTCAGAAAGTCGGTTCTTGTAAACATTAGGCATCCACGTATTTTGTACTTCTTGAAGGCGAATTTGGTAAATTATCCTTCGTTTAACTATTCTAAAGAGAAATAATGCTGGATGAATCACTTTTTTGTAGAAAAAACGCTATTTTAGGCACATTGTTTCATACGAACATTTTCCAAAAATATCGATTTGTTTC
This sequence comes from Orchestes rusci, assembly GCA_958502075.1. NCBI lineage: Eukaryota > Metazoa > Arthropoda > Insecta > Coleoptera > Curculionidae > Orchestes > Orchestes rusci. The sequence continues at coordinate 15,611,125 of OY293314.1, forward strand.
AGTTGTGGGTCATTGAAATGGACAATTTCTGTTGTTCTCATGTATGAAGGGTTAGTTTTGATTAGATTGGGTTAGTTTTTGTTAGTTTGGGTCAGTCTTGGTTAGATTGGTCTAGTTTTGGTTAGTTCGGGTGAGTTTATGAATATTGGGATAGTTTTGGTCAGATTGAGTCTGTTTGAGTTTGATTTGATTAGATTGGGTAGGTCTTGGTTGAATTGGGTTAGTTTGGATTAGTCTGGTTAGATTGAGTTAGTTTGGGTTGATTTTGGTCAAACTGGGTTAGTTTTGGTTAGTTCTGTTTGGGTTTATGTGGGTTTTGGTTATATTGGGTCAGTCCTAGTCAGAATGGTTTAGTTTTGGTTAATTTGAGTTAGTTTTGGTGAGTTTTGGTTAGATTGGGTTCGTTTTGGTTAGATTGGGTTAGTTTTTGGTCAGATTGGGTCAGTTTGATTTGGGGTTAGTCGTGTTTAGATTGGGTTAGTTTTGGTCAGAACTCACCCAGTTCTGGTATTTTCGTGGGTTCTGGTTAAATTTGGTTAGTTTGGGTTATATAGGGTTAGTTTTGGTCAGATTCAGTTTGTTTTTTTGGGTTAGTTTTGGTGAGGATTGGGTTAGTAAGATTGATCAGATAAGCCAAGGATATAGTTTTTGAAACTTTGACATTTTTATAGTTCTCGTTCTCAGTATCTTATGTTATATTGTTTTTTTTCGTCATAGTCTATCAAAATATACAGACAAAACTGTCGCAGTCATGGTTTTTAAGAAGTTTGGATACGTTTGGCAACATTGCATGTTGGTTCTAATATGTAGCTTGTAATAATGTGTCGAAGTTGTCATTTCAGGGAGTTGTTGCATTGAAATCTGAAAAAAAAAAAGTTTATTCTGAATTTTTACACTTGTTACAAGTTGTTCAGCCAGCATTTTTTTTAGTTGAAATTGTCCTATAAACCCAAAACTATGCTCAATATATGCATTAATATATGGATGCCTGATCTTTACAAGACCCAGAAAGTCTTTTGCTGTTGAGACCCCTTATTTTGTGGATGATGCATTTCTCCGCCACTTTTCCGATGGCGGCTAGAAGCACATAACACCTCATGCTAGAAGACTGATGTGCCTCCAGTATTCCGGGTTTTACCCTGCGTTGCTAGAGGTTTTTTGATTAAATTACCCTGGCAATTTTCCACTTAGAGAGGAATCAAAGCATAAAAGACAACAGGAATATAAAAGGTGACGTTGAAATGGCCTCATCCCTCATCATGACAAGCTAATAAACTGTCATGTGGCATTCTCCGTACTGCCATCTACTCAAAATTTAACGTACTTCAGGCAAATCAGTGCCTCGCTCCGTGGATGCGAATCAAAGGTTTCACTTGGGCCCCGCCCTCCATTTACGATTTTGTTCTAAACTTTGTATATGTGTTCTGTGTATATAGTCTATTTTGCATTCATTCCGTATCAACTCTATGTCATAATCTATTCATTATTTTTTATTTAACTTGACTATAATGTGGAATAATATCCTTTAATTCATCAGAATCTGTTTTGAGCCATTCAAAGTGATCCTCGACCTCAAATATAATCCACCGAAGTATTTCTGGAAGCTTGGCAAAACCTGGTGAATACATTGATTTGCTGAGCAATCAATACGTTATTGTCTTTGACGAAAAGTTCACGAATAAGCATCGATTGTCACAGTAGTATGGTAATTTGTTAAGCATTGGCCTCACAAAAGAACGCCTTCGCTATCGTGATACGAATCATCTGTGTTGCTTTAAAGCTTCCTACACTAAACGCCAAACAAATTCCGAATCACGTCATCAACGCCTCCAAGCGCGTTGTTATGTGATTGGCTGGTGAACAAATGTAGATACCAGCAAACTTCATAGCAACGCGCTTGGTGGCGTTGATGACGTAATTCGGACATTGTTTGGCGATTAGTATTATGTTCTTTTATAATATATTTTCGTTTATACGTTTTAGATCCGGAAGCAGAAAAATAATCGTATACCTTGCGACTAAAGAACTTTTAATCGCTCACGAACATTATTAGATATTAAATGTGCGATACCTTAGACTCGTGGCATATAATATACTATTTTTGTGTTTCTCATTGGCTGTTTTTTTTGTATTTCTTCCTACCTTCTTATAATTGACCCGTAATTTTCTCCAGGCTTCGTCATGCTACTAATTTCCCAATCTACTACTTCCTCATCTCTTTCCAAACTCCTCACCAGTTTTCCGATCTCTTTGATAGTCACTTCCATTTTCAGTCACATTCGATTGATTACTACTACAAAAGCTTGATGATACATTTGCATATTTATTAACTTCTAGATAACATATTATTGATATTGTTTCAACTTTTGTTTATTCGAGTATTATGACCTAGTGGATTTGATTAACTGTCATTTTGAAACCTAATTGTTCATGGATCAATCTGTAATTATCATGAATATAAGGAAGATTTAGATGTTGCCACAACGACTGCTTTAATCAAATAAATAATACATGATTGTGTTTTTTTTTGAGTATCTCAATATCATATTACGTCATGGAAACATGCGACGTATTTTTCACATGGTTGTGATAATTTGTCTTCAGGAGACTGATTTCAATAAAATAATATAAGAAGGCATAAGCAAGCATTTTCAACCATCATAATAAACCATCACTGTTGCTGTAGGCGGCTCCACAAGATACAGATGGAATATTACGGAATCTAGTGGCAATGGAAAAGCAGATAGTTTGGCTTGCCATGATGTGCTATTAATTGTTTTCTAGGTGTACAAATGAGCTAGCCCACCATAATGTCTCCATTTTATCCCTCCAAGTCTTCACAAATCACACTTCCTCACAGGTGTCACAGCTGTTATTCTGTGGTACCGTTTTTTTATATTTAAAACTGCTAGATCTGGAGAAGGTGGAGTCATTGTGGTGTTACGGTGGCCGAGCGTGTAACACGCCGGCTTGAGAGATCGTTAGTTCTGATTGACGTGGGTTCGATCCCCGCGGTGAGCAGAACTTATTTTCTGTTCTGTATTTAGTGGCACTCTCAATGGCTAATGGATCTGAGTAGGCTGTAGTATTATTGATTACTGTCAGTCAAAAAGTTAATAAATTAGCCTAAATAATTTGGATCCTGCATGTTCAATACTAAAACTAGGTGATGTTCTCAATCAGCACCTTAGTTAGAACTGCGGCATACGGGAGGTCAGAGGGACCGCCCTTGGGCTACGTTGTCGCCTAAGCTAAATGCAGTGGCTTGACACCTATGCTGTCGCCTATGCTGAATGGCTGAAGGCTTGACGACAATGATCCAAGAGAGCAACTTCTCTCCTCCTGGAGGCTCCACTTGGAGATGCGCTATGGGCCCGCTGTGTGGCCTAGAATGTGCTGTGGTACTTTCCACCCTCAACTGAAATCTTCATCTAAATCTTGTGGTGTTAAGCAATCAGCATTAAGGTGGATTGAAATAAGTCACGATTTTGCGCTAAGGTGGCTTTTGCAAGACAAGTTACTTGTGCTCCGCATCTTTTTCTTGGTATAAGGATATTGAAAATATGTTCTGAGCATGTGCTAAGAGTTATACTGAAATATACTGGGGAGATGCTGAGCATTATCTTTTGGCCGCGAGTTGCGAGTAGCATGTGCTATGGAACTTTGATCAGGAATGTTCCAAGAATATTCCAAAATATACCAAGAATATCCTCTTTTATATACTCTAGCATATTCTGTGAACATTCCTAGAAATAAAATCAGCTCATATATTATTAATTTGGAGTATTTTATCATTGCCAAGTAACCTATAAACAAATGAAATTCAAGTCACGAATTTGTCAACTGAAAATAAATCAAGATATTCTAAATCCAAGAACAGATCCAGATCTATTGTAGGAACATAATATAATAGGTACACATAAGTATTACCATGATTGAATATAAACTCTAATTATTCCTAGTTAGAAAAAATATGATCATGCACAATTTTAAAGATCAAAAATGCAGAAATAGGTATAGAGAAACATGTCAAGGCTTGCCGAAAATGTAATCGTGTGAATTATTACATAATTTTATTGTTAACAACAATAAGCACGATAAGTACAAGATCGCTAGAATAACTGATACTTACAATCAATATTATCACTAGACATGCACAGCTATGAGAAATTGAGGAATCAGGTAGAAAATTGACTCTTCAAAATTGTCATCCAACGTAAGCAGTCCTGCCTCCAAAGTTTTTCCAGTCATCATGTAGGTAGGTACCTATCTATTGAGAGAGCCCGGAGGAAGCATTCATTATTTTCCAATAAGCCTGATCACAACCAATCACTTACCATCAGGTATATGGTCTATCTATCAATCCAATCCGAAGAAGATACAAAGTTATAAGGCTTATTAACTTGACCCTGATACCGACTACTATAGACTTTAGCAAATCTTTGGCACAGGACACTTCATCCAATTTCTGATTTCACATTTTAATCACATAACACACAAATTTATCAACATCAATCCCACAAAATTTTAGAAACCAGATAGGTACATACAATCAACCGATTAAAACTTTTTTGACAAAATAAATCACACCACTCTACTCACATCAAAAACATCAAAATGGCGTGCGTGCCCCACTGCCTCGTGACCTCGTGAGCAACTAAGGAAATAAGCGGCACTGTTGTCATACCTATTTTCCATTTAAAAAAGAACTCTCAATTCATACTGGAATTTTTAATTGTGTAAATCCTATTTGACGTTACATTTATTCAATATTTATTCAAGAAATTGATATTGACTTCTACTTGAGTTTAGGGATTATTCTTTGCTTTGACCATAGTACCTATTTTATTGCAAAAATCTACACTTGGCAACGCTGTTCATGACAATGACGAGTACGCAGACCCGCAGACGGACGACAGACGAAGTAAAAAATATTGTAGAAGGAGAACTCCATTCTATGGAGAACTCCAAGTAACTCACTTATGATAATTACGTGTACAGTATACATCGTATACAAATAAGACTGTATTATATTTTTGTTCATACAAGAGGTACCTATAGATAGGTACCTAACTACCTAGGCCTGTCTCCTTTGAAAAAACTTGATCGGGTGGATTGAAAGGGATGGTTTTTTTTCATATTATATATTAGAAGCATATTCTACGCACGTTCTAACACATGGTGAAAATTATATTCTGCCAAGCATTTATAAACATATGGTAACATGTTCTTGGCACATGCTGAGAATATATGTAAGCGCATATACGTTAAAGAATATAATTAGTACATGAGTATACATTCGTAGAACATGCTAATGATAATGATTATGTAAGCATATGAGTTGACGCACGTTCTAAGTACATGCTGAAGAAATGAATATGCTATCATTGTTATGTGGGAGTGAGCTCGTTGTTTTGTTATTGGTATATAGGGTGGTAAAATAGGTAGATTCTACTGGGTAATTAAAATGAACAATTGCTTCTCTATGAAATTAGTTAAACTACAATTTTCTATGGACGTAATTTAGTTGAGACTTTTTGTTTTATTTTGAAAGACGACCAAATGCCCTCTCGAACCATACAAAACTACTCAAACAATTGAAGTTACGTCCATTTTTAATTAGTCAAATCCAGATTTGAAATATTATCGGATAAAACTGGGCCCCCTGTATATAATCCTGATTTTGGAAATACATCATATTATCATTATTATATGGTAAGGTGAGGTGAGGGGTAAAATGCAACCAGTCAAGCTACAAAGAAGTTGAGACTATTTTTGCTGATTCTACTATAGCCATCTTACGATGACACTCTAATTATGAACGTATCATATCCACACACTTTTCGCAGCAACCGGTCAACAATTGTTTGTTTGTCTATTTTTCTAAGCCCATCTTATATGTGATGCACTTTCCCGACTTGATTTCAAAAGGGATCCTTTGCAAAATTTCAAGTTTGATTGCACTTTCCGACTCTCAATCACCTAAATCATTTTTTTTTGTAAATTGTAAAAAATTATTTGCTTCAACTATTTTACCTTCTGAGGGACTCTTCAATGAAATTGTAAAGAAAAATTCAAAGTAAAATTTATATATATTTGAAAAACTTATACATCGTTGAAAAGACGGTATTGAAATTCCTGATTGCATTTACCCCACCTTACCTTAGATCTCGACATTGTTCGTTTAGTCAATGACATCAGCTTGATCAGTTGTTTAGATCAGTGGTTTCATTACATTTTTTGAAAAACGAGGTGCCTTTTTCACCTTCGCCAATTATTTTATTATTATAAGATTGAGCTCGCCATAATGAGAAGAAGTGTGTTGGATCATCGCTTTATCAAAGAATATCATCTTAATGAGGATGGGATGTATTTTCCTATAATGATTTAATTCCATCTCAACAACATTTTGGAATACCGCTGCAAACGATCGTTTATAATCCAAATTAGGAATATTTGCATAATGAATTGACAAAATGGACGATCCATTTTTTTTTAATTATAGAAATAGATCATATTATGCTATTGTTCAAAGCGGGGCCAGGCGTTTTCCTTCCTGATTTGCAATATTATTGTACTACCTCAACCTACCCGGTCCAGACCATTTCTGTTCCTTCAATTAGGTCCAGTAACTTACTAGCAAGTTTTTCATGGAAGAGCCACCACTAGCACCAAAAATTTTGAATCTCCTGCGAGTCAGAGCTTCACAGTTGAAGATGATGTCATCGTGTCCTCTTCACCACATAGCCTGCAGCTTTGGTACCCATCAGTCTCATTATGTACTCTCAAGTGGCAATGTACCGTCAGAAACCCCAGCTATCTTGACATGACCATCTCTTTAATGTCGCCTCAACCGTCTTTGTGGACACTCCTATCAAGGAATTAGCTCCTCGGAATTGTATAGCTGTGCCGACTTTCGCCACCTCATTAGCTTCAATGTACCCGTCTCTCCCTGAATGGCCGGGAACCCACAATAGCCTCACTCTGTTTTTCCTTGGTTCCAATTCTTCTAGGTCGTGGAGACAATCCATTGCGATATTCGATGTAAAGCGATAAGAGTTCAGGGCATTTAGTACAGCCTGACCATCCGAGATAATGTAGATGTTCTGTTTATTGCAGTAGTTAGGGAAAATGAAAAAGCGGACAGTTTGGTGCGAAAGTGAGCAAGGGTAAAACCATATGGCCCAGAGCCCTTGAAAGCTCATCAATCACAGAATTATTGAACAAACAGTAGAGGTTCTAAGGGAGAGATTAAGGTCACACGAACGAAGTACCTTCTTGAGCTCTCGCGAAGCAACCTTACAAAACTGACAGGAATGCTCACGGGACATTGTAAGCTGGATGACCACCTCCACACATTGGGTTTGGTAACTGACTTGAAGGAGGGCCACCAGGACGACGATAGCACTGAACATGTCCTTTGCCACTACCAAGCTTTAGGGACGTGAACAACAAAGAATCCATTATGGAGGAATGATCACCATCTCTATCTATCTATACGTCTTTAGTTCGGTCTATAGTTCTATAGTCTTTAGTTCAGTCTATAGCATAGTCTTGTGCACATGCTTGGATTGGGTGAATTTCAGCTTGGTGAACTCTAGGGAGTCACTGAGATGAAGTTTGTGCTGTGTTCACTGGAATATACGTATACACCTCGTGATTGATAGTTTTGAAATTTCTCCATCTCCTAGGAAGCACAGAAAAATTAAAATATGCGAGTCGGAGTTGAACTTGAGTTGCTGAAACAATGAGTGAGTTTTGTGGTGAGGATTTTTTATTTTCGATTTTTTTCCAAATTCGGGGTCAGTGAAATGGTAGAAAAGCGCCTCGCATAACAACGCATATCTCAGAATTTGTTCAAGGTTCTCAACTCTGCGCCAACGCCCAACTAGAATCTATAGTTCTTCAGATTTTGTCTATAAAATATCTATGTTTTTGTTTTATTTGAAGTCTGAATGGAAAAATGATGATGTGGACATGAAGTGATCTTTAATAAAAATATAAAACATCTCAGTAAGCTTTGGTCGTGACAATAATGTAATTCTATATTTTAGGCTAGTTCTACATTCTCTAACCAATCATCTATAATTGCAGCCATGCAGTGGTGTAAACGAGGGGTAACGCACCAAAACGCCGTTTCGGTTCGTGAAAAACCAATACATCCGTTCCGGTAGGCAAATATGCATAATTTCTTAATTTCTTGTCTCAAAATAATTTTTCTAATCAGTGCCCCTATTCTTGAATTTCAGGGTAGAGATTATGAGAGAGATTTGACGTTTCCCGTTACGTTATTATTATAAAAAATATAAGGTCATTCCACAATTTAGTGTCTTTCGTTTATGAAGGAACAGCGACGGATGAAGGGAGGTGCAGAGGTACTAACTGCACAATACATTCCGCAAAATTTATTGATTACTTGTGAATAATTTGGATGAATTTTTATAAAATGGCGAATGCGTACTACGGTAAAATTTTACAATTCCTGCACTGATTGCAGCCATCCCTTATCAAAACATAACCTGATTACAGCTTCAATTTTCTGCAAATGTTCCTTAGACCATGGTAAAATTCCATCCCCAATTGCAGCCAAGTCTTCAATTTTTTGAAACCTCGTGTCAAACATAGGAAATAACATCCATAAGGTATGCCAAAGTTCGTATTTTTTCACCATCATAGCGACTTCTTTGTCGTAACATGATCTGGTGTATTTGGAAGTGTCCAAGTCAAATTGCTTCAACAGATAGATGAATTGTTCATAATAGTAGTCCAGCAAATAGTCCACAGATCTTTCAAAGTTCTCCTGATGAATACTAGATAAAAGAAAAAAAGCAACATCATTGAGGGGACTGCCATATTCACAAAATTGGAAGTCCAAGAGAATTGCATGAATTGGTTTGCCTTGCGTGTTGTACTTGACTAGAATGTTGTTGACCTGAAAAGGAGGTTTCAGCATTTAGCAATGATAAGCTTGATCACGGTCTTTGGATTTTTCATGATATTTTTATCAGGACGATAGATTCTATGGCAAAATCCTTCCGCTTATAACAGGGTTTCTATAAAGCCCCCATTTGTACGAAGTGCAGTACCCAACCAATACGAATTAAAAAAATACAAACAATAAGCTATGAATTTCGATAACGTGTAGTTCAGGGTGTCTGCCGTGTCACTCCTTCTACAGAGTTCTCGTGTAACCTTCATGAACAATCATTATGCAGAGAAATACGCTGAGTATTATTTAATAATACAGGATTGGTTACAGAGTGGCGTAACTACAGGGGGACACAGGGGACCGTGGCCCCTGGGTCCCAGGCTCTTGAGGCCTTTCGAAGAGTAAATCTCCAGTCAAAAAAATATTGTTCTACAAAACCTAATTGTAATCATGAAAATAGGGAAAACGGATGAAGCTCACGTTTAAAGAATAATATTTTTTCTAGTTTCCTAATCTTTTTTAAAACTCATTAACTGACCAAACGCATGCAGAGCTCCATGTGAAAAAAAAAATCAAGTGACAGTTTTATTGTAAAATAACTATTTTACCGACAGTAGGTACACAAAATGTAACTATTGTATGTAGAAGGTAGTAGATTCACTATAATATATTGACCCCCTCATTCTGTACAAGGTGTACAGAAAAAAGTTGTGTACAAAAGTTGTTGTTGTTCAAAGAATCAAAAACAAAATAAAATACAGGGTGCTGTGCACAGCTTCTGGAACACCCTGTATACATGATATTTTTTTTGTACACCTTGTTAAAAATGAGTTAGAGGGGAGGTCAATATATAGTGAATCACCCTGTACATACATACATACTATTTATCACGTATCTATCAGAAGAGACAGCTTCAAAAACAAAAATGCATAGAGTGGAGTGGATTATTGTCCTAATAATGGTCAAATGGAAGTAGATTCTTGGCTTCTTCATATTCCCATATACACACATGCATTTGTCCTCCAGCCAAGAATCTACTTCCATTTAAAAATGCATAGATTTCTCAGGATTTTCTCGAAAGCTAATCAACCTACAGTGCTCATTTTACGCAATTTTCCACAAATCAAAGAACCATTTCAGTTAAGAAAACATGATACCAATACAGAGCAGGTAGTATTGACACTACTGAAAGGAATTGTTAATTGTCGTGGTACAGTCGGTTCTATTCTACTACTTTCGTCACATGAATATCTCTAATGCTTGCATGGTCTGAGTCCAAAATCTGAAGTTACGCCACTGATTGATTAAAGAGATGGAAGAATCGCTGTTTAATCACCATTAAACATGCATTATTTTCTAAGTTTAATACATTTCCAATTTTTAATAATTTCATGATAGGTCATGATCCCACTCAAGTTCAATGTCAGATAGGTAGCAAAACTGATTAATCATCACGTTCCCGAACCATGGTCGGTCACTCGGTCATGATATAATTATTTTGCCGACGAAAGCACGAACGGAAGTGCATAGTATAATTATGTTAACTACAATATTTGGATAACATCATTGTGTACTATAACAAATAATCATATATAAGCAAGTCGTGGGAAATAAAGGATCAGTATTCAACAACTACTCAAAACGTTGTTTTACTCAACCAATGTACTGTGCCCAAGCCCACTTGGCCATAGCAGAGAGTGGGGCTGCTCTCTGACAGTAAACTCTATATTTTCCGCTGCTCAACCGAACCGAGTTGAGCAAGTGTAATCTACGAGCTAAACCTAGCTTGTACATTGGTCCTTCGAGCCGGATATATTGTACTTGTACATTGGTCCTTCGAGCAACCCTAAAACTGCAGCAACCCGCCTGCAGTCCAGCCAGTCCACAAGTCCACAGAGGCTCACTACAACAGTCCACAGAGGCTCACTACAAATCCAGTCCACAGAGGCTCACCACAACAGTCCACAGAGGCTCACTACACATCCAGTTCATCAGAGGCTCTCTACAAATCCAGTCCACAGAGGCTCACTACAACAGTCCACAGAGGCTCACTACAAATCCAGTCCACAGAGGCTCACTACAACAGTCCACAGAGGCTCACTACAAATCCAGTCCACAGAGGCTCACCACAACAGTCCACGGAGGCTCACTACACATCCAGTCCATCAGAGGCTCACTACAAATCCAGTCCACAGAGGCTAACTACAAATCCAGTCCACAGAGGCTAACTACAAATCCAGTCCACAGAGGCTCACTATCCAAACTACGAATCCAGTTCATCAAAGGCTCGCTATTCAACCATCCTAAAGTGAATCCAACATAAGGCAACCAATAACCCACAATGGAAAACCAGAACGAACTTGATCGCCTAGCAGAAGAGCAAGAAAAGGTGGGAATGCAGATCGTCCAGATACTAAGCAACAGCAAAAACGACTCACAAAACAAAAAAACGGATTACTAGATCCACAAACATTTATCCCACCTGGAGAGATTATGGCAGAATGCCCTCAAGAACGACAGAGCAATCAATAGACTGAAGGACTCCTTCGACCATCCCTACAACACCAGGTCATACTTCCACTACATGGCTGCCGAATATGGCGAATGCTTGAACTACCTACGAACATGCTCAAAAGTCAAACAATTAAGCCCTACCATCAACAGCCAACAAAAGCGACTGAAAATACAAGAGTTCAGAATAGAACAACTAAAAGACCTATTTACGAAAAAACAGTCAGAGTTGGAACTAGACAAAGGAGAGTATCGCTACAATTTCCTTATGGAAAGAGTTCACAAGCAGTGGGAGAGGATCCAGGACATCCACGAAGAAATCTTATTCTACGAAGAAGAACATGAAAATGCATATCTCGCTCATAACATGTACGAAGAAATCCGCAGACAATTTGATCAAGTTGTAAACGACCAAAACCAACCTACATTTCCTGATACTTCCAAAAGCAACGACCAAAACCAGCCTACATTTTGTGATACTTCCAAAACCAAGACCCATGAAAACTCTGCATTAACCAACACAAACGAACTAAACTACTTGGAGACACCGACCAAAGAAGAAACAAACAAGCCAATAGAACAGCTGGAAGCAATCGCAAGCAACCACTACTCAGCATGGGATCTGTTTCAAAAAAGTGTCGAGAACAAACTACTAGACAAGCTGCCAGACTTACCAGAAATATCATGTCCAAGGGTAGAACGACGGTCAAGTTCAGTGAGTGAGGAAACAATTGTACACAATAATTGGATGATTACGGCAAACCCCTCAGCAACACTCGCTGTAATCTGTCCAGGCGCCCGGGAAGATGTTGTATTAAATACAACAGGAATGACTGCAACCGTTCCTGCTCTAATGCATCTTTAATGGTGATTAAACATTCTGTCGCCTCTCCACGATGGACGAACGTAGAGACATCAACTCTATGTCTTCGTTTTGGCCTTGTTGTTTGTCTACCTCCTAGTTTCGCCTCTTCGATCTTCTCCTGATCATGCGTGTCCCTTGTACGCCAACCTAGAATCACCATAATGAGTATTGTCGTGATGCTGCTCATGATGACTTCGTGCTGATGAATGCTGCGCCATCCCGTGTCATGGATCCTATCTTTGAGGTCCCTCTCTTCTTGTCTTAGCTCTGTAGAGCAATCTGTTTGCCTGAGTATCGGCTAGGTGGCTTGATCTGAAGGTTCATGATTGATCGGGCTGGTATTGAGGATGATGGGCAATGTCTTGGAGCGTATGGGCTCGGTGGCTTTGTACGGAGAATCATGGTTAATCAGGCTGGTATCGAAGATGATGGGCAATGTTTCGGAGTGTCTGGCTAGAGCAGGAACGGTTGCAGTCATTCCTGTTGTATTTAATACAACAATCGCCAAGAGAATTTTGTAGACTTACAGACATCCAAAAAAATACAAATAGAGTCACAGAAAATGTCTTTGTTTTTTTTTTCATTCACGTTTCGACTAAACGTAGTACCTACCTATGGTTAGATATTGGTCGCGTGTATAAGACGGAAGAGTCGCTCCGATTGCCATTTCTTACTACAGTTCAACGCATACATCGAGTCGCACCACAGTAAAGAATGACCAAACGCCACTTTTGTTTACTACGTTGCAACGCAACTTTCGTCTTGATGGATTGTTATGTCGCTTATACTACATCTCAAAAATTACATCAATATTCACAAGACAAATAATGTATTAGTTATACAAAAAATAGCTCCATTTCTAAAATCTAAAGTTAAAAATAGAATAAATATAATTATTTTAGTGTGAATGTAGGCATGAACATTCATTTGATTTTATTTTTTTTATTGATAGGTCTAATTTTTCTGCTGCTCGCCGATGTTGGCTGAAGAAAAATATCCTTTTTCATATTCAAATTAATGTTCTTTAACATGGACAAAATTCATTAAATCAGAAAGTGTTACGATTTTATTTAGTTTTATTATTTTTTTATGGCATTGGTCATGTCATCTTTTTTGATATTGGAAGGTATTTTATCAATTCTCTCAAGATTATCTGATGGGTGTAGAGTTCTCTGACTGTTCTTGATAGTTCTTTATAATATAGATTCATATCACCACCATTATCTATACTAGGTATTCATCATTTCGGTAGTTGAACTATTTTCTTCATATACAGTGTGTCCAGATTCGCTTCTGTATACAGGAATTCGGCCTCCTATTATACCTACAGCAAAGGTTAAATGGAGAAAGTTTCAAATGAAACTTGGTGCATTCGATATCCGGCTTCAGATCTACGATCGGCGGATTTCATTTTTTCCCAGTAAATCCGAAATTGCGTACATGGCATGTCTTAATCGTCTTTTGTTTTCCCGTAACCTGCCTCAAACTTTCATTATTCTTATGACCGCCATATTGGATTTTTCGATTTTTGTAAAAAACGTAAATTTTTTTCTCTAGAGCGATGTCTCACAAGTGCAAACTAACCGTAGTGACAAAAAAGTAGAATCAGCAAAGCTTTAGGTGAAAACGTGTCCTTAGAGTTTTATGATAAACTGTCAATCAAAGTGGAAACAGATCAGCAGAGTTCTACATGGAGAAAATAAACTGCTGCACCCTGGAACTTATACTTTTAGCAGGAACGGAGAATCGAGCGAACTGTAACATGAGCAGGACGGAGGCTCTATTCCAGCGTTAAGGAAAACAAGGCCCCTCGTACAAGGTGGGCGAGATGAAAATCAAATGAAAGGAGACGCTAGATTATCTCGGGCTCAGCCTGGAACATGGTCAGGGGTAAGCCAACCAGACTGGCATCCAAGTTGGCTGGAATACTGGGATGGCTAGAGAGCAGGGGACTAGCAAACAGCGGATAAAGAAGATCTATGTAAGGCTCGTATTGCCGGCAGTTCTATTATACGGTGCTGAAATTTGACTCTTCAACTAAGGGTTACTAAACGAGTAGATATGAGAGCATGAAGACGACTGATATTTGGACTTGGAGGAAATAAATGGTTGAAAAGCAACTATGGGAAGTAGACGGAAGGAATTGGGTGCATAGATGCGGTGTCGCCGACAGTCGTTCTTTCATGTGAATGCCAGCTACAAGGATGGACGGATGAGAGTGGTGTGATGGAACATTGGCGAGTGCTTGGTGTGAGCTGTATTTTCGAAGGCGACCTGGAGGCCATCAGAAAAGCTGTGGAAGCTCTGAGTGGTTGGGGTGATACATCCTAGGAAATGGTTTGATCGGAATGAGGTAAAGAAGTTCCAAAGGAAAAATTGAAGGGGTAGCCTCAGAGTTCTCTTCAAGGTGAGTGCGGCCTAGATGCAATTTACAGGATGCTTGTCGATGAGATGAGTAATTGTGATTGTCTGGAGAAAATATCCTGGAGCAATAACACTTTTCTATTGTACTCATTCACTATATCCAATAAAGCCAATCATTCTCTTCATAGATCCTCAACCCGTATAAATGTCAACTGTTGATCTAGCTGGAGCATGATTCTAGGTCAACCCACATCTATCTAGTTTTATGAGATCTAGATTACAGATACACAACAATTTGTCTCCACTGCCTGATAAATTTAATTCGTCTCATCTTCATAACTTCTACCATCACTACCGCTTCAAATGTAGGTATCCAAATGATATATAGATAAAGCCATTATTAAATAGGTACTTTGAACTAATATACGTGGTAGAATACTTACCCAACAGTCATAATGAATCATGGTCCCCCAGTCTGGACTTATATTCTTTTTATATCTGTTCTCACAAGCACATTTCACAATCTCTACTTCCTCTTCATCAAATTCCATCTGATCGAGGTAGTGTGTCACGTTGCGTCGTACCTTCAAGACATATAACTGATTATTGCCTTTTTCAAATTGTGAGAACATACAAGATCAACAATTTCTTTTGTTGGCAAGAAGCTATAGAAATTTGGTGCAAAATGTTCTTTGAATATCGCATTATCTTGAAGTCTTATGACAAGAGAAGATGTATGGAACTTGGCCAATGATTGCAAAACCAGCTTTGATTCTTCTAGTCCTAGTCCTTTGCGTTTATTGCCTAGCACATATCCTGTGAAAATTTATCTGATGCAGAAAAAACTAAAAGCATAAATAAACCTATTCACCAGCACTTTGCAAGTTTTCCATCAAAATGATAGCATTTTTATCCACAATTTTATCAGTTAAGCTCAAGCGCCCTCCATGAAAAGGTGTTGAAAAATCAACGTCCTCCTTTATGCCTTTGTTTTTTATGAATTCGTCCAGTATGGGCAATATTTTCTCGTAAAACAAAAACTCGTTTCTAAAAAGAGGCATTCAGAATGATTTTGATGAGTAGCATCATTGACAGGTAACCATTACTTGAATGTGATTTCGGAATTGAATATTTTCCGAGTTTCCTCACAGGTTGGAAAGAGTTTGCCTACAATGTCCAAGCGTCGTCCTTTGTCTGACTTTTTGTTTCTTATTTCGAACAGGATCCTGTAATAGTTGATCACGTTACCAAGCCGGGAAACGACTCATCAAAGTACCAGTCAAGATGTACACATATACAGTTTCTTATCCCAATTTTGCTCACCCCGTAGTAATTCACAATCTAAATATTCACTCAGTATCATGATACTAAAAACACAAGATATGATCAATTTCTGGACGAAATAAGAACAAAGCCGCGCATGTCGTCACTGCGAGTCAAAAGTGAGGTTGGATTTAAAACATCCATAACGTTACCTAGTTACCATTCGCTGGTCAAAATTTGAACTGGCTCAGGCATGACATCCCCGCCCCGCGTGAAGATGTCTTTACATGCAGTGCACGGGCCTTGATAAAGCCACTGACATTGATTGTTTAGATTTGAGGTAGGTCACGTGATGTTTTCTGAAGTGGAATGTGCGAGAGTTTATCTTGTTTGTTTCAGTATCATGGTAACCGAGTTACCTAGGAAACCTATGAATTTTGAGGTTGGGACACGCAATGACGTCAGCGAAACCTGCGCGAGATCATATCTTGTTTGTTTTAGTATCATGACTCAGTATAGATACTCAAGTAGGTCTCCATCGACAAGGAATCCATTCCAAATTGAATCATACAGGCTATCATGCAGAAAAAAATCGTGATTATTGTAGGCATGTAAATGTCATTTTTTAAATCTGCTAATGTCATTTTTGATGACATTTTGATTCATTGTATCATTGTTATGTCATTTTTGACATAAAAATCAAGATATATCGATAACCGTTATACCTAGGTGAAGAACAGTAAATAAAAATTGTCCAAAATATTCCAGGGCATCCAAAATTGTACTAATAAACAGGGTGTTTTATTTGAAATGAGAAGGTTGACACTTATTTCCGGTGTTTCCGGAAGTGTCACTATTTTGAAAATATTTAAGTCGAGCTGCTCTCATTGACTTTGGTGACCTTTCATAAATTCAAAATGTTTGTACAAGTAGTTTTCTGTGAATGGAGGTAGGACAAAAACAAGCGACCACCCTATACAGATGCTTACAAAAACGTTGAGTACCCAACCCCAAACCATATATGACTAATAAACACAGTTTAAACTAAAAAAGTTTTGGATCTTCTGATTTTAAAGGTGTAGGTACAATCTTTTAACCAACTATACTTATAATACAGGGAGTTTCCTAACCTCTCTGACAAAAGAAAAAAAGGGGAAAATCCTCATCAAATTAGAAGACAAAAAGGTGGTATACATTTTTTTTTTAATGTGTTCTTGTTTCTGAAATACAGGGTGTTGAAAAAATAAAATTTGATGCGTTTTTTTAAGTTCAAAATGGTCATAAAGTGAATTACTTAAACCCCTTATTATGTATAACAAATACTGGAACATTGTTGGTCACCAATTATTATTAGTATAAAAAGAAAACGCATCAAATTTTATTTTTTCAATACCCTCGAAAACGAAGCGACATCCAAAAAAAATTACATTCGAAAAAATGTTACACTAAATTTTTGTCTCAAAATTTGATGAGGAATCTCTCTCTTTCTTTTGTCAGAGAAGTTAGGAAACACCCTGTATGATGGGATTCACACAAAT
This sequence comes from Orchestes rusci, assembly GCA_958502075.1. Lineage (NCBI taxonomy): Eukaryota > Metazoa > Arthropoda > Insecta > Coleoptera > Curculionidae > Orchestes > Orchestes rusci. Next base: position 15,628,595 of record OY293314.1, read on the forward strand.
TGAAAAAAACGCTTATCAAAATCCAAATTGTTTGATCCTCCCTCAAAACAAGTCACGCGAGGTAATAATAATAATTTGTGATTTTTTGAGCTTGAATAAAGAAGCTCCAGGTTTGAAAAAAATTAAATTAGATTTAAAAAAACTGAAAAAAATAAAAGAAAAGTAATTTATCATGCATCATTATTTTCAGGGAGCGAAAAGTAATCTGAAAATGAATTAAAAATGTTGGGTGCTTATTTAAAAAAACACCCGATGATGATTGCGAGAATTCGAAACGTCAAAATATTAATTTCGACCATGCTATTTTAAGAAGCAGAAAAAGTGACTATGGCAATTACTACGTTTTCATGAAGAAATCAAATAGATTTCAGTCCAATTCCGTTTTCATGAATGGCACTCAAATCGTTTTGAAACCTGCGAATTTACCTGACATGTTTGTCAAATTGTAACTGTCAGTTTTGTTTGTTCACGTTTTATTCGCATTCAGTAGAGGATTTCATGTCTTGGGAAAGAGACTCAAGCTCCTCAAACGGTTATAAAATATTGAAATACATTTTTGTGTTCAAATTTGAATTAAAAACTTTGAGGTTATGGTGAGAAATCTGTCATTTGAAAGGATAGCTATTTTGGATATTTTGATCTCGATTCGATCCCAAAAAGAGCCGATTCGACCATGGGATTCAAAACAGTTTTAAGTATTTAATCCGGAATGAATTGTACATGAAAACGTAGTGAATGTGTCATTCGTATTCAATTATCTCTTCAAATAAATTCAGGGCAAAATAAATGAGGACTTTGAAAAAATCGGTTATTGCCGGATATGTCCGGAGGTCTTTGGCATTTTCCAAGTTCCAAAGCGGCATTTTCAGGTTCACCCTGTAGATAATCAGCTATGAGCATTTGAATTTCGGTTTTAAAAGACAACGATGCCTTATTTGTTGTATTTCTTGTTACCTCAAAATGATTGAGCCATAATTTTCTCCAGGCTTCGTCATGCTAGAAATTTTCCAATCCACCACTTCCTCATCACGTCCCAAACTTCTCACCACTTTTCCGATTTCTTTAATAGTAACCTCCATTTCTTGTCACACTCAACTTACTGCTAGCAAAACTTATTTATATTGAATTCGCATATCAAATAATTTCCAGATAACACATTGTTATTGTGTCATTTCTTCCTACTCCCAATGTTGATGTGGTTGATTATCTGTCATTAAAAAACCCATCATTGTTCATGGACCAATCAAACTATCATGCAGATAGGAAAGATCGTGAGGTTGCCTCAACGATTACAGTAATTGAATAAATATAATTGTGATTTATTGCAAAGTGCAGTGGTGAATAACACCATTTCAAAAACATCAGGTTATTCGCTGATAAAAGTTGTTCTCTGTCACCAATTCGTCATTTGCAATCCCTTTTAATTTGCAAATAAACACCACAACAGCATTTCCTGCATGTACGATTTTTTCATTAGTTTATTACCTCTCCACTGGACGCACATTTTTTCAAATTGCCTCGCGGCATCCATTGTCTGCAGTCGTCAGTCTGGAACAAAGCCCTTTTCAGAGCTCTGGATGTTCTGCTTATTCATAAACTAGTCTGATTAAACTACCAGCTCTCTGGATTTTCACAGGGGTGGATTTAGGGAGACATTCTTCTGTCACGAGACCAATAAGGACTATATGATTTCAAATGAGATCAGATCAAACCAAATTCAAAATAACACATCGTTAAAATGATCACCTCGACCTCTTCTGGAGGGTCAAGCTTCTCTCTTCTGAACCTGCAAACGTCTTCCAGATTCCCAATTCCACCCTTTTGATTGAGGCAAGAAAAAAATGCACTTTTCCCTTCAAAAAATCTGAATTATCGAGAATTATCGGAACAGCACATCATACTGTCCCTTGTCTGAGTGCAAGGGCTCTGATAAAAGATTTGAAAGAAGAATTTTTTATAAAACATTCTTGCAGCGATCATTATCAAAACTTACTTGACTCAGTTGACTGAGTCTTTCAGTGTATGCAGGCAGGGTAGACATGGGAATTGAATATCTTCGAAGCAGTGACGTGCAATGATGGTTAAGGTAAGGTAGGCAAACATATGATAAAAAGGTGAAAATAATCAATGTGTTAAGAAATGTCAACATCATTAATTGTCATTGTTGAATGTCATTTATCAATTAAATTCAAACTAGAATCATAGTATAATAAACAACAAGTAGCGACAGCTCCATATATCTGTGGTCAAATTTCGTTCTGTCTCAATGACAGAAATTCGCCTCATTTATACCCTGCTAACATTTTGGAAAGTAAAACTGTTTTCTGAATCAAGACTTTGACACTTCGCATAAATCTTTAGACATACTGCTTAGTGGGTGATCGTATTGTATAACTTGATTGATAATTCACCTATGTATCAGTATCATTGAAGTCATGGAATCGGCTAGAGAATGGTTTTATTTCACATTTCATAATGTTGGCAGTGTATAAATGAGGCGAATTTCTGTCATTGAGACAGCACGAATTTGATCACGTATAGGTATATGGAGCTGTCGCTACTTGTTTATTATACTATGCTAGAATATTCAATACAGATGGTTCATACAATCAAACAGCCATTTATTTAAAACTTGATATTAAAATACCTTGTGATATAGATAGATTCTTGGATTAATTTCAAAGATGGAGTACGTCAGCCCAGTTCTGTTTTTTATCATATTCTAGTGTGTGAAACGGTGTTGCTTTTAAACTCCGGATGCAGATATCATTGTCACTAATTTATTCACACTTATTATCCTCAAACTCAGCCAAAATGTCAGAAAAACTTGATCCTCATATTCAACCAAATGGAGATAATATTATGTAATTAAAATCCTTAAAGTGCACATAAAACAAGTTCCACTTCCAACTTCCAAATATGTTTAAATCATCCACACAGTACAAACACTCACAAATTACATAAGTAGGTAGTTTATTTCATACTTTACATCATCAGAGACTGTAATGGAAATCTACTCCACTACTCCGCTAAATAACAAATAACATCAACAAAGACTGTGAAATTGCATCGGTAACATGGTTTGGCTGGCGCCATCTCATTGTTTTAATTGATTACTTGACATGAAATTTTGACAACATCTGTGACCTATCTATATTACCCAAGTGTACAGTGTCTCTAAACAAGAGAGTGACGAAAATAGATTGCATCATTTTTGATTGGTCAATCGTGTTTTGCAAGTAATTTTGACGTTTACATTTTTCAATTTATGATGAAAAATACTCTCAAAATTCCATCTAAAACCATAATACTCACGTGATAATTTAGCAAGAACATGGCGGATGGGTTCAAATTGGCGATAATAGAGTGCATTATTTTTGATTCGTCAATATAAATAGTTTTTGGTCATATTTTTGTGAAGTCATTTGATGTTTAAATGTTATCTCGACGAACATATTATTTATATGTTCGGTAATACACGTCATAATTTTGCAAAAACATGGCGTGTTTATGCGAAATTATGCAGTTTTGTAATAGCTCAAACAATGATTTTTTACAAAATTCTTCATAATCAAAGATGAAGGGTCTACAAGGTGTTCCTAAACTAGGTTGAAATATTTAAACAGTAGGATTCTGAAAAAAAAATTAGTTTGCTTTATATATATATTTTTTTTTAAACGCTTTGTTTTCGAGAAACAGGGCATCAAAGTTTCATTTCTATTTCTGATTAATACAAATGAATCTCATAATGATTCTGATAATTCAACCACAATCGGTATTCGGATTGTTCTTGACAAAAGAAATTCAAATTTGATATTATTATGACTTTATTTTGTATATGGCGCAATCTACAAGTAATTTTACAGTTTCAAATAGTCATAACTTTTTTGGCGAACCATGTAGCTTTGTAATATTATTTTTAATCGTTTCTGTTTGTTGGAAGTGGCTAGGAGCAACCGTTCTCGAGATATTTGTACTTGAATTAATTCATGCGGTGGTTTTCAATGGAAAATTTTGAAAATAGACATAGGTGGCGTTGAAAGTTCAATGAAAGTTTTATAATATAGCAAACTAATATTCTTTTTTAGTGTAGAATACAACGTGCCTAAGATAAGGAGGGCCAGTACATGATAGTGGCCATAAGACGAAACGTCGGATCTAAAATTTAATAACGTCATCTTAAAGAGGGAAACGAGTGGCTATAAGAAAGTGACAATTATTTTGAAAAATATTTTGTAATAAACTCAGCAAAAGAAATAACAATTTTTCCAAAACTCGTTATTTCCGGATATCTCCGGAACTACTGGGAACTTTTTAGATTTCAAAGCGGCATATTATCGAGCACCAAAAGACGCTACATTCTTCTCATTCAACCAACTTTCTATCTCTCATGGTTACGGAGATCCCTGTACTGGCCCTCCTTATCTTGGGCACGTAGTATACAGTTCAAATATTTCAAGCTAATATCGGGACGCCCTGTATAAAAAACTGCTATGATTTTTTTTTTCGAGATATGATGTATCTCGTGAAAAAAATGCGATCAAGGTAAATTTTACGGTTTCAGTTTTTTTTTGTAATAACTCAAAGAATATTTACTTCTCCACAAACTCTAAACCTTTTCCGTAATGTTGATGCACTTGTGGGAAACTATTGGTGAGAAAAAAACTCTTGGCAACGTGGCCAACTGTCAAAGTTGTCACACTTTCCACGAGATGGGTGGCAAAACTTTGTCTTTTCTCTCGTCTCTTTTCTGCAATGTTTCCCTTTATTTTTTAACCTTTGACTATTTTCATTTCTCTTAGTTGTTTATTTCATACTGACTCACTAATTATAATATGTTCAAAAGTCTCTAATATCCCTGAATCAACTTAAAATATTCGCATATCAGTATTGGAAAATACACTTAGCGTAAATCCACCCGATGGATTGCCACCAATATGGTCGAAGCACAATCGACATAACTATTACTATTGCATTGATACGTAATGCATTTTTTCAAGTAGAGGCCTGAAATATAAATGATGAAAGAAAACCACCAACATGGTTATGGGTACCTATCCAATCCACTACATTTTTTCTATTATTTTGCAGATTCATTTGAATAATAGATTATTATTTCGTACTTTTGGATTGATGTGGTTCGGTGATAATTTTTTCTAGTACAACTGGTCTTGGACAGCTCTGTCTTTCTTTAAACTTTTCTTTTCAATATCACCTCACTAAATTTAATTAATTTGATCATATTCCAGGTACAAAAGCAAAAATATGAAATAAGTCGAATTTTTAGACAAACGAAAGCTCATCTTATTCTTATAACCGAGTAAATAGAAAATTAGACAATTGAATTTTCTTGAAAGCTTACCGAAACTTGATATGAGAAGAAAGTTTAGGATAAACGGACAAATTCGTAAATGTTTCAAGTGCTTGTTCACAAACATTTAAAAAAATAGTACTAATTTTACAATTTTGAGTTCACAAGCTTCTAAAAATCGACAAAACCTGTCAATTGTTGAAGTGGCTTTTGTCATGGTTCGAGAAGACATTTCGTCATCTTTCATAAAAAATTGATGTTTAAATGTTTCAAATCAATAAATGTTGAAACATTTTTCAAGGTGTATATCTCGAAATTGCCACATAGAACTGGGTCACCCTGTATAGATTGAGAAATTCACAGATTTTAATAGATATTGTGTCGATTTTTCTTTGCAAGACCAAGGCCAAGACGAGACTCTCGAGATAATACACAATAATTGTAGTATAAGAAGGTATAATGAAGATCGCTTCTCTTCTCAATCAGTTCTTTATTGATTACTAAAATTGTTAATCTTATCAAAATTGGCAAAATTTCATGAACATATCATTTTGTCAAGGAGGGCTACTTTGGAAACAATGTTTTCAAATTCTTTGAAAGAAAATAATGATCGCACATTTGGCCAAGATCAAATGACTACTATTTTTAAATTATTGGCATTGTCAAAACAATAAAGCCATGGGATGGAACGCTTTTTATCATTATTTAAAGTATTTACATAGGGTTCATGAATAGTGATCTTATGAGGACATGATTTTATCGCTTATTTTCAAGTCCGCAGTTGAATTTCGAAATAATCTGAACTCTATGAAAGTCAGTTGGTCATGGAAGCATGGAAGAAAATTCGTCAATGAAAAAACGTGTCTACCTTCGTCAGTCTAAAAATATTCATGAGGCGATAGGAACATGGAAAAACCAACTTTTAGAAGAATAGAAGATAAAATTCTAGTGAAATTTCAGATCATCAAACATAAATCAATTCACATTGAAATACTATTATCAACATGCGAATAATTTCTGATCCCGGCTAAGAACAAACTATTTTACAGTAATGCATTTTTCTGTGCTAATTCAACTTTGAGATTATCAAGTGACTTTCAAAAATTGTATAAATCATGAATATTTTAACATTTTTGCCTCCTCAAAATAAAACATCTTTACAATCTTCCACTGTTATATTATTATCTACATATCTACACCTATTTACAATCTACATCAAATTACGTAGCAGAAATCAAATTATTATTATTACTATGGCCAATGTCCTCCTGTTTTTTGCCAACAGAAAGATCATCCGGCAACCCCGGTGAAAGATCTTGCGGACTTGGCGAACTTCTCACCGGAGAACAACACTGCGCAGGTGCTGAAGGTACACTTGGATGTGGTTGAGGTACCCCGACCATATAATCCGGTTTATCATGATGACTAGGTGGCGGCAGACTATTTCTACCAGGCATCATCAGTTGAGGTGGTGATATGCCCAAACATCGCATGCGCCAGGCGTCTTGCAACAATTGCAATCGCGCTTGTTTGCGCCATTTGGCCCTTCGGTTTTGGAACCATACCTTCAAAAAGTCCAACAATAGTTTTTTTCCAATAAAAGTGTGGATCACCTACCTGCACTCGTGCCTCACTCAGACTGATTCTCAAAGCAACTTCTTCTCTAAGAAACACATCAGGGTAATGAGTTTTCTGGAACAAAGCTTCAAGTTCTTGTAGTTGCTGAGGACTAAAAGTGGTCCTATTTCTTCTTTGTCTTCTTCTGCCAAACATGTACTCTGTCAGGAGATCTCCAGGAAGGGGACTAAGATAGGGACCGGCCATGTCTGGAAAAATCGCAGTTAAACAGTGCGAATCATAATCCAACAGGTTATGTACTTTTGATCACTATCTCGATGCAAACACAAGAGCACTAGTCACGGAACTGAACTACAATCGCCGTCTAACTTGGTTGATAAGGCGTCGCTCCACCCCCCTCGCATTAGGGGGGCGTCGCCAGGCGTCGGCGTCGTAGCTGGGTTTAATCGAATCACTCTTTTATTGGTGCTGTATTGTTTTGAGATTCTGATTGGTTTAAGGGGACTCCGTTGGGGGTGAGGGGAAGCGTTGGGGATTAATAATTTCTGTTGAAAATGGTGCTTGATTCACCGCCTCAACCCCCGTGTAATCATTATTGTAAATCGTTTTTTATCGATGGACAAAAAATTTTATAATATTATTAATGAAACAGTGAATTTTCAACTCCACTAAAACATCAAGTTAATCATATAATCCTGATCACTAAATCAGATCAAACCATCCGCTTACACATGTTAGCCCTAAGCCACCCTCTATCCCGGCCCCAAAGTCAATTGAAAATCCGTTTAATAGCCTGGGCATATAATTGAAGCGTCAAAGGTATATGCCTTTTGATCCGATTGAATTACACCCTTTCTTCAATACACATGTTTTGGTTGCGATTAGATAGGGCTGTATTTCCAATAGGGGTACAGGAGTTAGTGATTAACTACATGAGTTTATTGTTGCTCTGCAAAGTTGAATTATTTTGATCAAAAGGCTAAGGAGTGGTCAATGAAGGTAGTGACAAAAAATGTCTCAGTTTAAATAGAAAAAAAAAATCAAGAAGGTAGCAGACGGGATAGCAGCTCATGAGAGATTTTCAAATATTTGAAAATTCTCAACTACGCTCGGAAACTCTCTGAAGAGTTGAGAAATGGGAAACAGAGTAGGGGGCAAAAGTACATATTATTATATATTATATGTATGTTTCTTACAATGTCTTACCTTTGATGGTAATGAAGAGCGGATATCTCTGCGTTTGGTTCACCTATAAGTGGATTCATAAGTAGCTTTTATTATTTGTATTGAGGAAGTGGCCTTTTGTTCTCAATTCCATCTATTTCTTGAATCGAATTCTCAACAGTCAAAGGTTAACTTTGTTTTGCTGAATGGAATGCTCTGAGTGCTGCTTTGCTGAGAGGTTGATACTTATGCTATCTTCTTCTCCTGTCTTGACATTTTTCTAATATGTGTGATCAAGGATAACAAATTTGTCTTCGTTTGAAGGTGTGGTGGTTGCTCTTGTGGCTTGGTTTCTTAGAGCGATTAGTTTCTCAAATGATGCCTTAGCCATTTTATTTGTATCAAGTATGATAATCCGAGAATATGATCGATGTCGCACCTGAAATTCCTAAGAAGGGCATTTTCCGCAGCCCAGGTACCATAGCATCTGATTAAAAACAGAAGCGATGGTGGCATACATTATCATCTATTGTGAGGTCTGACACCCACGGATGGAAGACTCAGAGTTCATAGAAGTTTTGGAGTACATTCCAGGAACGAGTGCTGGACCACAATGACAGAGTAACACGCAAATCGGGTTCACTGGCAGCTCAAAGTATGGGTACCGGGACATATGAACATCATCGGAAATGAACAAGGGACGAGCTAGCGATCTTTGTTGTCTCAGCCCGGTACAGAACCATAGCTGGGTCCAAGTAAACTGCTGATCACTATGGCCTCAAATGAGTGAACCTGGCGGAGAACAGTGGAAAACTGGAAAAATAGCACGAAATGTAGGCAAGCCAGAGGGATGACATAACCCAACACACCAAGGACGGCCCATTTGCTGAACAAGAGTGAGAAGGTCGTGAACAGAACATTGAAAGCTGAATCAACACTTGCAATTACCAGGGAAAGACGAATTATCTCTATGTCCTACTGTAGAATGGTGAAGGAAAACTTTCACCTGAGGAGGAAGGATCTAAAAGTGGCAACCATTCCTCAGGAAATGAGGCACCTGGGCTGTGATGATCTGCTCAACTTAACAATAGAGACGGGACGGTTCGGGGAGTAGTTGGCAATGAGGAGTTGGTGAAAAAGGCCACTATAGGCCTACTCGCAGGGACGCTGCCCCTATCCTTCCTATCACCTTACACATGATGGTGAGCACAGAATACAATTATTGTCTATGACTTCTGTGTTGGTGAGTTGAATTCATTGGTATTTAGTTTGTAGAGAATATCTCCTACGTTCTTGTGGGTTCATTGAGGGTCACCTCTCATTCACTTTGGGGGTCTATCGACTGCGTGAATTGAGGTGGAACAGGGTTTTCAAAAAGTTAGAGTAGATGCATCACTCATAGAAAGATGCCTAGCAGAGGAATCATTCCTGTAATTTTAATGATTGTTTTGACAAACTAAAGCTACAGCTAGAACTATCCAAATTCAATAGAAGCGTCCATAACCTCAAGAGACTTGATTCAGAAAATTAGCGGGTTGGAAAACTCAAAGTCAAAGTCTCAAAACTTTTTAATTGATGGCTACATGTTTCGTCCAGTTGAAGGGCATCGTCATGCCTAACAACAAAAACATCATTGTAAAATAGGTGATAAAAAAAGTAAATAAAAAAGAACTATCCAGTTGAATTTCCTAAAAACAGGAATTTGGTATCTGGGATGCTAAGTTCTTGTCAAAGACAATTAAATTGAGGTTCGATAATATTATCGGGTATTATATATTGTGGATTGTCTCGACCAACCCAATCAAACGTATTATAGAAAAGGCAGCGCTTTTGATACTTTTATCCATAAAAAAAAATGATTTGTCCCTGTAGAACGATATAAAATCTAGCAAAAATGAGGTATGAACAGGAAACTAGTCAAAGATGGTGAAGCCTGACAAAAACAATTTTTTGTTGGTACATGGTCAGTAGTTCCAGCTGCTAGCTGCAAAATTGATCCTCATGAATAATGGGTCATGTGATATTTTTTCTAATGCCATCAAAAAGTTCGTGAAGACATCTTTCTTCTTTTGTTCAATTCTCAAGACAGAGAACACGACCAAGTCCATTGAAAAATTGAGGCAATTTTATTTTGAAAAGACTGTAAAACAGACATCACTTCATTTTCATTGCTATAGCTAAGCTGACGATGGATGAATCGGTCTTGGATCCAAGAACCTTTTTGGTCTGGAAAATCACCTCTTAGTTTTATACTCGGAGATCCCTGGCCACATAGATCTCAATTTTTGTAGTCTCTTACATCTTGCGAGTCGGATTGATGTATGGTCTCTAAACGATGAATTTTTATTTTTTGTTGCTCGACATCAGGTCATATGAAAATTCCAGTTACATGTACCAGATTCTTGGAAAGATGATTTCTCACACGTCTATTTCCTCAACCAGATCTGGATTTTTGATCCAAGATTAGATCTATGGACAGATAGAAAACGATTGAATAATAGTGCAGCCGAGCTTGACCATCAATCCTTCGTCAACAGTTTAAAAGAACCTTGTTCATATACATCTTTGACAATATCTAGAAATAACTGAAGAAAATTCAAGAGGAATAATCATTTTACAATTAACGAAATTAATTTGACAATTCCATAAACTTTCCAAAAACACCGCTCACTAGATTATCTAAGGTCAGAGGTCCTTCATTGAGAAAAAGTTATGCCCAATTAATATTTCCTCAACCACCCCTTTCTCAGCCTTGAAATTTGTCTATTCAGGGTGATAATTAATCATGTGATAAAACAGGAACAGAGCGAAACTTTGAGCAACCACAAAAGCGCCTTCAGCCGGTTGCCTGGATAAAAGGGAAGCGGGAGAGGGCGCGGGCCGAAGGACGGGTGAAGCGATTTAATTACTGGATCCCGGTGGAGCGCGGTTGGCGCGAAACATTGGAACAGTTAATGAAAATCTCGTTTGGATCCAGGATGCTATAGGGATTGGTCGGATTAGGTTGCATTCCGGCTTTGCGACCAACCACAATTATCCATCAGTGTGAGTTTTACATGTTGAGCACAGAAATCATCAGATATAACTATGGTTAGAATCACAATTTTTATAAGATGTCCATTTTCGATTTGGGGATAAGTTTAAATGCCTCAAATTGGAAGTCTATATGATATACAGTGTGAAAAATCCGAACGATTCTGAAGTATATCATAAACTTGGTGGATCGATCATCTCCACAAGCTGATAAGCTTTTCTTGTTCAAGGATGTTACTGCAGTTTGTATTGCAATATTTTATATTTTATTCATCATGTGATTCAGGCACATCCTATGGTCAAAGTTTTCCTCACATCATCGAACACTGACTGGTTCTTGAGTAGAAAAAGTGACCATCCAAGTATTTTCTTTCAGGCTTCTTTTGAATGTGGCAATCGTACCAAATTCGTAATTAATACCGACATCTAACAAAATATAATACATAGATTCATTTGAGTTTCGCCCTTGTTATACTGGGTTGTCCATATAAGTTGAGACAGCCCGATATCTATAAAACGATAGTTATTTGAAAAATTAAAGTAGAGCTATTGGGTCCTGTAACATTAACAAAAATATTAGGATTTTGGATTTTGAAATAATAATAAATAGCATAGTCAAAATGGAACACATGACATAAAACTCATAAAACATAAGCATGTGATGTGCGTACGAATTCTGTCATATGACTGCAACCCCAAGATCATCAAGCTTGATGTTTAACAAGTCAGTCAAGAGTACCCTTCCACTCTCTAATAATACTCTACGTAGCTACTTATTGGTATAACTTTTCTCCTATTTGACCGACCTCGTAGCACTTACTTTTGCGAAGATAGCAATAGTGGTATCACTTGAAAGGGACACCCTGTACACCTTCTGAAAAAATATTTTAGGTATAAAACAACATCAGCCTAGATGAAAGAAAATCGAAAGAGCCCACATAGAGTTATTCTCGCAAAGACATCGTATGTCCGGACATACAATACTTGTGTTACTTCAAAAAAATTAAAGATATTTCAAAACATCGTATCTAGACATAACAATATGTACAAAGTTTTAACACGGTTCTTGAGCGGCCTGGACGCATATTGATATCTAACGTAGCGTATCGGAAGTCCGTCAATGGATCCGATTACATATTATTTGAAAATAATAATGTTTTGTTAAATGCGTCAAATTCACAAGTGTTATTAATTGAAGATAAAGAAGATTTTGGAAACAAAAATATATATACTGTTTTGTCAAATGGCCGTATTTGTATTTACGCAAGTGATTTTGTATTCTCTGTAAACAATACAAAGTTACTTTGTAGCCTACATTGCATGTAAAACTTCAATAAAAAAAAACAGTTTGGTAAATGTTCACTCCTATCCATAGATATCAGAAAATAGTTCAAAAACAATCACCTTACCTCAATTTAACAATTGGTCTTAGTATTCATTCTAAGCGACTTGTTGCATCTACTGCACAATCTGCGAAATATCGAACCGTATGATCACAAGAATGGTTTCTCAATGTTTATCAAAACGAACTTTGGACCTTATATATCAAGCTTAAATAAACTAACTACAAACGAGAATCATTTTGTAAACCTCCCATCTTCAAAAAAGTCGGAAGATCTTGCTCTGTGGTGGTTTCTCGTTTTGTCATTTTAATTTACATCTATATTGTTTTCGAATACAAAAAATCTTCTGCAGCATTGTCCTTTTTGGAGAATCATTTCGAAACTATTTCCTCAGACAGACCAATTTATTAACGTTTCTGCCTACTAGGCGTCATCAGCATAGCTTGGGCCTCCCTGAAGAATGTTTCGAAAGAGGCTCGCGTCTTTCCGACAAGTTGGACGTTGGATCTTCAAAAAATATGCCGATTATAAAATTATGCGCATTAAAATATTTGACATATTACCAAATGAGACCACGCTCTTGATAAAGCTACAAGTCCTTTACAGACTTTGTAAGAAAGCATTCTTCTGCTTCAGCATTTGAAGGAACCGATATACAATAATTATTGAAAATACAAATATTGGAACTCTGGTAACCCGCGTGAAGGTTCCACCAAAAATTCATGCCTCTGTACGTTTCTAGTTTACATTTATAAGATACCGGGAATGTTGTCATGGTGACAGAACTTGGTCGAAACAGTGCAAATTTTATTGTTTTCTGGATATAGAGAAGTAATCATGTGAAGAAAAACCAAAAACACCAATAGGGCTGGCGGATGACACCACCACCAAAGAACCGGGAGGAAGCTTGCAAAAGGCTGAAGGCAGACGCCAAGCCCTGAAACAACCGAAAAGGGCCATCCAAATCTTGAGAAAAGGGACTTCATGGACCACTCAAAATCTTGCTGGAGCACACCAGAAAGCTACGACTTGGAAGCCGCGGTCAGATGGGAGCACGCAAACTTGGGTAGCAGAAAATCCCTTCATAGTGGAACCAAGGCTGAGCTACAATGACACAGCAAGGGGATCAAAATGGCGAGAACAACCTGTGACTTCCCACCGGCGTCATATCTGAGGAGCAATCTTAACTTCTCAAGCAGAGGATCATATCCAATATCCCAGAAGAAGGATCATTTGAAGGATCTGTCTACAGTGGACGATTTCTATACCTCACATGTGCCAACGAGTGGACCAAAGATTAGCTGAAAAAACACGATGAGGAAAGCGACACCATACGGGAAGGAGCTCATCTCCAAATCGTACTGGCGAACAAACTTCCAGAACTTATAATATATATTATAGGTCCTCGCGGGTACACAGCCTAGGGTATACGGGAAAAGGATAGGTTCCTGCGAACACTGGGCACCTAGAATCAGCTAGAAACCAGATCCTGGAAAGTCATCGGAAGGGTTGAAGATGATGTATAAACGGTTCTGGGAAAAAGTGGGACCATATACTACAATCTGGGCTGAATAAACAAAGAGAAGTACCAAGGGGGGCTCATCGGCAAACTCCTATCAAAACACAAAAAGGGAAGATGATCCTGATCTAGGAACCTTTCCGAAAACCACAGGGGAGTGAGGATAATACTAATTAATACTAATTAACTTCCACCACTGCGAGGCTACAACAAAAGCCTCATGTGAGTACACAGTGCGGCATAATGGCCTCCCACATTCTCAAAGTGAATTGTAGAAAAACTGTAAAACTTATGGACAAGACCCCACAAGAAAAATTCGCAGGGACTCAGGTCAGACTGCTTAACTGACTTTGCAACGACGTGACATTTGCAGGTGTTCTCACAGTTTTACGACGCTCATCAGCTGGTTTCTCAGAAACTGTAGATCCCGTTTTTTGAAGATTTGGAAGAAACACTTGCGTTTGCAAGCCAAAGTCATGCAGGTGCGGAATGACCTTAACGTCGCAGTTACAGACCTAGCGTTTGTGTGAATTGCCGCCACGACAAAAATTTGGTGATCACTCGACCATGGCATATTCAAAACCAAGAACTACATCACTCACTGCACGTAACTGGACCATCCGCGCAGTTCTACTACGCCAGGGCTGTATTCAGTGACTGTTTGAAATGTGGGAGTCCATAACGCCAAACTCTGTATAATATGGTTGCTGCTGATTTGGATATTGTACTTATACAGGAACCTTATGTCTACAGGGGCCAAATATTACACGGATCAAATTGCAAAGGAAACTCAGGAATAAATTTGTTGTGTTCTCTAAAGAGGTATTCTGGTATTCTCGCACTTTAATTTTGGAGAAACATTTTTCAGGTAGAGTTCATTCATTTTCGAAAGATGAATTACGATAATTCTAGAATACCGAAGTCCCCTCAAACAATTTTGCAATTTTTGTAACGGAGCAGAGGCTTCTCATCCCAACAAGTTAATCCGACCGCGCTGTACCCTTTACCAGGCTTGTAATTAATCAAGTAGTTAGTAGGAGAGGGCGGGTTGATCATTGGCTCATTCATCAGCCAACCGCAGCCACGTCTTTAAACACAAATTTCCAATATTTTCCTCTTGAACTTTTCCCATAAAGAAACATCTCATTGATGCGATAGATCGGTTAAAAAGTTCGCCTAGAATTTTCGTTCACTTGAGCCTTGGAGTACATGGGATTTTGCCATGGAAATTCGTAATCTGGTGCATTTGTCAAATATGTGTATTATGTTATGTATCTCTAAATGATTTCTTGTGATTTTAATTACGAACCCTAACCAACCAAACTAAAAAAACAAAAAAATCTGTGAGGCTGCTATTATTCTTAAAAATAACAAATTTAACAAAGGTTTGGATAAGGTGCTCAATATGGTTGCCCTACTCACGAAGACAACCGGTCGTTGGAATGCCCAGTTTTATATTATTATCTTTGTATTTACCTGCTTCGAAAATATTTACAAAAAACCGTCATCAAGTCTTGACCTATTTAACATCCCGTATCTTAAAAACGAAAGATTTGGGGCTGTAGTATGTATGAAAGTATGAACTTTCACATCGATGTAAGGGACGTACTTACGTAGTAAAAATATTGACGTCTAATTTCGGGTAACCTTATATTGTGCCTGACATAATATTGAGTCATTTTATATGTCTGTTATCAAGAAAGAATAAGAGCCACACAATAATTTCATCCTCTAATGATCATCAACTACACAACATCAGCAGCGAAAAAGCCCACCCCGGTACAACAAAACCTATTTTGATTAAAGTCAATTCGTGACAAAAGCCCTTTTGTCGAGTCCGCGGATGTATAAAGACATCACCGTTTATTATGACGTTTGGGATTGATTAAAACGGGGGTCGGGAGGGGGTGGTTTGTGCAAGTTTGAAATCATAAAGTAAAAACATTACGTCGGAACGCCAGCGGCCACAATGGAGGAGATGTAATGATTGATTCTGAATGCTATGAATGATTTTTAATTTCGCTCGATGCCTTTTGTCTGCGTTGCTTGGACTGACGAGGACGAGGGGGTGTGTGGGGACTAGGGAGGAGCAATATAAAAATTGAATAGAAGGGTAGAACGTTTTTGTTTAAAATGCAATGACTCTTATTTTTCTCTTATTCAGAAAAACATTTTTATCAATATTCACAAAGCAATAATATTCGTAAAAGCGCGACGCATCACAAGTTAAGCATTTTACGGCTTTGTGAACTTTGAGCTAAAAGTTCATCATTGGAATCTATACGCCGGGCATCGATACTTCGTCGTTGCTATAAGAACATACCAGAGTTGTTCAAATCGCCGCGTCTACAAGATTGATGTCAATTTCCGTACATCGTATGTGTGACCTTGAACCGTAGAGCTAGTTCCAGGTAGTTGCCTGCCAAAAAACAAATCATTCTGCGAACATCGCGGCGTACAGCGCTGAGTGTACTTCAGATCACAAAACAAGACGAAAGAAAACACTTTATAAGGCAAGGTTTTTCACGATTTCAAGAGAAAATAAATATATTCACATGAGCATGCTTCAGCTTCTTAAATATCTTGGAGATAAATTCCTGCAACTTCACGTGACTGAAAAAAAGAACGGATTCAAAAGTCACCAATAAGCTAACCAATTCATTCTTTTGAAAACTGTACCATGGATTTCAAAAAAGAAAACTTCACGAAAAATACACGCACAATAAATTTGACAAAAATCATGATTGAATAAAAGATGCATCAGCAGTAGCGATGAAATACACTGCTCACATTGGACCAACTTGTAGATTTTGTCTGAGATGAGGTTTTCTATGATATACAGGATGCGGAAGAAAGTGATGCAATTTTTAATATCTTCAAGAAACTGCCATTTTGCTATAAAACAGTTCTTCACTAAATCTATACCTCAAGTTTATTTTAGCTAGGATAAGTGCTTCGAGACGTCGTATTTGGTATTTTTCGGATAACTCTTCTGAAAAAAGAGATGATCATTTCTCATCCTAATTCGTATTTTGCGATGTTTTTTGGAGTTTTGCCGAGAAAAATGAACATAACAAAAATGAAAAATATAAAATAAAATGAACAATAATTGAGTCTAAGAATCAAATCGAAATGAACTAGAGAACTTCCATGAGTAATTCAGAACAAATTTACAAAAAATAAGCAATATAGAAAGTTGAAAAGGAATAATAATATAACATAGAACGCATTAAAAAGATTTAAAAAAGGGTTGAAACAAAGTTTACATATTTAAATAAACGAGTACTTAGTGGAAAACTTTGAGAACTTTGGATGATTAAACCTGAGAAACAAAAAAAAAAGATGTAATAAGGAAGAGGATGTGAAAGAACTGGTCAGTTATTGTATGGTTTTGGTTCCCCCTTTTTATTTTTATTTTGGATCCTCGGATATAACCATCAAAAGTATACATGGGGTGAATGTATACGCGGGTAGTGAACGGATAATAAGAAAGAAATTACATAATGGAAGGATGGAAGGAAGGAAATCAATCTAAAAAGCATTGATGCTATATGTGACATTACTAATCATGCAATCGTGATTCATAGAAAATATGATATGGGAAATAAATAAATCACACCAATAATGAAAATAAATGATAAGAAGTAGTGTTGATATACATAATCTATTCACTACGTACTGTTAGACACTCTCCAAAACAAGGTATCGCATGAAGTTATCAGTTCCATCCTCAATCATTCATTTGATTTTGAAAGATGTGAAAAGGAAGGAAGATTATCGAACAACTTACTGTTTCTTTGCCCTTAATAAAGTTTTTAACTGTGATGCACCATTATCCGTCAAGAAGATTGAAAACCAATCTATAAGATTACTTAACAAACAAACATAAAACAGTTGGTCACCAAAACGATGGATGACCACAATAGTATTGATTTTTTGACAGATTTCCAAAGATTCAGAGTTCAAAAAATATATTTTTGCCGATCAAATTATAACTTTATATTTATTGTTGAACGTATCCATAACAATGAACTTGGAGAATAGTATAAAACTCTGTCCTATTTGAGCTATCCATCCTGTATAAGATGATGTTGGCACATGAGCAGGAGATGCAATTACCAAAAGTGGTAGGTTAACGGGGAACCACCAAGAGCATACCAAAATGAGACCAAGATGACTCCTCTAGACCGTGATTGGTTCAAGGACTCCGCCTCGTTTGGATCTGCATTGAGCTTGTAGAGCGGCGCATGGAGGAGTTCTCCTAAAGTGGCATCAAATATCTTTTTTGAGATTTGAGAACATGCACTTTGGACAGAGAAGGAAGCGATAGATGACCTAGATGAATTAGATGACCAAAGGCACAATATTTGTCAAGACAAGAATATCTTTTTGGAAGCTAGGACCAACCAAGAACAATTATCCCATCAGAACCGCCCGTTTTGTGTTCACGCATTCTACAACGGGATAATATCCTCTGGAGAAGAAATCCTCTGTTTCAACTTGCTCTTGAGAAACGAAATAGTTTTCCAAACAGATGTCGGTGATAATCTAGAAGAAGCAACTGGGAACGTATTGGGAAAGGAATCTGGAATAATATTACTATGTACTCCCACAGTCCAGCAGCAGTCAACTGACGAAAAAAAATAAAGTTGAATTGCAGGTGCCACAACAAAATGGTTAAACTGATGTGCATTCCAGAGGTTACATTGTGGATATACCCACTAGTCTTTGATGAAAAATGATGTCGCTTGAGGTTAGGGTGGTTTGTTCTGTCATCTTCCGAGAAGAGTTGTGGGAGAAGAAATGTAGGTATAATAAAAAAATGGAGAATCAGTATCACCAAAGGCTTTATGAAAAGGGTCTAAAGACTTTCAAAAATGACTCGACTCCTCTTCCCATGCAATATTATGGTTGTGTATCTCATCACTGCTAAGGCTTGTTATCAGAACTTCAACAATAATGATTGTATTTCTTATTTCGTGAATAAATTTATTAGGACCAGCATTCTTTAAGTTTAACACACCAAAAAATTAGTTTCAACCAAGACCAGTGGTAGTGGAAAGTTCTTTTTCATAATAAGTTATCAACAGTTATAGTTTGTGAATGGCATGCGCTATATGTATACTCTTATAGACTTATTCTTCAACCGCAATGCAATGCTCTATCAGATTTTATTGAGACCAATCTGTGTTACTAAAAAAAAATGCCAAACTGATGTAAAGGCTAAAGTGAGATTATTCGGAAAAAATATCCAATTGGGTAACATAACACTTTGCTTTCGCAACGAGAAAGCTAGCCAGAGTCAGGTTTTAAAAAAATTACCTAGATGGCCCTCTGAAGCGGATTAAATTATGAAAATATTGGTAATGACTCTGTATCTCTGATAACCGGTCACCTTACATAGTTGGTCGACATGGTATCCCAAAATCAAAAATTAATAATATAAAAGCAATCATCGAGTTTACACCAAAGATAAAAGAGAAAAGTGAATTGGATTCTATGTCAGTAAGGGTAGCCAGTAGTGGACTAAATTTTTTGGAGAAAACGTCCATGAGATTAGATTTCCAAACAATGTTGTTTCGCCGCCGCTGCCTTAAGTCGTTTTGTGCAAATTAAAAAATAAATGCCTCCGAGCAGTAATGAATTAATTCTTTTGTGCCGACCGAATAAGAGAGAGAATTAAAAATAAGCGAGGCGTGGAAAAACGGATGATGCTGGGAAAACAGCTCTTGTTTTTTTTTCTCCCTGCTGTTTTGCCGTCGATTTTTTGCCGCTGCTCTATGCTTTTACCTAATTTAATCAATATGTAAAGGGAATATACACATGTAACGTATATACGAATTTGGCTAATGGATTTAGGTCGAATCAATTTCAAAACACACGACGAAATAGGAAAAAACGAAAGTCAAAGAGGAAGAGAGTAAATTAAAAGGTGCATTATGCAGTTTCTGTTGTCCGCAGTGCAAGGGGACGTGTCTATTGGTCCCGCTCGCGAACAACGACATAATGGAAATGCCGTTTTCATGAACTTCGTGTAGATTTCATGTAAGGGCATTGGAGCAAGTGACTCTTCCTGGAAGACGACCTACTATGTTAATTGTCCAAATTCACACTTCTGCCAAACAATCACTTTTCTTTAAGTGAATAACGTCTTATACAGTTGCAACGCCAAAAAGATCACAGCACTTCAATGAAATAAAACTTGAAATTCCCAAAATATAAATTTTTTACCATTTTTTTTATCGTGAACATTCCTATAGTAGGCCAAAGACACAAGAGAGTTTTCCCAGATTCCCGCACTAAGCGGAGGTGACGATCCATATATTGTTGGCCATTGTCTTCACAGCAAAACTGCGACGCTTCCATTTTAATTAACAAACTTTTTAGATTTTTCCATTGTCTCCATGAGGAGCGAAACACCCGCGGATGCGGATGTAATATTCAAAATTGTGTCTTAGCATGTTTTAATATCGGGTATGTAGAATTGAGGTAGGCTGCTCTACTCGTATAATTAAAACGGTTTAAAATTGGGCCGGTTTCAAGAACAACGTTTTCTTTCAGAACAACTTATCATTGATTAGATTTTTGTTGTTTTACAACCGAGTCTATGACAATTATTATTTGGACATTTTTTGGAAATATGACAAATACTGGAAGTCCGGAAAGGTCATGACGAAAATGGTGAGGTTTATATAAGAATGGAAAAAAAAGTACGTACTGCATATATATTTTTTTGATATCATGCCTTGTTGAGGAGTTATTCGCCCTGAAAGTGGCAATTTGAAAAAATAATTTTATTTAAAACTTGATAAATTTTGCCACGTTGACTGTGATGCTTGTTTTTATATGTCAACTGCAGTTTAGTATGTCTGTGTTAAACAGGGGCAGACGAAAAAACAATAATAAAAAAAAGCACGTTATCAATTTTTTTTTCTTATGAAGTAGGTACTAACAATATATTCGATGTTTCCATCTTCCTTATCATGACCTTTCTGGACATCCTGTACAAAGATTGGTAAGATGGAATGTGATCGGAAGACATGCCAGCACTGTCAGGTACACAAACCCCGCATCTCAAACAGAACCAAATCTATTTATTGTGAATAAGGAAATAAAAAGCAAAATAAACGATGTGTGGCTTCTCGAACCTTTGTTTGGAGTGGATGACCAAATATAGGTTTATTCTCATGGTTGAAATAAACATCCCGCCTAATAGGCAATAAAATAGGAAAACCATTTAATGAAGACAAACGTCCTAAAATGTCGAAAGACGTACGTTATTGATGTCACATGCTCTAAAGAAAGTGAAGTGAAAAAAGACATCTATTGTTTCTTATGTCTTGTTGGAATTGTACCGCCATTCCAGTTGAGGTATTAATAAACGATATGGAGCAATAGTTATCTCTTTTTGTGACAACGTAACCGTATGTATTTCGCATTCTAAGGGTGCTCTTCTTTATTGCGAATGGTTTGCATATTTTATTGCCCATCAGGCTAAACTATACGGGCTGTACTATAATATACAAATTATTTATTTTTTTTTCGGTTCAGAATTGCGATTTTGAAGAATTCTTCAGTGATTCACGTTTTATGGAATATACCTCATGTGGGATATGTATTTTGAAAATTCGGGATATTATATTTGTTTCAGGACCATCAAGACCACATTAATTTTTCGAGACCAAGAAGACTGGCAAGGGCCTTGGTCTTGTTTTTGCGAAGCCCTAATTCTGGGGAAGTGTGTCTTACGTCGCGCGTCCAGTTTAGCACCAGATTTCTTGGTTGTTTTGTTGTTTAGCGACTATACTGTCGTCAAATGCGTGACGATCTAGATTTTGATATTAAATTTTATGAAGAGGGTTTCGAAGGGGGTAGATCATTTTCCTATTCTATAAAACGATAATCGCCACGACTACAGCAATCGGGCCGGAAATCTAGCAATGTCGGTACGTTTTTGATGGGCCACCTCGTATAGTGGAGATAAAAATCTCTTCCTTTGGCTCCTCAGAAGGTAATGGTTGAATCAGTCCATTAAAATAAATTGTAGAATAAATTGAAGGTCTGTGCCCCTATTCTTGAAAGCGATAGAGGAAATTCTCCCAAACGGGAGACAGTTTGGGATAATTTTCTCTAGTCTCACGTATCTCTCTTAGTTCAAAAATTCCGAACAGACGGGTGTCAAACACCCATTTGTCAGATTGAAGTCTTATTCGACATCCTTTAGAATTTTCTCCACATCCTCATTCATGAGGTTATTCCAAATCAAGATTTGATTTATATTGTCCATTAAAAAAAAAAACATTCACTTTCTCCGCGAAAAAAAAACACGAAATACAAAACAATAATAGGGCAGATTATAGTTAGGTAAAGTAACAATAATGACACGGGACCGGATTTTCGGATTATTTTTACTCCCAGCAATTTCTCACTTGCTCATGACCAACAATAAAGATTTTAAACTCCCTGTGCTGAACTGTGCTCCTATTACTTGAAAGTAATGGAGAACATTCTTACAAATTGACACCCTTGTTTCTCTACTTCCACGTATTTCTCTCATTACAAAAATCCCTTGTTCGTGAACAAAAGGAGGAAGTGAGATTGCACACATAGTTGCCAAGATTTGAAATTGTATTTTGTCCAATCGTACCTACCAGTTGAATTTTTAATAGCAGGATAGCCCTATGTCAAAAGCCCAAACCCTAAACGCGTCATTTTATTTTAGATTGAAGTGTTTATTCTTTACAACATTTGTTTATTTATGTATTGTGGCATTAACACGACGCCTCGATTGTGAAAACCAATAGATGGAGAAACCTTCTCCAAGTCATCTAAACTGCAGGACACTCGAACCTATACATGCACATTTTTATGTAAAGTTCAAAGTCCAATAACTTCAACAACGAGAATAGAGATATTTCAATTCGGATTGCGAAATTTTGAAGCTAGTTTCATCCGGATTAAGCTGGATGGAATGGATCTTTCGTAGAGTACGATTCGTCTAAGAACTGTATACCCCCGATGTCTTCCTCTCTCTCAGGCTGCGTGAGGGCCTCATATAGAGTGAGAGAGACGAATACGTGGTCGGTGTACAGTTCTTAGTTGAATCGTAGTCTAGAAACAAAGAATCATGATATACAGGGTGATTCATGGAGTCATGCAAAAAATCAAAATTTTTGTGAGTATGCCATTCCAGTGAGCATCGAATTCAGACAATAAAATATGATTTGTTACTTTAGTAATGTCCATATCTTCAGACATTTTTGTCAGTTTTTGAATTCAAGCGCATTGTCATTAGATACACTTAAGCGGGCTTTCCACTTATGCAACTACGCATGCAATACAGACCCGTGCAACGGTTGCATGCGTGGAGACACGTAGACGCAAGCAAGAGGCGTGCCAAAAATAGTTACGCACGAGACAGTTGCAGGTAGACGCAAGTCTTTCGATTTGGTAGCGGGAGACACGTGTACTATCTGCCTCTCGAACGTTTTTTTGAAGAATATCCACAGTAAAATATCGTTTTTCCTTCAAAATATAGTTCTATATGTCTAGGCGAAAAATGGAGTGGTCAAATGAAAAGAATATCGTTGAGGATTACCACAATTTTACTTGCCTTTGGAAGGCATCTGACAATAACTACAAAGACAAATTCAAACGAAGTGATGCTCAACAATTTCTTGCGGATAAATATAATCTGCCTACAAAAAAAAGAAGTTGTGGTTACAATAAGTGCTACTCCAGCAGCAATTGCAACTATTTCTAATTCATTCGACATTGGTAAAAAGACGAGAAACACAACTAACGTCAAATCTAAACTTCTGTTATGTGTGAAAAATATAGAGGTATACATGGAAACAGCATTATGCAAGACGCAAGTGGCAAGCACAGTTGCATGCGTTTGTTCTTGACATGTTGCATGCGTAGTTGCATGCGTGGTTGCATGCGTAGTTGCATGCGTGGTTGCATGCGTAGTTGCATGCGTGGTTGCATGCGTAGTTGCATGCGTGGTTGCATGCGTGGTTGCATAAGTGGAAAGCCCGCTTACAAACATCAAGGTACCGGTTAGCAAAATGTTTGAAACGTTGTAACTTTGCAATCGATTCACCGAATTCTACGGTTTTTGCAGAGACCTTATTCACTTATAAAAAAAAAAAAAGAACAATTTTTGGAACAACTCATAGTCAGATAAATAGGACAAGCACACACAGCCTTTTTATCAGGTTTAGAAAAAGATGTTACAGTTAAAGGTAAATCTTTCTTTGAGTATCTTTTGATTAAAATGGCTGGCATCAATCGAAAATGTCACAATAATTGAACAAAGTGAAGTGTAGCTATGAAATTTTTAAATTGCAAAATTTTGAAGAAATCATGAAAAATGGGCCATTTCTGCCATGTTTAAAATCTCATAGCTATCCTTTGTTCAGTAATCGAGAAATTTCATAAATCTTGTACCTCTTTGAAATGGAGCTAGACATTTTTCTCAAAAGCTACACAGAACAAAGTTTTATTGTTGTCATCTTTTTTACGTGTCAAAAGGGCCCTAGACATTTTTTTTTTCAAATCGCCAGTTCCCATTTACTGCCAAATCGATTGAAGTTTTTGTATGCACCAATACTTCTTTGCAAACTGATGCAATATCAAAGTCTAGGCTTGTGTCATTTATCTGACCATGAGTGTAGATGCCTCATGGGTAAAAAAAAATGTTCATTGTATTTTTTCATCCAAGGTATTCTGCAAAAACCGTAGAAATCCGTAATTCCAAACATTTTGCTCCACCTCCATGATGTCTGTGAGCGTATCTAATGGTGACGGGGTTGAATTCAAAAACTGACAAAAATATCTGGAGATATTGACATTACTCAAGTAACAAACCATTATTGTATCGCCTGAATTCGATGCTCACTGGAAGGAATCACAAAAATTTTGATTTATTGCATGACTCCATGAATCACCCTGTATATTATGATTCTTTGTTTCTACGACAGATTCATTTTATCCAGCTTGATCCGGATGAAACTAGCTTCAAAATTCGCAAACCGCATCTTCGTTGAAGATATTGGACTTTGAATTTAATCAAAAAATATGTATATATTCGAGTGTCCAGCAATTTATAAAGGGTGTCTCTAAAAGGTCTGTACAAAATCCAATCACATGTTGCTGAGGTCAATATAAGCCGATGTAACGCAACTCACCTCAAACCGAAATGTCACCATTTCCGAGATACGGGGTGATCAGGTTTAAAATTAACAATTGAATTTTGTCATTGTTTTGTACAGTTCTTGACATATATCTTTAAAAATTGGTATGCAAGGGTTTTGTCCTGTGTGAAAATCAATTATGTAGATCGTTTTACTGTGGCCGCTAGAGGGCGCCCTATACTTTACATTTCGTGGTTTAAAATGTCCATAATCATTTTCTCAGTTATTCTTTTCAATCTTTCATTGAATAAAAAGATTCTCCAGACGACTTCAAGTAAATAAGGTACTTGTGTCAAAGTCCTCTCAAGTAAGCCGTTCTCGAGATATTTTCATTTGAAGAGTTCCATGCCAAACCAAAAAATTCCTTCTTTACACAAACTTTTTAGTAAATTATTTTTTCAAAATCAACTCATTTTCGTGAGGTCAAAATAAGCCGATTTAAAGCAACTTGCCTTTGTTCAAAACTGCTCCGTTTTTGAGATAGAGGGTGTTAAAGTTGTAAGTCGAAAACGGAGCAATTTTAAAGCAAGGTAAGTTGCTTTAAATCGGCTTATTTTGACTTCAGGAATATGTGATGATTTTGTAAATCACTTTCTAAGACGCTCGTTTAAAGAAGGAAAATATTAGGAATTTTCCGATGCGGCATGGAACTTTTTAAATGGAAATATCTCGAAAACGGCTTACTTGAGCGAACTTTGACAAGAGTACCTTATTTACTTGAAATTGTCTGGAAAATCTTTATATTTAATGAAAGATTAGAAAAAATAACTGAGAGAATAGTTATGGACATTTTAAACCACAAAAGGTAAAGTGTAGGGCGCCCTCTAGCGCTCACAGTAAAACGAACTACATAATCGATTTTCACACATAACAAACCCTTGCATTCCAACTTTCAAAACGATATGTCAAGAACTGTCCAAAATAATGAAAAAATTCAATTGGTAATATTAAACTTGATCACCCCGTATCTCGGAAATGGTGACATTTCGGTCTAAAGTGAGTTGCGTTAAGTCGGCTTATTTTGACCTCAGCAACATGTGGTAGGATTTTGTACAGACCTTTTTGAGACAACCTGTATATTGTGAAGACAATCCACTGCTTCTGGTCTAGAATAATAACGGGAAGACTTTAACAGTGAAGATATAAAACAGACTCGCCTTGCAAAAGAACTAGCGAACGCAGAAAGAAAATGCTAGTTCATTAACACTGTATAGAATGAAAGAAAATAGGAAAATATTTTAATTAAAATTATGTCCGGAAATGCTTCGTTTTCGAGAGGGGATAATTTTATTATCAATTACATTTGAATTGTAGTGATGTATGTAATCGACCAGACTTTAATACAAATTGGGCAAAAATGAATTTCACATACAAGACACCATATTATCAGGTTTTAGCGATTATTTCATGCATCAAAATGACTTTTATATCTTTAAACGAAAACCGTTCGTCGTATGGAAAAATATCGAGAGACAATATCAGATCAACTTCAAAGTAAATGAGTTTTTCAAACATAATATTGTATTCAGGAAAAAGCAGTGCCCTATCATTTTTTTTTTTTTTAAATAGAAACAAATCTTATTCGAACGTCACTGGTAGACATTTTTTCAAAACTTTCACATCAATGAATGTAATTTAACGGTCGAAAGAAGTTTTGTGGAAATATCTGGAGGGGCAGGAAAGTTTTGTAAAAAATAGCATTTTTTTTTTTAAACTCCATCCCCCAGTATCTCGAAAACAAAGCATTTTCAGACATAATTTCATTTGAAAATGTTTCTAATTTTCTCACAATCTATACAGTGTAACGAGGAATGTATCAACTTAAAAATCAATCTGATTCGGGGAAATTTACATCCCCAGTACCACTCAACACATCTATCATTTCATTGAATATTTTATCGACACACAGTGATTTTATAAAAATACTTTACTACCAATACTAGAATATCTCTAAATATATCGACCGCCCCTCCTCTAGAACTTCCCACACATCATTAGATTATTCCGAATCAAGATTCGATTTATATTGTCCATTAAAAAAAAAACACTTTCCCCGCATAAAAACAAAAACACGAATATGATACAATACATAAAATAAAACACGAAATACAATAGAAAATACGTCATATTTTCAAATTATCAGTCATTCTCACTTGCTCATGACCAATAGAGATTTCAAACTCCCTGGGAAATTAGAAGTCACACAAATGTCTATACAAACAATTCAAAAATAGGGTTTTTGAAAACTTCAAGGAGAAACGTCAAGTTTCTCCCCTAATCTCTACTCCCTGAAATTCAAGAATAGGGGCACTGAGGGATGGATAAGTGAAAACACTCAGCTTAATACTCTTTGTTAATAAACACATAAATGAACACAAAATCACAACTATTCATTCTTCTTTCCAAAAATCTGCATCAAACTCCTTGACATGTAATAAGGTCTACTCTTGCCATCATTTCTTTCCATATCTTCCACTGAAATATGAAAATTAGAAAATGTAAAAAGATCGAAACCAACTCACGAAAACACAAGAACAAAGTGTCAACAGCCATACTATACACGCTGAAAAACAGTGTGGCTACAAGGTATGCAGCTACCATAATTATCACCACAGGGACGTAGCTATAGTTCAGCTTGGAAGTGGTTATTACGTAGTCTGTGCAGAAAAATACGTAGGCTATACAACCTACACAAGCGGATACTAATAGTTTGCTGAGGAAGAAGACAAAGTCTGCCACCTGAAAAGTTCAATCTGTTAACTGTTACTCAAGCCTGGATGTAGTGACCTACCTTGTCCAACACAAATACTCTTGCAATATTCCTTATAAGCAACGAAAATGCATCTTTGGCACTGGTGCAAAAGTTCTTCCCGTGAATCGCACACATTATATACGCATTCTTATTCAGGAATTTCAGGAATTTTTCCAAACACCTTAATTACTCAAATCATAACTGTTGATCAAATTCCATGTACTCACCAGAAAAAACATTTCAAAATACATATAATAGCTCGAGTAATTTCGTTGTCATATTTCTTGAGCTTCTTACTGATATACTCCAAGCAAAGTCTGATAATTTTGCAAATAGCTATCAACAGAGATCCAAAAGCCAAAGTACCGATGTGGTATCTCACTGTTCTGTGGAATGCTGCAGTCAACGCGAAGAAAGGCAACTTTGTCTTTTTCATGGTCCAGTACCATTGGGCAAACACTTGAGCAATGACCATCTGCCCAAGAGCAGGGATGAAGCAGTATACCCAGAAGAAGGAGAATATGTTGAACCCTATGCACATCATATTAAAATAGATCATTTTAGATTGATGAGCTTGGCTTACCTTGCAAATAAGGGTATTCAGCTTCATTGCTGATGCCAGTCATCTGACAGGTCGTATACTCGCAGTTTGAATAATTCGCTTTGTCTGCTGCCAAGTTTGCTTTCACACAGTAAGTTTTTACCTGAAAATCATCTTTTAGTGCGATGCTACTAAATTACTGATATTTACCGTCCATCCTGATTCACTTCTACATTCAGCTGTCAAGTTTCTGTACTGATATCTTGGTTCTCCTATACTGGCCAGAAACACTCCCACACATAGAACATAAGCGATAACTCCGATTTCTAATATCCAGGGAAGAATTGGAAAGAACAGAACTGAGGTGACAGAACTGACTGCCCTAAAAAGAAAATCTGATGTAGCTTTCCTCCAACTACCTGAGAAACTATATTCGCAACAAAAATACTCACTTGCTTCCTTCCTTTATGAGAGCAATAGCCAGCTGAATTCTTTTTCTCAAGACCACAACTATAAACAGAACAATAAATAGAACTGTGCAACAAACTATGAAAATTCCAAGGAGTATGTCCGTTAATGTTTTTCCTTGGCCAGAACTCTCATACTCATTTTTCAAAGACTTCCATTTGAGCCCAGAGAAAAAACATGCAGCCACCAAAGCTGCCACACCTCCTGCTATTGATAGCCATACCAGAATTTTTGCTATCCATCTAAAACTGGCTTAATGCATACATATTTCTTTCTTGAAGCAACTCACCTAAGTATTAAGATATATATAAGGCACACCAAAATGGCTACAAGGATCCCTAATAAGATACTCAGCCATGAAACTTTTATATCATCCAAAATACTTTTCCCAACCTGCTCAAGTTGTGAAAACACTATTACATTACTGATGGATGAGTTCAAAGTTTTCAAAACGTTGTCAAGATTAAGCAACGTTGCAATCTCTGTCAGTGTAGTTTCGTCCAACGTTACACTTGGAATACATCTGTTCAAATCTTATCCAGAAATATTTATTTTCTCACCTCACACATAGATTTACTCACATAATTGTGTATTCTCACTGGGTAGGAACCACGTTGGACAATTGACGGTATCATAAGTGCTATTATTGTTTCTATGGTCGTACGTACAAAATGGCAGCGGGTCACCGTTAGTTGAATTGGAGCCGCTGATGAATGTTTCAGTGGGACATTTCTCCACGCAAACCTAAAGTGAAGAAAATAGTCTTCAAGAAATTGGTCTTGTGAAATAGACCAGATCAAACGTGTGTGTGAGAATCAAGTCACATGAGACTGACAACGTATGATATGGCAACAAAGCGGAATTGCTGTGAATATCCGTTGTATTTCTTCAACGCTGTGTGGTATACCAAGGTAATCATTTTGAAGGATAGGACTGATATTCAAATGAAAAAATCTAGAACTGTGAGGTTGAGGACCAAATTTTGATCTTTGATGAGAGTCAGACATCATTAGGTCAGGGGTTCTCTTGATTGATGTGGTACTGTGTTTGTAGACTGAAGAAAAGATTGTGCTGGTCATAACTCCATTGAAGGCTGAGGTTTACTAAAATTTTGAAGATCCGGACATGGAAATAGTCGTTCGATGAGTTCCGAAATTACTTTCTGCTGCTGTATCTTTTAAAATGACAAAATCTTAGAAGTGAGCCAATGACTGGCATACACACTATGCCATAAAACCGGATCCAACTACAATCTGGACCATGGTTCAAGAGATATATCCATGAATGGAAGAATCCTGTAAAAACCTCAAGATATGGACAGTTAAGTACGAACATCAACTGTCGGCCCTTCTGGAAGTGTATACACCGGAAACTTTGACATCTTCAGTGAGGTAGACCAATATTTTTTATTGTTCCAACTTCAATATTCTATCCGCATAGATCCAACATACCTGCGTAGTTTGACATCCAGTAAACAAAGTGAATGCACTTAGACACTTGGTAATGTCAAAAAAGAACAAGTGAGGCATATCCTTGACTTCTTCGTCCAATCCACAACGCAGTCCTGATGAATCTCGTGGTGCCAGTAGGGTGGTTGGGTCTCCACTACGTAAAGCCCAAATCCCTACTGCTACCCATCCAATGATACACACGACAAATACAAAGAGGCACACGATATCGGTACATGATCGTTTTTTGAGGGGACCTTGGAAGTCTGGGTCGTATTCTATGGAACGTCCTGTAAAAGAGAAGAAGTGAAGTGTTTTACTCTGGAGTTTGGCGATATTTTTGTTCGGATACTGGGAGTAATGGAGAGAATAACCATCGAGAGATCAGGATTGTTTTTTCCGTGTCGCCAAAATCTACTCGAGGAAATAAACAGGGTGTCTCAAGTAAAAGTATTCACCCAAACTATCGGGTCCCAAGGAAAACAAAATCAAAAAGGCATGTACGCGTCTAATTTTTTTATAGGAGGAACATTTTTCGCCTGTATTCAATTTTGTAACTTCAACTTCTAAGCGATGTTGTCAATATTTCAAATGGAAATGATTTTAATGTTTTGACCTTCTACAACTGCGAAGTTTGAAGCCAATCTGTTTATTTTATTGTACGTATTTTTTTTCACATGAATTAACCGCAAATGCTTCAAACTAGGAGGATAAGATGAGGGACAGTTGATAATAAAATGAACTAGACTTTTATGTTAATTAGAACCATCACTTTACCTATTTCAGACGGTCCATCATACGAAACTATTATTTGTTTGAACTGTAGGTTTCTATGTTGTGATATGTTTATTATCGTTCTTATTTTATGAAAAGGTTGGTTTTAAAGGTGGTACAGAAAGTGTCCCATTTTGGTTGCAATTGCGGCTGGGTTATCTTGGTAATGACCAAACATAGAACTTTGCGGTTTTCACTAACCTGAGCTACTTTTTTATGAAACGAAAGATTAAATAAAAAAATATCATAGGCCTCTTAGTCTTTGAGCTACAGTGTTTTGAAAAAGTGTTTCATCAACCCTCGTATCTCAATCATTGGTAACTACTTGGAAATGTTAAAACGGACATCATAGAACTTTTTACGTAAAATCCAGTGACTCATTGATCAGTTTTTATCCAGATATAACGGTTTTTGAAATAATGACCAGTCATGTTTAGTTTTTTTTCATGGGACACTCTACAGGGTGGTTCGTAATGAATGCGACATAAGGTAACCACAAGGAAATATTGCGATAGACCCTGATTTGTATCAAGTATCCGAAAGTTTATATTGGATATGGGTAAAGATTTGATTGAGTGGTTTCAAAATTGTGTCAGCAAACCAATTTTACAAAAGATGGAGGTTTTTCAAGAACGTTACAGTGGGTCGGCATTGGGAAAAATTGTTAGTTCAGAAATTTGTATCAATAAGCATGGCTTTGGGGTGGGTGCTTCATCCAACATTCCTCTGCCCAGTCAAATTTCAAAGAAAAAAGCATGTATCAACATCAAAAATGACAATGATGCATGTTTTTATTTATGTAAAGTCGCTGCTTTGTATCCCAGTAAAATCAATTCAGATAGACACAGCTCATATCCTCATTACACTCGTGTCCTCAATACGGAAGGCTTCGATTTTCCAATGACAGTTGACCAAATTCATAAATTTGAGAAATTAAATGATTAGTGTAAATTTTTACATGTTGTATTGATTCAAAATAACAAAAACGAATTCTTTAGTGTAATACCATGTCGAATAACGAACAACAAGTTGGAAAATCATGTCAACTTACTAATTATTCAAAAACAAATATTTTCTAAGAATTGATGATTTTGAACGATTGCCAAATATTAAAAATAAGATTGAGATTTCGTATCATTATTGTTCGATAAATCATTTGTCCAGGTAAGTGAGATCACAAATTACTTAGCATAAGAATCGGAAGTTTATTTGCGATAAATATTTGAACTATTTCCAGTCTCAGGAACGGTTGAGTGAACATTCATGTGTATATGAAACAAAAAATGCTTCAAAGATTTCATTCCCCTAATATGATTATGAAAGAAATCCAGAAATCATATTTATGAACAAAAAGCATCATTCATCATATATGGGGATTTTGAATCAATTTTCAAAAAATTCCTGATGAGTTAACACCTTCGAAAACTGGTGATTTCCAACAACATATTCCATTTAGTGATGAATTTTTATTCAAGGGTTCCAATGAAGACCCGCAAACCTTTCACAAGAACTACCGCGGCAAAGATTTTTTAGATTGGTTTGGGGATCAACATCAACTTAAAAATATTGCGATATTTGTTGAAGATAAGTTGACTGAAATTGTACTCATGTCAGAAGTGTTGGAGAAGAGTAATGCAAAAGAGTGTCATATTGCGAGAGACCGTTTATTGACACAGAACAGATTGTTGTTGATCATGATCATTTCACAGGTGATGTCAGAGGACTTGCTCACTCTAATCGTCATTTAAATTTCAAAGAAAAATTCATTGTTCCCCTTGTATTTCACAATCTCTCAGGCTACGATTCCCATTTCATCCTAAAAGCCATAGGAAGGGTGGATAAATTTAATATTCTTCCGATTAATAAAGAGAAATACATTTCCTACACTCAGTTTGATGATGAAACTAGCATAAAATTTAGATATTATATCGATTCACTACGCTTTTTAAATTCATCTTTGAGTTCATTAGCATCTACATTAAAATTGGGTGATTTGATGAATCTAATGAGGGAATTTGCTTCATGTTATTCAAACCAATTCGAATTATAAACACGTAAGGGGTTTTTTTGCTATGATTATATTGATAACATGGCTAGATTGGAAGAAACCAGTTCACCACACAAAGAAATGTTCTATTCGAAATTATATTATGAAAATATTGATGATGAAGAGTATTCACATGCCCAAAAAGTATGTGATGAACTCGATATTCAGAATTTGGGTCAATACAGCGTTCTGTATTCAAAAATAGATGTGTTGTTGTTGAGCGATGTCTTTGAAAACTTCAAAATCAATTCACATAACATTAATGGTCTGGACCCAGAGTGGTATTTCACTTTACCAGGTTATACTTGGGATTGTATGCTGAAATTCACGAAATGTGAGTTGAGGCTGATGATCGACCAAATTATTTTGATTGAAAAGGGGTTGAGAGGAGGAAATTCAATATGCTCAAATCGGTATGCTGAACCAAATAATAAATACATGGCTGAATATGTTGAATTCCTGCTCTACCTCGATGTGAATGATCTTTACGGGCCATGACTCAACACCTACCATACGATGGATTTAAATGAGTTGATCCCATTGATTTAACAAATTTCGATGTTACTTTAATCGATGATGTTCCAGAGGGCTATATTTTGGAGGTGGATTTGGATTACCCCAGTTCGCTTCACGAGCTGCATAGTGATTTCCCATTCTGCACCGAACATATGGCACGTCCAAAGTCCATAATTATTAACAACTCTTTACAAAAAAAAAATGAAATACGTTATCCATTACCGCAATCTAAAGCAAGCTTTGATTGATGGTATCAAAATCACGCAAATACATAGAATTTTAAAATTCAAGCAAAGTCCTTGGTTGAAGTCATACATCGAACTTAACACTCAAATTCGATCAACAGTCACAAACAATTTAATGAAGAATCTCTTCAAGTCATTAAATAATGCTGCATTCTGTAAAACAATCGAAAACATAGTATTGTGAAATTGGTTAATAAATGGAAGGGGCGATATGGTGCAAGCAATCTCATTTCCAGTGCAGCATTTCATAACCTAACAATTTTCGCCAAAGATCTGGTGGCTATAGAAACGAAGAAATCAGAGGTTTTGGGGCTGATGAAGGATGAAGCAAATGGTAAAATTATGACATATTTTTTGGGATTGAGTTAAAAATGTACTCATATAAAATTCAAGGTGTTCAAAAATGCACGAAAAAAGCAAAAGGGGTAAAGTCTTGTAATAATAAAAACAAAATAACTTCTAATGATTATGTGAAATTTAAAAAAAAATATTGAAAAAATTGTTAAACAATGTACAATCCGATTAGTCAAACATTCCGTTTAAAGTAGTGAACAAACCAAATCAGCCCTAATTGCCCTAGATGATACACGCTGTTTGATTGATAATAACACACGACACTCTACCATGGGGCCGCTACAGTCTTGACTAGAAATTTGTTGACTTAAAATTTGAGGAAGTAGGCTTTATAACTGTTTTGAAGGTGAAGTTGATAAAAATTGCCACAGTAATATATTCCATTCAGTATAAAAGTTGACAATCATGACAACAAGACTTCCAGCTGAAGTATGGTTCCTGAGCGCTTTTTTGAACAATACCTTGTGTACAGGGTGGTCCAGAACTAATGGGACAATAACTTTTGAAATTATCATGTTATTTTGATGAAATTTTGTATATGGCAGTTGTTTGACATGCAAAATTCATATATGGCCTTGGTATGGGTTTAACATGTAAGGGGCGCCACTTACACATATTTCCACTCATTCAAACAGGTATAACTTTTTTGTACGGACTCGAACATTTTTTTCAAATAAAAAAAAAAGTAAAAAAGGTACACCTAGTGAATGTCGATAGGAGTGACCATTTTCAAGATATTTGCCCTTGGATTAATCTATGCAATGTTGTTTCTAATGGAAAGATTTGAAAATTATCATAGGGGGCATCGAAAATGCCGTTGTCACGGTAATTTGGACAAGCTTCCCGATGCTCAATGTTTCTTATCAAAAAAATCCAAAAAAAAAATAATTTTTTTTCAAAAAAATATATTTTTTTTTTGTAAAAAAATATATTTTTTTTTTGTAAAAAAATATTTAATAACGCAGTTTTCAAAGCCTCCTATGTTCATTTTAGAATTTTTTTAATTAAAACCACATTGCATCGATTACTTCAAGTTCAAATAACTTGAAATAGGTTACTTCTAGGCACTTCTACAAAGTATACCTTTTTCATGGAATCATGATGAAAAAATGTACGAGTGCATACATAAAAGTTCTGACTATTTGAATAAGTGAGAAGGTTTGTGAGTGGCGCCCCCTACAAGTAAGAGCAATTCCGTGCTCCGATTTGAATTTTGCATGTCAAACAACCCCTTTATACGAAATCTAATCAAAATAACATGATTATTTCAAAAGTTATTTGAAAAAATCAAATATCAAAATTAAACTTTGACACCCTGTATCTCTGTTAATATCAACTTTCAGAATTGGCAAATTGAGGTCTATCGCAATATTTTTGTGTGAGGAATCTACTGTTACCGTATGTCCCATTACTTCTGGACCACCCTGTATACAAGTAGACTTAAATATACAGGGTGTCCCAACGTTAGAGTAAAGTAGGTTTTATCATATAGGATATGAAAAATATCAATATCAATATGCGTCACAGGTTAGGGGTGTAAATAGCGCACATTCTGAAAATATTTGGAAACATACAGGGTGCGTCACAAAAGTATGACACGAAAAAGTATGATTTTTTTAAATGGAACCCCCTGTATATTAATTGATATTCCGATTCTTTTTTCAATTTGGAACAAAAATTGTGATACAACTAATGTTCCTAAATTCAACCGTTATCGGGATATCGCGTTTTAAAAATGGCATTTTTGCAACTTTGACATGCTATAAAACTCAAACTATTCAAGTTAGAGGAAAATGGTTTGCACTTCCCTATCTTAACTTTTCAAGAGCTCTTCTGTCATTTGGATAGAAGGTAACGTCAACTGTCAACTTTTTTCGGCACATTTTGACATTTTTTCACAATAATGGATTCAATCTCCTTGAATAGCTCTTGAAAAGTTAAGATAGGAATGTGCAATCCATTTTTCTCTAACTTGAATAGTTTGAGTTTTATAGCATGTCAAAGTCGCAAAAACGCGATATCTCGATAACGGTTGAATTTAGGAACATTAGTTGTATCACAATTTTTGTTCCAAATTGAAGAAAGAATTGAAATATCAATTAATATACAGGGGGTTCCATTCAAAAAAATCATACTTTTTCGTGCCATACTTTTGTGACGCACCCTGTATGTTTCCAAATATTTTCAGATTGGGCGCTTTTTATACCCCTAACCTGTGACGCATATTGATATTGATATTTTTCATATCCTATATGATAAAACCTACTTTACTCTATCGTTGGGACACCCTGTACAAAAAACGTCTATTTGCGTATCAACCAATCATTAGGATTCCTGGCCATCAAACTGGGAAGATTAATTGTAAATAATGGACTGATTAGCTATAAAATTGATGAGTCAGTAAAAAATCTATCATTTT
Organism: Orchestes rusci; assembly: GCA_958502075.1. Lineage (NCBI taxonomy): Eukaryota > Metazoa > Arthropoda > Insecta > Coleoptera > Curculionidae > Orchestes > Orchestes rusci. Next base: position 15,665,305 of record OY293314.1, read on the forward strand.
CAGCGTACAAGTTAAGACAAGTAAATTCTATATATTTAAGTGTGGTTCCCAAATACAATTCATCAGTATCTATATCATGTACTATTTCATAATGATGATCAAATTTATGATCAACATCCCATAAACTAGCATCGATATAAACTCTTGGCAGTGAATCCAAACTTTGTAACCATATTTCATATGGTCGAGTGTCGATTAAATTTTGAACCGATTGCCTTGACTTTTCCAATATATCTGAAACATTTGAATTTTCCGAGGTTTATAAACTGATCTAGATTGGTGGGTTTATCGGGAAAAGTTTGAGCTATAACACTAGTTTCTAGTATAGTTGGTAACTGACTACGTTCTTGTATAGTAGTAGGTAACTGACTAGGTTCTTGAATAGATGGTCACTGTCAGATGCAATGCTAGTATCAAAAAATGATGGTATTTCCATCGGTAGAATGGGGGTTTTACCGGTTCTTGTAGGTATCAAATCAAATCAAATCAAATATGCTTCATTGCCACAGAAAAATTTGAATAAATTTTATGGACAAAGCAAATACAAATGCAAAATGCTAGAGTCAAAACAATACAAAACATGATAATAGAATACATTACCTGAACAATTACGTGAACAATAGAACAAAACTAGTACAAATATATTTTCCCAATATTTTGTCAAATTTAAATTTAATTGGAAATTGCTCATGGACAACAATAAACATTGGCACACTTCCAGTTATGTTATGATGACAAGTCATCAAAACAATAACACAGCAAAATCAACAATTATGGGTAGAACAATTAATAATACTGCGGTGTTAAATATCGAACAAGGAACCAACGATATCTCACGTTTTTTTTTTCGCTTTCCATTCAAAAAATAAACATCAGGTGGGGTGAGCGAAATCGGTGAACTCGAAATTCAATTAATAAAAGTCATCTTGTCTCCGCCCTGCCTGCAGCATGTGATCATTTTTGATTTAAATATCAAACAAGGAACTTCGAGTTGTTAACATTATTGCAACTAAAACGTGTTGATATCCATTTTTATTCAGTCGAGGTGCGCGACCTTAGTGCAATTTGAACTTGACCCTACTGTGTTGTATGAATTACCAAACTAGGCGATTGTTGTCCCCTAAAAAGTATGAATACTCCAATGTTCACTGAATGCCCTAGAACAACTTCCACTTCACCAATGAGTTATTGTGAATTGTGATACTGCCGCTTATGGTGCCCAAACAGAGATATGGAACTATTCCGGTAAAAACTCATTTATAGAATAAAAAGGTCTTTCCAGGAGGTGGGAAAAGGTAGGTAGATAATGATATCGAGACACGAATTCCTGATGGGATACTTAAACTGTGGCTTTTCAGGAGAGGTGATTTGGTGTTACGTATTGTAGGTGTTGATGTCTCATAAAATAATCTTGAAGTTAAACTTGGTTTCGGTTTCAATGGTGTTGTGTAATACATAGAAGTTTACGGTTCTTCTTTTTCTTCTTCAAATTCTTCCTTTATGTTGAAAGGTTCATTTATGTTTGAAATAAATTGCTGTAGTGGTTGAGTTATTGGTTTGTAAGCTTGCTCTAGTTGTGATTGTGTAGTGGTCATAGCTAATTTCAGACTATTATATTTATCCTTGATAGCTTTTCGTGACTATCAATTCCTTAGCCAACCGCTTATCCATTTTATAGATATATGAATGAATCAAAATAATTCCTATATCTTTCGGAAATCAGTTCACAATCTTTATCAATAACCAGAAAACTATGAGGGTCTTTCCAACAGTGTGCGAAAAGTTGCTTTACATACATACAATGATCATTATATATATGATCTAAATTCATAGAATCCTGCTTAAATAAAATAAGCAAATTTGCGTTCTCACGTATGTATTTTCTGAATTGATGACTAACCTTAGAAATAAAAAAGCAGTCTGTATTTTTATGTCTCCCTTGGGTCAAATAGTCTCTAATAATCGTTTGACTCCCACAGGCTATATCATCAAATATGATGACTGAATTTGGTGCTATTTCATGAGGAGAAATAATATTTTCATCGCTTTAATACTCGAAATATCCAATCTCTTTCATGGGTGCCAATAGTTGTCTTAAATATTTATATTTTGGTTTTAATATTGATTTGGAATATAGGTACGCGTTTGCAAATCATTTTCCATTTGGATGCTCAAGTAAAGCCAACATCACATTCATCACATCACCATGTTTTTGAAATGGTTTCGTAAAATTTTTCACATCATGGTTTTTGATGGGTAAAAACGATTGTTTTTCTATCCGCATTAGGGGCTCGCGAGACCGAGACTAACGTAGTCTCGGTCTTGGTCTCGAAAAATGAATCATGGTCTCGGTCTTGGTCTTGGTCTTGAAACCGAGACTGAGATGAAGACCATGGATGGTCTCGGTCTCGGTCTTGGTCTTGTCTCGTTTAGTTTCGGTCTCGAAATTTTAAATAGGTGTCTTCAAATATTATGTGTCACAAAGCAAAATAATTATATTTTTCAATGTCTGCTGTGGTTATAGTAAGTATAAATAAAACGATATTTTAATAACAGATATTATCATACTCAGTTGAAGTTGAAGGTGATATAAAACTCCAAGCACCTAGGTTTTGAGCGAGATCAATTTTGTTAAGTGATGTAAAATTTAATTGATTTCGTCAACTCGAGAATTTTCCAGAATAAAAATGGAATAAGTATATCATGACATTCCATAGTGCAATATTTTTTTAGCATCTTGATGATATGAAATGATTAATAAACAATGTTCAGTGAAGTCATATAATATTTGCATTGTAGACCTTCACGATAGAAGCAGATTCAAAAAACTGATAATAGTTCTATTTTGAGAGGTTTGGTGCAAATCAACCTCTACAGACTTTAGTGGTGATTTAATTTTAATTTAGGCAATTCAAATAAGCCATGTAGGTATTTCTACTTCAATTTTTCGTTAAGCGGGTCTTGACTTTTCGTTTTCAAGATCAAAATATTTTTTATTTTTGTAAAGAATGTTAATTTGAACAAAAAATAATGAAAATTGTCATATGTATCATTTCTACGCACTTTTTGATATCTTATACTGCTTAGTGGGTACTTTGATCCAGGAAACATCAAAGTTTCAATGATGGAAGTACAACAAACATTACATCATATCATCTTACCTAGAACACAACAAAGAAAACCTCTTTGAATTTATATAACTGAATATTGGTACTCCAAATTTTATCTGTTATCACTCTTCCAGGAATTTATCTTTTAAGAAATGCGTGGCGCTCTATGGTTGTTTTGTGACTGCATGTCCAACAAGTGCGTCAGGTTATTATTCAATATTTTCTGTACAGTTCTTAAATGTTGAGTATTCATTCGTCGTGAGATCAGATTTTTCAAAAATGATTTTTTGCTCAAAACATTGTCCCAACAAGTCAACGAACCAAATGTATTTTTCGAGACCGAGACCGAGAGTCTTGGTACCTTGGTCTTGGTATTGGTCTCGCTCTCGATGTGTAAGTCTTGGTCTTGGTCTCGATTCAGTTTTGCAGGTCTGGCCCTCGGTCTTGGTCTCGATTTCGAGACCGAGACCGAGACCAAGACCATGGTCTCGCGAACCCCCAATCCGCATTCTAAATACCAATAAACAGAAATGTTTTTTGCAAAAGTATTTATACACTAATCAGATATACATATGAACAGACAGCATTAACATCTTATCGATAGAGAATCGTCTTACATTTTTTTAAACTGAAAAATGGTATATAAATAATTCATACAAACATCTCTAGGTATAAAATGATTGTACACGCTTCAGGAAAGTGTACTTCCTCTAACCACTCCAAGAAGAAAGGTCAAGGTTTAATGAACACTCTTATTAATAAACTAATAGTTGAGATTCATATTCCTGGCTATCAATTTTGTGGTCCTGGTCCTGGTCTGGTACAAATTTAGAAGAAAGATTGAATAGGGAAGAGTCTGGTATTGATCCGTTAAATGCTGCGTGTCGAGAACACGATATTGCATACTCACAAACAATCAATTTACCTCAACGACACCGAGCGGATAAAGTTCTAGCAGATAAAGCTTGGGAACGAGTTAAAGCAAAGGATTCCTCGGTAGAAGAAAGAACTGCTGCTCTAGCAGTAACTGGAATTATGAAACGTAAACGGAAACTTGGAATGGGGATCAAAAGAAGAAAAAACGAGTTATCAAACCTCCTGAAGAAATTGTTGGATTTCTTCCATTATTACTTCCAATTTTGGGTGCACTAGGAGCATTAGGTGGTGGTGCAGCTGGTATAGCTAAGGCCGTTGATGAAATAAAAGTATCAAAAGAGCAACTTGAAGAATTACATCGACACAATAAAGAAATGGAAAATCTTCCCAAGGAGGGTGGATTTTTCATATAACCATTTAAAACACAGTAACAGGATTATACATTAAACCTTACAAGGGAAGAAAAATCCAATTCTGGTATTCTTATGAAACTGTACAGAAGTTTAATACAAATAATTGTGGACAAGTGTCAATCAAATCTCCATATGATATGATCAAGAACCAACAGTGACGTTGAGAGTGTGATCATGACTAGCACTATAACAATAACAGGAAATCCTTCTGTGTTGAAAGCAGAATTTATAGCACCTATATTTTTGCATGAATACAAAGAATATTTTCTGAGGTTAGCTGACTTTGAATCGTTTATGAGTATACCCAACATACAACTAGGCAGCAGATAAAGCTAGTACAATTCCAGAACGAACTCACGATTTAAAAGATATTGAAACATATATTAATTATCTAATTGATGACATTTTTGGAAACCCCAATACATTGAAATGTCAGCTTTATTGCACAAAGGAAATAGATTTCACACCAAATGACTCTATAGCGAAAATATAGGGTTTTAAAAAAAGAAAAATTGCATCAAATGAATTATCTAAATCGGATGAAGTTGTCAATATATGTGAAGTAAATGCAATTTGTGTTGATTGCGACATTTGCATAGGATCATATAGTAATGGTCTACCCGTTCATATAATTCATCAGTTTTTTCCATCTGTTCCTCCAGGGTATAAAATAGTGGAATCACCATTACCAATACTATATTTCCCCATCAGCGTCAAGACAATCAACCACATCACTGTTAAAATAGTAGATCAAGAAGGTGATTCAATTGATTTTCTAAACGAGACCATAACAGTTCGATTACATCTAAAAAATCAAAAAATATGGTTATCAATAAATATAATTATCCCTATTTCGAACTATCGCCATATAAAAAGGAGAAGCTGTCTATAAAAACCAGTCCAAGACGAAACTCTAACAAGTTAACATCACAAAATCGCCAATTTCTTATATCTCTGGTATTGAAAGTATTGATATATTAAACGTTCATGAAAAATTATATGTAGATAATTCAATGATAAGCTCTGAGATTCATTCGTATCAACCGTTTGTCTCTTCGAAATTTGAATACAATGATGAAATTCGTATACCTGTTCAAGAACTCGATATATACACTCTACCTTCAGGGAGTCATCTTTATATAGAAGGTTCCTTGACCAACAATAAGGGTGTCTATTCTAAAAAATTACAATTTGTTAACAATGAAATAGCCTATTTGTTTCGAGAAATTCGCTATGAACTTAATGGAGTTACTATAGATTCCGTAAGAAATGTTGGTTTAGCTTTAACCTTGAAGGGTTATCTTCCGTATAATACAAATGAAAGCCTAAAGCTTCAAAATGCTGGATGGTTTCCAAATAGAGATGAGACGGAGAACACTTTAGTTGATGATAAAGGAAAATTGATTGTATACCTATACCTTTGAAAATATTGATGGGATTTTTTCAAGACTATAATTAAATCATCTTGAATATGAAACAAGAACTGGTTTTGATCCGAGCAAGCGATGCTGTTGATGCTGTTTTATGAATTGAAGTTGCTCAAAATACAATACCTTATTAAATATTTATAAATAAATGATCCAAGCAGATATTTAGATAAACATGGAACACCAGGTTTATTGAACAATTTTTTTTAATTCCAATTCAAATACTTCTTTATAAATATTGAAAGGTATAAATTTTTCAAGATCAATCAAATAACCTACAGGATTCATTTCCTTCATAGTCTCCAAGAAAGATTGTAGGTCCGATGTATACAAAAATAAATCGCAGGCTTCAGCAGCTTTCCGATATCCGGTGTAAAATTTCTCCATACCATAAACCGCCTCATGCTGTGCATCATATTGAAGATCTCGAAAATCTTTAGCCAGTTTCTCCATTGCACAACCAAGACATAATAATATGATGGTATCATCTTGATTAGATACAACTTGTATGATGGTTATACTTGGATGGAACTTGTCTTAACCCTTTCACTGCGAATTCAAATTTAAGCCAGTGCGGCAAATTTTTTTTTGTAAAGTGAAGGATTTCAAGTACACAGTATATATATTCACATTATTTATGTTTTTCAAGGGGTAAATAATATTATATACATTTTCAATCAAATCACCATTATACATAATATGAACATCCTTCAACAAAGTTTTGTAGTATGATTGAAATTCTTGCGATTTTAACAAACTCAAACGGTGTGAGAATAATTCAGCAATATTCACCAGTTGATTAAAAGTATCTCTAGCCAAGAAAATCTCACATCCACCATGTTGGAAAATCTTGATAACCCTTGTTTCACCAAAAAAACACAAAATGGACCTCGAAACCATCTCCTTGAATCGGTTGCCATCCAAAGTCAGTTGAATGAAGGAGGTTATAAGCATTATATTATTATCTTGATGAATCATGATAATAACCATTGTTTTTCACTGAAATTCACATTTTGGTAGTATTTGTTTCTACATAGTTTGACAATGTGAACAAATTTCTCACTAAGAGTTAAACCAACACTAAGCCACTTGGATTTGGATTTGTTCCGATAGTACATGAACTGTTTCGTTAATTAAAGTGCATGGTTTTTTGAGCTGATTGGGGTGACTCATTCTATCAATTCTATTGTAAGAACTGTGAGTACACTGATCAGACTTTGCAGCTTTTATTCATTTAAATACTGAGAGAAGGGGGTGGGGATTATTTTTTTGTTCTTATTCATGAATATCAATGTGTTACCTTGAAAAGATGTTTGATCTCATGTGATATTTTTCAATAAAAAAAATATATGAATATTCTTTCAAGTGTTTCTATTACAATTATAGCATTTCTTTTGTGATCTGGCAGGCCCATCGAAATGTGTTGTTTCATGAGGTGGGTTATAATGTATGAAACATGGGAATTTGATCTGAAGCGAGTATTCATCCCTATCTTATTGGTAGTTTTCCCCAAATATTCAAAAGTTCATAAGGTCTTGCGTTTTTCAATAAATAATCCAAAGGTAACATTTCCAATTCTTCGCTTGCAAAATTTGTTTTTCCCCATTTATATGTGATTGAATAATAAAATTTCTATGGATGGACAACAAATTATCATGATTAGGTATGTGGCTTCGATGCGAAAAATCAAATCGTACTAATACCTTTTCGTTTTAGAATTTGGATGATGTAATCTACAATTACTAGCTCTGATATTAATTATTATGGTCGAAATATATCTATCGGAAGAAAAGCCAGCGTTGACCATCCTCATTGATCTTCAACAATTTACTACCACATACATATGCTATTCAATCCAAATTTCCATAGATCTAACTATAAACAGTGATAACAATGCAATTACATCTTATCAGCTGGAACGTGTTAACAATTTCCTGCACAAATATACGAGCAATTCTTGGCTCCGCCCACTAGTCACAACGACCGGAAGTTCATGAGGATAGCATTGGGAGAAAACACCAAAATGGTACCTACAGGGTGTTTCATTATTATTGCGAAAAAATTCAGGATGAGTTTCCCTATCTAAAAATAAGAAGAAAACTTCCCATCAACACGTATCCGGAAATGCTCCATTACAGAGCTACAGGGTGTTAAAGTTTTATTTTTATTTTTGTTTTTTCTTGATATTATATGAAGCAATGTCGATATTTTGATAAAAATTGGTGTCAAGGGATTTCTTGTCATGCGAAATTCGAATTTGATCTTAGTATGGCTCTAACTTGTATAGGGCGCTAACCACAATTATTTTCCTAATATTTACAGACATAATTTTTTTGGACGTACCTCTATAACATTTTTAAGCAACAGAACAGAACTATTTTTATCTTCTACGCAGAAAAAGTATGCTTGTTAAAAGTCGCTACAGGCAACCATTCTCGAGATATTCGGATTTGAAATAATAAATAAATGTGATTTTGAAATAATGGCGGAGGAAACCTGCTTCAACTTTTAAAATATTTCGTATGATATGCTACATATTTTTAGTAAAAAGATTAAAATTCAACTAATGAGAGATGTGAACCACAATTTTGTATTGAAATATTATTAAAAAATAAAAAAATGGAAAAAAGATTAAAAAATTTCAACACCCTGTAGCTTTTTAACGGAGCATTTCCGGCACATTTTTAGAGGAAGTTTTCTTCTTATTTTCAACAAAGGAAACTCATCCTGTTTTTTTTTGATAAAAATTAAACTCCTTGCTGGACCATAATCTCAAAATCACATGTATTTTTTATTTCTAATCCAAATATCTCGAGAATGGTTGCACGCAACAACTAACTTACATTTACATTTTCTGCGTAGAAATGATGAAGAGACCTGATTTTTCACTTGAAAATATAATACAGGCACGTCCAAAAAAATTACGGCTGTTATTAATAGGAAAAATATGTGTAGGTAGCGCCCTCTACAAGTTAGAGCCAAAATAAGCTCAAATTCGAATTTTTCATGTCTAAAAACCCCCATACACCAATTTTCATCAGAATATCGACATAAGTGCAAATACTATTTAGAAAAAACAGAAATAAAAATAAAACTTCAACACCCTGCAGTTCTGTATTAAAGCATCTCCAGACACATGTTTATGGGAAGTTTTCTTCTTATTTTCAAGCGGAAAACTTCTGAATTTTTTCGCAATGTTATTGAAACACCCTGTATAGCCAAATCCAAGCAATTCCACATTCAAAAATGCACATTTTGAAATTCTATACATTGCGCGCCACATAATTGGAGCCACAAACCACATTTCCACAAACCACAAACCCGCATTCCGAACACTTTGTAGTAATAATAATAAATGAACGGAAGTCCGAAAGATAAGACATGGGGAAATAAAAATTCTTGATCGCAGCGCCACCTCTAGGCAATTTTGGAAAATGATCTAGAACTCACTTAGGTATCACTACTTTACACAAAAAGGTAAACTTTGTAGAAATGGCTAGAAGTGACCTTTTTCAAGATATTTGCTGCGTTTTCACGGTAACTTTGACAGTTGTTTCAATTTTCAATGTTTATTGATGAACAATAGTTTTTGTTTTTTTTTTTATTTTTTTTCATTTGTTGATGTATATTTATCAAAAAATTTTTATGGGTTTATACCGATTTCCATAATTCATAAGTTTGAGATTACGGAAACAAACCAGCCTTAAAACCCGAATAAAATTTATACAAACAATAATCATACAAAAAAACATTTGAGTATATCAAAAAAAAAAAAATCCTTTTTGAGAATGGAATTTTCACAATTTTGTGGAGAAGCTCAGTTCAAACTTCATCATGATCGTGTAAAAGTATCAGACCAACATTCGAATTATTTGAAAAGATTTAACTCCAACCGTTTTTGCATTGGAGATTCTTTCATCGTATTTTTTAATCAGGATGGTATCTAACCTGCTTGATAAGGGTTATTAATATATTTAGTATTCATACTAAAGATAGAAATAGAGGGAGGAAAACCACATACTTGAACTTGATCAGAAGTGTCTCATCTAAGCTACCAATAACGAGAGTTATTCTTGACCAAAAATGAATAATATTTTGCAATTATTAGTCGAAATATCACTTACTTTCTTCGATATCGTCTTCATTGCTCATTTTTCAATAATATACACAATATAACCTCAAATAATGTAGTTAGAGGTTGACACTCAATTGACTAACAATTCAGGTATCACTGACAAATAAAACGCGTTCATAACTTTTCTGAATAAAAACAGATCGGCTCCCATTTTCCTCGTACCAATCGCGGCGATAAGTTTAATATCGTACCTTAGGTTTCTAAAAATATTTCGATACTCTTCCCATTGTCATGAGATTATGATTATCTTCGAGGAATTCAGATATGCAATAAACATCTTTTAAAAATTAAGCTCGTGTTTACGTTGATTGGTTGGTGGAAACTGGGAAATCGTCTCAGATTGATACGTGTTGTTCAGAAAGCTCCTCAAATAGATGATCAAAAAAAGGAGACTTGACGTTTTCCAACTAAGAAATGGTGCCCAGAGGACACCCGAAGATTTTCTAGAAGCAAGACCGGTGCGTAGTAAAATACAGGGTGCCACCATATACAATACACCCAGATTCGAGTGCATGCATGGGGATCTCAGTTATTATAAGTGATACCTACAGGGTCGGTTGATGGATACAAAGTTGCGTATTTTCATGGTAAAGGAAATTTCATTTTGAAATTTGAGAAATTCTTTCTACTTCCGAAGATATTAAAACAAAATGAAATTTTGCAAAAGCGTTTTTATTAGTTTATGCGTTTGTTTGAAAAGACATTTTAAAATAAATAACACTTTGTCATCGCCACTTTATCAAATTGAAAATCTGACGTTTCGTCTTCGAGCTGCCATCACCAACTTTATTTTTTTAAATACGGACCTGGATTTTTCATTTTATTTTTAGTTATCTTTTGATGTCCTCCCGGCATTGAGGTGATAAGATGAAGGTGTAGAATAATGGGTTGCCTTGGCAACCTCAATATTTTCAATTATTATTCACCTATTATTGTTTCTTCTGAATATTTCGTCAAAATGGCAATATTTTCTAACACTTCCGCAAAAATTGATTCAGTTTTTTATATGTATTTTTTTATTTCCCATGTTATTTGTGGATTTAATTTAATTTCATTAAATGTATCGTTATTAGATGTTATTTCGATTTTGGTTCAGTCGATTAGTTCTGTTCAGTGGTGCAAGTTTTCACATAAGAATAACGTGTTGAATAAAGATGAATTTATAAACCAAACTATGTGTTAGGGAGACAAGGGTTGCCTAACTAATTTTCTCTGGTATTATTTTTTAGATGAGTATTTTTTCGACGATTGCGATACCTCAATGCATTAAGGAAAAACATAACTCAAAACAAAATAAAAAATTCTGGTACGTATTTAAAAAAATAAACATGAAATAAAATATCGTTTTTGCGAAATTTCGTTTTTTTTTCGAATATCTTCGGAAGTAGTGAGAATTTTTCAAATGTCAAAATGACATTTTGTTAAGCATAAATATGCACAACTCTGCATGCATTTGATCAACCCTGCATCTCTTATAATAACTAAGATCCCCATGCATGTACTCGAACTGTATATGTGGTTGGAAGCAAAACTCCGGTGTTCAGGAATAATGGCATCATGGAGTTCACCTAATCGACAGGACGACAGGTATGTCTCACGCCGTGTCAAAACAAACTGCCAGCTCCTCCGAAATCTCGAGCATCCTTCTGATTGGTCGAACGACTCATGAATCATCTGACCCGACACACAACCATTTATCAGAGTTGTACTCAGATTTCGCGGATCAGTTTAAGCCGTCTAGACATGTTCTTATTCCAAAAAGTGGCAGTGAAGTCTGATAGATTACTCTTATATTCTCTAATAATCCAATCAGTATACACTGAATAAATACATGAATTTATTCAAGTCATTTATTCGAGACAGAATAAAGTGGAATACGACCCTGGGAAGCCGCCGCGTGCATCTGTTTACATCGGCGTAGCTCAAGATTGAATGGACTCTAGTTAGAGAAATATGCATGGTACAGGATAGGGCAACGCTTATTCAGGCAACAACTATCTGCCAAATCGTCCTACCTATCTGTGTCCAAGATAAGGATGCACAGCATGGGGATCTCGGAAACTATAAGAGATACAGTGTCGATTATATTAGACAAAAATTGCGCATTTTGATACTCAGCAAGATCCCGTTTTACAAATTTGAAAATTCCAAGCCGTTTCGGAAATATCCGATAAAAACCGAAATATTGTGATTTCGGTTTTTTTTTTTTAAGCGATTTTGAAAGATATGAAAAAACCGAAAACACTTTTTCCTCGTCAATTTTTGAGCTCTACAAAACAGCCTTGAGAGCTCTATAAAACGACGTTTCGTTTCGGAGAAACCATCATCAACTTTGTTTTTTAAATACGGTCCTGGATTTTATGACGGATTTTAAGAGCCTCTTATGTTCCTAAACCAACGATGTATCGCACTTATTGAAAAAGGGATGTTTGTTTTTAATCCTATTAAAAATGTATTTGTTGTCTCTCTCTAACACATGAGTTCTTATGGAAAAATCCATCAATATAATTTTTTTGAATAATTATGACACATTTTTGGCTTACGAACATAAGAGGCTCTTAAAATCCGTCATAAAAAATCCAGGACCGTATTTAAAAAAAACAAAGTTGATGATGGTTTCTCCAAAACGAAACTTCGTACGGAAAATCTCTCAAGGCTGTTTTGTAGAGCTTGAAAAGTGACAATGAAAAATGTTTTCGGTTTTTTCATATCTTTCAAAATAGCTTTAAAAAAAAATAAAAACGAAATCGCTATATTTCGGTTTTTATCGGATATTTCCGGAACGGCTTGGAATTTTCAAATTTGTAAAACGGGATCTTGTTGGGTATCAAAATGCGAAATTTTTGTCCAATTTAACCGACACTGTATCTTTTATAGTTTCCGAGATCCCCATGCTGTGCATCCTTATCTTGGACACACTGTATAATTGCGTAGTTGCTTTGTCGTAAATATTTCCTAGTTTGCCTGTTTATTTGAAGGATACTTTTCCTAAAAATGGCGAAATACTAATTCAAAATTACACATAACATGAATCATTTGTTGTTTGGAATTAAATTTGTTATGAAAAGGTAATTGGAAAACTGCGCACTTTTCTGTCATTATTTATCAGGAGTTCAATCAACTATAATAATTGTGATTCGAATATGATAATACACAAAGCAATCAAAACCAAGTAAAATCACCTGATAAAACTCAATCATAATGAAAAGCACCTGAATCACTCCAAAAATCGGATGCAGAATTTTCAACGCTTTTAATTATTGAAAAATGTCAAGCAGAGGTTCAAAAAGATCTAGCCGAATCTGACATTATGGTGAAGGACGTTGGCGCCCAAGAATAATATCATTTAAAAATAAGACCATTCTATATGCTAAATTAATGATTTTCGACTAATAATAGTAGTAATCAATCAATTACCAACTAGTCAAGTGGTATAGGATAGCAGTAAATGCTGTAAATCAGTAAATGCCAGATTTTATCCCGTTGGCGAAATTGATTTTTTTTTATATACAGGGTGTAACCGAGTAAGTGTTACAACGTAAAACTGTAGATTGGTTATCAAAATTTTTCTTTAATTACTTCTAAACCATTTGGAATATTTTTATCAGATTTGGACAGTGTCAAAACTCACTAGTTAGTATAATTTTATTTAAAAATGAATTGAAAAAAATAATCATTGTTGTAGTTATAAGACTGTATATCGAAAACGAAAGCCCGCGGAAAATTTTCGTGGAGGAAAAATCTTTTTCTTTTTTGATAACAAGTCCACAGTTTCACCATGTAACACTTTCTCTGTTACACCCTGTATTGATATTTTTTTTATTATTTATAGCTCGTTCAGGTAGCCAGTGGAGCATTGGAAAAGAATAACGTTATAAAGGGCCTCATCTTCCTCATACTCATGACACAAAAACTTCATAAAATGTGGGAACATGATGGGTACTGATGTCAATTATTTCTATAAGTTTGGATTATAAGAATCAAACTAATAACTATAGTAATACCTATGATACTAAACTCTCACTCTCACTCTCATGTTTAGCTTTGAAAGTACAAAAATCAAGACCAATTTACTTTTATCTCCAAGAATTTGCGTGAATCCCCGAGAATAATTTTCTATAAGTACACTCAGTGCATCAATGCAACGGATTGCATTATCTGAGAAAAGATTTAGCTCATTAAATAAACGGAGATATTTATCAAATTGAGTCATGAGTTTTATGTAAAAATATAGAGTATATAGGTCAGTTTCTATATGCAACTGGCCATAGTTGGCAGCCATTTTGATGGACCCGGTACATAATACATTTTATGTGCGTTGTTTTGTTGTGTGTGCTGTTTTTTTTTGTGAGCTTATTCCGACACTAGATTTTGCTAGCGGAAGTCCGAAAGTAAATTGGTTCGGAAAAGTATCGAGATTCCAAAGGTTCATGGGGGGGCAGGCCACCGCGGTCCCCCCTGAATCCGTCTTTGTATATGTCACAGTAAAACCTGGTAATCAGTAAAAGCTAACTGTTACTAGGAAAAGTGAGCTTTTCCTGATTTGGAAACATTTAGCTAGTGAAAGTTGAATTCGATCGACTTCATCATACTTTTACTAGTGATTGTTAGCATTCACGTAACTTTTCTTGTGAAAGCTGCTACACTGAAAATTATTATCGTGATTATAAATATCCTTTTTGGTCCGAGTTGGAATTCGCCGACAGATTAGACGCTTTGGAAAATACGAGAGTTATATGAATCGCAAGTGTACAATGTGAACATTGTTCAGATACCGTATTATAGAAAATACTTGAGTATTTTCAGTAGGGGTTAGTCTGGGTTAGTTTGGGTTAGTTTGGGTTTGGCAAAAATTTTTAGTGCCCCGTGCCCCGTGCACCTTGGGTTAGTTAAATGGCGGAAATAAGTTTTAAAAAGTACTTTTCCTAACTGGTTTCAGTAAAAGTTGATTTGATAAAGTTTCTCCAACATTCACTAGTAAAAGTGTACAATATTCTTCAAAATTTAACATTTCCTAACGGATCAAGTAATTGCCAGCATCAACTATAGTCTAGCTTTCACTGAATTTCTAACATTTACTGTAACATATACATCAATGCTTTTTTATAGTTTCATAATATGATTCTCAACCCCTCCCAGACAGATTTTATTCAAGTTTGTCATATAGTGACGTATGCAAAGTCTCCTTCTTTGATATCGTATATTATCTACATTTTTGTACGTGAGAAATATGAATGATTGGCTAAGAGGAACAGGATATGTCATATTAATGATGAATGGATGGAACACCCACCCTTGAAGCGCGCGTCAATTTTATATAAAAAAATTAAAATTGAAAAAACTTGCTGATCTTTATCGAAAGCGAAAACTGCAACTTGATATCAAAAAATATAATGATTTGATTCGTAACTAGATTTTGTATGATTTACGATTATTAAATATTTGTTTGGCCTATATAAACGTCTTACCTGATGAACTATTTTGGTCTTTGTTTTAATGTCCATGCCGATAAAAATTCGTTTGCTTACAAAAATATATGATATTATGAGGAGGTACAATATTGACGGTAGACAAATTAATAAGTTTGGGGCTGCAGATGTTATGGGGGTTGCTCCCGGTTCAGCAATATATACCTGGATAACCATAACGGAAGTTCATTATAAAATATGAAATATTTCGTTTCCAACTATTCAATACCTACCTGTATCAGCATTGGGCAATTTCCCCGTCATTATCCGCACTGGAACTTCACCAACATTGAACCGCAAACGAGTCTACGACAGTTGTGGTTTCCGTGTTATCTTATCGCCAGGATTAAAGAATTATTGATTTCCTCCATTGATTTGGAGTGCAGGGGATTTCTTGCAAATACATAATGAGCCGTGATTTCTATTATCAAAAACTTGCAAGTTGAAGTGATATCTCTAGAGATGTCCTTACTATGAAAATGAACTGAAAATAAGTGGCCCTAGACTTGTAATTGTAATTTATGGATACCGGTTGAATTTATTGTTGTTTATGACTGATAAAGTGTAATGAAAGATAAGTTTTCAATTTAGTAGGAATGTTGTGTATCATTGCCTATGGTATGCGATGAATCATTGAATTTGTTGATATAAGTATTTGCGTTAAATTTTGGAATGTTATGCTAAGTTAAAAGCTATAGAGATTGAGATTTTCTATCTATTGACGCAATGAGACTACATACAAAATGATGGATAGCGGAAGGAGAATTGACTCGAAAAAAAGCAGAAGCCTAAAAAAAAATTGTTACACCAAGCCTTGGCCGTTGCCATGACGAAAATACACGAATCACGAGTTTAGTTGCTTGACCACCCTTCTAACTGGATCTAGACCTCGACGTGTTTTTCTTTCCTGATATGAAAGTAAATTGTGGGACAAAGATTTTCGTCAAATGAGGCCATCGCCTTTGTTAACAAATATTTTGCAGATTTACAGGGTGTAACAAATTCGAGTATTTAGCATTGCATGGTATAACTTGTTAACCATGAGAGATAGAACGTTGTTTAAATGAACGCAAAGTTGCGCAATTTGAATCTAAAAAAAAATGCCGCTTTGAAATTTGGAAAATTCCGAGGACTTCCGGAGATAACCGGCAATAGCCGATTTTTTCGAGATCCTTTTTAATTTTGTCCTGGATTTATCTGAAGTGATAATTGAAAACGAATGGCACACTTTTTCTGCTCTTCAAGAAAAAGTATGGTCGAAATTGTTATCCGACGTTTCGAATTCTCGCAACCATCATTAACTTCTTTTTTCAAAAAACGAACCAAACTTTTTTCACTCATTTTTAATAACTTCTTGCTTCCTGAGAATAACGATAAGAATAGAATGATGCAACACCATACACGGTGGGTTGAAAAGTATAAAAAATTTATAAGAGTAAAGTAGATACCCTTATTTCGAAAAATGTATCAAAATGTTATAGAGAAAAGTTGTTCAGAATCAAAATTTATGTCTGAATATCAAAAACATGGCGTCTCAAAATTAATATTTCTTTGTTTATTTTTAAATAGTTGATGAAAAATCCAAGTTAATTTTACAAAAATTTCTGAATTTTGAGAAATTTAAGCGAAGTTGATTTGATTCTGATAAGTTTGTTATTGTGTTTAAGGTGAATATGAAAAAAAAAATTTGGGAAATGGTTAAAGATTTTCAAAACAAGAATATATTTTTTCGAGGACGCATTGCTTCTGGTAGTTGGGCATAACTTTTGATTTCCGAACAACTTTTCTCAACTACATTTTGCTGGATTTTTCGAAATAAGGGTACTTTACTCTTGTACATTTTTTATATTTTTTGACTGACCGTGTATTGTAATTGATACTTATTGCACTTGATAAGTTTAACGACTAGGCACCAACTTTTGGTGATATTTGAATTTTGTTTCCGCCATTAATTTAAAAAAATTCCTATAATATTATTATGTTGCACACTTAAATGCCCACACTGTATTCTCAAATTTGCTACACCCTGTACAATGTGTCCACGGATTGAGTTTTCGTAAGGTGTAGATGACAAAAAAAAATTGAGCTGGACTTCTCCTACAAGATGCGAAACTAAGATGTGAAAAGAACTAGACAAATCAATTAAAATACAGGGTGGTTTTGAGGCGATTTTATAAAAAATGACCAAGAGTCAAAGTACCTTTGTTCAACAGATATCGAAAACATTTATGGAAGAAAGTTGTTTAGAAGAAAAAGTAATTCTGATTTTTTTGGGGAGAAAAATTGAGTCCCAAAAAAAACAAAATGGGCCAATTGGGATTCGGCCAAAACTCTTGATCCTTAACAACTGTCTTCAATCAGTTTTTTTGATCACTTTCAAAAAAAGGTACTTCACTTCCCCCAATTTTTGTAAAATCGACAAAAAAATTCAAGGCCCCAAAAAAATCAAAGTGGGCCAATATACAGGGTGGTCCAGAAGTAATGAGACATTCGGTAACAGTAGAATCCTCACACAAAAATATTGCGATAGACCTCAACTTGTCAAATCCGAAAATTGATATTAACAGAGATACAGGGTGTCAAAGTTGAATTTTGTTATTTGATTTTTTCAAATAACTTTTGAAATAATCATGTTATTTTGATGAAATTTCGTAAATGGGGTTGTTTGACATGCAAGATTCAAATCTGAGCACGGAATTGCTCTTACTTGTAGGGGGCGCCACTTACACACCTTTCTACTCATTCAAATGGTCAGAACTTTTTTGTAGGCACTCGTACATTTTTTTAAAATTGAAAAAATAATTTTTCCATCATGTTTACATGAAAAAGGTATACTTTGTAGAAGTGCCTAGGAGTAACCTTTTTCAAGTTATTTGAACTTGATGAAGTTATCCATGCAATGTGGTTTTGAATGAAAAATTTTGAAGATGAACATAGGAGGCTTTGAAAACGGCGTTAGCATGGTAATTTTCACATTATCTTGAATGCTCAATGTTTCTTGATTTAAAAAAAATAATCTCATTTTATATTAAAAAAAAAAAAAAAAATGTTTTTTTTTTCAAATTTTACATTTTTTTTGATTTTTTTTTATAAAATACATTGGGCATCAAGACGCTGGTCAGAATTACCGTGATAACGGCATTTTCGATGCCCCCTATGTTAATTTTCAGAATTTTCCATTAGAAACAATATTGTATAGATCTCTTCAAGGGCAAATATCTTGAATATGGTCACTCCTATCGACTTTTACGAGATGTACCTTTTTTACGTAAAAATGACGGAAAAATCAATTTTTTAATTAAAAAAAATGTTCGAGTGCGTACAAAAAGTTATAACTGTTTGAATGAGCGGAAAGATGTGTAAGTGGCGCCCTCTACATGTAAGACCCATATCAAGGCCAGATATGAATTTTGCATGTCAATCAACCCCTGTATACGAAATTTCATCAAAATAGCATGATTATTTCAAAAGTTATTTGGAAAAATCAAATATCAAAATTCAACTTTGACACCCTGTATCTCTGTTAATATCAACTTTTAGATTTGACAAGTTGTGGTCTATCGCAATATTTTTGTGTGAGGAATCTTGTGTTACCGTATGTCCCATTACTTCTGGACCACCCTGTATAAATCTGGTATTCGGGTATCGGGATAGGTATCTCTTTAAACAAAGGTAATTTATTCTTAGCCATTTTTTTTATAAAATCGCCCCAATACCACCCTGTATTTTGGTTGATTTGACTCATTCTTTTCACATCAAAGTTTCGAATCATGCAGGAGCGATTTTTAAAAAATCGACTAGAGAATTCTTCTGTCATTTACACCTTACGAAAAATCAATCCGTGGACACACTGGTAGAAGCCGAGCACTATTTTGGACGTTTTAAATCACTTAAAATTGTGTAGACTTGCGAGGAGATTATGTAGAATAATAAAAACAGAATTTAAATCATCAAGCATCTTGGTTTGTCACACATAATATATCCAACACAATATCATAAAATAGAATTTGTAACAACCCCGTCTGTATTAATAACATAGCATAGAGAAATTGTCTCTGTAACATAGTGGGCAGACAGTTGTCACCTGGTGATATATTTTTTTATCTATGCCTGGTGTCAAATAAAAGACGTCAGAGTGAATTTGTGTTTTCAATTATTGAGTTGTAATACTTATTCGAGTTATCATATTATCATCAAACATTGAACTCAAAAGGACATTATAAATTTAAAATAAAATAAAGTGTTGAGGTTTGCCTTTACATGTTATAATTGGCGCTCAACTTTGGGCCTACAGTGTTTGGACATTCAAGAGCTTGTGTGGTGTTTTTCGGTGTGGACTGGGACTGTACATTTTGTGAAAACCATTGAGGACATTTGCAAAATTCAACCTGTCTCTGGTGTTTGGGAGTGGACATTTCGTGGAATCCGCCGCGGACATTCATGAAAATTCGCTCCTTGCTGTTTTGTGGACTTGTGACGTTTTGCGAATTCAAGTGGCAATTTTGTGAAACTCGAGTGACGATTTTGTGCAGATTGTCAGACTGGTCTCTGGTGAGTCTTGTATAATTGTATAATTTTTATTCTTTGAGTCTTCACACTGCCATCACGAAAACATTCGTACCGGCTTCGAAGCTGTGATTCAATTCAATCGAAAATAACCGTTGATAGTGCTGAAACGAGGTTAGCTGAGTCAACCTCTGACACAACGAAGATGTCTGTTACTCTGAGTTCGGAGCAGTTCCAGTAACTGTTGTCTAAAATCGGGAGCGTTTCAAATTCTCAAACAACGCTTACGGGAAATTTCTCAACGTGCTCGTCGCGTTTCAATGGACATACAGATGCTGATGTGAACGCTTTTATTGACGCTATCGGGACTTTCAAAGACTGTTCAAAATTGTCGGATGATAACGCGTTGCGTGGACTTTCTATGCTGCTGGACGATTTCGCGGCTACATGGTGGCAGGGTGTGAAAGACACTGTGGTAACATGGAATGAAACCATAGATATTTTACGTTGTACTTTTGGACCCAAAAAGCCAGCCTACTTGATTTATCGCGAACTTTTTGCACATGAACAAGACTTGAAAACGCCATCTGATGTTTTTATATGTCGGGCACAATTTTGTCTAAACTACCATCTGGTACTCTCTCAGAAGTTGTGCAACTTGATATGATATTATGGCCTGTTGAATAAACGAATTCGTGAGAGGATAAGTCGTGACATAGTCAATAGTTTGAATGGGTTATTGAAAGAATGTCGTCAAATCGAAGAGACATTTGTTGGAAGATTTGATTCAACCCCAAAGCTTTCTGCTGCGCTTGATAAGGAGAAACGGTTCAAGTGTACTTTTTGTAAATATACAGGGCATACTGAGGACCAGTGCAGAAAAAACAGGCTTTAATGGATGCTTCAACAAAATCTCCTTTTACTCAAGGTCATACGCCTTCTCAGTCATCGTCTCACCTTTCTGCTAGTTCAACAGCGACAATTCAGAGACGAGTCATATCACTTGTTTTGGATGTGGTCGACCCGGATTCATTAAATCCAGTTGCCCAACATGTTAGAACAGGGGGGCACCCAGTGCATCATCAAGCATTGATTTCTGTTCACTAGATGACTGCACCAAGCCACAAATAAATCCACAGGCCCGGCCTGTGCTCAACATTCAAATTTTGAACTTGAATGGTTATGGACTCATAGATACTGCTGCTAAGCATAGTATAGCCAGTACTTCACTCTTTGAAGCTTTGTCTAACAAAGGTGTGGAATTTCAGTCACATACAACCAGCCCTGTAGCCAGGTATTAATGTTAGAGTGGGCAAATGAAATGTTAGGGTGGGCAAACATATTTTACTGCATAAAGTCAATAAAATCAAAGAAACATAAAAGGGTATATTTTTGAAAGCAAATAACTTTAAAAAATATGTATTCAAAAAAGATATATAGAGAAACGCATACAACAAACAAAAGAGGAACACTACAGATTAAGTTAAAATAAATAAATAAACATTCTCAGTCAAAAAACTAACACAGCCTAAAAATAGAGTGACTAGCCACAAATCTTGTACAAAAATTAAAAAAAACACTAGTACAATTGAAGTTTTCTGTTTCTTCTACCATTAAATTTTCGCAGAAAGTCATCAAAAGTTTATATTATTTTGTGTCTGTTTATTTTCAAATGCCAAATATATTAGATTTGCCATTCTTTGCTGGGACATTGAATACCTTTGGGGTCTATTTATCCTTGTCAATGTCGAAAATGAAGACTCATTCATAGCTGTGCTACAGCCAAATACAGCCACAGTTGCGTATAATTGGTAAGTTTTACGATCTAACCTCTTGACAACAGTTGAAAAGGGTTTATTCAAATAACAATAGGTTAGATCGTAAACTGTCGAACTAATCAGAGAAATCCGTTTCAATTTGCAGGGCCTACTTTGAGGACGTTTTTATTGAACGCTCGTTAGAAAACACGAGGCTGCGCGCTGCGCAAGATGCGTGAATTCAAGAATAATTCGATGTTTTTAGGATGTATAAATTATTATTAGCGTTTGGCTAATACGCCACGATAGTACGATGATGTGAATTATCGATACTTTCCAGTTTTTATTTACTCGATACTTTCAATAACCCAATATATGCAATATTTTCAATAATATTGTTACATACATTCAGTTTCACGCTATGCAACTACTTGGATTTCTCATAATATTGTGACGTTGCATGGTGAATGCGCCGCCGCAAGCCATCACCACATTGTGTAGAATTGTTTGGAATCGATTGGCTTCTGGTACATTCTAGCAAGGCTAGATGGCGTCGAACATTCTTCGCTTTTCTAAAAATATCTGGATTGTTCTCTCAATCCTGGCCAGGGTATATAATGAGATCCGTCATTTCGAGTTAGTTCAGTCAGTTACGTCGTGAAATATAATTCGTAAAACATAAATAAGCTGTGATTTTGTGAATAGTGAGTTCTGTACATAGTGACTTGTAAAATAAATAGATTAAAGCTGGACAAGTGTTTTCTATAGCGAAACTTGCTACAATATGATTCATTCATATTATTTTATTGTAAGTATAGGAGGAGTCTCGAGAGTGGGCAACCTTTTCCTCCAGAGTGGGCAATGCCCACTCTGGCACCCCCCTGGCTACGGGCCTGCATACAACCTGTATCAAGTTAGCTGATGGAAGTTCAAAGAAGATTGACGCAAATATTGCCACTGTCGACGTGACTTTGCAAAATCGCATTTTCCCGACCACCTTTATCTCCTTACCGAATGCTGGCAAGACGCTTCTTGGTATAGACTTCTTGCAGCAGGCTAACATAGCATCGAATATGGGACAAGGAAGTTGGAATTTTGCAGATGAACCTGACTCCAAATATCAGCTCATTCTCGAGTCAACAATTAATGAACCAAAAGTGGTTGTAGCATCTTTGTCGGGGACATGGTTACTGAGACCAGAGGAAGGCACCATGCTTTCCAACGACCAATCCAAGATATTGTCAGATCTGCTCCAAGTAAATGGAGATATTTTCGCTCTAGGGGGAGAGCCAACACCCTATGCTGAGCATTCTATTGAAACTGGTAATCATGCACCTATTTCAGTACCTCCATATCGCATGACACCAGTAAATAAGGAGAAGTTGAAACAAGAGTTGGACAGACTGCTACAAGATGGGTTCATAGAGGAATGCGAGTCTGCTTGGGCTGCCCCGGTCGTTCTCGTTCCCAAGAAAAATGGAGGAACACGTCTTTGTGTTGATTTCCGAGCCTTGAATACTGTGACCAACCCAATCTCTTATAGCCTCCCACAAATTGATGACCTTCTTCATGCCACGAAGAAGACGTATTATATGACAATCCTGGATCTTCGAGCTGGATACCACCAAGTAAGAGTGCGTGAAGAAGATCGAGACAAGACCTGTTTTATCACACCATTTGGGACGTACAGATATCTCGTGATGCCGTTCGGGTTGCGGAATGCACCGGCTACGTTCCAAAGGCTCATTGATCGTTTCAGAAGTAGTTTGCCGGACATCATGATACTTGCTTACCTTGATGATATTTTGGTCTTATCAGAAACTTTCGAGACACACATAAGTGACCTAAAGTGCGTTCTTGATCGCCTTAGACGTTTCAAGCTGCGTGCGAATCGGGACAAGTGTACATTTGCAAGTTCACGGATCAAATATCTTGGACACTATATCACACCGGAGGGAATTCAAGTCGATCCAGAGAAGACTTCATCGATCTGCAGTATGCCACCTCCGAAAAATGAGAAACAAGTCCAATCTTTCCTTCAGAGCTGCTCATGGTACCGCAGATTTATTGACAGATTTGCCGAAATGTCAAGACCGTTGAGTAACCTGCTGAAGAAAAATGCCGTCTGGAGTTGGGAAACTGAACAACAGCAAGCTTAGGAAGCCCTGAAGTCTGCGCTGAGTAGTCCTCCGCTTCTTCAGCAAAATGATGGGATGAAGCCGTATGTACTACGAACCGACGCTTCCTCATATGCTTTAGGCGCCGTACTACTTCAAGGTGAAGGGGCTGAAGAACACCCTATCGAGTATGCGAGCCGTCTCTTAACTGCTGCCGAAAGGAATTACACGACCACTGAGCGAGAGGCATTAGCGGTTGTTTGGAGCCTAAACAAATTCCGAGGTTATCTAGACACCTCCTCAGTGATTGTAGTCACAGACCACCAACCACTGAAATGGCTATTGAGCATCAAAACACCAACTGGACGTCTAGCCTGGTGGGCACTGCTAATCCAGAGCTACAATCTTAAAATAGAGTACATCCCAGAAAAGCATAATGTAATGGCTGGCATGCTTTCAAGACCGAATTGTGACCATGAGAAAACGAACTCATTTGATTTATGTTATGTTACCATTGATATTCCAGGAAGAGGATCAACGGACCTTAGGAGGGAACAACTCAACGATCCCGAAGTTCGAAAAATTATTAATAGTTTTGAGAAGCCGGATAGTGATGACTTCGCACATTAGACATCTCGAGGTTACATTATGTCTAATGGAGTACTTTACAAGTACGCAGACGGAGAATCCGAAGATGCACAGCTGGTAGTCCCTGCGCACGAAAGATGGAAGATTTTGCAAGAATACCACGATGCTCCTACAGCTGCGCACTATGGAAGTGAACGAACTCTTCAACGAATATCCCGACTATACTATTTCACTGGTATGCGACAATTCGTCCAAGATTATGTGAAAAACTGTGTTGAATGCCAAAGATATAAAGCCTCAAATCAGAAACCTGCAGGGTTGGTCCAAACTCCATCTTTTAATCAACGATTTGAAGTGTCAATAGATTTATTTGGCCCTTTGCCAGAAGACGCACCAGGATTCCAATGGATTTTTATCATTGAAGATACAATGACAAAGTGGGTAGAACTTAGTTAAAGCTACTGCAGAGGAGTGTGCCAAGACTCTCGTCAACGAAGTTTTTCTTCGATATGTTCTGCCAAGAAGAATCATCTCAGACAATGGGGTACAATTTGTCCCACACCTATTGCAGCAGGTTTGCGACTACTTTGGAATAAAGCAGAACTTAACGCCCTTGTATCATCCAGAAGCCAACATGGTTGAGCGGAAAAATAGGGATCTTAAGCCAAGATTGGCTATTCTTGTAGGTAATAACCATACATCATGGGTTGAGAAATTCCCAAGCCTCAGATTCGCCATGAACAGTGCCAGGTGTTAGTTCACGGGTTATACAGCTGCATTCCTGAATTTTGCCAGAGAGATGAGAGGTCCTGAAGAAGTACAACGGGATCCCCGAGCTATAACCGAAGCTGACAATGTCCTTCCCGATTTAATAACCTACCTTCAACGTATCAATACAACGCTGATTGATGCTAAGACAACCAATGAAAAGTGTCAAGATCGTCAAAAGAAATATGCCGATCAGAGGAGAAATCCTACCCCTGACTATGAGATTGGAGATCACGTCCTTGTAGCTTTACACACCAAAAATAATTACGACAAACACATGACTTCAAAATTTGATCCCAAGCGAGATGGGCCATATGTGATAGTTCGACAAATCTCTCCAATCTCGTTCCAGCTAGCCAGCATTGAACACTCAGATCAGCCATTGGGAATCTACCACTGCAATGCTCTTACCAAGTACCTTGGCAAAGATGATGTGTCACCAGTCGTCTCCATACGCAAGCGAGGAAGACCTAAAAAGAAACCCATTGTTGCTGGTTCCTCGACGCTCCCTCGTCCTCGAAACCAGAGGGGGAGAATGTAACAACCCCGTCTGTATTAATAACATAGCGGGCAGACAGTTGTGACCTGGTGTCAAATGAGAGACGTCAGAGTGAATTTGTGTTTTCAATTGAGTTGTAATACTTATTCGAGTTATCATATTATTATCAAACATTAGTCAAAAGGACATTATAAATTTTAAAAAAAATAATGTGTTAAGGTTTGCCTTTACATGTTATAAATTCTAACTTTCATATCCCGACTCAATGGTCGGAAAGAATGTATTTGAATGAAAACCGCTAACCGGTTGACATGTTGAGCCTGGCTCCAATAGAATGGACCACTGACCACAGATTACAGAACATTGTAGATTGTAGATTGATTCAAGCAGTCAAAAAATAATGTCACTGTCCTCCGCAACAATTTTTATCAGAGTTCCTTATCTTAGATGTGTCAAAACCACAAATTGGCAGACATTTTCAACATTTAGTGCCCTCTTTTGAAATCGCAAGTGTCACTTCTACGCTTCATAAACAACTGACAAAGATAGTATTACAGTTAAAGCTTCTACTTTTATTCAATCACAACACCCATCCAGAGTAAAAATTGTTTATTCAAGCTCAGAACTCTTATAGCGCATTCGCCAGAAAACAATATCATGCTCGGGAATATGGTGACTGAGAAGATTGTGATTCTCAGCATCTATTCTGAAATTTAAAAAGCCCTCTCGACCCATTAGATTATTGGAGAACATAAGAGATCGTCTGACGCTTTACGATATAGACGAATCACACAACAAAATGTTTAATTTTCACATATCAATACTTTCCTTCTACTAATTCTATGGAAAGTATTGCAAGGAGCCTTAAGCCCCATTTCCATCCAATTTCACTTTGGAGTGGAAGTGACAGATTACCGCTTGCCTGACGAAAATCATAAGCTACCATCTACAATGAAATTTTTACGCGTAACAAGTCGATATCGAATTTCTGCTTGCATACTGGATCACATCATAGAACAAGTTTGTTCTTGGTGTGTTTTCAAAGCCTCTCGATAACATCTTCAAATCCATAGAGCCATATTTTGAGTGACTTCATCCACCAGAGAATGACCAATGAAGGCCATTCCAGTCTCATGAGTGGAATAGTGTGTCTGTATCCAGCGGACTGACCCTCCAATGTGGTCGGAACAAACTACATGCAGGCGCGAATGCGACCCACAGCTGTTATTGTCCATCCAGAACAGGGAATTGTGGTCACTGATCCCGGACCGCATCATCAAGTGAAATTCTCGACGATCGTCGAATTGTTGGGAAAATTGCACCGGCTCGAAGAAGATTTACGAAAATGAGGTGGAATAATAATGCGGTAAAGTTAGTTTAGTTCATTGACTATTCACTACTAGATCCGGCATCTCATTCATAGTGTTTGTTTTGACGCCTTCCGTGCAATGAGAAAAACAAAGCGATAGAGAGCCGTTCATTAGCTACTATTGGCAATACCGCATTCGAACTTGAATACGTATATTTCACCAAAAACTACGTTAAAGAATGTTAAACTTGTTGATAACTGTGCACTGAAAACCAGAAGACCCGCCTCCTTCAGATCTGTTTATCGATGAGCAGATTTTTGTCGTTGAAGCTATTGTCATAATCGTGGTTTTCTGTATGGGCAAACGAATTATCAAAATAAAAAAATGGAAAATTGTATATTGAATTTGCCACTTGTTCAAGAAACAGGAGGAAGGAAACACAACTTGTGCAATTAGCAATTTTCTGGTTAGCAGTAACAGAATAAAAGCTATGTTGAGATTTGTTTATGGCGTAAAGCATATTCCAGGATGCCCGGTCTGGTATCAGTCAATGGTTTAGTCAGTTGGATAGTTCAAAACATAAATAATTGTGAAATAATTATTGTACATCGAGGTGTACATACAATAGTGACGTTAAATAAATTACTTGAAACTGGACAAGTCTGGGTAAGTTACTCATGCGTTCATGAGGTTCTTTTGGTAAGTTTATAAGCTACAAGAAAGATCAACTTTTGAACGTTCTTACCTAGATTCGTCGACTGTCAAACTATTTTTCTCGCAAATAGATAAATAACTATAAAGTTTGCCTATCTATCAGTCAATAATTAACAAATCTGCTTATATTTAAAATTTTTTATAAATTTGTACATACCAGTCATTAATTTCTATTTCGACTACACCCTACGAATCTAAAATAAAAGAAAAGATGAAAAGTTACGTAACGCGCGCTTGGTTGATGCTGCGAAGAGAATCAATAGATATTATCTCCTATCCATTTTGATCAGACTATTGAATTTTTTTTAATGATGATCTTAGGAAGATATCTAGTGCTGTGTTCATTATAGTTACCTGTGTAAAAAAATTCAAGTCAATGTGATAAGACCTTACATTTCTTGTCTGTAACTAACTACATCTAGGTGGATTTTGTGAAACCATCGGTGATAAACTGTAATCGATGTATCGTTGAAGAATGGAAGCAAGTGATCGATACATATTCGGGAATAAAACACTGGATACATAAAAGATGGCAGGCGCTATAACAGTGCTTGTATAATATTGTGACGAGGTTTTGGATTTGTCTGATAGCGAGCCTATCGCTTGCACGAGGATGCAAAACATTTTTTTGTTTTACCTCAAAAAAACTGATGATCGTTTCCCAGCAAAAAGATTGGGGCAAACTAAACTTTTTTTAAATAAAACGAGTGTTTCATTCCTATATACAGGGCTGTGTATAGAAGTTCTTATCATTTCTCCTATCTCGTACGATCATTTTGATATGAGGTTTGTTGGGTCTAAGACTTTATAATAAAGAGATGAGAGGCGATCAAAGTTGAAAAAGGACTAAAAGTTGGGCTATAGCGAAATGGAAAAAAGTACTGAAAAACCAACCGACCCATGAAGTGATACTTATCCTTGAACACAATAATCAAGAACATTTTGAATAAAATTATTTGTATTATACAGGGTCGTCAAGTTTTGCAAATACGACCTGTACACAATTTTTTCAATGGAACACCCTGTATATTATATTTCCATCTTGGAGATAACATCATTAGCTTTCAAAAAACACCATACATCAAACCTTTCTGATCAATAGTTTTTTCAGAAATCACCCGCAAATACAAAGTCTCATCATTTTTAACTCAGTTTATTGAATTATGTGGCTATGAAGCCATGACAATATCACGAATGAAAAAAAAATGGCAACTAGTCAAAACTACTACAGACAATCATCGAACCAATAACAATAAAAAAGGTAACTCTGCCAAGCGCGCGAGTGCCGAAGTTCCCAATCCCAACAACATCTGCATATCCCGTCCACCTGGTCCGAGAATGCCTGTCTGCTCAACGACCGACGTTATCAGTTTATTATGAGAAGAGCGTTAACTTGATGAAGAAGTGAAGTGATTCCAAATATCGGGCACGTATATTCTGTGCTTCGAAAACAATGAGCTCCCGAATGGCTCGGCTGTCTCTTGATGTTGCTACACAATAGAGTGAAGAGTGAGCCTTCTTATTGTCACTTGTTCGGTGGTATGGTATAATCGAAGCATAACCCATCATTCTCAAGTTAAGTGTCAGTGCCACAATACTTATTTGAATCAAAAAGAGAACTTTTGGATGCCTACTTGCTAATTGATTAATCAAATAATCGATTGCTGATCAATTAATCAGCTAATTCCTGATGTTGTCATGGCATCATGCATGGCCACTTATAGTTTCATTAAAACGATCAACAATTGGATAATAATATATGTGGTTTTTCTTGATGCAAATTCTTGGACACCCTGTATAACTCAGATCGCAAGTAATGATTAGAATCTGCTTGAGCCTGCTCTAGCCAATAAATAATAAACAATTTTTCAAACATTTATTTTCAGTAATATAAAATTCCAAAGCCGTCACTGGCTCTCCTTCCAATAAGCCAAATTGATAATTGAATGTTATCAGTGTTATCAAAAATACTTTGTTTTGAGACTGATAAGAATAGCAAATTAATATTGACAAGTTTTTTTTTATTGTCGTGTTTGACATGCGTGGAAAAACTTGCGGATATCAGGTGTGTCTATAGTACCAGTACCAGTACCCAGTCTACCTAAGCTGCTGTCAAGGTAGGTAATTTTTTTTTTATTAACCCGCTATCCAGTCGAACCAATTATCTAACACTGCCATCCTTTCAGATAATATACATCTAATTGACGGCATATTATCATTCTATAAATAGACGGATCGTTTATTTTAACTATTCAAAACAACAAGCAGTTGTCGGCAGAATGGTCGTGGCTAAAAAAATTGTGCTCGTTAAAAGTTGTGAAGGATTTCCTAAAGAGTCAGATTTCAAAATTGAAGAAGAAGAGTTACCTCCTATTAAAGATGATGGTAAGTAGTTTGTTTGTAATGTAATGGATGAAATTATGGACTCTGCAGAGTATTTGACTGAGACTTTGTATCTCAGTGTGGACCCCTACATGAGAGCTTATATGCCCAAATGGCCGTTGAATTCTGTCATGAGTGGATTTCAAGTCGCCAAGTAAGTGGATGTGAAATTTCACAAGTACTTTTTCACAAATTTGTGCATTGTAGCTCTTTTATTAATGAATATTTTTACCTACTCAAAAATTGAATATACTCCATATAGAAGTGAAGGTACAAACTATTTTGTTAGATTAAAAGATTTTGTTTGCCGGGCTACCGCACCAATATCAGAATCTGACGCGCATCAAATTGAAGGTCATCGCATATGAATATAATGAATAATAACATGAAAGGAAGATTTTTATCTGATATATGGAATCAGATAAAAATGACGCAGCAATAATCATAATATTTATTAAAAATAGTTGATGAGTTTGGAATCTGTACCGTAGTAACTTCAAGGCTAATCATTGATCTATACAGGTCTCAAGGGCAATTAAAAAACATACGTGATAAAGGTTGCTCAATAAAAAATACTGTCGTAGGTCAGGTGGAAAAAAAGCCACTTTTTCCATCATGAAGGTAGGTCGTGGCTAATTTTGTATGGTTTGATGGCAACTGTCACGATTGTCACTGAATGTCATCTATTGTCTATTGTTATTATTTTTGTTGATATTATTTTTCGTGAATTTGATTATTTCTTTCTTGATAAAAATCCCGATACAAATTATATGAAATTCACAGAAACATTAGAAATCGGCTTTTTGTCCCGCACAAAATTATTACAAGCAAGAATTTACTCTACAAGCGTTATCTCGTTGGAACCTGTGAAATTTTTTGCAAAAATTTTTGCTTGCTAAAAAAATACGATTATCGATGAAAAAAGTTTGAAATTTTATACAGGGTCTTCAAGAAGTTGAAAAATCATTTTTTGTTTCAGGAGTTGAGTACCCCCATTTTCAAAAGTTTTCAGCAAAATATAACATGGATATTTTATTAGTGCACAGGGTGATCAGTTGGATCAGAAACTATTCATCGTAGAGGCTTTCGGCAAAAACATTTATTACTAAAAAGGCCAAGTGAAAAACTTGGAAAATATATACACCAAGTAAAAAAATTGGATTTTATAAAATTTTACCAATAAAAATAATATCGGTGAGATTATTTTCATATCTACTGAAAATTTACCTACACTTTTTGTCCAATACCCGGTTTTTTCTATCTATCAAAATAAAGCGGTGGGGGAAGTTCAATTGTTTCTCAAACTAACGGCGATTTCTCCCGTTTCGCTTGATCCTTTTTACAACCTTAGGCTCATAATATTATGAAACAGCCAAATCTGCACTACAAAATGCTTATTTGGATTTGTTACCTTTGCCCTCGCCGTCCTAGATGGCGTTAACTGAAATGGTAGCATGTTTTTGAGTTTTTTCAAGAAAAATCAAATGTAATGGTATATTATTTTTTATATTTTTTAAAACGGGATACATTTTACTATTAAAAAATTAAAAAAAACAAGATTTTTTTTTTCAATGTTTCGATAGAAATATGTATCCCCTTTTAAAATAAATAAAAATGAATATCCCAGTTCTACATTTGATTTTTTCTGGAAAAAAATAAAAAATATGCTTCCGTTGCAGTTAACGTCATCTAGCGGCGACGGCGAAGGTCACAAATTCAAAAGCAAATAAGCATTTTGTAGTGCATATTATGCTTTTTCATATGAGCGTGTGTTCGTTAAAATCGGCCAAGAAAAATGGCAGATATCTCCGTTTGTTTAAAAAAACACTTTTGCTTACCCCACCGATTTATTTTGATAGAGAGAAGAAACCGTTGCAGACCAAAAGTGGAGATAAATAGTCAATAAAAAAAATCTACTTGGTGTTGGTTATTACACCCCCTAGCGACCATTTCAGAAACTTGGAAATATATTTCAGGTTTTTCTATTGGCCATTTTAGTAATAATTTTTTTTGTCGCAAGCTCTACGATGAAAAGTTTTCTGATATGACCGCTCGCTATCCTAAACTGATCAACCTGTACAAATGTTAACCATAAAGGAAGAGAAACAGATTTATTCACTTGAAATTAATTCAAGAGAAAAACAGTACTCAGCACGTCCAATGATTATTTTTTCTGCGGCGTACTGGAAATTCGGTCTTTTGGCCTTGGACTGAATTTTATTGGGATTTTTCGTGCAAGATTTGGGACTACTAAAATGTTAAAAAGTCATTTTTGTCAAAAACTTTCAAGTATGGGTAATTTAAAAAAAAAATGTTTTTTTCGACTTTTTAAAGACACTGTATAAAATTTCGATTGTCTCTTAACGACAATCGTATTTTTTCAACAAGCAAAAATTTCTTTTTTCCAAAATATTGAATTTCAGGTTTATTTCACCAATTTACCAAAAATATACAGGGTGTTTCATTTTAAAAATACCATGTTGTGTAAAATTTCAAGGTTTCCGATGCATTCTTCCATTTCTTGAAATCGGAGTCTGAATGTCCATGAAAAATACTGCAAATTTGCTAATTTAAACTTTTTTGTTAAACCACAATCGACTGAAGATATCTATTGAGTGAAATCAATCATCCTGGGCAGCCGGATTTATCCACTAATATAGACATAGAGCTTGTGAAAAAAACGTTTATAGGAAATCGGCCGAAAGAAATAGCTGGAGATATTTTTTTAACTCCTATGTGATTGATTTGGTATTATGCAAAAACAAGATTTTTCTTCAACATTTTTCAATATAAGTTTAGAAAAAAATACTTTTACGGTAATGTCACCACAATGATCCATCTTTCTGGTCCATTCAAAGTTGGGGACAAAACCAAAATTTGGAACCATTTCCTAAAGCACGAAACCTTCACGAGAAGGGTACCTTTCTTTCATAAAGTACCCTGGATATTGTCCGTCTGGTTGGTGGCGGTGGTGGAATCAACCGTAAATTTGAAACCATTTGTCAACCAAATGTCAGGAAATTCTGATGCCCCATAATGTTTTTCTTTGTTTTGTTTCTCTGTCGGTTTTAATTACCGTATATAGTAGAATTTTTGACATCACTACCTTTACGGCTGCTGCTTCCCACAGCCTCAAATTGGGGACCTGAGTACAAACAAACCCTGTTTTTCATCCTCTTATTTCGATCTGACAGGATGCGGCACCCTTATCAAAGTAACAGCTCTTGAATTCTGGCCCAGTGCCTGCAGGTCCAGGTTTTATGATGTCCAGCAGTGCCATTTGGATTTTTTTTGATGGTCTCTTCATGAATCTCTTGTCTTCATGGAAAGTCACATGAAACAATCTCGAGCTCAATGTCTTTGAGGGCATCAATGAAGGTCAACCAATCAACGTTATCCCTCAGTTGCCTCTTGGAGTCTTGACCAGTATTATAGGTTGCATCAGGGAGGCTACCATCGGACCTTGCTGGGGGTCTCGTGATGGAGACTTGCCCAGACACGTGGGATTGGCTCCTCTACCTTTTTTTTTGTGGCAAATTGATTCTCTTTGGCAGCTTGCAAGGCAATTTTCCTTTTCCGGATTATCACTTCGCAAGCTTATCCAGAAAAAAATTAAACTCACTCAACTACCCTTTCCATTTAAAATTTTGGGGCTGGATCTCACCACCGCTAAGGGTTTTAGCTGGAACACCCTCTGTCTGGGTGTCGTTGAAAAAAATCGAGCTTTGTTCTTGCCCTGGCTTACTGTTACACTCGTATAACTTTCCTCTCAAAATATTAAACATTATATAAAAGATTTTTCATTAACAATAGGGGAAGTCTTGATTCACAGACCAATCCCGTGTATTAAAAAAAAAACAAACGGAAACTTCTATGATATTAAAACCATCTGGATACTTACAGGATAATTGAAAGCAAATCAAAAGCATTCCCAGTAGGAAGCTATATTGTGACTAACTGTGGCTGGAGAACACATACAATCCTCCAGGCAAATGCATCGCCATCATTCTTAGATTACCAGCCTGTGATCTTACCCGACCTTGGAGACATACCCTTATCTCTTGGAGTAGGTTATTTGGGAATGCCTGGGTGAGTATCTCTATACATAATTTATAAAAATTGACTGAAAAAAATCTGGTAGGAATACAGCCTACTTTGGATTTTTGGAAATCTGTAAACCCAAAGCAGGTGAGACTGTGGTGGTCACTGGTGCAGCTGGTGCTGTTGGCAGTCAAGTTGGACAGATTGCAAAAATTAAAGGTATGTTACAATCTTACTTATCACCTCATATCAAGCAATTTGGTGTCGAACTTATCAGGTTGCAAGGTGATTGGAATTGCTGGATCAGATGAAAAAGGCAAATGGTTGGTTGAAGAGCTGGGTTTTGATCATTTTATCAATTACAAGACCGATAATGTTGAGGAAAAGTTGAAGAAAGTTGCACCTGATGGTGTTGACTGCTACTTTGATAACGTACGTTGCTTTTTTTTATCTAAAATCATGACCAGTTTTGCATAATCACTGATATAATGGGTTCTTGAAGGTTGGAGTATCAAAATTTCAATTTTAATAATTATCAAGCAGCATGAGATTTTCTGCAGGTTGGTGGTGAAATTAGTACCACAATCATGAACCATATGAATGTTTTCGGCAGAGTATCTTGCTGTGGGGCCATCTCCCAATATAACAATACAACTCCAATGAAAAGTAAGTTGTCCTATGAAAAGAATGATCCTAATTTCAAATATTTACAGTCACTCCGCCTCAATTAACGATAGTTTCAAATCAACTGCGAGTGGAGGGTTTTATAGTTTCAAGATGGATTGACAGATGGATGGAAGGAATCAATCAAAACCTCCAATGGATTAAGGAAGGCAAAATCAAGTACAGAGAAACTATAACTGAAGGTTTCGAAAATACTTTTAAGGCATTTGTTGGTATGTTGACAGGAGATAATGTTGGCAAGGCGGTTGTCAAAGTTTGATAAGTTTTTCCAAAATATATCATTGATGAATCTACTCGGATTATTATTTCTATTATATACATTGAAAATGATGGAATGCTCCTGAAAGGTTATGAATAAAGGTTATGAATAAGAATAGTTGCGATTTTTTTTTCTGAACCTGGAAAAGCTCTGTTGACTCAGCAACCCGTCGACAAGGTCTGTTTGGAGATGGCTTCAAATTAATACAAACATATCTTTCACACGGTATGTGATAATTCATCGAGAGTAAATAAGGCGGTAGGCTTATTAGACAGTGAAGGGCAGAAATCGTCTAAAGCGACCAAAAACGCATTGATAGTTTAAATTAGCAAGAGTTAAGAACAGTTTGCATTTTCATTCTACGAAACTACGTATACTGCACGTAGCTCAAATGAATTCGTCCATTTCAGAAAATTGTTTGTAGGTTTGTATGTATATTTGACAGATTTATTTTTAGTAATAAAAGCCTAATTTGAAGACCAGTCGACCCAGTGCCGTCTCGAGGGGCATCTTACTGTATATTTTTGGTAAATAAACGTACGCCACTGACTTTGTTGTAGTTTCTGTTTATTTTTTTTGATAAAACGACCAAACATACTACTTTTAATGTTGATTTTTTTCGTATGTGGCGTGTTTTCGCAAAAAAAAATCAAACCCCTAATTTTTTTTTTAAATGAGTCAAGTATTTTGAGGGCCGGTTCTACAATTACAGTACCTATATCCCGTAGTGGGTTATCGGGAATCAAGGGCACGTCCATACAGTTTCTTCAATTTATTAGTAGCAACGTTTCGATGCCAATTGCATCTTCCTCAGGCTATAAAAACAATCATTTGGTAAAAAAAAAAAAATTGAAACATAAACGTATCTACATAAAACAGAAAACATGACACGTGTCACTCTGGGGGGGTTCAATAAGAATGAAAGTATTGAGATCTTGAGGTGTTTTGTATTGATTTATTAGTTACGATAAATAATTTAATTTTGTGTGTATTGACTTATGTGACTACTGATGATGTTTTGTTAACTCCAAATTTGGCCAACAACTGCCATTCAATGTCCTTCTTCATTTTGTTAAGAAGGTAGGCAAATAGTGATTTTCCTAATTTTTCCTTGTTTTGTTCTGTATACATTCATTCACGTTGTGTGTGTTTTCTAGTATTTCTGTTTCCTGTGATTGTTTCTTGTATGATTGTATGCTTTGGTACATTTTGACACTCAATTATAGACGTTTTGTGTAATTTTTTATATGTATTTGACGTTACTTATACCATCATGTTTTATGTAGATAAGTTTATGTTTCAATTTTTTTTTTTTTTTTGACCAAATGATTGTTTTTATAGCCTGAGGAAGATGCAATTGGCATCGAAACGTTGCTATTAATAAATAGAAGAAACTGTATGGACGTGCCCTTGATTCCCGATAACCCACTACGAACTAACATATAAGGACGTTAAACCATTTTATTATAGTACCTATATCCTTGGAGAAAGGAGTACTCCGTATAACCAATGATCATTAGATAGGATAATTTCGTTTGCTTATTTCCAGGAATTACTTGGATTGAAGAATCTCTAATCCTTAAACCCTAAAACAAGTACATAAAAACGAGGCCAGATACGGAAAAAACTACGAGGTAA
Organism: Orchestes rusci; assembly: GCA_958502075.1. Taxonomy (NCBI): domain Eukaryota; kingdom Metazoa; phylum Arthropoda; class Insecta; order Coleoptera; family Curculionidae; genus Orchestes; species Orchestes rusci. The sequence continues at coordinate 15,701,997 of OY293314.1, forward strand.
AAGATTAGTGTTTGTGGTTGCTTAAAAATATTACAATAATTGAGTCTGTGACATATACAGTGTGGTCACTTAAGTGTGCAACATACGGGATTTTTTTTTATTAACTGTACAACCAAAATACAAATTTTGCCGAAAGTTGGTGCATGTTCGATAATCATATTAGGTGCACTTAGAATGGTTGCAAGTCAAACAGCATACAGGGTAGGCCAAAAAATATGAAAATTGTACAAGAGTAAACTACCCTTATTTCAAAAAATTTGGCAAAATGTTTTAAAGAAAAGTGGTTTAGAATTAAAAGTTATGCTTAAATACCAAATCATGGCCTCTCCTAAGAAAAAAATATAATTTTTTTTAAACATCTAATTATTTCCCAAAAAAAAACAACTTTAAAATATTATCACAATTGAATGTATTGAACAAGAAGGTGGACATGCAGAGACGCGTCGATAAGTTTTTTACACAAAATTTAATTTTATTTTTTTTAATAAAAATTTAAAATGAAAAAAATCCACTTCAAATGAGAGTTTTTCAATATGCATATTATCATTAATAATGTTTTACCTGAATAAAAAAGTTTGGGATATTTTAAAGTTGTGTTTAATATCGTTGCAACAAACATATGAAGCTTGTGATTCCCTGAAAATTTTTAAATTTAGGTATATTTTCTTAATATTATGCTATAATTTGAACTAAGTTATGCGAAATTTATTTTTTTTTGGATACTTTTTTTTTGGGGTGAATATAAAAGAATTTTTTTTTGAGAAATAATTACATGTTTAATATTTTTTTTTTTTTCTTTCTTAGGAGGCCATGATTTGGTATTTAAGCATAACTTTCAATTCTAAACAACTTTTCTCCATAACATTTTGCCGAATTTTCTAAACAGATTAGATTACTCCGGTACAATTTTCATATTTTTTGGCCTACCCTGTATGCTGTTTGACTTGCAACCATTCTCAGTGCACCTAATATGATTATGGAACATGCACCAACTTTCGGCAATATTTATATTCTGATTGTGCAGTTAATAAAAAAAAAACCCATATGTTGCACACTTAATAAGTGACCACACTGTATATCACATTTTTTCATCAACCTTTTTATCTTAAAAACGATGCACTTTTCTTCGTGAAGTTAGCTCAGGAATACACCCTTTAATTTGTTGTACGCAATTATATATGTACCACCCTCTGTATATATCTCTTGCGGTAAAAAGAAATAGTAGAAGAAACTAGATAACTATCTCAAATGAAGTAACCACATGTATTGTTTTGACAAATTCAAGTCAAAATTCAATATTGGATATGTTTGCATTTTTTCAATAAAAAAGTGGAGAATAGTCAGGAGTTCATGCATCTACATTATGTTCGCTATTACCTGACCCTCTTTGAATGTGATAAACTATTGATCACATATATATCAATAATTAATGTGGTGAGGTTGTACAGGGTTATCCACTATAATGTCGCTCCCCTCGACCTTTCTTGTTCCAGGTGTCCCAAGAAATTTGAAGGTAAGCTTATGAAGGTACTGGACAATACTTTTTTTCTACGTGTACAAATCATTGGAAAAATCATCAGTGTAAAACAGGGAAAAGCAGAAAGTCTATTTTTTCCAATGGATCACCCTATATGTATTTTTTTTTCCATTTTTCGTAAAATTCCAAGCATAATTCATATAACGTACCATACAGTGTGTACCAAAAGTCCCGGAATGTCCAATCATATCACTCAGTATTGAGCCATAGATACTGTATGAAATGTGGAACTCAGGAGGAAAACAATATTCTGCGTTCGATGAAATAACCGTCGACGTTGCCAGATGTTCCATTTTCAAGAAATCAGTTTTCATTTTTGAATGGGACACTTTTGCATCACATTTATGGATTCAACGTGAAATTCTAGGCAGATTTGACGTGTCATGTCCTATATCTAAGTATAAGCGTTTTTAAATAAATCTACTCAACAATAAAAAGGTACAACCGAAATTTCCGCCCATGTTTGGAATCTCATAAATTTTAAGCGAATCGATGAAAAAATATGCGTAAGGCGCATGCGTTCTGACCAGGGCAACAAGCAGTGCCGCGTTCACGAGCGTGCTTTTATCATTGTCTAGCGGAAAGTAGAACAAGGATAGAGCATAACCTCTGTCGTGCAAAGTGAACGCGGAAGAGCTGTCAAAAATATGACTTTTGCTCATACAGAAATGATGAAACTTTGTATTCGCGTGCCTCGTCTTTCCCGAAAGTTGATATCAACAGAGATGCAGGGTGTCAAAGTTAAATTTTAATGTTTCATTTTTTCAAATAACTTTTGGAATAATCAAGTCATTTTGATAAAATCTGGCATATGTGGGTTGTTTGAACTGTTTGACATGTAAATTTTATATCTGACCTTCGTATGGCTCGTACATGTAGCGCCACATACACTTCTTTTCACTGATTCACATAATCAACTTTTTTCTACCCACTCGAACTTTTTTTTTAATGAAAAAATATAAAATTGGATTACATTTATTTAAAACAAGAAACATTGAGATGGCGCCGTTTTCAAAGCTCCCTATGATTATTTTCAAAAATTTCCTTTCAAAACAACATTGCATGGATTACTTTAAGTGCACATATTTTGAAAAAGGATACTATTGACCACTTTCACAAAGTATACGTTTTCCATGTAAATATGATGGCGAAATCAATTTTTCATTAAAAAAAATGTACGGGTGCGTACAAAAAAGAGCAATTCCAAGCTCAAATTTAAATTTTGCATTTCAAACAACCCTTATATACCAAATTTCATCAATAAAACCAATATGTGAGGAATCTACTGTTACTTTATGTCCCATTCTTTCTGGAAAACCCTGCATACATGGTGTTTTCTTACCTATCTGACAAAAGGAAGGGGGAGAATCTCCACCAAATTTCAAGACAAAAATTTGGTATAAGATTTTTTCGAATTTAGCTTCGCTTTCGAAATACATTGTGTTGGAAAAATAAAATTTTATGCTTTTTTTAGTTCAAAATGGACACAGAGTGAATGACTCAAACCCCTTATTATAAATAACTGGAAAATTGTTTGCCACCTTCTAATAACAAACGGTCAACGGAAATCAATACTCAAGACTCTTTGTTTGATATTTAAGTCAGAAATAATTACATGCTGCAGGCAGGGCGGAAACAAGATGACTTCAGATTTATATATTGAATTTCGAGTTCACCGATTTCGCTCACCCCACCTGATGTTTATTTTTTTAATGGGAAGCGAAAAAAAAAACGTAAGAAATCGTTGGTTTCTTGTTCGATATATAACACCTTAGTATTATTCTTCTACCCATGATTGTTGATTTCGCTATGTTATTGTTTTACTGACTTGTCATCATAACATAACTGGAAGTGTACCGATGTTTATTGTTGTCCATGAGCAATTTCCAAATAAATTTAAATTTGACAAAATATTGGGTAAATATATTAATTTGTACTAGTTTGTTCTATTGTTCACGTAGTTGTCCTCGTAATGTATACTATTATCATGTTTTGTATTGTTTTAATACTTTGGCATTTTACATTTGTATTTGCTTTGTCCATAAAATGTATTTAAATTTTTTTGTGGCAATAAAGCATATTTGATTTGATTTGATTTGAAGGATTAGAAATGATCCTAAGATCCATGAAACAGGATAATCACTTATCAAATAACGTGTCTGGCTGAATATCAGTTAGCATTGATTTTACACTTTTACACATTCTAAGTGATGACGATTGACATTTTGTGGAAGGATGTTATCAAGTTCAAGACACATATACAGTGTGGCAAACGGATCTGTAACTACGGAAAGAATTCCTATAAAAAAAATCAATATTGCCATATTTAACTTCCAGAATGCAGAACAGAACCTGTTGCTTCGTGAAACAAAGCTCATTTAAAATCGATTTTTATATTTACAGATATCGACAAGGATAGTTCAAAGTATATTAACGTGCATTTTTTAATCTAATCGGCAACACGACTCAAAAATAGTCGAAAGGCGTATCTTGAAGGAGTCTTATTGGTTGTCTAATGTGATGACACTTTTTTGATGAATGAAACGGACTCGCAATTGGCCGTAGTAAGAAACGTGACTATTTTCAGCGCATCATAACAAACACGGACAATAGCAAATATCGTTGTTTGATACTCAAACAACGCAAATATTGAGACATTCAGTGGCGGTGCTTTTATCGGAGAATTCTGAGCTTTGAGGATAGTTGCGAAAAAGTCATTGTTGTTGTTGATTATTGACATTATTGTTACCTAATTATTGTTGTTGGTGTTCGTCATATCAAACAGGTAAATATTATGTTTTGAATTTTTGAACTGAACCTGATTTGAAAAAAAAATGGGTAAATCAAGTGACCAAAAAAGATCTTTTGGCAAATATTGTGACAATGACAAATGAACAAAATTTCTCCCTCATTATTCTCAAGACAAAAATATTCTTGAACATCAGCCAACATACCACGACACTTGGTTTTTCTTGAATGAGACCGGCCATGTTTTAATAATATTTCGTTTCCCTTACCGATGCCCCACAGTTACAGATCCATTTGCCACACTGTACCTAATATGGATTTTTTTCTGTTAAACTTCAATTCGATGCATGAATAGGCTTTTTCACGAGCTTTTCACTATTTAACTTCTTGTATTGTTTACTCATGATAAACTTGCATTGTTAAAACGGTGAGTCTTGGTTAATTATTTGATTGATATACAGTGTGTCCCCGGATCTACGCACGGATAGGTGGAGAAGACAAAAAAAATTGAATCGAGAATTCATCTTCTGGGGTTCAGCCCTGCTTGCATGAAAACTAATTCGTGTCATAGTTTTAGTTCCGAAAAATCAAGTTTGTCTTGAAAATGAACCTAAAAGCTATTTCTCTCGCCAGTAAATACAAAAAAAAGTTAGTGAAGAAAGTTGTTCAGAATAAAAAACTGAGTGAGAATGCAAAATTTCAAAACCAGCCGCCTACTATGATATTTTGAAAAAATTCAAAAAGTTCATCAGTACATTCTTTTAAATGATGAATTACGCACTTCTGCAAAGTGGAAAAGTATTTGAAAATCAAGAAAACGCAAATGAACGTTCAAAATATCAAGATCAATGTATTTCCATGATATTCAAAGTACGGAATGGAAAAATGCAAAATATTAAAGTAGGCGGAGGGTTTTGAAATTTTGCATTCTCAATTAGTTTTTCATTCTGAACAACTTTCCCCAATAATATTTTATCGTATCTTTCATAGAAGAAGCTCTTCACTGGTGAGAGAAAAAGCTATTAGATTTTTTCCAGGACATACAGTCGAACTTCGATAACTCGAAGCAGCATTTGTCCAAAAACAAATTCGACTTATCGAGAACAAAATACATGTATCGTCCATACCTATTTGAAAAAGGATCAGTAAGAGTCATCAAACTTCGAGTTATCGACAGACGTTTGACTTATGGAAGTTCCACTGTACTTGATTTTTCGGAACTAAAATTATGACACAAATAAGTTTCCACCCAAGAGGCCTGAACCCCAAAACTTTTTTGTCCTTTTCACTTATTTATCCGGGGACACACTACACACTGTATACAGGGTGACCTATAAGTCACGGATCAGACGGCTTTGGGTGACAAGGGATGTCATTTGCAATAAGAAAAGCCACATACAGGGTGGTGCAACCAGGATGGGGTGGACGATTGTGGAAAAATGGTGAGGAATTTGAATATTATAGTTTGTTCAAAAGGCTATGTTTTGAAAATATAGTCATAGTACAGGGTGTTCCAAAATATTTGTGGCGAACTTAACTGGTATTTTTTTTCATGTAACACCCTGTATATAATAATTCTAATCATTTCTCGCCTCTCGTACGATCATTTTGATATAAGGTTTGTTGGGTCTGAGAACTAAGACTTATAATAAAGGAAGAGGTTGAAAAAGAACTCATAGTTGGGCCATTTTTTAAGCGAAATGAAAAAAGTATCAAAAAACCAACTGACCCATATAACAATACTTATCCTGGAACACAATAATCACAAACATTTTGAATAAAATTATTTGTATTTATACAGGGTGGTCAAGTTTTGCAAACACGACCTGTAGAAAATGTTTCAAATGGATCACCTTGTATATTATATTCTCATTTTGAAGATAACATCATTAGCTTTCAAAAAACAGAACACATCATACCTTTCTGATCATAAGTTTTCTCAGAAATCACACGCGAATACAAAGTGTCATCATTATCTATTCACTCAGTTTTATAAAATATGTGACTATGAAGCCATGACAATATCACGGATGAAACAAAATATCAATAACTAGTCAAAGCTACTACGTGTAATCATCGAACAAATGACAATAAGAAGGATCACTCTGTCAAGCGCGTGAAACCGACCCGCGGAGAGCCGAAGTTCCCAACACCATACCCCGTCCACACGGTCCGAGAATGCCAGTCTGTTCAACGACTGACGTTATCAGTATATTATGAGAAGCGCTGTTAACTTGTAATTTCCAAATATCGGGCACATATGTTCTGTGCTTCTAAAACAATGTGCTTCCGGATGGCTCGGCTGTCTCTTGATGTTGCTACACAATAGAGTGAAGAGTGAGCCTTCTTAGTGTCACTTGTTTGGTGGTATGGTATAATCGAAGCATAATCCATTATTCTCAAGTTAAGTGCCACAATACTTTGAATTAAAAAAAAAAACTTTTGGATTCCTACTTGCTAATTGATTAATCAAATGATCGACTGCTGATAAATTGATCAACTAATTCCTGATGTCTTTGCTTCATGCATGACCACCTATAGTTTTATTAAAACGATCAACAATTGGATAACAATATATGTGGTTTTTCTTGTATTGGACACCCTGTATAACTCAGATTGCAAGTAATACTTAGAATCTGCTTGAGCCTGTTCTAGCCAATAAATAATAAACGTTTTTTCAAACATTCATTTTCAGTAATATAAAATTCAAAAGCCGTCACTGGCTCTCCTTCCAATAAGCCAAATTGATAATTGAATGTTATCAGTGTTATCAAAAAAACTTTGTTTTGAGACTGATAAGAATAACAAATATTGAATATTGGATAGAAACTTGAAGTTATGTTATAATGTAGGTAGGTACTGAACCATATGCTTTTATCTGTTGACAAGTTTTTTCTTTATTGTCGTGTTTGACATGCGTGGAAAAAATTGCGGATATCAGGTGTGTGTCTATAGTACCAGTACCCAGTCTACCTAAGCTGCTGTCAAGGTAGGTACATGTTTTTTATCAACCCGCTATCCAGTCGAACCAATTATCTAACACTGCCATCCTTTCAGATAATATACATCTAATCGACGGCATATTATCATTCTATAAATAGACGAATCGTTTATTTTAACTATTCCAAACTAGTAAGCAGTTGTCGGCAGAATGGTCGTGGCTAAAAAAATTGTGCTCGTTAAAAGATGTGAAGGCTTTCCTAAAGAGTCAGATTTCAAAATTGAAGAAGAAGAGTTACCTCCTATCAAAGATGATGGTAAGTAGGTAGTTTGTTAATGATGTTATAGATGAAATTATGGGTTTTGCAGAGTATTTGACTGAGACTTTGTATCTCAGTGTGGACCCGTACATGAGAGCTTATATGCCCAAATGGCCGTTGAATTCTGTCATGACTGGATTTCAAGTCGCCAAGTAAGTGGATGTGAAATTTCACAAGTACTTTTTCACAAATTTGTGCATTGTAGCTCTTTTATCAATGAATATTTTCACCTACTCAAAAATTGAATATACTTAATATTAAAGTGAAGGTACAAACTATTTTGTTAAATTATAAGATTTTGTTTGCCGGGCCACCGCACCAATATCTGACGCGCATCAAATTGAAGGTCATCTCATATGAATAGAATGAATAATAATATGAAAGGAAAATATTTATCTGATGGAATCAGTTATAAATGACGCAGCGATAATCATAATATTTATAAAAATAGTTAAGTTTGGGATCTGTACCGTAGTAACTTCAAGGCTAATCATTGATTTATACAGGTCACAAGGGCAATCAAAAAACATACCTGATAAAGGTTGCTCAATAAAAAATACGGTCGTAGGTCAGGTGGAAAAAAAGCCACTTTTTCTGTCATGAAGGTAGGTTGTGTCTAATTTTTTATGGTCTGATGGCAACTGTCATGATTGTCACTGAATGTCATCTATTGTCCATTGTTATTATTTGTTGACATTATTTTTCGTGAATTTGATAATTTAGTTCTTGATAAAAATCTCGATACAAATTATATTATGAAATCCACAGAAACATTAAAAATCGGCCTTTTGTCCCGCACAAAATTAGCCCAAGCAAAAATTTACTCTACAAGCGTTATCTCGTTGTTTTGCAAACATTTTTGCTTGCTAAAAAAATACGATTGTCGTTGAAAAAAGTTTGAAATTTTATACAGGGTCTCCAAGAAGTTGAAAAATCATTTTTTGTTTCAGGAGTTGAGTACCCATATTCAAAAGTTTTCAACAAAACATAACATGGATATTTTATTAGTGCACAGGGTGATCAGTTGGGGACAGAGAGCGGCCATATCCCAGAAACTATTCATCGTACAGGCTTGAGGCAAAAACATTTATTACTAAACAGGGCAAGTGAAAAACCTGGAAAATATTTTCAAGCTTCTGAAATGTTCGCTAAGGGGCGTAACAACCAACACCAAGTAAAAAAATAGGATTTTTATAAAATTTTACCAATGAAAATATATCGGTGAGTTTATTTTCATATCTACTAAAAATTTACCTACACTTTTTGACCAATACCTTTTTTTTTCTATCTATCAAAATAAAGCGGTGGGGGAAGTTCGATTGTTTTTAAATTAACGGCGATTTCTCCCGTCTCGCTTGATCGTTTTTAACGAACTTAGGCTCGTATGAAACAGCCAAATCTGCACTACAAAATGCTTATTTGGATTTGTTACCTTTGCCCTCGCCGTCCTAGATGGCGTTAACTGAAATGGTAGCATATTTTTGAGTTTTTTCAAGAAAAATCAAATGTAATGGTATATTAATTTTTATATTTTTCAAAACGGGATACATTTTACTATTAAAAATTTAAAAAAAACAAGAAATAATTTTTTTTTCAATGTTTCGATAGAAATATGTATCCCCTTTTAAAATAAATAAAAATGAATATCCCAGTTATACATTTGATTTTTTCTGGAAAAAAATTAAAAATATGCTACCGTTTCAGTTAACGTCATCTAGCGGCGACGGCGAAGTTCACAAATTCAAAAGCAAATAAGCATTATGTAGTGCAGATTATGCTTTTTCGTATGAGCTGAAGTTCGTTAAAATCAGCCAAGAAAAACGGAAGAAATCTCCGTTTGTTTAAAAAAACACTTTTACCTACCCCACCGATTTTATTTCGATATTATTATTTTTGATAGATAGAAAAAGCCGTTTTGGACCAAAAGTGTAGATAAATAGTCAATAAAAAAAGTTCTACTTGGTGTTGGTTATTACACCCCCTAGCGACCATTTCAGAAACTTGGAAATATATTCCAGGTTTTTCTATTGGCCATTTTAGTGATATTTTTTTTTGTCGCAAGCCTCTACGATGAATAGTCTCCGGTATATGGCCGCTCGCTATCCTTAACTGATCAACCTGTACAAATGTTAACCATAAAGGAAGAGAAACAGATTTATTCACTTGAAATTACTTCAAGAGAAAAACAGTACCCAGCACGTCCAATGGTTATTTTTTCTGCGGCGTACTGGAAGCTCGGTCTTTTGGCCTTGGACTGAATTTTATTGAGATTTTTCGTGCAAAATTTGGAACTGCTAAAATGATGAAAAGTCATTTTTGCCAAAAACTTTCAAGTATGGGTTAGTTTGGGTTAGTTTGGGTTAGGGAGATTTTTTCGAATTTTCAAAGACCCGGTATAAAATTTTGATTGTTTCTTAACGACAATCGTATTTTTTCAACAAGCAAAAATTTCTTTTTTTCAAAATATTGAATTTTAGGTCCATTTCACCATTTCACAAAAAATATACAGGGTGTCTCATTTTAAAAATACCATGTTGTGTAAATCGACTGAAGATATCTATTGAGTGAAATCAATCATCCTGGGCAGCCTGATTTATCCACTAATATAGACATAGAGCTTGTGAAAAAAACGTTTATAGGAAATCGGCCATGAGAAATAGCTGGAGATATTTTTCAAACTCCTATGTAATTGATTTGGTATTATGCAAAAACAAGATTTTTCTTCAACATTTTTCAATATAAGTTTAGAAAAAAATACTTTTACGTTAATGCCACCACAATGATCCATCTTTCTGGTCCATTCAAAGTTGGGGAAAAAAACCAAAATCTGGAACAATTTCCTAAAGCACGAAACCTTCACGAGAAGGGTACCTTTCTTTCATAAAGTACCCTGGATATTGTCCGTCTGATTGGTGGCGGTGGTGGAATCAACCGTAAATTTGAAACCATTTGTCAACCAAATGTCAGGAAATTCTGATGCCCCATAATGTTTTTCTTTGTTTTGTTTCTCTGTCGGTTTTAATTACCGTATATAGTAGAATTTTTGACATCACTACCTTTACGGCTGCTGCTTCCCACAGCCTCAAATTGGGGACCTGAGTACAAACGAATCCAGTTTTTCATCCCCTTATTTCGACCTGACAGGATGTGGCACCCTTATCAAAGTAACAGCTATTGAATTCTGGCCCAGTGCCTGCAGGTCCAGGTTTTATGATGTCCAGCAGTGCCATTTGGAGTTTTTTCGATGGTCTCTCCATGAATCTCTTGTCTTCATGGAAAGTCACATGAAACAATCTCGAGCTCAATGTCTTTGAGGGCATCAGTAAAGGTCAACGGTCAACCAATCAACGTTATCCCTCAGTTGCCTCTTGGAGTCTTGACCAGTATTATAGGTTGCATCAGGGAGGCTACCATCGGACCTTGCTGGGGGTCACGTGAAGGAGACTTGCCCAGACACGTGGGATTGGCTCCTCTACCTTTTTTTTGTGGCGAATTGATTCTCTTTGGCAGCTTGCAAGGCAATTTTCCTTTTCTGGATCAACACTTTGCAAGCTTATCCAGAAAAAATTGAACTCACTCAACTCCCCTTTCCATTTAACATTTTGGGGCTGGATCTCACCACCGCTCAGGGATTTAGCTGGAACACCCTCTGTCTGGGTGTCGATGAAAAAAATCAAGCTCTGTTCTTGCCCTGGCTTACTGTTACACTCGTATAACTTTCCTCTCAAAATATTAAACATTATATAGAAGATTTTTCATTAACAATAGGGGAAGTCTTGATTCACAGATCAATCCCGTATAATAAAAAAAGAACAAATGGAAACTTCTATGATATTAAAACCACCTGGATACTTACAGGATAATTGAAAGCAAATCAAAAGCATTTCCAGTAGGAAGCTATATTGTGACTAACTGTGGCTGGAGAACACATACAATCCTCCAGACAAATGCATCCTCATCATTCTTAGATTACCAGCCTGTGATCTTACCCGACCTTGGAGACATACCCTTATCTCTTGGAGTAGGTTATTTGGGAATGCCTGGGTGAGTTTCTCTATACATAAATATAAAAATTGACTGAAAAAAATCTGGTAGGAATACAGCCTACTTTGGATTTTTGGAAATCTGTAAACCCAAAGCAGGTGAGACTGTGGTGGTCACTGGTGCAGCTGGTGCTGTTGGTAGTCAAGTGGGACAGATTGCGAAAATTAAAGGTATGTTACAATCTTACTTATCACCTCATATCAAGCAATTTGGTGTCGAACTTATCAGGTTGCAAGGTGATTGGAATTGCTGGATCAGATGAGAAAGGCAAATGGTTGGTTGAAGAGCTGGGTTTTGATCATTTTATCAATTACAAGACCGATAATGTTGAGGAAAAGTTGAAGAAAGTTGCACCTGATGGTGTTGACTGCTTCTTTGATAACGTACGTTGCTTTTATTTTATCAAAAATCATGACCAGTTTTGCATAATTACTGATATAATGGGTTCTTGAAGCTTGAAGTATAAAAATATCAATTTTAATAATTATCAAACAGCATGAGATTTTCTGCAGGTTGGTGGTGACATTAGTACCACAATCATGAACCATATGAATGTTTTCGGAAGAGTATCTTGCTGTGGGGCCATCTCCCAATATAACAATACAACTCCAATGAAAAGTAAGTGGTCCTATGAAAAGTCTGATCTTAGTTTTAAATATTTACAGTCACTTCGCCTCAATTCACGATAGTTTCAAATCAACTGCGAGTGGAGGGTTTTATAGTTTCAAGATGGATTGACAGATGGATGGAAGGAATCAATCAAAACCTCCAATGGATTAAGGAAGGCAAAATCAAGTACAGAGAAACTATAACTGAAGGTTTCGAAAATACTTTTAAGGCATTTGTTGGTATGTTAACAGGGGATAATGTTGGCAAGGCGGTTGTCAAAGTTTGATGAGTTTCTCCAAAATATATCATTGATGAATCTACACGGATTATTATTTCTATTATACATTGTGTCCCTGAAAAGACTGTACAACGCTTAACCACAAATTCCTTGACCAAAAATAGGGCGATCTAGGCGAACTTACCTATATCCAAAATTGGTTCGTTAAGTCTACAGAGGGCGTCAAAGTTTCAAAACATTTTTGGTTTTTCCTACATTTTTCAAAATCGTACAAATCGATTTTGATAATTTTTGGTACCTAGTCTTGGACCATGAAATTGCGTTTTTCGTTTCTATAGCGAACGGTTGTACTTGTGTTAAAAAAGTGACTTCAAATGTTATTTCTTTTGATTTTTTTTGGAATTGACTTTTTGATAATTCAGATGCTTTTGTCTAATATGTAGTTCAATGTATTGGAGAGTTTTTCGTTCTCCTGAGAAATTTCGCTGGGATAAGAAGTGGTTGTGCCAGATAAAAAATATTTTCAATTAGGTACACAGATATTTTATTTTTTGCTAGCATAACTTCTCATCCCAGTGAATTTTTTCAAGAGAGGAAAAAACTTTCTTACATACTGGGTTATCAGATGAAAACATCTGAATTATCATAAAGTCAATGCCACAAAAAATCAAAAGATATAGCTGCATATGATGTCACTGATTTTTTATGGAAGTGACTTTCTGATGATTCATGTTTTCATCTAATAACACAGTGTGTAAGAAAGTTTCTTCCTTTCCTGACAAAATATGCTGGGATAAGTGATTATGCTAGAAAAAAATAAATCAATAGTGAAATATCTGTGAAGCTAGTTGATTTTTTTTTTCTGGCACAACCACTTATCCCAGCGAAATTTCTCAGGAGAGAGAAAAACTCCCCAATACATTGGACTATTAGATAAAAGCATCTGAATTATCAAAAAATCAATTCCAAAAAAAATCAAAAGAAATAACAGCATGTGGAGTCCCTTTTTTAACACTTCGGATCAAGTACAATCGTTCGCTAAAGAGAGAAAAAACGCAATTTCATGGTCCAAGACTAGGTAGGTACCAAAAATTATCAAAATCGATTTGTACGTTTTTGAAAAATGTAGGAAAAACCAAAATTTTTTTGAAACTTTCACGCCCTCTGTATACTTAACGAAGCAATTTTGGATATAGGTAAGCTCGCCTAGATCGCCCTATTTTTGGTCAAGGAATTGGTGGTTAAGCGTTGTACAGTCTTTTCATGGACACCCTGTATACCTTGAAAATGAAGGGATGCTCCTGAAAGGTTATGAATAAGAATAGTTGCGTAGTTATCTAGCACAAAATTGTTTTGGGCGATCTTGTTGTTCTGAACCTGAAAAAGCTCTGTTTGCTCAGCAACCCGTCGACAAGGTCTTTTTGGAGATGGCTTCAAGCTAATAGAAACATATCTTTCAAACGGTATGTTATAATCCATCGAGAGTCAATAAGACTGTAGGCTTATCGGACAGTGAAGGGCAGAAATCGTCTGAAGCGACCAAAAACGCTTTGATAGTTTAAATTAGCAAGAGGTAAGAACTAACCCAAACTAACCCAAACTAACCCAGTGCCGTCTCGAGGGCACTTACCGTATATTTTTGGCAAATAAACGTACGTCACTGACTTTGTTGTAGTTTCTGTTTGTTTTTTTTTATAAGGTCGTTTTATTTTATTTATTATTAACATACCACTTTTCCTGTTGATTTTTTTCGTATGTGGCGTGTTTTTGAAAAAAATAATCAAACCTCTCAATTTTTTTTTAGATGGGTCAAGTATTTTGAGGGCCGGCTCTACAATTACAGTACCTATATATTGTTGGAAAAATAGTACTCCGTATAATCAATGATTATCAGATGGGATAATTTCGTTTGCTCATTTCCAGGAATTACTTGGATTGAAGAATATCCTTAAACCCTAAAACAAGTACATACATAAAAACGAGACCAGATACGAAAAAAACTAGGAGGTAAAAGATTGATTGCTTAAAAAAGTACAATAATTGAGTCTGTGACATATTATATCACATATTTTTTTTAAAGTTCAACACCTTTTATCTTTAAAACGATGCACTTTTCTTCGTGAGATTAGCTCAGGAATACACCCTTTATTTTATTGTACGCAATTATGTAAGACCCTCTGTATATATCTCTGACGGTAAAAAAAAAGAGTGGAAGAAACTAGATGACTATCTCAAATGTACTAACCACATGTATTGTTTTGACAAATTCAAGTCAAAATTCAATATTGGATATGTTTGCATTTTTTCAATAGAAAAGTGGAGAATAGTCAGGAGTTCATGCATTTACATTATGTTCGCTATTACCTGACCCTCTTTGAATGTTGTTTGTTTTTTGTAAAATTCCAAGCATTATTCATATAACGTACCATACAGTGTGTACCAAAAGTCCCGGAATGTCCAATTATATCACTCAGTATTGAGTAAGGCGCATGCGTTCTGACCAGAGCAACAAGCAGTGCCGCGTTCACGAGTGTGCTTCTATCCTTGTCTAGCGGAAAGAAGAACAAGGATAGAACATAACCTCTGTCGTGCAAAGTGAACGCGGAATTGTTGTCGAAAATATGACTTGCTCATACTGAAATGATGAAACTTTGTATTCGCGGGTGATTTCTGAAAGAACTATTGATCAGAAAGGTATGATGTATGGTATTTTCTGGAATCTAATGATGTTATTTTCGAAATTGAAATATGATATACAGGATGTTCCATTTAAAAAAAATTTGTCCAGGTCGTGTTAGCAAAACTTGATTGAAATAATTTTATCCAAAGTGTATGTGCGTTATTGTGTTCAAGGATAAGTGATGTTTTATTGGTCAGTTGGTTTTTCGATACTTTTTTGATTTCGCTTGAAACTATGAGTCTTTTTTCATCTTTGATCGCCTCCCATTCTTTTATTATGGGTTTCAGACCCAACAAACCTTATATCAAAATGATCGTACGAGATGGGAGAAATGATTAGAGTTCTTACATATCATTTAAAAGAAATACAAGTTTGTCACACACTATTTGGGACCCCCTGTACCCTGTATTATGACTATATTTTTAAAACATAGCCCTTCTGACTAAGGTTTAGTGTACAAAAAAAATATCCAAATTTCTCACCATTTTCCCACAATCGTCCATCCCATCTTGGTTGCACCACCATGTATTTTCGTTTCTTAGGAATAAGGTTATAAGTACAGGGTGTTCACAGATAAATGGACCCTCCCATTAACTATTTAATTTGATGTTTGGGAAAAAAATGTTTCAATTGAAAGTTTATTGGTTCAAAATGAATTTTGTGAAAACAAGGTTTTCACGTATACAGGGTGCTTCAGAAGTTCTGGGCATGGTCTAACTTTCTTATTTCAAATTTCAACCCCGTTTTTTTGTTTGATTTTTGCATTCTCTGGAAAATTCTAAATATTTTTTATATAGCATACCCTATACACAAATTCAACCAATAAGAAGATATTAACGTCAGAAGTTTGCTGTTTTTTTCGAGCATGTTTTGAAATTCATGGTATTATTTGGAAACCTTGAAAACAAGGTTTTTGTTAATGGATGTCAACTTTACAAAAATAATTTAACAACGTACAGGGTGACCAAATTTTATCCGACAATATTTAAAATTTAGATTCTACTAATTGAAATGAACAATGTTTATTCTATGGACATTTATCCAGAAAGACGACGAAATAGCCCCTCGAACCATGACAAAATCCAGTCAAACAATAGGAGCTATATCCATCCTTGAGAAAGCTTCAAAAAATAAACTAAATATTGTAAAAGTCCTCATCTCGGTTTTCATAGAATAAAAATTGTTTATTTTTTTATTTTAATTTCTTAGTAGAATCCGAGGTAGAATCTTTATTTGAAATATTGTAGGATAAAACTGGGTCACCCTGTATGTATAAAGATAATATTTCAACTTTTTCCTCTTCGCAATATAACATATGTTCAAATCTTTCTTGACAAGTTGAAATCTATTAGCAACTACTTCGTTTTCAAGGTTTCGGAATAATACCATACATTTCAAAACATGCTCGAAAAAATAGCAAATTTCTGACGTTAATATTCTCTTATTGGTTGAATTTGGGCATAGGGTATGCTATATGAAAAATGTTTAAAATTTTCCGCAGAATGCAAAAATCAAACAAAAAAATAGGGTTGTAATTTGAAATAAAAAAGTTGGACCACGCCCAGATGTTCTGAAACACCCTGTATATGTGAAAACCTTGTTTTCTCAAAATTCATTTTGAACCATTAAACTTTGATTTGAAACATTTTTTTCCCAAACATCAAATTATAAAGTTAATGGGGAGGTCCATTTATCTATGAACACCCTGTACTTTGCAATGTATCACTCAAAACTCAAATGCAAAAAATATTGTTTCATTGTATAAAAAAAACAGTTACATCTCTCAAATTTTCTCAAACTTAATTTTCTATAAATATACTATTATATATTAATTTATAGAATAGTATATTTCATTACCAGTACAGAAATGAGGATTTTTTCGTGCGCGCGTGACAAATTCATGGGAAGTCATGCAAGAACGGAAAATCCATTTCTGGACGAGTAATGAACGATATTTTTTATTATACTTGGCAGAAAATACTACATTTTCAACTGTTTATAAAATACAGTGAATATGACATTTTGGGAACAGCGCACGGAATTTTTTTTCCCGGTCCCTCTTTCCGTGCGCTTAATCGTTGCTATAGAGGGAGTTTTTGAACCTCTTATTAATTTCAACGTTATTCACGTATCCCGCTATACTAAGCATGCGCAGAAAACAAAACATTAATAACGGAGAGGACACAAAAAAGAGATTTTGAAACTCGTATTTAACGTTTGACGTTGTGTCATCACCATGTCATCTGTCATCATAGTGATCAGATTTGTTGTGTTTTTGGTTTTTGATGTTTTGATTTTGATTTTGTGATATTTTCGCCAAATTCCTAGCAGTGAAGCACGAATTATGAAATATGACTGAAGATAGATATGAAGATTCAGACCAAATGTAAGGTTTACATCTTATTTCACGTCCGCTTGGCAAACATGAATCATAATAATATGCTACCATCTACATTGAAATTGTGTTCAAAGTTATTTTTACGCCAAATACAATGTGGATGGTAGTACATAATTCCCGTTTGATAAGCGGAAATCTGTCACTTCCACTTCAAAGTTCAATTAAATTTAACTCAAGCAAAACTACCAGTATCATGGGCAAAACACCGACTGGAATGATGAACAGCTGATCTCCATCAGCATCAATTACACTGTTGCCAAGCTGTAGAACATAGGATCAGTTTCTGTTGGATATTTAATAAAAAGACAAGAATCTTACAATTCCAGTGCAACTGTAGTCATTTTTAACAATTTAAGTTGTACTTTGTATGTTTCACGATTTCTATGTAATAATTAAATAATACTGTATATCAATATGACAACATGAGAAAATAACCGACGGTTATTAAGCGAACGTTAAGGCTCCGAAGATAACGTAACACGTTATCGGTTAATAACCGATTCGGTTATTTCCAGACATCTGCGCAAGCTCAGAATAACCGGCAACGTTGATAACGGGTCAAATAAGAGCTTCAAAAACTCCCTAATGTAATGTGTCTATAGAAACGATTAAGCGCACGGAAAGAGGGATCGGGAAAAAATTTCCGTGCGCTGTTCCGAAAATGTCATATTTACTGTATTTTATAAACAGTTGAAAATTTAGTATTTTCTGCTAAGTATAATAAAAAATTATTTTCAAAAAATAATAACATACCAAATCTTGAGGTGAGTCTATTGATCAGAAAAATATGAAAAACTTTCAGCTCAATAGGCTTATTTCGTTTAGCTAAAATTGCGACCAACAATCAACAAAAAAATTCAATTTTCTCTCCTGTGAAATCATGTTTTTTGAAATTTCACCCTCTTCTTCTGGATAAACGAGATGCTATACCTTACCGTATAACATTTTTTCGAAAAATTGATTATTAACGGAGTTGTAGGATATTGAAGTTATTTTTTTTGCAATACCTTCTGCTACGCTTATAATATTCCGACAAAATCTTGTATCTAGGGTTTTATCTTTTTGGTATACGAACGCAATTTATATAGACTTTCATGTTGAATTTTTGGCCCCGAATACGTACCTGAAGTATTGACATTTTTTCATGAATCACCCTCTATATGAATCTACAATAGGCTCCCACGTGGGTGCAAGGTAATTGATATAATATATATATAATATAATATACTACTATCAATTAACCTTGACGTGGGTGGTCTGGAAAGTTCCAACCCAATAAATATGCTAGACATTTTTTCTTTCAATTATTTTTCATTTTTCTACATAGTCGCCCATATTATGAAATCCTAGATTTTCTGAAATTTATAAAATACGTTATTTATTTTGAGGTGCTCCAAAAAGCTCTTAAAATCGATGTTATTGGAGTTTCAACGCAAATATATCCCCTCCTTCTTGGGAAGGCGGGGGACTAATACTTTAGGCAAAATGAGGTGCTTCCCCCTATTTGTCCAAAAATGTATCGTTCATTATTTTATGTTACGTGAAGAAAAAGTCCATACAAATGTTGAAATTTTGTCCCGATTAGCCCCGTTTACGGTACCTTAAAAATAAAGGAAAGCTACTGAAATGTTATAAATAAGAATCACTTGCGTTGTTGTTCCTAAAAATATTATCTTACAATAAGCATGTCGTGATAATTTATGGGAAGTGAAAAAAGCAATAAGCTGATTGGACAGCAAAGGGCAGTATTATATCTTTGACGGTAAAAAAATATATAGAGGAAGAACCTGGATAACTATCTCAAATCTACCAACCACATGTTGTGACACAAATTGCCTACTAAAGTCATGATTATTTTTGGATAAAATTCGAAATTGGATATCTTTGCATTTTTTCAATAGAAAAGTTGAAAATAGTCAGGAGGTCATGCTTTTATGTTCTCATTTACCTGACCCTCTCTAAATTTGATAAACTATTGATTAGATGTATATTAATAATTAATGTAGTGAGGTTGTACAGGGTGATCTACTATAATGTCGACCCACTTCACCTTTCTTATTTTAAGTGTCCCAATAAATTTGAAGGTATGGTTATGAAGGTAGGTACTAAACCATGAATACTTACTGAATTATTTTTCATTTCAACTATTTATTTCATTCCGTGGCAAATCTTTAAAATAATTAAGGTTTCCATGTGGTGGCTGTAATACCCGGTTTTTTATACAGGGTGCAGGGTTTCTGTATAGAAGGTCTTTACAAAACGATACCACATATTCTCGAGATGATATAGATAACACGATGTAAAGCGACTTACCCTATTCCGAAATCGCTCCACTTTCTAGATACAGAGAGAAAAAGTTGAAAAATTCAACATTCATGAACACTCTTCAACGTATAACTTTAGGAATTGGACAATTTTTCTTTGTGACTGTTGGAGGGCGCTGCACACTGCCCTTCTGATGGTTTAAAATTGCCATAACTTTTTCCTCAGTGTGGATTTTTACTTTTTTTTAAAGAAATTATTGTCCAAGTGTTTCTGAGCAGAAAATGTATTCTTGTTATAACTTCCTTGGTTAGCCGTTCTCGAGATATTTTGATGGTTTTTAGTCTTCGATGCCGCACCGGAATATCCAAATTACTTAGGTAACCTTGAGGATATGATATGATGAGTGAATTAGTACTATTTAAATCTTTTATGTTGAATAGCTTTATGGGACGAAAAAATAATATTTAAATTAACGATATTATCAATCTATGGGTGTGGCCATGGACTGATATTAAGTAATCTATAATTTTTTTGCCACATAAAGCAATGTTAATATATAAAATTTGAATACTACCAAATCACTGACGAAATTTCAGCCTTTAAGGTAACTATATTTTCTTATGCATAGTAATTCGAATATTCCGCTGTAGCATCGAACAATAAAAATCAAAATGTCTCAAAAACGGCTTAATTTAGCAGTTTATAACAAGAGCACATTTTAAACCATCAGAGGTGCAGAGTGAAGCGGCCTCTAACGGTCACTATGTGTTCCAGAAAAACCCCGCCAATGTTTAAAGTGATACGTCAAGAAATCTTCACAGATTTTGAAAAATTCAAGTTTCATATTCTTCAACTTCACCACCCTGTATCTAAAAAACCGAGCAGTTTCGGAATAAGGTAAGTTGCTTTGAATCAGCCAATTCAGACCTCAGAAATATGCCCTAAGAATTTGTAATAGTTATTTACCTAACAAGTGTGAAAAACTTCAGATAATATATTATTTGAACGCACTTAAAAACATAGAACTTGAGAATAATGATTATTTATGCTTAACAATATACAATTTATATTGAAAGAACAGTTTGTGGCGGCAGCTGGAAATTGGATAATATGGGTATAATCAAAATCATAATTGATTTATTTTATATTTGAAATGCAAAGGCATGTCCGATCACTGTTCATAAAATTTCCTCTTTTGTCGCCTTATTCCCTGCTATTGGCAACACTGTTTTGATTTGACATGACACTCTAGACAGCTGCGTCATTAAGATCAGTCAGTCTTCGTTTAATCGTTTATACTTTTATAAATTTGATTGTCCCTTTGTTTGTATACATGATCAGGTTTTTTTGATGCCAGTATTCAGCTCAAATCTTTCGAAGATTTCCGATAAACACAGTAATTTGCACCAAAATCAAGCAAGAACCACTCACAAATGCCGATTGAAAGTCGTCATTATCAATGTTTGTTTACGTTACTGGCGAATGCGTTTTTAACGCAAAAAAAGAATTGTGTGTTTCATTTTGACTAAAAAGGGAAAAGTAACAAGAACATTATTTTGTGCATTACAAAGTGCATTGTCTACAGTTTGGTTGGTATGCAAACGAAGTTTAAAACAACAAATTGGTAGGTAGTTATTTGAGTTGACATTAGAGTGCGGGAAAAGGTTACTTTGCACACGCAAATGAGTGTGCGAAGTGGCTACTTTGCGCACGCTCGTAGAAAAAGTACTTTTTATTATACTTAGCAGAAAATACTACATTTTCAACTGTTTATAAAATACAGTAAATATGACATTTTCGGAACAGCGCACGGAAATTTTTTCCCGATCCCTCTTTTCGTGCGCTTAATAATAAACATAGATATCCTATGGCAACCCGAAGAAAAAAAAGAAACGAGTAATGTGTCTATAGCAACGATTTATTTATTAATGACAAATTTTATTTTCTGTCAGTGAAAATTAAGTATTTATGTTTATTACATTTTGCAAAAATGAATTCAGATTGTGATGAAAATCGGGATATTCCCGAAAATATCTTACAACGAGCGGCAGAAGTGAGTGCAGATTTATTACCAGTGAAATCCAGGTTGAGATATGAACAAGAATATAACAGTTTTACCGAATGGCGGACTCAGAAACGAATCAAAATTGTGAGTGACGATATTCTTTTAGTATATTTTTCTGAAAAAGCCAACACTATGAAATCCTCCACTTTATGGAGTCGATTCTCTATGTTAAAGAGTTGTTTGGCAATAAAAGAAAATACTCACCATCAATATCCAAAAACGATTGCTTTTTTGAAACGACAAGCTGTAGGATATATACCAAAGAAATCCAAGATTCTTAAGTAATTTTAGTGTTTGGCATCTTCGGTGCATGCCGCAGAGATGATTTAATTCGTTTGAGTTTAGATGATGTGGAAGATAATGGGCGTTTCCTTGTCGTGTTCTTACGAGATGGAAAAACTCACAGGTCAAGAAGTTTTACCATTACCAATGAAAATTGCAAATTCGATCCCTGTACAATTTACCGTAAATACGCAGATCTCCGCCCTAAACATATGGAGAGTAGAAGATTATTTGTTGCATACCAAAACCAAAGATGTTACGCTCAACATGTTGGGTGCCATACTATCAGTGGTATTCATAAACTTGTTGCAAAATACTTAAAACTAAAAAATCCCGAAGAATATACCGGACATGGGCTAAGGCGTTCTTCTGCAACCATGTTGGTGGAAAGCGGCGGTGATTTGCTCACTTTGAAAAGACACGGAGGATGGCTTTCTTCCAATGTAGCAGAAGGATATATAGAAGAGTCCATACAAAGAAAAATTGAAGTATCACGGAAGTTGTTTAGCCCTTGTAACTTGGAAACTACAACATCTGTAACAGTCAATCAAGAGAACCAAAGCACACACGAACACTCCGCTTCAACATCTTTAGCAGAGTCTTTAGTTCAACAAAAAGAAATGCAAAAGGGATTGAGCTTCAACAAAAATACGAATTGTACAATAAATATTACTATTAATAATAACGGTTCTGTCCAAAATTAATTTTCTTAGAATTACCTACTTGTATTTTTTTTGTTAATTTGAGTTGTATGTACTTACATTTTTACTGTTTTAAAAATAAAAATAAATATTCCCGATTTTCTTAATAATTTTTTGCGATATTTTTTGTTTAGGTTGATTCCAGGTACCTAAGTATAATAAAAAATATCGTTCATTACTCGTCCAGAAATGGATTTTCCGTTCTTGCATGACTTCCCGTGTTCGGCTGCGACTCACACGAGAATTTGTCACGCGCGCACGAAAAAATCCTCATTTCTGTACTGGTAATGAAATATACTATTACCACACTCCGTGCGGAAAAGTAACTTTACCACACGGAGTGCTGTAAAGTGCTACTTGCCACACGAAAATGCGTGCTGTAAAGTACACTTTCACGCACGCGAGTAGGTAAAGATCTTTGACACCATGTATAATGCCAAAGAAACGCATCAATTGGCGTCAAATCGGGGCTGCTGGCCGTTCATTGTAGCAATTATTTTTCCACTCCATTCGGGAGACCTTTCTTGATTTGTATATTAAAAAAGGTTTGATAATAAGGTTTCAATTTCGAATTTTTCAAAAACGCTTGGATTTAGGTACCTATATGGTATGATATAATGGACAATTTTCATAAATTTTCAAATGACTTGAAATTCTATATTCTAGACAATATTTGAAAGTCATCAGCGAAAATTTTTTTCCGAAATACCCAAAAGAATACTAAATAAATAAAAAAGAAAACGCAAAATTCACTGTATGACGAAAACGGGGCGGGGGCTCATCGAGAGAGATATATTACAGTCAATACGCCAGACGGAGATAGATAATGTGTTCTGTGACGGCGTGGATGTTGATTGGCGCTCTTTGATCAGTGATTACTATATTAAAAGAGGTCGTGAGTTGATTTTTTGAACATCAATGGCATCAGTACTAACTAATCCTTATATTTTTCATATTTCCAAAAAATGTGCAAATTGTCCATTATGTGATCCATATGAATTTTGCTTAGAATTTCCCAAGGAGTAGAAAAATAAATTCAAATATGGGGTGATACATCAAGAAAACTAGACTTTTTGATTCTCCCTGTGCACTGATAATTTTTCCAATGTTCTTTGAACGAAGAAAAGAATTATATTCGGAAATATCAAAAATATATCATAAACAAATAATTTTGATCCATGAGCGTCGAGTCGTTTGAAAAGATTTCATAACATTCATTTTTCAATCAAAATTATGGTTTAATTTTTTGGCGGAAGCATTACCTACATTTTAATTAAGTGACCCCTTTTTATAATCAGTGAAAAGTTCAATTTATTCGGCAGATAACGTGATCTAGTCACTGTAAAATTTTTGCAAATTTATGAACATGATTGATTGTTTATTGTCATTCTTCATACAGACGATCAGTACATTATAGTTATCAATATAGTCTTTACCTTTCACACTTGTAAACAATGTTCGACAAAATGGTTATGGCAAAAAAAATTGTACTCATTGAAAAATGTCAGGGTTTCCCTAAAGAATCAGACTTTAGGATTGAGGAAGAAGAGTTACGTCCTATCAAAGAGAACGGTGACATTTTCGTTACATTAGAGTATTGTATAGATTGAGGACTTTGCAGAATTTTTGGCGGAGGCTTTGTATCTCAGTGTCGACCACCACATGATAGCGTTGATGAGCAGATGGCAGTTGAATTCTGTTATACCTGGATTTCAAGTCGCCAAGTAAGAGCTTACATGATAGAATTCTCAAATTTATTGAAATTTGTGTTTTATTGTTTATTCATTGTGCATTCATACATTTCATGTTATGTGGATATTGTCGATAACTTTTCGAAATCAAGTAGTATCAGCCGCGAAATCTTTACAAAAATAATTATACTACACAAAAATATTCTATTTACTAGCTATTTGGTTTTAGTTAACAGGTCAAATTCAAATTCAAATTTGAAAATTCAAATTTTATTTACCAAAAAAAAATAGTTTAAAAAAAAATATCTATACAACTGACAGGGATTCAGTCATCTGAAATACTATTTATTTAAACAACGCTATAACTAACCTATATCGATATATTTATGTAGTATATTTTACAATGAAAAACTATTATTAAAATTAAATTAATATGTATTCTGTAAAGGAAGCCTCACTATTTTTGATCCATTCAACTATCCCAACGTTGAAATGCTTACAACAAACTGGCAAAAGGTTGTGAATTCTTGGTCCAACAAAACAGATATGTCGTTGACACCCTGTAAAATTCACCCTGTTCAAGGATAAGTGTTCTTGTGCCACTGATCGTGCGATATTAACACGAACAGGTGAAATTTTGTAAGTGTCTTTTTTTTTTCATATAGTTGAGAATGTTTTTCAGATAGAGGTCTCTTATTGAAAGAGCACCACTTTTTTGAGAATGGCAGAGTAGACTCCTGTTCTAAGTACAAGTTTTACAATATGTAATGAGGGCTCCACTAGAATGACATGGTTGAGGCTTTGTTTTTAAGAGAGTTTATTTGCAGGATTAGCTCACTTATCTCTGAGAAACTAGACGGAGCACATTTGATGGGTTTTACAAGGATATAATTATTCTTGTTCATTTGGCCACCAATACTCTTGCTAATATTACCATAGTAGTCAAGAAACTTCTAAGATATTTCTTTTCTACCAGATATTTCTGTGTAATGATAGAATCTCTGTCCAAGACCTTATTTGAAATTTCATTTGTCGCCTCTCTGACAGTTTCCCATAACGTTTTTCCGTTACTCAGATTTTTGTCAAGGCTCATTATGATCTATGTTACTAGTCGAATTTAGGTAATTTTTTACAATAGAATTGGTCAAAAATAAGATGTTTTCTACAAAAAATATAATATACTAGCCATAAATAAAAAGCTCAATCAACTACCTAGATAATCTCCTTCAGGTCGTTCTTGCTGACTATTTTTATTCTCTCGCTGACTTCATTTTTTCTTATATACACATATCCGCCTCTAACCCAAACAAACATGAAACCCTTTTGTCTAACTGCTCTTGCCTTAATGACCTTGCCTTAAATGGTTCTCTTTTGGTCCTTGTCCATATCTTCGTTAATGAGAATGGGATCATCTCCATTCAGCTTACACTTATCACCTGTTATTCTGCCTCTCTCTCTTCTTTTCTCCAAAAGCTTCTGTTTTTGTTCAGAAGACTCGAAAGAAACAATTATTGGAGAGTCTTCCTTGGTGATGATATCTTCATTTTTAGGCTATCCAATACAATGGTATGACCACATTTTAATAATAATAACTCTAAATTTCTCCAGTCAAGGTTCTATTGACCATCACTTGCTCATCATACTTTTCGGAATAAAATTTAACATCGTGTTTCGGATCACGAATCTCTTGCTATCATTCAGGCTGTCAAATGAAAACATTCCACCCTAAATAACGGCCCCCAAGAAAATGTTTTGAAAAACGCTCAGACTCGTCGATTTTTGTTTCGAGAGGGACACAATTCTAGCCTATTTCCAACTCTGATATTCACTCTCAAAATATTAGGTAGAAAGAGGGGTCGAGTGATACCCCATTTTGAAGGCCGAGTTTCAGGTCTCTGCTGTCATCCCTTTTATTATGACAGCTTATCTTCAAAATAAGCTTCACTCAATCCTCAAAAAAAAATGGAGTGAAATAGATCCTCTCCAAAAGGATTAAGTAATGGCTCATTTTAAAGATCTTCTGTCCCTTATCAAATCCTCTTAGTTTGGAGATGACTTTTGCGGTT
Source organism: Orchestes rusci (assembly GCA_958502075.1). Taxonomy (NCBI): domain Eukaryota; kingdom Metazoa; phylum Arthropoda; class Insecta; order Coleoptera; family Curculionidae; genus Orchestes; species Orchestes rusci. Next base: position 15,728,581 of record OY293314.1, read on the forward strand.
AATTATTTATTGAATTAGACAAAAATTAAAAACAAATTTTAAACAAGCTGCCACATCAACAGGAATGTCAGCAGAGACCTGAAACTCGGCAGATGGCATCAGGGTCGACTGACCTTCAAAATAAGGTATCACTCGACCCCTCTAACCATCAAAAAACCATCTAACAATGAAAATCAATGTAATGTAGATATTGATATATTACATTGACGTCTTCACAGGATTATTGAAAGCAAATCGAAAAAATACCCAGTAGGAAGTTACGTCTTGAACTCGTCTGGCTGGAGAACACATGTAATCCTCCAGGACAACCGGGCTGATTCCTTTTCTTATGTATCACCTGTTATCTTACCCGATCTTGGGAACCTACCCTTATCTTTAGGTTTAGGTTATTTGGGAATGCCTGGGTGAGTTTTTCTACAATTAGAAAACAAATGCCTGAAAAGTGTTTTGTAGCAATACAGCCTACTTTGGATTTTTGGAAATCTGTAAACCCAAAGCAGGCGAGACAGTGGTGATCACTGGTGCTGCTGGTGCTGTTGGAAGTCTAGTGGGACAAATTGCGAAAATCAAAGGTAGGTACTACAATCTTATCAGGCATAGCATATAGATCATGTTAAGCAATATTGAGTCAATGATCTGAGTGGATTAATGTTTTTATCAACTCACCAGGCTGCAGAGTAATTGGAATTGATGGATCAGAAGAGAAAGGAAAATGGCTAGTTGAAGATCTGGGCTTTGACCATTTCATCAACTATAAGATAGATAATGTGTCGGAAATGTTGAAGAAAGCTGCTTCTGACGGTGTTGACTGCTTGTTTGATAATGTACGTTCTTCCACCCAAAAGTTATTACTTACTCATTCCTTTACAGGTTGGAGGCGAGATCCGTATTGAAATCATCAACCAAATGAATCCATTTGGTAGAGTATCTAGTTGTGGATTCATTCGCGAATATACGCATACAACCCCTTTGAAAAGTGAGTATAGTTCTATAAAGACTGGTCAAATATACAATCTGGTTATTTCTAGTAAATTCACCTCTACCTCAGATAGTCTTAAATCAACTGCGAATTGAGGGTTTTCTAGTTTCAAGGTGGACTGATAGGTGGTTAGAAGGAATCAATCAGAACCTTCAATGGATCAAGGAAGGCAAAATTAAATACAGAGAAACTATAACTGAGGGTTTTGAAAACACTTTCCAGGCATTGGTTGGTTTGTTAGAAGGAAACAATATTGGCAAGGCTGTTATCAAACTTTGATAAGTTTATTTGAATCATATCACATACAAAAACTAACACTACATTATATTATCAAAAAGTGCAAAAATAATAAATAAGAATCCCAGAAACAACTTGAAAATTTCATCACTGGCCGTAAAATTGGTCACCAAATTTGGCAAGCACTAGAATCTAAAGCTAAAGCCAAAAGGGGCAAGACAATACTGTCAATGTTTTTGACGCACAATTTTTGCTGCGTAATAAGCTATCTTGTTTGACAATTCGGAGGTTAGACGGTATTTTAACGTACAATAAGCTATAACTCTGAACAATAACAAGTAGCCTAGTAGAATGTAGAATTGGACTTTGTAGTCAGCCTGGTCCATGCCCATGTCTTTGAGGATTAACTAAAAAATAATCATCATGGTTATATTTCTCCCAGAACAAAATCTGTTTACCTCTGGATCCTTATAGTGACAATAAATGTCATCACACTCCATAGGCTGCCTATTACTAAAGAGAGTTGTGCTGAACCCTACAACTCCAAATCTCAAATAACTAAAGCTGATTATTACATTCATCACTGGCTCTATAGCTGCTCGGTAACCCATGCCATAACAGGCTAAAGCTAAAAGCGGAGCTAGAGCAGATGATCCAACGATGGAGCCGTTCTAAAAAAACAAATCAAACTGTTTTACTGCTTCCAAGTAGGTTAAAAAATTGTGTAGTGTGGATGGGAGAATTCGAGAAGAGAAAAAGGCTACGTCTTCAAGATTTCAGTTGGCAGGTAGTATTGTTCTAAGATCTTAACATGAAGAATATCTCAAAAATCTCAGATAGGTACTTACAGTTATGCTGAAGGCACTGCCAATGGCATAACCCAGTCCCTGTGACGTTAAACCAACCGCAATACCCAAAGCACCAAACCATAGAAACCTTTCAAGTTCCATGGGCTGGTTGGAAAGGGTATAAACAATTATCAGGAACATTACACTGAACATTATCTGAAAAAAAATGATTAGAAGGTGGAAAACCAAAATATCAGCGTACCGTGAGGGGTAGAGAGGCAAGAGTGAAGGACATATAATAAGCTTTAAGGCTATACCATCGGTTGAAGTATTCACGTTTCATCAACTTGACTTCTAGAGGAACTAGAACAAAATTAATAAAATTGACAGCAAATGGTACAAAGTACTTACACATGAGAACAGGTACCATCACATATGTATACATGAAAAATACGTTAACACTGAGAATATACTTGAAAATCGCCATGGTCTGGTTTCCGTCATTCCCCAGCTGGAAGAAAATGCCTCCAATCAAAAGACCGGAAGCAAGATGATGGAGAAACTGAATTAGCAAGACGCTCTTGTTCCTCATCATTTGCAAGAATGTTCTGGATAGTAAAATCGACAGTTGCATCCAGATCGACAATGGAAAAATGATGTCTTGGTCTGTGTGTCCTGAAAATTCACTACGTTAACTATGCAAAGTCACATCATGCAAACATTTACCAGTGGGTGTGTGAATTTCCATGATTTCATTATAATTACTAAACTGTGGTTGTTCTTCTTTGACTAGAAGGTTGCTTTTTCCATTTTGGATTATGTTGCTGAGGTTGCTCACCGTATTTGGTTGAGACACGACTACTTCGATAACTAAAATTTCACGTTAATAAATATCGGTTGGTTCACCCATGGACTCACTATAGTCCGCAGGCGTGTATGTTGAAGGGCATGGAAAACTTGCTTTGCTTAGGAATGGAACTAGATTTCCAGGGGATCCGTTATAGACGCAGTATCCATTCGCCAGAACGTAAACCTGGAATTATGAGTTAGTTATTTGATAATAGTGATAGTACATCGATCTGGTATCACAAACAACACCTATAATAATAATAGTGGTCGTTTATTTCCAACAAGTTATCACCTAATTACAGAAAACTCCAGTTACACAGATACACAAATGCTGTTTTGATTCAGGTAGGTATTGAGGATGATTAATGAAGTTGATATCGCAAGAATTACTGACAAGGTTGAAGTTTTTGCACATAAAAAAAGTGGGACTGTGACATGAAATATTCAAACGGGCATGCTCTACTTCGAAAGTCACATGATGACGTGTTCCAAGTCGAGGTACACGAAACTGCAATCGCTCCAAGAGATAGGAACAATAAATCTTACCCTGCAGACATTTAATGGGGTTTAAATTTCTCTGCTTCTCAAAGTGATATCTCACCATAGCGAGACAAGATGAATTGGTGATCAAAGCCTCTTCCCGGGTATACACCGTCCCCTCTAAACATCAAATACTTTAAAAATCTCCTCTGAATGGACTCTATTGCGTTGGTGTGACAGTCATGAATTGGGTGCCAAATCAGAGAGCTATACTCAAGCCTGGAACGGACAAATGCATTGTAGAGAAGTCTTATGGTTCCAATGTCAGTAATGTGCCGGCAGTTCCGTATGACAAAACCTAGGAGTTTAATTGAGCTCAAGAGCAGCTTTTCAAAATGGGGAATGGAGGAAAACTCTTCATCAAAAACAACTCCCAAATCCGTGATTTCGGCTGTCCTTTCGACAGGTACGCATCAGTACCACTGATGCATAATGGGATTTTTCAGTTGTATGACAAAAAACTTGGATACGTTAAGATCTGGACGACTCTGCATACACCAGTTTTTGACATGGTCGATGTTACGCTAAAGGAATAAGCAATCCGTGACCGAGTGATCGGTCCTGTTGAATAATTTCAGGTCTGCATAAGCCAACCCCCGGCATTGAATCATGGCAATCAGGTCATTCAAATCAAATCAAATCAAAATATGCTTTATTGTCCAAGTCATGAACTTATTGACAAAGCTAGTTATAATATAAATATGTGGACATTACAAAAAAAAAAGAAGACAAAAAAAAATTACAATCAATTGTTATGGATATAATGATACAGATCAAAATTATTTAATATTGTAAACGAGTGGAAAAAAAAAAAGAAAAAGAAACAAATCACAGCAATCAGAGCAATAGCAAACTAAAAAGCGTCTCTGTAATACTCCTCCAGGTCATAGTAAGCCCTATCAGCCAGCATCACCCGGAGCTTTTTTTTAAAAGCTCTTAGGGATGACAGAGCCTTAAGAATATCTGGCAGGTGATCATAAATTTTCACACTTTCATAGATCACTGACTTTTTTACCAAGGATGAGTGGGGAATGGGAAGAGGTAAGTTATGTCTCTGTCGCGTTGAATATGATACCTTGTCACGTTTTAGTTTTTGACGGTTTTAATGTATTAGCGTTGCCGTTTCCAGGATAAATAGGCTACAAAGAGTTAAGATTTTTTCCTTTTTAAATAGAGGTCTACAAGAATCCCTACCTCCACAGCCACACAAATATCTGACAGAGACGTCAAGCTGTAAGTCCGTCCTGAAAGACACTATATTAGTCTTTGCAATGTTAAGCAGGAGGAGATTGGAATCGCACCAGGACTTAACCTTCGCAAGATCTGCAGATATTGCCTCCCTCAAGCTCTGATGATCCATGCAGTCCCACAGAATTGTGGTGTCATCCGCAAACACAGTGAATCTACCCGCAATATCCATGCCAGTCATATCGTTTATGAAAATCAAAAACAACAGGGGGCCAAGAACAGATCCTTGAGGGACGCCCCAACAATTCTCCAAGACTTCAGACCGAGAACAACCAACGCAGACCCTCTGCAAACGTTCAGACAAATATGATTCAAGCCATGACAGAGCCACTCCCCTAAAGCCATAGTGAAAGAGCTTCTGAAGCGAAATTCCATGATTTACACAGTCAAATGCCTTCGACAGATCACAGAAAGCCGCAGCAGAAACCCTCCCACCATTGATCCCCGAATATAGGCCCTCCAAAAAACTGAAAATTGCATCGTTTGTACTGCAACCGTGCCGAAATCCGAATTGATCGCAGCTCAATACCCTGTTGGCATCCAAGAAGGTCAGCATTCGAGCATTCACCATTTTCTCGATAATTTTAGAGAGGGCAGATAGGAGTGATATTGGTCTAAGATTAGAGGGATCTTCCAAACTGCCGCCCTTATGTATCGGAATAACCTTTGCAAGATTTAGACATTCAGGAAACGATCCAGTCTCCCAGGAGTAGTTGATGGCATGAACTTGTTTGAGGAGGACACCATCAGGCAGGTTTAGGAAAATTTGTATTGATAGACCATCATCTCCAGCGCTCTTTTTATTTTTAATACTGGACATGACCTGTTTCAACTCACTCAAATCTGTTGGCATTGATGAAGGCATTGAACAACAGTGGCCCCAGGTTTGAGCCCTGTGGAACTCCTAAAGTTGGGATGATATAGGTGAACGGTAGACATCGATCTCGACAAACTGTTTCCTCTCAGTTAATGGGACTGCAGAACAGCTAGGAGTTCATCCGAAAAGCCAAAGTCGTTCTGCAGCTTATGAATTGAAATATTGTGGTCGATTTGGTCAGAAGCTTTCTGGAAATTTGTGTACACAACATCCACATGGCCTCTATTGTTCAAGACATCACAGGTGAATGGCGAGAAATACGTCAAGTTCGCTGATGTGAAGAATTCATGTTGTTGAGGAGGAAGAAGTCCTTTAATGTAGAATGTAGACGAAAATGTGTGCAAATGAAAGCATCTGAAAGATTTTGGAGAAGTTGCAGATAATGGTGATGGCTCTATAGTTCCCAACCTTACCACGATCACCCTTTTTAAACATTGGGATAACCTTTGCGGCCTTCCAGACATCCGAGAAGGTTCCAGTTCTCAAAATTGTTTGGTGGATGTGAAGTAGGGATTCGGCCAATATAGATACACAATCTTAAACAAGAAAACTGGGAATTTTATCAGGTCCTGAGGTAATCTTGTTTTTGAGTTGCTTGCTAGCATGTATGATATCGCTCTGGTTGATTTTTGGAGTACTGATTGAGCTTGATGTAATGACGGGTTGGAAATCCTGAGTTATATGTGTAGACTTCTCATATACGCTGCTGATGTGATTAGCGAATGAACAAACTATGCTCTGAGGATCCTGGAACGTATCATTGGAATCGCTGATAGAGTTTGGTAGTGACGAATGTGAGATCTTTGTTTGGGTGAATGACCAGAACCTTGAGAGATCCAAAACTATATAGCCCTTTGTAATCTCTTTGTAATCCCTCTCTGATTGAGCTTTGACGATACGACGAATTTTTGCAAACTGATTGTGGAGAATTGGTGATTAATGGATTCTATATTTTCTCAGTGACTTTTTTTTTGTAGATATTTTTGATTGTTTCCTTGCCTAACCATGGAGGCAAATCTCTTCTGCGTTTTTTCTTGAGTGGAACATATTTGAAGAAATTCACATTCAACATATCGTAAAACGATCAACACCCATCATTTTAGTCTTCGTTGACGAGCACTGGAGACCAATTAGTATCAAGTAACACATCATATAGTGCCACAAAGTCTGCTTTCCTAAAGTTGAATTGATCTGTACCTGCCTTACTTCTATTTGGTTTTGAATGATGCTCAGATGAAATATTGTGGGTTATATCGAGAGCACAATGGCTTGCGTCTTCCGGTACGAATGGCAAGTCACTCTTTGTAAAAAAACTATTGAGCTACCCAACACCAGATCTAGTATGCGTTCATTTGCATTGCGAATACAGTTGTATTGATCCAGATTGATGAATTGCAAAAAGTGCAAGTTTTCCCACCATTTTTTATGGAAGTTTCAGCATAGTTTGGAATGTTGAAGTCTCCCAAAATAATGATATTTTTGTGGAGAAGACAGCCCAATAATGAGCTTAGGATGGAATTCGTGCGTGAAATACCACTATCTATGTCCTTTACGTAATTTACGTTTGCAGTATGCATAAGTCCCCAAATGATTGCACACCACACATGTTTAAAAGATTGAAAAAGATCCGAGATGCAAGCAAGACCAATGAATGAATTTCATATTTTGAGAAGGTATCAACAGTTCAAAAAAAGTCTATCCAAAATCAAGGTCAATGAGTTCTACAGTACTGCAGAGTCTAATGAGGCTTCATCGTAAGATTCAGAGTTGAAAATAATAATATGTCCGGCACCATAAACAGTCTTCATTTTATTCATTGATGTCCAGATTGAAACCTCAGACAATAATTTATTCTTCTTCTCTTTAGCTTAATATCTCCGTCATTGAACTCTGTAACAGGCTCAGTTCATTAATTTCAGTTCACAGGAAAGATGATGAATTGTTGATCCTTTGGTGAATGTCCTGAGTGGAAACGTTGGTGAGTTCGTTGAATTCACAACCAAAATTATCATAATACTTTGTACATTAATCATCAAAATATGGCGCGGAACTAATACTAAATAACATACGTTGTTATTGCCAAAAGTAATTTCATTTTGTTTTTTATTTGGGATTGTCTGTCTTTTATAAATAATAATGAGTCGAAAACAAAGAGAACATGAATTAGGCATTGGCATTTTTAATTAAATCGATGGGATCTCCGTTGAAACAGAAACAGCCAATAACCATTTCTATCAAAAATTCATTTTGTAGCCTACGAAATGAAACCAATTCTATCAAATCAAAATTCAATAGTCTAAGCTCGACAAAATAGAGAAAAATACATACTTGATCAAAGTTTTGAAATAATGAAGCAGGAGGTTGATGTATCGTGCAAATCACTGTTCGGTCTAGCTTAGTGATTTTCCGGAGAAGCTCGATGCTTTGTTTGATTGCGACGTTATCAAGACCTCTAAAATAAACTTCATCAGTTTCTTCGATTTTAATTGCAGCTGGACTGACGTTGTTGGCTCATCCAAAAAAATAACAGGGGGATTATTGACTAATTCCAGTGCCACCGCCAACCGCTTCCTCTGGCCACCAGACAAGTGTTCGCTCATTGTTTCGTAACATTTTTCCAGTCCAAGAAGCTGGATGACTTCTAAAACCTATTATTTCAAATATGGCTACTGCCGTTCTTTTGAAAATTACTTACCACTGCTTCTTTGATATCTTGTTCAATCTCCGGGCCCAATTTTAGTCTTGCTGCAAAAAGCATTGCTTCTTTAACTGTCAGTCTAGGCTGGACTATGTCCTCTTGCATAATGTAGGCGGACATTTTATTGAAGGATTTCAGTTCTCTTGGACGGTCGTTTATTTTGATACTTCCTGTCACTCCTGCTGTGCTGAAATGAATGAAATTTTTACTAGACTTATTTTATCAATTCAGTTTCAGGTGAGCAATATCAAACCGGTGATTTAAAACAAGAACATTTTGCAATAATAATACGCTTTCTATCTTTTATACATATAATCACCATGTCATGGATAAATCAGAAACCATGTTCGACCTCATTGTGCTTAGTACCTACATTTAATGGCAACCAAATGAATGAAGGACAAATCAATGCCAATTATTTTGAAAGTTCTGTGAAAACTTTTATCAGAATAAGTAGGTTGTGGTATTCAGAGTTGTTTCACGAACCATAACTTTGTATAGGTGTCACTGTCTGTTTGAGTCTCAACAGAATAGTAGTGATAGATTGATTGCGTATTTCTGTGTTGCGTATCATCTAGATTGCGTCACGGTTGTTTAGAAACTACCCAAATAGACAAGAACAATATGCAGAAGCACAAGGGCCATATCCCTTGTCCTCATGAAAGATAGCCTTATCATAGAGCATCTTCAGTTTCTGACGTTGAAGAGAATCTAATTTCCTGAGACACATCAGGTAACATTTTGAAGAGAGACTAAGGACTTGAGAAGATATGAAGACATTTTTTCACAGCGTCTCTAGTTGCCCTTTTATAATTAGACATTATTATCTCTCGACCATTTCGTAGGTCGAGAAGCGGTAAATTTGACCTTCTATGTTTGTTGGGATCCTTTTCTGAGAACCCTCCATTTAAATTCCTCCATTAGCACTTGTGGGTGTCGTCTATCCACTTTCTACCTCCTATTCTTTATTCGATTCCAGATCTTCTAGAAAAAAAACTTAACGAAGAAAAAGCCCAATGGTGAATGAAAGAGAACAAGAGAAGAAACCATTGAGACTGCGCACCTCAACTAGCAAACGAGCCCTTAAATCTCTCGAAATCCCCATGATTCCTCTCAAGGGATCACAGAGTACAACAGATTTGGGTATAAATTCATCCGAACCACACGAAGCACCTGGATGTGATGGAACACCAGCTTATCCGCAGCAGTGCAAAAACAAACTCATACCTATACTTTGTCAACTATTCAGGGCAAGCCTGGCAAAAGATACACTGAAAAATATTCACCAGTCGTCTGCATACCCACACCCGTGAAAAACTACTCTCAGTCACTGAGAGGTTTACTCACCGTCCCGACTTGAAACGATGGTAAAAATTGTCAGAAGGTGATTCCAGAGAATCTCGTATACCAACGTAACAAATCATATGCGACCGCTTTGCAGGAACTAATACACGAAATAGATCATGCAAATAACGACTGCTATTGACCGGCATGGAACCAGTAACCAGTAAGCAATCATGCGAGCAATTATGCTTGACAAAAGCATAACTATGGAGGTAGCTAGGTGCTGCCCACTTAGGAAAGTCTTGTATCTCATCTTCTCTGAAACCTAGTGCAGACCAACTACTGGTGAAACTGAACAGCATAGGCAACTAGTCATAGGCAAGCACACCAGAACGTTATCAGAACTGATGTGGGAAGATGAACCTGAAGGTGGATCGTGGAGAAAACCTCTCCCTGGTCAGCTTTACGTCACAAAAATTATACTGGACCAATTCAAATCCGTATTCTTCCAAGCAAGAATACGATCTAGACAACAAGCTTTTATGGAACTCACACCTACAGAAGATAATGGCAACACAAAGAGCAGTGGACAAAACCTTGGGGTATAAATCCGTGCTCTACTGTAAAATGGTAAGACCAACACTTTGTATAACCAAAGCCGTGAGGATCACCCCAAAGATTGCTATCGAGGCAATGCTTAAGCTCCCCTCCCTAGAAGCAAGAATTTAAGCAACATCGGAAACTGGAGCTTTCTAAACTCCCTATGGCATATCAAGATTATCAGCACATTCATGAACCTATTTATAACAATAAGGAGTTATATTATTATTTAAAATAACATCGGTTTCAAGTCATGCCGGGGGAGAGGCGCCCCAATCGTATAGGAAAAAGCTCAACTCATGGAGGAAAATCCTTATTCTGGAACCCACTCCGGTCGAAAGTGAATCCAAGCAAGTCTGGGATTGTCAGAAAAACCTTGCCACTCCAAGAGCATCCAACGATGTTACTCTAGGATGTATACCAGGACACAAAAAAAAACACCAGTGTACCCTAAGAAGACATATGCATACCATGTAGGCACTGCAATGAAGAGGAGGAAACAGCCTCACGCATCGTCTTTGAATGAGCACTGGCCCTTTTGATGAGGGAAGAAGGGATGATGGAGGATTCACACCCATCATCCTCAAAGGTCGGACAGGAGTAGTGTTAGTGTTATTCAGGCAATACAGCTCTTCGACAGAAAGAGACTATCAGGGATAAAACCCCGAATTGCCTAAATCAGTATTTCGCACTCTTTACAGAGGACCTGAGAAGAATGAAATGCAAAATCATCAAGTAAGAGAAATCCACTTCTTACGCCCCAAAGAGTGAAAATCGAAGTCAATTGATATGATTTATTCCAGAGAAACAAAAATATTCGTGACAGAAACGAAAACTGTCAACTACTCTAGTCACCCTTTCAATCAGAATATCGATCTGCCCATCACATCCATTGAATGTCAACCAAAGGTTATATAGTACATCTGAATTACTCTCACTGCCACTTTACAGATACCCGCAAAATCGCAAGAATCCATTTGCAACAAATGTTTAAAATTCTGCGTATGGCACACTTCATAGATTGAATATGACCCGCGGCTCTAACATTGACAAATTGAATCTTTCACCTTCTAGAACATTTTCTCATACAGACGGTATGGAGAAACGCTATGATTTATTTATTATGCAACAGTATTATTTCAAGAATGTATTTGCAGGTTTGGCTGATTATTGAATTAAAGCTTCTTGTCTTCAATAGAAGTGAAGCAATTTACCTTTCACAAGGTTCTCTCGCTCTTCCAGCTCCCAAATATAAGGAAGAGAACTCGTAACTTAAACTTCATACGTGAGCGACTTGGCCTAGTTTGGCTCCAAAAAATAGCGTCCGTGAATTTGTATTATGTGGGTTTTCCTTCTTTCGCGAATCCAACATCTGTAATATCTTATCAATCAACAAGAGGAGTAAAATTTTAATTATTTGTCAAAAAGAGATTATATAAAAATTGTTGCCTACTTTGACATTGACGCAATTTTTTAGAGCCAAAATGTCAAAAAATCACTCACATTGTGCGATATCCTCTTTTTTCTCTTATCTAAGCATTCATCAATACCATGCTCTTTCAGGATGTTGATTTTGTTACGGAATAAAAGTCAACACAACAATTATCTGATATCGCACTTCGAATCAATATGGCAATGAAATTTGAATAATATGAAAAAATCATTCGCGCTAATGGATTCTTCCAATTAAAACATCAGGAAATCGATTAAAATCGAACCAGGAAAAATGTCTTGTTATAGATAATAATTCAATAACCATTTTTCAAGGGTCTGAACTTCGTTCTAGATTTTTATAATTTGATTCGTCACTTACACATATCCTGCCAATATGTTGAGTAGAGTACTTTTTCCAGCTCCTGAAGGACCCATAATGGCGGTCAACTGGCCTGATCTGAATTTTCCATGGATAGATTTCAGTAATTGTCTCCATCCTGAAAAATAAGTTTTCGAAACAAATCGCAAAAATTGATAAATTATGAAATTATTAAAATATTATTATTCTAAACCGTGGGGACACCCATTTCTGGTGACTGTTGTTTTCAATACTGCCGTATAATCGAAACAAAAATGTATAATGATGCTATATTTTATGATAAAAATGCTTAGAAGCCGCGATTTATGTCGTCCAGATTGTGGCGGGGACCGGTGCTGGTAACCGCTGCAGACCAGCCATCGAGGAAAGGGCTCCTTAGGGCCTCACCTAGCGTGAGACCCTGGGATAGAGTATCCCTCCTGACATCTGATCCTGCAGCCTTCAGGCTGACCCGTGGGGTCCTGTGGCTTCTGGGTGTTAGACACCCAACGGACCAGGTTGCTCTCAGGTACCTGGAACGGTCTAACCCCGGTCTGTCCTAATTCAAGTGGAGGGTGTGGGATAGGACGAAAGAGCCCCGGGGCCCACGGCTAATCGTTGACGTTGATCGTGAGTCGATCAGACTGCTCACGGGACTGGGCAACCGGGGAGGAGGAGCAGCCACCCACCCCGACCCCAGAGGATAAAGAGGAGGGCGACAGTTCGTGACTGTCCCCGACGACGCTCAACGACGATACACCATCTTCCTCAGGTGAGTCTCATGGTCATTCTTAGTGTTACTAACCGTAGTTTCTGGGAACTTAAGACTAACCTACATAGTATACATTGTCGTCTCAATGGCTTTAAAACTTAAACAGATTAACCTGCAACATGGGAAAGCCTCAACAGCTGTCGTATGCAACACGATAAACAAACTAGGTACACACGTAACCCTTATTCAAGAATCCTGACTTAACCAGGGAAAGATTGGCGGAATGGGACTGGCAGTAGGCTCACTGTTTCATAGCCCCTTCAGCAAAAACCCATGGTTTCTTCAATGTTATAGCTATATAGCAAGGTGAAAGAGTGGAGGGTGGCTGGTGAAGCCACATTGTCTGAACACCGTCACATCATGTTCACACTTGAACAAGAGTGCTTAACAGCACTGCCTAAGTCGAGAAATAAGAAGCTCATCAACTGGGATCTCTTCAGAGAGGAGAACGAAGAAGATGTCGATAACATTCTTACCAAAATAAGAATAAAAGAGGACATTGAGCTGGCTGCAAATCAGCTATAAGGATGCCTCAATAATTCATTTGAGACAGCATGCCCCTCAAGGGAAAAGCCAAACAACTCGAAGACGGTCTGGTGGAATAAACAAACGGAGACTCACCGTCGCAAAGTTCGCAGGCTCCCTAGAAAAGCTAAGGAACTGCGTACTTCGGAAAGCTGGGAATTCTATAAGATCAGCGCAGAGACATAGCTGGCAAAGCTTTTGCGAAGAGCTGAACGACCTTCCGTCCACGCTCCGCCTATGAAAGATCTTAGCAAAGGACCCTGGAGCCGAAATAGGATACCCAGTTGAAGCGGATGGGAAATTAACCGTGTCCGAGGAGGAGACGCTTAACAGGCTACTGGAAGTGCACTTTTCTAGATCAGGCCAAGTTGACGTAAGAGCCCGCACAGCTCCCGATTTTAAAACTGCAAAGAGGATAGTCAACTTTGAAAAGGTAGAATGGGCTCACCGTACAAAGTTCCAGGGATGGATGGGGTTGATATTTGACGAGCTATGAACGGTCAAAATGTCAGAACTAAGACCGCTAGAGGCTGTCCCGAGGGGCCCAAATTTCGATAACCGGGGAGTAGAACAGCCGAGAGAAAGCCTACTAGTTCTAGCCTCTTTTCTCTCGGCTGTTCTACTCCCCGGTTTTCAAAAATTGGGCCCCAGGGTGGAGTCTTATCCCCTCTTCTTTGGAGTCTTGTGGTGGACAACCTGCTGAAGCAGCTGAACGATTCGGGATTGTATACACAGGCCTACGCTGATGATCTGGTGATCCTTACGACGCGACGGGCCGCCACATTCAGGAGCTCAGGGCCCCCGCAATGCTAGCCCTGAGAATAATAGAAGAGTGGTGCTCCCTTGAAGGACTTAGGATCAATCCCGAAAAGATCGAAATCTCGTTATTTACCAAGAAATACAAATCAGGACACAAACTGGAGATATCCCTCTCGGAAAGATTCCTAGAATGCAGAAAAACGGTCAAGTACCTAGGAGTAACCCTTGATCAGAAACTGTCCTGGAAAGAACACATCGAAGAGCGCTCTAGAGAAGCCATATGCTCTTTATGGGCATGTAAAAGAGCTATAGGGACTGAAACCCATAATAGTTTACTGGATCTATTCTATGGTTATCAGACCACTGATCACTTACGGAGCCATTGTATGGTGGCCCGCAACCAAGAAAAAATATCATCCAGCGGCAACAGGATAAGGTCCAAAGGATGGGATGCATCAGTATAACAGGCGCAGTACGGACCACACCAACGAGAGCGTTGGAGGTAATCCTGGACTAACCCCAACTGGACCTGTTTGTAGAGAGTGTTGCACTCAGGACAGCATACTGTCTGTACTGTCTGGAACATCTGGAGCTGAGGAGTAAGGGACACTCGACCATCATGAGTGAACCCCAGCTTAAGGATGGAGTGCTGCTAATGCACTCCGACTACATGACTCCAATTTTCTATTCTGGTAGCTCGCCTGAGCTGATTATTCCTAGACCGGAGGATTGGACGGATCAGAACAGACCAGCTCAAATACGGGTAGGGTCGTGGTGGTTTACTGATGGCCTTAAGCTTCAGAGAGGCACAGAAGCAGGATTCTGCAAGAGTGGGAGGGACAACAAAATGACCTTCTCGCTCGGGATTCACGCTTTGATCCTACAGGCCGAAATCTTTGCCATAACAAAATGTTCATATAACATTTTTGAGACCGGCACAAATCACAGAACTTTCAATATTTGTTCAGATAGCACTTCAGAATAAAAGGCTGTTGTGAAACAGGCAGTAGACTCCAAAGCAGTCCTAGAATGCAAAGAGGTTCTGCATAAGATAATTCAAAATAACGACAGAGTTACGCTTATTTGGGCCCCGGGCCATAGCGGTATAAGGAGGACATTGAAGCTGACAGACTTGCCAAAATTGGATCATCGCACAGGCCGATAGAACCCGAACCAATGACTGGCATCCCTGAAGCAACAGAAATGGGCGAGGCGAAGAAACTTTTACTCGAAAAGGCCACTCCATGCTGGAATAATGCCCCTGGCATGCTACATGCCAAAGCAATGATAACAGCACCTGATACGGGCAGAACCAAGGAGCTCTCAAATATGAGCAGAAAAGTCCTCTGCACATTGGTCGGTCTACTAACTGGTCACATGAACCTCCACAGGATCGGAATCGGGAAAGATTCAGACTGCAGGTGGTGCCTTGAAGACGTAGAGACCGTAGCCCACATCCTAATGGAATGTCCGGCTCGTCGTAGCACTAGGATGGAATACTTCGGAGCCGAACTCACAACACTCCAGGAATTGAAAAGGATCCATTCGAAGGACTTGCTGAGCTTCGCGAAAGCGTCGTGCCTTCAATAATCTCACTTCTAGCAATTGTGGGTTGCAACGGGCACAGGAGGCCTAAGCAGGTTTTGACGAGAGCCACTCACTTAAACATCTACATCTAAATCTATAATGCTATGAAACCCTTGATTGAAAAAGTTCTTTCAATCAACGATGAAATTCTACAAACTTATTAAAAAAATATTGGGAATTTATAAATGCAAGTAACCCCCCACCTATTTCGCGATTTTTGAAATTTTCATATAAGTTACATCATTTTTTTTCCAGAATTGAAGTTCCTAACCTAACAAACGGACAGAATTAATTATTCCTTGAACTGATGAAAGAATGGAATTTTGACGAAATTTTTCAATGTAGATAACGAGGGAAACAACTTTTAAGGTATCTGGTGTCTTGCCAAATTTTCATACTATCATTGGTTTGGACACAATTAAATGCTGGTCCTTTTCAAATTGACACCCCGTATATGTTCCACCGCTTCTCAGTAGAGTAGAAATGCTCAAAGAAAACCTACCGAGGTTTATATGCGCTGAATATAATGAGAAGTCATTCAAGGCAGCGGTGTGCTGCAGAGCTGCAGAACACATTTTATTTCGACACTGATTGTTTTTAATTTTTTTTTATATGATTACATATTTTGATTTATATAAATTGAGTATATTATAAATATATAATCAATTTCTGAAATCCCCTATGATATGTCATTGTGATGTATTGTTTCTCTTACGGCAACGACACCGAAAGTAAGACGCCCTGAAAACGTCCAGTCTCTAATACGGCGATTTATGGTAGATTTGGTGCTGCAAGGTGGCAGAACCCAACAGGTGATTATTTTGTTTCGCGAGATACGTGCGCGGCGGTATAATACTTTATCGTATTATTTTTCGTTCTATTTGAATGTGGTGATATATACAGGTTGTCCCATAACTCATCCACCATAGAAGAGCCTGCAGCTCTAGAAATGTTGTGGCAAATGCTAGTCGTGAAAAAGATTCAGGCTGTCGAAAGTGTAACTTTATTCTCGAAAAATTTCAATAATTTTTAAACCGATGAAGATAACGGCTTCAAAATTGATATATTAGTGTTTTCGAAGGTGAGAAATCCGAATCCGGTATTGATTAGAACCTAATCCATCCATGATTATTGTTTTTATAATTTTTTAATCTGTAAAGGTGATTTTGTTTTGACTTCATGCTTGGAAAGAGTCAATCGTTCTACCAAGAAAATTCACTCTTGATAAATACCGATATCTCAAGTCGTTTGCGAGATATTCGACTTCGAGAGTAAAAATACCGGTAAGCGAATTCAATTTATTCAAACTATCTATAGAAACATTTTTATATTCACTTCAATAGATGGTGATGTGTTCGCCAAATACCTCAATAATACTTCTTCATCCGTTTAAAAACAATTAAATTTATCGAAAATGAATTTTCATTTTTATCACCACCTGTTGCTCTATGTCGAATTATTTATGGGATACCTTGTATGATGAATACAATCGAGTATTTTTAAAATCATATTTCTTTGGCGGTCGAAGATAAAATTGAATATAGTTCTTAAAAAGCAATAAATGTTATTTATGAGCACAGAAACTATATGCAAAAATTCAGGTCAGTGAGATCTGTTAATATTGAAGCTATGCATCAATCAACCACTACAAAGCGTTTTCCTGATGGTGATGATCTTTGGTCTGGTTGAATATTTATCATAGACTGCGTGTTTATACCAGGGCCCGTATTTTCGTTCTCCAAAACGCTCAGCGCTTTTGAAGCGCCTGGCATTTGACAGGCATGTCACCTGGCGCTTCGGAAACGCCGAGCGTTTTGGACAACGAATATACGGGCCCTGGAGCTTAGCGAGGATACCGATTTTTTTTTTAGTGCATTTTTCTAATGCAGAACACATCGTTGCCCATATCATGCACCTCCACTGCATTGCATCATGAGACAGAAAATGATAATTTTTTTCTCAAAGCAATGAAAATTTAAAGAATAATTACGGCCGGTTTCACGTATCAGGAAGGCAGACTACAAACCACAAGTACACATGCACGGTTATATAATCTTCATCCTGCAAACTATTATAATCCATTAAGCAACACTCTAGTACTGTAATTAAACAATTTCACCACGAGTTGTTACTTAGAATCAATCAATTCTGTTTTTGTAATTTTTTGGCAATCTAACCAAGGAACTGCTACATTTCACATGTACAAAAATCATAAATCCTAAAGATTTGTTGAGCCGCTTTAATTGAATTCCGATTATTTCTGCTTATAAACAATTCTGACACTTTTGATTAATTACTTGGTTAATCAGATGTGAACATATTTTCTCACAATATTCTAGGCTGTGAGAGACAGATTCATTATCTTCCGATTCAGTCAATAATTATAATTCCGAATCAAATCCACGGTGATTTGATAAAATGGAGTAAGCGAGCAAGAAAAAGTTGAATCATGATATTTCTGTTGAGTTGAACCTGAACTGACAAACAAACCGAATGCAAAATATTTGGAGAGATTTTTAAAAATTCATAAAACAAACATTTTAGATCAATCAGAACGGTCTGATAATATTATACGATATGAATGTCAACAAAATCAAAGTACATAAGAACAGTTTGATATAGGAGTGATCGCAACTTATCTTGACAAGCGCATCATGATCTATGCCACGCTGATGATAGACATCATCCTCGTGATAGCTTATTCATATCTAACGTAGCGTATCGCAAGTCGGATCCAGCCAAAACCATATATAAGTATATGGCCGAAACCAATTTTATAAACTACGTCGGTGGTCGCGTGGCGATATCGTACGTAAAATATTGATCGGCGTCAGCGGTTAAGATGTGAGATAAATGAGGCAAAACAAGTTCACGTATGTAGGGCGAAGACGTTTGTTTTTTCATATACATTTTTAGTTGGGGATAGTTAGTTTTGGTTAGGTTAGGTTCTGTT
Source organism: Orchestes rusci (assembly GCA_958502075.1). NCBI lineage: Eukaryota > Metazoa > Arthropoda > Insecta > Coleoptera > Curculionidae > Orchestes > Orchestes rusci. The sequence goes on from OY293314.1 coordinate 15,747,069, forward strand.
TGGTGAGAGCGAAACATTCAAAAATAAAATCTTAGTGTTGGTGAATGCGCTAAATCGACAAGCTATAGAGGTTTTGTAATCAAAGATGAATATTTTTTTTAGATCAAAGATTCGTTTTTATTCTGCGCAACTTTGTACTTTTTGAAAACAATAAAATGTTTCTATACAGGTTGTCTTGAGAAGCGTGTACCTCTTTTACTATCTCCGTAACGGTAAGGGGTACGAGGTCGGAGGAGGGAAGAAAAGTTACCCTCTTGATGCTCATCGAAGATCCTTTGACTGTGTTGCAACATTTTTTATGTCTGCGCAATACAGGATGAGTTAAAGAAAAATGGGTAATTTTTGCCAAGTTCAAGATTTTATATCTAGTGAAATTTTCATGAAGTATACAGGGTGTCCGGAAATTACGCGTCAGGATTTTGGTGGGCGATTCTTCATGAAAAATTAATGCAACAAACTTCTATACAATTTTTTCAAAAACTTCAAAAATGTTTTCAAAGTACGAATTTTTAATTATTTAAGGTACGGTTAATGTTTAAAGTCGTTTTTCTCGGAAACCGTTAATTCTACGATGATGCAACACGAGCACCTTTTTAAAAAATATTTTGATGCTCTTTACTAATTTGACATCCAAATTTATAAAAAGATTAAAACAAAAAAGTTCTAAGTAATTTTCCTAAGGTGAAGGACAGCTTCAGCCTTTTGTCATTGACGACTAGCGTCAAATTAATAGGGTGAATACAAAGAAACACTAGTGACATGCATGCAAAATTTGGCGAAAATCATTACACTAGAAAAAAAGTTATTAAAAAAAATAAGAAAAAAAAAATATTTTCCTTAATTTTGAGTTTTTGAAAAAATTGTATAGAAGTTTGTTGCATTGATTTTTCATGTAGAATCGCCCACCAAAATCCTGACGCGTAATTTCCGGACACCCTGTTTCGCCCTTCTTCTGAATGATGCCATTTTTATCAAAAACTACACACAAAAAAAGTTTTAAAGAGTCCTTCTTTGAACGTGAAAAAAGGGCACTAAAAAATGACAAATGGATTGCAGTTTTTGAATGCACCATCAGTTCTTTGATTACTGATGTAGGGTGAAAGTTTTCTCGAATTTCAGGCGGTTTCTTTGTTTTGTCCATTTGGGTATATTTCAAAAACTATCCATGTTGGAGACAAAGTCCATATCTGAAAGTTTTATGATTTTCCCCGTTCTTCACTATTATGTTTTCAAATTTTGTACACGACGTTTCGAATTCGAGTTACCACCTTCAACTCCATATTTTCAGGAATCTGTGGTAAGACCTTTCACAGACACCCTGTATATCTCCGATTAAGTCGGCACTATTGCCAACACATCAACATATACTAGTAGGACTTATTTCTGCTGATAGAAATGGTGAAAATAGAAAAACAATTGAACATCTTGTTTTCGATTTATTTTTTACTAGCAGCACACGTCACGGCTTCGCCCGCAATTGTTTGAATGTTATTTGTCTGTATATCTTATAGCTTGCATTATTATTCTTGTATACCTGCATTTGATTTATTCGCTTTGTCAACAAATCTTTGAATTTATGGCAACAAAGCATATTTTGATTTGATTTGATTTGATTATCGGATAATGTTGAAAGCTACACTCATAATGCACAGGAAAGGCTATTTTTTAGATCATGAGACAATTGTAGTTTTTTATTGATATTTTCAATAAGTTATTTATTGATATCTTCACTTATAAGAATTTTGATGTGATAAATAATCTTTTGTCAAATATTGCAAGTTTGAGCAGAACAAAATTGGAACGATCATGAGCTTTAAAAAGAAAGGGATAGTTGGGAAACATTTTACGAAAACACCAATTAATGGAAAATATTTGGTGCAGGTAAAGAAACAACAGTAGCATTGATTTCAGAATAAAAATGTGAGATACGAACGTTTTTGTTCTTAATAAGTTGAAGTAAAATTTTGTTTCATGTGACCAGTCATTTTTGACATAATATTTTCTACCTATCAATAGATATTAAAAGAAAACTGATTTTTAGTGATTATTTAAAAACCCCGCAAACCGCAAATTGTATCGCCAGCGCGGCCGGTACCGGTGTCGCCAAGTTAATTAGATGCTCATAGTTCATAGGATAAAATTGTGGCAATATGTAATTTTGCTATAAGTTGACATTGTTGTTTGTGGTGATGAATGGTCGATTTTTATCAATCCATTGATCCATTGGTGTTCAACCATTATTTATGAATCAAGAGTACACAATTTTTCACTAATTTACGGATTTTGCCATCTCCGCTCCTTTCATTGAATTTTGAAAAACAACGAAACATGTGTTTCATCAATTTCATCACGAATTTCATTCAAGTTTATTATTGTGAAGTTTCAGCTTGATGTGACCCATAAAACATATTTATTCATTAATTTATGATTTTTGCCATCCTCAATCTCTTTCACCCCCTAAGAGGTTGAATTTTGAGAAACAACAAAACACATGTTTCATTAATTTCATTCAAGTTTATTAATATGAAGTTTCAAGTTGATATAACCAAAAATGTATAATTTTTTAGTTTTGCCACTTCTGCACCCCACCTCTTTGCCCTCAAATTTGTGAAAAAAACGAAAAACGTGTTTCGTCAGTTCCATTCAAGTTTATAAATATGAGGTTTTTTGGTCAAAAATACGTCATTTTCATTAATAATTTATGATTTTTAGTCTGAATTTTGGAAAACGACGAAACACAGGTTTTATTAATTTTATTCAATGTCATCATTATGAAGTTTCAAGTCGCTGTGACCAAAAATGCATTCTTTTTTAATTGATCTATGATTTTTCACACCTCCTTTTACCCCCTTAAGAGTTGGATTTTGGAAAACGACGAATCACGTTGTTTCATTGATTTCATTAGAGATTATCAATATGAAGTTTCAAGTCAATGTGACCAAGAATATATATTTTTTCATAAACATAATATGTCATTTCTCCTTCCCCCACTCCTTTCATCCCTTTGGTCGTGAAAATCCTCTCTTAGCACACCTTTAAATATTTAGCAGAACATCTCTTCAAAATTTCAAGGCTCTATCTGTAAGACTTTCGGCTGGGCGTTGATGAGTCAGTCAGGACAAGCTCTTTTATAAATATACAGATACAGATTTGATTTTATTTTTGTTATTTTATTTTTTTTTTGCACAGATCGATGGTGAATAATTTTCTTGGTAAAAAAGTTAATTTGCACTAGAAATAAAGAAGTCAAGACCTCAATTTATCCACAGAAAATCTCTGTATCAAATTTATTCCAAATAAAGAATCAATTGAATGGTTGCTATAATGAAGTTAGCGATACTGCCTATTGTCAACAATACTATTCAACAATTTTGCTGATCATAGCAGGGAATCCTTGATCAGTAGTTGTTTTCGCGAGTTATATTTCATATCATTCTGGCTCGACTTCGCTGGGGCTGTGCGCGCAAGATTAAAAATTCAGTACATAAAAACTATTAACCGCACATGAAAATTTTTAACCAAAAAAACTTTTTCAATTCATTGGTTTCAAATCAGACGCAAAATTACTTTACCAAAAATAATAAACTATTTGACATGTTTGGACATCTCTGAAATTGCTGGAGTCCACAGCTTAAATAGGAAAATTTTTATCACAAGGTTCCAAATTTGAATCCACAAATAACAATAACACCGTAATCTTTTGACGTAACACTGCTAATTTTCATGTTAATCACTGCTGATAAATTTATTATGTATACTTGGTTCGAGATACGCGTGATATGCGTACTTTGAATTTGAATTTTGAATAGGTAGTTAAGCTACCTATACCTATTTTTTCAAAATAATCATTCAAAATTTGGAAAAATAGTCAAAGTATGTTTTCTTACGTCTTCACAAGCGAGCTAATAAAATAAGTGTTATGGTAAATTTATGGTAATCTGTTGATGCTAAGTGAATTTTAAATCCCAATCAATGACTAGCAAAATAGTAAACAAAACAGTGCAACGCGGCCAACATTTTAATCAGACATCGTGGAAGGATTCACAATGTTATGACTTTGGTAAGATAGCATATCAACACCTAAAAGTGGGGCAAAGAATCGGAAATAATTAATCTTCAAACACATAATTGGGTTATGGTTAATTCAGTTGATGATTCAATGTGATCATTCACATTCACGCAATTCATATTTTTCAGAACAATTTCAGCCAAAGATAATACACAGAAAATCCGGGTAATGTTCCTGCGAGCTTTTGAAGGGATTCTAGTAATATAAATCGATATTATGATAATCAACACTGGAAAGCCTTGATCCAATCCATTAACACAATACACATCGCCTAACCTATTCTGCATTTCATATTGCATCAATGTCAGAGGTCAAGACCTGGCATAGTTTCCTCTTTCGTATCAACAATTCTCATGCCAAGAAAAATTGCAAATGCTAATCAACTTTAAGTATTTTTCCAATGGTGCGTATCAAACTGTTACAACATATTTTTATTTACTCTCGAGTTATACAAGTACTTTCACTTCCATTTTTGCACAAGCTTTATGTAAGGATAATTTCTCTTGTATTATGAATGTGCAAAAATACTCGGTTAATGTTTATTTAACTTACTGGGTTCATTGTATTGGACAGTGAAAAACAACGTCGGTAGGTACCTGTTAATTTAATAAATAACAGATATTATGATCTTCATTTGAATTAATTATATTTTTCCAGTTATTTTAAGAATTGCGAACCTCGCAGCACAATGAACCAACCAAGTCTAAAGTAGATAGAAAGATAACGCGAATCCCAAATCTTCCCAACCAAGAATCTCTTCTGTTTGAAGGTCTAAACCAACTCCTTCAATAAAAGGAACTATAGGCATAATGACAGATAAAAAATCTTTGTACGAAGTCAAAAAAAAAAAAGAATGTGTGTGCAAGGAGTTGCTTCTACTATTAATTTGTTGCTAACTGGTCCATGAGGGCTGAAATCAGTTTTTTTCACCCTTTGTCTGGAATCTAAACTTATTTAGTCATCTCTAATGTAGGATCTCTAAGCATATACAAGGCAAATTCTACAAGTCTGAGGATCTACCTCTTCAGCTACCTGCCTGATAATTCCCCAACTTGAAAGGAAATTGTTGTAGGTTACATGGGTTCGATGATCTCAAGCTTTGAATAACTGAATGCAAGAGAACGAAGAGGATTTGTTCACACCAATGACACATGGAAATGTTTATCTTACTCTCATTAATATCAATCAGTAATCTTATGCATATTATATCATACAAATGATAGTAAAGCAATGGGGAACTTGCCTCAATTTTTTTTATTGCTGATTTCGAAAGTCCATGAAAAATAAAGAGACTCGTATTTTTTCTTTTTGATGTTAGTCGAAAATTGACGAAGATATAACGCTTTGAAGTGTGCTTAAATTGCAATGTTATGACGTCATAACATTGTAACACCATGCTCAGTATAATATCTATATGTACAAAACTTTAAACTTGAATAACTATTGGAAAAATAATATTTTTACGAAATAAAAAAAATACGTATCGATTTTTTTTCGATTTTCTTCAGTTTGCGATAAAAAAAATCCATTTAATTTTTCATGCAAGTTTCCCATTTTGATCTCCCTCACAAACCCAGACAATAACGGAAAACTACAAAACAGATAATAACAGAAATAAAAATATCTTCCGATCCTGCTACGTTTTTTGTAATTTATACCTAGTGTATGTATATTTATGAGTGTGGAAATTAATATACTCAGTAAATGTATGATTTGTTTTTACCAACTGGGTTCGTTGTATTGGTGACAACGGAAAAACAACGGAAAACTACAAAATATATAATGACGAAAATATCCTTTTTTGTTGCTACTTTTTATTTTGTTATGATGGAATTCACAGTGTATGTTTTGAAGGTTTTTTGTTACCTACCCACCATCAATAATTTAGTATTTAATTGCGAATTAATTGATTTCTATTGACGCGTGACGTTTCAATCATAAATAAAATGCAATAAAACGTAATTAACAAATGCAATGAAAATGATTTAATATGATGATACAAGTGCTACGAACATATTTGAAAAAATCGAGTTGATAGGTATAGTGAAAAACAACCTTTGAAAAAACTAAAGTTTTAGACCGAGATAAATTTAAAATTTTCTAACAGACAACGAAAAACAATAATAAAAAATATATACATTTAGTACACGCGAAACGTAGGATTTTGAATGAAACAATGCTATTTTACTTGATTTTTTTCAATTGTAGTTTTTGGCTTGGTTGTATCCAATTTTTATACCAAATAGAAAAATATACACAATCTGAAAAATGTAGATACAATACTTGATAAAGATATGAATGAAGAATCGTGACAAATTATTTTAAAGAACTTCACAACATGGAAAAAAATCTGAGAAAAAAGTATGCCCTGGTATTTTATCAAAAATTAGTTTTTTCATTTTTTTTAAAACTGTTGCCTTGATCAAAAAATGTTATAAAATGCACGAAAAGTATTGTTTACGTTTAATACAGGGTGGCGTTAGGGGAAAATAATATTTGAAACATATTATGTTTCAAATAGGTTCACCTTCCTTGTTCCAAACATGTCGGTGAGGTTGACTGTGGAAAAAATTGAACAAAAAACTAAAAAACCTATAAAAAGTTGGTACCATACGCAATACGAATATATTAGAGAGCAGGAAAATAATGGTCATTTCTTTTCTTCTGGAGGTCTCAAGATAAAGTCAATAAAAATTTTAAAAAATTGTTGATCTAAGATCTAAGATTTCTTGATTTCTTGATAAAGTTGTAAACCAAATTGATGAACACCAGATGAGATGAGTTTCTGAATTTATTCCAAAAAACAATTTTTATCGGGGATTTGTTATTATATAAAAATATGTTATAATACGGGATATCATTGTGATAAGACGTCAGCTCAGTTTGATAAACCTTCAAATTTGCAATGAGTTGTAACTTTTAAGATTCAATTATCAGGAATTATTATGGAAAGAAAAAAAAATACATTAAATAAATAAAAACTCACCATTTCCACTATAAGAGTCCCTAACACTATAGATCAAATCCTGAAACTCGATATTCACCGGAGGCCTTTTGGCAATTCTATTTAATTGTTTCAAGGGTAAATCAGCCCTTATAGGTAGTACTTCAGTCATCTTATCTTATCAAACAATTTTCATCCCACTAACTGAATGTTTTTCAAAATAACGTTTGGTATGCCGGTCAGAAACGGTGTTTTCTCTTCGACTGCCCGAGCGCGAGTAAATTGTTCGGGTACTGTAAAGATTCACTTTCTCCACTTCTGGTGGGTACTGCTGGTATTAGATTCTTCCGGTGTGCGGGCCAACGCGCTAAGGTGACGGAGAAAAGTTGCATTGTGTTTTTTTCATTGAAATGAAAGCCGTTAAATAGTGATGAAAAAATGAAAACAATAATATACATTTTTTTTAATTTGGTATTGATGGTCGTTTTTTTCAGTTGCGTTGTAGTAAAGTTGTTTCAAAGACTATTTGGATTGTACCGAATGTAGAAGTCAAAAGTTTTTCGTTCAGTAGATTAATGAATTTTAATATTTTTCCGAGAATTGTCAAAGAATTCCAGTTGAATGTTATCATGAAATTATAACGAAATATAGTGCGATAGCCTTGAGATTATGACATTGTGTGTACGGCATTCTGATTAACCTGAACCTCCAATGTTCTATCCACTACACATCGTAGTACACATACTTATTAACATTGTGTTTTTTATTCCGACAATCAATTATCACAGGTAGAAATGATATCACGTGAGAAATTTAACATAATTATATGGAGTGAGATTTTGTAAATTACCATGTTTATGTATCTATCAATAGGCTTTCTTGGTTTGTTAGAAATTTTGCAATCAATTTCAAACCAATTTAAAAATACAAAGTTCATTCGAGATGTTTTGATGATGTCTCCAATTTGTGAGTATTTATATCAAATGTCTGCTCTGAATACGTTTTTATTTATTGGTAAAAACCTTGCAATATTTTTTAGACTAACATCCCGATAAATCAAACTCATTGACATTGAAAAATTATCAGAACTTGACATTGTATCTTCGTATTGGTTTCCTATGAGTTTGAACTACATAGGTATTTTTTCATAATGTAGCTGATGCTTGGTCAATGCTTTTCTGCGGTCACGTCACAGTATTTGACGTTTGGCAGTATGTCGTAGATTGATCGCTACACATGTGACATTTGTCAAATTGATCCGAAAGACCTTTGTCTAGACGTACGTGATTTTTTTTTCAATGTGTAAGAGAGAGACGGAAAAGTATGACGTAACCGCAGGAAAGCAATGAACAGACTTCAAATTCAATTTGTCTTTGAATAATTGGCAGCTAGTAATTGACAGATTTCTTCTCGTAGTATGGAGGCTTGTGACCTTGAACGCATATATGTCAATGTAAATGGTGATGGTGGCCAGACGGGCTAGAGAGAAAAGTAGAAACACTGTCTTGATGTTTTTTGATGCTTCTTGTTAGGTTTTTAGTGTTTTTGGACAGTTGGCTGAGACTACAGTGATAATAGTCACTGTAGCTGAGACGTGGTCATTGTTATTGTATGAACGCACTGTGAAAGTTTGAGTTTGCAGTATTATCACAGAGTTTTCATAAACTTGCATTCAAATCTTACACATTCAGAAGTGGGATAGATCTGCGGCAAAGCGGCTGTGAATAATAACTGGAAAAACATATCATAGTGGGTACACCGCCGGCGCCGGAGATGCCCTCACGAAGTGGAAACCATCAATCAATCAGCTTTCCTGCAAAATCGTATCTTTTCTGTCATAGCAAACGGTGGTTGTGGAAAATTTTCATATACCCGGATAAAACACAAGCCATTCTCGTATTTCGGAAAAGAAACACCATATCCACGCCGGTGGAGGTAAATGTGGTCAAGGTTCCTTGGAGCGGATTGTGCGATGGTTTCCTTGTAATCCCGCATGAACAGGAAAAGCGCTTTAGCTCTAGCAGTAGCAGGAAAGCTACTGATAACCAAAGCCATCATGAGATCGATTCTAATATACGGATTTTCACATGAGGAGAGTCTGAGAACTGGAGAATATGTGTCTCCGCAGAGCAGTCGACGCTTCAATGCTGACACGGAATGTGGAGATCCGTATAGCATAGGATTCGACATCGGTACGACAATTCATAAGGGACAAGGACAATAAATTGTCCATGCGCTCGGTTTTCTGGTGGAGTCCGACCCACCAGAAACCAAGGGGCAGGTAAGAAATCGGCCAAGAAACCAGCTTTAGCTGTAGCTTTGGGTATCCATATCTGGGAGATGCGCGAGTAACAAAAGCCATGAAATCTACAAAAGAAACCAGACACTCATTCTTTTTCGTTTTTTCTTTCTCGTTTGAGAGATTTAGTTAATACCCTTGAGTAGAGAAAACTCCCGCGTCAATATTCACGCGGCCTGGAAACATGAACAGAGGCGAGGTTTATTGAGTAGAACCTCGCACAAACTGCTTACACCCCAAAACGAAAAAAAAATGTTTTTCATCAATCAGTTCACGAAGTAGTTAGTAATAGTAAGTGTTTTTAAAAATAGTGACTGTAAATAACATAGTTAATACTCGATTGGTGATTTCTATAGGTGAAATACTTTACATTGGTGTCGGAAGTGAAATCAATCGTTGTTTAGTTAAAGAGGGAGATGGAAAAGCGTGACTTGGATACGAGTGGGAAGAAGAATGATTTATAACATAGGCTTCGTGAGGCTTTATCGAATAAAGCCATCGATCCCGCTACGTTTCAATTTAAGGTTCCTGATCCCAACGCTGTTGAGAAATTGTCGAGAAAAATGGCAGAAAAGTTGGAACGGAAGTACAAAGAATGTTCTAAAGCTATGGAAGAAAATTCTGGAAAACAGTTGCAGGAGAAGTTCGAAGAACCTTTTAGAGCTATGGAAGAGAACTCGGGGAAATTGGAGAGGTTGGAAGAGAAGCTCGAAGAATCTTCTAGAGCTATATGGAGGAGAAAATTAAGGAACAGCTGGCGGACAACTACAACTAATTGATTGATCAGGTAGCAGAAAAAATCGGGAAACAGCTAGGAGATACGGTGAAGACTCTGGAACAAGAAAAGGAGCAAATGACAAGGCAAGTGGCAGTGATCATAAAATAACCAGAGGAAACAATCGTGAGCCAAGATACGAGTGCTGATACAGGCTGATACTGCCAGACTCCATATGGAAGCCCCATAGTTTGATAATACAGCTATCATGAAACGATTACCATCGCCAGTTCGAAGCAGCAGCAAGGGCAAATGGATGGACTGAAACCAGCAAAGCCCCGACATCAACTCTAACACTAGCAACGGAAATCCTGCAGACGCTGAACACCCAAGAGCTGGAGGACTACGATGTACTATGGTCAAGCACCTGGAGCTTCGATATGGACATACTCATCTTAGAGCACGTTTATCACTCTCAGAAGACCAACGTGAGCCTGCACAAATTTCAAGCTAACGTAGCTCGACTGGCTTATCTAACTACCCTATCAGCATGTGTTACGGAGAGACTTGCAGTTCAGGTCTTTTTGGATGCATGGACTTGGAAACCAGGAGATACGGCATTCCCTGATACTTCATCGTTTTGATAGACTGGTTCAAGGACAGGCCAAAGTCCTGGATTCTGAAGAGGCGAAGCAGTCTGTCAAGGTTTCAGCGCGCCTGAGACGGATGAAAGAACAATATCTCACGGAGGAAGACTCCCTCGCAGCAAATTTGAGAAGAGTCATCAAAGAACAAAGAAATGGAGACCTCTAAGCGAAGGGAGCTGCGGTGCTGAAACTGTGGACAGCTTGGCCATATTCCTAGCCGATGCAAGAAGAAGAGATGGGCACCTTAATCGACATCGATTAACTAGAGAGGGCTGATGCGAAGGGAACTGTATGCCTTCCCAATGCTGGTTACTGACACTGAAAAAGAAATCATCATCGGAATGGACTGCTCCTGAGCACACGGGAGAGATGGTTAGTTGCCACCTTTTCGCAAGACCTGGATAAAGGACAAAAACAACGATTGAGAGGCTGGATAAGAAAGTTCAGAGACATTTTCGACAGCGGAAAATGACTGGATGAATGAGGCCCGGCACACAATCAACACAGAAGGACCACGACCAATCCGTCAAACAGCTTGAAGACTACCTTTGGTCAAGAAGGAGGAGACGAACAAGATCATTAAAGACATGGAGAAAGGCGCTATCATCGAGCCTTCTAGTAGTTCGTGTTCATCGCCAGTGATGCTAGTCAAGAAAAAGGACGGTTAAACTTGGTTCTGTGTGAACGTGACGAAGAAAGAAAGCTACCCGCCGCCACGGATCGATGACACTTTGGACACCATGAACGGATCGAATACCTTCTCAACCCTTGACCTGAAAAGATGATATTGGCAGGTAGTGAAAACTACTTTCAGCGTTACAATAGTGTTAATACTGTGGACCTTGGCTTGATTACGACCTAGGTATTGTTCTTACTGATAGGCAAACCGAGATATTTATTATTTAGGGTATCATAGATTGGGTTGTCAAGTAAAATTGTTTGACAATAGAAGCAGGAAGTTCTTTCCTCAAACTTGATGTAGGTCGTTCACTACCCCAACCCTCGAAAAGTGAGAGGTCAATTCAACAATCTATGACCACAAAAACTGTCGGATATCTCCAGGTGTACAAGTATTGCAAGAACTGATATGGAACCCTACAGAAACTTGGGATAAGTGATGTGCAAATACAAATAGTATATGTTTAGATAATAAATTTTATTGAAGAAACTATATCTACTTATGAGAATAAACAAAAGCTTATTTTTCAAGCCTAATTTAACTAAAGACTTCTTCAAGAAGGGCCTGCAGCTGTTTCTTGCGATTAAGGTATATACGGAGAATGCTCTTGATGAAGGAGGAAGGTCTCATTCTCGTTCTTCATATATCGTTGCGCAAACTTTGTAATAAGACTTATTGAAATTCCGAGTGAAATTCTCAGTTGATATCAAGGGATATCAAGGGACAACCTTGAAAAAATATTTGATAACACTATGCTTTTACGGTTGAAAAAAATAACCATGGCCAGCAGCAGTCATGATCTTTTATTTTCAAAATTGATCCAACAGTTAAAAAAAACAAAATTAGAAACAAATCATTGCTAATATTCTTGTCTGCATTTTTTCTCCTCATCGCCGACAAAAAAGGCTAATTAACTGAGTGCTAACTCATCATCAGTCAAATGATAACCACATTTATAAATTGAAATTTATAATCTCTGCTACGTTTTTTTCTAAAATGTTAATGAACCTTTTCGAAATGCTCTCATCAAAACGTAGCTAATGTGAAATCAGAACATTTCAGAAAAAGCCCGTTAACACCCCTGCAGAAATACTGTATCCATTATAATTAAAGACATTACGTCTCGGATACGGCTTGGGTTGAACAAAAGGTGCTTATTTTGTTGTACTTTTTAAGAACATGTTCTTTGCAGGACTGTATTCAGCAGTTTCAGTCATACATCGGCCAATGAGACGTGCCACACGATATGCCGGGACATTCTTGTTGATTCATAATTTAAAAAAAGATCCATGTGATAAAACTATCTGTCCATATTTTTTTGGCGCTCACGTCATTGTAGCTTGTAGCTGCCATTCTTCCAAACGCTATTGTTCAAATAAGGCTGTCTAAAATTTCACGATGCGATGAAGGAATATGCAGACTTCCCGTACAAATTGTCCAACTGATTTTTGATAAGTAGGAAGGGCGTGTTACTTTTTAGAAAAAATATCCAATCACAACTCGAAAAAGCACTCACATCGACTCACTCAAACGAGAAAAAGATATGCAAATCACATTCCCTGGCTGTTATTGGCCACTGTTCCTTTTTTTAATGTAAAGTTATTAGGCATTATGTTAGTAAACCATCATAAGCATCAGAGTTCTTGACATAAGCAACTGCAGTGGACATATTTTCGCAGAAAACTCTACCCACTCCACCTCTGCATACTTTAAAACTCGCCTGCATCAACATCAAGCGAAGTGGACTTTCAAGTTTGTTGAAAGACAAAGTTTGGTTCTTCATCATAAAAACACTCGGAAATGAACCGCAATTCCTATTGAGTTGTGTCCCGCTAATTTAATTAGAAACATATACAGTCTTTGCTCTCTTCCCAATATAAATATAGTTTATTTTTCAACATGATGGTGTAGATAAAAGATCACAAGCTCTGGCGGAACGTGCTTTTGATGGGGTAATGGCATTTTTTATGTTTGTCCTTTGCAAATCCCAGAACTATTTTCGAACGGACGCAAATCGGCGAATTTGAACAGATCGTGCAAAATGCATTTGTTGACGTGAATGACCCCAGCGTTGAACGGAATGCAGATAAGTCCTTTGTACATTGAAGGATAAATATAATTGCGTCAATTTGTGAAACTGACTTTTGTTACAAGCAATTCGATTGCACGTTGTGAACAAGTAAGTAGCTCGAGAGAAAATAGATTTTATCGAATAGTTATGTTGTGACAGTTTCGAAGAAGAAAATGAGATTTCTTGCAACACTGCAACAGCCTTCAACTAAAACGCATTCACCTACTTATCAATACGAAAAACGATGAGTTTTGACTTTTGCAAAACAAGTTTTGGGGTCAAACTTACAAATCTAGTTTCTTTTGATAATAGAGAACTGGTGATGTGATTATACTTGTAATTGATAGGTCGACTGGTTGTTAGTGAGACAAAGGTAGAGATTCAGTGATCTTGTCTGTTTTCAGATATAAAGAGAATTACTGAATGACAAAAAGAACCATCCCATGATGACCAATACGGGGGACGAAACATGGGTATCAAATCAGACCCCATTCATCACAATAGAAGGGACCATATAATAGACGAGCGGGAAAAAGGTTAAAATGAGAATTTTGCTTACTATTTTTTTTTTTTTTTTTTGGTAAATCATCATGGTGAGTTTTTACCAGAAGGTCGTACGGTCAATAAAGAAGATAACCTGGCAGTTATGAAGCATTTGAATGAAGCAACACGAATAAAACAACCGGTTTTGTGGCAAAACATAATATCTATCACGCGGCGGAAACTATAATGGGGGCATGGGGGACACTTTCAAAGTGCTAGCTCTACGTTCCAACAACGTTTTTGAATCTTGTATAGAATAAGATTTGAGCTACTTTGTAATTACCTGGCAGGAACGTGAGGACTGAGACGTGATGCTCTAGACGGAAATCGAGGCTCAAACACTGCACTTGATTTAATTGTGTTTCTTGCATTTTCTCTAACTGTTTGTTGCTCTTGTTATTTAAGGTGGAGGCTCTTCCCGATTTGCACTGCTTATTGTGCTGCACCAACCTCGCCGATTCTGTACCTTCAAGTAACTCACCAGCAAGCTTTTCATGGTAGAATGTTCTCTCGCCGAGGGCTGTACCAAAAATATCGTATCAAAGTCAAAGAGGATGTGTGAGGCACTCAGTCTCTGCATATCTGCTCTAAGGTGGCACTGCCCTGCCAGCAGCCCCAAATTATCTGAGTACGCGTTAGTCGCAGTACTTCGTCAGTCAGTTTTTCCTACGGGTTGCCGATTCTATCCTCAGTTTTGGCCCCGGTGTTGCATGCCAATTTATGAGATGTTTTTCACTCAACCATCCCTGTACTGTCGCTTCAACCGTCTTTGTGGACACTCTTATCAACGATTCAGCTCTTCTGAACGGTAAGGCTGTGCCGGCTCTCGCCAGCTCATCATCAGCTTTGATATTCGCCCTTTTTTCCCAGCTTGGTATTCAGATCAGTTTCACTCTGTTATTCCTTAGTCTCCAGTCTCTCAGGTCGTGAAGGCAATCTATCGCGATCTTCGATGTGAGCCTGACTTTCTGAGAGAGCTTGCTTGCAGCTCAGTCTAGCAATCTCTTGTGCACATGCTTTGGTTGCGTGAAATTCCGAGAAAGAAAGAATCTAGAGAAATACTGAGGATCGTGCAGGGTTCGCTGGCATATATGCCGGCCCCAACATCATAATGCGTCCTTGAGGCGTCCGGGTAAATATCAAAGCAGACGTCTGTAAAAGAAAGGTCTGCGTTGATAAGGTTCCTGACAAATTTGCCATTTCACCAGCCTCTGTCTGACGTATTAACATAATTTAACAGAGACCATTCAAGATAAAAAAAAAATCATCAGACAAAAATGCTGCTGCGAAGTCTTCCTACAACCTTGACTTGAATCTAATGATGGTCGCCGGAATGACCTGCGGACGTGAATGATATGACGTACACTGTAATTATTTTTTTTTTTGCTTCAATAATTTATAATCCTTCACAATTGAGATGCCACCTTGGCGACATCGTTGTACCAAACACAAACTGACCCAGAATTACAACTTAATTTGCTTAATTTAGACGCACGTTGTTCACACGTCATTCCGGCGACGATTATTGAACACTCGGTCTAGATGAAACCTTTTTTTTCTAATTTTTTGTACAAACCTTCCACTCACGTCTTTACATATCATCAAGGAGACAATTTCAAGTACATATATGTGAATTTTCAGGCGTCAAGGTTACTTCTAAAGTGGTGTCAGACATCCATAAATTCGGCATTTGCTTTATTTTCTGTTTGTCTATTGTATCAGAGACCGTTGAGCACAAACAAAATCGATGGACAAAAATGACACTTCCTGATGGTACCCTCAACCACCTTTGAAAATTTCAGCCGGAGTTAAAGCCATAGTAGGTTTGTCCGCGGCGCCAGCTCTTCGTCTATAAAAAGTGGAAAGGTAGTTTCTTTGAAAAAATCATGACTATATAATAGAGTTATACTGATAAATTTTCGGCCGTAAATTTGTAAAGATTTTTTCGGACTATATTAATTGTAGGCCGTAATAACTTATGAAATTACTTCATAATATACAGGGTGTTTTAGTGAGAGTGGCCACCGGCTAATCTCGGAAACTACTCGCTTTGAAGGTTCATAAAAAAGTGGTCACGAGAAAATGCTAGAAATCACTTTCTAGTTCAACATTTTCTCATCAGGAAGCGCAATTGAAAGTTGAAAATTAAAAATCTACATTGCTCATCCGTAAATTCTCAAATAAAGGTACATCTTTATTAACACCGTTGGAAAGCTTGGACAATTTCTGATCTTTTTGATTCAAGGCTCATTGGCGTACCGTTTCCTGTGAAATTGCTATGAAGCGAAATTTGAATTATGAACAGTTATTTTGATTTTGTCACAAAATTTCAAATGAAACGGTATAATTCTGATCACAAAGGCGGAAAGCAGATCAAATATGCGTGAAAAAAACAGAAAACAGAAGTTGGATATCTTTTCTCGTTTTCGAGTTACTGTCGAGACAAAAAAAATTGACACTCACAGTTGGCTATTAGTGATAAATTAGCTGATCACTTAACAAGTGCGGAAAATTAGTTTTTCCGCACAAAACCATTTTCTGCAAGTGTTAGGCACAATAGTTTTTCTACAGACGTGCGTAAACAAGGATATAATTCGAAATTTAATTAAACCGAACTATATGACAAGCAAACTATTAGGTAATTGAAAGAAACTAATTATTTGGAAAAAGCTAGTTCTAGAAAAAAAATTGTTATTATTTGTTGCAATTAACATGGTAGGTAACCAAAAACGGTCAATTATAGGCGATACTAATTAAATTGTGAGCATTTTGTAAGCGTCTTTGGTGTTGACAATATTGGTGACACTGTTTCTTCTTGACTTGTCATTCTGGTGCTGAATCAATGGTCCATTGTCAGCAGTATTATCAATTTCAAACGAAAAATGTGTAGAAGGCGAGAGCAAATTTTCTCCTTTAGAACATAGAATTTGGTTTGCTATGTGTTTTTTGTTCCCTATGGATTCGTTCACATATGATTCTGCAACTTTTGACCAGAGACGTTTCAAATTAGTAATATCCACTCCAGCGTCGACCAACATAGAAAATAGTAGGTATATTGTAGTCCTAGTCGGTGAAGTGACATTTTTCCAGGCTGAAAGAAGAACTGTAAGGGTGAGCTTTAGCGAGGCCGGACACTTCTTGAAGCCTGGAAAAATTACTTTATCGCCGTGGTCTACACATTATTTTTCTGCTGACAGAGAAAAACAGTAAAAAAAGTACAGGACTTTATAAAAAAAAGCATGCCTGAGCTGGGATTTGAGCCCAGGTCTTTCCGCACGCCAGGCTAAGATCGAACCACTGAGCCACCGGGGCTGGAAATACTCAAGTTTCAGGTTTCGGCCGCCATGTTGCATTTTTCTTGTATTAGTCACTGTAAAACAAACAGCGACGTGAAAGTGTGAACTTTACTTTGTATCCTGAATGTATAGGATTCAATTTACTCAGAATCCATAAGAAATATTTGAATAAGATGGTATTACATTCCATTGAATATCAATATACCTATTATGATTCAATCACATGTATTCAGAAAATAACCTTGTAACGCCCTCTATTAGAAATAGTTGAAAACAAATTTACCGCCTAGACATTTTTCACCACCTTGTCAGCCTAGCCTTAGAAAGTCCCACTTTCTCGTCTCTTTGGCGTCAGTGAAATTCAGTTTTAATGTCGTGTCGGCAGAAAAATTATTTATTGTGTGTCATATTGTTTTAGTCCGTGCCTTGGACAAACTACACGTGATTAGACATAGAGAAACGATATTGAACTAATCAGATGTGTTGGCTTATATCACGAGACCTTTCAATCGTTTCCCTTTGTTTGATCACGTGTAGTCTGTTTACAATGATGACTTTTGATTGTTAATATTGAGTGTACTCCATGGATTATTGTACTTTGTACTTGATGCTCATATTATTTTTTTATTATAATAACATTAGAATAAGTGCAATATACAAGGTGTTAGTAAGTTAGTGCGACAAACTTCAGCAGGTATGGTAGGTCTGTATAAAACCGGTGCATATCCTCACCGGTTTCAGAGCAATCAATAGATCTTCAGTTTTCAAGAAAAATTTTAACAGCCCGTATCTCAGAAAACGAAGCATCTGCGAACATATCCCACACAGCCACTTTGGAATATTCATCTGACATGCACATGCCATTCATGTTCCAGAAGGTATACACATTATCGATAGAGCATAGCATATGCGATTCATGTTCCAGAACGTAAATACATTTGCGATAGTGCATGGCATGTCCACTGAATGTCCGTAGTATAGATTCGAATGCCTCCTTATAGTCCATCATATTATCATGTTCTTGGCACATGCAATGGATATCATCACTCATCATCAGATATCAATAATGCATTTGCAAAGCACAGCATATAATTAATAATCAAGAAACATTTTGCGGCTTATTGGTTTCAAGAAAGCTTTATGTAGCTTTTAAGGTGGTTCTACTTGAGTGTCATGTTTCAAGGAAGCTTTAACTCAAACCAGATCCTAAAATGAGGTTTTAACATAAGCTATAGAGCTCACTGATAAAATCAATAAGAAATTGGTTTCAAGCAAGCCTTATGGAGGTCATGTAATATCTTTGTTACAGATGTTTACTCCTAAAACTTCGTTAAGAACTTTATGCTGTAACTTTGACTCAAAATGATTTTAAGCAATCGGATATATTTACACCATAAAACCATGATAAAGCCTATTTCTTTGGAGGTATATTTGGTTTTATTCAAGTCGACGAAAAAGCATGTTTGCTTATTGCTTAGAATAAAACCTTGATAAGCCCTCTTGAATGAAACAATTTTGTTAATTTACTATGTTCTAACATGAGCTCAAATGCAAATGAATGGTCTCAAATCAAGAAATCGGGGCAGTTCAAAAGACAAAGACGGAGGAATTATTGAAACTCTATAAAAACACGTGAAAGGGTATCAGATAATCAATAATCAGAAAAAGATCAAGAACCCATTGAATTGACTAGAATTTTTCAGAACATAGTTACCTTTCATTCTTATTCATTCTTGCACAAATTCGTCTGATTCTGATCATTTTTCAATTTTACCATGATGCCTTAAAAATATATAAATATACCTATATTTAAACGCAATATTTTCTAGGCGCTAGTGTTTTGTGTGAGTATTTAATATACATTCATCAAAAAATCCACATTCGTTGGTACATACTTGCATGATACAATAGTTTATTTGATAATAATATGGCTCGTTCTGAGATTGAGATGTTCAAATAATAATATGGAAACCTCTGCTTGTCCGTTTTTATCAATTTCAAGCAGGGGATCTCATAATTACTGACCAAAATACAACGAAAGAGCTCGCATAAAAAAAATAGCTCCTTAATACAACTACAAGTACAAGAAAAACCGGTTCTATGACATAACAAATTAGCAAAAAGTGTTTTATCAATGTCTTTGAACAAGTCAGTGTTACGGCCAAACGATTGTAAGACTAGTCAACCAGTTTTAAACCGCATATTGTAGATATGTAGGGTTTTATGAGTGCTTTATCGTTTACTTTAAATGTTGCACTAAGGTTTTATAACAAGCTTCAAAATAAGCCGTAACAGCCTCCTTAGGTCCTTAGGAGTGGACCTTCAGGGTTGTAAATTTTACAACTTTTAAAGTTGTATCGTTGTTTTAATGATATCTTTATACTTTATACCTAATTGGCTTCAAGGAGGTTTTATAAAAAGGGCCGCTACAACCTTCTGTAGGCATTGATAAAACCTAAAATGTTTCCTGGGTATGAATATAACATAATATTCAAACTGTTCGGTTGTTCAAATATTGAATTCCAGAAGTCAAGTTACAAACTTTACCTATTGTTGAAGTTGATGAGCACCCCGTCATTATTTTGTTATGGTTGACCAATGGTCGATGGATGACTCATTACAGATTAATGGGTTGACCCCTTTGACTTGACTGACAATTTGTATCTTATCTTCTTTTGTTGCCAGTGTTCGCAATCTATTTTATTTTTATTGATGTAATTGAATTATCACATGCATGAAATTGACAATAATTATTAACTTAAATATTATTGATATTAAAATGTGTACGTCATCATCAAAGAAAGTTTTGTAGGAATTTCCCAAAAATGAATCATTATTTTATCTTCCTACATGAATTCCCAGAGTAGTCTAAACTCCTTACCCTCCCATTATTCTCTGCGCGGATGATTGAAGTCAGGTGACTATAATACAAACTATAATACACATTCGCAATGAGTGTTCATGCTCGTGGACGTACTTTCCTCTGCTACTCCGTACGCGAAATGTCATTTTTCATTGATGACTGTTGTCTGTTGTTGTTGAGTGAGTTCGAGTATCCGCTCTGAACACTCGGAGCGCCAAAAATTGTACGTGCTTTATGGCCGATTGCACCAACCTATTTTGAGGATACTTAACGCTAAAGGACCCTTAACTTGACAATTTTGCATGAAAAACTGTCAAGTTGAGGGTTCCTTATCGTTAAGTATCCTCAAAATTGGTTGGTGCAATCGGTCATAAATGGACAATTTCGCGCTCGGAGCGTTTAGAGCCAATACTCGAACTCGCCTGTTAGTTGTTGCTCCGGCTCCAGAGTGTTGCCTTGAATTGATGACTTCATCAGAAATATCTCAAAAAATGTCCATCCAACGTGAAATATTGACTGGTAAGTCTTATGCATGTTTTATGCTTTGCCGGGTTCATACAATATTTAACATAGTCATATGCGCTGTCGTGATCAGAAGCATTATAACTCTAATTGTTCAGTAAAATTGGCACAAGATGGCGTCGAATCGTGCATCAAGGGCCGTTTGTATAAACCCTATGAGCACAGCACTATTATAGTTCACTGTTGATCTGCAGTTCAACATGAACATTCTCTTAGTGATCTGCGATTATTACAGTTCATAGTGTTTATACAACCGGCCCTAAATGGTGGAGTTACAATTTTTTTAGGATTATGTGTAAGGATTTTTGGCTTTTATCTTGGAAACGGTGCTTTGGACAAAAATGTGGTCTTAAAAAATAAAGCTGATCAAATGTCTCTTCAAATGTTAAATCCACTTTTCTACTTGAGTGATAAAGTTTTTCAAATATGACCCGTTAAATATGAATAACTGTCAAGAAATTGGTATCGATTTGGGTTTCTTGAAAATCGTCTCGTGATAACTTTTCTTATTACTTTCTCAGTTAAACACTAAGACCACATTTCAGGGCTGCGACAGGAGGAAATGAAAATCTGCCTGACATAGATTGATCTGATTTTTTGATGTCTATGTATTGTGTAAAAAACGTGAATAAACGTCACATATTTAAAATCGTTGTTTTATTCTGCTTAATCAACAAAATATCATGGGTCTTATAAATGATAGTGAGCATGTTCCAGGCACATACAGGAATGCTCGTTCCTGGCATGTGCCTGGGGTACATCTCTGGCATGTGCCCGCTGCACGTCCTGGGGACACGTATCTCGTGGCCAATTTCCCATGCTTCGCATGTCCCCGCGGCACATATCAAAATGTCTTTATCATGTGCCTGGCGTGTCCCATGAACATCCAATGCACGTGCTATGCATATGAAGTGAAGTGTAGGACGTAGGATGTTTATATAGCAAACTGCGTTGCAAACTGTCATTATTTTTTCATGCAGAACTACCTTCTGAAGTTTGTCGCCCTCATTTACTAACACCCTGTATACGTGAAAACATGCAACGGAATACGTAAGTATATCCGTAAACGCAAACCTGAGAAAAAACGAAGTGCGCTTACCCATATATCAATTACCACCATTGAACTCCATACCACGTACCTGGAAAGGACCCGGTCGTTGTCTTCAACGAATCGTAAAGTGTGTCATTTCTGTCCATATTAATGCCAATGGGTTAGAAAGAGACAGGTATCCGCAACTATCGCCATCTCTCTCTCCACCTCATCCGTATAGGCCGATGAGTTAGAAAGAGATAGGAATCCGTAACAATCGCTATCTCTACTTGATTCACTCTCAATGAAAAGCGGGTCCGTTCCAGGTTCAAAATAATCAACTAAGCCGGCGGTAAATCTACACTGGCTGTCATAATATTACACCTCAGATGGTCACGTGATTTTTATGCGCCATAGCCTGTCTTTCTTGATAGCCACGACTCATCGCGTGTAGAAATATTAGTAGTTGGCAAGATTTGGTTTTACTGCATGCAGGCTGTAGTTTTTATAGCTATTGAAGCGCTCTCCCTGGATTCAGCAGATCTTACCATTGCTTTTTTCTCATCCTTATCACCAGTAGATCTACATATTCCCAATCTTCCCTCACAATCGCAACAGTTTGATGAGTAGTTGAGTGGAAAGAGACTCTTCTTGGACACCGTCGCTATCATTGTTTGGCTGAAGTATTTCCACTGAGTATATCGTGATATTCACAACCGCTCCATGGATTTTGTGTTATTGTGTTTATCCGAGTATGCATCAAAAAGTGATCACCGCTGTTCAATTGTTTTTTTTTCATGTGCCCGATTGATATAAGAATGAAAGTGGTCCAGAACATTTCACAGCAGGATGCTCATCAACTTTGATACAATAAAATTCTTTGAAGAATGCGTTGATTGCAAGTCCGAAAATGTCGTGTTTTCACGATTTTCGACCTAAGCCCGTACTGCTACGAGACAGCAAACTTTAGATTCGTATTCAGCACTACATAAGACATAGTAAACTATATAGTTGTTGGCACCCCATCAGTTATTGGCACATTTTTCATAAAATAATTAAATTTAAGGCGTAGACAATAATTTCGTCAAATTTCAATAACTGTAATCTATCTGACAACATTGCTTTGCAACGTAACCGGCAACACTGCCACCTAACGTGTAATTTAGTTTTGTTGTGACTGGTGAAAAGTCTGCATGTCGTTGGTTCTGGAAAGATCAGGTGAGTTTTTCACAATTTGCTAAGGATTGATAGGTATTTGGTAGCATATAGTTATTGTTCCCAGCCGCTTTTTTGACAATTGTGTTTTTTTCTGGTGTTAATATACTCAAAAAAGACTTACTAACCCTAAAACCCTTGATAAAATGCGCGGGAACGTGTAATTTTATGGGTGCCAATAACTGTCTTTTATAAAATAGAGAAAAATAGTGATTGGCCAGCAGTGCCAATGACTATTTCGTTTGTTTTTTTCTTAAACTGTCCTAATAATGTTATATCGTTATTTCACCATTATAGTTAATAACCACCTATACAAAAATTTAATATTTAACCCAGACAGTTGTTGGCATGGTGCCAATCATTGTTTTACTCTGGGCCAATAACTGTATTTTTTTCAGAATAATGCCGAAGGTAGCGAATTCAGAGCCTTACCAAAAAAAATACTCTGATGAGACCCTTGCAAAGGCTCTAGAAGAGATTGAAAATGGTTCCAGCAAAAAGGCCGTAGCCAAGAAATATAATATCCCTAGGTCTACCTTGCAATTTAGGGCCAGTAATAAGTTTATTAAAAGCTCTCACGGGCCTCCAACAATTTTATCACTGGACGAAGAACAGCTTTTGGTCAAATGGGTGGCAGATTCTGTTAAAAAAGGTTTTCCCCAAAGAAACGAGGATATTCAAGCAAGTGTTAAGACTTTTCTTGACGACCATCCTCGTCCCACGCCGTTTAAGAATAATTTTCCGGGAGATGGGTGGTACAAGAGTTTTTTACGCCGCAATACATCTTTAACTGAAAGACAGCCAGAAGCTGTAACATCTGCAAGTGCTAACATTAGTGAAAACGATATACGAGACTGGTTTGCAAAAATCGAGGCTTATTTAACAGAGGAACAGTTGATGGATGTATTAGAAGATCCAACCAGAATATTTAACAGCGATGAAACCAACTTTCAACTTTGTCCGAAAACAAAAAGTGTCGTCGCACCAAGGGGAACCAAAAACGTTTATGAAGTTGATAGGGGTCAGCCCAAATCCAATATTACGGTTTTATTTACGTTTTCAGCAGCTGGAGAAACCACACCACCTCTAATGATATACCCTTATAAACGTCTACCCTTCGAGATTAGCTCGTCAGTACCAAAAGGTTGGGGAATTGCATTATCCGATAATGGGTGGATGAAATCACACATTTTTTATGAGTATATTGGAAATATTTTCTACAAACATCTTAAGCAGAACAATGTAACATTTCCAGTAATACTTTTTGTTGACGTCCATACCACACATCTTACTTTACAAGTTAGTGAATTATGTAAAAAGTTGAAAATTATCCTGGTAGCTCTTTACCCCAATGCAACCCGAATTTTACAGCCAGCAGATGTTTCCACTTTTAAACCCTTAAAGACATTGTGGAAAAAGGGAGTAAATAATTGGAGAAGAGAACATCCCACCGAATCCTTATCTAAAGAAAAAGTAGCCCCGATTCTGGAAAGCGTTTTGCCCAACCTAAAATCCGACTCCATTGCCAATGGTTTTCGTGTATGTGGTTTGTTTCCCTGGAACCCCGACGCAGTGGATTATTCAAAATGCCTAGGAAAACAAAAAGTTTTACTTACTGACACAAGTTAAACTACAAATAATGTAATTATAGAAAAAAATCTTAATTATGAAATGTTTAAGCAGATGGTGGGGCAACCAAAGTTAGATGAATTTGAAGCAAAGAATAACACGTTCGACAAAAACGATTCCTTAATTTTGTACAAAATATACAATTTTTTTAAAAATCAAGAAAATGACTTTAACGAAGCCGACGCCGACGTCTCCAAAGAATTAAGCCAGGAACAAAGAACGCCTTTAGAATATTACGTCGAAAATAACGGTGAAACTATGGAGTCGGGTACTCATGTAAATGAACCTTATGCTGCAGAAAATAATGTTGGCATATCCAAAGATTTACGTGAAAGTGTACAGCAAAAGACCCCGTTGAAATATTATGTTGACAATAACATCGAAATTGTTGAAACCAAGACTTTGGACATCAGCGTAAACGAGCCTAATCATGCAGAAAACAATATTCAAACTTTTGAGATTGGAGATCTTCCAATAGTTTTTGCTCCCGACGAGGCTACCGAAACCAATGATGTTCAACAAGAAGCCACTACTAATTTCATACACAAAAATCGGACTCCTTTAATAAAACAATATCTTACCTGGCCTGTTACACCGCAGAGAAAAGGAAACAAAAATTCAGTAAAGATGCCGTTTGTACTTACGTCAGAGCAATGGCAAAACATACAAACTGAAAAAACCAAAATAAACAAATGGAAGAAGAAAAGAAGGAAGAAAGAAAAAGAAAACGATCTGTACAAGCTGAAATAAAGAAAACCAACGCAAGTAAAGCAAAGGGAAGTAGAAATGGGAAAAAAATCAAAATTATTTCTGACACAAAAGTAGCTTTCGATGTGAACAAACTTTTAAAAAATGCACAATTGGATAAGACACCGCAAACAGAAAATGTCAGGTTAACTTTAAGTAATTCTTTGGAAAAAGAACATGAGGAATCAATTAGGAAACCATTGGTTTTAAAAGATTGCAATTTAATAAACAATCGGGAACAAGATCTTTTCCTTCAAACCATTCCCTCAACAAGTAATGTAAATGCAGAGAAAAAACCTGCTCATGTTAAGCAAATCAGTTTTGATCAAGATGACATTTGTGATAATATATCATCATTATTCAATTTTGAGCATAACAAAACAGTAGTTTTGGGTTTGTGTTATCTCTGCACTTACAATATTACTTCGATGCATGAGGGTATAAAATGTTTTTCTTGTGTCCGGGTGTTTCATGTTACTTGTATAAGGAAGCATTTTAATATGCCACCAATTGTAAAAACATTTGTTTGTAAGGCCTGTTACAAAAAATAATTTTTATTTGCATAATAATTAGGTAACTGTTTTTGACTGTTAGCTATTAGGTTTGTTACTCAGAGTAAGCAATAAAAATGTTTTGTTATTTTTATGTTACCAGAGCATATTATCTACCTATATGAGTACATTATGTATTTTTGTTATGTATTTTTAGGTAATACCCTGTTGTGTTTTTATTTTTTAATTAGTTAATGTTTGCTCAAAAGTCACAGTACACTTTTGTAAAATGTTTTATTACTGTACCTAAATAGGCATAAAAGATGCAATATTTTTAATTTATACCTACCTAAATTTTAAAATTTCCCTAAAAATGTTCTGCTTATTTCACACTCTTAAAATTTAAATGAATTAGAATTTTAGTGAATAAATTTGTAAAATGTTGTGCTTAGGTGATAAACCTATATCGAAACTGTATGTGCCAATAACTATACTATCCAATGATACTCACCAAAGTGCCAATAACTGCGATAATTAAGTATTTTAAGATCTAAGATTTTTATTTAAAATGTGAATTTAAATAAAACTATTTCGTTGACAGGCTCTTATTCCTTAATGTATTTTGAATGTGATGATGCTATAGCCCTTGCAATAAATTGTAATTTTAATTTTTACACTATGAAATTGAAATCTAATGTTGCTTAAAGTGCCAATAACTATACGGTTACTTCAAAATTCCGTACAGTAACCATGTAAATTACATGACATGAGCCAACCGACATGGCGACGTCCTGAGCAACTTTTGTAATAATAATCCAAAGATTCTCCATAATAATTATCATTTTATCTACCGCTCCAACGTTTTCATCGGTTGTTGACGAGCTTGGACTTCCAGGACGAGCATCGTCATCTGTGTACAAATCTGAATGCGTGTATACCATCGTTGTGATAATAATTACAATTCCAAGTACCTCATGTGACATCCATTATATTAGACCTCTGTAAACTCCAAATGCGGAGGTTTTAAAAGTTCATTTCCTAATACCGTCTGATACCAACAATCACTATTCTCGTCCAAAGTTTACTGCTTACATCGCTTTATCTTATGCCGGATTGCAATTTTGCACACCCCCGTCACACGCTTTGCATTTTCAATTTCCGATAGACAGCTTGAATTACCAAATCAAACACGAATTTGCTTCATTTATAGACGTACTGTCGACGATGTAGATTAACATAGCTAATTTCAGTCGACATAGAGTAGACCTTTGTCTCCATTATCCACGATTTACCTGCAATCTCTTCTCTCTTCTGTTGATCCAAATTTAGATTCATTTGCGTTGGTGTGGAAAAATGAAAGAATGTTGTGGTGGTCGAGGACAGAATTGATTAATCTAGAATAAATTCACACATTTCCTGACATCAGCAATAAGTGATTATATTGACTGAATTATTTTATAGAAGAAAACGAAAAACAAATTTTAGTTAACGCGTTTATAGGTATATTTTACAAGGATTTAAGTCACTAGATGAATTATTGTCAAATTAAGTTATCAAAGTAAATGAGTAGAAATCTTTTCAGTTAATAGCAGCTGCAGCAAAAAAGTTAATGAGAATGTTTTTCACATCAAATCATTGACTATCATTATCTAGACGATTTCATATTTCTGTACACAGAAACGATATGACTTTGCTTGAATAAAATACAAATTTGTTCCTTACTTGATTGTTCAAGTCTACTTACCATCACATTCACAATAAAGTTCACGACAAATTAAAAAAAAAATGTTAATTATTATTATGAAAAGATCTAGAATATCTAAATGATAAAATGTTTGATAAAAAATATGTATAAACTGGGTGTTACTCAACGACATTCCGTAGTTCAAAACACACATTCCGGAACTAAACTCAACCAGTAGAAATGATTTTATAGATACAGAGTGTTAGAGGTCTAGAAAAAAAATCATTTATTATTAATACCTATCTCAAAAATTCCTTTGCCTATTTTGTTGAATTTTGGTAGAGCTTTTCATAGTTATAACAAGTTACTAAGAAAACCCACCGATTTTTTTTTTATTTTTACACCCTGTATATCAAATATTATGCAAACTTTTTTCCTAAAACCCAAACTACAATCTCAATGAATATTTTAACGAAAAGTTTTAGTTTGTTGGTGTACACATTGGCTGTTTTTGTTCAAAATTTGTTTTTCACCTCATTCTATTGTTTTCACACTTTTTTATTTACTTGTTTTTTATACTTACATTGTTTTTATGATCTTTATACATTAACATTTTATAAATATTTTTATAAATATTTTCTAACTTTAAAATCATTATTGCTGTAAGATTTGATTTGATTTGATTTGATTTGATTTGATTTGATTTGATTTGATTTGATTTGATTTGATTTGATTTGATTTGATTTGATTTGATTTGATTTGATTTGATTTGATTTGATTTGATTTGATTTGATTTGATTTGATTTGATTTGATTTGATTTGATTTGATTTGATTTGATTTGATTTGATTTGATTTGATTTGATTTGATTTGATTTGATTTGATTTGATTTGATTTGATTTGATTTGATTTGATTTGATTTGATTTGATTTGATTTGATTTGATTTGATTTGATTTGATTTGATTTGATTTGATTTGATTTGATTGTTAGCCGTTCCTGTATCTCGAAAACGGAGAAATTTTGGACAGAGGCAAGTTGCTTTTCAATGCAACTGCAAACTGCAAGCTCATACCAGTCAACTTCATATTTGGCATATGTATAAGAGCGATGAACTTATGCCACAGTTACTAGGAGAAATATCTGAAATGCTGAGGGCTCAGAATGGGGTAATAATAAGAGGGTGTATCCGTATGAAAACATACATCTTTAAAGAGAATATGGTAAACTGCAAGAAATATGATCGGACATTTTTTAAAAATTCATGTGGTAGAAACGATAGGAAAAAAAGGAAGCTTTCCTCTAAAATGTATCCAAGAACTCATAGAATAGGAAATTGGGTATAGATCGTGACGTATAGCATATTATGAGAAAAAAAATGATTGAAAGGGGGTTCTACAAATTCCAGTAGATTCTAAAAAATTTGAGGTCGATTGAACGAAGCAAAGTTGTGCTATCTCAATAATCAGCAAGTCGCCGTTTTGAAGTTTGAGAAATTCTAAATACTTCCTGAGATATACGCAAAATTTTTAAATGTGTAAGATCAATATATGATTTTCCCATAAAAATCCCTCGAAAACGGTATTTCCATCTCAAGGGAGATTTATAAATCTGTTGAAGGAAAGTTCTGGATGGAGTGGCTTCATTGTTTATTTAATAGTGCTTTGTTAAAAAGTTGTATTTATGCGGGGCAGACAAGATGCACCCCAGATTTTATATTCTATACCAGATTTATTTGAAAATTTCCTACCAGTCAATTCTAACCAATCATAGGCTTGCATTTTGTTATGTTGCTATGGCAACGACCTAGGGCTGCCAGACCTCCCGATTTAGGCGGGAGTCTCCCGATTTCTTACTGTCCCTCCCGCTTCTTAAACAAAGTCATAATACTCCCGATTTTGATCAAGAACTCCCGAATAATCCCGAATCTATAGTTTTTTCCTAAAATCGGCTTATTTTGGACTTTGGAAATATGTGGTGAGATTTTGTAAAAAACTTTTACAGACACCTTAACTGTACCTTGTAGAATCCCTACTTGATTTGTTCAAGAATAGTGATTTTTGTATTTTATTTTCACATTTTATTCTTATTATCTTTTCGTAAAGTGTCCATCAAGTGACCATAAAAGTTCATGATATTTCCAGATCTATCTTCTTATAACAATAAAGCTAAGATTTTTTTTGTGACGAACTTCTCCTCAGCAATCAAACCCAGGGGCGTAGCCACGGGGGAGGGGGAAGTTTGGGGGTCAGAACCCCCCCTTGATCAGAAAGTATAATTGAAACACATTCAAATTTAAATTATGAAATAGTAGCGGTCTTGCAATCTCTTGAAAAATCCATGCATTCCAGCAAAGAGAGGTCATTTGGGAGGCGTAAATTTCAAAACTAAGGACTAGGTACTAAGGAGGTAGGTACAATATGAGAATGCACATTTCGTGTATTGCTATGCTCACCAATTTAACAAGGAACAAGCAATGTCAAGTATAACGAGCGTATTTTTTTTTAATAATCTGAATGGGATTTCCATTTGTTTTTTCAAATTCCTCTGAGATAACAGCAGGATAACAGAGGATAACAGTGGATTCAAACGAATACCACGATCAGTAGTTAGCACAAACGCTAAGTCTAACTTTAGCAGACGCTGGAAGTACCCATAAATGTTATGAGTCCTGGATTTGAGGGAAAATTGATTAAAAAGAAGTGCTATTGGAGCACTAGTTCGTACTTTAGCAGACGCTGGAAGTACCCATAAATGTTATGAGTCATGGATTTGAGGGGAAATTGATTAGAAAGGAGGGGAAATTCCTCGCAATTTTCCGCCTGCGGCACTTTATCTGTCCGAACCCAAAACCTCCCGCCTCCCGCTTTTTATTCTCATAAATCTGACAGCCCTACAACGACCTAATTTTATCGGAAATTTCCCTGCTCATAATCACGTGACTGAAAAATTAATAAGTGGAAATTTCCCTGGCTTTGGCTTTACGCATCTGGATGTACTGGATGTAGCTCCCATATGATTACAGTGTTGCCGTCCCCACTCTCCCTAACAATCCCAACCCAACCCAACTTTCACAGACAGAGATAAGGCAAACGGCAACACTGTGGTTGGTGCATGGGAGCTACATCCAGCCGCGAGTGCTTGACAGCTGTTAAAGACAAATATTTTTGATAAATGATTTATTTTCAACTTCCAATACAAAGTTGCAATATTATCAATTATGGACAAGATTGGTTATAACTTCCAAATGTTTTATAAAATCCTGATTCCCTTCTTTCTTCCTCAATGGCGATTAGAGTAAGGAGCCGTTGGTTTCTTCCACTAAATGCGAGGTGAGTCCAGCCGCTACTATTAAATCTTCTCAAATAGCTTTGGCATGAAATTTTCTTGCCGAATCTCCCTAGAGCTCGAATTAATAATCCGGAAATAATTCGAGCTCCGGGGAGATTATAAGTGAAAACTTCCAGAAAGGAGGTAAGTATCGGTATGTCGAGTAATCGATGTGTGCATGACTGGGTTCCAAAATACATGGCGTAAAGTGTCAATAATGTTAAAAAACCTCATGTGCAGGATCGTTCACGTGGCAGAAAAAAAGAGAGAAAGAGAGAGAGAGAGAGAGAGAGATAGAGTGAGAGATAAAGAGGTAGAGAGGGGGAGAGAAAGAAATAATTTCCAAAGATAGGTAGGTATTACAACAGTACAAATTTTTATTAGAAAATGGTATTCGGTTTATTCATTATCTACACTATGGTGCTTCAACTGGAAATACTGTAACAATCTGGGTATTTGTAGTGGGTGAAAATCAAGTTCCAAGATTCCGTTACAAACTTGCAAACAAATTTACATACAAGCGCTTTAAGTTCGAAAGCTTATTTTTTAGTTTTTTTGAACCATCATTTTTCCACTAATTCAAAAAAGCAACCCCTGCCCTGATCGATTAATTTCTAAAAATTATAACACTAAAGAAAATGTTGACTCTTCGCAAGCACATATTCCTCATAAACTACAGAAAGTATACCTTGTGCAAAAAACGCATACAAAGCTCTAATAAAAAAAAAATATTTTGTTTATAATCACCAACAATCTAGCAAGATAGATGACTTAATTCTCAAGAAAGATAAATCACTCATTTGACAACACCGCGCCTCACGTTAACACGCCGCAGTTCAAACGTTCCGGTTTGTCTGATCACGTGTAGTTTGTTTATTTCGACGCTATCTTGAAAAGAATATAGACTCTACTTGGTATAATTAATTCTACATTTCCATTTTTAATTGTCAGGATTCCAACAATATCCTGCAATAACACAGTTTGTTATAACCATTTTTTTTAAAAGCATTTTCGTCGCATTTACAACCTTCAGTATTTACTTGAATAGTATTATTTCTTTTATTATGAATTTTTAATAAAACTCATACCTACACTCAGGTATATCTACCAAAAAAAAAAATTTATGTTGGTAGTATAGTAGTAAAGTAAATATCATTTTAAATATTATGGTGAATCTGAAACTTAAAAGTTAGTTCATTGGCGGAGATATTTTCAAAGATTTTGCAAACATCGATTATTCGGCCCTCTTTGAATTGAAGATTCTTATGGAAAAGCGTATTCTAATTGATAATGTTACATGAATTTCCTGATTGGTGCAGCAATGATAATAATTTTTTACAATGATTTAAATAATGAACTAGCATGAGCAAAAGTCAAATAGACTGCTGAAAATGTCCTCCATGTCCATGAGCCAGTAAACACCCATATACAGAACGTGCTAAATTGTCTCATACGTGTTGGAAATTGCCGGGACTGGCGCAAATCGTATTTTAACCATTAATAACAGGCAGTCGGAAGGTCTTCTGCTTCAATAGGAGTAGAGTATAAACAAGTTGTTGAAAGTGACCCCAGAAATGCAATGGATTGAATGAGGTTCATATTTCCATAAAACGAGTCAAATATTTTTGATCCAAGTGAGAAGACTGCTGTCATGCTTCAACCACATTACATAACCAATAAGTCAATTTTGAAAAAAACACGAACCACACACTAGGGGCGGGAATCATTTTTACTTTTCTACTGTGTGACAAACCTCTCACAACAATTGTTTTTATTGTACTGCTATTCGGCGGATTTTGGCGTTAACCAGGTTACGATTTGTCGGTACGCAGGTGGTTACTTGATCGATACCAGCGCGGGATCAAACGCCAAAACGTTCTTTTTACTAAAAGTAACCTTCATGGTATAACGTGACTACTAAATTAGGTACCTCCCAAAAGATTTGCCCCTACTGCGAAGGAAAGTTAGGTTAGGAAATTCGTAACCTGGTTAACGACAAAATCCGACTATTATAGTTCAAAACCACAATACACTCACAACGGTATGTTCTTGCGCCGACTTGGAAAGACAACTTGCCTATAACAACTCCCCACTCACAAAATAACATAAGGGTGTCCAAATTGATAGACTGACCGATAAATGCTACTTGGCTACACTGCCGGCAGTGCGTCGGGTGATGTCATGTCATACCGTTGTAAGTGTATCGTGATCCAAAACGAAGAGATCTAGTACCTACATTTTGTCATCGGTTTACTGTAAAGTCTTTTTTAGAAAATTCTTAATGAAGGTCATCTGCCTTGTAAGTTGTCACTGTTGCCAGTCTGGGTGTACCTAGTAATCATAATTTAAATGAAATATTGAATCCATTGTATTTGCTCATACACTTCATGAACCGCCGAACCGACAAGAACCGAAGTTCCCAACACCTTGCCCCGTCCACCCGCTGCAAAAATTTCAGTCTATTCAACGACGGACGTTATCGGTTTAATATAAGAAGCGCTGTCAACTTGTGATGTTTAAAAATCGGGCACGTATGTTCAGTGCTACGAAAACGATTTGCTCCCGAATGGCTTGTTGATGCAACTTCACGTATCGTGTGCCTTCTATATTGTTATATATTAGGTGACCATGGTATGTATTCAAAAAGCGCACGCCCTTACATCGGGCGATTTCACGAATACTTCCGATCAATTTCCATCGCGAAACTGCATTTGACTGGGAGCGCCGAACCAATGCATACCTGGGCTGGGACAGACAGCATAGTTTCTACGCAACGAAGTAGATGCAAAAGGCGCGGGAGGTTTGTGCTGATAGATATTTTTTACCAGGTGTCATATCAGAAACCCAGTTTATTCTTTTAATCCAATTTTACCGACTCTAAGATGTTTATGAACGAGGCGACGAAGGAGCCGAGTCCGGAATTTCTAGACGAGTATTTCGATGACATTTGACGGCTGTGTATCGTCCATTGTTTTGTTTCATTCTGTGACAAATTTTTTTGATCGGATCAAGAGAAAAAGTGCTTTCTTATTGTCAAAGCACACATTCAGATGGCAGAGGTGGCAGTCCGTCTCACATTTTTATCATGAGATGGAGCCAAACCATGTTGCCACTTAGGTGATAATACATATTATGGAGGGTGTCCGGTAAGTATATGGCATAATTTCGGGAGCGTATAGGGGAGGTCAAAGTCAAAATTACCCTGGTTTGTCATATATTCTTCTCTAAAGTGCCTCCTAGCGGAGATACAGAACCCTCAAGGGGTACCCATCCATACATTTTTTCAACCTTGACTTTTGAACCGCGGCTTGTGAAATTTCATGAAAGTTTAGTATGTTGGGTAGGCCATAAAGACTCATAAATCATAGTGAAGTCAATATTTTAAATTGTAGGGGGAACCAGGAATCAACTTTTTTAATTTTGAAGAAAAAAGTGGTGTACCACTAGTTTTCACAAAGTCAATTCTTGGATTTTCTGTTTTAATCAAATAAGTTTAATCAGTAGCGCTCATTGATTAGTTATTTAAATCAATGGTAGCGCCCTTCTAAGGCACTACTCACATGGATGCAACTCACGACATTTATCAAGTTTCTCTACCATCCTTTCCGTTTAACATGGGATAAACAATGTCTATTCAAGAACTGGCTTGTATAAAAACTCCAAGGAAAATGGAGAATCAATGGAAATGTTTAACACCTACTTAAAATGTTGAACGAAAATTTTATCAAAATCGCATGAGACTATTATTATTATTTATTATTATCATTTTCTCAACGAGATATTTTAGGACACACATGTTCATTTTACCAAAAAGTGATTATCTTGCTAT
Organism: Orchestes rusci; assembly: GCA_958502075.1. Taxonomy (NCBI): domain Eukaryota; kingdom Metazoa; phylum Arthropoda; class Insecta; order Coleoptera; family Curculionidae; genus Orchestes; species Orchestes rusci. The sequence goes on from OY293314.1 coordinate 15,781,669, forward strand.
ACTCTTTTCATCATAAAAAAATACGCACTTTTTTCAGACTCACTTACCACATGTCATATTAGGTAATAATTAATGCGACATGAGCAATTAAAATGATTTTTTATTGTAAACTGTAACAGACGAGACAAACCTAATTTGCTCAAAGGTAATTTTTATTTTATATGTTATGAGAATAATTTTGGTTATTTAACTGATCCCTATGACCGATTTTTGCGAAGGTAGGTAGGGGTCTCAAATCTCCGGCAATGATCCAATTGTAGAATTTATAATTGACCCAAAGTAAAGTGCTCTAAGCTCAAACCTCTTATCAAGTTTACCAAAATTTGATATTTATTGTTATTCAAACAAAACAGACTATAATTAGAAAACGACATTCTAAAGTTGTTTGATGTTAAGTAAAGAGTTTGCTCATTTATTTTGTCAGAGATTGGGAAACACCCTGTATATGCTCTCACACATTCGCTCTTACAATAATCAACTTTTCCCCAAATGTAGAAGTCGCCTTAGGTGTTGCTACAGCGACCATATTTTGTTCGGCGAAGAGCTGATTTCTAACGCCTTAAACGTATTCCAGATCTACCTTAGAACAGGACTGCTCAAATGCATTTACAATTTTGTCGCGAGAATCTGATTTGCCTTCAAGCTTAGAATCTTATACTATTATGAACATGCTACTAAGAAAATCCGGATAAAAGTGATACCTATATCTTTAAAGTTTTTTTTTATCTTGCATGATAACCTGGAGGCGGATTTCTTGAAAGCTGCTATTTAGGATGTTTTTGAGATCTGTGCCTCATGATCGGCACCAGGACCTAGAACAGCTACTGTAGGTTTTTGAATGATGAGGAGGCCATAAATGATTTCAAACCCCAAGTTATTAAAGTTCACATGTTTTTGAAAAAGTTATAATTTTTGGTTGTTTTTATTATTTTTATTTATAATACAAAACAATTCAAGAATAATCAATTCATCAAAATTTGGTGTGTTCTGCAGCTCCACAGCACTCATACACCAGCCGCCCTTGACCTACGGCTTTAATAATGTAGTTATCACCCCTTTCCGTTTGATTTTTTCATTCAAAATGGCGCCTAGCTGTCATTTTGACATTTTCAGCTGTCGCAACTATGTCAAAAAATGCATAGCGTCCAAATTTCGTTCGCATATATCAAACAAACGGTTCAAAAGTTAGAAGGGGGGGTGCTTTTTTCTTCCTTGGTAGGTAAATAGCTATTGTTTGGTTTTAAATTATTCCCTTTTAAAATCCTCCAGGCTTATGACTTGTTGATGGTCACGATATCTGCTTCTTTGACGGATAGAAACAACGGGGTCATTGTTTACCTGAAATTTCGTATCAAAATTTTTGAAAAAATTGATATCTTGTATAAAAGCTAAGCTAAAAACATTCCCTACATTATCGGTGCTTTCCTCAAAGGACCGTACGCACGTTTTCGATACACTTTTTTAAATTATGTTTTTGCTATGCTGATATTATTGAATTATTTGAATAAACTTACACGCCTGGTTCAAAATAATCCCAACCTCATCCTCAATTGTTTTCCTTCCATATTTTTCGCATTTTTTGAAAAACTAGCCATGTTGAGTTAAATTGGCATCTAACTTCCGAATTAATGCGATACTTGGTTGTGACCTCACAGAATAAGTGTTTAAATAAGCTACTAAAGCAATAACCGGATTTCTGTCACACTGATAAAAAATGTTGGTCATACATCTTTTTCTACCTGTAATAATCTTATTTTTTTTTATTGAAATACAATTTTGATAATTATAATAATTATAATTCTCCGTGACTTTCACGTAAAAAAGGTAAACTTTGTAAAAGTCGATAGGGGTGACCTTTTCCAAGATATTTGCACTTGAAGTAATCTATGCAATGTTGTTTCGAATGGAAGATTTTGAAAATTAACATAGGGGGCATCAAAAAAGTCGTCGTCGCGGTAATTTTGACAAAAAAACAAAAAAATAAAAAAAACATTTTTTTAATTTTTTTTTGTAAAAAATTTGTAGAATTAGATTAAATTGTTTTCAATCAAGAAATATTGAGCATTCAAGCTAATTTCAAAATCACCATGATAACACCGTTTTGAAAACCTATATATTCATTTTCAAAATTTTCCATCTAAAACCACATTGCATGGATTAATTCAAGTTCAAATATCTTGAAAAAGGTTACTCCAAGGCACTTCTACAAAGTATACCTTTTTCATGTAAACATGATGAAAAAATTATGTTTTCAATTTAAAAAAAATGTACGAATGAGTACAAAAAAGTTCTGACTATTTGAATGAGTGAAAAGGTGTGCAGGTGGCGCCCCCTACAAGTAAGAGCCATTCCGTGCGCTCAGATTTTAATTTTGTATGTCAAACAATCCCCATACATCAAATTTCATCGATATAACTTGATTATTTCAAAAGTTATCTGAAAACATCAAATATTAAAATTTATCTTTGACACCCTGTATCTCTGTTAATATCAACTTTCGGAATAGACAAGTTGAGGTCGATCGCAATATTTTTGTGTGGAGGAATCTACTGTTACCGTATTTTCCATTACATCTGGTACACCCTGTATATTACCGATTTTGATATAAGCTGCTCTTCCGCTTATAAGAAATCATTTATTAACCTGTGCAATGACAAAAACTTTTTTTCTGATTATTTTCGAAAATTGAAAAAAGGTTCACGGGATTTGGGGCGAAAGTGTGGATTTTTTCAGATGAGTTTATAATAAGGGTCAGTTTAGGTTGAGTTGATTTAGTTTATGTTTGGAAGAACTGGACATATTCATTCATGTTTTGGTAAATGCGTTCATTCAACAGGTTTTGCATGGAATTTTGTAAGAAAAACCTATATTTTTTCAGTTTAAATAGCCATTTTTTCATCTGCGGAGTGATTTTGTACTCTCTATAACCAATAAAATGTGGGAAATCTCTCAGATTCTGGTAGAACATGAAAATCTGAGGTTATAGGTTCCTTCAATTTTAATTTTTTCTAGAAACCCTCCCTACGGAGATATGGCCCCCCAAAGAACGCCGCTCGATCGGTTTTCCGCTCGCCGGAAGATCGGTTTTCTCAAATAACTTTCAAAGTACTCAATATAATCAGAAACAAATTCTAGATGATGGACAGTACAAGGACCTCTTAAAATAGTGTCTTTAAAACAAAGTGTCTCATTTAGTTTTGTACATTTTATTTTTAAAAGCATAAAAACTTTAAAACAATCAATTTGAAAAGCTTGAACCTTAAACTACAAAAAAAAGTTCCCTTGTTTATTATCGATAATATTAACTGTTCTGGGGATGGAAAACATTTTTATTGAAACAAACCTCATGATTGAGTGGTTTCCTCAACGAGATTATTTAAAAAAATTAAACTTTTGTTTGCCTCGAGATGTTTAAAAAAATTAACTTAAAAGAAATTTCAAGGAAAACATGGATTTCAAGGAAAACATGAGTTTCAAGTTTTTAAATAAATTTCGTTAATGACACCACTTCATTATGACCTTTTTCGAGGTTTTTTTCAATAAAAATATTTTTCATCTACAGACCGATTAATCTTATCAATAATGAACAAGAGTACCTTTTTTGTAGTTCGAAGCTCAAGATATCCAATTTTGTTTTCAAGTCTTTATTATACAGGATACAGGGTGTTAAAAATTCAAGGAATAAAATGAAAAACCTAGTCCACCCCTGGTAAACTAAATGAGGCAAATATGATTTAAGGACACTATTTCAAAAGGTTCTTAGTAGTGTCCATCATATAAGTATTAAATTATATAGAGTACTTTGAATGTTATTTGAAAAACCAATTTCCGGCGGCGCGGCATCCTTTAGAGGGACATATTATCTCCGGAGGGAGGGCCTCCAGGGAAAAAAAAACTTATTAGCTTATTCTTTCATTTTCTACCTATATCCGAGAGATTTCCAACATTTTTCCGGGACTGTATAAGCAAAATTGCTTATAATATCTACCATAATAGGAAAGAACCATTTTGTTTCCTATTGTCATCTTTATCCATAAATAATATTTTATTCTAACCAGCCAGTTGTTAATTTGAAAGTAAAATGAAGTCACTTTTTTAAAAAAATCGATTCTAGCAGGAAGGAAACAATTCGAAGTACTCGGAGCAAATTTTTTTATTCAAATAGCTGGCAAAGCGCTTTCGGCTCAAAAAGCCATCTTCAGTGCCCCAAATAGTCAGTAGTTGTTGTTCATCAATGTGATGTTCATTTGAGCCCTTTTCCAAAGGTGGTCCACAATAACAAACTCTGGTGCTACGCCGTGCGAAGGAGGGAGGGGTGGTGAAAGGGGGCGCCCCGGGCGTCACAAGTTGGGGGGGCGCCAAGTTTTGAAATTTATTCTTAAGAAAATAATGAATACAAGTTTTCGGGAAATATTTTGATATATTGAGTATTTTTTCTAATATTCTACAAATTTTTCGGCATTGGTCAAGTTTCGAATTCATGCACGGAACATTCTGAAATTCTTCAATTAATTTATAAGTTTGACCTTTTATCTTGCTACAGGAACATGGAGACAGCATATCGAATTTCCGTAACATCTGCATCAGCGGAGAGATCTTTTAGTAAACTTAAGTTGGTCAAAAACTATTTTTTCTTCAAACGTCAGTAGAACGGACATTGTTCGACTGAGTATCTGCCGCAAAGTTTTACTTTTCCTCCGCCGGTCTGGAAAGTAACCATGACAACGAAGACGTCAGCCTGGCGCCGCCGCCCGAAGCTATATTCATGACAAATTGAAAACATTGTTTTTGCATAAATTATAAATTTGTCGACATTTGAAGAAAAAATAGCATATTTTATTTGGAGGAAAAGTTACTTTACATGATTTGCGAGCGCGTCGTGAAAAGTATCACTTTTCCTCTATATAAAATAATATACTATAAGATCTAAATGGATCACGGAAGGCTCACCAGACAAAATAATTGACAAGTTTGCTTCATTAAATGCAATAAAAGTCAAGTTTCTCTTCAAATTCTTTGTCAATTTGAAAACTACCAACAGTACCAATTAGATGATGATTTTATAAATGCGTTTTCTAATATATATGATATATAGAAAATCGAATTAGTTTTCTCAGTCATATTTTTCATAGATATGCCTTACATTACATCATACAGGATGTTCCACCGTGTATGCGCAGTACTTCAGGATGTGAATAGCTCGTCAAAAAATATGAAAAAACCTCCAGCATGATAAGGTATGACTTAAAAAAATATTCCGCACAAAATATAGCGTTGCAAGAGTGAAAATGCTTACAAAAGCTTTTTTTCTGTACGATGAACGGTTCCGGAGAAATACGAAAAAGACGATTATTTTTCTTAATATGTACAGGGTGTTCACGTATATTTTGGCCAATAGCTATCTCCGTCAATATCAACTCTAGAGAGTGGTTCAAATTAGCAAAGATGTAGTAAATTTTCTGAATTATCAGAATTTGTTATCAGAAAAAACAATTGAGCATCAGAAGTTAATTAGTTTGAGGCCTCTTATCTTTTTTTTAAATGGGACATTGTATTTTATCCTCCAGTTCGATAGAGATTTTTATCCTGATCTCAAATGAATAATTGCGGGGGGTGTTATCTTTAACGGTTATAGAGATACTAACGTTTTTCTATACATGGAAAAGTTGGCTGGTTTTTACTGATCAACACGTTCTCTCCAATTTATTATCATTAGCCTAGTTTACACCGACAACCAATTTGGTTCGATCTGGATCAAAATTATGAGGTTATGTTGATTGTTATTATTGTGAATTGTGTTGGTTCTGAGTTTCTAAGGCAATCTGAGCGTATTTACTTTGGTTACGAATTGTATTGATAAATAATCTCGACTTGTTTTTGACATTTGACGTATTGCGTGCGTACTCATTTAGTTCAGTTGCAAGACGGTGTAAACGGGCGAGAAGCAAGCATTGGTCCTACCGTACTATCCCCACCAACTTGGTTCTATCGGACCGAATTAAACGAGTTATCGGTGTAAACTAGGCTGGTATCCCTTGTGAATAAAAAAGTTAATATTTCTATAGAACCGTTAGGGATAACACCCCTAACCCGTATATTCAGTGTGTCCAAGATAAGGGTGCACAGCATGGGGATCTCGGAAAATATAAGAGATACAGTGTCGGTTAAATTGGTCAGAAATTGCGCATTTTGATACCCAACAACATCCCGTTTTACAAATTTGAAAATTCCAAGCCGTTCCGGAAATATCCGATAAAAACCGAAATATTGCGATTTCGTTTTAATTTTTTTAAGCTATTTTGAAAAATATGAAAAAATCGAAAACGCTTTTTCATTGTCACTTTTTAAGCTTTACAAAACAGCCTTGAGAGATTTTCCGTACGACGTTTCGTTTCGGAGAAACTATCATCAACTTTGTTTTTTTAAATATACGGTCCTGGATTTTTCATGACGGATTTTAAGAGCCTCTTATGTTCCTAAACCAACAATGAATCGCAATTATTGAAAAAAATTCTATTGATGGATTTTTCCATAAGAACTCATGTGTTAGAGAGAGACAAAAAATACATTTTTAATAGGATTAAAAAAGAACACCTCTTTTTTAATCAGTGCGATACATCGTTGGTTTAGGAACATAAGAGGCTCTTGAAATCCGTCATAAAAAATCCAGGACCGTATTTAAAAAAACAAGGTTGATGATGGTTTCTCCGAAACAAAACGTCGTACGGAAAATCTCTCAAGGCTGTTTAGTAGAGCTCAAAAAGTGTTTTCGGTTTTTTCATATCTTTCAAAATAGCTTTAAAAAAATAAAAACGAAATCGCAATATTTCGGTTTAAATCGGATATCTCCGAAACGGCTTGGAATTTTCAAATTTGTAAAACGGGATCTTGTTGGGTATCAAAATGCGCAATTTGTGTCTAATTTAACCGACACTGTATCTCTTATGGTTTCCGAGATCCCCATGCTGTGCATCCTTTCACCTTGGACACACTGTATTTGAAATCAGGAAAAAAATCTCTATCGAATTATTGGATAAAATACAGGGTGTCTTATTTAAAAAAAATAAGAAGCCTGAATTTTTAAGACTCTGATGGAGAATTGTTTTTTCTGATAACAAATTCTGATAATTCAGAAAAAGTACACTGCAGCTTTGCTAATTTGAACCATGATACTACGACAAACAAGATATGCTCACTAGCCGAACGAGTTTCGAACTGAACTGCGCATCAAGCTATCCGGTGACCCAATTGGATAAAATAGCATTGGAAAGCATGGCTTATATTGCGATTTTCTTGAATTCTGATGATTATAGTTGGTTATTTACCCCAAAATGAATAATATGCATTTAGTTGGTTATCTATCTATCCAAAATTGATAATATAATCTACGCAAATCCCACCAGATTGGTTAAATAGTATTTAAAAAAAGATCATATTTTCAATTTTGCCGTTATATTGAAAACACATTTTTCCAGTTGGTTTTCGACGTTAGAAAGGATGTTTGAGGTGAAACTTTTTTATGTGCGATGGGAGTGGAATTTCAAGGTCGCGACACACTTGTGTGATTCTATGTTCTTTTCTTCCTTCTTTTGTGGTTTTATGTGTTTCTTTGAGAGTCTATGTGGTTCTTTGTGATTTTATGTGGCTCCATGCATGTGGTTATTTTTTGGTTCAATTTGGTTCTTGTTGTACTATGTGGCTTCTTGTGGTTCTATGTGGTTTTGTGGTTCTAAGAGGCTTTTTGCTATTCTATGTGGTTCTAAGAGGTTTTGGCATGTGGTTTCTATGGTTTTTTGTGTTTCTACATGGTTCCATGTGATTTTTGTGGTTCCATGTGGTTCTTGTGGTTCTATGTGTTTTTTTGTGGTTCGATGTGGTTTTTCCGGTTCGTTGAGTTTTTTTGTGGTTCTATGTGTTTTTTTGTGGTTCCATGTGGTTTTTGTGGTTCCATGTGGTTTTTAGTGGTTCTATATGTGTTTTTTTGTGGTTTTTCAGGTTCGTTGTGTTTTTTTTGTGTATTTATGTAGTTCTTGTGGTTCTATGTGTTTTTTTGTGGTTCCATGTGGTTCTTGTGGTTCAATGTGTTTTTTGTGGTTCCATGTGGTTTTCATATATGTGTTTCTATATGTGGTTTTTGTGGTTCCATGCGGTTTTTCTGGTTCTATGTGGTTCTTTGTGGTTTTGAGAGATTTTTTGTTATTCTATGTGGTTCCATGTAGATTTTCTGGTTCTTTGTGTTTCTATGTTGTTCTGTATGTTTTTTTTGTGGTTCCATGTGGTTTTTCTGGTTCCATTGCGGTTTTTCTGGTTCGATGTGGTTCCTTGTTGTTTTTTGTTTTTCTACATGATTCGATGTGGTTTTTGTGGTTATGACAGATTTTTTTGTTATTCTATGTGGTTCCATGTGGTTTTTGTGGTTGTATGTGTTTTTTTTATTCTAATTTGATCTTGCTATTCAAGGTTAGCGGGTTTCTCTTCAGATATACCGGATATGCGATGCGCACAAGTTTATTTTATAAGAGTACCTATAATTATTTCGGAAAAATAATTTTCTATAAATAATGCAGTCTTTGTCCTTTTGATAACACTTCTGTATCCATATCTTGCGAATATACTTGGATGTTGGAAACCGAAAGAAATGGTATTTACACTGACAGTTTTCTTTATTTTTCTTATTGCTGCTTCTGCAGAACATCACGGCAGAGTACACCATCATCAAAATATGCGAAATTCACGAAATAATAAGATATTATATCACACAAATATAAGAACAACAATATCTACATTGCAAACTGACAGAAGCTTGACAACATAACCTCACAAAGGTCACCCGACAAGATGCGCGTGAGCTTATCTGTATGTCGTAGTATCATGAATTTGAGCCAATTAACGAAGATAGCTATTGGCCAAAATATACGTGAACACCCTGTACATACAGTGTGATCCATTTGCTTTCGGGTCATCTCGAAAAAAAGTTTATTGATTCACCGAATTGTTTTGAGTTTTTTTTTTACTGGAGAGCTTGATAAACTCTATATCCTCACCAAAAATGACCAAGGCTCACTTTGCCAGATCAAAATTTTGAAAGACCTCACATTAGCGATTTTTTTTTAGAAAAAATCTATGCACGTTACTGGATTCGACATCCTTCAAAACGAGCCTATACCAAATCTCACAGGAAAAAAAATTTATTGATATTCCATTTTTTTTTTAATCCGCGCCTGAGGTGAAATGACCAACTGTGAGGTTTTGAAAACAAAATCTATTTTTATCTACGAAATACTTTCTACCTGATACTTTCTGGTAAAAATTTGTGTAGGCCCGTTTTGAGGGATGCTGAATCCAGTGGCGTGCATTGATTTTTTCTAAAAAAATCGCTAATGTGGTTTGTTCTTGAAATCTGGCAAAGTAAGCCTTGGATTTTGTATGAGCGAGGTCATTTTTGGTGAGAATATAGAGTTTGTTAACCTCCACAATTAAAAAAAAAATCGAGCAATTAATAAACTTTATTCCTGGGTGACCCTAAAACAAAGGGGTCACACTAGAAAACAGATTATATTTGGACTCGTCACTGAATAACACTTTTTTCAGTCCTGCACAGTCCATGGCATATTGTAACCGTAACTTGACGTTATTTTCACTTATAATCTCCCTGGAGCTGGAATTATTTCCGGATTTTTAATTCGAGCTCGCGGGAGATTCGGCAAAAAAATTTCATGCCAAAACTGATCATTGGAAAAAACATAACCCAGGACTCACCTCGCATTTAGTGGAAGAAACCAACGGCTCCTTACTCTACTCGCCATTGAGGAAGAAAGAAGGGATTCAGGATTTTATAAAACATTTGGAAGTTATAACCAATCTTGTCCATAATTGATAACATTGCAACTTTGTATTGGAAGTTGAAAATAAATCATTTATCAAAAATATTTGTCATTGTTTTTAACAGCCGCAAGCACTCGCGGCTGGATGTAGCTCCCATGCACAGTGTTGCCGTTTGCCTTATCTCTGTCTGTGAAAGTTGGGTTGGGTTGGGATTGTTAGGAAGAGTGGGGACGGCAACACTGTAATCATATGGGAGCTACATGCAAAGATGCAAAGCCAGGGAGATTTCCACTTGTTAATCTTTCAGTCACGTGATTATGAGCAGGGTGATTTCCGATAAAATTAGGTCGTTGCCATAGCAACATAATAAAATGCAAGCCTATGATTGGTTGGAATTGACTGGTAGGAAATTTTCCATAATAATGGTTTTTTGGCGGGTCTGAAGCTTTTGAGTTCACTAGCGACCAATCGTCTCCTTATTGTTCTTGCCGAAATGTTGCAAGGTTCTTTTCTTTTATTTTTTGCAAAACTTTCGAAGATGATAGAAAGGGGTCATTGTGCGACATGTTCAAAATTCGTTTATCCGTGCGGGCGTTCGTGACGCTATGTCTTCCAATACACTTTCTTTTTTTAATAATACCGAGCACTGTATTTCTTGGAACTTCAAGTCTCTCAGAAATTTCACATTGTTTGATACCTTGTTTATAAAAATCCACAATTCACTGACGAAGATCACTGGAGTAAGATTTCCTTTGGCAATATTGATGATAATATTCTCACTAATTGAGAAACTATGTGACACGTACTGTGACTATAGTCAGAAACTATACTTGAGGTACCTTTTTGACCATATCAATAAATAGTTCCAACCATTTGGTCCAAGGGCCAAAAGATTTTGATCAATAGTATTGTATACAAAGATAAGATTTGAACACTATTCTATTTTGTTAATCCCTCGTTATATTTATGTTTTGGTTAGTATATGATAATGAGGTAATGTTTATGTAGCAGTAAAAATAGCATGTATCAAAAATTTCAACCACTAATGGCCAATACTGTACATGTATTTATCTTTATAATATCCATGTGGTATAGTTTTTTGTTTTCAAATCACGAACGATTCTGTATGAAAACTTGACGCGCTCGAGTCGATTTTTTTTGCATTGAAAAAAATGGCAACGAGTTTGCGACACATTATTTTCTAATATCTTCATGAGTAGTCTCTTGACCGCCAAAATTTAAAGGCCAGATCAAACATACCCCCGATTACATTACGGGGTGGATTTCCACCCTTTCCAGCGAGAAGGATGACGGCGCGTCTGTTATAAAAGAGAGAAATCCACTCTGGAACAGGTTAATTGTGGAAAGACTCTCCATCAAAATAGATATAGAAAGAGGGTTAATAGTTAAAAAAAAACCATTTAGATACGTGTTGATATGAGATTTTTTTGTTTCGGATTTGCCCTTATGGCGTGTTGTGTTTCCAGTGCCGTTTTTGGAGAGTATGGAGATGGCATGTGTAAGTTTTTCAAGATAGTTTTTATTAAAAAAAATCTTTCACTGGAGTTTCGAAATAAAGATTTTTTTAAAGATTGGATCAGTTATTTTGGTGAGTTGAAATAAAAAAATTAAAACATTGTTTGACAGGTCGGTTCCAAGATTAAAGGTAGATTCATTTCTTAATTCTTCGAGTAAAGGGTTCTGATGTTTATTATAATTCTGGGATTATGTTGAAATTGCTTTTTCACTTTGTTCTAAAAACTTTGTCAGAAATCATTCAAATTTAAACCAGCAACGGCTAAATGATACATTAAGTCTTTTAATCTGTTTGAAAAGTGGGATTTTCTTTTTAGTACTCGATCCAATTCTTTTATTAATTAATTTGAATTGTTCGAGCTTTGGAATCTATTATTTATATAAGAATCACAATTCGATTTTGTTGTCAAAGTGAGTTGTTGGTTCTGATGACTTTTTGAACCCTGACTTGAGACCATGATGGTTTGTGTTTAGTTAGTCAAACCTAAGTTTATTTATTTGTTGTTGAAATTATTATGACGTCTTTGTTTTCCATGAAATTTGATATTGTGCAAATATTGGTAAATATTGTATAAATATTGGTGCAAGTCTTCGAGACGATTAAAACGTAAACGTGGCTGGCATAAGAAGCTATTTCACAACCATGTAATTTTTATTTTTTTTTCTTCACAATCTCTAGTGGGGTAGGTTCTACTCCTTCAGTTTGGCAAATTGTCTTTACATTCTGATCAGCAATGAAGAAAAACATTAGAAACTGAGCATGACTTTAGGTGTTTATACTTAATACACATATCTTAACAAAAAAATTACTATTTTTTTTTATTTGATTTTCTTGACCTTTTAAAAAATATCCCCTACACGGAAGAGCAATTTGAATATAATGTATACATTTTGAATTTTGTGATTCTTTTAAGTTACCTACTCAATTTGACCTTGCTCATTGGAAAGTTTTAAAGGAGAAACTATGGATTATAAAAGAAGGGAGAAAGGGCCTCTTCAGGGTAATCGTATTTTTTACAAACTATTTTTTTGAATCAACTCAACAATTTCTCTTTTTAATAACAATGAATTAGTATTATTCAATTTATAAAATATCAAATATCTTTTTATGCATCAAACTTAGGTATAGGATATGCTACATAAAAAATGATTCAAATTTGAAGAAGAATCCAAACATCAAATAAAAAAATAGGGTATCAATTTGAAATAAGAAAGTTAGACCTCGCCCAGAATTTTTGGAACACCCTGTTATGTGAAAACAGGTTTTTTAACAATTTCATTTAATAATGATTAGATTTTATCTGTGGAAATCACTTTTTACCAGCCATATTTTTGAACATATTTTGTCTTTATTTCTCTTATACGATGCTATTTTTTTTATTTTCCCTTTTTTTTAATTTGAGTTCCTTAAAACAAATCTATTTGTCTATTAGGTATGCTTCAATCTAGCGTTTAATAATTTAAAGGCTTTTATATTCAATGATTCACGTTCAATTTCATTTCATTTGACATATTATTATTATTACTCGTCATTTATGAAAATGTTTAGGATATGCGTTTGCGGAAAAGATCGTCTTGATACACTCACATATTCAGCGAGGCAGATACATTTCAGTATTTTTATGGAACAATACAGGGTATTCGGAGAATGTGGCAAATCTCTCGGATTCAGATGGAACATTAAAATATGAGATAATGGGTCCCTATAATATTTTTCCCCGCAAAACGGAGATATGGTCCCTAAAGGACGCCGCTGGAAATGGGATTTTCGTAAATAACTTTTAAAATACACAATGCAATTAATCCAAAATTTCATATGATGGCTTCACCAATGATCTCTTAAAATGGTGTCCTCAAAACACATCTACCTCATTTAGTTTACCAGAGGCGGACTAGGTTGTGAATTTTATTGCTTTGGATTCTCAACAGTCAACACAAAAAAGTCTTTCAAAAAAATAAATTTGGATAGCTTGAACCTTAAACGAAAGAGAATTATCTCTTGTTCATTATCGATAAAATGAACCATTCTGGAAAGAAAAAAATAACAAACGAATTATCACTTCATTTTTATTAAAAAGAACCTCGAATGATAAAACAATAACTCGTAGATATATGTTTTTTTTTTCCAAAATGGTTCAACTTATAGATAATGAACAAGAGTACGTTTTCTTTTGTTCAAGGTTCAAGCTTTTCAAAAAAATTTTAGTTTTTATCATACTCGATGTTGAAAATCTTAGGATTAAACTGTACAACTAGGTCCGCCCTTGGTAACTAAACAAAGCATATACAGCTAATGCCAAACAACTTTCGATTCACGTCATAACTGCCACCAAGCAAGTAATTATGTGATTTGCGGGTGACCAAATTTGGCCACCAGCAAACTTCATAACAACGTGCTTGGTGGCAATTATGACGTAGATCGAAAGTTGTTTGGAATTTGCTATAAACATGTTTTATGGACACTATTTTGAGACGCCCTTGGTAGTGTCCATGATATGAAATTTGTATTAAATTATAGTGGGTACCTAGTTCAATGATTATTCAAGAAAAACCGCTTTCTAGCGGCGTCCTTCAGGGAGCCTCTAGAAAAAAAAATGGGAACTTATTCCACATGTCCTACCTGAGCCCACATTTTTCCGGAGAGCCTCTGGACTCTAGACTGAAAACATATAATAACAATATTCTGGAATACTATCTCTCAGGCTAGACGTTAAAGTAATATTGTAATCCACACTCACGATCAATAAATATCACAATATGGAATATAGCTGAGAATCACAATATGTATTGAAAGTCTAGCCCTTGCCTTGAACCACGGTGTAAAATATATACAGGGTATCCAACTGAAGAATACAAGCCAATATCCAAATTATTTCTTGAACAATAACGTTCATTGTTGGTACGATGGTATATAGGCATAGGATGCACAGTTTTCTCGGGCTATGAAGTAGGAAAACTTAGGCGTACAGGGTGATTCACTATATATTGGCCCCCCCTCTGACTCATTTTTAACAAAGTCTTCAGAAAAAAGTTTGATACAAAAGTTGTTGGGATTATACTAAATTTTTTAAATCTGGCAGTATCATTTATACAGGGTGTCCCAGAAGCTTTCCACAGCACCCAGCTTTGAAATTTCAAATGGGACGCCCTTTATTTTATTTTGTTTTTGGATTCCTCATTGAATTCTAAGTCAAATCTGTGTAAGGTATATATATCTTGCTGGCTGATAAATTTTGTGAAAAATACAAAATTCCCTAACACATTTTAAACGCAAGGTGTACAAAAAAAAGTTTTTTAAAAAAGTTGTTTGGTCTATACTAAATCTTTTAAATCTGGTAGTATCGTTTATACAGGGTGTCCCAAAAGCTGACCACAGCATCCAACTTTAAAAGTTTACATGGAACATCCTGAATTCTATTTCATTTTTAGATTCTACGATAAATTCTAAGTTGTATCTGTAAAAGATATATGTATTTTATCTTCGGCCGTTTTTGAGATAAATGCTGTTGGATTTTGCCTTTTGATTCATAATAAAGCGTGAGCCTTTTAAAATGGAAAGCAGCTGTTTTTGAACTAATCTATAATTGTTTTTTATCTTTTATGGGGCAGACTTAAGCTTCAAAGCAATCTTTATTAGATATGGTTATCAAGATACAAATCCAGAATTTAGAATTTTTCACAAAATTGAACAGCATTTATCTAGAAAGTGGCAAAAGTTACGATAGATTTATTTTATATCGATTTGACTTAGAATTTAACGTATGATCTGAAAATAAAATAAAATAAAATACAGGGTGTCTTTTCTAAAATTTTGAAGTTGGGTGTTTCTAACAGCTTTTGTGACATCCTTTATTAATGATAAAGCCCGATTTAGAAAAATCATCATAAACCAAAGAACTTTTGTATCACACTTTTTTACCTACACCTTGTGTAAAACCCACTCTAGGTCAAAATATTGGATTTAACAGCCTTTATCTCAAAAGCCACAAGAGATAAGGTAAATATAGGTACCTCATACACCTTTGACTTAGAATTTAACGTAGAATTTAAAATGAAATCAGGGTGTCCCATTTAAAATTTTAAAGTTGGGTGCTGCGGACAGATTTGGGGAGACCCTGTATAAATGATACTGCTTAGTTAACAAAATTTAGTATAAACCAAATAACCTTTGTCTATAACTTTTTTCTGTACACTTTGTATAGAATGAGTTAGAGGGGGGGTCAAAATATAGTCAATCACCCTGTACATTTTCAACAGGTTTGAGCATTTTTGTTTCAAGAGTACCTTCAGAACCCAATTTATCTCAAATCTAATAGTTGGTGTCGATTCGTCGTCGCCCAAGATACTAACGATTGATAAAGATTCATACAGGTTTTGTTATAAAATCTCATCTTAGTTTAATGATAGAAAATAAATGAAAACGTATTTTTCCACGCCACTGGATTCAACAAAATGACCTAATGAATAATAAGTGTAAAGGTACTTCTGGACATTATCAAAAAACAATTTTTCCGTCAATCTCAAATAACCAATCCATCAAGAAGTACTCTCATTAATTATTATGCCATTTTGTTGAATCCAGTTGCGTGGAAATAATCTGGTTTTATATCCTTTCGAGTATTTAACCAAATCGAGATTTTTATGGCACTCTCTATAAATCTTTATCAAAGCTGGAATGTACATGCCTCAACTGCAATTTTTTTCAAATCAATCTACGACATCCAGTTTTTTTCACTCACACATACGATTTTTCAAGTTTATTCAAGAGTTCGCAAATTCTCAAGCTAATCTTTAATAGTTTTCCTTAAATTCGTGGCATGTGTGCATTAAGCCTGTTCTTATCCACTGTTCCGATGAATAACCAGAGCTTTTGCCTTTTCGAATTCTTCAACGTTTTCATAAACCTTATTTTGGCGTTTAACGAAACTCATTTTCAAAAGGCTTCCGGCTTTGATTTTGTTTCAAGGTGTACCATCTTTCCATCTGAACGCTTTTTCTCGCATATTTAATTTACAATAATTAATGGCTTGATTGACACTGTTCGATGTTTGTTTGCCTTAATGGATTTAGATATTAAAACCGTCAACATTATCGTGAGTTATACCAGCTAAAATGTAAATTGTATAATATTGTGGCTAGACCCTGCTCTGGACTGATTGCCATAGAAAACAAAATTAATTAAACAACCGCAGCATTAGTGTTTCACAAGTACTATAAATAGTACATAAAAACTTCGGCTGAAAAGAATCTTACTTTCATTTAACTTTATCCTAACATTAGTTGAGTTTTGTTTTTTTTTTCAGTAGCATGTCTAGAAATAACAAGTTAAAAATATAATTCTTTAGCGTAGTCACTGATTAAGTGTTTGATTTTTATTTCGTGTTCAATCGTTGCGTGATAACGATTTCTTTTCAACAAACCACTAACAATAAACGTAATTAATTTAATGTAAAAATAATGTAAATGTACATTAATGTGTAAATTTATTATTGTGTTTACTTTGGAATATTTTTAAACGTCTCGTTTGATTCAATCTGGCCACAAAAACAAATAACGTGAGTTATAGTCCAGATTTGTTTATGCGTTATTCGAAATGACGCGCGGCAGATACAACAACCGTTTCCTAGCTTGGCTCTTTAAATTTGGTCACCGTATTCATTGATCATTATCAAAGGTGAACGTTAAAATCAATGCAAACATTGAGGTGTTAATCAAGACACAACAGCGACTATGTAATCGGGTTCAATATTTTATAGTGATATTTTGTCTGTTTGCTTTGATTTTATCGTATATGTTATTCATACGTATAATATTGGAACACCCGCTACCTATTTTATCTGTGACAGAAAAACTTCTCAAATTTTAAGTAGCTTTGAGAGACCACAATTAACAGGATCAAAACGTCGGCATTTCTAATGCAAATTTTATTTTCATGCTCCAGCCTCACGTAAACTTGTCATCAAACGTGATTATCACTGACACGAATGTCATTGATATTTGAAATTTTTCTTTCAGAACCGTTATCATTGAGACTGTGTTGTGCATTCCAATCATTCCATTATAGAAAGTAGCAGATAATCAGTTTCAAGGTTCATCTAGTTGCATATTTGATACATCTTCTTGGAAACTAGTTTTCAAAATTATTTATAACTGTGTTGTTTGAAGCTTTATGGAAAAAAATATAGGTACTAGGTAAATACAATTTAATCACATACACACAATGTTTAAAGTTTAATTCGCTTGACAAAACCTTGATGGACTAAGGATTTATTGTTTTTTAATTATATTTCAATAATCACACAATACAGGGTGTATCTTGAGTGGGGGTTTCCTTGTAACATTTGACACGACTCAATTTTTTTTTTCTTTTTATTCTTTTTTTTTTCTCGGCTTATATTTGAATGATGATTTTGCATTACCATTATTATTTGAGATTTACTTCAGTTTTTCTGAAGATTTTAGCTTCTTTTTCGTATTAAATACAGGTTCGCACGCAGGGACTTAACTTGGCCACATCTCCTCCTCAGAAAATGTTATTTGAGAAATTCGCTTCTTTTATGAAGTTAAGTTATAAAAGTGTCCCTTGTTAAAAAAAAAAGATCCAACTTAAAATCCACCTTGTATAAAAAGACAATAAATACAGTCCAATAATTATGCCTCACCTATGGGGCAAGATGGGATGATTATTTTCAAACCAGTTTTTTGGTTAAGACCATCGTGATCAATGAGCCCATCTCTTGCATTTCTAGCATTGAACCCACCATTCAGAAGATTCTGAGCCCGAATAATCACGATAAAGGCATGCTGCGCCACAGCCATCATTTACGGAGGAATCTGATGTTGAGGGATCTTCTCTTCTTGGCTTTTTCTTATTTGAAAATGTGATATTTTTTTCACTTGTTTACAAACGCGGGATTTCTAACAAGGATCAATCCCATTTTGCCCCAAGTTATAGAGACTCGGTCTTGCCCCAATATGCAGTTTTCAGGTTAGGCCATATTTTTTTTTAGAATTGTAGAAGCAGTCACCAATATTTTTGCAGCAATACATGTTTCATGAAACCCAGAATAATTTGCTTGAATATGTTTTTTTTTACCTTTATATGCTTATGAAAAGACCAACAAAAACCAGGTTTCAAAATTTACAACACTGATGTGCACGTTCGCATCGTTTGAACGATTGACTCAATATCACAAGACAAGTGACAAAACAAATATTCCTAACCCAAAAATCCCTGGTATGAATATTTACTCTTTTTTGAGCCATGTTGTCATGTGCCCTGACTGAATGTTCCGAAGCTTTATGAAAAAATGCCTGGAAAAATAAATTATTTCAACTGCTAATCTTCTAAATCAACAATCTCAAACAACCATGATTTCATTTATCTTCAGTTTTTCGTCACAAAGTAATTGCTGTCATCAACAAACTTTTTTGAAGGTGTAACTTCGTGTTGAGGTTAACGTTTTGTGTTAAAACTTGGCAACATCTCGCCGTAAAGTTAAGGCCAGTTTCTCTAGCCGCTTTCCAGCTGCCCGTTTTGTGCACGCAATCGAGCTTTTGAGCGCCCAAAAACACTAAACGCGTGTTCCAGCTGTATTGCGTTTGGAACTCCGCGTTACCTTCCCCTTTCCCCTGAAGCACCACCCGGAAAATGTGGGCTTGAAGCGCAAAACTAGCTAAACGTCAAATCAGTCAAATTCTGTCATATTTTAAATCAAAACATTGGCAAGTTTTATCTTTTTTGACTGGATCCATGCTTAAACATACCAAATTCAGCTCAGAGTCGCTTATAAACAGTATTTTAACTAATTTTCACAAAAATCACAATGTCGAGATGCCTCGGCTCAAACGTAAACAAACACCATAGATAGTTTTGACGTTTGTGTATGTGAGTAGCTCAAACGTGTCCCAGGATCAAAGTTTCTATATAAGAGGTTGCCTCACTTTTACGGTCATGACGTCATTTGTCTCTACTGTAGCGCCACTGCGGCCATTTCTCGAACCATTCCATCATAAAATCAAGAAATTCATTTATCGATGTCATAACCTCACTATTTATTTCGTGGTGGACGAGAGATTTTTTGCTGTCGATGGTTTTTCTTTTGTGAAATTATCCATTTACGTTTTGAAAACTGTTTATAAGTGTCTTATCCTTGGATTTGTCTATCAAATATAGTGTTTCAAAGGTGGGTGTGTCAAGAAATGATCATAATTAGGCAGTAGCTCGTGACGTCACACACATAACCTCAAATTTGATCGGGGGGACAACAATACGTAGCTAATGCTCTTGTTCTGTGAAGTTATCCGTGTTTTGTGGTGTATTTGGACTTTTTTTCATCATTTGTGAGCTTTGGACTCATAACTTTCAGTTTTTAGTGCTGTGAAGTCGCGTGAACATTCCAAAAAATAATTTCATGTTTTGGCAAATGTGTCAACACCGTGTCAGTGCCATTGCCGTATTGCCAAGTGTATTGAAAGTAGGTAGTAGACATTTTATATCCAAAAATTGTTTTTTCCAGTTCAAATAGCCGTTTTTTTCATCTGTGCACGTGGTTTTGTATATTCTATAGACACTAGAATGTGTCCATATAGGCCAAATTGCTTATGCTTATGATAAGTTTGATGGCAAAAAACCGTTTTCTAAACTCCCTTTGTTGTCCCCCAGATCAAAATTTGAGGTTATGTGAATATGACGTCATAGCTAGCACCTAATAGAGTTTGTTTACATGTGTTAAACTCAGTTCAACTGTCTACTTTATGTGTATTTCACGTAAATGAAGCTTTTATTATAGTTCAATAGTTTCTTAGTAGAATAAGGTAGGTCTAATATGAAAAGTTGTTGAAATCTGAGCATTGATTTATTTGAATATACATATTATAGAAAATACTCACAT
This sequence comes from Orchestes rusci, assembly GCA_958502075.1. NCBI lineage: Eukaryota > Metazoa > Arthropoda > Insecta > Coleoptera > Curculionidae > Orchestes > Orchestes rusci. The sequence continues at coordinate 15,801,924 of OY293314.1, forward strand.
TTGCAGCAGTATTTTGGCTTCCTTGGCCAATAATATACAATAATAATGTCCCAAAAGATAATTTTACACCTCTATTAATATTTTATTTCGATTTAAATGATAAAATTAGCAAGAAATTCAACGTTTCATCAATCATTGATCGGATGACACATGACACGACACGATGCAGTCCGATTCAATTGCATGACAGGAATGACAGAATGCGGACTGTTTCAGACCTTTACCTCAGGCGAAGTGAGGCAACCTCTTATATAGAAACCTTGTCCCAGGATCACTTTTGGGTTCCAAACACGGTGTTAATCAGTGCTTGAGCTTGAAGCACTAGCTGGGCTGGAAAGCGGCTTCTGACGCTATCGTTTACAAATACCGTTTTGTGAGGTTAGGAAGTTACTAGTGAGTTTATTCCTCGATCTCTCATGAGAAAACCTAGCTCTGTGAACTATTTTTTATTCTACATTGCGCTATTGGGTGTTTTATTGTTAAAACAATTCCTAGAAAGAGAAAGTCTCTAGTGTGTGACCAGAAAGTGAAATCAGGCAGACATTTTGTCATTTCACCGGTAAGTGAAAAAAAAACAAAACTGGCCTCTTCCTCTTCTATCATTGTGTTGGAAGAAAATGCTAAAGGTATAGGCGTTATGTGTCTTGTTATTGTAAGTCTATGGATTGAACCCTTTTGACGTAATAGCGAGCGCTTACACCAAGAGTACGTGTCTTTTGTTACAGTACATGATTCTGTTCTCGCCCGAAAGATGGCACTTCCAGATTTGCTGTGATCATTGATACCCCATCTTGCCCCGAGATTCCCCAATGTGGATTGTGAGAGCCCAAAAATTTCCATAACCATGATTTGATTCCAATGTGTAAAAGAAAGCAAGCAGAAAGCAAGATCGTACAAGGAATTTGGTATGCAAGTAGAGATTGTGCAACCTCCACCTCCACCAATGTTTTTTAACAAATATCTTGGCCACATCACCTTCCTTATGAGAATTGTGGAGTCCTGGTATGATTTTATAACCCTGCCTGGAGTGCCTGGTGTACTATCAATTATAAATTGACCAATTGACAAATATTTATAAGGTCATCGTAGAATAAATTCTCTAAGCAAGGAATGGGCAACTCCAAATCAGAAGGGATTCCAAAAAAAGCAGATTTGGAAGAATCGTTGATAATGATTCTGGGTGTAAACGAAGAAACAGCTACCACCCGACGAACCTGGACTTGGGAGGTCATCTTGCTTACAAAAAAAAAGAATTAAATAATCCACTTCGGAAGCCTTTTCTTAAACATTTTTCAAGGAGTTTCAGTATCGTGTCGGGACTTGGAATACACCGTATAAAAATAGCTTACACACTTGGTCAAAAAACATCTGCATAGAGGTCTCTCAGGACAAAAATCGACGAATTACGGATAATAGGTTTTTCTAGATCACTACTGGACCAATTTCTCCACAACGATCTCATTTTATTTTGTAACATCCATCTGATGAATCATTACAAATTATAATTCGACATAGCGATTCCCAACACGTATGCTGCACCTACGTACATGCCTATGTGCCCTACAAGGATATATTTTTTATACATATGACTACGTCAATAGCAAGATTCGTGTGAATTGAGAAATTCTCGAAAATATCTTTCCATTTATTTTTATTGTTAAGCTAGCCGAGGAAAGGGATTAATAATTTAAAGAATATCTGGTCACGGTAGGGCTCCATCACGATGTTTTAGTGCTATAGTGGATTACTGTTCAATACTGTGAGATTCCGTATTTCATTATCATGACGTTATCGCTCAACTTAATTCCGACAACCACCGAAATAGAAATTAACAATAATATGGTATAGAGCGACATTGGTACTCAACAAAACGATCACTAGCGAGTTCATAAAAAAAAGAAAAAAAGATCAGTAGAACCAGCTTGATGACGTTCAAAGAAACTACTGATCTAAACGACTTATGATTATGACCAAATGAAAAATCATCCTGCATTTGTGGTATGATGTATGTTATAGAAACCATGGTTGAAGTGAAGGAAATGTACAGGACAATAATTATACCAGACCTGGTCACGCTGCCAAAATCTAGAATCAACGAACAAGCTTATAACGTCCATGGACACCTATTATGTTGAGAAGATTGAGAAAAATAGGAATACTTTTGACAGTAAACTACACCGTGCAGTAAACTAAGGCCAGATCAGAGACAGTTCTGTTTTGAAGGTCGTGAATCAAAGGCGTCTTCTACCTTTACAAAGGCACCTCGAGCTGTGCTTGTACCAGATTTTGAGATGGATGGTTCTCACCCCTCTCCATTTCCTCGGAACTCAGGGAAGTCATGCCAGACCCCATTGAAACTTTGCCGGAAACAAGCTACTAATTTTGATTGTATCCAAAGGTCAGGCAACACTCTACCTTTTCTGTGTTTGGTCAGGATTTGCAGAAAGTTTTCTTCTTCTATTGGGGCAGGCTGCCAAAAGACTTTGGGCACCATAAGGTCCGAGGTAAAGTGTTTCAACAATTTTGTTTCAGTTCATAATCTATCAAGATGTGGTATACAGATTCCTACTTTCTTCAGAAATAGCACTTATCCAAAATATCTTTTTCAAATGTTCTTAAACTGGCTGATGGCCTGTGATGATTCCAACTCACTATTCTGAGTCTTTTCTATTTAGTAGGAGAGGATTGTTTTCCTCACAATAATTATTCCAATTTAATTGTTTGGCCAGTTTGGCCGGTCAAGGTCGTTCCAGGGTGAGGACCTCTGCTGCCATTTTGTAATTTTATTTAGAAGAGTAGGAATACCGTTTTTTGGGTTAGCACCAGATCTATGCGTGTTTTTACCATTTAGATGTATTTGTCTGAGTACTTCTATGTCGTCAACATACCCAATCACGCATTTCTGTTAGCTCTTGGAGGCAACGGCGGTTCTGGAGCAAAATGTAGGGGGGGGTAATACCATGCGAGGTATCTCGGAATGCGCCGCTGGCGAAACATTTTTGGAAGCGCATTCGCCATTTCATCATACATTGTAATTTTTGGCAACCAAAAATTAATATTTTAGGACTCTAAGGTTCAGGTTTAATGGTGTTTTGTTGATCTTGTTCCTAACATGGCTGTTCTGTTTTTTGTCCCAAAGAAATAGAGATAATGTACATTTTTTTTGTATGTACACTGCTCTGGGGGGGTAATTACCCCCATTACCCCCCCGTAGAACCACCGGTGCTTGGAGGAGTTCATCGACTAGAATAGAACATGACTGGGAATAGAATCCCCCCTTGGGTGCATCCTCTTCTTGCCATTATTGTTTTGAACTTTCCCGCTATTCTATCTATGCTTATTATCATGAATTTTACCAATCTGACTATGCTGCGATCCCCTTTTGTTCAGATGCGTTCTAAAACTATAGTTCATTCACAACCAAAAGTCGCTAAAAGTAAACAAATCGTGATTAGACATAACGGAACAATTGTGGTGGTTTATCTCACGAGACCTTTCAATCATTTTCCCTTGTTTGATCACGTGTGGTTTGTTAACTTTGGTGGCTTTTGGTTGTGAATCAACTGAAGGTGTCTTATCGAAGGTCTCCTGTGATATTAAATACCCAACACTTTTCACGTATAAATCCATTCAACATTTTAAAGTACAGCCATTGTTTCAAACATGCCATACGTGCATTGAAACACCTCCATTTTATCTCGCTGAGTAACAGAATTGGATTCTTTATATCCAGGTACATAAACCTCTAATCTCACCCGTTAATCATAGATTTTAGTGGATTTATTTAGTTCGCTAAGGTTTTGATGCGGATTATGTGGACAAAGAGTGTCGTAAAAAAATAAACTCAATATCACTCCAAACATGCGATAATGTTGAAATCAATGTAAGTTTTTGTGTTGGACTACTTAGATTGGTTTCTTGAAAGTCTTATTGCTAATCCAAGAAAATAACCCAAAAGTTTCGAGGACTTCGGTAAAACACAGGCACCACTGCATAGTCTCGTAATCATAACAAATTACCACTTCTGTGAATCTATTTTATAAAGTGATTAATATATTCTGATGTGAATAAATCAGTATTAATTAGGTAAGTGATAGTCATAGTCATTCGTCATTTACATGTAAATTTATCAAGCAAAACAAACATCGCAATTTTATATTTGATTCCGCTATTGTGGATTTTATAAAGTCCAATTCACGTCTGTTAAGCCTTAATTTGCACCAATAATAATATTCTTTATTTAGCATATAAAGCTACATACAAAAAACTAAATTAACAATGTTAAATACATGATATTATAATGAAAATTTCAATGTGTAAAATAAAATATAAAAAATTCGAACAAAAATGTGGAACAAACAATTAAAATTTGGACAACACATATTCCCTCAAAAGTCTTTTAAAACTTGTTAAATTTATCACAGTGTTTGAGATTGCTCGGCATTTTATTAAAATCGGAAAGGCCTCTGTTTAATACTGAGTTATGTACCATTTGACTAGAATTACTACTATTAACTAAAATAAAATCATCACAGTTCCTAGTTTCATAAGTGTGTACATTCTTAAAACATTTAACTCTATCACAGATGTAGTTTGGTACAAGGCTATTTCTAATTTTATATATAAATAGGTTTATGTTAAAAATAATTTTTTGTTTGATGGACAACAAACCACTAACATTCAACATCAGATTAATTGGGGTGTACTTATTACATTTTAAAATTGTTCTCATCGCCCTGTTCTGTATTATTTGAAATTCGCCCACTTTAAAACTCGGCAGACTATATAATAAGGTAGTGCAAAATTCTAGGTGGGGAGCTGCGATGCTTTTATACAATAACAATTTTGAGTACATTGATAAATCTTTGCCCAAAGAGCCCAAAAGAGTCAATTAGTGGATTTTCAATGAAATAATGTATTTCGAATTAATAATATGTGGTTTTTTAAATCACTCGTATGAACAAGCATAAGCTGCCTTTATGTTTTCGATTGCGCATTCCGACCCGACCAAAAAAAAAATTACAACCAATTCAACAATCACCGACGGAACTTGTTTTTTGATATTTGTCATTTTTGAGTTTAATGACATTGATTCTGTTTCTCTTCCTTCTTTCTTAAATTCTAGTCAGGAGCCTGTTTGATAAAACCTTACTATTGTAGAACCTATAGGTAAACTTTTACCATAGGAGTAAGGTTCTATGAAATGGACTTTACACCAATCACGTGAGTACGTGGGTGGTCTGGGGTACACTCTTATTACAGGAAAGCGGTACTAAGAATAATGCCCGCCAAAGATGAAGTTGTCTTTGGGGAGTGCCACGCACAATTCTCAGCAGTCGTTTATGTCTTTGATCAAAGCCTTATCCTGATTTTTAACAAAAATGGCATAAAACTGCGCCCTGATCTTTTTTTCCTCTTTTTAGAGGTGGCCACTAGAGTCTTAGGGTCCGTTTACTTTTTATTATCCTGTAAAAACAAGTAAAACAACTACATATAAAGTATATAATAGAAGTAACTGGTACTTTGGCCCTAGTCATATTCCACAAGTTCTTCACGCACTCGAAAATAAAATACAAGTCCCGCAAAATAATACAGACTTTTTGTCGCAACCAGGCAGCCACTTTTACACTTATTGTAATTTTCTTTTTAAAAATTCTTTCAGAAGATATTAGTTTCTTTTTTCGTTTTTCAAAACTGGAGTTTGCCTACCTCTTGAAAAAATCAAGCTTCAAGACATTCACGCCACAGGCTGTGACTCTTGTCAACGATCGATTTTTATTATCCAAAAACCTACATATTAATGATAATAGTAGATAAATGACCCATTTGCATTATGAAGCGGTGCTTTTCTAGCTTCCGGGGTAACCACGACACTGATTAAGGATTCAAGTCATGACTATTTTATAGAATAATTGGCAACCATGTGAAGGACAAATGAAAATGGTGGGGAGTGATTGATAAGAATTGACTCAACCCTAACCATTGATCACACCGGGTTTAAAATAGTTTTTTATTAGTCCGTGGCATTTATGAAAAGGCTTTAGTCAACAACCGTACATTGGAAAACTAGATATACAAAAAGGTTACATCCGCAACACTGTTAACTGCTTCATCTCCACAGCTTAACTTGATTTTGAAATAAGTAGTCCAATCGAAATAAGGCCACGTTGCTTGAAATTAACTTTCTCACGGCTTGATGTTGTTTGCTATAATATAATCACGCTCATCTACTTTTTAATATCATCCGGCAATTTGGGCAGTGACCGAGTGGTAAACATCCTTAAGCATGGAAACAGATCCGGGATATTTCGGATCACGTATTATACACTGTGTCTCATCATAGACATTGATGATTATTGTAATGAATGATAAAGTTTGTTGGTTAATTCTAATAAGTATTATTACTTTTACTGCTTTCGTTATTTTTGGCCAGTTAATAGACAATACTTCTTGAAAAAGAATTGCTGGTTTAATCACTCACTTTGACAACTATGAAGACCATATTCTGTATTTTATATCTAGAGATATTTGATTCGATACAATCGATATAAGATTTAAAAAGCTCTCTGACTTGGCATTTTCTTCAACACTTTCCCTTGTGAGAATTCAAAAATAACATTTCAATTGACAAACTTGAAAATTGTATGATTATATAAAAAGCAAAATAAATGTTGTTTTTTCTCCTCCAGAAGAGTCCAATCTTGTTGCAAAGAATCCGGAGACGAGTATTGAGGATCGGCTTTGTCTTCATATCAGCGAGTTGTTCCTCAGTTGGGATTTGTTCGATCCCAAATTCCCCTTCAGCAATTTTTTCTCTGATGAAGAAATGCTTGTTGGCTATGTGCTTGGTCCTGCGATGGAATTCTGGGTTTTGAACCAGTTTCATGGCAGCAGCATTATCGACTTGAAGGATCGGGGCTTGGTCCAATCTGTCGATTTCCTGAAAAAATCTTTTTAGCCAAATTATTTCTTTTGCAGCTTCATTGGCTGCTACGATCTCGGCCTCTGTAGTAGAATTGGCCATCATCGCCTGTTTTTGACTTTTCCATGAAATGGTTCCTGAGGCAAACATGATGATGATCCCTGAGGTAGATCTCCCAGTCTTTGTGCAGCCACCAAAGTCAGCATCACTGTAGCATTCGAGGATTACCTTCTTCTGTTTCCGATAGACTATCCCAAGGTTGATTGTTCCGGAAATGTAACGGAAAACCCTATTCACTTGCGCAATGTTTTCTTTTGCAGGATTTTCAAGCGTTCTTGAAAGAAATCCTATGCTAAAAGCCAAGTCTGGCCTAGTTCCAAGCATGAGATACATGAGAGCTCCGACGGCTTGGCGATAAGGGAACACAATTGTCTCTGATTCTTTCCCTGTTATCGAAATTTCCAAATTCTCAAGAACTGGGGTTGAAACAGCTTTGCAATTCAAGAATCTGAATCGCTCCAAAATCCTTGTGGCATATCCTTGTTGACTAATTTTTAGTCAGTTTTGTTGATTCTTAATTTCGATTCCTAAGAAGCACTCAGCCTTGCTTGAGACTATTTTGAATTCTGTTTTAAACTCGTCCAAAAATTCTTCTAAATCTTGAGTATCTGTTGCTGCGGCGAGTCCATCATCTACGTAAACAACAAGTAGAATCTTCTTGCCATTTCTTTCCCTGATGTAAAGACATGGATCCGCCTCGCTGACTTGGAAATTATGATTCTGCAGGAAACCTCCGAAGCGTTCTTGCCAACATCTCGGCCCTTGCTTAAGCCCGGAGAGACTCTTTTTCAATCTGCAAACAAGCCCCTGTCCTTGCTCGTATCCCTCAGGTTGTTGCATGTAAATCTCCTTGACGTCCAATTTGCCGTATAGAAAAGCTGTCGAGACGTCGAACTGGACCAAAAACATATCATTTTTTGCTGCAACACTCAACACTGAGCGGATTGTTTCAATTCTTGCGACAGAGCTGAAAGTTTGGTCGTAACCAATCCCTCGTCTCTGGGCGAATCCCTTAATGACCAAACGAGCTTTGTATTTATAAATACTTCCGTCGGGATTGGTTTTGACTCTATAGACCCACTTGCACGGGAGTGCTTTCGAACCTCTAGGGAGTCTAGTCAAGTTCCAAGTTTCATTTTGATGTAAGGAATCAATTTCTCTGTCCATTGCCTTTTTCCACTCGATGTTGCCGTTGATGATGGAAGGAATCTGGACTCTCCAGCACAAAATTCTCTGCTGCTGCTACGTAATCATCCAGACGTTCTGGCCTTTTTAACTTCGAACGATCCCTCAACAGCATTGATTGCGTTCTTATTTTGTCGTTTTCTTTGTCGAAGCTTGTTTCTCCTCCTGTTACGTAATTGTCTTTGGTTTCTGTTTCGGTTGTGTCTTCGTCCTCGCTCTTGTGCGAAATCAAGTCTTCTTCTTCCTTGTCTTCGTCTTCGCTCTTGTGCGAACTCACGTCGTCTTCTTCCTTGTCTTCTACGACGTCCTTGGAATCTTGGAAAGGTAGATTGACACTTGATTCACAATTGCTGAATTTTTCTTGAAATTTTACGTCCCTCGACACAACTACTTTGTGCTTCTCTGGTAAGTAAATACGATATCTCTCATCGCCGTCGTAACCCACCAGGTATCCCTTTTCAGCTTTTTCGTCCATCTTCTTCCTTTTTTGGGATGGTACAGAGCATGTTGATCCTACGATTCGAAGATGTTTAATCCTTGTTTTTTTGCCCAGCCAAAGTTCGTAAGGGCTCAGATCCTTCAACGAAGATTTGCCCGTCCGATTGAGGATGTAGACTGCTGTGCTCGCCATTTCGACTATCGTTCGATTCTCTATCTCAACACCACCATTTTGTTCCGGAGTATAGGGAGCGGTGAGTCGAAAAGTAATACCAGCTTCCTGAAGAATTTCTCTCACTCCTGAACAGTCAAATTCTCCTCCATTGCCGCTCAGGAATTCCCGAATTGTGTGCCCTTGTTGCTTGGCATGAGAAACCATGTGTCGCAGTACGTCTTTGACCTCTGATTTCTGCTTGACGATGTACCCGTATCGAAACCTCGTGAAATGATCCTTAAAAAACCACCAGGTACCTTTTCTTCTGGAAGCAGTCCTCAAATGGGCCGCAAACATCGCCTGACATAAGTTCCCCGGGCTTCATCGCTGTTTTCCTGGTTCCAAATGGCAATCGATGTGCCTTCCCAAAAATACAAGGTTCGCAAAAGCTACTCTCAAGCTTGACTTCAATGCCCATTTTTCTCTTGAGCACCTCCTTAATGTGTTTCTTGTCCTGATGTCCCCACCTCTCGTGGTAGAGTTGAAGAATTGAAGTTCCTGAAGCTGCGACGTTGACATCGACGTTTCGTTCTGGAAGAATGGGCTTGATCGCTGCTTTGAACAGAGTTCCTTCGACTTCTCTGGCTCCAATAAGGACAATCTTGTCGTTTATCTTCAGAGTGCACTCTGTTGCTGACGACTCAAAACGACTACTTGGATTATTGTCTTGGGCAGCCAAAACTGAAAACAGATTCTTCGTTATTTTGGGAACAAACCACACATTTTTCAAAGAAATAAAAAGTATTTTTCCATTGACAATCGTTTTAACTTTGATTGTGCCCTGGTCCAAAGCTGACAAGGTTTCATTTCCAGCTGCTCTGATCCAACTAGGATTTTCAAACTTCTCAAAATGCTCGAAATAATTCGCAGACTTCACAACGTGTTTTGTTGCACCGTTGTCTATCCACCAGTCGACCTCTGAGTTTGCCTCTGCTGCAAACACGCCATTATGAACTGAAACGAGAGTCAACGTTGGTTCTGCACAGTTCCCTTGTTCAGCATTCTGGTTTTTCGACTTCGGACGTCCATCCTTGTTCCATTTTATAAAATTTCTGACCCAGTGCCCCTTTTTCTTGCAGTAGTTGCAGGTATCAAATCTCCGACCAGATGCTCCTGAATCCTGACGATGCTCCTTTTGTGCTGTGGTAGCCAAAGCCTTCTGGCTCCTTTTTTCGTCATTCTCTTTTGGTCTAAAATTCCTCTCAAACATGACAATTTACAGTACGTGACCGCACTGGTAATCATGGATTTTGCATAGCTGTTGGCCTTACGAAAAAAGTCGCTCTGCTCCTTGTGCTTCTTTTCTTCTGTCTCTGCTCTGAGGCACCTTCTGGCAATGAATCCGGTTTGACAATCTTTCTGTCGAACGCGTCAAGAGCACCATCGTGATAATCAATCAGGTCTCTAATTTTTCTTTTCCAAATCGGCCAATCTGTCGCACCTGACAGCTTCGTAACGTGCTTTTCCAAATCCATCGCAATCGAGCAAAATTTACCTTTTTTCTTTCACTTCAAACTGAACAAAACGTTCCTGGGCCCATAACCTATTATTACTTTTACTGCTTTCGTTATTTTTGGCCAGTTAATAAACAATACTTCTTGAAAAAGAATTATTGCTGGTTTAATCACTCACTTTGACAACTATGAAGACCATGTTCTGTATTTTATATCTAGAGATATTTGATTCGATACAATCGATATGAGATTTAAAACGCTCTCTGACTTGGCGGGTATTTTTGAATATGAAACATTTTGTTACGTTCCAGTTTCTCTTATCTTCGTTTAACGGTTTTCGCTATTTACCGTCTTGATCGTCACGAAAACAAAAATAAAGATATCGCTTCGGTAAACCGAATTCAGTTATTGTTGTAAATAAACAAAGCGAAAATTGAGGTTAAGACATTAGGGTTCTGGTTTGGGTGTGAAGTTGGCGCACATTTGTTGTTCCCATACTGCGGATTTGCCAAACTTATTGTGGTTCCGGAGATTGGGCGTGTCACTTTTTCTATGAGGGTCCGAAAAAAAACCATCCTGCTGCCACTTTTGGTTCTGGGATTGAGGTTGACCGTGTGGTTCCTTTTCCCAATTAGCACGTTTTGCTGATATAAAAAGTTCCCTGGCTATATTTTCCTTTTTGGTATACTTACCATTAGCATTGTGCTGATATTTTCTGGAATTTGGCCATTTTTGTGGGAATCTCTATAGCACGCGGTGCGCAGCTAAACTTTGAGGCCTCATACCATCCAAGGTGAGTTTTCCGAACTTCTTCACCCTTAGAAGCAATTTCTAATGTTCCATTTATGATATTTTGAGGCCTGGCTATTTTTACGTACCTATTTGTACGTACTATCAAATCACGACTTGCCTACGTGAACTCTGACCCATTCCTCTATCATCTGGAAAATCATCAACCTTTGTACGTGGCGGAAACCTCATTGATGGGAGATTGTATAGATCTGATGGACCACCAATCTACGAGTCACCAAAAATTGTGACCTGTAGACGAAGTTAATGAATACGAACTCCAGGAAGTTGGTGAGTCCATTCCATTTCATCAAGTAACTCCAAGATATTGCGGTGATTTGGTTCATGTTCAGAATACAATATTCTACAACCACCCACAATTTATTGACTTCTATCAAGTGATATCAAGTGCATTTTAACCTACCTTAATCACAAAAACATCCTGTATATTCACGAACACAACCACTGTGATGTCATTATGATCATAACGACGGCGGTTATTTTAACTTTTAAGTGAAGACACTGAAATCGTAAAATGTACTTTTGATAAATATTGAGCAATAAATATTGTAGGTTAGGTAATTATCGTTATCGCTTTTCACGTCGTACAACTGTCGACAAATTGCTAAGGCGTCTTCTTGTACAGTACTTGGTTCTAATTTGAGTACTTTAAGCTTATATCTTCGCATTTAAATATAACCTTGGTTTTTTTGGGAACTTTGGAGCCTGATTTCCTTCCATTTCCCGTTTTCTAGGACTGGTGATTTTAAGGTTAAAACGGGTGACGCTACTCTTTTTTTTTAATAATCGTTTCTTTTAAGAGTTTTAATCCACGACCACTCTCCTAGTTGAGCTAGTCATAATCACTTGTCCATTACCACCCAAAAGTGTAACCTGGCTTCCGAACCACCCCTTGGCCAAGTTTTATCGAGTTTTTTTTACTTAACAATTTTCTTCAACAATAAGAAGTTTTACTTTTTTGTCCAAACGCTTACTCATATCCAAACCATCTGACGTGACGGCCCACCCTTATGCAAGACCCCTTCTTAGTTTTTTATGACAATCGGACGTTATGGCCTGATATGATTCACACTGAATTATTGTTCCTAGATAAGTTATGCGTCCATAGTACGGGTACTGTGAGAAAAACTTGTCAGCCTTGCCAGAATTAAAAGCAGTGTTGTGGTAACGATTTTGAAAAATAGCTTTCCCACTATCAAACATAATCACACCCTAACTCTCCTCAACCCTTACAACATCAATCAAGGTTATTCTAACCAGATATTATCAAATTTAACGTTGGTAATCTGAGCTTATAGTTAAAATGTTGATCATATAACTACGGTTTAATCAACATTATTGCTCCTATATCAAATATCCCTCGTTTATCGAACTATCTACGTTCACGTTCTGATAATTCCAGTTAAAATGAATATTTTCTTGACAAATTCTGGCTCTGGTTCAACTGTTATCACATTGAATTACATCGTTTTCTGGTTATAGAAAATTCAATTATCAAGCCAATAAAGAGTAAAGGGATAAGCCTGATCAAATTATAGAGAACTCCAAGTTATCAAGCCTTTAATAGTTTCTGATATTTCAATTTATTTTCAGTACCAACTAAAGAACTAAGAAACAGAGTTCACCGAACAATGAGAATGAATATGAGAGTAGGCAAAAGATTCGGCGAAGATGACGAAGGTGAGTCTCAAACTAAGTTACTATCTTTGCAAAGTTAAAACAGGAAACTAACTTAGCTCTTATTGGTTTATACCCAATTTAACGGCAAATCAGTAATTTCTTCAATGCAGGGACACTTTAACAAACACAAACTTTCCTCATAGATTCCTTTAACCAGTCACTAAGGATTTGGAAGTTTTTCAGTTTAGAAAATTAAAACAGCTCAAGGGGCTGGAATATAAATGATATTGATCTTATGACATAAATTACAGAGGAACAAAGAAGTAAACGTCGTTTTTTTACGCCACTCAATATACCCAGATATACACGCTACCAAATTCTACCAATTGAGGATACTGACAGTGTAGATGGACCTACGAAAGGTACCATTTATTATATTTTTCTTTTTTTTTTTTAAATTTCAATTACAGCTAAGAAAAATCTAAGAGGTATAGTGCGGACTGGTAAAAGGGATCCACAATTCAACACTAATACGGGTACATGAACAATTTTTTAAAATTTGGTGTTTTACTCAATCTCCTATACAGATTTCAAAAGGTCCTCACCTCAATTCATGATGGTGCCCAGAGTGGGGAAAAATGATAAAACTTGGAAGCTGAGCGATTTGAATTCTATAGAGAAAAGGAACGACCCCAAGAATACAGACATGTGGTTTGGACCTAGGATAGGAAGGTCTAATGAGGAGTTGTTGGAGGAGATACCATGGAACTATGTAGTATTTAATGGTGAGTACAAAGTTTATGTATGTTGGTCTCCTTCAATATTTTCATATTATTCTGGAACTAAAATAAACTGAGTAGGTACCATTAGACAGGCATAATATTGTGTCATCATGCGGCATACAAACAATTTATTTCCAGTACATAGTTTCATCATTGAATGGAGAGAGCTTTATTTATGAACAAATAATACGTATAACATGATCCGATTATTCAACACTGGCAAATAACTACCATCCTTACAGTTTTTTTTTATTGAACTCTTCACAACACTATTCCACAAAAGGACGAAAATAACACCCTCAAATCCCCAAAGCTAATTAAGAGGCATTTTACTACACTCAAGGAAGTCAGCATTAAAGACCTTAATAGAATCCAAACGCAAACATCATACCTTTATGTGTTGTGTACTTTTGTTCTTAATGAGCAACACTCTCCATAGTGAGAGATCATCTTGTTAATTCTTTCAGTGAGGAGGCCGTAGAGAATAATTTCAGAAATAGGGTATTTTCCTTTCCAGGAAAAAAGCTGTCAAATATACCTGCATACAAGACCAACGATGCAGAAGAAGAGACAGTCGATGAAACCGCTGAATAATGTTGAATGCTAATAAGTTGTTGTTTTCAGAAATAATTTTATGATTGTCAATCGTAGCTTGAAGCAAATTGAGTTGTTATGATCTGATATGATATTGTCACTCAGGCTGGAATATAGTTTTAAGAAAAACTGTATAAATGACAATTTCATATTGTTTGAAATAAAGAAAAAATTAATTATTGTTTTATTATATGTGAATTATCATTTAAGCCTGTAAAGACAAACGGTAAGTACCAGACCTTTCCAAGGATCACTTCAATAAGTTTTTCATTCTTTCTTCCTGCCATAGTGATCAAACAATCACAAGCTTTTTATAAGTTGTACCGTTTTTTCTAGCGCTCCTTCGAACGAAAAATGTTTAATGTTGTTTCCAATAATTCAGTTGTTTAACACATGGATAATGATGTTTTCACACAAGTAAATATCAAGGCGGATTTCTCACCAAAGTAGAATGCGACTTTTTGCAAAAATGCTACATGTTGTATAGTTTTTGATGTAAGGAGCATCTAATGTTAACTACATAGGTACCACAGAACACAATGACATATACAAAGTTCAAAAGACAAGCTGACGTATAAGATTTTACGGAACAATACGCCACGGAATGCAGTGGATGCGAATCGAACTACATATCAGACTTGGCTAATGTATTATTAAAGACTTCTGCAATATATTATACAGATTTCTATACATAAAAGCACTGACTTGGACTTTGACTTTGAAACTGTCTTTATTTGTTGAATTCCCGTAGGTATATATATTTTTGTACAACCTACACGTAAAGTCCACTTTTCAATGCATGCAAAGCAGGCGGAAACTCGCTAATTTTGGCAGCCGGGCCTAAAAGTACTTTCGCGCCCGCGGGCGCAAAAGTAGGTCGCTTAGCAACGGTTCCTTGGATCCCAACGCCTCTGAATCTAATAACCACGTGACAGCCTAGCATACTAAAAGGAACTTATCACGTGATAATCTCGGTGACAATGAATCTGCACCACAAAAGAATACGGGAACACACCTATTGTAACCATGACTTGACAGTTGACAGTTGTTATTAAACTTGTCAGTTGTCTGACTTGTCAGCAGTGTAGTGCAGTGTATCGATTATTTATTTTTGATTTTCATAATTATTCTTTTTCAAATTATTACAAACTGGTTGTACAAAAAGAACTGTTTGCACCACGGACGAAAGATGATTTTGACTCGGCTAATATCTGTCCTCGCTTCGCTCGTGCTGCTACTTATACCCTCGTCAAAATCATCTACTTTCCGCCCTTGATACAAAATGTACTATTTTTATCTATGTTGTTGAATAAAGACAAAAACTTTGAATAAATGTAGTTTATCTACAACTGTCAAAAAATTGTTGTTTTATGCAACCATCTATAGATATAAAATGTTCCACATATTACACGGCCTGAGAGAAACCATTGGATCTTAGTTCTTTATCCACGGGCAGGTTCTTTATTCACGGGCAGTGGGCCAATCATAAGCGAGTATTACCAGTACCGCAGCGATCATAGTTCTTTATCCACGGGCAGGTTCTTTATTCACGAGCAGTGGGCCTAAACACAACTATTTTTGGCTTTATTTAGTGACTTTTTTTTTCAAATTTTTTGACAGTTGTAGATAAAGCATTGTATTTGACTCGCATATAATGAACATACAGGGTGTCCCAGCAAGGGTGGCCACCGGCCATATCTCAAAAACTACTGGACCTAAAAGTTCAGGAAAAAAAAATTTATCACTAAAGTGGCCACGAGAAAATGCTGGGAAATATTTATAACTTCGAAATTTTGCCGCTAGGGGGCGCAATCAAAGCTTAAATATTAAAATTCGAAATTTCTCCGGAAATTCTCAGATTGAGGTATATCTTTATCAACATGGTTAGAAAACCTAGACAATTTCACGTCTTTTTGGTACAGGGCTCATTGGCGTACCGATCTTCGTGTGAGTAGGGGAAGGTAGTGAAAGTGTAATTGTTCAAGTGGCTGTAACTTATAAACGACTTGTCCGATTTTGTTGCGTATAGGCTTGTTTGGAAGATAAATGTGAGTACTTTCGTATATCGTATCCAGTGATGCGTGATTGTCTCCAGAAAAGTTGCTAGAAGGCGTAATTTGAATTAAAAACAGTGTTTTTCGTTTCACCGCAAAAATTTAAATGGTACGGTATAATTCTGATAACAGAATCGAAATGATGATTAAATTTACAAGAAAAAACCTTAAAAAAAAAAAAACCTTAAAAACCTTAAAACATTAAATTTGACATAATTTGGACTAGTTATTATTATCAGAATTATACCATACCATTTAAATTTTTGCGGTAAAATGAAAAACACTGTTTTTAATTCAAGTTACCCCTTCTAGCAACTTTTCTGGAGACAATCACGCATCACTGGATACGATATACGAAAGTACTCACATTTATCTTCCAAACAAGCCTATACGCAACAAAATCGGACAAGTCGTTTATAAGTTACAGCCACTTGAACAATTACACTTTCACTACCTTCCCCTACTCACACGAAGATCGGTACGCCAATGATCCCTGTACCAAAAAGACGTGAAATTGTCTAGGTTTTCTAACCATGTTGATAAAGATATACCTCAATCTGAGAATTTCCGGAGAAATTTCGAATTTTAATATTTAAGCTTTGATTGCGCCCCCTAGCGGCAAAATTTCGAAGTTAAAAATATTTTCCAGCATTTTCTCGTGGCCACTTTAGTGATCATATTTTTTTTCCTGAACTTTTAGGTCCAGTAGTTTCCGAGATATGGCCGGTGGCCACCCTTGCTGGGACACTCTGTATTACACTCGAATAAAATTAATAACACTCGCCTTCGGCTCGTGATATAAATTTTAATCTCGTGTAATATTTGGCCCATTATATGCTCGTTAAATAAAATACTATTTTTCGGTTTTCTCTTGAATGTTTAGAACCACCTAGGGATGGGGTCAGTGTGGGCTTCCCTAGTTAATGTGTCTGCGCTGACCCTGTGTGGTGGTGACTATGAGAAAATGCCACTTACTCCGGAGGTCTGAGGAAGCGGTGCATGACTCCATGTGGGTCCCACGCCACGCTGGGCTGTCACGAACCTCTTTGAGTAACACTTCTTCTGTTTATTTCCCTTCGTTCGACCTTTTCAGGATGATGTCACTTAGCTTCAGTGTTTAATTTGATGTGGAATGTTGTGGAATACTCTGGGCGAAATCCCATTTGTTCATCTGGCAGAAAGTTTTTTGCTTTTGTGACTTCCCTCATTTTGTGGAGGATGCATTTCTCGCCACTTTCCCGAAGGCGGCTGGAAGATTGATAAGCCTCTGGTATTCCGGGTTGTATCCTGCGTTCTTAGATGTTTTTGATGAGGATTACGAGGGCATTTTTCCACTTAGAGAGGAATCGAACCATGCAAACAACATCAGGATAAAATGTGACGCTTAAATAACTCCATCTATCATCATGACAAGCTAATGAGCTGTCATGTGGCATTCTACGTACCGCCATCTTCTCGAGATCTAACGAACTTTAGGCACATCAGCGCCTCTCCGTGGATGCGAATCAGAGCTTTCACTTAGGCACCGCCCTCCATTTACCTACGTCTTTGTTCTAAAAGTGGAAAAGTGTTCTGTGATAGGTACCTACCTAGAAAAACAGTTTTATAATAACATTTTATCTTCGCGCTAAAAAATGTAATCTGTCAACGAATGATGAAACAAGCGCCTAGCCTGAAAACTCGATTTTGCTCCGAGCTGGCGCATTCTCCATTTCACAAACATAATTATTGTCTTCGTGATTGTGTTGATTAAACCTAGTAATTTTATTACAGAACTATCATTTGGTAATGTCGATATTCGCAGAACAAATGAGAATTTGTCTATCCAACGCACAACATAAACTAATGGAGGATCGAGTTAAAAGTTAGATTTTATTTTTCCCTAAATGGTTATCAACGGGTACCTACCTATTTATACAGGGTGTCAAGTACATCGACTTAGGCTAATCATTGAAGAGATGATGATTTCTACAAAAGAAAACGTGATTTTTTTCTTTTGATAAATATGAACATAAATCCAAAAATATTTTGTTTTGGAGATACAGTGTCTTGAAAATGTGATTTATTTAAACAAAATTTTTGATAAATAGGTAAAATGTTCGCACAAAATTTGGTATATTTTTTTGGGTTTTTTGTGAGGGAGTTTTATTTTTTCAAATTTGATTAAAAAAAAGGAATATGTATTCCATTTCAGTTTCAAAGATTCAGCTACGTCCGTATTTTGGAAAAAAGGTATTTTTATAGTTTATTTATAATATTATGAAAAAAATTGATTCCGTATGCGAAATCACCCTATTCATTGTTCAAGAGACTGGTGATATTCAATAATAAAAAAAAAACAATGAACGTCTTATCTCGACATTGCCAGATATTACCATAGGATCAGGCATGTCCTAAAACCACCAAGTACTAATTTCTACTTTTTTTTTTCGAGCCGTTTGTGAAATACGAGACCGTTCCGGGACTTTTGAACGAAAGTGAAAAGTTGCTGTATTTCAAATAAAAATTTGATATTTTGAGGATTTATACCCTGGGGCGCTCAATTTATTGCAATAAAAATTGAATGCATGGGCTTTGCATTTAAAAAAAAAAAAGTAGTTTACTTTATCTCAAAAAATGTAAACGTGGCAACATTGCCGATATTACCATCGAATCAGGCATGTCCTAAAACCACCAAGTACTAATTTTCACTTTTTTTTCCGAGCCGTTTGTGAAATACGAGACCGTTGCGGGACTTTTGAAAGACACTGTATAGAATCGCACATGATGTGTTACCCACGTATTTTAGTCCATATTTAGAAAAAAGATCTCATTTCCATAATTATAACATCAGGACAAGTCAAAATTTTCATATCACACCAGTAACATTGCTTCAGAGAACATTATTTTATAAAGGACTTGAGGAATTTCCTGATGACACAAAAACTGCCCCAACGTTAAGTATTTTTTGTAAAAAGCTTACGGCTCATTTGTTACGAGGCTGAGAATGCATGTTACTTTGTAAGTTAGTTTGTATTATTAACCTTTTATTGTAAGAATTAGCTAATGCTAAAAATAAATAACGTTTCCATTTCATTTCATAGGCAAGTTTTTTTTTCAAGATGGAGCCGAATTGCCGTTTTGACATTCTCAGCTGTCATTACTCTGTATTGAGAAATGCAGAAGATGCTCATTTATTGGGGATCCAAGTCTCATTTTTGTATATTGAACGGTTTGAACGTTAGTGGGGATCAAAGCACTGTACACTACTTGATACTAGGGGCAAGATTCCGTTTACTGTGGAATTCCATAGCGACACGTCGATCTATGCATAAAATGATGGGAAAGTAGCTTAAGTTCCACAGTTACATGGAATTCGGTGACTCCGTTTTCTTTTTCAACTGCATACTACGGAAAAGGGAAATGTTCAACGGCCTACGTACCAGTTGATGATCTGAGCGTCAAGTGTATTTTATACTATAACTTTCTTTGTCACACTCGTATCAAACACATGTTCCGGCGGCTACGAAAACAATTAGAATTGGCCGGCTGGTTCAAAGTGCCGCTCTAGAGTGAGCCTTCCAGATTATTATAATGTTCGGTATACCGACTAAATAGAATTCCGCTTGAAAATTCAAAGCTTTCCAAATACATCCAGAGATATCTGAAGAAAAGAGAATGTTTGTAGAATGGTTTTTATTTTTTCCTAGGTTTATCTGAAGAAGTATTTCAAAATAAATTAAGCATTTTCTCTCTACAAAATAGTGTCATGAAGTAAATTAATAATGGATAAACTTCAATGAGATTGAATAATTTCTGAGACATTAAAATGATGTGAGATTCAGTGAGATACCTCTACTTTCAATATTTTCAATAATGAGCTAATTCGTGTTTATTGAAGTGAGTACTAGAAAAAAACTATTACATCAGTGTGTCCCAGATTCGCTTCTCTATACGCAGTGATCTGGGCTCCCATTATACCTACAGCAAAGGTAAAAAAAGTTTTAGAGGAATCTTAGTACATTCGATATCCGGCTTCAGACTTACTATCGGTCAATTGGTTTTGGAAATATCGTCGAAAAATCCAAAAATGGCGGATTTCATTTTTTGCCAGTAAATCCGAAACGGCTAATTTGACAGCTGTCAAAATGTGACATTATCGTGACACTTTTTGGAGACGAATACAATGGCGTGTATGACATGTCTCAATCGTCTTTTATTTGTTTTTACGCAACCCAACTCAACTTTAATTTTTCTTATGGCCGCCATAATGGGCGATTTTCCGATTTTTGAAAAGAGTGTAAAATTTCCAATCAAGTGATGTCTCACAAGTGCATGAAAGCTTCAAGTGCACTGAGAAAATGACCAGCCAAAAACACTTTACTAGTGTATTTTTGGCTGTGACAGCATAAAACTCACCCAAAATAGTGAAGCAGCTCTCTTCTGACAGCAAAAATCTCTTTACTGGTGTGACTTCATTATGATTATAAAGTTATTTGCTACCATCAATGAAACATTTCATGTATAGCAAAGTTCTTGGCTGTTGCGAAAGAAAACTCTTGAGAGATAATTTCTTGTAGTCCCTATGAAGTTTTTTGCTACCCCAGCAAAGAGCATATTTGAAAAAAAGACGTTCGGTTGTTTCCGCCTGGACGAAATTGTTTTGAACCAATCGCGTATCATAGCCGCCCTCCTCTTTCAGTTTCATTTCAGTCGTGTTCTCATAACTTTGTGTGCGAGCAAGTTTCTGGAGGTTTACTCTGGTTTGGTTTTTACGGTGCTCTTCTCTTGTTGCTCTAGGCTCTACAAAACTTTGGGAGAGCAGAAATGTCGGCATAGGTAAGTGAGTATTTTAAATATTATGATGTGGCTTTATTTCATTAAATTCCTTAATATTTTGGCTATATAAAACTACAATTATTACTCAAGCGAGGAAGTTCCCGCAAAAGATAAAATATTTTGCCCAATTTTGTTCTCAACTTGTCTTTTTCTCAGCAGCCGAAGAATCAAAAGCTTTGCTATTTTGGAGGGCGGCGGCGGAACCATGACATAAAAGCCCTTATTCCAAAAAGCGGCCAGCGAGGATCATTTTCAAGGAAAAAAATCGATATTTTCCGATCCAGATCGAAGCAGAAATCAGTACCATGTAAGTATAGTATATTAAAACATTTGGAATATTCAAATGTTATTAACTATAAACTGGTTTTTAACTTGAAATCCATCATTAACAAAACAATTCATATCATTTTTAATCCCCACAAATATGTTTTTTTTTAACATTCATATAAAAAAGACCTTTTGTTCCACAAAGGTTGCTATCTGCATATTATCACAATATCCTAAATTATCACAATTAATTATAGTTTCTATTTTTAGGTTTTTGACACATTGCCGCAAGAGCATCTACAGACACTTTTGATAGTGGAGGTCTATTTATATTCATTTGAATCGGATGCCAATTTCCCAAACCCCTTGGCTTCCTTCTACTTCAACTTTTTCTTTCAACGCCCAATTCCACGAAACAACTTGAAACATTTCTGGAACTAGAAGTGATGGAAGAGGCCATGCCAGAAATCAGTCTTATAAGAAGGTACAAACCAACTAAGGAGTTTTGTAGATTATACCACCTGATTTGGTAATTCAAAAAGAATAAATCATATTTTGTTGTATTTCTGATTTTTACTGTCCATTTACTTTCCCCAAAAATGACCAATGTTTTTTGATGTGGTTTCTGATTTAATCAAAAAAAAAATACAAATTTGGATTTTTTTTTCGAGATTTTTTTGTTCTATTATTTGTTATAATAACCCTTCTGCTTCCATAGAAAGGTCACTATCAAAATGTATCAATTTTTATTTATCGTGATTGTGGCATTTTCTATCTTGACGTTTTTATAGGATTCTTCCAGTATAGCCAGTGACAAATAATTCATAGTAAGATGTTCTAATTTGTACGCATCATCAGTTCAAATTGGAACACTTGCTTTGGAATTATTTGTTATTAATAAGTTAGGTGAAACCTATAAAGATGAAGATGAGAACTGCTATAACAGGATAAATCAATTTCAGCAACAAGAAAACAACTTCCTGCACTAGCATATTTTCTTTGTTATTGTAGGAGATTCTTTTCCTACAAATAAAAAAAAATTCGCTGCCCTATGAAAAATCGCTTTGCATTAACAGCAAAGTAACTTTATAGCCACAGCAAAGTTACTTTATACTGGCAGAAAAAATGTTCTTTATAAAGAAAGTCTGGCTACCACAGTGAAGTGTGTTCAGCAAAGTGAACTTTATCGGAATAGCGAAGAGCTTGGCTGGCGCCTATTCTAAAAAGAATTTTGGCTGTGGCAGCTAAAATTTTAGCAAGGAACATAAATAAGATTTCTCAGTGTGTCATCGAATATCACATTTCGTAGATATGTCAGTGTCTAAGAAGGCCATGATTCATTTGTCAGAAAATCGTTTATAAGCAATTTTTTTTTTCTTTTTTTCCTCCAAGGAGTCTCTGATCTGTCATTCAATAATTCAGTATGACAGTTTGTGTTTTGATAACGAGTACCTACGCTTTTCAAATTAAAATAATAAATTTGTTAAAAATGCCCGATATTCTCTATTTCTCTATTCAAATAAAAAAAAGCTAGCCATTTTAGCGCTGTACTTGAGGTCACATAGACATGCCGGCATTACCTCAGGTATTATGTATCCCGAACGACGCGACGTCAGCCTCATGAAACACAATTTAGAAAAACCGTGATTAATTTGGTCAACTATGAACAGAAATGAACTGATAAGGCTTTCACGAAAAACAGTCGCTAAATGTCAAAAATGTCACGATGCATGTCCATGCTCTATTGAAAACTTATTGCGTTCAACACATTTGCTGCACACTAGATGTTTTGACTTGAAGTTGATACAGTACTTATTCATATTTTGCGACAAATAAATCATGGCCTCCTCAGATACGACTGAGTCCCGACTACGAAGTGTGATATTTCGGTGCTACTTAGATCTTTTATGCACTTGTGGGACATCACTAGACTGGAAATTTTATTCTTTCCAAAAATCGAAAAATCCAATATGGCGGCCATAAGAAAAATGAAAGTTGAGTCGGGTTGCGGGAAAACAAAATACAATTGAGACATATCATGTACGC
The DNA here is from genome assembly GCA_958502075.1 of Orchestes rusci. NCBI lineage: Eukaryota > Metazoa > Arthropoda > Insecta > Coleoptera > Curculionidae > Orchestes > Orchestes rusci. The sequence continues at coordinate 15,825,188 of OY293314.1, forward strand.
CATTTTATCCGTCTCAAAAAAGTGTCCCAATAATGTCACATTTTCATAGTTGTCAAATTAGCCGTTTCGGATTTACTGACAAAAAACAAAATCCGCCATTTTCGGTTTTTCGCCTATATTCCCAAAACCAAATGACCCATTGCAAATCTGAAACCGGATATCGAATGCACTAAGTTTCCTCTAAAACTTTCTCTATTTAACCTTTGATGTAGGTATAACAGGAGCCAAAATCACTGTATAGAGAAACGAATCTGGGACACATTGTATACAATTATATACAGTGCGGCTCCAAAAGGTCTCCCCCCTTTTTTTTAATGTGTGCACGAAAAATTTTGAAACTTGGCATACTTCAATTGCTGACGAAATACTACTTTTTGATGTTAATGACGTACTTTTAGTATTCAGGATGGCGGCTGGACGACATTTTGAAACATTTTTTTAAATGGAAAGGGGAGTCGTGTCACACCTCATTTTGAAGATCCTGATGAGTACTTTATAACCCTTGGATATTGAGTCGATATCTTTAAGTACTACAAAATGGCGGTACATTTAATTACTACAATGATACATACACTTTAAAAAAAAATCGTCTAATTCAATTCCAAGGATGCTGGAAATATTCTTGACATAAAGTTTGGGTTAGGAATGAATGACAAAAATGTCAAAAAAGCATCTTTTGAATTGAACTTGAAGAATATTTTCAAAAAGTGTAGGTATCAATGTAGTAATTAAATGTACCGACATTTTGTAGTACTTCAAGATATCGACTCAATATTCTAGGGTTATAAAGTACTCATCAGGATCTTCAAAATGGGTGTCACAGATGGCGCCCAGCCGCCATCTTGAATACTAAAAGTACGTCAGTAACATCAAAAAGTAGTATTTTGACAGCAATTGATATATGCCAAGTTTCAAAATTTTTGGTGCACACATTAAAAAAAAATGGTGGGGACCTTTTAGAGCCGCACTGTATACCTAATTATGTGTGCGCAGAAGATTAATTGTTACCTAGACCACGGCGATTGAATGATTTTGCCAGGCTTCAAGAAGTGTCCATTACTTTCTTCATTCTGCAAAAATGCTACTTTACTTCCTATCTATACAATAAACTATTTTTTTGTGAATAAATAGACTTTTCTTCAAATACATAGTATTTTTGTATATTCTAAAAGCAGACGCAATATTACATTTTTGATCCGATCCAAGTGATTGAACAAATCCCATGTTAAATCCTTTATTTTTTCTGTATGCTCTATCTTCACATTACTCTAATTGTCTTTTCTGAAGAAGGAACAAATTAGTTCCGAAAGCTCGAAAAAAAATAAATGAGAATCCACGCTTCGTAGACCGCTACCGCTCATTTTGACTGCTCCCCACCACCTTCTCCTTCGAAAATGTAGGCAGCATAACGTCAAAATATTTTGAAGCATTAATTATACCCTGAAATCCACTAACCTTGTTGAACATTTCTATGATTCGAGTAAATAACACTCTCGTCCAACCAAATATTACTGGTAGAAGTCTTATTTGCTTGTAACAAATTCAAAAACACTCAACAAAAAAAATTCCCTTTTGGAATTTTAACATTGTATGTATACTGGTTTGTTTGGAGTCGATATAAGCTCCACCCAGTTTGTATCGTCAGACTTAACCTGTCTATATCACCCAAATCCCAGAAAACCCAGTTTTCTCTATTAACTTCTCAATTTCGTTCTGTTTGTCAAGTAGAACTCCAAAATTTAATAATATACAGGAGGCTGAGTGTTCCATTTCAACTTCACAGATTGCTGCAACATCCTGGTAAAAATAGCAAATTTGCAGCCTTCAAAATATTAATTTGTGAAAAATCAACAGAACAACTTTCTAAAATGTATACAATGCCCCTCATAATGTTCGCTACATATGAGAAAGTTTTTTAAAATTTTGTCCTTCATAACAGATTTTTGCTTGATGAAAAATCGTTTCGGCGTTTCTAAACATGGGGTCAAATACAGCTTGTTCAATGCTTTTCTGCGGTCACGTCACAGTATTTGACGTTAGGCAGTGTGTCGTAGATTGATCGCTCCACATCTCACATTTGTCAAATTGATCCGAAAGACCCTCGTCCAGACGTACGTGATTTTTTTTCCAATGTGTAAGAGAGAGACGGAAAAGTATGACGTAACCGCAGGAAAGCCATGAACAGACAGTATGCAGGGTGTGTTGCTAGAATTTTTCAAAAAGGAGATGCCACAAATTAATCAAAAATACTCCAAAAATGTTTTTCTCGATTTTTTTCTCACATTTGCTTGAATAATAGTCACACTATACAGGGTGTCTCAAAAGTCTTGGATAAAAATGGAACAGAAGATAGGGGAGGTAATTTGCAACATTGCAACACAAAAATTTATATAAACACCCGTCCGATTTTTTACTGCAATTCTTTGCTGTTTTCGAATTATCGCTATTTTTGTTTCTTATTTTTGCAGGTGATACGATTTTTTGCGATGGTGTTGATTTTTGGTGAAACCAATATTGAAATAGTTGTCAAAGGAGATGTCACCTACTGTATGAAGTTCAATGGTATCACCACAATAATTGTGCAATTATTGCAGTTTTTTCTTTTTTTTTCTACTACAAATTTCATGTGTGTAGCAGCAAAATCACTCAACTAAAGTTTGTTTGCTGATAATCGATATCACTGAAGAAAAAAAATACAAACAAAATTAGCGATATCTCGAAAACAGTAAAAAAGCGGATAAGTGTTCATGAACTTTTTTGTTGCAAATTACCTTCCCTATCTCCTGTTTCATCTTTAACCATGACTTTTGGGACACCATGTATATTTGGCTTCGTCTTTAGTAACACGAAAACTATTCTTTGTCAAGCCGAAATTTGTGTCAAGAGAAAGAGAATTTTTAGAATCCCTTTCCCTCTTGTCAATATTCGTAATAGTTGCTATGCTAAGGGCCGGTTCATAGTAACAACCCGGGCCGAAATGTTCTCCCAATCCGGGCCTGATAACAACTCCCAAGAGCTTCAATTCGAGGTATAACAAAGGGGTGGTTGCCATTTAAGATGATTTACTTGGGGTGGCTATATGAGGATGAAATAAATAATCATAAAGTACATATGGTACTCAGTTCCCCCTACACCCATCAAAGAAACGGTTTCAATAATCAATAATCAATATGATTGATTAAAGGTTCTTCTCATATTCAGCGCTACAAAAAAAGTGTGACCGCAGAACATTTTAGCGACTTTAAATGGAAATGAAGGCACACAACAATAAGGACCTGGCACAAAAACTCATATTTCTCAAAGAATCGTTTGAAAAGGTTTATTAAAGTAAATCCCTGAACTGAGAAAAGCGACTCATATATTCTTTGAAAACATCCTAAAACTGAAGCAGACCATGAAAACTTTTTGAATGAGAAATGCCCAAGTTCTCTTGATATTAAAATAACACATAAAGAGTATATTCTTCGTCTTACTGAAATTACTCAGTCAAGTGCAACGTAAAGCAGGCAACATTTTCAAATTAATCAGATCTTTCTGGATTCTTGGATCGCACCACACATTTCCAGCCACCAGTCAACAATAAACGTAGTCAAATGGCACTGTCAAAAATAAATTCCCAGTGACAAGTCATATCACCATTTTCAAAATCCTCCAATAATGGCCGATAATCTGGAAAATGTTACACAAAGTGACCTTCAAGCATGTTTCAACGACTTAAAAAAACAATCCCTGTCGTACAAACTAGGACAAGCACATCCATCCAATGGAGATGAAATGCAAAATCCCCTCAATAAGCAATTCAATGTAATGCTGGCAAAAATTGAAGACATTTTGGGTAAGGATAACAAATTCGCTTCGTTCATTGTACGATCGACTTACAGTCAAGCAAAATGAGGAATCCGAAGACTACCTCAAAGTCATATCGATGAAAGCTTCAATCATCTACGAAAAGGCTAAAATTCTTATGTCAGAAAATCTCCTAGAAGAAAGTCAAGTGTTATTGGAAGAGGCGCTAAGTTTGATCAAAGATCAAGCTGAAAATCCCAAAGTGGCGTTTCTTCATATGAGAATCGTGAACCATTTGACTTATTTGATGTCCAGACTGGGACAGTTGGAAAGAGCCAAGAAAATGTTGGAGAAAGTGATTGAAGATCAGGAGAAATGTACCCCTGAAGTATTCAGGTGAAAAATTACGATTTAAGACAGTCAATTGACTTCATTTCATTACTTGAACACATAACGCGATATTCTCAAGATAAGTGCCGTATCTTTTTTTTTTCAATTTCATCGCACATTCATGTATTGTATCTCTGTTCAAGCTCCAAAGTCTTGATGTATTTTATATGAGACAAAGATTAACCCAATTTTGTTAGGTGTTTGTCACTTTTTGTTTAGAGACGAAACTTCTTTCGGTGGAAGGGTAATCCCTCTTTAGGTCTCACTTTCTTTAAGATGATTATCATGTGAATTGAGTTATCCAAAGATTTAACACTGCACCCTTCTCTTACCATTATATTTCCTAGTAGTAGGGCAGGGATTATCAAAAGGTTTCACGTTGTCTGTTGGTTAAATTAGTAACAAAAAACTCCGTTCATTGGCGAAAAGCTTTTAACGCGATAGTGAATAGACTCCTTCAGATCTTCTTCTCAGGAGGGACGCAGAGTTTAGGACTTCAATGCCGTTTCTGAACATGCTTCAAGGATGTCCGCTTATTATGTGCAGAATTCTTACTTTCGACCTCTTCAATATCAATTGTTGATTTGACTAGAGAAGATCAGCGGTTCCCGACTTTCCTGTTTCCTCTCTTTGAGAAGTGTTTTGTGTTCCTTGAGTCGAACAATGTGTCCTGTATGTTTTTTTTTATAAAAAATAAGGATACTTGTTAGTGTACTCTCATAGATTAGGAATTTCATGAAACTAAGCGTTCCTGATTTCTGCAAAATCCTCTGCGGTAAACCAGTTCTTTTTTTAATTTGCAACAGACTGATTATAGTATTTATGTTTTTTTTTTTTTTCATTTATCCAGTACTGACGACCTCTTCCTCAACACAAAAAGAGACGACAAATTGTCAGCAGCCAAACTAAGCAGACTAACAACAAATAACATGCAAATGTTGGCCTGGATTCACAATCGAATGGGCAACACAACTGAAAACCTAAAACTTCAACATGAAATCCTGCAAAAACAATTGGATGTTGCAGATGGAGACGTACTCAAATGGGTAGAATCATGCTACAGGCTTGGAGGAATGTTTGTTGCAGTGAAAGACTGGAAAAATGCTTTGTAAGTGATTTATTGTTTTTTCAAAATAGCTTGCAACATTGATTCGGGATTGGGTTTGTCAGCTACACCGTACACTTGCAGTCCTTTTTCAGTTATAGCCAGTTCTGTTACTGGCCCTATAGCTATCAACTGTAATACACAAATTATTATTCGGAACGTAATTATGAAAAGTAACCTTCACTTCCTTAAAATCCACAGGAACCTTGCTGATAAAATCTATCGAACTGTTAAACCCTGACGGACTGAAAAATACTATAAATTCTGATATGGAGGTGAAATTACCTGTAACTTTGGCAAGTTCTCCTTCAATGTCAGGGTTTGAAATTGTATCGTAAACTTCCACCCCTTCAATTTCCAGACCTACTTTTCCCAAGTCCAAGCTAAGTGTGTCAGTTTTCAAGTTTCCGTGAGGAAATAGAAACGGTTTTGTGAAGAGATGTTTATCTAGAACAATCAAATACTTAGGATGATCATGTTGCTCTCAAGGTGAAAGAGTTGAAATTTGATAAAAATGCCTTCATTTGCAAAAACAGTGAAGTGTAGTGTAGAAAAATGTAGATGAAGCACATCATCCTGATCTCATATTATTCGATTCCAGGCATTTCCCAACAAAATTTCTCCACTAACACTAAACCAATCATTAACCAATTTCCTAAAAATAAATTAACTTGTATGTGAGAGTCCATTTGATCTAAGACATTCGGGTTAACAGATTTTACGTCTGATTGATCCGAATGGAATTAAAGAAAGGGGTTCTTATCCTCCATCTAGACTTTGGAAAAACTAGATGTGAATGTACGATCGTTCAAGATAAAAAAAAAATGATCCGACGTACAAAATAACGTGGATGATACAGGGTTGGGTCATATCATTGGATTTTGGTTAACTTTGCAAAGGTAGATTATTGATCTGTTTTATTTTGAAGCATATCCAAATGAATTCGATAATCAATTCTATTCAGAGTTTAGAGCATTTTGAGCTAAGGGGATGTTTAACTATAACATAACACTGCACGCAATTCTGGGTACAACTTACTTTTTTACTAACTGTGAATACAGCCTAGAAAGTCCGCAATGTCTAGACGAAATCACTTGAACTTGGCAAAAATGACCCATTTTTCATGATTTCTTCAAAAATGAGTCACTTTTGACAAGTTCAAAATTTTATAGCTTGACTATCCTTTGTTAAATAATTGTAAGATTTTCAGGGACTACATATTTTTTGCCGCCCTTTCGAATGATGCTAGTCATTCTTATCAAGAGTTACAGAGAAAAAAGTTAGAAAAGTAGCCTTACACGACATGAAAAAAGGCACTAAACAATGTTTTGAAAAAGATCGCCAGGACGCGACACGAAAACTGACAAATGAATTGAAGTTCTTAGATGCACCATCGCTTCTTTGATAACTGATGCAGGATTAAGGTTTCATGAAATTTTAGGCGGTTGCTATAGCTTTGGCCGCTTCTGTAGGTGAAGGATACGTGAAATTATCTAAAGAAAGACATTGGAAACAAAATGTTCAAACAGAAAAATAAAAATTTGAATACTGAGTTGAAATTTTAGAATTAGTCTTTGGATAGGATTCAAAATATTTTTTTATTTGCCATTTTGCTCCAGAACAAAAAAAAGGTAGTTTACTACTAATAGTATTTCACGTTTTTTGTTTTTCGACACTGTACAATATTTATGTATGGCAAAGACTTTTCAAACCAAGTAGAACTTTTTATGAAGAACGACTTTCTGTGGAAAAATCAAATTTTCGGTTTAGGGTACTCTATCCGTGGACATACTGTAGATAATAATGATTTCTTTTCATTTTGGTTTTTATCAATTCATTGAACCTCAATATTATTCTCATTTAGTCATATCAATAATTACTTCACATGAATACACAGAGCATTTGAGCACTAAGGTATAAATACACTTCAAGACCTAGCTGACAGGTTTAGCCACATTGTAATATCAGCTGACACTTTTGAAATAGTTTTTCACAAAAAAAATACGTTTTTTTACACATTGACATGGCTAGCTGACAACTTTTGCCCTATCTTACGCTGACAATTTTTTTCCAATATACACCTTATAATCCAGTAACCATGTCGTCTGAAAAGGGGGGTACCTTGCGTGAGATCCGGTAGTTCTGATTTTTTGCTGACTTGTTTATGATGTTGTCGCAATGATTAATCCAAGTTTTCGACCTCGAGCGCCGAACGCAACAATCGGTTCCCACAGACCAGCATTCACTACCGTCATTCTATCCCGTCATTCCATCCTTTCAAAGGAAAGAACGCCAGTTAGTGGGAAATAGGTGCCCACAGACCAGCATTCAATACCGTCATTCGATCCCCTCATTTTCTCCCTTCATTCAAAATGAAGGGATACGTTTCTTGCCATCTTCCTTCTCAATTTTCCTCTCGATCTGTCATCTCATTTTTGCGGGAAAAATAATCCGCTCAGACGCCAAAACGAGAGGAAAGAGTGTTGGTTAATCATGTGAGAGAAATGTATTTCTGTTGCTTTATCCTGTAAGAACACGGGTTTGTCCTGTCGTATTTGAACGTCAGTATAACTTGACAGGAAAGATGGAATGGCGTTTCCACAAAAACGCCCGTTTGTCCTGTCGGATTGGAACGTCGGTCGGTTCAATGTGACAGGAAAGATGGAATGTGCATTTATCATCTCATTTCCCACTAACTGGCGTTCTTTCCTGACGGGAATGACGGGAAAAAATGTCAGGAAAGAACGCCGGTCTATGGGCGGCTATTGTTAGGTTTCAAAACAATTCCAAAATTTATACCTTCTATTCACTTTTTGTCAATTTTAACCCTGAACGACCAGGTTTTCGATTATAACTATAAGACCCTTTTTTAAAGTAGACTGAATTTGCTACCATTTGGGATCAGAACCGTTCCTGTAGACCCATTAGTTTTTGAGATTCAGCTTTCCTAAATTTAGCGTTATATTTTCAAACTTGAAAATGTCTAAATAACCGACTATCTAAACTTATTTTATGCGGTAATAAAACAACATTATATCTACCTGGAAAGAGTCTGTGGCCATTTTTACTCTATCCTTTTGAACATCTAAGGGTTAAGTTAAGCCCTGCTACTGCAGATATGTTTTGAATGGGGAGACCGACGAGACTCAACCGGGTCCTTCATGTATTTAATTTACTTTTTTTATTGAGATCAAAATAATCATGAATAATTTTTTTTTTCTTTTTAAATTAGCAAGGCGTGGATTTTCCGAAGAAAATAGGTCTAGAGGGTCGAAATTCCCACAGAACAATAAATGTGTATAGTAACTAGTCTTGAGACACCTTCCAGGTAGGAACCATAAGAATATAATGTTGTTCTATTATGTAAACATTTTCAAGTTCGAAAATATAGCGCTTAATTTTGGAAAGCTGTAGGTATCACAAAAACTATTGGGACTATAGGGACGGTTCTGTAGCAAATCTAGTCTACTTTAAAAACGTGTTTCATAGTGATAATCAAAAAACTTAGTCCTTCTGGGATAAAATTGCCAAAAACTGGATAAAAGGTAGAAATTTTGTTTTTTTTTAAATTTGACAATGTTGCGTTCGGCGCTAAGGTCGAAAACTTGGATTATTCATTGGGCCAAGATCATAAACAAGTCAGCAAAAAATCAGAACTACCGGATCTAACGCAGGGTCTGATGTATATGGTTACTGGACTATTATAACGAAACTATTCGACGAAATTTCAGCTGTACTGAAAAAACCCGAAAAAAAAAATGACAACTTTGATGGCCTTCTACACCATTAAGCCCCCTTATCGCGCCCGCTGACATTTTTTTATATTGTCCCTAACAAAAGCTACAATTTGGTGGCAAAGCCAAGAGTATTGAAATGAAACGGTCAAAAGTGACGGTACCTCCCGGACTATAACTTGAAAGGATGCATTTGAAAACAAATAATACGGGTTTATGGTTTTTTAACAAATTAATATGAAATCAAAAATTACGGACGCGGCTTATACTGTGTTGCATACTCTCTCTTATCGGTTAACCGGAAAAAAAAAACATTGAAAAATCAAGTCCGTATTTGAAAAATGAAGTTTATGATGCCCACTCAAACACGAAGCAGCATTTTATAAAAAATAAATAATAGTCCGGGAGGTACCGTCACTTTTGACAGTGTCCTTTCCATTCTTTTGGCTTTGCCGTCAAGTGATGGAGATAATATAAAAATTTGTTAGCTGACGCGACTAGGGGACTAGGGGGCCAAACGGTGTAGAAGACTATTTTAGTGTTAAAAATTTTTGGATCATTTTGGTACAGCTGAAAAGAGGTGAATAGTTTAGATATAAGGTGTTGATTAAAAAAAAATGTCAGCTGCATAAGATAAGTGGCAAAAGTTGTCAGCTGGCCATATTTTTTTACACATTGACATGGCCAGCTGACAATTTTTTTTTTCAATTTACACCTTATAACAAAACTATTCACCCTGCTATTCACCGATTTTCAGCTGTACTGAAATAACCCAAAAAATTTTAAAACTCAAATAGTCTTTTAAACTGTCAGACACAAAGGGTTGCGGCAGCTGACAAATTATTATATTATATATCTCCATAACAAAAACTATAACTTGACGGCAAAACCAAAAGTATTGAAATAACATGATCAAAAGTGACGGTACCTCCCGGACTATAAAGAAAAAAGCAAAATGTTTGTGCAAAAATTCGTTTTTGTTTCGAATTTTTAGTCGGGTTTTTTCAATTTTTTAAATGGCATTTTGTTGAACACTCGGTTGAACATAAAAATGCGCAACTGCCGTCATTCAACCGACCCTGTAATTCTTATAAAACCTGAGATGTCCTCCATGCAAATACCCGAACTTGTGACCCTGTAGAATACCACATGCATGCCCAATTTCACAGGTTCAACTTGAAATGTAAGTGGAGCTCAGGATAACACGAGGGGTAACCAGCGGTTTACCCCTGTGTAATCTGGTGTACAGATTTTGTGTAATTATATGAAATCCACGTGTAATCTGGTGGTAATCCAGGTGTAATGAATGAGTAATTATGTGTAATCCGTGAAAACCAGGTGTAATCAACGAGTAATCATGTGTAATCCATGAAATCTGTACGTGTAATCTGTGAAATATTTGTTAAATGCATGTAACATTTGTGTAATCAAAGCTACAGTGTTGTAGTCTAGTGCAGGCAGAAAAAACAAAAATAAGTATTTGTTTTAGTGGTTAATGAAATTCAAGTAACTATTGGACTTTAAAAGATACAGAAAAAGGCTTTACACAGAATGAATAAATTTAAATGCATAATTAGCTCCAATTTCGGCTCCGATTAAATCGATTATATCATTACAAAAGTGGCAACGTCGTTCACAGGAAATCATAGCTTAGGCGTCTTTCTTCCGCCCGTTTGTTTGTGGTAGTTTGTTAGTACAGTAAATCTGGCACTTTGGATCCCATCAAATGACCCCCGCTCTGATTTTTTGTCAGTTGTTATTAATCCATTAGAAAGCTTATATATTGTTTAGAAAAAACAAAAATGAAAATAAAACTTCAACACCCTGTAGCTCTGTAACGAAGCATTTCCGGACACACCTTTATATGAAGTTTTCTTATTATTTTTGAGTGGGGAAACTCACCCTGAATTTTTTCGCAACATTAATGAGACACTCTTTATATTCATATTTTACATAATATGAGAATAGGCCCGGGGCAGGTGCGTTTTCGAATGCTCTCGCAGCAGCTCACGACATATCTCGCGAACAGTTCGTCGTAGAAAATAAAGTTGCATATGAATTGTGTAGTTTTTTTCATGATCTTCACTTTAAAAAACTTTGCGATCGTAGAGAAAATTATTTGATCCTCAAAAATGAGAAATAATTGCATTTGTCGACTTTGGCGCCCTCTAACTTTGTTACGGTAAGTTTTAGAGCTATTTTAGCACAAACAAAAATTGTAGGGAATTTGATGTCTTCATTTTTTGTTAAATAAAATTTTCTGTGCGAACCACGGTTTAGCCAGAAAATCAAATCCAAAAATGTTTTGAGTTTCTCAAAAACGGGAGGGTGGGGGGATACAACTTTTTGAATTTAAGCCTCGATTTAAGCTTTTCCAATGAATCAAAAACAACTGACAAAAATTCAGAGCGGGGGTCATTTGATGGGAGTCAAGACTGTACTAATTGTCAAATTTCAAAAAAATCCCAAAATGTCTATCTTTCATTCAGTTTTTTTCAATTTCAACCCTCAAGGACTAAGTTTTCGATTATGACTATGGAACACTTTTTTAAAGTAGACTTAATTTGCTACAATTTGAGATCAGTATGGTCTCTGTAGATCTAATAGTTTACTTTCAAAGTTTATTTATTTATTTTTTCACACTTGAAAATGTTTACATAATAGAACATTATATTATTATGATGCCTACCTGGAAGGTATCTAAAGACTAGTTACCATATACATTTATCGTTTGGTGAGAATTTCGACCCTCTAGACCTATTTTCTTCGGAAAATTCACGCCTTGCTGATTCCGAAGGAAAAGAAGATTTATGCACAATTATTCGAATTTCAATAAAAAAGTAAATTAAATACATGTTTAGAATCAACTGACAGTAGATATTGCCCTCTTTGAAAGACCCGGTTGAGTCTGGTCGGTCTTCCCACTCAAAACATATCTGCAGTAGCAGAGCTTAACTTAACCCTTAGATGTTTAAAACGAAAGAGTAAAAATGGCCGCAGACTCTTTCCAGGTAGATATGTTGGTAGATAGATAATTAAATTCTACATCTGTTGTTGACTTAATTTTTAGACACCCTGTATAAGTTATTGAAAGTTTCACAAGTGTGACATCAAACTTGATCAATTGGCTTGATTAATAATTTGGTTAAAAAAAAGAAAACAACAGCTGAGAAACTAAGCATTAAAATGAATACTACATTTTCGCAAAATTGAAGATATTTCAAAAACCATAAGATTTAGGTGTATTAAACCTCAATCAAACTTACCTCAATTTTCATCATGCAAACCAAAAATGAAATAATATACAAGGTATTCCATTTAAAAAAATTCAACTTTGATAAGTTTCGTGTTTCAGGGACACATGAAAATTACATGAAAATATGTTTAAAATGTAGCCCTAAAGGGTCCCTATCCATTCAGAAAAAAAAAATCTTTGAAATCAGATACTTTACCCATAATGTTTCGTGTCGAATAACGTGAATAACCCTGTATAGCCAAACTAAAATGTCTCAATTGCTCGCTTAATTGTAAATTAAATGTCTGCAACTTTCGGTGTAATCTTAAAAATAGGCGTGAAGTCCGTGCATTATATGTGTAATCCAAGGTGTAATCATACGTAAATATGTGAAATCTGTTGTAATCATGTAAAGCAAGGTGAAGTCCGTGTAATCTCTGGTGAATTCCGTGTAATGTCAGGTGAAGTCCGTGTAGTCACTCAATATTTTGTAATCTGGTGTACAAAATTCTGGCAGCGGTTTACCCCTCGGGATAACAGATTTGCTAACGAAAAATATCCATAAAAAGATTAATGCATATCCGCAAAAAGTACAAATTTAAATTGATGATGGATTTTCCTGATAGAAACGTAAGGTACCATAGTCGAGAAATATATAACGAAACTAATTTCTGCCATTTTAACAACGCTGTATCTCGCAAACTTAAAAAAAAATGCAAGACAGCGAATGGATCATCATCGAGCATCAAAAAAGGCAATTTTTCCCCGATTTAACCGACCTCGTAGCACTTTCCGGAGATAGCAATAGTGTTGCACCGAGTGTTGCACGCTATTTAGGTCACCGCGTAAATTAATCGTAAATAAACAATATATTAGTTACTCGATTATTTACTCGATTATTTATTATTATGGCCCTCGTTATGGCCACATTTTCAAATCTATCTATAAAAGGAACTTTAAATAAATTATTATGGAATGTCCCTTTAGTTCAAAAAAAATGTTTTCTAATGTCATCTTCAAAAGAGAAATACTCATCTGTGAAAACTAACTTGACGCTGTCTCAAAATTTTTCAATTAATATACCCCGCATTCCGATACGGTAAAGCTTGACCCTACGTGGCATCTGACGGATGTGTGCAAATACATAAAAAGAAAGGTACCTATTGATAGCCACGGAGTTTGACTGTTTCGAGACCCCAATATACTTAAGTGAAGAAATAAGAAGAAAACTGGAGAAAACTTTACCACGAGCTTCATATCAATATTTATAAGAAGTTTTCTTTTGATTTTTGCACGTGGAATACCTACGTGACTGGAGATAATTTCGAGAGACCCTGCATATTAAAAACTCTTCGAAAAAGTGTTTTATACCAAGAGCACTCACCTTGAACTATCATCTGGGACAGATTAACAGCATTTCCTGTTTCCTTCCCCTTGCAGTCTAAACCCAATTTTTCCAAAGCAATTTTCCAAGTGGTTTCACCAACTGTGAAATTATTCTTGAACTTCCATCGGTCGTAACCGGGTAAATTCTCAATTGCCATTGAAACTGCTTCAACACATCTTGGACTGGATAATATAATACCACTATATTCGTCATATTTTAGAAATTTTTCCCTTAATTCTGGTATATTTTTGAAATTAAATGTTAATGTTTTGACTTGTCTAACCTCAAACTTGTGCATTTTCAAGGCTTTTTCATATTTGTCTTGTCCGTCAGTGGAAATTTGGGATTTCAGAAGAAGAACACTGTTTTGGATAATCATTGTATTTGTTCTGGTTCACTGATTATGTCATTAACAGTAACTAATTATTTGTTGTTTAATTAGGTGATAACTGGATTACTGGATTGTTTATGTTTACATTGGAAATGGCAGTGGCTGCGGCTACAAGTGACATCCGTGAACCTTGCTACACTAAAGCGACGTCTAGTATGACGTCATCGTTCTACCTTTTTTAATATCATGTTGTACTATCACAGGTTACACGGACCAATATCTCGATTTTTTTTTAATGTTTAGTCACATTTTGTAGAATGATGCTACGCATATTTTTCTTTGGTTAACAAAAAGTAGACTTGTCCTTACAGACCAGACCTACGTTTTGATGGGGTTTGCCTTTCTTCAAGAGTAACTCCAGCGTTTACCACATAATTTATAGGTACTGAATTTGATAGATAGTATTGAGGTGGGTGGGGCTCGACGTAGGGGGATCTAGAACAACCGGATTTAAGGTTAAAGGGAAGAATAAATTGTGTTTTTTTGAAGTTCATTTTATTTGATTCGATGTTTATGAACATGCATGATGCATGAGATCTTTCATTTAAGGTACCTAACACAAAAGGGTACTTCCATTTGAAATTTCAAATTTTGAGTAACTTCACCGAGTTATAGAAAATCCTATTCACCCCTCTGGCTCATCTTTATATTTACCAAACGGTGTTTTTTCAACTTTTTTTGCGAGATACTTTTACCTACATTGAAAGTTTTCAAATATATATATCATCAACAAAAGGTGGACTCTGAATTAACAAGGAATTTCGATAGCGGGACGAGCGCTTTGAAACCACGTCTAAAATGGAAGGTATCCTTCCAGATTATTCCACTAGCGCCTTACCGCGGGTGCTTTGGAAAAGGCGGTTTTCTAACGGAGATCCGTTGAGGACTAAATGCCCAAGCGTTCATGGGAGTACTCATAGAAAAAAGAATTTCTTTTTCCAATGGGCGTACTGCATCCCGCGGTGCCTTCCGCTTCAAGGGGCTCTATTTGGCGGGCTCTTGCATGGAGGCGGAATCTGGCCGCCGGTTCCTCTGGCGCTGTGTTTGTTGTGTTATTTGCAACATTCGTTACCCTCTTCAAAACGATCATTTTTTATATCTCTCAAAACAATAGAAGAGTTAAGGAGCGACTTGATCAGGAATCCCTCAAAAAATACTGCTAGTGTAAATTTGAATATGTCAAAAAAAGATAGACCTCAGCTCAAATCTGTCCTGAATCGCGTAAGCCGTAAGTTCTTGAGTTTTGATGTTAAAAAAAAACTACCCATAAGTGCGAATGCTAACTATTTTTCGTTTTCTTTTCTACGGCAACGTTCAAGTAGAATAAAGTGCGTCACAAGGATCAGTGGTCACCATATACCTATAAAACTAATAGCGTTGTTTGAGTCACTCAGAAAGACACTCCTATCTTTTTGCTTTGACACTTTTGAGTTTACAGGGGCTGTTCCAGAAGTTATCTTGGAGGGATTCCTGAAATCTCCATGACTCTTCTACCTATCTCAAAAGATTTAGAAAAATGAACTGTGTAAAATAAGCGTTTTCATTCCAGTTAGGTCTGTCATTAGCTTCACTTTCAATCAATCGGCGAGCTGCAAGTGGCATTAATGACAGACCATCTGGCCTTCTGGAATGGTCTCATGATACCATAAATTATTTAAGCTGTGGCCTGTGACCATACTCCATGAAAACGTTATATGAAAGTGTTGGGAAATATTCCCAATGGCATGATATTCTATCTATTTAGTGGGTTTGCATTTGAAAATTTCGAAAAACTTCAAACAAACAGTTTCGACTTTCATAATTTATGTGTGGTCGGCGCTAAAGCGAATGAAATTGCTCCCTAGCATATGCAAAAGAAAGAGCAGATTTTCCTCTTTAAAAGAACAGTCAAATCGTTCTAGGGATTCATAGGCAATTTAGTATGACATCAAGTTTGGTGTACCTGTCTTAATGTAAAGGGTGTTTCCGTATATTTCGTCTGCAGACTAACTCGCTTATTATGCAAGATAGATAGGGACTTTAAATACAAAGTTGGTAGGTATCAACATGAACCGCCAGAAAAAAATATTTTTCCGTATACCGGGTGCACTAGAAAAGTGTGGCAGACACAACTTTGCATTTTTTTAATGGAACACCCTATATATCATTTTATAATCAAATAGACAATATTTTTCTGATCTCAAAAATAAACAGCATGTAGGCATTCCTTCCAGCTGTTTTCAAAATATTTAAGTTTTAAAGTTGGTTTCTTGGTATTGCCCAATCTAGTATCTATGACTACAATAATTGTTTGAACATTATTTATTAATTTGTATCCTTCCAATAATCTATAACAACGAATATAACAAGTGAATACATTATAATTATTTATAAATTGATATCATAAAATGCAATTATTGAATATACCCGCCATTATTCACAACACATTTTCTTAAATGCATTTTATGATATCAATTTATTAATAATATAATGTATTCACTTGTTTTATTTGTTGTTTCAGACTATTGGAAGGATAAAAAATAATAAACATTGTCCAAACAATCATTGTAGTCATAGATACTAAATTTGGCAATACCAAAAAACCAACTTTAAAACTCAAATATTTTGAAAACGGCTGGAAGGAAGGCCTACATTCTGTATATTTTCGAGATCAGAAAAATAATGTCAATTTGATCATAAAATAATATAAAGGGTGTTCCATTCAAAAAAATGCAAGTTGTGTCTGTCACACTTTTCTCGTGCACCCGGTATGCAAAAAAATATTTTTTTTCTGGCGGTTCGTGTTAATACAAGTTGGTAGTAGGCTTTGTATGGAAAGTCCCTATCTATCTTGCATAATAAGCGAGTTAGTCTGCATATACGGAAAAACCCTGTACATGTCTTATTTGACGATTTAGAACGAAGTGTCACGGGGCCAATTTTGTAGAGAATATATCGTCCCAAATCTGTTTACATATATTTTTTTGAGGGGTTCAATTTCCTAGAATCTTGAAATAACCATATTTCCAGCATTTTCTCTTGGGCATGTTACTATACAGATTTTTTTCCTGGGCATGAATAGTCTACGTCGAGAACTGGTACCCTGCGCTGAAAATGAATTACCCTGTATAATAATGATGGTGATCCGAAAACAGAATCAGGTATTTAATGATTTGATTTAATACACGCAAGCGTGTATGGTCGAAGGGTTTATCTGTTTATTATAAGGTCTCCAGATTTGACGCCGCTGGGATTTATCTTTGGGGAAAAATACAAAGCAAGGAGTAGAAAACTCGTTCAGAGCAATTGGAAGAAATAAAATCGAATAAAATAAGCGCATAGACAACTTTCTAGGCATGAAATTGGTAAAGTGATCAAGAACAGAAAAAGTGCATACTTAAGAAGTCACACTAGATTGGTCGAAGTTTTGTATTTCGTTGTACATTTTTTTGATTTCTAAGATCCAGGTCAACTCGAATTTGGTTAATAGTTTTCTAAGTTGTTTCCTTGACCAACCAGTCTCTTTTTGTAACAACATAATAATTATAATATATGGATTTAACATTTAATGAATCCTATGTTCGGTCCAAAAATTTTTTGTTCCTGAGTTGATGAGAGCGGAAACTTTCAATACAGGAGAGCAGCGGGGAATTCGCATACATACATAGACTATAATATGGAAGCCACCAGACAACGCATGTTTCGAACAAGACGAAATATACGCATAATAAGCGCAATAATATTCGTATTAAATTCCAGATACCATCTTCTAGCAGCAGAAGAAGTCCTATCTCCTCTGGAGGTAGCATTTATTCCAAATCCAGAGGTCCACTCTATTCAAGCTGACTTGGCTAGATCCTGGATATATTTTGGTCTCCAACTGTTCCAATATAGCCGACAATTACGAATTGATAGTGTCATTGAAGAATTAGATGAACAATGTTCGAGTGAAAGTTGGAAAATAGGAATTTCGTGGTGATAGTTTGACAGTATTGAAAATTGCAGATTTACTGACCAGAAAACAAGATAAGAAAGATTGTAGCTCATATCGATTCAGTCGTTTGCACGTGGAGCTTCTTCCTGATATTCCCACTTGCGGAATTACGAACTTGAACGAGGCTAAGAATCTCTTCAATAATGTGCAAAAATGGATCAAAAGGGCTAAGTTGTTCTATACTTTACGGGACTATCCTTTGCAATATGTCAACTTGAGTTTGGATACTAGTGAGCTTTATAGGTAAGTGCTTTTTACGTGCTAACATCAATCTATATGACATTCATTGGAATCAAAAGGTATCTAGCATTCTTTGAAGAGGGTATTGACGCTCAATATGTAGTCCACAAAAGACGCTACGATGCATTGGAATCATTAAGCACTCTTCTTAAGGAGGTGCGACCCAGCTGCTTCATGGCTGTCAATGTAGAACTCACCAGAGAACTAATCGAATGCCAGATGGAACTGATGAATTTGAATTTGAAAAAACTCTTCATACCCTCATCTTGTAAGCATTTTTCAATGTCTGAAATGTAGAAATACAATTTCTTTTATACAGATCCTTCAGTGGATATCAATGAAGACACACTCAGAAGACAACTGAATGCGGTTTCTGATATTCATGGTAATTTGGAAAATCTCAGATCCACATTGGCTTCTGCTGAGACTTCAGAAGCTGCAGAGGATGATACCACCGAGGTAGTAAAACCTGAAGTTGATATTCAGGATGTTAATGTACCACCTGCTGGAGATAAAATCAAGAATGAATTGGCTGGGAAAGTTATAGAACAACCTAGTGTTAGTAACGCAGATGTCAGTAGTTAGATTTTGTATAATGGAATAAATTTCCTATTCATCCATTAAGTCTTAATCAAAATGAGAATATTCACTTTACTCATGTACAAGAAAATGACATTTCCTTTGGTGATATGGACCACATCTATCGATATCATGGCAGATGAGCTGATTCTCAAAAAACATTAATACAGGGTGTTACAAATTCGATGGGATAGCATTGCTATTGCTATCTTGATAACTATAAAAAAACGTCTGACCTTAAAATTAGTATAGTTTCATTTTGTAGAGGGGAAAAGTAGCTACATCATATGAGGATGTGACATTCAATTTAACATATTATTATCTTTTCAAATAATTCCGGAAAAAAAAACGATTTTACAAAATTCCGGTCTTTTTGGCTATTACCGGAATGGTTTCAAATTTTTGAATTTTCAAAACGGAATATTGATGAACATAAAAATGCACAGCTTCACCTCAATCTTAACCACTCTCTATATCTTATAGTTATCAACATAGCAATTAATGCTTTCCCATCGAATTTGTTACACCCCGTAGATTGGGATGAGAACATCACAGGACTTTCATTTATATTCATCAACAAAGAATTTTCACTGCAAATCTGCAAAAAATCCTCTAAAGCTCCAGGAAAAAATGTTCACATCTACCATCGGTTTGTTGTCTTGAGATAATCTGACAACATGCACGTGTATCGACTCGCATCCAGGATAAATAATTGTAAGGAAAGGCATTGAACTCATGCCTCAAACAAAATTTTTATAGTTCATCTCGCATCTCATCAGCTGTTATATACCGAGTTAAATACTTTAGATAAAAAGTAGAAATGTAGTTTTTGAGTAGAATCCAGCGGTGTAATCTAATTTTCTCTAAACGTCAAGCCGTTAAGTCGCGATTCAACGGAACTCATCCCAATTTTTTCCGAAATCGCTCCGTTTCTTAGATACATGGGGGTTAAGTGAAAAAATAAATAACAAGAGAACATTTTTTGCCTCAAAATATGTAGAGAATGATTTTCTTGGCAAACAAAATTAAAAGCTTATTCACTCGTTAAAAAGTTATATAATGGTCATTTTAAACCATCAGAAGCGCAGTGTGCAGCGCCCTCTAACGATAATAATAAAAAGTGTCCATATTCAGGTTTCTCATCTCACAAAACCCCCGGATGCCAATTATTTTCAAAGCGTTCACACCTAGGTTCACACATTTTGAAAAATTAGATTTTTATTTTTTATCTCTACCACACCCTGTATCCTGCATCTAGGAAACGAAACACTTTTGAAATAAGGTAAGTTGTTCTGAATCGTTTTGACCTGAGGAATATGTGGTAAGATTTTGTAAAGATCCTATTTTACAGACACCTGGTATACATATAGCGCAAAACATTTTTTTATTGGGACTATCTGTAAATTTGAGGTTATTTTTTGAATAGGCTCGTTCTGAGCGTTCCGAAAATATATAATACACTCAATACTCAATACTAACCCAAAACAGTAAAATAAAAATCTACAATTTTAAAAAATCATGCATGCTCGACATAATAGCATAGGCCATGAACGCTAATGGAAACATTGCAAGTGGTGTTAATGTTCAATTTCAATCTGTATATCGGAAACGAAATGAGCTGTGCAAATTTTGTTTGTGGCATTATCGTTTCTCGAAAAGTAGCACAGCATCGAGAAAACCGCATCTTTCTCACTTCACCCATAAGGAAGACGACACCCCTCAAAAACAACGAAAATGAGACTCCCTGTACATCGCGTGATCATAACAGCCCATAACAGCATATTCACCAAAGTGCGTCTACTGCGTCTGTTAATTCAATAATAACAACAGCATGGTATACGAACTTCACAAACCTCTACAACCTCAACCAAAGATATACCCGTCTAAAACACCCAAAAACTACCACACGAAATAAATAATAAAAATTACCTGACAGATGCAGAAAAAAACTTGATATTTTTTGAAAAACCAAATAGAATTTCTTTTTATTGAATTAATAATGATACAGTGTGACCCATTTGTTTTTTGGTCACTCTAAAAAAAAAGTTTATTCATTGCCGATTGGGCTCGAGTTTCTAATCACTTGAAGAGCTTGACAAACTGTTAATCTTCTCAACAAAAATGATCGCGCTCTTACGAAATCCAAGGCCTAATTTGCCAGTTTTCAATAGCAAAATTTTGACAAAACACAGGTGTCGAGTAGTTATTTTTCAGTTAAAAAAAAATCGACGCCTACCAAGAGTTGAGAATAAATAAGTTTGAGTAAATACCAATTTTTGTTCCAGATTTCCTAATAACATGAACTTTCGCACCTCAATTTATATTGCCGACGCGTCGCGACGCTCAGCTCTTGTAGCCGTCGCTTTCTTCAAACTTAGAAAAATATTTACTTGATCCCATGCATGCACTGACTAGTTTTTACAGAAATTGAGACTTATTCTTGTGAAAATCAT
This sequence comes from Orchestes rusci, assembly GCA_958502075.1. Lineage (NCBI taxonomy): Eukaryota > Metazoa > Arthropoda > Insecta > Coleoptera > Curculionidae > Orchestes > Orchestes rusci. Next base: position 15,846,461 of record OY293314.1, read on the forward strand.
CCGAAATCGCATTTTTTGTCAATCAAGACATGTTAACTATAAACCGGTATTACTCAGAAATGAGTGGGATAAATGAGTTCGAGTAAATAAACATTCCTTCACTTATAACTATTGACTATCTGCCCAGTCAAAAATGACATACATGCGACACAAAAAAGTTATGAAGCATTTTCATGGAGTATGGTATCATGAGACGATTCCAGTTTGGTCTGTCATTAAAGGCACTTTCAACCAATCAGCAACCTGTAACTGACGTTAATGACAGACCAAACTGGAATGGTCTCATGATACCATGCATACTCCATGAAAACTCTAATGGTTAATCAAATTTAGGAACAACACGGATGGCGCCCTCTAAGATTAAACAAAAAACTACAGTCATTGTGGAATTGTGATTGTGCCATATACTTGGGACATTGTCATAACTTGGGACGAACACTCAGACGAAAATAAACCTAGTGGTAGTGGTGAACAACTGATTTGAAGCACAAAACATTCCCCTTTGAAGCAAAACGTTTTTCTCTACTAAAAAGAAAACGTTTTTTTTTTTAAAAAGGAGGTATATGTACATGTCCCATGATAGACTATAGCATTTTAAAATGGGACAAAGTCATGAATACTGTGACGAAACATTGTTCAGTAAATGGTGAATGCGCCGGTACATTCTGGTACATTCTAGCGAGGCTAGATGGCGTCAAATGTTCATCGCTTTTCTAAAAATATCTGGAATGTAATTTCAATCCTGGCCAGGGTATATAATGAGATCCGTCATTTCGAGTTAGTTACTACCATACCTGGGAGATGCACTAGCTAGGGCGACCGCACAATCAGAGACAAAAACGCACCAAGGCGCTAATTATAAGTTAGGACAAAATCCGTCTCGTACGCGATTAACTGCTGGTAGAGGCTTCCAGCTTGCTCGTATTTTTACTTTCTTTTTCTTTTTATTTCGTAGCCTTTAGATGCGACACATGGGTAGGACCGGTTTTTGGCGCTCCTACCCATGATAGAGATGCCTTCGCAGCCTTCGGAAGGTAACCCGGTACCAAAGAGTCAATAAACTGTGAGAAGATTGGAACACTAAAGGGATTATCCCTGACGTTCTAATGCGTGGGTGGAGTTTAGATTAATAGATTAAAGCTGGACAAGTGTTTTCTATAGCGAAACTCGTTACATTGGTGTCAAAAGTGGGATTTATTGTGTGCTATAGAAACGGACATAAATATTCACTGTGATGGCTGCAAAACTAGTGTTTTTAACCTGCTACGTTCGAGCGGCTGATGGAGACTGTGCTCAAAGGACTATCCTGGTCAACATGTCTGGTATACCTGGATGACATAATTGTGGTCGGCAAATCATTTGAAGACCACCTGAAGAACCTGGAGCAGGTATTCCAGAGACTCAGAAGTTCCGGTTTCAAGCTGAGTCCAGAGAAATGCCAACTGTTCCGGAGGAAAGTACAATACCTGGGTCATATCGTGTCGACTGAGGGTGTAGCCGTTGACCAGCAAAAGGCAAAAGGTGGAGGCAGTTAAGGGGTGGCCAGTACCAAAGAACCTCCACGAGCTAAGAAGTTTCTTGGGTCTGTGCACGTACTACCGGCGTTATGTCCAGGGATTTGCGAACATCGCCCGGCCTCTTCCAAGGCTCACAGAGGCACAGAGACGCTTCCACTGGGACGAGGATTGTCAGGAGGCCTTTGACACACTTAAAAGGGCACTTGCCAGCGCGCCAATCCTAGGCTACCCACTACCTGAGGGGAAATTCATCCTGGATACAGATGCCAGCAATGTAGGACTTGGTGCAGTGCTGTCCCAGATCCAGCAGGGACATGAAAGGGTGATCGGCTATTTCAGCAAAACCTTGTCGAAGCCGGAACGGAACTATACTGCGTCACGAGAAGGGAACTACTGGCAGTAGTCAAAGGGGTAGAGCACTTCTACAAGTACCTTTACGGGAGAAAGTTTCTGCTGAGAACCGACCACGCCGCGCTCAAATGGCTCCTACAGTTCAAAAATCCGGAGGGACAAGTTGCTCGTTGGATTGAGAGACTTCAAGAGTTCAACTTTGACACGGAACATCGAGCTGGATCCAGCCACAGCAACGCTGATGCCCTATCCAGGAGACCTTGTCCAGAACAATGTAAGCACTGTCAAAGAGCCGAGGAAAAGGAGGCGAGCACTTGCAGGACGACTGTGGTGGATGATTCCTGGCAGTCTGAGGCGCTTCGCAAGGACCAGGAGAAAGATCCAGATCTGAAGCTTGTCATCGGATGGAAACTGGCAGGCCAACGACCAACCTGGCAAAAAGTCGCGCGATTCTCGGCCACCGTAAAGTCCTACTGGGCTCAATGGGACTCGATGGTTCTTGATGACGGCATCCTGAAGAGGCTGGTGAAGAATCTGGATGGCACGGAAGATCGGAGGCAGTTAGTCGTTCCTGGAAACAGACAGGCAGAGGTGATGAGAGAGGTCCATGATGGCGTCACGGGAGGACATCTGGGTGTAACCAAGACGCTGTGAAAGCTGCGAGAACGGTTTCACTGGGTCAACTGTCAAGCCGATGTGAAGCAATGGTGCAGAAAATTTGCCGTATGTGCGGCAAGTAACGTACCCCAGAATAATAAATACATCTTGGTCGCCATGGATTACTTCAGCAAGTGGGCTGAAGCGAATGCCTTGCCAAACCAGGAGGCGGCTACCGTTGCCCATGTCTTGATTAAGGAATGGTTTTGCCGTTTCGGTGTCCCGTTGGAGCTGCATTCGGACCAGGGCAGGAACTTCGAATCGACGCTATTCCAGAACGCCTGCGATGTCTTGAAGATCAAGAAGACAAGGACAACGGCATTACACCCACAATCGGATGGCATGGTGGAGCGAATGAACCGAACCATCAATCGACACTTGGCCAAAGTTGTCTTTGACCATCAAAGAGACTGGGATCAACATCTCCCCCTATTCCTCATGGCGTACAGGTCACCAGCTCATGAATCGACGGGCGAAACACCTGCCAAGATCATCATGGGTCGTGAACTCCGGCTGCCCTGCGATTTGAAGTTTGGCTGTCCGCACCTGGTGAGGATGTCGCTGGGGAAGACTACGCAAGTGATCTTCGTAGAAAAATGGACGATTTCCATAAACGAGTCCCACTTAACATCCAAAGTGCTAGCGACAGGATGAGGGAGGCGTACGACGTGAAGGCTGAAGAAGGAGGGTTCCAGGTTGGGGATTTGGTTTGGCTTCACAACCCACAGAGGCGACGTGGATTCTCCCCAAACCTGCAAAGCTCTTGGGAGGGCCCGTATGAGATTCTGGAGCGAATCAATGACGTCGTCTACAGGATTCGAAAGCCACCACGAGGAAAACCGAGGGTTGTTCACTTCAATCGTTTAGCTCGGTATGCTGGGAACCACGACGATCAGGACGCTGAAGTGAGGCAGATCAGGTCAGCCAAGGAAGACATGTCATTGGAAACTTTCATGTCTCTACACTCCAATGGCCAGAAAGTCCAGAATGGCGTTGTCCAAGAGAAGCAGCTGGATTTGTATGAAGCACCGGCCGAATACTCGTTGGCTCACTGGGTCACTGAAGACCTCAGTATGAGGAGTGGACTTGCTGCAGCTTTTAAACGAAAATTTGGACGATTGGACCATCTGCGACGACAAAAGCCAGAGGTAGGGAAGCCGCTCCAAATCACGAATGGGACACGACACCTGTTCTACCTTGTGACGAAGAAGCTCCCACAACATCTGACCACCTACAGTGAAGTCTGGAAAGCCCTCAGTCATCTTCGTGACTTGATGCAGTCACAGGACCTGACTCATTTGGCAATTCCGAAGATGACTAATGACCGAGTGGACTGGCGTGTGGTGAGAAGCATGCTGGAAGTGATCTTCAAGGGGAGTGGCGTTGACATCCTGGTGTGCTGCTATCCTTTCAGGAGGACAAAGCAGAAGAGAGTGGACTGCTATATTTCCACCGAACATCACACTGCAGGTTTGGGGACGGTTGCCGATACCGACATGAGGGCAATTCGAGACAAATTGTTGAGGAGGGGGCAATGTGACGAAACATTGTTCAGTAAATGTTGAATGCGCCGGTACATTCTGGTACATTCTAGCGAGGCTAGATGGCATCGAATGTTCTTCGCTTTTCTAAAAATATCTGGAATGTTCTTTCAATCCTGGCCAGGGTATATAATGAGATCCGTCATTTCGAGTTAGTTAGTTCAGTCAGTTACGTCGTGAAATATAAATCGTAAAACATAAATAAGCTGTAATTTTGTATGTGAATAGTGATGTTCTGTACATAGTGACTTGTAAAATAAATAGATTAAAGCTGGACAAGTGTCTTCTTTAGCGAAACTCGTTACAATACATTCATTTCTTATACCAAATTTCGAGCAGTCCCATAGGGTCACTATGCCTTTTTCAAATATGTAAGCCATTTTTTTATCACCAAAACTTACATTTTTAATCATTCAGACCGCCACCCAAGTATTAGGCACAAAATTGTCTTGATTGGGTTCTTTTTTGCAAAGATACAAAGCTTCAAAGTCAAAAACTGGTGGTAAGGTAAGTTGTTCTAGTGACTGTAAGTTTTAATATTGGGAAAGTCTATTTTGATGACCAGAATGAACCGTCGCTATTAGAAGTGGGAATGAACTCATATTGTATATCCTGGATGCTATTGACATGGACAACGTGCTACCACTCTCAAATATTCAACCGCCCTTTTGTAGGGGTAGTTTACTCCTGGATTTTTGTACATAATTGGTGCGACCATTGAGGTGGGAAGTAACCCATATTGTATATCCTGAATGCTATTGATATGGACTATATGCTACCACTCTCAAATATCCAACCACCTCTTTTGTAGGGGTAGTTTACACTTGGATTTTTTTTCACATAATGGGTGCGACAATCGCTATTAGAAGTGGGAATGAACTAATATTGTATATCCTGAATGCTATTGCATATGATATGGACTACATGCTTCCACTCTTAAATATTCAACCGGCCCTTTTATAGGGGTAGTTTACTCTTGAATTTTTTTAGATAATTGGTGCGACCATCGTTATTAGAAGTGGGAATGAACCCATATTGTATATCCTAGATGCTATCGATATCGGCCACATGTTGCCACTCTTAAATATTCAACCGCCCCTTTTGTAGGGGTAGTTTACACTTGGATTTTTTTACATATTTGGTGCGACCATCGCTATTATAGAGGTGGAAATGAACTCATATTGTATATCCTGAATGCTATTGATATGGACTACATGCTACCACTCTCAAATATCCAACCACCCCTTTTGTAGGGGTAGTTTACACTTGGATTTTTTTTTACATAATTGCTGCGACCATCGCTATTAGAAATGGGAATGAACTCTTATAACTACCCTTACAAAAGGGGTGGTTGGATATTTGAGAGTGGTATCATGTGTAGTCCATATCAATAGCATCCAGGATATACAATATGAGTTACTTCCCACCTCTAATAGCGATGGTCGCACCTGGCGTATGTGAAAAAATACACGAGTAAACTACCCCCACAAAAGGGACGGTTGAATATTTGAGAATACTTATTCTCATAATCAATATCCCCAGTATCCCGAACTTCGTTCCCATTTGCAACATTCCAGAAGTGATCCTGTTGGATACTTATCGATGTTTTCTGATTAATTAATCATCAACATTCTTCGATACACCATATTATTATTTCTTAATGAAGCCCCTATCATTGTAAATTGTAATTACTCTTAATTAAAGGCTCATACCGTTCGATCGATAATGTCAAGCATCAAGAAACCACTTTTTCTTCGGTTTCCTTTATAATTTATCATTTTACATGCATAAGTTTTTATTATTCTATACTTCAATACCTTTCTTAGACCAAGAATAGATGTTTTAGAGATCACCCTGTATAATCCATCTGATGACGGAAAACGTAAAATATTATATCCACTGGGCCGTGCCTTTAGCTATTACCTTTAATGCCAACATTAAAAAAGTCAATAAATCACAATTCACAAGCAATAAGCGTCAAAAGTGAAAGAAAACTCAGTAAAAACTAAAGTTTATCATTATTTATAAAAGTGATTCATGTTGAGGCGTTATTCCTTCGACTTGAGGTGAGTTGTATGCACAATATCATGAATATCTATTCATTCTAGTAATTTATTCAATGTAGTTGAAGTTGTATAGCTGATTGAATCGTCAAGTTGTCTTTTTGATTGCTTTCTACCTAAGTTCAAGTCAAGTTAAAAAATCATTTCGGAATTGGAAGAAAGTCATGATTTTAGCAATAAATTAAATAAAATATAAACAAACAAAAAAGTCCATCAGCGTTGTTAAGTTGTCAGCCCTCATTGTCGATTGTCGGAAATGTCTTTGGAGACTAATGCCACTGTTAAATTTCCGCTTGCCAAACGGGAATCATATGCTACCATACACGTTGTATTTGGCGACAGCGTGAGTTTGAACATAAATCCAATGTGGATGGTACCATATGATCCCCATTTGGCAAGTTGACAGTTCCATTTCGAAATGAAATTCAATGATTCAATGTAAACCTTACATAAATCCTTACAAATGATTCAAATGCAGCGTTGCCAATTCATGATTTTGGATTTTTGGGGGAACTATAACATAACGTGTCTACTAATGGAATGGAATTTGTAGAAATATGTACAATGTAAAATATGGGTTTATTTAGTTAAAAGATCTTCATTAATTTTTGCAGCGATCTATACAGTGTGTCCCTGATTCATTTCTCTATACAGGGATCTTGTCTCCTATTATACCTACATCAAAGGTTATATGGAGAAAGTTTTAGAGGAAACTTAGTGCATTCGATATCCGGTTTCAGATTTGCGATGGGTTTTAGAAATATCGGCGAAAAACCAAAAATTGTGGATTTTGTTTTTTGCCAGTGAATCCGAAACGGCTAATTTGACAACTATGAAAATGTGACATTATCGGGACACCTTTTTAACACGAATAAAATGGTGTACATGACATGTCCCGATCGTCTTTTGTTTTCCCGCAACCCGCCTCAACTTTCATTTTTCTTATGGCCGCCATATTTGATCTTTCGATTTTTGGAAAGAGCGTGAAAATTCCGGTCTAGTGATGTCTCACAACTCACAAGTGCAGATTTGAGTATCATCGAAATATCACACTTCGTAGTTGGGACTCAGTCTTATCTGAGGAGGCCATGGCCATGAATTGTTTGTCGCAAAATATGAATGTGTACTGACTAGAACCGCTAGACCGCACGCATGCGCATAAGTCAAGAGTTTTCAACGGCTGTAGATAGACGTTCTGTCTATATTCTATGACGATAAAACTCATTTGATCCGTGGCATAGAAATCGAATACAAACCGTGGTTCAAGGGCCAAAATAATGAACAACAAAAAAAACTGAAAAAGTAAATTTTACAATTCACTGTCAGGTGTTTGCTTCAATTAAATATAAAAGAGAGTGAGGTAGAATAGAAGCAATAATTCAGTGAAACACAAAGTTGTAAAGTCCTATTTTATCTTGCAAAATGATGTTTTGGTCAATATGTTACCTATTTAGGTAAAATGGGTAAACATCAAAGATTATATTTCTTGTTTGTCAATTTGAGTAACTATATACCTTTCATTAAAAAATATATTTGGAGGAAAAGTATCACTTTTTCTCCATATAAAATAATATACTGTTTTTATCACCGCAAACATTTTCAAGTTTCAAAAAATATAACAGTCAATTTTAGAAAGCTGTATCTTTTAAACTATGGTGTCTACAGAGACCGTTCTGAGCTCATATTGTAGCAAATTTAGTCTTCTTTTAAAAGTGTCATAGAGTTATAATAGTCGAAAGTCGGTCAGGGTTAAATTGCCAAAAACAGGGTGTCAAAGGTAGACCTTTTGGGAGTTTTCTGAAATTTGAAAATGTTGTTTTCGGCTCTCGAGATCGAAAACTTGAATTATTCATTGGGCCATCATCATAAACAGGTCAGCAAAAAATCAGAACCACTGGATCTCACGCAAGGTACCCCCCTTTTCATACGACAAGGTTACTGGATCATTAGATAAGTGTATGGTACTAACACAATTATGATAAAAAGAAAACATCATTTTTCTAATGACCCATTGAACGACCCTGGTAGTATATTTGTAACTTGGCAACGCTGGGATCCGTTGAAGTGTGGCATCGCTCATCAATGTCAGGATTCAGTCTACATTTGATATACACCAATCAGCTGCTTTTGACAGTTGTCAGCATTTCAAATTTCAAAAGTTATGATAACACATCAACAAACCAACTCGAATCAACTCAACTGCCTCAGAATTTCTCTTTTCCAAAAATGTCGGGTGATTTCAGCAAAGTTAAAGAATCATTAGTGGATAAAATCCTAGAACAAGGTCAAAAATTGCGAAACGCCATGGTACAATCCATATTGCAAAACGACCCATTAACTGGCGATGTTTGGAGCACCAAACATCACAATACACCTCAAAGTAGCACCAGCTCTCTTTTATCAGACAAGAAGCTACTTGAAGCTTTTATCAATGGAGATTATTTGACAAAAGAGGAGGAAACTGTTGCGTTGAATACCATCAGATCATTACCTCCATCTGAAGTGGAAACCACTATAAACAAATGTTCTTGCAAGACTTGCAAAGAGTACCATGGGAATAATCTAAAGTGCCATTTAAGAAGGACGCCCGACTGTGATAAAAAGCAATTTGTAGGAAGCGTTAATTTAAGTTTGTTGCTGAAACAAGTGGACTCACTAAAAGTGATACTCCAGAGTATACATCTCAACTCACAAGGCAATAAAAAAGTGTCTAAATCAGGGCTATTTAGTAGTTCTGGTTTGAATGAAACGTATTTTGTGGAGTATTTGATTCCAGAAGTTTTTTGTAAGGAAGGAAGGCATAAGAGTAAAATTGACAGTGGGTTAGAGAATAATCATGTGAGAGTTTGTGCCAGACGGACTAGCAATGGTTAGTGAAATGAACATGAATTTTTTCTATATGATAATTCAATTGACATCCTGGAATTTTGGCTCAGTTTAATCAGACCGAAGTAAAGCTTATCAAAAATCACTTGAAAAAATATCGTTTTTTTTTGTAGGAAGTGGTACGTATGAGAACCTCATCAATAGAATTTGGAAAACCGTATTTAAGAAATACAGGGGGGTCAAATCAAGTTTTGAATTCGATAATTGTGTATAGGTACAGGGTGTTTCTAAAACAGGTCAAACTTTAAGCGGTCATACCTTACATGAAAATATTACGATAGAACCCAAATTGTCCCGTCCGAAAGTTCATATCAAGAGATACTGGGTGTCAAAGATGAATTTTAGTTTTTGATTTTTTTCAAATAACTTTTGAAATAATGAAGTTATTTTGATAAAATTCGGTACATGAGGATCGAGATGAGGATTGTTTGACATGCGAAATTCAAATCTGACCTTGATATGGCTCTCACTTTTAACTTTTTTGTATGCACTCGTACTTTCTTTTTTTATCGGAAATTTGATTTTTTTGTCATATTCACATAAGAAAGGTATTCTTTGTAAGAGTAGCTATGAGTAATCCTTTTCAAGATATTTGCACCTAAAGTAATACAATCATGCAATGTGGTTTTATATGGCAAATTTTGAAAATAAACGTGGGTGGTTTTGAAAACGGCGCAAGCATGATGATTTTGACAGTTGGTTTAACGTCCAATGGTTCTTATGGAAAAAGAACGAAAAATGAAAAATAACAAAAAAACACAAAAAAATACAAAATTAAGTTTATGTTTTTTTATAAAAAATATTGAAACTAATGTCATAATTAGCATGATAATGTCGTTTTCAGAGCCACCTATCCTCTGTCTATTTTCAAAATTTTCCATTTAAAATCACACATGGATTACTTTAAGTGCGAATATCTTGAAAAAGGTTACTCCTAGCCAAGGTTAATTGATAGTAATAAGGTTGCGTCGTTATACGTTCGGGTTTCGAACGAATCAGAATTCAGACAAAAATGACGTCAGTCGGCTCCGATTCGGTTCTGAAATTCAAATACACATCTAAAAAAAAGATAGAATATGGTTCACACTTGATAATAAGAAGATATTTCACTGTATACCAAAAGCTGTGTAATAACTTACCCTCGAACACGTTTAAAAACGGCCGACACTCGGTAAAAAAAGTTTTAAGACCCTGAAATACGGACATGTTATGACATCAAGATGACACACCGATGACAGAAATGTCAATAATGGAGCTCGGTGACGGGATCGATTCGGTTTATCGTTCGTGGATATATATATATATCTACATATCAATAATTAACCTTGACTCCTAGCCACTCTTACAAAGTATACCTTTCTCAAATAAATATGCCGAAAAAATCAAATTTTCGATAAAAAAAGAAAGTACGAGTGCATTCAAAAAAGTTATTGCTATTTGAATGAGTTAAAAGGTGTGTAAGTGGCGCCCCCACAGTAGCGGCCAAAATCATAGCAACAGCCTAAAATTTTATGAAACATTAACCCTGCATCACTTATCAAGGTAGTTAGGTGTGGTGCATTCTAAAACTTCAATTTTTTTTTCATCCAAGTGAAAGTGTTCAATAGTCTTTCCCTCTGCTTGACGCTTAGAACCGATATTTCGATGTTACTTTAAGGTAGAGAATAGCTAAGGTACCCTTAATGTTGGAGCGGAATTCATAATGGTCTGCCGTAAGTGCCGTATTCCAATTGTGCCTCTCCTTTCACATAGTCAAAGATCTAATATGAGCTACGCAATCGAAATCCGGCACTGAAGCCAGACAATTTCAAGGTCCACCTTAACGTTTAAGGGTATCTAAAGCTTAAGTGACATTAAAATATCAGTGAATTTTGAATGAGAATGAAAATATCCAGCCAAAATTTTAGGGTGTCATTTTTCTCAATCTCCAGTAATGCATCTTTTATTTCAGTAATCCATATTAGACAAACCTACACCCACAACGTACAAAATCTATACAATTTCAACCTAGAGGACTACGATCTGATTTTTTACATCCGATACAAAACCCCATCGATAAAGAAGTCCGAACTGCTTGGCATAACAAAATTCAATCTAGGTCTATTCAAAACTATTTTTTCTTGTGGAAAAACCCTTCCCATATTCTTGAATGAAGAGTCGCAGATTAGCGTGGGGAGTTTGAAAGTTACTATTCAATTGGGAGCAGAAAAGCTGTATTTTGGACAGGAGTTTATTGGTAATAGCAAAGTTTACCTATACTATAAGTTGAATCACTCCACAAAAATTCCAGTTCTACCCACCCCTGTTGCCTGTTGCCAGGGAGCTTATGTTCTGGAATCTATACGGTGGCTCACGGACGCCTTGCATTTAATTTAGGGCCATTATACCGGGTGGTCTCGTGACAAGGGTGAAATTTTCAGATTTAATCTTGTGCCTTGTGTTAGTTTGAACATTTTCAAGATGTCTAATGTGTATTGTTCAGTTGATAGTTGTACCAGTGTGCGTGGAAAAAACTTATCATTATTTCGATGCCCACTAGAAGAAGCCAGGTATGTTCTAATAATTAGTATTTATCATTAGATAAGAATTCGTCATCATATTTAGGATATCTATAAAGTATATAGTTTTATTTCCTACATGATTAGGTACCGGGATTTCATTAGGTATACAGGATGTCCGGATACGGGTACGGAGCGACTGTATCTCGACAATGGGGTCGATGCACGTATTATTCTGACGATTTCTCAATCTCTGATTCACGTTCAATTTTCCTCTTCCCGGTCTGGTCTGCTTTGAATGTTTTTTTTTTTTTTTTAATTTTAAAGGATCATGGGCTAGAATGTTGGGTGTATTTTTTGAGAATAATCGGGAATCAAAACCGGAACCACCAGATAATAAAACTGATTGTTTTTCAGATATACATTGAGATTTGAAATTCACCATTCACTAATTTCTTGGCTTGGGATGGGATCCGACTGATGGCGCCATTTATTTCAGAGTGGCTAGTTTAAATTTTGGCTTGGAATCAGATTAATTTTGATATAGTGCAACGACCCCTAGAGGATTCGAAAACAAATGTTTATATGTAAAGTTAACAATAGAAATGACTGGAAACTATTTTGTTCGTAGTTTCACCGTTAGGGGGCGTAACTGTGAGAAACATAAAATCCACGCTGTCTCGGAAAGATACACGATGAGTTTTAATTTTGAAAAGCTTGGGTGATACCGGATCATTTTGCTACATGACATTTCCTTGTTTGTCATAATAAGGGAGGGGGAGGCCAATCCATCTTTTAATATTTGAATTTCAACATCCCCTGAATCGTTCAACCGATTCGAATATTTTTGACTTTGTTTGAAAGATCATGGTATGATTTTCAAAAGAAGTTTTTCGTTAAACCTCTCACTCCAAAACAATTACGCTAGAGGGCAACGATTTTTGGAAAAAAATTTAATGGAACGGTACTTTTTTCTTGACGAGCCCATCGCGATATCAACATAATAATGATAGTGATAGTAATAATAATTTCTTTCAACCGATGCCAGCGCCCTTCAGTACCATTCTGGAGCAAATAAAACAAGAACACTATGTTTAACAGTGGCGATTAGTGTTCAAAATATGTTTTCTCTATATCCACAGATGCCAGATTTGGAAGACCCAATTAGGATTTACTGGAGACCATAGATATGCAAATCTTACTCCGACACAAAGTCACCATCGCATTAAAATTTGTGCCCTGCATTTCACCCACGAAAGTTTTGTGAACCCTTCAAAAGTTCGCCTAGTTTTCAACGCGATTCCTACCTTGTTGCTGTCTAGGGAGACAACGACAGTGAGTGTTGATAACGATATCGCATGCACGATCACACATGAGGGGTCAAAACATGTATCGACCTCGACCCAAACAGATCCCTGTATAAAGATGAATGCCACAGTCCAGACAAATCCTTGCATTAAACTTGAGTGCTGCGAAACATCACCGGAATTATCGTCGGCAACCCTGAAAAATGTTGCTTTGGGAAGAACAATCAAATACGAAGAAGAAGCCTCAGAAGCAAAAGAAAAGCTTGATATAGGGATATCTTCTGGCGATGTGCTGAAATTCATTGAAGAAAATTACCCTCCAGAAGCTTCCACTTTCTTGAAAGTTCAATTTTCCCTTTTGAATAAACCTTCAAGGTTCTAGGTATTCTGACCAATGTAAGCAATTTTCAAGTGTATATTTTCGTAGTCCAAGGATTCCAAAATAATAAGTGGATCACATCGTTTCAGTTATACAGTGTGTCCAAGATAAGAATGTCTATCATGGGTATCTTGGAAACCATGAGAGATACGAAGATGGTTGAATCAAAGAAAAGTTGTGCATTTTCGAGCCTAACAATATGCCATTTGTTTGGAAAGTTTCAAAATTCCGAGTAAATCCGATATTTGCCGATTTCGTTTTTATTTTTTTCTGACGTTATTTGAAGATGCAGTGAGTGGTTTGGTGACTGGCCGAGTTTCAAGTAGAAGGCGAAGTAGTAGGGAAGCAGTCAATTGAGTCAATGATACAGTTGGAATGTATCATTGACTGCTTCCCTACTACTTCGCCTTCTACTAGTTATTTGAAGAGACATAGAAAAACAAAAGACACTAGCTCATGGTCACTTTTCAAGCTCTACAAAACAGCGTAGAGAGATTTTCCATACGACGTTCCGTTTCGGAGAAACCATCATCAACTTTATTTTTGATATGGCGCGTGTAAAAAGTTTACCCTGTATCAAATAGCATATTTTATTAGGAATACAACGATGTATGAAACAATATGATTCAGCAATATATCGGCAAATTTTTTTTTTAGGCATATCTCCGGAACTAGTCAGAGTTTCAATACTTTCTAAACTTCATACTGTTGGGCTTGAAAATTCGCAACTTTTCTCTAATTTAACCATCTTCGTATCTCTTATGGATTCCAAGATTCCCATGATAGACACTCTTATCTTGAACACTCTGTATAGTAAAGCCGGTATAGTTTGGACTTATAGGCAAATAATGCAAACCAATCACAATGAAGAACGCCCTAAAAATGCGAAAGACATACGTTTTTGATGCCAGATGCTATAAGGAAAGTAAAGTGAAAAGAGACAATCAATATTCCTTACGGCTTGTCGTACTGGTAAAATCGTACTGCCAGGTAAGGTAAGGGATTAGGAGCAGTAGTTGTCTTATTTTTTGAAACAAAACCTGCATTTTTCTTCATTGTGAATGATTTGCGTATACATTTCTGTATTCAAGGAACCTGAACGCATAGTTTTGCTGTATACTAGGGTTCGTATTTATTTTATCTCAAAATTTACTAGTAAACAAATTAAAATAACACAGCCAAAAAATGAATACGAAACATGTTATTTCAAAATATGTAATATTGATTATTATCATTATTATTCATAGATTTTGTAACAATTTATAATAAAATTTCTGTCTGCCTGACGTGTATTTTTTCGGCTAAATACCCAAATACCCGTTCCAGTCTTTAAATCTAGAATAATTGAAAGGCGCCGCGCAATCTAAACTATATGTTTCAAGCCGCCTTCGATACCCGAATATGAAGGGTTCCGCGTGGAGTGAGCCAACTTATGGTTAGTAAACTTTGGTAATGGTGTATGTATTACATATTTAATGGTTTCAGTGTGTGTGTTACAAAAAACTCTCCAATTCAATAATTTATCCTATTCTTTCGTTGCCATATGTATTTTCTATTAAATTCAATTTTGCAATTGATTTTTTTGTTTGTGAATTTATTCTAGTGGAAGGAAAATCTATCCACAAAATGCATGTAGAAGTGATAACAATTATGATTGGAGTGGTGAAGATTAAAGAACGAAAATACTTACCGTTACTCAAGAAGAAACATTTTCAAAAAAGTAGTCCAAAAAACACAAGATGCGATTAACAAGGGTCATCCCATTAGGAAAAAAAAATTATCTACTACGACTTTTTGGGTAACTCTATATAATTGCAAGAGTTCTAGACTCGAGACTCTTTAACGGAAGTTTTTTTTTGTATTTCCGTCATAATAATACACATTGTGTATATTGCTGCTTAACAAAGCTTCAGATCTCAAGTCCTTGAACAAGAAAACAAATTGAACAAGCATGTTGGAAGCGATGAAGAAATAAAAACAAACTGTTATATCAATCTCTGAAACAGAAACACATCATGAGACCACTAAACTCTAAACACAACCAATATCAGTATATAACAGGTTGCCTCACTTTAAGGTGGGCGTTTCGCGGTCACGTGTCGGCAATGTAATTTGATGATTTGGCGGAAGCGTCAGAGGTAGATTATTCGAGGGAAAATAAACCTGACGTGTCTGACACCACCTCGACGCCGACGGGGAAATTCCATAATTAGATATATTTTTTCAGGTACATACACAAAATGTTATTTTGTGGGCAAATCGTACACCCCCCCGCTATTACTTGGTTTATTCTGGGTGTGTATTCTTGTGAATATTATTTTCGGATGCGGATATTTTTTTGTGGTTGCCGTTGAGTTTCGGCTTTTTGTGAACTTTGCAAAGTTTTTCTGGATCTTTGAATAAACATTATAGACAATCAATTTTTACGAACATTGGAGTATTTTCCCCTGAGGTAAGTTTTTGAAAGAGTAATCATTAGATAAGTGACATAATATCACTATTTATGAATATATATTTCATATGTATGTACGAGCTTAATACATAAATATCGCAATTCATCAGTTCACGTGTCCTGGCGATTGTGTTTTGCTCTTTTTCTAAAAAAACTTTTTTCTATGTAATTCTTGATAAAAATGGTCATCGCCGTTCGAAATATACTATAAAATTATATACTTTATGAAAATTGCACAATTATTGAACAAAAGATAGTCTAGTTATAAAATTTTGAACTAGGCAAAAATAACCAATAATTATTCATATTTTTTTGAAAAATCTGGGTTGCTAAGATATTGTAGAATCCAGTTCAACGCAATGTAATTTTCATGAGACTTTGAACTTGAATATAGGGTTCAAAAAAAAATTACTCAATCAATTTTTTCAATGTTGCAAAGATTTTTTTTTTCAAAAACGATACTACACGTGAAAAAACCTAAAACTTTTTCATTTAAAGTTTTTTTCTATCATTTATAATAAAGAGCTCTGTAGTTGGGTGTCAAAATATAATGAATAACCCTGTACCTTCTATGTCCTCGATGGTCATCTTGTTCATTGTCTATTCGATTTACTTAGTTTTACTCAAAAATAAATTCGTATGAATGTTTTTTGATCCGTCAATAATTATAGGTATTTTAATGTTGGGCGTTGGGCCATTATTTGCATGATAAATTGGGGTGACGCCACATATAGCGCAGTCGAAAGTAACGATTAAATTTCCTGTAAAAATAAGCAAACTCATAAAACTTATAATGATTTGTAAAGACATTTGTGAGAGAAAAAAGTGCGAAAACTGAATGTTTTTTTTTTATAAAGTAATGGACACAGAGCGAATAGGGGTGGTGCTGGGTGGG
This sequence comes from Orchestes rusci, assembly GCA_958502075.1. NCBI lineage: Eukaryota > Metazoa > Arthropoda > Insecta > Coleoptera > Curculionidae > Orchestes > Orchestes rusci. The sequence continues at coordinate 15,863,007 of OY293314.1, forward strand.
GTAAATAAACAACTGTATGAATAAAAATACATAATGCATACAGTAGGACTGAGCAAATGAAGTAAAACAGCCTGCAATTTGATTAAACTTTAATCCTGCATCAGTTACTTTTTCATGATTTCCTCAAAAATGGGACATTTTTTGCAAAGTCCAAAATTTCAAAGCTTACTATCCTTTGTTCAACTAGAGGGTGACAAATTATGAGAAAAAACCCTGTACCTATGTGAACGCTCATTTTTATGAAAATAATCTATAACGAATATTTCTTTCTTCAATTTTCCTATCAATTATTATTTTATTCGGCGACTTGTTCTACAGCAATTTATAATTAGAATCAAATCACGATAAAAATTGAAAAAAAAGAACAAAATATTTGAGGTGTTGATACTTGCATTTAATCGTCATATTATTATCAAATCGTGGAAAATGTAAATAATAATATTCTTTTTCCATTCCTATAAATTAAATAGGTAGGTACTTTAGTAATTTGGAAAAAAGTCAATACCTGGAACCATCGATTTGTAGTCCTGAATATAAATAGGTAACTGTCAAATATAAAGCTGAAGTACTAAGTCATTTTTATGGAAAAGTAATTCATATTTTTTTATAGGCAGAGTGTTTATTTAAAAAGTTACCATCCACGTTGTGCGAAACTAGACAGATTTTTGAAATTCGACGAAACAATTCACAAATCTATTGGGGGGAAGTTTTATTATTAAAAATTGGATGGTGCTAGTTCAACCTCGACCCTAACACCCAGTGCTTGCTGCCATTGGACGCGGGTGGTGATTTTTTTTAAAGGAAACCCTGTATTAGTATTCAGATTAGGTACAGAGTGTTTCATTATCTTTGATAACATTTTAATCAGCTGTAACTTCTTTGTTTTTGAAGGTATCGAAACGAAACAAATATCAGATTGTATAGTTCTCTAGCAAGTTTTTTTTCTGCACAAAAAATAATACAAAAGACTAACGATTTTCTGAAATATTGACCTGACTTATGTTTTTTTTTTTTAAATGGAATGCTCTGTATAATATTGGATATTTCGATTCCACATAAAATTCTAAGTATATTTTATAGAGTATCTCATATACCTATCTTCAACGGTTTGGGAGAAAATGACGTCGACACATTTTGCAAAAATTGAATGGTTCACATACAGACAATAGTGACAATCATAAAAACGATTAATCACATAACACCTTGTGTAATGAGCAAACTCTGTGATTTGTCAAAGTATTTCAAAGGCGATATTGTAAAATCTAATTAATTTTTATTGTTCATGGCACACTTTGCGATCAATAAGAAGACTTCAAAATTTTTGTGTGACAGGTTTCGACGCCACTTCCTCACAAACCGTCGAAGATAAGTATATGTTAGGCTTTATAAAATATACATAGAATATTGGGTAGAATAGAAATGTCCAATAATACAAATAGGTACAAGGGCATTTCATTTAATAATAAGTATATAAGTAAGGTTATTATCTCGGAAAAATGTCAGTTTTGTTTTATTTTTCAAACAGAAAACAACTTACGAGATAACTGTACAATATGGTATTTGTTCCGTTTCGATACATTCAAAAACAAACAAGCTATAGCTTATTGAATGTTATCAAAGATAATGAAACACCCTGTACCTACCTATATTATTTTTCTATGGCCGTCTCATAAAACGGCTCACTCAAGTACATTTTCTACTATTATAGGTAATTTCATCACAGCACACACAAAAATATAACATTTCTCTTGGGCGCCCATTAATCTGTCTCGAGAATCAGGTCCCAAGCAAACCCATGTTCTGTAAATACAAAACGTACAATAGAAACATAGGTAATACAGGAATCTATTAATACGAATTTCCGAAACCCCCAAATCGATAATGTTCAAATTACAGTTTTCTCTACATCATCACTCGCCGCATCTATGAGTGAAAAGCTGAACCCCAGGAAAATGCCAAATCGTGGTTCCTACCTGAGCTACCCACAGATGATTCCTTTCCATCTCTGTTATCCTATGCAATATGCCCCATCTTCTTTCTTTGTCTACTGTAAACCTTGGAAAAATCCCAAAATATTTCACAAAAAGTTTCCCCATCCAAGAACGGATTGTTTGTTGATTAAAATCGCAAAGTTATATTGATAAGCAAATCCATGTGCCTCGAATAAGTTATTTTGGTGAGGAAAAATGAAGAAATAGCCGAGAAAACAGCGATTGATGTGACCGTTTCGATACATCCAAAAATAGGTCATTTTTGATTGCCCAGAAAACTCTTCAAATTGAATCTAGCTAATTTATGTTACTTCATTGGAATAGTACATCATTGTACATCATGTACATGACATGATCGCGTCTCAAAGTTGTGTTGTTCTCCCGAATTAAAACATTTAGTGGGTCCATGTCGGGTATAGGAGAATAACATTGCGATACGCCCACCTTAACCGTCATGACGTCATCTGTGTCAGGTGTTGCCAGATGATCCCTATCAAAAACGGTAGAACAGAAACCCATGGGCGAAATCAGAAGATCACCTGTTAAAACTTGCGAATGACACATGACACGATACGATGCAGGCCGATGCAATCGAATGATAGGATTCAGTCCACTGCAGACGCTAGACTTCGATGACGTCATATTTTTCCCCCCTCCGTCTCTTACCTCAGGCGAAGTGAGGCAACCTCTTGTATAATGATCTTGAAACCCAACAACCTGCCTTATCAACAGCAACAATGAATGACGTATGAAACCAAATTGACGGTAATGACAGTAGTCCGTGGTGCGTGCGCATTTCTAGTTAAAAATAATCTATGCGGATACAATTTTTTCTTGTCGAATTACTACGCAAGATTCCCTATAACTTCATCATTATGAACAATCTCGAAGTCCTTCATCCTCCCTTTGAAATCCCAAAAGAGTCTTTGGCCTATTTCAAGACAGCGCTGTCGTGAATGGAATAAAAAAAAGAGAAATAGATCTCCAATGCACAAAATAAATGTACACGTCTAGATTGATAAGGCAAAATAAATGCCTACAATACAAAATGTGTGCTTCCAGACGCAGTCTCACAGAAAGACGTTGGATCGGACGATTCGGATGAAACTATTCCTGTTGAACTAGAAAAACCAAAACAGTCTAAAACCGTATTGCCTGAGTCTATTAAATTTGTCGAAAAGAAAAAAGTTGATTTACCCAAACCTCTCAGAACGGTCCATCATGAACCTATCACAATAGTGCCCGAGAACAAAACACTTATAATAGAAACACCCAAAACTGTGCCAACGGAACTTTATAGTAAGCAGTCAGAACCAACTCCGCAACCCACTTCAGAGGTATTGAGTTACTTTGTTGAACGTGCCAAAGTTGACAGCTTTCTTGCAGGAAAATCTACTGTTCGGCTTCCTGTACATTTCGGAATCACAATTTTTACAAGCACATCCAAATAGTTACATTTTATGTCGTCCTTATTGCCAGGATGATACTTCAAGTTCGAGAGTAGTCAGTGATAGTAGATCTCCTTTGTATAACTTTTGTCAGGTTGGTTTCTTATTTTGACAAGCAAAGCCTAGATTTGCAATCTTCCAGACAATTCCGCTGATCTACGATCAAAATTTCTTGCTAAAACTGAGGGAAAACTCTATGGTCTTGGAGTTTTGGCAAAAGGATAGCTGTGACGAACTTTTCGGCTTAGCCAAGTTGCCTTTGCACCAGTTTTATCTTGCTTATAGAAATGCGATAATTTTGAATCATTTGCGCAAAAATAAGGTAAGCTTTGTGACCTGTGTAATATATCTGAAATTTTCTGTTGCAGCTCCCAATAATAGGATCAGACTGGTGGGAGCCGATTTATAACATCGAAAATACCAACCTGATTGGTCAAGTACAAGTCCTCACAGCCCTAGGCACTCAGGAACAAATTACAAACTTGGAACTAGAAAGAGGATTTAAAAATGAGGTTGTCAAGTCAAAAATACTGAAACCTTATTTGGAGCCCAAACAGCCCTCGAGCTACTTTGCAGATAGGGCTAAGGTCAACAAAAGGCATCTGACTAGAAAAATTGACAAGGCCATACAGTCTGATTTGGATAAAATGGATAAGAAGCCTGAGGAAATTCCGGACAAGTCGCAAGAGTTAATGGCAAACTTTCTGAAGCTTCTGGAGAAGCAAAGGCCTACGGCTGTAGAGAATAGTACTAACACCGAGCCGGAACAACTTCCGATTAAGAAAACGACCGACTTACTTGAATCTCTTCAAAAATCACTTTCAGTGCCGAAAAATCCAGAAAAACCTCCTCACTTCAAAGCTAAAATCGTCATCAAAGAAGCTAATCAGCTGCCTGTGAGGAGAAAGATAAAAAGTAAATCCAAGAGGATTAAAGGCAAAAGCCCCAAACAAGATGACAATGTACTGCCTAGTACCTATGTAACCTTCGAGACTCTGCCAGGGGAAACCCTGCAATGTACTAGTGTTTGTCCGAGAGAAAGCTCTCCACAGTGGAACTACCAGTCTGACGTTTGTCTGCCCATGGACCTTCTGATTGATGTAAGTGATTATCCCAGATGCATCCAGTTTGAGAATCTGTTTTCAGTCCCAGAAAAGGCTTATTTTCAAAGTCTGGAAAAAAAGTACCAACACTGTTATGCAGCCTAACATGCAAACTGACATGGTGCTGGGGTTTGCTGCTTTGGACTTGTCAGTATTGACATTGGGCTTTCCAAATATACAGGGTTGGTTCAATATAATCGATTTTTCTGGAAAAATCAATGGTCAGATAAATGTAAAGATCTCTAGTTTCATATAATTGTATATTTAGATTAATTTAAATAGATTCATGTAACTCCGTTGGAACAATTGATGGTTGAAAACGGCAATTTCAATGACTGTGATATCAAAATACCAGAATCGCTAGAGGGAAATGAGCTTTTGAGCAGGGCTTTGAAGAGGAAATTTACTGAGCTGGATGAAATCACTCAAAGGCTAAGATTGAGGTGAGTTTTATTACAGGAACTGTTTTCCTATGAGAAGAATCTAAAAAAAAGGGTTTTCATATTTCAAAACTGTTCACTTGGAATAATTTTCAAAATCTCTCGAAGTCAAATAAACAAAAGAAAATTTATTTAATTGTATCAGAAACCTTTTGTAAGGGTCTGAAAATCACATCTGAATCAAATAGGAAGGGGTGATTGTTAGTTATTTTGAAAGATTTTTTTTAGGCGCTTTATATTTTGAAATCTATTGTTTTCTTCCCATGTTATGTCTCTCGAACTTTGTTCTCATCTAATCTTTTGTTGAATTTTAAAAAAATCTAGAAGTTGAGAATTTAGCCGAAGTGAGGATCACGGTACACCTACACACGATATGCTTTTGCGCATGACATCTGTCTGCCATCACCGGAAATGACGTCACGCTTGAGAAAGCGAGGTGTGAAGGACGCGTTCAGAGAATTGCAGCTCTAGCAAACAGCAAGTCGTCCTCCTGAATGGCATGATTCAGCTTTGCAGCAACGCTGTATCACAGTGCTAAAGCATACCTATTTCTCTCACGTTATCGCTGGCTTGAATAAAGCCCTTTTTGATCAAATCGCTTCAGCGGGTCTTTTTATACCCAATGCATTCATTCTCTATGACAATTTCGACCGGTCCAAATATTCTCAGCTCACATGTCTCTGTGATCGTGCATTTGGTTCGCTCCATGGTAGAAAGAAACAAAGTATGCCAACGCGCATCTCATTGTGACGTCATTCGCTACAAAAATACAGTGTTGCCATATTAGCGATTTATCACAAATGGGCTTCTTTTAGAAGCAATAATTCACGTGAAAATTTCGAGAAAAATCGCAAAGCGGTATTTGTATTACTAACTTTGATTTGAGGCTATTTTTCCTATATCTATTTTGCCCAAAATCAAATTAATCAATATTTTACTTGGGAGGTGTACAATGTTATTTGCAAGTTGGCAACGTTGATTGGGCATCTCGTCAGATGTCAATTAACTGACATATGAGGAACGAGTCTACACAAAGTCAATCCAATCATTTTTATTTGAAATTTGATTAATTTGAATATTTAAAAGAATAATTCGTCTTATCTCTAACTGCTACGTTCGTAATTTTTTTACATGGTTCCTTAAATCTGGTTTTTGATTTCTTGATATCGAACTTCAACGAAGATGGGAGAGTTGGGGAAATATAGCAAATGCCATAAAAAGGAATGAAGACAAGAGTTTATATTTCAAGGTATGTTTTGTGATCATGTTTTTATAAGTATTCATCCATAGTATTCATAAATGGGATTATTAATCATAATTTAAAAGCCACGTTCCTATGTTACCATGGATACTATAAACACAATTGTAGCATATGACGTCGATGCGCAATAAAACAATTTTTTCTCGTGACTCTGACATACCTTGTTTCTTTCTACCATGGTTCGCTCCACACAAAATTCAAGGCCTACTTTGCCAGGTCCTAGGAACAAAATTTTGACAAATCACATTAGCGACTGATTCTGACAAACCTCATCAGCGACTTTTTTTTTAGAAAAAAAACTATAAACGCCACCGAATTTGGCATCCTTCAAAACGTGCCTCTAACTTTCACAAAAAAAAAAAAGTATTTAATTATTTTTTTGGATCCACGCTTGTGTTGAAATCACTCCACAGCAAATACAAAATGTAATTTCCAATATTCGCATAAGAAATTGTACTGTATTGTATTGGGCTTGGTAGAAGATGAAATTAACAGAATTTAGTTGTTTTTTCATGACCAAAAATGTGATGTCTCAAAAACTAATAACTAATTTATTTTTGTCTACAAAAATGTTGCTACTTGATACTTTCTGGTGACATTTTTTGGTATAAGCCCTTTTTTGAAAGGATGCCGAATCAAGTGAGTGGCACTAATGCGTTTTTTTGTTCCTGGCAATTGATGATGTAAAATCCAGGTCCAATTTAAAAAAAAATGAAGTTGGTTACTCGGATACGAGATGACGTGTACAGGGTCTTCCCGCATATTTTTGCACCCCCTAGACAGTTTATTTGAAAATATATTGAAATAAGGTAAATACAAAAGTTTCATGTCTTTTTTATGAAGTTTCATGCAATTTGTTGGCTAAAATTTCAAAATATGTTGGTAACTGTCAAATATTGACAGGTTGATGATTTTTTCAAATGGAACACCCTATGTTTTATTACATTGGATTCAACGTAAAATTCTATACAGATTTGATGTATCGCACATTCGGTGCAACAAGGGCACATCTATCATAGGAAACACATAGGAAAATGTGCCTTTCGATATCATGTCCTATACCTGACTATAAGCGTTTTTGAAATATTTGAGTTTTTATGTCAAAAATGACGCTTGAAGGTTCCTTTTTGAGGGGCTGATTACCAATTGAGAGTTAACCCATGGGTAAGCTGACCCTGGGTCAACTTAATCCTGCCAAATGGACAGATGTCAAACATTTTGAGGTTATTGCGGTTATTGCGTTAACCCAGGGGTTATCTCAATTATTGATACTGAATGAACATTTTTCGTATAAGAATGCCTTCATTGTTTAATTTGTATTGGGACTTCTGGTTGAAAGGGACCCACTTTCAAAGATTTCTCAGAATATTTTGATCACAGCCAAACTGCCAAAAATCAATTTTTTGGAAACTCCTAATTTTCATAATTTTAACTCATTGAGCATTGAAAATAAAGGTGAGTTTGTATAAGATTGACCATTCCCAAAATTAAAAAAAAAAATAAGAATTTTTGGAATGAACAATCTTTCACAAACATACCTTTATTTTCAATGCTCAATGATATAAAATCATGAAAATTGGGGGCTTCCATTTGATTCTTGGCTATTTTCTTGATTTAATCTCTGTTCTTATTTTTGGGCCACCCTGTTATAATAGTTATCAAAATATTGTGAAAAATCTTTGGAAGTAAGTCCCTTTCAACAAAAAATCCATTACAAATTTAACAACAAAGGCCTTCTTATACGAAAAATTTACATTCAAAGAGGAACCTACAAGCGTCATTTTTTATATAAAAACTCAAATATTTCTAAAGCGCTTATTTAGGTATAGGACATGATAAATCAAATCTGTCTGTATTTTTACGTAGAATCCAAAAATTTTATAATATATAGGGTGTTCCATTTAAAAAAAAACAACCTGTCAATATTTGACAGTTTCCAACATTTTTTGAAATTTTAGCTCAAAAAGTTCATAAAAATACGTGGAATTTTTGTTTCCCTCATTTTGCTATATTTTCAAATAAACTCTCTAGGGGGTGCAAAAATATATGGGAAGACCCTGTACACAATTTGATGGGTGTTTCATTATTTGGTGGTAGGAAATTATCCAAATAACACGATGGAGACATCTATTTAGTGGGTTTGCATTTAAAAATTTCGAAAAAACCTCAAATACAGGTTTGACTTTGAAAATTCATGTTGTGTGGTCGGCTAAAGGAAATAAAATTGACCCCGAGTAAATGTACCAGAAAAAGCAGATTTTCCTCTTTAAAATGAGTTTAAGAATAGTCAAATTGGTTAAGGAATTTCGAAGTTATAGGCAATTTAGTGACATCAAGTTTGACGGCCTGTAGCTGTCATATTTGACAACTTGAGAGAAGTGTCGGGAATAGAGAATATCGTCCAAAATCTGTTTCCATATACTTATTTGGTAGGTCACCGGGAAAAATTTCGAAAATGTATCGATTTTCTGTTTTCAGAGTACCGTTACGCCTCGCGGTGATCCTAGAAGCTTGAAATATATTTCCAGCATTTTCTCTTGAGAACACTACTACACGGATTTTTTTTCCTGGGTCTCTATGATGAATAGTTCACGAGAACTGGCACCCTGTCGCTGAAAATGAATCACCCTGTACATACCATAATGTACACTTTTGTCATTCATTTTTGAATAACTTCTTGCTTCCTGGAAATAATGATATGTCACACTTGCCGTTTTGAAATAATGCTGAAACTTAATGTGGGAGTTTTAAAAAAAAGTTTTTGATTCTTTCAGAAAGTGTCAGCCGGATCCTAGTCATGGTAACAATAATAACTTGTGACTTTTAATTAAGATTAAATGAAAAAGCTCCACGTTTGAAAAAAGTAAAAAAAATACAAAAAAGGTCAAGCTCTTAGTGACATTCCAGCATTCCAGAAGATTTTGGAGATGACTGTCAACTTATTGTCCCTAACCAATCAGGCTGAGAGTATTGTGAATGTGTGTGACGAGTTTCTCAAAGCTTTAGACTGTTAGCATTATGTATTGGCTGTCTTTTTGGACTTCAATAGGGCATTTGAAACAGTTGACCGGGACATTTTGTTGAAAAAAAAAATACAAAAGTATTTTACGATGTTGTCAACGTGAAGTATGGAGAACCACAAGGAACGGTATCAGGTCCATTGTTGTTCCGTCTTCATATTAATGACATTGTGAAAATAGTGCATAAAATCAAAATTGTTCTCTTTGCGGATGATACGATGTTGTATATTATTGGAAAGGACATTGAGCAAATCACTAGAGATATAAACGATGATTTGAATAACTAATATGAGTGGTTCTGTGATAATAAGCTAAGTTTGAATGTTTCCAAGTCTAAATGTTGTATATTTTGTAAAAGGTCTATGTTAAGTTGTATTGATTTTAAAT